>JARBWK010000006.1:67489994-68729994 GCA_030556195.1 Anolis apletophallus
GCTGTGATTGAAATGAGTGAACATTCTGTCGATTCTGGGTTTTTGCTTGTTTGTTTGAAATTTATCATGCATATAATTTCAGTAGAATTTGTTTGGAAAGACCCTAATTAGAATTGGGGATGGCACAAATTGAACAAAAATGATACCTTTCTGAAGATATAAAAAAGTCAAGTTGTTATTTTTTTAACCATATAACATTTATAATATTTCTGGCATTTTAAAGGTTCAATAAATAAAAAGAAATCAAAAAAGCAAGGCCTTCTCTATGACACGATGGTACTCCCACCTATTACAACATTTGCATCAGGTATGTAATTTTTTGCTTTATTTGTTTGCATGTATTAAAGGCAGCAAAAAAACTAAACACTGATTTTACTTAATGGGAAATGCTCGCTGCGTGTGATATCTTTTTCAGATGTTGCAAATACACAGATATGTACGTTAAGCATTGCCAATAAAATGTACATGGTTTTTCTCAAATGCAGTGTTATGCCAGATAAACGAAAACTGTTGCTGCAGGTTCAGAATATTCAGAATTCTTGTGTACTTTTTCATAATATATATGAAAGGTCGGCATTTTGAATACGGGGAGTAGGGTGAGCTCCCATCTGTCAGCTCCAGCTTCCCATGCAGGGGCATGAGAGAAGCCTCCCACAGGATGGTAAAACATCCAAGCGTCCCCTGGACAACGTCCTTGCAGATGGCTAATTTTCTCACACCAAAAGCGACTTACAGTTTCATAAGTCACTCCTGACACGAGGTGTGTGTGTGTGTGTAGGTTACATTTTAGTACTTTCTGTAATGATAAAACTTGCAAAACTACCGTCGGCAATATATCTCACTATCATCAAAACTAACCAAAATGCAGAAAAATAATGACCATCAGAATTAGATTTACCACAGAAGACATGTGGCAAATTACAAGACTTTTGTGAGCTTTTGGAGCAATTACAATATCACAAAATGAATTTTGGCATTTAGAAATATGTATTCATTTTTTAGAAAATATGAAATGTAAGAGCCATTCAATCTATCTCAAGATTTATGCTGAACATGCACAGCTCTTGAAAAGAAGTGCAGAAATACAAGAGCAGTTTGAAAAATCTTTATAACTGAGATCTTCACTGCTGCAATAAACTTGTTGGTGTGATGGCAATGGTAAAACGGGCAAGCCACAATAGGAAAGGCAGTTTTACAAAACAGTTTTTCAGTGTGTCAAAGGGACCACTCAGAATCCAGGCACAGTGGAAATAATCTGCTTCATCCTACTGGTGGTCTCTACCAAAGTCTCTTTAAGTTCCTCACCAAACTACAATTCCCAAGTTTCATTAAGATGTACCTGAGGTACTTAAAAGTAGTATCAAGCTGCAATAACTGTGTAAAATGGAGAGGTGATGATATTGTTATCATTGGGTGCCTACAAGTCCTTTCTGACCCTAAGGAGAATCTCTTGCAGTGTTTTGTTATGTTATTTCTTCAGAGTGGGTTTGTCCTTGCCTTCCTCTGAGACCCGAGAGTGTGATTTGCCCAATGCCATCCAGTGAGTTTCAGTGACTGAGCTGGGATTTCAACTCAACTCTTTCAGTTTCCTAGTCTAACTCTCTCATTACCATACCATGGTTGTTCCCCAGTTCTAAAGCATTTCCACACTCTTTCTGGGAACAGGGAGGGATAGGTTCTTTTTTGACGTCATGTGCAGCCTCTTATGTCTTTTGAGCACTGTGTAAGAGGTACTTGAACTTTCAGATGTTGATGTAATATGTTCATTTTAATAGGTGTTTGCACAACATAATCTATGAAAGTGTTTTAATCATTAGCCTTATTCCTACTATACAAAAAAGAGGAAGCACATTGTTTCTAGGATCTCCGAATAATACCAGAATTTGTAAAAAATTGTATGTAAAATAGCATATTGCAAAGTAATTGTGAAACCTGTATTTAATGATTGATTATTGCTTCTCAGATAGGAATTTTGTAATTTGTGACTTGGTTGTGTTGCAGAGGTAGCCCGTCAGAGTGACTGGGATGGGATCATTGCTTGCCATCAAGGCTATGTGACGTGTACTTCTTGGAATTACCAGAAAACTTCAATGGGAATCCACAAATTAAAGCCAAAAGACTTCAGCAAAAATAAACCTCTTGGTGTCTATGCAACAGTAAGGATTTTTTTTTAAAAAAGGTACTTGAGGTAGAAGGTGCCTTTGTAACAGAAATGCAAAAGAACAACATCAATCTACTGATCTGAAATGTGTATAGCAGAAGAATCTACATTACATGCAAAAATTATAGTCCTGAGCTTACTATTGAATATCTAGTTAAAATAGTATGTAGTGCTCAAAAAGTTTATCTGAATACCTCACTTCAAAATGATTTGAAAATAAAACGAATGTGTATTAGATAAGAGCTAACTATGCTGACAGTATTAGTAATCAAATTATTAATGTATAGTTATTGAAAGGAACAAACTTATTGTATTATGATATTTTGATATTACACATTAGACATGTTTTCCCTTATTTCTTTTAAAAGCAGCAAGAAATCCTTGAAACTATACATTTTTATTCTATATAAATAACTTTTTCTCTCATCTTGAAAGGCAGTTGATATCACATCCTGTGGAAACTTTGCTGTAATTGGACTTACAACAGGACAAGTGGATGTATACAATATGCAGTCTGGCATTCATAGAGGGTGCTATGGCAAAGAAAAAGGTGAAAACCTAAGCTTATTAATAATGTTCAACAATTGTTTCGGTATGCTGTTCCATGCAAAAGTCTAGATGATATAGTTGAGATGCCAGGTTGTTTTGCAGCTGAAGTTGTTTACAATATAATATTTTGTTAGGTGACCAGGGTTGATGAACAGGCAGTTCCCAAGTTATGAACAAGATAGGTAATGTAGGTTTGAATTTATATGTAAGTCTGAACAAATACATTTTAAATGTAACTCCAGCCAAAAAATTATATTTTTAGCTTTGAATAGCACAACAAAGGGTTAACACCCCATGTAATGTTTGTTTTGCTGTCTGTGACTCTGTTTAGAAGATTTCCCCTCGCCTTATGTTGCTATAATAATTGGAGTTTGAAAAAATTGGTTAGTTGTGGAAACAAGGATTGGTGAGAAAGCTTCAGTGGAGAAACATTTCCCCATAATGACTCTTTCAGGAGTGAATTTCCCTTCCTGGAGGTATAATTCTCTCACTTTCTGTTGTCTCACCCCTCTTCTTAACTATGAGTCATTTGTAAGTCGGATGTTTGCAACACGGGAACTGTCTGTACATAAATGAAGTTATACTTGGCATGTGTACACCTCCATATGATTTGTGTTTTGTTATACTGTGTATATGATACTAATAAGGCCCCCTGGTGGCGCAGCAGGCTAAAGCGCTGAGCTGCTGAACTTGTTTGAAAGGCTGGCAGTTCAAATCTGGGGAGCGGGCTGAGCCCCCGCTGTTAAGCCCAGCTTCTACTAACCTAGCAGTTTGAAAACATGCAAAAAAAGTAGATCAATAGGTACCACTTCTGCGGGAAGGTAACGGCGCTTCATGCAGTCATGCTGGCCACATGACCTTGGAGATGTCAACAGACAATGCCTACTCTTCAGCTTAGAAATGGAGATGAGCACCACCCCCTAGAGTCAGACACGACTAGACTTAATGTCAGGGAAAAAATTTACCTTTAACTTACAATACTAATATATGCCAATACACCTCTATCCATATGTGAAATAGAAGAACATAAGGGAACTTGTCTTAATTGCAAAGTGACTTCTGTATACCAGAGGAAGCATTACTTGGCCCTTTGCATGTGGTACATTGTGAAGGTTATGGCTGTAATCCCTAAAGTATGAAAACTGCCAGGAGAACTGTCTCTGAGCTTTATGTGTTTTTGCAAATGAAAGGAAAAAAGCCTACTTAGCTCTTGCTAGACCCCAACAATATTGCATGCAAGTAAAAAGTAGGTTTGGAAAGCCTATAGACTTTTCAGATTTGTTGACTTCCAGTTCCCATCAGCTACTTCCAGCCTGGCTAATGGTGAATGGTCTGGCAGTTTCGGTTTATCAAAATTGGAGGGACCATAAGTTCCTTGCCCTTTCTGTGAAATATTATGGTAAGGAAGCAACCAGGTTAAATGTGCATATTGCTGTTTAATATTAGAGTAAGACGGTTTTTCTAATACTCATGCATATTCTTCCTTCTGCAATAACAGAATCTCAATTTTAAAAGTAACTTCAATGCATTTGGTTGCACAATATTATCACACAAGTGACCAACTTTATTTTTTATCTTCAGAATCCCATAGTGAGACCTGGATTTTGATCAGCTGAGGTTATCATAGCCATCTGATCTTGCAATATGATGTAGGTCTAAAACTAATTGTTCGTACCAGCAAGGATAGACACACTGCACCAGTGATTATTGTATAATTGTTCACTTACCATGTTCCCATTAATTCGTGATTCACAGCTGGATTGAGACTGTTGACAGTAACAATTACGTTTATGCTTTTGTGCTTAGTTTGACATTATTGTTCGTAAAGATTAAGCTTTCTATTTCACAGAACTGTGGACAGAGTTAGGGGAAAATACAATTAACTTCTTTTATGATTAAAGCTCATGAAAGGTCCATTAGAGGAGTAGCAGTGGATGGATTAAACCAGCTGACAATCACAGCAGGAAGTGAAGGATTGATTAAATTCTGGAAATTCAAGACCAAAGAACTTGTCCATTCTACTGATCTCTTCTCTTCACCCAGTAAAATGTTGCTTCACAGAGACAGGTGAGTTTATAAAACCTATTTAATGAAAATTGATTTAATAACTTTTGTCACAGATCAGTGTTTTTCTCTCTCTCCAAAACCGTGCCCCTCATAACTCTTGGTGCAGCAGTGGTAATTTATTTGCCTTTAGTTCACAGCAAGCGCAATAAAATATGAATAAAAACAGAAAATGAGATAAATGAGTTAAACTAGGCATTTATTCTTCACAAGGCATCACTGGAAACCTGAGTAAAATGAAGCCTTCTAATCTCAGTCATTTTTTGTAAATATTTTGATCTCATTTTTGTTCATATTTTGAGAAAGAATTATTGGTGAATCTCCTAGCTTAATTTATATGCTTATCTGTAAGCATCTGTTAGGAGATTTTCCCTAAAGAAAGCTCTTCGAAAAATGGATGCGTTCCTAAAAACATCAGTGATGGGCAGTTGTATTTTGCAGTCCCCTTTTAAATGTATGTTTGTGTTCTGCTAAATTTTACCAGTGGCATTCTGGGAATTGCGATGGATGACTTTGGAATTATTGTTATGGATATAGAAACAAAAAGAATTGTGAGAAGGTTTTCTGGGCACCAACGACAGATAAATGACTTGGTAAGTCTGTACATGCATCTTCTAATTTGTGTGAAACTGTACCCACAGTGTGTATTTTTCTGCTTTGGGTCTTATGCAGAAATAAATGGTTTTTCATATACATATGAGCGTCTTGTTCTGGGAGCACCCATTCTTTGGCCAAAGTAATGTTAATGGTGAATGGCTGAAACCATACTTGAGATGTTAAAAGAAAAGCAGAAATATAAATTGTGAAGTCAATCTATATGGATAATATTTCAGAGCCTAAAAATTCTCCTAAGTGTTTTAATGTGCAGATATGCTCAATAACACTTGTTAAACTAAAATACTTTGTGTTGACGAAGGCTTTCATGGCCGTAATCACTGGGTTGCTGTGAATCATCCGGGCTGTATGGCCATATTCCAGAAGCATTCTCTCCTGGTGTTTCACCCACATCAATGGCAGGCCTCCTTGGAGGTAACATCTCCTAACAAAGGATTCCATCAAGCAGGAAGCAGCCATTCTTTGAGACTGCAAGGCCATTCAATGCTTATTAAGGTGGCCAATTGCAACATTCACACCTGTCTCAAGCAGACAATAGTTCTTTCTCCCACCCTGGACATTCCACAGAAATATAAACCTCACTTGCCTAGTTTCTAACAGACTATATCAAATCAACTCAGCAACCAATGACCAGGAATTTCTTGGACATGATCAGAGTAGAGACAGAGGGTGGAGTGGGCATGGATATGTGCAAAAACAGACTGTGAAGCCAGGGCAGGGGCTATCGTGCCGAGTACAACCTTATTGGTAAACTAGGCTGGACATTCATGGACAGGGACTAACTGTCATCAAATGCACACTGAAACATCCAAGTTTTCAATTCCCTGCGGAAAGTTGGCAGAGTGGGGGCGAACCGGGGGCCACCACTGAGAAAACCCTCTCTCTCATCCCCACCAACCGTACATGTGATGGTGGTGGGACAGAGAGGAGAGCCTCCCCAGCAGATCTTAAAGCCTGTGCTGGTTCATAGGGAAAGATGTCATCTCAAAGATAGGCAGAATCCGAACCGTTTAGCCCTCATCCAGTCCATCACAGCTGCCAGGCACTGGTCCAGGATGGCATCAAACCCCAAAGCTCCAGATGACCTCTCCCAACATGGGAGATAGAATGGAACCTTGTGGGACTCCACAGGTCAATTCCGAGGGGTCTGAGCAGGTGTCCCCCCAGTTTCACCAACTGGGTGCAATCCTCCAGGAAGGAGCGGAGCCACTGCAAGACAGTGCCCCCGAGACCCATTGCAGAGAGCTGCCCTATATCATGGTCGATGGTATCGAAAGCTGCTGAGATATCCAAGAGAACCAACAAGGACACACTCCCCCATCAAGCTCTCTGCGGAGGTCATCCACCAATGCAACAAAACCGTCTCCATACCATGACCAGGCCTGATACCAGATTGTGATGGATCAAGATAATTATTGGCTAGCATTTGCATTCCATGTTCATTTACTTCTTTATTTTTCCAGCAATTCTAGGCAAATAGAGGTGAATTTTGAGAATTCTACATATTAAGGACATTTTTAAAGGATTTGGAAATATTTCATGGGTTCACTGAGTCCATTCTATGAAAAACCAGTAAAAGGTGCTGATATTTTTACATACTGTAGGTGTCTGCATTTGTTAAAATTTCAATATATGCAGTAACTTAGTAGACCAGTGTCCTATATATACAGTACCTGATGCTTTCAGTGTACCAGCCTTTGGCATTACCACACTAACAGTTTGTAATTGTTAGGATAATACTGTTGAGGAACTAAACTGTTCACTTACCAATTTACACTACAATCGCCTAATACACGTCTTCCACTTTAGACTTTCAGTCCTGATGGTCGTTGGCTACTAACTGCATCCATGGACTGTACCATTCGAACTTGGGATCTACCATCTGGATGGTAAGTAAATTTAGTAATTACTTTCCTATTTAACTATGTTTACCCAAGAGTGCTACTTGAAGTGATGCATCCTGCTGGTCAATTGCCTGATAGTTCCTAGAAAGTATTTCAAGGAAAAAGCCAGTTGTAGCCAATGGGGCACAAATATATTGCTAGATTCTAATAAATCGGGGGGGGGGGGAGGGCGGACCGCTTGCAGATAGCCCAAGCAGCATTGCTTTAACACAGAAATCATATTTGTAGTTCAGAAGTAGTCTTTGAGAGATTCCTTATGTGTTCAGACGTGACTTTTGTAACCTCTTATACATATTATCAGTGTTATTAAATTGAGGTGTCTTCTGAGCCCAAAGATAAAAGAGGTCTAATTGTATAAATGATTGGTCAGCTGATTTTGCCTTTACTGTCCTTTCAAAAATGAGTTTGGGGAACAATTCAGGCTGTTTGCCTAGACAGGATATTGTGTGGCTCCCAAAATTTATAGGGAGATCAAAAAGGCATAATGCACTTTGCAGTTTTAAAAAAATTGTAGAAATGGAACTGATTAAAAATACTATATGTTTTAAGGCTCCTTAATACAACACATTAGTGGGGAGGAGAATTTGACTGTTTTTTAGCTTTGTTGGTCAACAAGTAGAGAACACTGGGTAGTAGAAAACAAGTTGTCATTCTTCCTGTTGCTGGCATTTAAAATAATTTCTATCTTTGTTCTGTAATTCCAGCTTGTGTCTTGTCCTTGTATGCAGTATACCATGCTCCTCTTATTCGGAATTCTATTGGTTTTATATGTCAGCTTGCAACATTTTCTTCCTATGTTATTGATTTCCTCCTCCTCTTGTGATAGACATAATCCTCCCATCCTGGTAACCTCTAGGTTGCGGCTGCAGTACCCATAATCCCCAGTCAATATGGTCATTAAATTCATTTAAAACTAGTTGTAGTACTCAACATCTGGGGAGAACCATTAACCATTAGCAATTATCGTTTAGTTTCAGCTGCTTCAAAGAATGAGTGCCTATCTCTTGGAGTGTTCAAATGCTCCTCACATTGTACATTGGTTTCCATTACCTATACAAACATACTCTTCTCCAGGATTTTTTTTCGGAGCAGAAGCTACTTGAGAAACTGCAAGTCGCTTCTGATGTGAAAGAATTGGCCGTCTGCAAATACATTGCCCAGGAGATGCCTGAATGTTTTGCCATCATGCAAGAGGCTTCTCTCATGTCCCTGCATGGGAAGTTGGAGCTGATAGGCAAGAGCTCATCCTGTCTCGCAGATTCAAACCTGACCTTCAGGTCAGCAGTTCAAACAGCACTAGGGTTTAACACATTGCGACACGGCAGCTCTTCCAGGAATGAAAAATAATAATAATGAGTATCTGCAGAACTTTTTAGAGCGAATGTCCTAGATACTACATTACCCACATTAAATCAGATCACCTCAAACATGCCATCCAGATTTGGTGAAGATCTGTCTAACAATTTACGTTTGATGGGATGACAAATATACAGAAAATATGTTTATAATAGATCAGCTTTCACCTGTGTCGGGTATTTTTGCTTGAACTTGTCTTTTTCAATTCATCATTGGCATTGGCATTGAAATATGTCATCACTTCCTCACACCTGGAACACCTGAAATGTCTTGTTCTGATAAGATCTTTCATTGCTTCTGGAAATTCCATATTTGGAATCAAGCGTAGATGATGCTATGCTATGCCTGCCAACAGTCTTGTGTGTTGCATGTTATTTTTTTAGACATTAGACCAATGCTATGAAACTCTTGGCCCTTTCCCATGATCTTCATTTGTTCTGCCCCAATACTTAGAAGCCCATGTAAATCTGGTCTGAGTTTAGGCATGTAGTGGCTTTTCTTCGTGAACGAAGATTCAGATTCTGGAAGGACTCATCTCACGCTTTCTACAAGCGCGTTGATGACTAAAGGCAAACACAATGCATAAAACAAAACATTAAAAAGGAGCACCATGAAGATAAAACAGACTAAGTAGAGTCAAAAGGAAGCCTTCTCTGGCCCCATCCATATGATACTGATACTGGGTCATTTTCAGCCATAGAGAAGTTCACATTATTGATTTTGTAATCAGACATAACAGACAAACACTTTAATTTAGAATATCAACATGATGGAATATTTTTCTCTTGCAGCCTTGTTGACTGTTTTCTTGTAGATTCTGCACCAGTAAGCATCACTATGTCACCTACTGGAGATTTTCTGGCTTCATGCCATGTGGATGATCTCGGAATTTATCTATGGTAAGTCTACATAATGTATTCCAAATAAATCCAACCCATAATGCATTCAAAATGCAGCCCAGGCCTACCAGACATCAAGCAATTCTTGGGTTGATCTGTATTAAAATTCAAGATATTGCCTTTGGAAAATAATTCTCTGACATTTTGTTACTGGATCAGCCAGGTTTTCTGGAATCATTTCCAAAATGTAACTAAATATTCCCTGGAATGTAATTCCATTCATGACATGGAATAATTCAAAAGAAGTACTTCACCTCTATGCCTTTGTGCTATGTCAGAAATTCTTTCTGAAACTCTCTTGATCTTCAGAAGCTGTTTCCCCTATGATATGTATTGAGGCTATTGCTTAGCATAAGAGATGTGGAGACAGTTATGCATCCTTTTAGATCCCATCAGTAACCTTTTGATTCTCAGCCATTTTACTTTTAGCTTTGAGTAGGCTGGTTGAAGACAGAACCGTTCTTCATGCCACATGGTCACAGCTGGTTAATAATCAAGGGAGGATGTGGATCTTTTCGTGATGAAAGATGACCCCACACGCACACACATATATTCTCCATCTACTTCTCTGTTATGGGAAAGCCATCAGAGAAGGACAGACTACACCAGCGAAACTCCAGAGCTTGGACAAGTTACCTTTTGGAACTCAAATTCTCAGTATTGTGACTCCTCCCTTTACTGAAATGATCAGTAACCCAAAAGTCTGGTGAAATGCTTTCCTAAAGCTTTCCTAAGCTCTCCAGAATTTCTTTAGTTATTTGGACAGCTCTCAGCTAATGCAGATTGAACCACAAAGAGTGTAGATTGCTTGCCTCTCTCGCTTCATCCTCCCAATGATTGGTTTTGTCTTGATTTTTTCAGGTCTAATCGTTCCTTGTATTCGCTTGTTTCCTTGCGTCCACTTCCAGCAGATTATGTTCCCTCAGTTGTAATGCTTCCTGGAACATGTCCAGCTCAAGGTAATAATATTGTTTTGATCAATAGAAGAATGTATGAAATCATCATTTGCCATTCCCAATAAAATTGATGTTATAGTCTTAATCTAAACCTGGAAGATGCCAAGCATATCTTCTTGCCATTAACACTAGATTAAAATATAGAATAAAATATATAAAATATCTCAACTTTGAATATGCCTAGTCCTGTGGGTAGAGTATTCTTAGGAATTTTTAGAGGCAAGCCATCCTTCAAGGCTAGGAGGATCTTTATAATTACAGGTCTTTATAGTTGAGAGCCATGTATTGAGGTGTTTCTAGGTATAATGGGAAGTCAGCATCCACGCTGCAGTGATGTGTTAGATTTATTCACCTTATCTCTAGCAGCATTGTAGCAACTAACAGTAATCAAAACAGTCAGACTAATGTTAATAGCCATAACTTAGTGTTAATGGCAGGAAGATATGCTTTACATCTTCCAGGTTTAGATTAAAACTGTATCATCAATTTTATTGGGAACTAGCTGTCCCTTGTCACGCGTTGCTGTGACCCAGTCTGTGTATATGTGTTTTGTGTGTGTATATGTGTGTGTATACATTTGTGTATATGTGTCTATATGTGTGTTTGCCTATATATGTGGTTTTACACATGTGTTGTAATGTATTTATATTTTTGCTTTTTAAGTATCTTCTGTTGTGTTTTTATGACTGATGGTCACTTGTTGGCCTGATATGTGTACTGTGTCCAAATTTGGTATCAATTCGTCCAGTGGTTTTTGAGTTATGTTAATCCCACAAACGAACATTACAATTTTATTTATATGGATGACAACAGATAATTTCATACATTCTTCTAGTTGTAACTGCAAATGCTACAATAGATTACAAACCTGAGAAATCCCCTCTACTAATACAGTAAGGCTGCCAATATTGTGTGAATTTTCAGTTATAGACAAGAAAAATTCTTCATGTCATTTGTTGAAAAGATAGAGAAGCTACATTCTGAAATTGGGGGGGGGGGTGGAACTCAAGTAGTATTCTGATATCTCGTGTGTTTGTGACAGTCTATATGGAAAAGCTGGCAAAAATAGGCGTCATTGAGATATGAGTTTCATTGTTTCCATAGTATGACAACTTGCTTACAGACTTTATGCAGAAAATTACAAGGAAAGGTTGCCAGAAACTGCGTAATGAAACTGGAAGCAGTCCAGTTTGCAGTCCAAGCAGAGAGTTCAAATGTAGTCTTCTGTCTGGATTCAGGCCTCTAAGTTAACTTGCATCTATTCATTCTGTGAATCATAAATTTCAGTAAAAGTTGTGAACGTTATGTCTTTGTTGCTACTAGTATTGATATTTTTCATTTCTAAATTTTCTAGGAATTATTTGTTTTAACCAATAAGAATGAATTAAATATTATCAAAAATATTTATCAGTATACTGCACTATGGGTGCAATGGCATAAGTCACTGGTGTATAATATATGTGCCTTCAAGTCACTTGTTAATTTATGGAGACCCCATGAATTTCATGGAGTTTTCTTAGGTACTTAGAGGTGGTTTGCCATTATCTTCCCTATGAAATACAGCCTACAAGAACTAGTATTCCCTGCTGGCCTCCATCTAAGTAATAGCCATGCCTGACCCTGCTTAGCCTCTAAATTCATTTAGGATTTGGAGTACTGGGTAGCTGATTCCATTCAGATGCAACATAAATAATAAACTTGTCTCATGCTTTCCTCCCTTTAGGTGCATGAAAAAAAATCAGAAAATACTTTCTTTTTGTTTCCTACTGATGCTAGGCTGTTGTTGCATGTAAATCCTGCGCAACTGTAGGTATCTTTAACTGTGGTTTGTTCAGACAAGTGAACTTCCAAACATGGGTTATGATCCTGATTTGATCATATAACAATACTTGAGATTAATCACACATTATGTCAAACCATAGTTAATTACAGGCAGTCCCCAAATTAAGAACAAGAGAGGTTTTGTAGGTTTGTTTTTAAGTTGAATTTGTGTGTAAATGGGACCAGATACATTTTAATGTAACTCCAGCAATATATAGAGGGGGGGGGGGGCTTTGGACAGCATAGGGAAGGTTAGCATGCCTGTGGTGTTTGTTTTGGTGTCTATGCCCCTGTTCAGAAGATAGCTATGCCACCACTGGCTTGGCACTGCCATCCTCAAGCCTGGAGAAGCTACTGGTAGAGCGAAAGCCAGAGGGGGTGGAGCCAGGCCATGGCAAGCCCCTCCCCCTCCCCTCTGGCTTTGGAGCTCCCAGCAGCTTCTCCAGGCTTGAGGATAGCAGTGCCAAGCCAGTGGTGGCATAGCTAGCACAAGGCTGGCTTGGCCCTGCCCTCCTTAAGCCTGGAGAAGCTGCTGGGAGTGCCGAAGCCAGGGAGGGGGCGGGGCTTGGTGCAGCCTGGCTCCGCCCCCCTCTGAGAGAAGCCCCATCCGGCTGGGATCGACCTCCTTCGGTCCCGGGATCGATTGGTCGATCGCGATCGACTTCCTGGGCAGCCCTGCTGTACACACACACACACAGAGAAATTGCATTAAAAACCTTGAATACAAAATCTGAATATTGTATTTTAAGTAGTGAAATAAAGTGTATGGAAAAGTAGAAATCTTGGATAATTTTTTTCAGGGTTTTTTTCACCCAGAAAAAAAAGGAAGCACATGGAATAAATAGAAAATGTGTTACTATAGCACCCTTACTGATTGAAAGACACTTTGTTACGTGGGAACATAAAATGTATTATGTGTAAATTTGCATGACATAAAATTATAATCTGTTCTTCAGATTAAAATGACAGATTGAATGTACTTTTAGTGGGGAAACGAACTACAAGGTCCACAATTGCAATAACACTTTATATGGAACTAATTTGGCTTTACCCCTTTTAAGAAATATAAATTTTTCAAACTCCAAAACAACAAAAGAATCAGAAGTAAAATAGGGAAAATTATTTTGTTTCCATGAGTTCAGCAGCGTGTCAAGCAGACATAATAAATTCATTCCTATAAAAAGAACTGGGGGGAAAGCAAACCTAAAACAGAAATTGTAATGCTCTAAAAGTTGTCCTCTTGCATAGTTTTTAGAAGTGACAGCAAATGTGTCTTATTTTTAATTCATCATTTAATCCTTCTAAAGAAGAAAGACATAGGAGAAATGTTTCCCCCCAGGTCTTTCCATCTCTATTTGTAAACATATTTGATGAAAATTCTTTTTGAAGTTCCTGTGATCAGGAACCCTAAAATGGCTTATAGGTTCCCAATAGTAGTCTCGAGGTTAGACTACTGTAACACCCTCTATATTGGCCTTCCCTTGTCGACAACCCGGAAACTCAAGCTGGTGCAAAATGCTGCCGCTCGATTGCTGGTGGGAGCACCTGCGAGAGAGCACATCACACCAATCCTACAGGCTGCCAATAGAGTACCGGATTGTTTTCAAGGTGCTGGTTTTGACCTTTAAGGCCTTGTATGGTCTAGGGCCAGTGTATCTGAGGGACCACCTCACCCCATATGTTTCCCCAAGATCTCTGCGCTCAGAAGAACAAAACCTTTTGATGATTCCATCAATTCTTTCCTGTCGCCTCTCAGTGACAAGACAACGAGCCTTCTCCGTGGTGGCACTGACGCTATGGAACGCGTTACCAGACGTTCGGGCTATCACGGATTTAGCCCCCTTTTTAAGCAGGCCTTCAATCTAAGTTCCCACGGACAACTCTGACCATGTCCTTGTGTTTTATATAACGAAGCGTTTTATCTGCATTTTAATCCATTGTTATATGTAAACCGCCCCGAGCCTGCAGGGAGGAGCGGTATATAAAAATGAACAATAAATAGTTGTACAATCAATGAGATAGATGTACGAGACTAAATATTAGGGTTGCTGCAATTGATTTTTCTTAATCTTGATTCTGTATAAAATATATTTCAATTCAAAGATGTGGATGCCACAGAAGAGGAAGAAACAAGTGATGAAATGGTAGAATATGATTCTCCAGATCAGCTGGGTGAAGCCTTAGTGACCCTTTCTACATTGCCAGAATCTCGATGGAAGAATCTGCTCAACCTTGATATTATAAAGGTAATATATTCTTTCTGCACATTGGAAGGGTGTTTTTTTCTTATAATCAGGCCCTATAACTCGTAGTATATAACTATTGCATAATGAATGTAGCAAACATTTTTAAAAAATCTTTGTAGAAGCATTAAAGGATTGTAACGACTCTTCAATACTCGGTAAGGATCACGCGTAGATTGTATCACGGTCCAACACGATTTTATTGTAGGTACGACACATGTGAAGCAAAAGCACCGTCCCGCCACCCAAACACACCTTATATACCCCGAGCCCCTCCCCATTGCCCATGCAATGTCCAAGCAGGGTTGCACCATATCCGGTGATTCAGCATATCCCATAGTCCAAAGGGATGTGACCTCATGGCCCCATGAGTCAGCGTTATGAGTCCAATTGTCCAATGTCCAGGCTCGGAGGAGTTACCTCACTTCCCTCCGGAGCCACACACACATCTGGAAGTTACGTCACTCCCACTTGACTCAGCACAGGCTCTATGCAGCTGGAGCCAAGGTCACCAAATAACTGTGGCAAAGGTCGGTGCAATCTCATGGCAGGTTGGGAGCCTGAACTTCTCCTAAGCTCAGGTCTCCCAATCCTGACAAGGATAATGTCTGCAGTGTCTGAAAGGCACCTAGGACAAAAATGTATCAAGAATACTATTGATTTTCATCTATTTCAATTTTTCCCCCTGACATGAATGGAAATTATTAGGATTTTAAAATGTCTCATTGAGTTGAAAAGATGTCCCATTAATACAAGAAATGAATATAAGTTGTTCGTATTCTGTAATTGCCAATTGACATTTTCCACATGGAGATGCATTTGAATTTGGGCTGGGACAGTAAAATATCCCCAGTCTTCTGTTTCTGGTTCATTTACTATAATTGCTCTAGATGTTGTTTAATCTTTTTTAGGAAAGTCTTAACTTGCTTCTTAAACTGTGGGTCTCGACTCTAAATGGGGTCATCTTAGTTTTAAGTCTCCTTATGGAGACAAAAGCAGGTTATAAATAAACATAAGGGTTTAACCCAGTGGTTTCCAACCTTTTTTTGACCCGGGACTACTCTCCAACATTAGTACCAAAAGGGGATATGAATCGGTTTTTGGTCAACTTTATTCAGTTTGGTTCTGTGGGGTGCTGATTCAGAAAATTGCTTTGGATACAGAACATACGCCATCTAGTAGTCGCCATCTGCTCACCCACAGAAAACCATATTTAATAAGCCTCGGCACTATAAGAGGGTTTTGCAAGACCAGACGCTCTCTTTGCAACGGTGCAATAACTGTGAGGCCATGGACTATATGTTCGTTCTTGTGGACCACTGGTGGTCCACGGACTACAGGTTGGGAACCACTGGTTTAACCCATTGCACCACCGGGGGCTCAAACAATTAGTGTAATGATGGGGTTGCAAAATAATTGACAACAATAAAAAGTTTCTGAATGCCACACATTAACATAAATCTGTTAGCAACACTGTGCAGTTTTTACAGTGAACTTTGCAAAAATGCTTCAGCTGTACTTCATAAAAAGGGAAATCAACCTGTTTAGCAAGCCTTGCAAATGCTGATTTATCAGTAAATGCTCTATTTGTATATCTATTTTATATAGCTATATACCTGGGAATTGTTTAAAGATTTTTCAGGCAGAAAAGGATTGCAAGTGGAAAACATTTAAATAGCCCTGGTCTGTTATAAGTCTTGTGTTCAATTCTGATTTGACTGTGACAGTTTCTTAATTCTGATTGTATCAATCTCTCATTAACAGCAAAAGAATAAACCCAAAAAACCACCCAAAGTGCCAAAATCTGCACCATTCTTCATCCCCACGATTCCTGGTCTTGTACCAAGATATGCTTCTGTTGAACATGAAAATGATGGACAGCAGGTAAAAAAGGAAAGCATGTTAAAAGCATGTAGAACTTCACTCAGACATTAGAATTATTTCTGTTGTCATGTCCTTTTATCGTAAGTAGATCTGTTACATGTTTTTTCTGGTGTTCTGAGTTTTCCTTTGTTTTATAACTTCTAATCTACATGCTTTTTCTTGTGAGTGATCTTGCAACAAAAAAGAACCATGGAAAGGATGTTTATTTTAGTAGCTGAAAGTCCTGACTTTGACAGGGACAAAAATGTGTCACTTTAGTATTTCCTTGTAATATGAGAAATCAGTGTGTATAATAACAATTTCAAAAACACTCAATCTATAAGTACTTTCTGATTCATTTTTTTCAGTCAAAAGTAGTTAACCTTGGAGTATTGGCACAGAAATCTGAATTCCACATACAGCTTGAAGAAACCCTGGTAAACAGCAACTGTAAGTTATAGTGTGAACTGTCAAATTTACTGCTTGATGTGAGTTCTTACTTGTTAGTGCACTGGCGTAGAAGATAAGCACGGAGATGCACACCATTAAAATAAATTTTGAAGGCTGAAACAAATAATCTTCATTTAGATAATTTTGTGTCTTATCCTAGTTTGTTTGGAAACGCCATTTCAGTACTGTATAATGTAAGCTCGGCCTTTGAACATCTAGCTTCTTCAGCAGACGTTTAACCAAAGATATACTAGACAAATTATTTCCCTATGCTGTTCTATATATTAGACTTTAAACACCACAAGTCCCCGTGGCCGTTAGCATTACTTTTTAGCTTTATTTTGTTATGGTAATGTCTTCAACTGGAAGACTGTTTGGAAAAAAGGCTATTTCTGTGCCAAAACCAACCTGCCTTCTTCCCTCCCCCCTCCCCCAGCAAATCTGGATGGGCATTCTGTTCCAAAGGTAAAAGTAGGTAAAGGTTTCCCTAAGTCTGGTTATGTCCAACTCTGGGGGGTGTTGCTCATCTCCATTTCTAAGCCAAAGAGTAGGCACCTCCTAGGTTTTGTGGCCAGCATGACTGCATAGAATTCCGTTACCTTCCCGCAGAAGTGGTACCTATTGATCTATTCACATTTGCATGTTTTCGAACTGCTAGATTGGCAGAAGCTAAGGCTAACAGCAGGAGCTCACCCTACTCATTGGATTCAAACTGCCAATCTTTTGGTCAGCAGCTCAGTGGTTTAACCCGCTGTGCCACCAGGGGGCCCAATAACACAAAGAATAAGTGTTTTTCTCAAAAATTGGAAGGAGAAAATTCTTGGAGGCTTAAAAGGGCTTCTTTTCTTTCTTTCTTTTTTGCACTTTCTCCAATTCAGGGATTTTCCACCCCCTTTATGTGATTGAAAGAGTAACTGGCCTGTCTTACTTTCTCTGAACTGATACCACTTTATGATACCACTTTATGATGAGTCAGGGGGCCCTTCCACACAGACCTATATCCCAGAATATCAAGGCAGAAAATCCCACAATATCTGCTTTGAACTGGGTTATCTGAGTCCACATTGCCATATATTCTAGTTCAAAGCAGATGTGGGATATTCTGGCTTGATATTCTGGGTTATAGGGCTGTGTGGAAGGGCCCCAGGTCTGAAGAGGCAGAATGCTATGCTGACAAAGCCTCCTCCATGTTTCTGGGGCTTTATAGATTCCCCCTCATGTGTTGCCCCAGAGATTGGCCATTCAACCTTCCTTCCATTTAATCATGGAAATGGGGTTTATGGATCTAATCCAGTGTTGTCTAGTAGACCCTCCCATCTACTACAGAGAATTCTCAGTCTACCAGTTCAGATGAAACAATGAGATAGGCAGTAGAAAATTATTTCATTGTGGATGAGGAACAGTACTGGACACAACCTTCACTTACATTAAATGATCGAAGATGAAAGACTTGTAGTATTCAGAATAAATTAGTGCCCAACAGCTTAAGCTGTCAGGTAAATAGCCCTATAAATGGGCAAAGAAGAGCTTCCTTTCTGGTCACATTACTTAAGTTACTTTCTGATTGCCCCAAGTATCTTGAAATGCATTTTTGGGAAAGGAAATCTAATTTAGTGGTTAGAATTATTAAAATAAACACATTCTTATTTGGGAAGAAAGTTTGCCTTCACATCACACTGGCTGATTTCATGTTTCGGGGGGTGGGTCTGTAGTTGCATTGCATAAAGAGATGGGGCAAAAACAGATGTTGCATATTTCTAATTTGCAGCCCTTTAAAACAAAATCTGTCATTACATAATAGGAATGTAAAAACCAACTTGATAGTTGTGGTAGCAAATGTTGGAAAAAGTTTTGTTTTTTTTAAAGAAGCCCAATTTTACACAGTTGAGATGCAAGCCTGTCACTTCTTCAAGTTATATAATTTTCAGAGCTGTTTGTGATTACTGGTTGGAAAATGTGAGTATTCATAGTATGACCATTTGGCTGCAGATGAGACTAAATCAAGAGTGGACTGAATTCAATTTTCCTTGCCTCAGAAATGGACTAAAACTCTTTAGATAGTCCTGTTTATTCATGTTCTCAAGTTTTTAAACCTTGGCTCATAATGCTACTGAGTTTAGAAAATCTTTTTTAAAATACAGAAAAAAGTAAAGAAATAATGCCTGGAGTTTAACATGCAAACAACTTGAAAGTCAATTGATGTTGGATATAAATGTGGGGGATGTAAACAACTCTTTTTTGTTCTGAGGATGCTGCCCAAAAATGTCCCAACCGCAGATAGAAATAAAAATGGGATCCTTTTAGTTGCACACTGTTGTTTTGCCCTCTTATAGCTGGCCATTTATTTATCAAAAGCGAACCAAGGGTACAGTTGTAATGTACTTAAAAACACAAAGTTTAAAAACTTGGCATTATATGTCCTTTGACCAGAAGCTGGCCACTTGGAGTGCCTCTGGTGTTGTTATAAGAAGGTCCTCCATTGTGCATGTGGCAGGGCTCAGACTGCATTGTAATAGGTGGTCTGTGCTTTGCTCTTCTCCACACTCACAAGTTGTGGACTCCACTTTGTGGTCTCATTTCTTAAGTTTGGCTCTGCATCTTGTGGTGCCAGAGCGCAGTCTGTTCAGTGCCTTCCAAGTCACCCAGTCTTCTGTGTGCCCAGGAGGGAGTCTCTCATTTGGTATCAGCCATGGATTGAGGTTCCGGGTTTTAGCCTACCACTTTTGGACTCTTGCTTGCTGAGGTGTTCTTGCAAGTATCTCTGTAGATCTTAGAAAATTATTTCTTGATTTAAGACATAGCATGTTCATTAGAAAGTAAACAACAGAAATCCCAATGCAAAGAAGAAATTTCCACTTGACATTTTTAAAGTGTTTTTTCTCCTTTCTTTTACACTATAGGCATATTTATTATAGCTTACTATTTGAGAGGAGGATTTTTATTTTATTTTTGCAGAAAAATATCAAAGAATACACTATAACCCTATATGTTATTTGCAGTACTTCGCCTTGTGAAGTGATGCCTTAGTCTAAATGTGAATGCTGCAGGGTAGAGGGTTGTTTACCATGAGACAGTATCTTAACATTTCTAGACTGCTTTATAGAACTGTAACTCTATTTTGCTGTTTTGACAGATAACTCTCCTGTTAGTATTCTGAAAGGCTTGGGACCATCAAACATTGAGACCGAGCTGCGAGGTTTGGCGCCTGAAGGCGGTGGGTCCATTGAGGTGATGCAGAGCTTTCTGAGAATGATTGAGGCCATGCTGAACACCAAGTGTGACTTTGAATTGGCGCAAGCCTACCTTGCATTGTTTCTTAAGGTAAATGCATGTTTCAGTGAGTTTGCTGGAGATATGACTTGAAGCACAATTTGCGCCGCAGAGAACAATCTTCACTTTGTGCTTTGAAATGGGCTCCTTGGGGAGGCAAGAAAAATGTTTGATAACATCCATTCCCTTTCTGATTGGATCTTGTGCTGCCATTTTGGGAACTGTTTCCACTGCTCAAACACAAATTGAGTAATTTAACAGATTTTAGCATTGCTTCCCTTAATAGTATTCATCTTAGGAGTTATTGATCTAAGTTAATGCTCCCTGGCAGAGGTAGGTGTATTAGGCGCATACATTTCAGACCGATTAATTTGTCAATTGACAGTGTTAAGGAGAATGTCAGATTTTATTAGCGTAGGCAGATATGTAGTTATATGACTAATGCACTGGTTAACTAAGAATTGGGTTTCTTGAAATTTGATCTCTATATTTTAACAATGATTTTATCTTTCCATTTCAGTTGCACTTTAAAATCCTCTCCTCAGAGCCAACTTTGCTGGCAGAAATATCAAGGCTGTCACCGCAGCTGGAAGAAACACGGATCCATTTACAGACTCTTTTCAACCAAAGTCTTTGCATTTTGAATTATATTAAAACGGCTGTGTTATAAAATTATCTTTTGTTCTGTAAAAAAACCCGAGACATTGAATTCCCAGTTTCTTATATAAAATGTGTCTAATAATGGATGTTATACATCAGGTTTTATAAAGTCAGCTGTAAAATATGACTTCAATATATTTTGTTTCCAAATTCAAGTATGACTGTGCTGCCTTTACAAGTTTGTAAAGATTTTTTCTATATAAACAATTGCAAAAGTGGTAAAGTTCTTGTCCTACATTAAGCCATATTTAATATGATGACACACACAACATCAAATAATAAATTTGGATTGTAATTTCTTAAAAACTGGTATCTGCTGAATGATCAGGGATGGAGCCAGCATGGTGTTGTGAACAGAACATTGGAGTACAACTCGAGACCAGGGTTTGAATCCTTGCTCAGCCATGAAAACCACGGAGTGATCCTGAGCAGGACCCACACTCTCAGCTTTTCAAAAAGGCAAAAGAAAACTCATCTGAACAAACTTTCAAGAATATCCTGTAATACAGTTACCATAAGTTGCAAACAATTTGAAAGTACACAGCAGCTATGCTGGGCAGATGCAGACCTGATTTGTCTTTGCCCTTACTTTTAGGTCAGTTTTTGGTCAGGGACCCCTTTGACTAGGGACCACTTGACCAGGGACCACTCTCCAACATTAGTACCAAAAGGGTTACAAATCAGTTTTTGGTCATCTTTAGATTTGGTTTGGTTATTTGGGGTGCTGATTCAGAAAATTGCATTGGATAGACCCCATCAGCTCTAGTTTCTGATACAGAACATATATCAGCCAGTAGTTGCCATCTGCTCACCCACAGAAAACCATATTTAATAAGCCTCAGCAGTATAAGAGGGTTTTGCAAGGCCAGTCACTCTCATTGCAACAGTGTAGTAATGTTGCAACCACAGACCATATTTAAGTTCTTGGGGACCACTAGTGGTCCATGAGCCACACGTTGGGAACCACTGTTTTAGGTAGACATGTATATAACTGCTTTGTTAATGAGCAAATACCATTATGAGATTTTCTTTTAACCAGTCTAGGCATTGTCCTACTTTCTTTTTTTCTTTTTTTAAAGTCTTTATTGAGTATTCAAACATATGACAGATAGGTTTAAAACATAAAGCGATGAAGAAATGAACCCCCAGAGTTCTCAGCTCTGGGTGGCTGAAATAGAAACAGAAAGTCCATTAAAGATCTAAAGAACAAAGAAAAAGTGTGTGCATTAGAGTGTGAAAGAAGCTAGGGGTAATGACCCCCTTGCTTTTACTGCGTGTTAGGTATTTGAAGGCTTGACTTGGTTTCTCTTCCTCTCGACATCTGTGACTGATTAACTTCATTTCTTTCTGTTCATTAATTCATTCGGGGTATTTGGATGTTCTCTATATATGGAAATCAAAGATTACAAACATATCCCTTTCCTTCTGTTTTCTTCCCCCCTCCCCTAATCTCCCCCCCTTTTTTCCCCTTGTTGACCCTCCAACTCCTCCCTCTTTCCCTCTACCCCCCTTACAGGCTTTTCACTTTAAGCTCTATATTTTTCTCTTTCCTAAAATAATCTATCAAATCTGACCAATCCCATTTGTTATTCCTTTCCTCTGTCTTGTTTGTCTTTCGTTCCTCTCTAAGCGCCTCCGTCATAGCTTCCATCCCAATGATTTTCGTCTGCCACTCTTCCCTTGTAGGGACCTCCTGTGATTTCCAATGTTTGGCCATTACCATCTTGGCCGTCGTAGTGGTCAGAATGAATAAATTTCTATCCTTATCCCAAGAAGAGTCCACTATTCCTAGGAGGAATGATTCCGGACTTTTCTCAATTGGCCTTTTAAGTATTTTCTCCAATTCGGTATGTATCTCACACCAAAATCTTTCTGCTCTGGGGCACATCCACCATAAATGGAAGTAAGTGCCTGTATTCTTTTTTTTTGCAATTCCAGCAATCCGGATTTTGATTTTTGTATATTTTGGCTAGTTTGTTTGGTGTGAGGTACCACCTATATATTAATTTGATCCAGCTTTCCCTGTATTTATGACAGTAAGAGATGTTGACGTTTTTCCATATGGCTCTCCAGGTCTCATCCTTTATCTTAAAACCTACGTTTCTGGACCATTGTATTTTGTAGTTCTCCCCTTCGGTCCCTAATTGGTCCCAGGTTAATATAACTTTGTATATACGTCCAACTTTTTTCCTTTTACATCAAAGATTATCTCCTCAATTTCGTTTAGAGTATCCTCGAATCCAATTTTTATATCCTCTCTATATTTTTCTCTTAGCTGTAGGTAAGAGAACCAATCAATTTCTCTATCAACCTCAATCTGTTCCTTGGTCCGTAGCTCGTAGGTATTACCGTTCCATCTCAAGGCCTCCTTGTAGGTCAGCCATCTCTTATTGTCAAGTTGACGGATTCTATACGCTTCCATCGGAGACGTCCACAGTGGGATTCTTGCCCCAAATTTTTTTTGGTGTTTGTTCCAAATTTTTAACAAAATATTTCTTGTACTATGATTTGTGAAATTCTTGTCCGCTTTCAGTTTATCATATTGTAAATATCCATGTAGCCCAAACTTCAGGTCAAAGCCCTCCAAGTCTAAAAGTCTATCGTTTTTTAATTTGCACCACTCCCCCAGCCAGTTGAGGCAATTGGCTTCGAAGTATCGTCTCAGGTTTGGGATACCTATCCCACCCTTTTCCTTTGTTTGTTGCAATATTTTCCATCTTACTCTGGGTTTTTTCCCCACCCCATATGAACTTCGAAAGATCTTTGTCCCAGATATTGAATTGTGCCTCATTCCTGACTATGGGGAGGGATGCAAAGAGGAAATTTAACTTGGGAAGCACCATCATCTTGACGGATGCCACTCTTCCAAGGAACGATAGATTAAGCTTTGACCAGCTGTTCAGGTCTTTTCTGATCTCTTCCCATTTTGGTTTGTAATTATTTTTGAAAAGCTTATAATTTTGGGGGGTTATGGTCACCCCCAGGTATTTCACCTTGTTCGTTATTTTCATCCCCGTCTTTTCCTGAAGCTGCTGTTTTGCTTCCTCAGTCACATTTTTCACTATAATTTGGGTTTTTTCTTTATTAATCTTAAATCCCGCCACCTTTCCGAATCTTCCGATTTTGTCGATCCACTGTTCGATATCCCTTGGATTCTCTACGATCAAGGCCAGATCATCTGCAAAGGCGAGAACTTTTATTGAATTTTTCTTTATATTCGCCCCTTTGAGATTTGTAGGGGGGGGGGGGTGGAAGGAGGAGACTCCCTCTCCCCTCATAAGTAAAATATATATTTCTGATCCACCCTGTTGGAAGCCTTCTATAAGCACAAATCTGCTTGTGAACAAGATACCTGGGAAATATCCTTTTGGGAGGAAAGAGGGAACACGTTTTACCCTTGCAGTAACAAAAGGGGTGTGTGGTGCCCCCAGTGTATTTGCAGGTGGGAAAAGTAGCTCACAGCCCTTTAGAGATTGCTCATTCTGTGTCTCTTTGCCATTCTGGGAGCGGATGATGAAGACAATTGTTTCAGCTCTCACTATGCTGAAAGATAATTTGTAATTATGTGTTTGATTTTTTATTTTTAACATGTTTATCTAGCATCCCATATATTTATGGGTGGATTGCCTGTCTAAAAAAATTAGGGATGACAGCTTTAGAAAAAGCAATGATCAAATACTTATTTTTGCCAACGATTTTGGTTCATTGTTCAATTATTAATATTATATTTCAGGAGAAGCAAAAGCACGGCCTTGTTTGTGCTATGTGGCTAAATTTAGTTAGAAGCTATTTTTGAAGAAAAATGCAATATTTCATTGTAAGGATGAAGGACTTGAAGAAATAGGATTTCAGTTTGCCTTTCAATTCTTTGCAGGTAAATAGTATTGTAAATTAGGACACATATATTTTATTTGATGTGGGAAGATAAATAGATGGTAGATAGATAGCCCATTTGATCAATCGATCTCGGGGCAGTTTATAATAAAATCAAATAAAATAAATTTTGTAAATCAGGTTAAACCAGTGCTGAAAATTTCCAATTGCTGCAGTCTTCCTTGCCTAAGAAAAAACCATAGGTTGACCTGCAACTTAAAGGCAAACACACATATTGCAACACCTTTAAACAATTCTCCAAACCAAATAAGATGTCTTTTCTCCTCTGGGAATTGAAGGCATGTATAATGGCGATTTCTTGTTATTTCATACCTTGTTCTAAATTTACTGTGTAATTAAAAACTTTAAATTGATGTAGATTAAAAACCACATAAAGAAGTAAAATAGGCTTATTGAGGTCAAAAGTATTATCATACCTTGGATGTGAAACTCCCTAAAGCAATCCCATCCCAAATGAGTTTGCTTCTCTTATGTGATGGATGCTTAGCAATGCTAACTCTTCTGTGCTCCTTTTGTCTTTTCCTCCCCCCCCCCTTTTTTTTGAAAAGATGCCTGATATTCTTCAGTAAAGTGCAAAATTGAAAGGCATGAAAGTATGTATTCGAAATGGATGTCTTTAAGAGAACTCCCTCTAGACTCTCAAAGATACTTTTATGAAGTCTTTAGGGAGACTTTAAATGGATGTGGAAATTAAATTTCCATTATAAGCAAAGATGAAGGATGACTACTACAGTCCTCCCAGCACTGCAGGAGACAATGGGTATCTTGGTGACAAGATCTTTATCTGGGCTTCAAAAGAATCTTTTTTGTGAATGTCATTATGGGACTTAATAGACAATTATGAGGGGGAAGGCATGCTCCAAACAGTGCTCTCTAAAATGAGAGCAATTTATGAATAGAGAATTCATTTCCCTGGATATGACAGTAAATGTCTTTGTTAAAGTCCTGGAGTTGTGTGCTGAAGTGCTTGTAGGTTGCATTCAGTACACAAGTAGTTTGAAGTTGGCATCAGTGCCAACAAGTCATTGATCAACACGTGTGCAACTTTTGTGTTTATCGAATAAACACAAAAGTGGGTTTGGCACAGAACTTGACATCCTTTCAACCTCCTTTGAGGGAAACAATGTGGAAGGTGTTGTGGAAAGGGCCTGGAGAAATTTCAGCCTTTGAGGAAGGATGACTGAGAAGACTGTCACTTGGACAAGAGTTCCCTCACAAGTTGAGAAGTTTATGCTATGGGATCCTGGGATTTGTAGTTTGGTTAGGCACCAGCACTCTGGCAAAGAAAGCTAAAGACCTTGTGAAACTACAGCTCCTAGTATTCCATAGCATTGAGCTATGGCTGTTACAGTGTTGTCAACATGCATTGTTTCTATAATGTAGTGCAGACATGGGTAAACTTTCTTAACTTGGGGGCCACATGCTAGGAGGTGATGGAAGGAAGTGAGGAAAGAGGGAAGGAAGGATGAAAGGAAGGGAAGGATGGAGGGAGAGTAGAAGGAAAAAGGGAAGGAAGGACTAAAGGGAAGGCAGGAGAAAGGGAGGAAAGAGACAAGGAAAGACGAAAAGGTGGAAGGGAAAAATGGAAGGAGAAAGAGGGCGGGAGATGAGGAAGGAAAGACGAGGGAAGGATGCAAGGGGGGAAGGGAAGGAGGAAAGGAAAAGATAAGGAAGGGTGGAAGGGAATGGAGGGAGGGAGAAAGGGAGGGGAGGGAGGAAAGAGACGGAAGGAAAGACAAAAGGTAAGGACGGAAGGGAGGGAGAAAGAAGGAGGAAGGAAAGATAGGGTGGTGAGGGAGAAGAGGGCCTGAGAAGAGTCCAAAGGGCCGCATCTGACCTCCAGAGCTGGGTTTGCCCATACCCGGTGTAGTAGACGCACCCAGAGATTCAGGAGTTGATTTATCTGCGTTAAAAAAATACTTTTAATGGAAAAACCAGATATATTTGAAGTACCACTTTATTTGTATACGTATTTAATTGGGTTTAACCTGAAACAATCTGTTCTGAAGATTCTCCTGTAAGCAAACTTCCAAATAATATATGTGATTCTTGGCTTTCCCCTGACCCTCTATTTCTAATCTTTCTCCAAGTCTATATTTTCATGTCCAACTTCTAGGAATTTGTGGTTCAGGCAGAAATGCAGAAACAGCCAGATGACGATTCTGCCAAAACTAGGCTTACCTTAGGGGAGTGGGATTCTTCTCACTTATTTTTTAAATAGGGAGGAAATATATTTTATATGAAATGTTTATACCAATGCTTTAGTGGGGCGTTACAAATATGCTCCAGCACAGACTTCTTTTCATAAAGTGGGTGGGTTCATTTCTAAAAACTCAAAGCAAGGCAAGTGGTCAAATGGATTGTGAATCTTGTACTCTTGAAATAATGTGGCAAGTTTCCTGTGACTTTCCGATGAATGGAATGAAGTGTTGATTCAGCACAGAACTGTTCAAAGGCATATTGAATTTTTCTCTTAGTGGGACCAGCTGGTGGGACACTGCTTCCTCCCCCATATAAAAATTCTGCTCTCATAATGACATTTTCTTTCAGTCTCCACATTTATAGTGCCTCTGTAACTTAAAACATTAGTTGGACATTTAGAAATATAGTTTAGGCATCCAAAGAAAAGGCGAAGTGGGGAGTCTCCGGAGATGCAATCTGCACAGGGTGACACCATCAGAGAGGTGACACTTAGATGGCTGTCTTTAAAAGCTTTCAGAAACTCATCTTCATACAAGACAGAACACATGTTTAAAAACATCTGTATGGGAGCCTAAAGATCTGTGTTTTGAGACTGGAAGTTCTAATATCCCACAAAGATTAATGTCACCAGCTTTGTGCTTTTCTACTAGTTGTCATATATAAATTCTAGTCACCAAGCCTATCTTTGGAGGTCTCCCTCTGCAACCACAAAGCACAAATCCCTTTTTAATCCCTCATAGATATGCCTTCTCAGCTCTCATTGCTTGTTGGCAAATATGTAGATGGAGGGAAGGAGGGGAAATATATTTCAAACAGAATCTACCTATTTAGCTTTGAATACAGAAAACCCATGTTTCCATCAGTATCTAAAAATGTAGATTTCCTTTCTTTTAAATATAACATAAACCAAATACAGCTATAACAAAGGAATTGTGTGTGAATCTGCACTGTGTTTATTTATTTATTATTTATTATTCGATCTTGTATGCCGCCACTCCCCAAGGGCTCGGAGCGGCTCACAATACAGTATAGAAACACAGAATGGAAACACCATAAAAGCAACTTAACTTTAATTAGTACCAGATTAAAATTCAAAGTTCGAATGCCAACCGAAACAGATGAGTCTTACAAGCCCTGCGAAAGGCCGATAGGTCTCACAGGGTACGAACTTCAGTTGGCAAGGTATTCCAAAGAGATGGCGCCACAATGGAGAAAGCTCTGCGTCTTTTCGATGTTAGGCGAATGGCTTTAAAGCTAGGCACTTCCAGTAGGTTTAGATCTTCCGAACGGAGTGGTCTCTGGGGTTGGTAGAGGCTGAGACGGTCCTTCAGATACACCAGTCCTAGACCATACAAGGCCTTGAAGGTTAGTACCATCACTTTGAAAGTGATCCGGTGCTCGATAGGCAGGCAATGAAGCTGCTGCAGAATAGGAGTAATATGACATCTCACTGCAGCCCCAGTGAGAAGTTGGGCAGCAGTGTTCTGGACGAGCTTAAGTTTCCGGGTCACAGACAGAGGTAGGCCAATGTAGGGGGCATTACAGTAGTCTAATCTTGAGATGACCGTGGCCTGGATCACCATGGCTAAGTCATCTCTAGACAGATAGGGGGCCAGCCATCTAGCCTGCCGCAGATGAAAAAAGGCGGTTTTGCTAACAGCAGAGAACTGGGCCTCTATGTAAGTCGCCCCGAGCTTCTTGGAAGGGACGACTAATAAATCGAAACAATAAATAAATAAATAAATAAATTGTCAGCAAAGGGTCCAGAATGACTCCTAGGCTCTTTACTGAAGATGCCGGGCATAATGCCTCGCCATCCAGGTTAGATGGCTGAACCACCCCACCATCTGGTCGACCTAGGCACAGTATCTCCGTCTTTGCTGGAGTCACCCTCAACCTGCTGGCACGCAGCCATCCAGTAACGGCTTCAAGGCACTGATGGAAATTTGTGGGTACGGAGTCCGGATGGCCTTCCATTTTCAGAACAAGCTGGGTGTCATCAGCGTACTGATAGCACTCCAGCCCGAAACTTCGAACCAGCTGAGCAAATGGTTGCATGTAAAGTAGATGTTAAATAACAAAGGGGAGAGAATGGCTCCTTGAGGAACCCCACAAGTTATTATTACTATTATTTATTTCAGCTTGGTAAACCGCTCACTCCGAAGCTCAGAGTGGTTTACAACAATAAAATACCAATAAAACACATAACAACATTAAAACAGCGTTAAAACCAATTCCACCCCCCAATAAACTGTAACAGGACAGTAGTGATGTAGCGGTAGTGACATGGCAGGTGGCAGGTTATGGTGGGCACCGGTCAGAGCCGAATGCCTGCCTAAACAGCCAGGTCTTAATAGCCTTACGAAATGTCATCAAGTCCCGCAGGGCTCGCGTCTCTTCAGGCAACGGGTTCCATAGCGTTGGCGCGGCCACTGCAAATGCCCTCTGCTGCATACTGGCTAGCCTGTAGGTCTTTATGCCAGGCATTTCCAACATGTTGAGCCCCTCTGAGCGCAGTGATCTTCTGGGCACGTATGGGGTAAGCTGCTCCCTCAGGTACACTGGCCCCAAACCATATAAGCCCTTGAAAGTTAGAACAAACACCTTGAAGAAGACCCGGAATTCAATTGGGAGCCAGTGCAGTTCGCGCAGCAATGGGGTTGCATGAGCAGATCTTACGGCTCCTGAGAGCAGGCGTGCTGCTGCGTTCTGCACTAGCTTGAGTTTCCGGATCGTCGACAAGTTAGAGGGGACCTCTATGAAACCAGGCCTCCCCTTTCCACTCGCTGTCCCCAGTTGTGAAGAAAGGACAGCAGCCAGTTTAAGGCTGTTCCCCTAACTCCAACAACGGCAAGGTGGTGGGCCAAAAGATTGTAATCGACCGTATCAAATGCTGCTGTGAGATCCAATAATACAAGCAGTGCTGAATCGTCCTTGTCAAGCTGGCATCGAAGCTGATCCGAAATAGCGACCAGAACGGTCTCCGTCCCATTCCCCATACAGAAGCCAGACTGGAAGAGATCTAATCCGGCTATGTCATTTAGAAACTGCTGCAGCTGCTCCGCTACTGCCCTCTCAATCACCTTTCCCAGGAATGAAAGATTCGAAACCGGGCGGTAGCTGGAGGGAACCGATCGATCTAAGTTCGGTTTCTTCAGCAGTGGAGAGACCACTGTCTGTAGAATAAATGCAGTCAGAAACCACTTCAATTGCCATAACTCAGTGCTGTGAAATCCTGGGATTTGTAGTTTGGCAAACACTCTTTGGCAGAGAAGACTAAAGAGTTTATAAAGCTACAACTCACATGATTCCATAGCATTGAGTCACAGCAGTTAAATTAATGTCAAACTGCATTCATTCTAAAGTGTAGATGCATCTTATCTCTACCTATTGGAAAGGTAAGAACATTTGCAAATCATCTTTAGCGACACTCAAACAGTCACAGGCAGGGGTAGCCAGGATTTTGTTTCGGCGGGGGGGGCTGAAGGCCTGGGTGGAAGGGCCCTAGCAAACCTTTGTATTGTTATCCCAATAACCCCATGAATGTGGGATATAATGAGCATGGTGATCAGATCATGATATAAATGCACATAACAGTTTAAATAATGTACCAGTAAGGCCTTCTTGTGGACCACCCTGAGAATTTGAGGGCTGGATGCGGCCCCCAGGGTCCTTACCTCAGGCCCCCCCTCATTTTCCCTGTTCTCTTGGCAGAAGGACACGGCATCAGTGCTACAGCCTTAAGCCAAAAAGACCTCCTCCCAGCATAAGGACAGTACGAGTGGCCCCATCCTTATGCCGGGAGGATGGCTCGAAGAAGGCACGTAGCGGCTGAGAGCCCTCCAGAGCACTCTCAACTGCCACCTGTCTCGCCCTCCTCCCAGCATAATGCCAAGAAGACAGCCCGAAAATCAGGGAAGGAGAATGGGGAGGGAGATCGGGAGGGGGGAGGGGAGAATCGGGGCAATCACCACATGTCCTGCCTTCCTCCCGGCATAAGGATAGGGCAAGCAGCCCAGTCCTTAAGCTGGGAGGACAACCTGAGGATGACCCAGGCCCTGGCCTGCCCCTCCAGGCCCCACCCTCTCCTGGACTCTCCCAGGCCCACACTCACCCAGCATGTGCCCGACCCCCCTCCCTCCTGGCCTGGCCCACCCATGCGCGCTCTAAAAAGGTATGAACAATAAGCCAAAATTTTAAAAAGCACAAAATGAAAGAATACCTAATGTATCTTTTCTAGTGCTTCTTTTCTACTGTGAATCCTGTATCTACACTGCACCGTTTCAACAGTCTCACGTCGTTTTCATTGCATGGCTCTGTCCTGTGGAATGTTTTGCTTTGTAGTTTCATGAAATACTGTGTCTGCTAGACAGCTTTAGTGTATTTCCCTAAACAACCAAACTAGGGCCAAAACAGTATCAACTGAAGTAGATCCATCGAATCAAATGTACGTATCTGTGATTCTATGCGTTGATCTGCTATTCAACTATGAATTGAATTCGTTTGGTCTAATTAGAACCAACCAACAAGATTCCAGCTCTCTAGCAAAAATGTTTAGGATCACACTAAATTACAAATTACCTAGAATAGAGCTATGATGATTAAAGGTAAAAGTAAAGGTTTCCCCTGACATTAAGTCTAGTTGTGTCCAACTCTGGGGGTTGGTGCTCATCTCCATTTCTAAGCTGAAAAATCAGCATTGTCCGTAGATGCCTCCAAGGTCATGTGGCCAGCATGTCTGTATGGAGCGCCATTACCTACCTGCCGAAGCGGTACCTATTGTTCTACTCACATTTGCATGTTTTCAAACTGCTAGGTTGGCAGAAGCTGGGCCTAACAGCGGGAGCTCACCCTGTTTCCCACATTCAAACTGCCAACCTTTTGGTTAGCAAGTTCAGCAGCTCAGTGGTTTAACTCGTTCCGCCACCAGGGGGCCTTATGATGATTAAAGTAGTATCCAAATTGGCATTACTATGTAGTGTATATACACTTTGTATTAAACTAAAGCAGCAACAGCACAAATGCAGTAACAAGAAGGCTTTTATTTGTCAAAGGTCAAACTCTTATAAATGTTTACATATTTCCATTATGAACACAAAGCCAACAAAAAACTCTGTTCTGATTAAAAGAGATTAAAGATTTTCTGGAGCATATGATTATAAGCACCATACATACTTAACATTGTTAAGTGAAAGTGAGCTTTCACTGGTCATAAGCCCTGTGTGCAGAAAACAAACAATACATTTGTTTGTATAAACCATAAAATTGCATTGTTTGGGTTTTGACACATTGAGGTCAAGCTGGAATATAGGCATAAAGAAACTCAGATATTTCAGCTCTTTAGAAATTATATGAAACAGAGGTGTCAAACACATTAGTGAGAAGGTTACCTTATTCACGCTGTATGAAGCAAAACCTTCATTCGGCAATCTTCTCTTTTTCCAGAAAAATCTTTTAAGGCAGAAAACCTCCGTAGTAGGGCCTAGATCCAGCAGAGTGAAAAAATAGCACATTAATTTGATTATTTTAACACTTTTAAAGTGTTTTAAGAGGTTTTAATTCATAGGTTGTGCAATTCTGTTTCAATATTTGTAAGTTGTGAATTTTAAATTGCACTCCTGTTAATGCTGAGTGGCGCTTTGCTAGAATAAAAGGATACAAGTAAAATAATAATAATGCATTTAGACATGGCAGAAGTAATAGCACCGGGGTGCACAATGAAAAACTGGGCTGGATCCCTTCCTTGCACTAACTGTTGACATTTATTTCCAGCCATGCTATCAATCTTGGACAAACATTAAAATACTGTCAGATTCCAGCAAAAATGTGTTTACTTTAAGCTGAATCACCCCATACAGAATCTCACGTCCGTCTCCTATTCTCTGTGAATATTCCTCTACTGTCACACATTGCAAATCCAAATTAAATTACTTCAGATTATGTTCTATAAGTTACAGTTGCACTTATTTCAATGTAATGTCTTTGGCAATTGGAGATGGTAGTTTCATTAGGGTAAAGATTTTTTGTGTCAGTAGAATAGTGAGTTTTTAAAAGAGCTATCCAAGGTGCTGAATTTATGGGTGGAATAGGGTTCAGCACCCTGGATAACTCCCCTTTCTATTTGAATTAGATTAACTGTCCTGGTGATATGGAAGCCACTGGAAAATACTACAGCATTAAATGTAATTTTCTAACCTTTGGGAAACGGTGTACTTGTTATCTTGTCTATTTACTGCAGTCATGAGAGAATGTGAGTGTCTCCCTACCATAGCTCCAAGGCTGTGAAGACAAGGTATCCAAAAGGCGACATGTACACTAGAGAGATGTGTATTCTGGAGCAATTTGTTTTAATTAACACAACACTTTAAATGTACTTAAAACATTAAGCATCTTTGTTACACAGTTGTGCAGTTCTCAAGTATGAAAAAATAACCAGAGTATATTAAGAAAAAATAACCAAAGTATATTAAGTCTCCAAATATCAGAGTATTATCTGTAATAATCTGTAAGGGCTGGGCTAGCACAGTGGTTTAAACCTACTGTTATAGAAGTTCCTGCCGACTGCTATAGAAGTTCAAGCCCGAGTCAGGGTGAGCTCCTGCCATCAGCCCAGCTTCTGCTCACTAAGCAGTTTGTAAACAACAATGTAAGTATATAAATAGGTACCACTTTGGCAGAGAGGCAAAAGGTGCTCTGAAAAACATGCCGGCAAAAACCTGACCAGGTAAGGAGTTCATGAACGACAGGCTCTATTTATGTATAGTCTGTCTCTGTCAATTATATAACAGCATTGAACATTTGCCATATATGTACCTGTAGTTCGCTCTGAGTCCCCTCAGGGAGAGAGAGCAGAATATAAATAAAGTATATTATTAATTTGCATTGTAATGGCAAACAGTTCAGGCAGAAGAAGCAAAACATTGTTATACAGTATTTAAATAATAAAATAAAAAGCAAGGTGACTCTGTTGCATTGTTGTATAAAATCAAAAAGAATACAAGAGTGTGATCTGTACTAAGCATAGCATTGCTGCACGCCATATGCACTTGATATTTCTGTCCTCGGATGAGCATGAATGCGGCCCAACACAAAATCATGGCTTCCATTTTACAGCAATGTGCAGCCCATGACCATTTTTCTTCTTCCAATGAGAAGACAAAAGTTTGGAAACCTCTGCTTTAAAATCACTGCATACTTGCAATTAAGGTCTCCAAGGGCTATCTAGTCTGACCTCCAATCAGTGCAGGGCTCCATAGCTGAAACATCCCTCAGAGGTATCTATCCCACATATACCTAAAACCCTGCAGTCAAGGAGAGTAAATTCAAAATTGTTTTTAAAGGACTCCTACATTCATGTGCTCATTTTAAAATTGCTAAGTGTCTGATCTCACAAAATAAGTTCAGGTCACAAAAAAGCAGGTAATGGGTCACTTAGCAACAGAAAAGGGCAGGCAAGAAAGGATAAAGGGATACAGGCCAGGCAGAAAGAAACAGCAAGCTGGGCATCAAGGAGGAGGCATGAATAAATAATCTGAATGCCTTGAAAGAACAGCAACCCCACTATCCAAGGATCATGGAAACAACATTGTGGTGAGTGTAACTGGTGATACATGTAGCTAGTGACCAGTGATCTATCCCAAAGTTGGCTTAAAATGAAGCATTTGAAAAAGTTACATTTTGGAACAGGCCCGTAGTCAGGATTTTGATTCGGGGGGTGAGTTTGAGTTGGGGGAGGGGGGCTGAGTCTGAGTGAGAGAGGATCTACCCTAGGAAACCTTTTGTATCATTATCCCAATACCCCCATGCATATGGGTTATATTGAGCATGGTGATCAGATCATGATATAAATAAACATAACATTTTAAATAATGTGCCAGTAAGGCCTTCTCGCGACCCCCCCTGAGAATTGCACGGCTACATGCCTGTATTGGAACTACAAGAGTAAGTAAAAACTCTCCAGGCAATATGGCCATTGGAAAAGGCTAGTTAATAATATGTCTGTTTAAATAGCAACACCGGGTTGTTGTAGGTTTTTCAGGCTATATGGCCATGTTCCAGAAGCATTCCCTTCTGACGTTTCACCTGTATCTATGGCAGGCATCATCAGAGGTTGCGACCTCACAACCTCTGAGGATGCCTGCCATAGATGCAGGCGAAACGTCGGGAGGGAATGCTTCTGGAACATGGCCATATAGCCTGAAAAACCTACAACAACCCGGTGATTCCTGCCATGAAAGCCTTCGATAATAGCAACACTGTTCACAAAGCCAAGTGAAAATAATTAAACACAACAGTTAAGCACTACTAAATGACTTAGTTACTGAATTGGTAATGCTAATATGTTTTTAAAATACTTTTAATGACTGATCACCTCTATATTTCATTTCAATTTCATTTCATTTCAATATATTGTTTCATGACTCTCCACCGAAGTGCTCCGAGCGACTTACAATAGCAATAAAACATACATATATATCATCACATAATTACAAGTTAAAAGCTTTAACAAAGAGCCAAGTTTTAAGAGCCTGGGTGAATGACCGCAAATTTATATAGCACATTTAACTGTGCATTGAGGACCTTTTTATTAGGAAGGTTTTCAGTTCATACAATGTGTGATTCATTTTCTTACAAGTTTTGATTCAATGGGCCAAAGCCCCAGTTGTGTGAGATGATCTTGACACCTGAGCACATTTTAAAGGTGAGCCAGAAAGCTACATTATTTCTATGCTTCAGTAAAAGTCTCTGCAAGGCTGTAAAAGAAGTTCAGTATTTCCCAAAGTTGGCAATCTCCAGAGTTGTTTTCAGATATTTCATTTCATACAGATCTATTGTGACATTGGCAGGACCATATTCAGTGAATGACTTGTATGTTTCTTTAGTCTTATTTTCAATCATCTTGTTTCGTTTCTGTGGAAATGCTACAAATGTCTCAACTAAAAGCTCCGTAATGATTTCCAAAGCAAGAAATTAGATTGTTGACAATTGCATAAAAACAAATGTATCTTATATAGATTTTCTAGGTTTCTAGCTGTCACTTCATCCCAGGTTTCATAATGAAAAAGACCTATCTGTTCATATAGGATTTCATAAATTGACTGACTGCTGAAGAGAGGTCTCTTAATGGATGTGTGCTCGGCTTTATTATTGGATCCCAGGCCTGTGCTATTAAACTGTTATGGCTTTTAACAATGCATGCGCACGTACACATTCACTCTCACGCATGTACATTTATTAGGCTGGGCTCATTTTTATGGTGTTTCCAATTTTTTACATTGTGTGCACATGAGTATTACATTGTGTACACACGAGTATTACATTGTATACACATGAGTATTACATTGTGTACACATGGGTGAAGAACTTAGAAAATTAATACAGAAAATTAATGTAGGTCCTTGATTTTCTGAAAATACTGTATAGTCCCCTTATCCATGGATTGAATGTCCACAGTTTCACTTACCCATATGTGTGTGTGTCTTTGAACGTATCCTCCATGGATACATCCATCATACAGTACTATACACTAGTACTCTGCAGTAATAGAATTTATGTTTGCAGAACATTGGCTTCGTATTTGGTTTATAAAATGAGAGAAATTGTAGAATTTATGCTGCATGTGAAGCATAAAGGAAAATGAATCCACTGTGAAGTCCTCGGTAATGAGCTTATCAGACCAAGCTCTCTTGAGTGGGGTTAATGCATCCCTCTTCTACTTCAGCAGAATCTTCATTAGATTTCTCTTCCCATTATGATGTTTGAGCATCTCATGAGCAGCTTTCTCTGTCTCCTTTATTACCATATGATAATCTTGAAACAGAACTCGCCTGAACATTTTTACTTTGTTGTTTCGGTTTCAGATGTATTTTTGGACCTCTAAATGTCAATGTAATCTTAAAACAATGCCAAAATAAATGTAGACTTCTCCCGGCATATTCTAGACATATGACATCCATTCCGATGTACAGTATTAGCTTTCTCTCTATCTCTCATTGCAGTTTACTATTCCCTTGAGAGAATACAGTCAGTCTTCTATATCCATTGATTCTGTATCCATGGCTTGAAAAAATTGGATTCTGACATTTTATTTATCATTGCATATAAGTGACTTCTGCAAGAGATGGCTGAGAGGACACATGATGGCCATGTATAAATATGTGGGGGCGAGTCATAGGGGGGAGGAAGCAAGCTTGTTCTCTGCTGCCCTGGAGACTAGGATGCGGAACTACAGGAAAGAAGATTCCACCTGAATATTAGGAAAAACTTCCTGGCTGTGAGAGCTGTTTAGCAGTGGAACTCTCTGCTAAATGGTGGAGGCTCCTTCTTTGGAGGCTTTTAAACAGAGACTGGATGGCCATCTGTCGGGGGTGCTTTGAATGAGATTTTCCTGCTTCTTGGCAGGGGATTGGACTGGATGGCCCACAAGGTCTCTTCCAACTTTCTGATTCTATGATTCATAAATTTTGGTATCCATAGGAGTCCTGGAACCAAATCCCAGTGGATATCAAAGACTCAACAGAGTAGGAAATCCTTGCTAAGCAAATATGAATTGTCCTGGTTCCGATAATTATAAAGTGAGGCCTGGCAGTTCTCGTCTCTTCGTAAATATTACATTTTTCATACTTGAATCATTTTAATGGATTTAGATGAGCTGAGATTTAACAACATATGCTATAGTCATTCTTTGGCTGTTTTCTAGTGACTCTTTGGCTATTGGGTCATCAATGCCCATTTTCTAGTGTATTGTTGTTGTCTTTTATTGTCCAGGAACCTAGAGGTCCAGGTCTGAAAATCCTAATTAGTCACGTAGGCTCATTTTAAGATTTGCAGAGAATTGTCACAGACATTTTTGCATGAGACTGTCATCTGACCACTGTTTACATTTGCATAGAAGCATGAGTGCAATATTATACTTCATGAAATGGAATCTACTACATAGAGAAAGGCTGGGCACATTTTGGCCCTCCAGGTGTTTTGGACTCCACCTCCCACAATTCCTAACAGCCTCCGTCCCCCGTCCCCCCTCCCAAGCTGCTTAAGCTTGCCCATGCCTGGCATAGAGTCTTACATCCAAATGAGTGTAAGTCCTGCAGAACTTTTTCTTGCCTTTACCTAAAGAATTGTAGAGTGGGTGTAATTCATGAAAATTTGCAAATGTGTCCACTCTTTGTTTCCATGGATTCTGTATCCACACCTGCAACCACCCACAGCTTGGAAAATATTATTTTAAATTCCCAAAGCAAATCTTGATCTTGCAATTTTAATATAAGGAGAGCCATTTTATAATAATAATCTCTCTCTATAAAAGTCAAAGTAAGTACGTATGTATGTTGGTTGCTTGGTTTGTATATTTGTATCACAAAAGTTCCTACACGATTTGATTGATCTAGACAAAACCTGGCATGCATATCAATCATTATCCAACTTAGAATAATGGAAGGGTTTGGACTAAATGAATTCCACCCCTTTTGGTCCAGAGCAGAAGGAAAGGAATGAAGCAGATCTGCTTTGGTGAGGTGAAGTGGCCCTCTGTGATGTCACTAAGAAGGAAAGGGGGTGAAGTGGCCCTTCGTAATGCCAATAGGAAAGAAAAGGAGTGAAGTGGCTGGGCTGCTGCTAGATGACATGTGTATGAGAGTGGGAAGAAATGAGAAAAGAAATGAAAGGGAGAAAGGTAGAAGGAAGAAAAACAGGAAGGAAGGAAGGAAGGAAGGAAGGAAGGAAGGAAGGAAGGAAGGAAGGAAGGAAGGAAGGAAGGAAAAGGTATGAGAGGAGGAAAGGCGAGAAAGAGGAGGAAAAAAATAAGGAAAAGAAAGATGGGAAAAGATAAAAAAGGAAGAGAAAGGAAGAGAAGAGGAAAAAAGAGGGGAAAGTGTACGAGGGAAAGCAAGGGAAAAATAAAGACTTGAACGCCCTTGAATTTCAGTATTGATGAGTGTTCTAGAACCAAACTCCAGTGGATGCCAAGGACTTGCTGTATCATGCAATGAATGATTGTGGTGCACAGCTTCAGTGCTGGACTAGGACTCTAGGAGGAGATTGTTTGAATGGAAACTCCCAGCTTGACTTTGGGCAAGTCGCCCTTGCAGCTTCAGAGGAACGACATGGCACCTTCCTCTCTGAGAAATCCTGTCAAGAAAACTGCATGATAGGGTCATCATGGTAAATAGGAAACCACCCAAAGGCACAGAGCAATCAAAACATGTCATGTAGGCCTACTCCTGAGGGAGGTGTGATTGGTCTGTTATTGAAAGTACACTTGAAAGGGAATCTGAAGTCAATTTCCCCATTTTGGGATGTGTGAAATAGCCCTGCCTTAAACACCACAATAGTTGACTGATAATACTGTCCAGAATTCCCAATGCAGGGTAAGTATCTTTATCTTTTAAGGGACCATGGTGGCGCAGTGGGTCAAACCACTAAGCTGCTGAACTTGCTGACCAAAAGGTTGGCAGTTTGAATCCACTGGATGGGGTGAGCTCCCATTGTTAGCCCCAGCTTCTGCCATCCTAGCAGTTCAAGAACATACAAATTTGAGTAGATCAATAGGTACTATTTTAGTGAGAATGTAACAGTACTCCATGCAGTCATACTGCCCACATGACCTTGGAGGTGTCTACGGACAAAGCTGGCTCTTCGGCTTAGAAATGGAGATAAGCAACCCCCCCCTCCCCCGGAGTCGGACATAACTAGACAATGTCAAGGGGAAAGTTTTACTTTTACTTTATCTTTATCCAAACTGCTTGGGACCAAAAGTGTTTTGGATTTCTGTTCCCCCCTCCTCCCGATTTTGGAATAGTTAGTGACACCTCCACAAAAACTGTGAATAAAGCGAAATTTGAGACAACAGTTATTTTGGAATTTTTAGGGCTTCTAGCATGATATTATAGTTGAATTCCCCTGGAAGGTGATCACAGAACTGCAGTGGAGAAGCTAGAGATTCCCAGAGGGGTCCTCCCTCTACGTCTTCCAGAATGACCAAAGGAAGTTGGCCATAGGGTCACACAGGAGGATATAGAGCAGGCATGAGCAAACTTCAGCCCTCCAGGTGTTTTGGACTTCAACTCCCACAATTCCTACTGGCTGTTAGGAATTATGGGAGTTGAAGTCCAAAACACCTGGAGGGCCAAAGTTTGCCCATTCCTGATCTGTAGTATCTTAGAGAAAACATTTAAACAAATCTGTGAATAACCAAATCTGCAACTGCAGAGGAACCATTGTACTTACGTTTGCGTTGATGTCTCTTGGAGATGGGACCCAAATCTAAACTGGAGATTGAGCTATGTTTCGTATACACATAGAATGTAATTTTATACAATATTTTAAATTATTTTGTGCATGAATACTTGTGTCCATTGAATCAGCATAAGAAAACAAAGGTGCCATACTGTGGAATGAATGCAATTTGACAGCACTCCAACCACCAGGGCTCAATGCAATGGAATCCTGAGACTTGTAGTTTGGTGAGGCCCTGGCATTTTTTGCCAGAGAAGGCTGAAGACCTCGTGAAACTAAAATCCCCATGATAGTTAAAGAGGTGCCATTTGTTAAAGGCATTTGTTTCACAGTGTACACCAGGCATGGGCAAACTTCAGCCCTCCAGGTGTTTTGGATTTCAGATCCCACAATTCCTAATAGCCGGCAGGAGTCCGACTAGATTCCGAAGACACACAAAGCAAGGAGTCCCTCTCCGTGAAAATAAAGAGGCAAGGAGAGGTAAGGAGATTCCACCTGAACATTAGGAAGAACTTCCAGACCATAGGAACTGTTCAACAGTGGAAATCTCTGCATCTGAGTGTGGTGGAAACTTTTAAACAGAGGCTGGATGGCCATCTGTCAGGGATACTTTGATTGTGCTTTTCCTGCATGGCAGGGGGTTGGACTAAACTCATGGGTTCTCAATCTGTGGGTCCCCAAATGTTTTGGCCTTCAAGTCCCAGAAACCTTAACAGCTGGTAGTTTGTGCCTGAAAGCAAAGGTGACATCATTTCCACCACCATATTACAGATTTGGGAGCATTTTGGATTCTGGAATCTCATCCAAGAGATGCTCCGTTTGTCTTTCAGGCTGGGTCTACATTGCCATATAACCCAGTCCAAAGCATATCAATTGGAGCCTAGGGCAATGTAGGCTCCAATGGACACCAATGAAACCTGCCCTTTTGAGCACCGGCTGAACTCCGCTTTCCTTTCTCTCCCCCACTTGAACCTGGCAGAGAAGCATAGCCTCGAAGCATCACCTCCGACTGGATTCCAACTGGATTCCGAAGACACACAAAGCAAGGAGTCCCTCTCCATGAAAATAAAAAGGTAAGGAGATTCCACCTGAACATTAGGAAGAACTTCCGGACCATTTGGATCCCCAAATGTTTTGGCCTTCAAGTCCCAGAAACCTTAACAGCTGGTATTTGTTTATTTATCGTATCCAAAGCAGACTGAGGGTACAGTTGTAATGTATTTTAAAGCAGAAAGTTTAAAAACCTGGCGTTATAGTAAATGTCCTTTGACCAGTACCTGGCTACTTGGAGTGCCTTTGGTGTTGCTGCAAGAAGGAACTCCATTGCGCATATGGCAGGGTTCAGACTGCATTGTAATCCGTGGTCTGTGGTTTGCTCTTCTCCGCACTCGCACGTTGTGGACACAACTTTGGTAACTTGGTAAACTGGCTGGGATTTCTGGAAGTTGTAGGCCAAAACACCTGGGGACCCACAGGTGGACAACCACTAGATGGTCCATGGGGTCTTTTCCAACTCTTCCAATTTAAAGTGGATTCATTCTCTAGTGCAGTATTTCCCAACTGCAGTAGTGTGCTGTGACAGACCTCCTGCTGTGCCACGAGAAAAGCTCTCTGCCCCGCTTCCTCCCCCACCTCCTGCCGAACTCCTGCTGCTTGGGGGAGGAGGAGGAAGGGCCGGGTGGTGGCGAAGAAAAAGAAGAAGGGGCCTCCTTTGGCCATTTCCCCAGCCAGCCTCCAATCCGCCATGACTCTTGCACCTCGCTCGCAGAAGCTGCGCGGAAGGGAAGCCGGGGGAGGGGGTGGGGCATGGCGCAGCCTGGCTCCGCCCCCTCCCCGGCTTTTGCTCTCCCACAGCTTCTCCAGCCTTGAGGGGGCAAAGCCAAGCCAGCATTGTGCTGGCTCTGTCACCGCTGGCTTGGCATTGCCCCCTCAAGGCTGGAGAAGCTGAGGGAGAGCTGAAGCCGGGGGGGAGGGGGTGGGGCATGGCGTGACCAGCAGCTCCTCCCAGCAGGTCACCATCCCCCAGCCGTTCTTTACTGTGTTAGAGTGTCATTTTGTGTCATTTTGGTTGGTGGTGTGCCCCCAGATTTTTTTTAATGTTAAAAGTGTGCCGTGGCTCAAAAAAGGTTGGGAAACAGTGCTCTAGTGTGATGAGGGCCCTTAGATTCTATAAGGCAGGCCTGGGCAAACTTCGGCCCTCCAGCTGTCTTGGACTTCAACTCCCACAATTCCTAACAGTTAGGAATGTATTGTCGAAGGCTTTCATGGCTGGAATCACTGGGTTGTTGTAGGTTTTCGGTTTATATGGCCATGTTCTAGAACAGGCCTGGGCAAACTTCGGCCCTCCAGGTGTTTTGGACTTCAACTCCTACAATTCCTAACAGCCGGTAGGCTGTTAGGAATTGTGGGAGTTGAAGTCCAAAACACCTGGAGGGCCAAAGTTTGCCAAGGCTGGTTCTAGAAGCATTCTCTCCTGATATTTCACCTGCATCTATGGCAAACATCCTCAGAGGTAACTTTAAGGTATTGTGGGAGTTGAAGTCCAAAACACCTGAGGGCCAAAGTTTGCCAAGGCTGGTTCTAGAAGCATTCTCTCCTGATATTTCACCTGCATCTATGGCAAACATCCTCAGAGGTAACTTTAAGGTATTGTGGGAGTTGAAGTCCAAAATGCCTGGTGGCCAGAGTTTGTCCAGGCCTGCCAATTCCCAACTCTTAGGAATTGTGGGAGTCGAGGTCCAAAACACCTGGGGGTAGGGTTGCTACATGAATAAGTGACAGGTAAAATCAATTGATTTTCAAGTTTTTATGAAGTGTCCCTTACTTTTGTGAAAAATTCCCTATTTTTAGGTACCTGTCCCTTATTCTTATATCAAAATGTGGCAACCCTACCTGGGGGGCCGGAGTTTGCCCAGGTCTGCTCTAAAGCGAGTCAAACCTGGAGGGAAGGGGGGCGGTGGTGGGAATCCGGGGCGCATTAGGACCCGGGGAGGGGAAGGGGAGGAGCCGAGGGGAAGGGGCGCCCTCCTCGCCAGGTCGCTTGTCCTGCTGCAGGGGGGTCCTGCCCATTGAGGGGCTGCGAGAAGGCGGGGAATCTCCCTTCCCGTGGGTTGATTGACAGCCGCCGCCGCCTCTTTCGCTCCAAAGGAAGGGCGGCACCTGCAAAGCCCTGTCTTCTCGTTGAGAGCGAGGAGGGCTTCCCTGGAAAAGAGGGAAAGAAGGAGGGGGGGGCGTCGGGAGCGCGGGCGCGCGCCTGAGCCCGAGCACGCGCCGCCTCTCCCCCTACCTCCCACGGTGACTCTCCCCTCTCTCCCTTCTGGCAGCTGGCTCGCCCCTGAACTTGCTCTCCCTGCAGCAGCTCCGCCGGGGCTGAGAGCCGGCGCCTTCTCCCGCGACCCCAGCCCCGACACCCGGCCGCAGGATGCTCAAAGTCACGCTGCCCTCCTCCTCTTCCTCGCCTTCCCCGGTGGCGGCAGCGGCTGCCTCGCCCTCGTCCTCCTCGCCTCCCTCCGCCACTTCTTCCTCCGCCACCGGCGCCGGGGGACGAGTGGGGGGCTTAGGGGGCCCCGGACCCACCGCCGACACCCCGGATTACTGGATCGACGGCTCCAACCGAGACACCTGGGCCGACTACTACGAGCTGGAGTCCGAGCTGGGACGGTAAGGAGGGAGCAGACCATCAGATCCTGGGTGGAGGTCCAGCCTGAAGGGCTTCACGGAGCGGGAGGGGCGCCTCTGGGCAGAGCAGGCGTGGGCCAACCTGGGCCCTCCTTCCACGGGGTTTAGCTTCAGCGGCTGGGGGAGGGGGCTGTGAGGAATGGCGGGAGCTGGAGCCCAAAACCCTTGGAAGGGGGCCCCCAAGTTTGCCCATGCCTGGCATAGAGGGGCAAGCACACAGGCACATCTCCACCATACGGTGCAATGCATGCAACTTAGACCTCGCTCTGACTGCCAGGGTCCCTTGCGAGGGCATGGTGATGATGGGTCAGATTGATACATGTTGACGTTCACAGGAGCGGAGGCTCCAGGACATCTAGATCTTTGGCTGTGGAGATGCCTCTTTGATAGCGGATTGTTGGGGGAGCAAAAGCTAAAGGCTCCCAGGACGCTACAGCATTGGGCCAGTTCAACTGCATTCATTCTCCAGTGTAGATGCAGCCAGAGACAAAGCCTCCCGGAGGAGAAGAGGCTGGTTCAGAGCCAGGCAGGGCAAAGGGGAAGGAAGGAAGGAAGGAGAGAAAGGAAGGAAGGAGAAGGAGGGGACGAAGGAAAGGAAGGAAGGAGAGAAAGGAAGGAGAAGGAAGGAAAGAGGGAAGGTGAAAGAAGGAAGGAAAGAGGGAAGGTGAAGGAAGGAAGGAGCGATGGAAGGAGAAGGAATAAAGGAAGGGAGAAAGGAAGGAAGGAGGGGAAGGAATGAAGGAGAAGGAACGAAGGGAGGGAGGAAGGAAAGAGGGAAGGGGGAAGGAAGGAAGGAAGGAAGGAGAAAGGAAGGAGAAAGGAAGGAGAGAAAGGAAGGAATAAGGAAGGAAGAAGAAGAAAGGAAGGAAAGAGGGAAGGGAGAAGGAAGGAAGGAATAAAGGAAGGAGGGAGAAAGGAAGGAGGGGAAGGAATGAGATAAAGGAAGGAGGGGAAGGAATGAGATAAAGGAAGGAAGGAGAAGGAACGAAGGAGAAGGAACAAAGGAAGGAAGGAAGGAAGAGGTAAGGGGGACAGAAAGAAGGAGGAGGAAGGAAGGAACGAAGGGGAGAAAGGAAAGAAAGGAGGAGATGGAAGGAAGGAAGGAGAAAGAAGGAATGAAACAGAAGCAAGGAAAGAAGGAAGGGAGGAAGGAAGGAGAGAAAGAAAGGATGGAGAAGGAAGGAAGGATGGAAGGGAGGGAAGGAGAAGGAACAAAGGAATGAAAGAAGGAGAGAATTGTATCAGCCCCTTTAAGATGAACTGGTGTTTCATTTCCCCTGAGCTTTCTTAGCTGTCAAGTGATAGAGCTGCATCTCAGTCCAGATCCAGCCTTCTTAGGCAGAGAAGGGAGGCATTCCTAGATAGAGGCTGTGAGCCACGATCCCAGTGATTTCTTTATGTATTTATTATTTCCTGTATTTTTACCCTGCTCTATCTCCACCCCGAACTGGCAACAATTCAATGCTGCATTACAACATAAAAACACATAAAATGCAAATATATTAGGCATTGAAATCAACAAAGTAATAACATATAATCCATTTAAATAAACGGTTAAAACATAACATATTGTAATTTTTATCAATATGGAGCAGGGGGAGCCTAAAAGGCGCCAGATCTCATCTAGACAGGGCCAGCCCTGGATAATACTTGGAGAGGAGGCCACCAAAGAACCCCAGGAGATGTAGCCTGTATTACAGAAGAACGGACTGGCAATGAAATCCCTTCAGAGTATCCTTTGCCTTTTTCTTCCATGTCAGGAGCGACTTGAGAAACTAGTTGCTTCTGGTGTGAGAGAATTGGATGTGTGCAAGAACGTTGCCCAGGGGACGCCCATATGATTTACCATCCTGTGGGAGTCTTTGCTCATATCCCTGTATAGGAAGCTAGAGCTGACAGACGGGAGCTCACCCTGCTCACCAGATTCAAAACCCTGACCTTTTGGTCAGCAGTCCTGTCGACACAAGGGTTCAACCCATTGTGCCACCAGGGGCTCAATGCATGGACTATCCACTCAGATCAGGAATCTTGTGCAGGAGGGCAAGGTCAGGGAGCTTTGGTTTGGGGAAAGCATGAATGCCACTTTTAAGGCAAAGGAAGGTGCTTCCCAGAGTATGGTAAATGTGGGAGAAGAAGGCAAGTTGGAGAGAAAGGAGCCAGTGTTGCACAGGCACCCCATGGGGCATCGCCATATGAAATGGGTGAGATAGCGGATGCCCTTCCTTTGGCACTTGCTGGGAATAGAGAGCAAATCAGAGTGTTGCATTAGGGCCGACAGCTCTGTCCAGCTACACAACCGAAGATTGTTCCCTTCCATTCTTCCTTGAAGAAAAAGCAAAGCTGAAAAAGAACAGGCCTCCTGTCTCTTCTCTTTTTCTCCACCCCCTTTCTTTCTATGTGTAGGAGGCAGTGCTGCTGGAGAGGTGCAGCCTTGATGGTCTCCTCACAAGAGACTCAAATTGCCTCTGTGTGTGAGATCTTCACATGATTATTTCAGTTGTCTTAAATCCCCCATTGCTGCACAGGGCAAATTATACTGAAGACTCAATTTAAATGCTAACTTGCCCTTGTGGGCCTGCCAGTAGTTCTGGAAAGAAGGGAACGAACCGTTTCCAACAGTTGAAAGCAAGAATAATCAACCACTGCCCTGGTTCAAAGAAACGATCAGCCTTGCACTAATGATCGGGGAAGACTTTAAGCTTGCAGTCGCATCTTCAGAAATGTAAAGAAATGTTTTGCAAATAATCATCTCAAGAGCATCATTATTGAGGGTAATTATTCAGCGGCAACAGCTGTTGAATACTTACGGCTTGACAGAACATTTGTGTTTATGTTGACAAAGCATTTCTGAAAATTCTGCGTCCCTAAAGGTGTTTCGGCTTGCGATCCAAGCAGGCAGTGATACAGAAAGGGAAGCATATTATTATTATTATTATTATTATTATTATTATAGTGAATTATATTCTCCCTGTTTCATGCCATCCAGAAGTTTGCGAATGAGCAATGTTTTGTTTAAGCATGGAGAAGGTATTTGGTTATTTGGTTTAGCTACAAGGAGTAATGAAAGATTCCATATTCTCTTTAGATAACAGTGCCGCTTAGAAGCACAGGAACTGCCCACTCAAATGTGGGAGAGAATCTGCAGTCATGGGAGCTTCCTATTAACATGCATTGATGCAAATGTAGGAGGAGTCTTGAATGGAGTATTTTTTCTTGCATGGGAATCAAGCCTGGGTAACTCCAGCAATCAAATGTTATTGGACTGCAGCTCCTGCCAGCTCTAGCCAACATGGTAGTTGTAGTCCAGTAACATCTGGAAAGCCAGATGTTGCTCACCTTTGCAGTAAAGATTATTTAATAATGTGTTTTTTGTGTGTGTCGGGAGCGACTACAAGTCGCTTCTGGTGTGAGACAATTGGCTGTCTGCAAGGACGTTGCCCATGGGACACCCAGATGTTTTGTTGTTTTACCATCCTTGTGGGAGGCTTCTCTCATGTCCCCACATGGGGAACTGGAGCTGACAGAGGGAACTCATCCACACTCTCCTCAGATTCGAACCTCCGACCTGTCGGTCTTCAGTCCTGCCGGCACAAATGTTTAACCCATTATGCCACCGGGACTCCATAAAGGGTCAAATAGTGGCAGGAAAATGACATGAAAGGCTGTGGAAGGAACCCAAAGCATCAGTTGACTGCATATTTCAGCACTAGATAATCAATGGGATTCATAGGAGAAAGTGAATCTGAAAAAAACTCAACTGAAAGTATTTCCAAAACCTTGAGCAAGCGTATACCAGAGATTCCACAGAGGGTGCATCTAAACTGTATATTTAATGCAGTTTGACACCACTTAATTGCTATAACTGAATGCTGTTGTTACAGTCCAGGCTTGGAGCCACAGCACCACACAAGAGTTCAGAGTAAAAGTGAACTGTTTATTGTAAACACACACACACAATATATATGAAAAAAGCAGGAAATAAGAAAAGAGAGGGATAATTATAACAATAATGTTGTATCCTATTCTGGGCACCACAATTGAAGAGAGATATTGACAAGCTAGAATGTGCCCAGAGGAGGGCGACTAAAATGATCAAAGGTCTGGAGAACAAGCCCTATGAGGAGTGGCTTAAAGAGCTGGGCATGTTTAGCCTGAAGAAGAAAAGGCGGAGAGGAGACATGATAGCCATATATAAATATGTGAGGGGAAGTCATAGGAAAGAGGGAGCAAGCTTGTTTTCTGCTGCTCTGGAGACTAGGATGCGGAACAGTGGCTTCAAACTAAAAGAAAGAAGATTCCATCTGAACATTAGGAAGAACTTCCTGACTGTGAGAGCTGTTCAGCAGTAGAACTCTCTGCCCCAGAGTATGGTGGAGGCTCCGTCTTTTGAGGCTTTTAAACAGAGGCTAGATGGCCATCTGTTGGGGGTGCTTTGAATGCAATTTTCCTGCTTCTTGGCAGGGGGCTGGACTGGATGGCCCATGAGGTCTCTTCCAATTCTATGATTCTATGAATCCAAAAAAGGTTTAGTAAGAAGTGATAACCACACAGGAATCAAAATGTCTCATAAAAATCCAAGGGTAACACAGTCCAGGAATAACCAAAACTCACAAGTACAGCATAAATCCATAATCAAAAGGTATACTTAGAAACACTTGAGCAGGAATCATAAAACCAGGATACTTGAATCCAAAACCAGGACTTGACTTGACACAAGAGTTCAGGCCTGGCTTCTCACTCAAAAGCCAACATTGCCTGAACTAACTTTAAGGTAAACAACTGGCATTGTTTAATAATAATAATTTAATAATAATTTAATAATTGTTTAATAATAAGCCTTCATGAAATCATGTTGTTTCCCACAAATTTTGTCTACCTTTCCCCCCACATACTCTCTTGGACCTACAGAGCTGAATATCTGCTCTGAACTATAAAGGAAGACTTTTGCTTATAATAAAACTATACTAATAATAATACTTTATTTATATTCTGCCCTATCTCCCCAGGGGGACTTATCTCCGTAACATCAGGTGCTTTCCCTTGAGAGTTTTCTGTTTCACTTTATTCTTCTTCACTCAACTCCTTATCTAAATATGTTGTTTCTGGCTCCTGTGATTGACCTTGGAACTCGGCACTGTCTGAGCCAGTTTCATTTCCCTGGCCTGAATCTTCAACACTTTGAACCTGACTTGATTCTGCATTACTTTGAACATGAGGAAATCCCATAATCCTTTCTAAATCATCAGTGAACTCACTATCATCATCCCCTTGCTGAGCTACAACAGCTGTGGAATCATGGAAGTTGTGATTTTACAAGCCATATCTGCCAAAGAGTGCTGGTGCCTCATCAAACTATGATGAGGCATAGTTTGATGAGGTTCGCAGGTTCACAGTCTGGGAGTGATCCTGGATTCATCGCTGAGCCTGGAACCCCAGGTTTCAGCGGTGGCCAGAGGAGCTTTTGCACAACTAAGACTTGTGCGCCAGCTGCACCCGTAACTTGGGAAGTCTGACTTGGCCACGGTAGTCCACACTCTGGTTACATCCCGTATAGATTATTGCAATGCGCCCTACGTAGGGCTGCCTTTGAAGACGATTCAGAAACTTCAGCTAGTACAACGGTCAGCAGCCAGATTACTAACTGGGGCGACATACAGGGAGCATTCCACCCCCCTGTTGTGTCAGCTCCAGTGGCTGCCGGTCCATCTCCGAGCCCAATTCAAAGTGCTTGTTTTGATCTATAAAGCTGGTTCTGGCCCAGCTTACTTCTGTCCGAACGCATCTGCCCCTACGTCCTGCCTCAAAATCTAAGATAATCTGGGGAGGCCCTGCTCTTGCTTCCGCCAACAGCCCAAATGTGCCTGGCGGGGTGAGGGATAGGGCCTTCTCGGCGCTGGCTCCCCATTTATGGAATGCACTTCCAACGGAATTAAGATCGGTCCCCTCCCTCCTGGTTTTCCAAAATAAATTAAAGGCATGGTTTTGGAACCAGGCTTTTGAGCAATAGATGCAGCAGCACTTTAAAGGGACAAATTGCAATGGTGATATGACAATTGAGACTGGTTTTTATGGCTTAATCTTTGTATGGTTTTAACTTTGTATTGTTTTTATTATGAGATGTTTTAATATGTGATTTTATTATTGTAACTTTTGTGATAGCCTCTAATGGGGCTTAATTTGTAATGCCATCCTGGGTCCCCCTTCAGGGGTTGAGAAGTGACGGGATATAAATGCGGTAAATAAATAAATAAACTTCCAGGATTCCATAGCACTGAGCTATGGCAGTTAAAGTGGTGTCAAACTCTTTGATTTCTGCAGTACTGCTGATGCACCCTACATCACCCGTGCTGTTTTTCACTTGCTTTCTCAGCAAGGGATGTGGACCTCAGGGAGCAGCCGCTTGGGCAAAGTGCACCTGAGTCCATGGCTCTGTCCTGATATCTGTCTCAGGGAATAGCTCACTGCAGCTGGATATTGTCCCTCTCATTTTGCTATTTCTAATGACAAAGTAGGACTGCGGTAGCTGGTATCCATGGAAAGCAGGGTCAAACTCCGGGCACATCTGCACTGGCCACTTAAGTCAGTTTCAAACCGCTGTGCAGATGGTTACACAGGAAATCCTGGAACCAGTTTGAGGCCTGGATGAGCATTCCACAAATTACAGAGCACTGGTGCACATTAGGGTTTTATGGAAGTTTGTTGTCTAACTGCCACAATTTGAAGCTCGTTTCTAACTACATTAAATGGTCTCAGTTGACCATATGTAACAAAGGTGTTAATGACCACATACATTGGATTGGAGTTGAAGTTGATTTTATCTGGTGATTTGGTTTTAATGTATTTTAATGTTTTTATCTATGTATTTTATTTATGTATTTTAACGTATATGATATGCATTGACCACTCGCCCAACTGGTGCGGAGTTTTGGGCTGGAGTGTCATCAGTACGCTGATGATACCCAGCTCATTCTGAGGTTGGACCCTGGGGCAGTCTCTGTACCCGATAATTTCCATCTTTGCCTTGAGGCCGTTACTGGATGGCTGCGAGCCAGTAAGTTGAAGGTGAACCCGGCGAAGACGGAGATCTTGTGGCTGGGCCGCCCGGGGTAGCGACCCAGTTGCCAACGTTCGATGGTGTGGCCCTCTGCCCCCAGCCATCGGTAAAAAGCCCAGGGGTCCGGCTGGACGGCCATCTGTCCATGGAGGAGCAGATTGGCTGCACCTGCAGGACAGCATTCTACCACCTATGGTTGGCTAAGCGCCTGGCTCCCTACCTCTCCCAACGCGACCTTGCTACAGTGATCCAAGCCACGGTCATCTCGAGGCTCGATTACTGTAATGCGCTCTACATTGGCCTTCCCTTGTCGATGATCCGGAAGCTTAAGCTAGTGCAGCATGCTGCAGCCCGTCTCCTCCTGGGTGCTGCAAGATCTGACCGCGCGACTCCACTCTTGCGCGAGCTGCACTAGCTTCCAATCGAATTCTGGGTCCTCTTCAAGGTGTTAGTTCTTACATTCAAGGCCATCTATGGTTTGGGGCCAGTGTACCTGAGGAAGCGACTTACCCCTTATGTGCCTGCGAGATCACTGCGCTCTGAGGAGCTCAATCTCCTCGAGGTCCCTTCCCTCGGAACCTGCAGACTGGCCACTACACGGCGGAGGGCATTCTCCGTAGCTGCCCCAAGTCTCTGGAACGGCCTCCCGGAGGAGATCCGTGCCATCCGTGCTCTCCTGCCCTTCCGTAAGGCCTTGAAGACTTGGCTCTTCAGGAAGGCGTTTGGCCCTTAGTTCAACTGTACTGTGCGCTGCGCCACCTAGGGTCACCCAGACTCTTATCTTGCCGCCAGCCTCTATTGAGGGCTTGTGCTTTTAATATGTTTTAGCTGTTCTGATGTTTTAATGTATTTTAACTGTTTAATCGCTTATTATTCTTGGTGCTCATGCTTCTTTTGTAAACCGCTCTGAGCTTCGGAGTGAGCGGTATACTAAATCGAAGTTAATAAATAAATAAATAAATAAATTGAATTTTGCTGTAAGGCCGGTCTGAGTCCCTCTTTGAGGTGAGTAGATCGGGATATAATTTTTTTAAATAAATAAATAAATAAATAATTATGAGTGGCATGCTAGGTATTTCATTTTAATTTAATTTTTGCCATTTGCTACTGGTACTTACTAATAAAAATGCAGACATTTCAGTAAGGGTACATCTACACTGTGTAGAAATAATGCAGTTTGGCACCATTTTAGCTGCCATGTCTCAATGTGTGGAATCCTGGAAGTCGTTTGGTGAGGCATCAGCGCTCTTCGGCAGAGAAGGCTAAATCTGTTGTAAAACTGCTCATCCTATGATTCCATTAGCATTGGGCCATGACAGTTAAGGTGGTGTTCAACTGCTTTCAGTTAGATCGGTATGAGAACCATTTGGCCCAACATAGCCAATGGTGAGGCATCCTGAGTGTTGCAGTACACCAATGTCTGGTGATGTTCATGATCCACATCTTTTTCCTTGTAAAACCATTCGTCTATGCCAGATATGGGCAGACTCAGACTCAGGGTCAGGTTGCGGCCCTGCTCTCTCATCATTCTATCTTTCTTTCCTTCTCACTTTCCTTCCTCCTTCCCTCCCTCTATCTCCTTCCCTCCCACCATTTCGTCCTTCTTTCTTTCCTTCCTCCTTCCCTTCCACCCTTTTAGTCCTTCCCTCCCTTTTGTCTTTCCCACCTTCTCTCTTTCTTTCCTCCTTACTTCCCTCCCTTCCCTCCCTCTTTCTCCTTCCAATCTTCCCTTCCACCTTTCCGCCCTTCCTTCCTTCCCTGTTTCCTCCCTCTCTCCCGCTTTCTCCTTCCTTCCTTCCTTCCTTCCTTCCTTCCTTCTTTCCTTCCTTCCTTCCTTCCTTCCCTCCTTCATCCCTTCCTTCCTTCCTTTTCTGCTTTCTTCCTTTCTCCTTCCCTTCTTTCCATCCTTCCCTTCCACTGTTTCTTCCTTCCTTCCTTCCTTCCATCCATCCATCCATCCATCCATCCATCCATCCTTCTCTTCATCCCTCCCTTCCCCTGTCCGTCCTTCCTTCATTACTTCCTTCCTTGCTTCCTTGTCTTTTCCTACCCCTTCCTTTCTTTCCTTCCATCCTTCCCTTCCACTGTTTCATCCTTCCTGCCCTTTTGTCTTTCTTTCCTTTCCTCTCTCCTCTCTTTTTTCTTCCATCCTTCCCTTCCTCCGTTTCTTTTTCCCTTCCTTCTCTCTTTCCTTCCTCCTCCCTCCCTCCCTCCCATCCATCCATCCATCCATCCATCACTGAGCAGCCACTCCTCCTAGCAGGGAGTGCTAGCCTGCAACACCCAAGTTAAAACGTTTGTCCATGCCTGGTCTATGAATATAGGGGTGTGTTGGGGTTTTTTTGCTTCAAGGTTTTGTGTCATATAGGTTACTGTAACAACTAATGTGAACTGATGCATGTGTATTCAATATGGAGAAATGGTTACAATACTTCACTTTGCTCGGCCAACGAAAACCTGATTATTTTATTAATTCAAGGACAGATTAATATTTAATGAATGAGGTTTGCAGATTGCCATAGCTCATATTTTAATGTTTTATATTTTCATAATTTAAGCCTATATATTATAATACACTGTTAATATTTAAAGAACACTAGGTTTTGGAACAGTGGTAAAGACTTCAGAGTGTACATCTGTCTTATAATTCACAGTGAAATCAATTTTTGCTGCAAAGTCTCCTTTTGAAAAGCATTTCCCCAGGACATTCCAGAAAAGTAAAATACATCCAAAGATCTTATTTTAAAAATTTCCAAGATCATAGACAAGCCAAAAACATCACTTTTTGTGTTGTCGAAGGCTTTCATGGCCAGAATCACTGGGTTGCTGTGACTTTTCCGGGCTCAGAGCCGTAGCCAGGATTTTGATCCGGGGTGAGTCCGAGTGAGAGAGGATCTACCCTAGCAAACCTTTTGTATCATTATCCCAATACCTCTACGCATTTGGGATATATTGAGCATAGTGATCAGATCAGGATATGAATACACGTAACAGTTTAAATAATGTACCAGTAAGGCCTTCTCGTGGACCACCCTGCGAATTTCTGGGGGCTGAGCCTCTCCAGTCCCCCGGCTACATCCCTGTGACCGGGCTGTATGGCCATGTTCCAGAAGCATTCTCTCCTGATGTTTCACCCACATCTATGGCAGGCATAGATGTTAGGTATGTTGGAAACTAGGCAAGTGAGGTTTACATGCCTGCCATAGATGTGGGTGAAACGGCAGGAGAGAATGCTTCTGGAACATGGCCATACAGCCCCGGAAAACCCACACCACTTTTTCTTTACTGCATGCCATATTAGTAAGTGAGCATCACAATTTAAATATATCCCATTGAACTTGAATTAAACTTGGAAGTATGTAAGTAAGTAATCCAGATATTTAATTTATTATAAAAATATGGACATGATAAAGCAGAGTTTCTATAATTAGTATTGTGCCTCTTTCACTTATGCGCTCATTTCACTGCTATGTGTGCCTGTGTCTATGCATATGACAGTCCATGTGTACATCTATCAAATTATTTATTGATTTATTTACTCTATTTCTATACCGCCCCTCTCAGCCCTAAGACGACTCGAAGCGGTTTACATGGCAACCAGTGCCCACAATATAAAATGCAATTAAAACAGTTATGTACTAACAAATAAAAACACAGCAATTAGCAATTTAAAAAAATACAATTCCCAGCATCTCATCATTAAAATCATTTTCCATCGCATCGTCTTGTCATTCCGTGATCACAATAGTTATATTTCATCATGCAAAAGCCTGCGCGAATAGCCAGGTCTTGACTTTCTTTCGAAATGTTAGGAGGGAGGAGGCTGATATGATGTCTCTAGGGAGGGTGTTCCATAGCCGAGGGGCCACAGCTGAAAAGGCCCTGTCTCTCGTCCCCATCAACCGGGTCTGCGACAAAGGCGGGACCGATAGCAGGGCCTCTCCAGACGATCTTAAACACCTGAATGGTTCATAGGGAGAGAGGCGTTTGGACAGATAAGCTGGTCCTGAGCCGTTTAGGGCTTTAAAGGCTAAAGCCAACACTTTGAATTGTGCCCAGTAGCAGACTGGCAGCCAGTGGAGATGGTGCAACAGAGGAGTTGTGTGCTCCCTGAGTGCCGCTCCTGTTAACAACCTGGCTGCTGTCCATTGGACCAATTGAAGCTTCCGAACAGTCTTCAAAGGCAACCACACGTAGAGAGTGTTGCAGTAGTCTATATGGGATGTAACCAGAACTATATGGGATGTACTGTGGCCAACTCAGACTTCCCAAGGTACGGGCGCAGCTGGCACACAAGTTTTAACTGTGTGAATATCCCAGGTGCAATGGGGTTTAGTTTAGTTTAGTTTTCTGTCTGTGAGTTGATTTTCCTTCAATGGATAAAGCATTACTTGATTAAATTTGCATTCTCTTTGATACCTACCTCAAATTTGTAGAAGTTTTTTTTACTGCAACTCCCAGAATCCTAGCAGCTATACAGGCTGGAAGATTTGGGGAGTTATCATCAAAATTAGCTTATTAAAATTATCCAACATTTCTGATAGTACAGCTTGAGTATCTGCTTGGGACCAGAAGCTCTTTTTGGATCCCCCCCCTTCCCCCAACCCCCAGATTTTGGAATTACCTGTATTAGCATATACAGGACTGCACTGAACTAATGCATAGAGCTTCTCAAAAGTAAGTCCTTTTTTTCTCCAAGTAAAGATGTATTTTCCTACTTTTTTCTGACACCATTACAGTTGCCTGTTCACTATTTGTCAACTTTCTGTTTTGTTAGTCAGGTAATGTTGGGCAACCAGTAGCTTTATAACTATAAACATTAACATGGATAAACACATGTGTACCTAAATACCTTAAAGCAGGGGTGCTCACACTTTTTCAGCATGCGAGCTACTTATAAAACAACCAAGTCAAAATGATCTACCTACCCACTACTCAGAGAGCCAGAAAAGCACAATATTTGGAAATTTATTTCAGTGAGAGCCATATAATATATTTTAAGACTGAATTCAACTAAATGTGAGTATAATAAGCCCCCAAATTTATTCATAATAATAATGATGATAATATTCATTCAGCCTCTGCTACTACTACGGTACTAACAATAATAGTAACAACAACAATAGAGTAGAAGGAGACCTCCAAGTGCCATCCAGTCCATCCTCCTCCTGCCATAAGGGAAAAACACAATCAAAGCATTCCTCACAGATGGCCATTCAGCCTTTGATGATGATGATAATAATAATGGGTTCCTAGAATAGGAGGAGACCTCCAAGGGCCATCCAGTCCAACCTCCTTCTGCACCTGGGTGGCGTCGGGAGCCTGCGGGGCGGGGCTGAGCCTTCCTCCTGCCCTGCCTGCGATCTACCAGGACGCCCTACGCGATCTACTAGTAGATCGCAATCCACCTAATGAGCACCCCTGCCTTAACGGTACCAGGCATGGTCAGAGCTTGGAAGCTAAGCAGGGTCAGCTTTGGATTACTTGGGTTTTGCTGAACTGTTTACCTTTTGAAATTTCTCTAATTTCTAAAAAGCATTTATTTTAACTGGATTTTTAACTAAGCTTCAATAAACAAAGGATTGTTTCCTGCTCAACGTGTGGTGTGATTAAAGTCAGAGGGCTTTTCCTGTCCTGGAGTGCAACAGTTGGTTTGTAAAGTGGAAAGTATCCTTCTTAGAATGGGACACGTTGCACATTCAAATATCTTGGAAGTCAATTTATAGGGGTTGGGAAGATTGTCGCTCTTTGCTGTGAAGTTGGCTGCAACTTATGGTGACCGTGTGAAGGCGGTACATCCAAGAGAGACTCAGTCATCTCTAGCCTTGTTCCAGTCTTGCAAATATATGGGTGTGGTGTCCATACTTATTTGCAGCATTATAGTGGACAATATGTGAGATAGGCAAATGTGGTGAATGCCATCTTTTGCCCAAGCTGAAAAAGAGTTGCCATGATATTTGAAGTGGGAAGAGCACACTTTGTGAATAGTAGTGAGGCACATTGACTAAAGCAGAAGTAGTTTCCTGGGTAATCATTAAAGGGCTTAAAAACGCTCAGACACCCACACTCTTCTTGTCAGCTCAATTCTGTGCCACACTCTGGAATTTTGCCAGAAGGTGCTTATACAGAACTTAAAACAATAAACATTGAAATCTTTGTTTTACTTCCTATATTATAAGGGCTTAAGAAAAGTGATCATACTCTGAGCACTCTCTGAAATAGTGGCTGCCTGCTACAAAACCCACACAGAGCTTAATTTAACTCTCAATATATTGGAGTCATTTTGAACTGTGTAACATGGCCGTTAACTGCAAAATCTTCTTCTGTGCAGAGAGAAATACGTTAGCATGAAGAGGAGGGAAGAACTGTCATAAATGGGATTATGAAAATCACAGCTTTTCATTTTGATATGGTCAGATGTGGCACTCGCATTCACTGAACGGTTCATAGTGAAAACAAGTGATACAGCATGTGGTCAAGTCAATCATGGATGTGGGCGTAGAGGCAAATTTGGATAGCATTATTATCTTGTATTATTTGATAGATAGCCTGAACAGTTCTCTTTGAATATGCTTGTAATCTGATTTTGCCCTAAGTAACCACCTTCTAATACTAAAATAATGTTCCATTCTTTACTGAGTTGTCTATGCCTTGTTCCGCATGCTTCTTTCTTTAAAAAAATTTTTTAAAATTAATTTCCCAAAAATACTCAACCAGCATACAGTAGAATTACACACATACATAAACACATTTTTAGGAGAGATAAAAAGAAGACGTCCTACATCGTGTAGGATGTCTTGAGCTGGAAAGCTAGAAAGAGTAGAAAAGAATAGAGAGAAAAGAGAAAGAGTTAAGAGAGAGAGAGAGAGAGAGAGAGAGAGAGAGAGAGTTTGACATGAGTATGTATATGTATATATATATATATATATATGATTATATAGGGGTCGAATGGATAATTAATATTTAGTAGAAAACTGTGGTTTAGTCTAGATTAGACTAAACATAGTATATTTAGTATGGACAATTAATGGAACATAATCTATGATATAAAAAACGATGGGGGACTCACATGCTTCTTTCTAATCTATCCAACAGGAATTATTGTAGTTGAAACCTTTTCCTAAAAGGAAAAATTAAGTGATGGTGAGGCAGAGGACTGGATGGATTTGGAGGGTGTGGAAAGCAGCGAGAGGAAAGCCCAGGAGCAGCAAAAAGAAGGGGTGAATGGAGAACTAGAATTTAAAATGATTCAGACAAACTTGCTGCAAAAATGAAAAAGCACAGGGCATCAGTCATTGTCTTGTTGAAATAGGATCTGAAAATAGCTCTGTGTTTGTTCTAAGTTAGAGTTGGCAAAGATTACAAAGCCCTGACACCGGGAACAGAACTAATACCACAGCTCTGGAAAGTGGAAAAGCTCCACTGAATCCATGAGTCAGAACCAAAGTTAGTATCAAAGATGATTAATAATGTTGAATGTGAATTCGTTTATGCAGGAGCTATAAAGCCCATCGCTGAGAACAGTGCCTGTACTGGTTTAGACATAGTCTTCCCCAATGTTAGAAAGATGCCCTGATTTATTGTAAAACTATGGAAAAAGAGCAATTTTAAAAGGAAATTTCTGGAGGTACCACTTGTAGAAATTTCATTTTCCACTGAATTGTCAAAAGTGTTGCAGGTATCAGAGGACTGGCTCAAGGTTCACATATAACATACTATGTGAAATCTACAGTGTATAGCCCTGTCATTGCTGTAATGCAGTGTTTCCCAACCAGTGTGCCGTGAGCGATCATCAGGTGTGCCGTGGGAAGTTGGAACCTCTAGGAAGGGGGGGGGGGGGAGTCTAGTATGTTGAAGTATAAAAACCCTAAGAAACCTAGCTCAAAAAAGGCACAAAATTACAAACACCCCCCTCCCCACCCATTGTCTACTTGGTCTCTCCCTCTCCATGCATTGGGAAGGCCCACCTCCCTTTCCCCAAGTAGAGACTTCCTCTTGCCTCCTGGGGGTTCTGTGTGGGAAGTTTGGCCCTGTTCTATCATTGGTGGGGTTCAGAATGCTCTTTGATTGTAGGGGAACTATAAATCCCAGCAATTACAACTCCCAAATGTCAAGGTCTATTTCCCCTGAACTCCATCTGCGTTCATATTTGGCATATTGAGTATTCATGCCAAGTTTGGTCCTGATCCAACATTGTTTGCTCTTTGGATATAGGTGAACTACAACTCCAAAACTCAAGGTCAATGCCCACCAAACTCTTATAGCATTTTCTCTTGGTTATGGGAGTTCTGTGTGGGAAGTTTGTGTCTTTCTGCCATTCCTGCCAGGATATCTATGTTGAGTTCATCTAAACAGGTCCAGGTTTCACACTGAGTGTATAAATACATTTAAAAACATGTTAACTATATGTATTACTGTGTTAGAGTGTCATTTTGTGTCATTTTGGTTGGTGGTGTGCCCCAGGATTTTGCAAATGTAAAAAGTGTGCCGCGGCTCAAAAAAGGTTGGGAAACAGTGCTGTAATGAACAGGAAGAGAGGAATGTGGTACAGATGCTCGGAATGGCAAGTATCACACCCATGACAAACTACAACAAAGTCTTGTTTATACAACCTTTGCTCATCCAACGTTCTGTATTATCCAATGCAGTCAGCCTTCCACCCAGATCCACAGCTATTTCAATACCTTGTGATGTTTTGGTACTAAATTCGTAAATACAGTAATCACTACACAGCATTACTGTATACTGAACTGCTTTTTCTGTCGATTTGTTGTAAAACATGAAGTTTTGGTGCTTAATTTGTAAAATCATAATGTAATTTGATGTTTAATAGGCTTTTTGTTAATCCCTCCTTATTAGCCAACATTTTCTAATGTTCTGCCAGCTTGTTTATGTTGGATAAGTGAGACTGTACTGTGGGTTAGGCAAAATATTTCCCCTTGGCTCTCATTACCTTTGCCATGCCTTGTAGTCTTGGCCTGGCCCACTCCCCTCCCCCTACTTATAATTATCCTGTATTCTCATATGTATCTAGAAATTGTAGTAAAAAAATAAATCAGCCCCAATAATCTGGGTCAATTTATCCTTAGGTTGATGAGATTACTGTTTGTACATTAACATTTCAAAAAGAGAACCATCTAATTCTTTGAGTAGAATGTAAAAAAAGCAACATGTTATTCATCCAGGAAGAACCTAAAAGAAGCTCAGTCCCTTCTACTTTCTCCACTTTAGTGCTGTTCCTGGCTTTTTGAGTGCCTGGGCATGGAGAGGCCACAGCCCAAGGAGGGCAGGGGGTGGCCCCGAGGTAGCATCGGTGTTTCCACTCTTCATAGAATGGCCAGTGACCTCTCCATGGCTCATATCAAAATCTATAATTTTGGCCTCAAAGCCTGTCCTCACGTTATACATGAAGGTGGCTTATACATGAGTACACAATGAAACCTTGACTTATGAGTGACCCAATGTGCAAGTTTTTTGATATACAAGCTGTTGCTTGGCTCATATTTTTACTTTGAGTTACAAGCTAGCTCTGAGTTACGAGCTAGCATGAGAGGTAACTCTAGGGCAAGAGCACACCATCCATCATCTTAACATGTGCTTGTGTCCACCGCTTGTGAGTCTGCTGCCACTCTGGGAGATTTAAAAGTGAGCACCCTCAAAAAGGCTGGATGGGAGCAATCAGCCACATGCATGCTGCATGCATATACAGCCGATCATCTGAGGGTTTTTGGGTGGTGGTCACCATGGCTGGTGCCCAACACAATGGGATTTAGAACTGCTATGGTTCAAAGCTATGGAATACTTGGAGTTGTAGTTTCACAAGGTCTTCATACTTCTCTGCATAAGAGCATTGGAGCCTAGGCAAACCACAGTTCCCAGGATTCCTTAGCTTTAAGACTTGGCAGTTAAAGTGGTGTCAAAACTGCATTAATTATACAGTATTAAGAAATTGTTAAGAAAAATAAAACTCATAAAGGAAAATAAATACGCAGTGGGATTTATGCTATGGCTTAGCTCCAACAGGCCCAGCCAGGATGTTATCAACACAATGGGATTTAGGAAGTTCTGGCTTACAGAAGCAGAACATGTTTATTGAGGTGGGAGGGACTACTAAGGGTCATCTAGTCCAGCCTTTGTTGTTTTGTTATTTGTTATTTATAAAGTACATTGTCTTATTTCAAAACACATAACAAAAATTGTGTGGTTTTCAGGGGACTGTAATGGGGTTGAGAAGGGCGGGGGAATAAATGCTGTAAATAAAATAAAATAAATAAATAATAGCATTTCAGTGTGCAATTTCGCTTTGAGATAAGAGTGATTTCCGTTAGTAGCTTGGTCACAGAATGAATTAAACGTGTATGTCAAGGCATTGCTGTATATGGTAAGATAAAAACAAACAGAGAGCACTCTATCCTAGGTATGTGTGACAACCCCTTGTTGACCGGCCTCAGACTGGACAATCTTTCTATATCCAAACTGCTGACCCTCAATGCAAAGGGACCTCGAAGTTACCTCAGCCACTTCCGTCTTATGGCAGGGTAGACTATCTCCTTTATTAACCATTGAACTGCAGAGATTTATAATTTCTCAGTATCCACTTGACCACGCTGCCACCATTTATCTGTCCGACCACTGACCTTGAGGGCCACCACCAATAAAAGAATTAGGAGAGGTGTTTTTCTTTTAAGATGCAAACAATTTATTATGACACAAATGGGTACAAATCTTGGTTGGTTTTATACTTCCTCAGAGGCACAAACTTATTCTGTTACACAAAACACAATGGGGATATATTATAGGGTTTCCACTAAACCTCTATAAACCCCTGGACTCTTCCAACTTTAACTAGGGTCTCTACACCCATAAAACTGGACTGCTCTCTTGCAGACCTTAAGACCAACTAAAATACTGAACTGTTCTCTTACAGTCCTTAGGACCAACTAACTCAAAACAGAACTCCTCCCCCTCTCTTGTGGCAGTTGGCTTCCAACCGCTCTTTACCAACTGTAAAATTCAAACCTTGAACATTCTAAAAGCCTCTAGCCCTGGTTGCCATGGCGACAGCTCTTCAAAGCTTCTGCCAAGCCTCCCCTCTGTTTCACCCACAGCAACAATCCATAGAATATTCCCCCGAACTTCACAAAACAACATACATTCAACATATGTCACACAACATTTACACACAAATAATCGACATCATTACAGTATGTAATATAATTTATGGTTAACAACAATTCCATTTTTCAGATAACTCTGAGAACAGGAGGAAACACACACACACACACACACACACACACACTGAATTAGCTGATTACTCGTTTTCGCCACCATGTTAGGATGAAAACATTTTGAGAAATCCGTATTTGAAGAAAAAATATGGCCTAAATTCCTAAGTACCTGTCAAGGTGACTGTGATGCCATATGTGTTTTTATGTGCATAGCTTTTTAAATTAGCTGAATTATCACTAGCTGTATTTTAAATTCCAATACTGTTCATAACATAATATAATACAGAAAATGGAGCTGTACTCTGCTCATAGCAATGCAATATTGCAACTTAAGATTTCACCTCTTATAGCTTAACTGAGGTTTTTTTTGGTCTGCTAATTGACAGTATTTTTTCTTAAGCCTGTTAGTATTGAAATATATAGATAACTAATTGTAGAATAGTTAAGTAGGCAATTCTCATTAATTTTATAGATAAATTGAATTTTTTTTAATTTTCTTTCTGTCAAGGATTTTTCACAGCATCTGATTAGAACAGTATTTTTACATTGGTTTTCCGAAGAAACATAATATCTTAAATCATTCATTACTTGAAAAAAAATACATAGATTTATTCACATTCTGATATTTCTCTCTGCACTTCTTGTGCTAATCAGGTCCAAATTCATTGTGTGTTCATGAAATACAGATATAACTCACATGAATCTGTACACAGTTTCTGCTTTAAATGAGTGCCCATGTTAAAGTTATCCTTCATTGCCTGGAAGCTTTTCCCATTAATGTCCCTTATGCATTTAGAATTGGTTGTGTGTTATCAGACATGCAGCAGAACGAATTGGGAGATGTACCACCAGATGGATATTGCCTTGCATGAACCAACAAATGGCACATCTTTGCAGTGAAAAGAGCTGAGCTTGAGCCATTGTTTCTAATAAGCTAGACAGTTTTATCATCTCAGGACTCTCTCGGGTCAGACCTCACAACACCAGCCCTTGAGCAACAACAACAAACAACTTCAAAGAGAGGTTGAAAGAGAAATAGGAGGATTGGGATGTATCCACAAACTCCTCTCTCAACAATGGGCTAAAATAATAGAATCATAGAATCGGAAGAGATCACAAGGGCCATCCAGTCCTAGCCCTGCTATGTAAGAATATATAAACAACACACTTTCAATAGATGGCCACTGACTCTGTTTAAAAACCTCCAAAAAAATAGATAGCACTACATTCTATGACAGTATATTCCACCATTGAATAATGTTTAGTGTTTACTGTTAAGAAGTTGTTCCTAATGTTTAGGAGGAAAACAAGCTTCCTTCATCTCGAACGTGATACAAGTATTCCTTCAAATATATAAACATGGCTATCATGTCACCTCTTAAGCTCCTCTTCTCAAGGCTAAACATAACCATCAATCTAAGCCCCTCCTCATACGTCATTTTAGTCACCCGCCTCTGGACATGTTCCATCTTGTCAATATCCTTCCTGAGTTGTGGTGCCAAGGACTGGACAAAGTATTCCAGTCGCAGTCTGGCGAAAACAGAATAGAATGGTACTATTACTTATCTTGGTCTGGGTACTGTACTCCAATTGATGCAGCCTAGAATCATGTTGGCTTTTTTTTTAACCTGCCCCATCACAATTCAGCTTGTAGTCTCTTAGGAGTACATAATCAACACTGTAAAATTAATGCAGTTTGACACCATTTTAACTGTCATGGCTCAATATTATGGAATCACGAGAACTGTAGTTTTATAAGATCTTTGGCCTTCCTTATCAAAAGGTACTGGTGCCTCACTAAACTACAGATCCCAAGATTCCATAGCATTGAACCATGGCAGTTAAAGTGGTCGCATACTGCATTAATTCTGTAATGTTGGGCGCATCCAGACAGCCCCTTAAAAGTGCAAGCTACTGCATTTTCACATGGGGCATCCAAACAACACCCCACGTAAAAGTGACTGCTTTCAGGACAACGCAGGAAAACCCTGCTTTGTTCCGAAGTGATTTGTCAGCTGGAAAGACCTGGGTCTTCTTGAAAGACCCAGGTCTTTCCAGCTGTGGGCAGAGTCTAGACTGCCCCCCTCAGAAGTCCTGGCATCTCTGAGGGGGCTGTCTGCACAGATCTCTTGCATTTTTCAAAGTGCTGGTCTTAACCTAAAAAACAAATACGGTTCCGGACCAGTTTACCTGTCTGAATGGGGTCTCCTCTATGAACCATCAAGGAACCATCCTCCAGGGAGGCTCTGCTCTTGGTCCCGCCACCTTCGCAAGCGCGTCTGGTGGGAACGAGAGACAGGGCCTTTTCCGTGCTGGCTCCTCAGCTGTGGAACTCTCTCCCAAGTGAGGTTAGATCTGCCCCCTCCCTCTTGTCCTTCAGGAGGCTAGTAAAAACCTGGCTTTGGAACGAAGCATTCCCAGAAGAAGGCTAAGACTGATTATAAACGATAATGAATGACCACATTTATAGACTGAGTGAACTTGTGTTTAGTCAGCAATTTGGCTTTTATGTATTGTATTCATATGTATTTTAATCTTTTATTGTTGTTGGATGTTTTTAATTATCATTGTAGCATTGAATCTTTGCTGTGAGCCGGTCTGAGTCCCTCTATGGAGGTGAGAAGATCAGGATACAAAAGTTTAAAATAAATAAATAAATAAATTTTTAAGGCTCTATGAGCCCGGAATATCTGAGAAGGCTCTAACGCCCTCCCCAAACACTCCAAAAAAGCCTTTAAAAAGGAAAATAACTTACCTGGCCACCATTCCCCCTTCTCCGTCATTCTCCTGGCATGTAGAAATGGCATGCCAGGAGAAGGAGGGAGGAGGAAAATTGCTCCTAGCCCCCCTTTCCTCCTGGCACATCATTTCTGTGCATCAGGTGAGTGCCAGAGAAGGAGGAATGGTGACCTGATAAGCTATTTTCTTTTTTAAGGCTTTTGGGGGGTTGGGGGGTCTTTTGTGTCCTGGTGGCCTGCTGGAAAGTCATGTGGACCCCCCCCCCCCCAAAAGAATGCACTACTTCAACCCAGATGCAATCATGTTTTAAAAAGCCAATTGCTCCTGGGTTAAAGTGCTGTCTGGAACCGCCTGTAGATGCACCCTAAGATTTCAGCAAAACTCATGCCAATTACCATGATTTTTATATTACTTGCTTTCTGTCCACATAATACTACACCCACGTATCACCTAATGAAAAGAAATGGAGGACCGTCCTTCTATGGTATTTATTATTTCTGACCTGAGAAGGAAACATCTTTTCACTCATCCTACCACCAAGTTAAAACTTATGACCCATAGACAAAGTAGAAAACTATATTGGGAGTAAAACATGGGGCAAGGGAATAACTGATATATATATATATATATATATATATATATATATATATATATATCCCAGATACCATTCTTCATAGAAGTAAGAATAGCGGTTCAGCTGAACATTGAAAGAATATGCCAGAGTAGAGTAGTGTGTCTTAAAAGGACTACGGATCTGTCAAACTATGGCTGAGTTTGTGGTTTGTCAAACGGCAAAGCTTTCAATTTGTTTATTCATTATATTCTCTCCACCCTGTGTATTTAGTTCAGTTATCTGTGTGTGTACTATACACACTATATATTTTTCTGTAAAAATCATGAAGGAAATTGAAAGGAATGTAGCAAATCATAAAGATAAAGAGGTGGCTCTCTTCTTTTTGTATGAGTTACTGCTTGCTTATTTTTCTTCCGATTGAATTCATTAAGATGTGAGATTCTTCTACGCACAGCTTGCAAAAGCTCAGGTGGCTGCCATAGTTACAATTTTCTTGATTTCTTTCTACTTGTGCAACTGTTTGAATAGCTAACAACTGCAACTGTTTTATCAGCTAGTACAAGATCTTCAGTACCTTTTGAAGGAGACTCTAAAAGTGGGCCAGCTCTATGGGGAACTGTCATTCTTTCTACTAAATTAATAAGTGGATGAACGGGTCCTTAGAGATGGATCGGCATAAACTGTCACATTGGACGGATGTTAATGAATTATTTTTACCTCTTGTTAATCTGGGTAACAATGTGAACATTTTGTGCAATTTCACCTATATTTTGCCAAAATAGGATTCTGGACATAAACTGGCAAATATTGTATGTTGGATATGATCCACATAAGTGTTTGATATAGGAGGGCACAAAAGGAGGGTATTGCTCCTCATAAGAATTCTATCCTGATAAAATTTGTCTTCAGTCCTCACATTTGTAGCATAGCATTCACTTCAAACATCAGTCAAAAGAGTTCAAACACCTGAAGAAAAGGATCAAGCAAAGTTACCAAGGAAATACAAACATAACAGATACTGAAATTCTAGGTGTTAATTATTTTTAATGGCTCACTATGTGTAGAGTTAAATATGTGGAGGCTGAATTAAAATTTTATTGGGCGCAGGACAATGCCCACTTTTGTGCTCCCTCCCCTGCTGCTGTATCTCTTTTTGGGGAAATGGTGTACGAAGAACTTGGAGGATCGCTACATCTCAAAAAAGGGACACTTGAACTATATTTGGCTGGTTGTCATACTTATATTTTCATTAAATTCTGTGATAAAACTTCATTGTCTTATCACAGAGATGTCATGATGAGCGGGGGTTGGTACATTTCAAGTTTTCAATCAAATGACAATGCTAAGGAAACCAATCACTTAAAGTCTGAAGAAATCATTATCTCCTTAATAACCAGCCTGTTTCACTAGAGCCCCAAAGCACCTTTTTATCACAAACCACACTCTGTCCAGATAATCCAATTAGTAAAAGTTTATTTAGAAAAGAGTATATAAAAATAAGCCAAACTAAAAAAGAGAACCAAAGTTCCAAAAGTCATTTCCAAGATATCCAAGAGTTCAAAATCCTTTCAAATACAATCTCAAGAATCAATCCACATATATATTCATAAACATAATAGCATGAATCCAAGGCAGGGTATCTATGCATACATGGACTAGAAACAGGAACAAACTTAAAACTTGAATACATTAATTCCAAAAACGCAGGACCAAGAACGGAGAGCTGTTTACTTGAATATAACTTTGCACTCACAGAGGATTGTACCAGCAAAAAACACTTTAAAACCACTCAAATCTCCCATGACATAATTCCTCACACACCTGCTTTTCCTCTCCTTATCTCTAAGCCTCTGGGAAAAGTGAGTCTGTCTCTGTTGTACACTCTGCCTCTAAAGTTCCAAGTGCCTGGATATGGACAAACATTTGTCTCCCACATTTCTCTCAGCCTGAACTTCTGGCAGGTTCTCAAGAGAACTGGTATCGCTTTCTCCAGTCCCATGGGAACAGCAAGGAGACTCAAAAACAACTTTCTCCATGCCACTTCTATCCACCTCTGGGCCCTCTTAATCTATCCCAGCATCCCCTTCCTCATCTTCTGAGCGCTCAGAATCTGACCAGTCTACAACACAGCCCCATAATCAGTTTACTGTATTTATTTACAATATTTCTATACCACCCTTCTCAGCCCGAGGGTGACTTTTATTTTATTATGTGCTTTAGCACTCCCCTTCTCTAAAGAACCACATTTCATCCCATATTTCTATTAGGATGTGCTTTTTTCTAAAAGACAGAGTGGACAGAAATTATTGCCGCCAAACTTCTGTAGGTCAAGGAAGGTAAATTGCCATTAAGATTGTGTAATGATGTCATGTGCTAACATCCTGCTTCTTCCATTAATTACAGGTTCTGGATCCCTCCCCCTACTCCCCAACTAATTGCAAAAAGTGGTATACAAGTATATATAGCTTGCTGTTTAAATGCAAAAACAGACAATCATCAGATCCTTCTAGCCTCATCAGCATAACCAGTGGTGAGGAATGATGGGAATTAATTTCCACAATATTTGGATTGGCAGTGAACTGTTAACTGGCTATCCCAGCTTGCTTTAGAATCTGTCTTTCAGCAATATAACAGAGAACTATTTAAAACATGATTTGCAGCTTCTGCTGTGTGTGTGTGCTTTCAGAGGCCCCATCTACACAGCCATATAAAATCCAGACTATCTGCTTTGAAGTGGATTATATTAGTCTACGCTGCCATATAATCCACTTCAAAGCAGAAATCTGGATTTTATATGGCTGTGTAGATGGGGCCTCTGAAAGCATACTTGAAGGACGCTCTTGTTAGTATTGCCTGTTGCTTCACACTTTGTACTACATAAATACGTACTTACTTTTTTGGTGAGGGAAGCAGCAAAGACCCAGAATTCCTAACACCGTAGACACATTCAATTTCTGATTGGATGCTTCAGAGTTGCAGTTTTTGATTTCTCTCATTTTAATGCATTGGGGCAAAATTGACTGGCCTTCAACTAGGCACCTTGTCTAGTATAATTGTCTAGTACAACTGCACCTTGGGTTTCAAGGAAATGCTTCTGTATTTTACTTTGTACCTCGTGATATGATATGTGTTTTTATGCTTTTATTGTATGGCCGCATGGTTGGTACTTGCCGCCTATTTTATATGTTGTTACCCGCCCCGAGCCTGCAGGGAGGAGTGGAATATAAGATTGAATAAATAAATAAAAAAACCCATTAAAAAAAGATTGCCATGCATCACAGTGGCAGTTGACATATCCAGTCTTCATGGCTAGTTCTGTAAACTACCAATAGACAGTTCTTCTCACCCAAGAGCAAATTTCCCAGGGGCATAACTACGCCTATGATTGTGGTGGGACTGAAGGAACTCCTACAGGGATTATAAAATGTGGGGAGTCTCATATAGGGAGGTACTGCCTTTCAGATAGTCTGGGTCCATGCTGTCATACCGAAAATAGTGGTGAAAATTGATATTTTTTTTGGTGATATTGGGATTCTATGCCTTTTCTGTGTATTTGTTCCACTGTGCTAAATCCACATTAATGGGTGTGATTAAGGCTACTTCTACACTGCCATAGAAAATCCAGAATATCTGTTTTGAACTAGATTGTATGGCAGCGTTGACTCAGGGCCCTTCCAGACAGGTCTTTAATCCGTAACCTTTCTTGGTTTTACCTGAGGATTCTAAACAACCTTTCAGGAAAAACTGAATTAATCCAGAGAAACTGGGATATACCAGTTTGCTTTAGATTAATGAAACACCTGGAAAGATCTGGACCTTAAGATAAGGTCTGGATCTTTGCATGTGATAGCCCTGTGGGGACTGGCTCCTAGGACTGCTTCTACAATCCCGGAGGTCAATCTCCACAGCAATCCTGGTTCTTCGAGCTCAAAGAGGTTGAAGGAGTGGAATGGCACCCGCCCCCTCCCAAAACCTACATGAAGGGCCTGCCGGCAGCAATTTCCCTCTTCCCCCACCTCCTGATGCATCATTTTTGTGTATTGGGGGGCATAATGGTGGGCTGGGGGTGGCTGTGTGCTGTGTGCAGATGTAGCCACCCCCCCAAGGGAAAGCCTAGGGTTTGAGGTGGGGGTGAGGACTCAGTCCTGAGAGGAACTGGGATTTAAAATCCCAGTTCCTTCCAGAATTTAGTCAAGTGTAGAAGGGCCCTCACATAATCCAGTTTAAAACAGATAATGAGGATTATCAGATTAGATAATCTGGATTATATGGTAGTGCAGAAGGGGACATAGGGCAGTGTAGATCCAGCCTTAGCTGCTATGAAGAAGGAAGTGAAAGGTTCATTTTGCAATTTTTGGGGAAAAGGTAATGCCTAAAAAACAGCAATTATTATGTAGAACTAGTAAGCACTTCTTCGAGCATGATTATGCATTACTACCCACAGCATGCCAAAATGAATGTGTTAAACATTTGTTTTTGACAGGAAGTGTAGGATGGAGATATTTAATTAGGGGAAAATGTTGAAAAAAAAAGTAAGGCTTAGAAATGACCTTTCCTTTATTTTAAATATTATTGCACTGTCATTATAGGGCTATACTTTATATTTAAGCGTGCCTGCACTGTACATTTAATGCAGTTCGATGCCACTTTAATGCATTTTGACACAACTTTAACTGCCATGGCTGTATGCCATGGGATCATGAAAGGTGTAGTTTCACAGTCTGTAGCCTTTCCTGCCAAAGAGTGCTGGTGCTTCACCAAACTATGAATCCCAGGATTCCGTAGCATTGAGCCATGGTAAAGTGGAGTCAAACTGCATTAATTCTACAGTGTAGAGATACCCTAAGACTGAAAAAATACAGAGAGAAAAGAGATAATTAGTGAATCATCATATGTTATGAATAACTCAAGGGGTGTTAACAAAGCAAGCACAGCAATTTACCCTAGATGCCTCATGCACAAGCAATCTTTCTTTTCAGTTTTGGTGTAAATTAATGTAATCTGGACCAAGAAATCCAATGTTATTGTATTAAAGTATTTTTTTGATTCCTAAGGAGTATTACTTGTTAAAAAGTGGAATAGCTGCAGTTGTCAGTAGTACTACTTATGTATGATTTTCACTGATTCTAAAGTTCCACTATTTGCACTTCTCTTCCCTCTGAGATGACAGATAAATCGACAGAACTATGTACTTAAACATAATAATTTTAAATAGGCACAGAGATTTAAAAGTCAGAGTAACTGCAGGTGTGCCGTGCAGAAAGCAGATTAACTGTTTAAAATAGTTGCGTGGAGGTGGTTTTGAGAAGGTTGGGTAGCAACAGAGGTCTAGAAAAGCCTACTGTGAAGTGTAGCAGTATTTATTTACCTGTCATTCAAAATCATCACAACTCTGCTAAATTTAGAAACATGGCCACATAGCCTACTCATGGGTGTGCCCACATCTTTCTTTTTATAAGGATTGACTATATAAGGTGTTGGAACTTCTTGTTCTGGAGATAATTTTAAAAACTTCCATCACCAATATGGATTGGAGCAGGAACCCCATCACTGTTTCATCCTTGTGGTGGGAAGGAAATTTCAAGAGACGGGAAAAATACACTTTTAAAATAACCCCACATTTATGAATGTCTCTGCTGGATCCATACTGACCTATATGCTAGGATCCGATCCCAGATTTTCTACTTATCCCAGATTATCTGGCAGTGTAGACTCATATAATCCAGTCCAAAGCAGATAATCTGATTAACCATGAAAACCAAGCCACACTTTCTGAAATCCCATCTACATTACCACGTAATCCAGTTTCTGAATGCATATTATCTGTTTCGAACTGGATTATATGAGTCTACACTTGACTATATAAGTCTGCACAGTGTGGATCCAGCCACAGGGAAAACCAGCAAAAAGTCTCCAGATTATCATTCCAAAATTATGGGACAAGAAGAAGCCCATATTCATCCACTCCTCTTCCAAGCACCCTTTATTATTTGTGAAGTAACAGTGTAATTCCACAATCTCAAGGAACTTTGGGCGCTTCCACACAGTCCGTTATCCCAGGAGCATTTGCGTTTTAAAAACACCGTGAATGTTCCTGGTCCCCTATCCACCCCCCCCCCCCGGAATCACATGCTTTCTGGGGTTTGTCTCCAGTTGTTCTCCTGGAACTTTCCGGGAGAACACCCAGAAACTCTAACCCCCTCTCCAAAAGCCCCCTAAAGCCCCCAAAAGAACTTACCTAGCATTCATTAGAGAGCTGCCTGGCACGAAGAAATAGCATGCCTGGGGGAAAGGGGGGGCAAGACCAATTTTCCTCCCCCGCATTCTCCTGGAGCGTCATTTCTACATGCCAGGAGAGCTCCGTCAGCCCTCTAATAGAGGTCGAGTAAGTCCTTTTGTTTTTTTAAAGGGCTTTTGGGGAGGGAATTTGTGTTCTTACAGTTTTCCAGACTAATTTAATCTGGAAAACCATGGGACTACTGTCTGGACTGCAGTCCAGACACCGGAAGTAGTGGGTTTATCCCACACCTTCTAAGAAGGCACAGAATAAACCCACTAACAATTTAATTTTCCACAAACCATGATGTTCCTGGTTTGTGGCAAATTAATTCGGATTTGTCCAGGACGTCATCTGGACAGCCCCTTTAATTGTGGGAATTCCAGCATTAAAGGGGCTATCTGGATGCACCCTTTTTGTGTGTGTGTGTGTGGGGGGGGAGAGTACGTTCTGAAAAATGCAGAATAATTAAGCTTTGTGTGAAGAACATATTGGGTAATGTGACTATATTGGTTAATGTGACCATTTGCATGATGGCTCTTCTCATTAATAAATAACAATTCTGGTGACACTTTTCCCCTCTTTTTTGTGAATAGATTTTTAGCCTAATTTTATTTGTCATTTTTTTATTTGTCACGTTTCTATACCGCCCCTCTCAGCCTGAAGGCGACTCGGGACGGTTTACACAGGCAGTCTCTGCCCTCAATACAACACAGCAACAAGTCAACAACTTGGATTGATTTTAATTAGTTGGTCTTCTCACTAGTGTACAGTTTTCTTTCACTGAGAACACCCATCTCTGTTGATCTTGTAACTTTAGAAAATTGAGTAATATCCAGAAACAGGATTTGTCCATTAGAATGGCAATACTTTTGTGTAATGCATCAAACACGTCACACGACTAGAATATCAAATTCTATATTTCATTTGATATTCTAGTCGTGTGACGTGTTTGATGCATATGCTAACCCATAACTCTGTGAATTAAATACTTTTGTGTAAACCAGCTTCAAACCAGTTTTACATCTTTCTCTTTCTGATCCATTTTCCATTTTAAAATGACCAAGAGGGGTAGAATTGATCTAATGGAACTAAAAATAATACTGCATTTGCTATATCCATCTTGGAAGGAAGTTCCTTTGAAGTCTCAAATGAAGTAACCAGTAAATATGACTTGCTTAAATTTCCATCCTTGTGTGAAAATGACACTAATGCAAAGTGCTGCAGAGGAATCACGTCCATTCTCATTTGCTTCCATCAAATATTAAATAACTTGCCGCCTCTTCTCCCCAGAATTTTGACCTCCTCGTACTTCAAAATCTTTTAAAGTGAGGCAGGATTGTGTTCACAGTATGGTGACCTAGATTATAATCCACAGGAATTCATGCATGCTTTATCTATTTATGCCATTTTACTCTGAAAGGGATAAGAAATTAAAAATCCAGCTATGGCTGAAAAAGCTAAGCTTTAAAGGGAAGATTGGTGTCATGTGATACAGGTTTTGATTTATGAAAGTAGAGGTTAGGGGCAAATGGTAAAATCTCTGAAGTACAATACAAGCATCCACTGCTTATCCAACAAATTAGGGAACCAGCTGCTGTCAAAAAGTAGAAATAGTTGAAGCAAAAAGTAGAAATAGCTTATAAATACAAGACTGGGCTCTAGCTCATGGTGAGCTGACTGGTGGAAAAACTCAGTGTGTGGGGTAGACGTAGGCCATGTCGACACAGATCAAGGAAAACAGTCTTACCTTGCAATTGCTATGGGTGCTGGTTACACAGAATTGCTTCCATCCATTAATCAAGAAACAAGGAGAATGCCAGTTTTCTCAGGAGCGTTATCTGATAAGTGTCCAAACATCAAACTGACCCACCACAATATCATGGGCTAAAAGAAGCTCACTGGCCAAATCTTGCTGGCAATGGTACCTTTGGGGAGCACATGGTTGGGTGCCCAGGTGTGGCCTCACCAAAAGCGTCACCAACAAGACTGTGTTGGAGAGCTGCTTCTGGCTGGTTAAACAGCAGTAGCAGTGATGGCCCCAATTGAGGCAGCTTCAGAGCACAGTACTCCGGATTATTTTGACAGCTATAAATGGAATCTTAGGGCACTTCCAGACAGCGCCAAAACACGGGATTAATATGCTGGATAAACAAGCCCAGGACTTCAGAGCAGGTCCCCACACAGACCTGCCAGTCCCGGGATTTCTTCCCCAGCCATCCTCACAGCCCTTCTGTGTCTTGGGATAAAATAGAGGGCAGAAGAAGGACATCTGCCAGACATTTTTAAAAAATCACTATTATGTGCTGATGCTTATATGCACACCTGAAAATATCTTAATACAAATATGGAGAGATTCCTATGTGCGCATATACACATCAGCACATAGTGATGGGATTCTTTTTTTGAAAAATGCTGCCGAATTTCCCTTTCCCCATTTTTTAAATTCACGATCTATTTAATATTATAAAGTTTAAAAATAAACATGTTCAGACATCTTTAATGTCTCTCTGCTTCTCCTCTCTTGAAACCAGCTGGAAATCAGCTGTGTGTCCGTGAGAGCCCGAACAGCTGATCAAGTGTTTCGGGCTTTTAAAAACTGGAATGAGTGGGAAGCAGTCTCCACAGGGGTAAAGAGGGAAATCCTGAACTTTACATTACTGCTGGGCCTCATAGTCATGGGAAAATCTACTTTTTTCCCCTGGAACCAGGATAAAAAAGAACTTCTTTGAATCGGGGTTTCCCTCCATTGCTGCGATTGGGCATGCATTTAAGACAAATATCATCTGACCACCATCTTTTTAACCCGTTCTCACCCGAATTATAGGTATTGTCTGGAAGTGCCCTTGGAGGGTTGAAAGCAATGTGCTTAATTGATTTGGGGGGGGGGGACGACGGACCCCGAGGCCATGGTTGAATGAATGGATCAAGATTGTGGACATGGCTATAATTTAGCAGAACAGCAGAAATAATCCATAATTATTATGTACATGTGGATTTTCTATATGTTGTCACAAAGTGCCATACCATTATCCTTGATCTTAATCTATTAGTGGCTATATGGGATTCCATATTAGTTGGCAAGTTCTGAAATTTTCCAAACCAAGTTTAAAAAAAATATCATAATACAGGACTTCCTGATTGAATGAGCAGATGGAGGCTGAGGAACCTCCTTCTTTTGTCTGACTCTAGAAAAGAATTAATGAGGGCTGAACAAAAAGGTCCAGATTCTTTGTTTACTTACATGGGACAACATGGAACCTGAACTTCAAACTCAGTGTGAACATATTAAATATGTGCATAGATAGGCATGCCAGGGCTAACTCTGAGAATATCTACTGTAATTCAAGGCAGGTATGAATTGGGTCCATGGCTTTTACATGATGTATGGAGCCATCATGCTCCCATCATGAAGCAGAGCTGCTTAATGCAATTGTGCCCCATGTTAAGCAAAGTCAGAAAATACCCCAGAGCTTCCCCAAAGCTCCGGAGCAGCTCCATACTTCAGGATAGTATGAGTAGTAGCAGTACCACTCAAAATATGGGAAATAAAGATCAAGAAAACAGGACATGGGACATTTGCTTGAAATAAAGGATGGTCCTTTAAAATACGGGATGCTTGGTAATGCTGGTGAGGGGAATTCCCCCTCCTTTCTCTCACCGCTCTCTGAATTGTGTGGGTTTCTTTGTTTACATTGTCTCAAGGCCAGTCTCTGTGGTGATGAAAACACCAATGGGGCTGAATCATGTGAGGACTCTGCTTGTACCACAGACATGGTTTGGGAGCAGAGTGGTGTAAATACAAGACATTGGACCAGCCCCAGATTTTATTGCCCATATAGATGTGCCCTTTGTTGTTGATCTGGCTAATGCTGTAGCTGGAAGTAGTCTTCAAATAATATGCATTTCAGTATGATGTGACTTTTTAAAATAGCTTTCCTCTGACAAAGTATTTTTTAATCTTTTTTATCCTCAATCACGACTGCATGATTAATTTAGTTTGACACCATTTTAAATGCCATGGTTCAATTATATGAAATGGAACCCCCAGTGAGGCAATGGATTAACCCCTTATGCCGGCAGGACTGCTGACTGAGAGGTCAGCAGTTTGAATCCAGAGAGTTCCCTCTGTCAGCTTCAGCTCCCCATGCAGGGACACGAGAGAAGCCTCCCACAAGGAAGGTAAAACATCAAACATCCGGGCGTCCCCTGGGCAATGTCCTTGCAGATGGCCAATTCTCTCACACCAGAAGCGACTTGCAGCTTCTCAAGTCGCTCCTAATATGAAAAAAATGATATGAAAACTTGGGATTTGTCATTTGGGGATGCATCAGCACTATTTGGTAGAGAAGGCTTTCGCAGCATTGAGGCATGGTAGCTAAAGTGGAGTCAAGCTTGTTTCTACAATGGATGCACCACTTATCTTAACTACTCAGCATGCTACGGGGGTGGGGGGAAGGGCTGAACAGGGAAACACATTTTTGAAGGAAAAAAAGGGGAGGAAGAGATAAAACAGGAGGTATCTCCCTCTGCTTGTTTGGGTCTACATGGAAGGATTTGAAGGGTTCAGGCATTAAAGTAGGTATTAGGGCACTCTAAATATCTAAGGTTTTAAGACAGGTGAAACTTTCACACATGTCTCCTTGTGAATCCTGAAATGTGATTTTCTTCTCAGGGAATTTTTTTTAAGGATTCACAGCGTACCTTGTATTTTTAAAGAACGATAACATGTATATGAGGAGCAGCGTGGAATTACACATAGTCCTTTCTGACTTCAGCCTGCCATAAGGCTGATCTCATTGCATTTTCTTGGCAAGATATGTTTAGCAAGAGTTTGCTTTTGTTTTTCTTCTGAGGCTAAGGGAATGTGACTTGCCATAGGTCAACCAGTAGGTTTCACTAGCTGAACAGGGCTTGAACGCTGGTCCTTGTCAATAGTCAAACCAACTTACCCTGCAGGCTTGTGCATGAATAGAAACCATATAGACTCACATAGACCTTTTGACATTTCCTCTTTTTGTATTGATCGGTAAAAGAAGCACGAAATGCATTCTAGCTCTCTGATCCCACCCAGTGAGATTTGAGGCAATACCTCACCCACTGAGACCCAAGACTTCGTATACAAAATGTGCCAACTTCCAACACTTTTCCTAGTTTTGTCTTAAGAAGAATTGCAAAAGGAAGAAAAATCAATTACCAATTATTTTTTCTTGTCAAAAACACAAAAGGATTAAGTCCTAAAAGACTGCATTTGTATTTCCCAAATAGGTATTTGTTAAAATTGAAATGTTTCTGCTTTATCTTATTTCTTTCCTTCCCTTCTTGTTTGTTGTTTAGAAGGAATTCAATTATTATGAACAGATGGCTACCCTGCCCTTTATATTAAAACATGTGACTGCTTGTTAACTCCTTTCTGTTTGTGATCCATGATCAAAATGAATTTCCTAGCATATTAAATTTGAGGCCTTCTTGTTGTGTGTATGTTTAATGAAATTAACTCTCGGAAAGGCAGGATTTTTATAGGCCACCACACAGTAAAAAGTTAAGTGAAAATTTACTAGAGCTGAGTGTTTATGAAAAGCAACTCTATTCAGATGCTGCTTCCGTTCTCTAGAAAAGAGTGGATTTTGCTTGGAGCACTTAGGGCACTATCCTTGATTTTAAGCAATAGCTCAGAAACTCTGATCTCTTATTCCAGTGCCGCTCCAGAGTGCCAAATGCTGGATTGGCCCTGGAATGGACTCCCCCACCATCACCGGCCACTTAGGCCCCTCCCACACTGCCCTATATCCCACGATCTGATCCCTGATTATCTGCTTATCCCAGGTTATCTGGCATTGTTGACTCATATAATGGAGTTCAACGTAGAGAATCTGGGATCAGATCCTGAGATGTGTAGATCCAGCCATAGAGGCAGGAGGGAATTCTGACTAACAGCACCAGACCCAGTTCAGTGCCACTAGATACCATCCTTATCCTCTCCCCCCCCCCCATTTTCCTCATCATGGTGGTCACCAGGTGCAAAATTGGGGATGAGGGGAGTGGGCTAGAGAGAGAGTAAGAATTACCAAGTCAAGGGATTGGCATAGGCCAATTTGCACACAGTGGCTATCACAACAAAGAGAAGTGGGAGGTCACTGTGCCATAGCCCTGCCCAGCATCTCTAAATATCACTACCCTCGTCATCACTACCCTCATCATCAGCCAGTCCAGGGTCTAAGCCAATACCAATTAAGAAAGCAAACTATACAGGGGCATTCCAAGGACCTCATCACACTAGAAAATGATCCACTTTAAACCCAGTTTCTGCCTCCTGCAAGAGGCAGAAACTGGATTTTAAGTGGATTCATGTTCTAGTGCAAGTAGCAAAAGTTGTAGCCAATTGTTCATTCTAAAAGTTCTCACCAAATCATCCAAGGTTAAGGGTAATCCAGAAGTTGCTCAGTTGTGGTCTTTCTGGGACACTTAACACTGCCTCATTGTTCTCCTGATCCCGAGTTAACTCAGGATTCCCACTTGCTTGAGCCACTTGGTCCTGCACTGCAGAGGTATCTTCCTCAGTGTCAGGCTCCAGCTGTTGCTGTTCCTTGCTTGCTACTGACTCAGATGCTGGGCCTGGAAGCTCTTCATTTTCGTCTGTATTGCAGACTCTGACAGATTAACATTTTGTGTCTCTGGTTGCCTGAGCCCGGAACCAGCCCAACTGTTTACATGGACCCAAAGTTGCTGATTGCTCCAAATTGTGGGGGAGAATCCAGAACAAGCTGTAACTTTGGTTAATGCATTTCAAGACGACATTAAGCAACTTTGGCCTGTGTTAACCCAGACCAGCTCTGTGCATCATTTAGCTGCCATAGTGCTGATTTACTGGCCCTTCACTTTTAAGTGGTTAGTACAGATGTGCCCCCTGAACCTTTGAGTGTCTTTCAATTGACTTTCATGTGGAAGTAAGCAAATAGACATGCCCTTTTAACCTGTGGCAAAATTATGAGGATTTTAAAAAAATCTTCTGTGTGAATGCAGGCTTCTAATTTTCACACAAATCATTGGGATGGGTTATGTGCAAGATTAACCTTTATAGTTTAGGGAGAGTTAAAACAGGATTCATTCCTGCAACTGAACAACTAGAGATGTAAAATTTCTGAAAAATAGAAAATTTTAGAGAACATATGAAAAATAGAAATGTTCAGAAAAGAATTAGAAAGAGAATTATTTTGTTTCTTTGTGTCAAAGTATTTGGGAAACATAAACCACTAATTATCAAAAGAACAGGGAAAAGAAAACCCAGGACCCCAAATAATTTGAGTTATTGTACATAAATGTTTATAAAAATTGCTCTGCTACATCATGATATAAAATAAATCAATATGCTAGAAGTAGGTGTGGAATAAATAAACATATGTCCTCACTTTTAGATGTAACATAAATCAATATGCTAGATCAGGCATGAACAAACTTCGGCCCTCCAGGTGTTTTGGACTTCAACTCCCACAATTCCTGGCCTCATGCTCTTTCCTTTTACCCCTCAGCCAAGTGGTATCCTGTTATTTACATATGTACACATGTGGGAGAAATTATTCATCATAGAGCAACACATTCTTCAGCCAGCAATAGAGGTGAAGTTACATACCCGAAAATAAGACAGTGTCGTATATTAATTTTTGCTTGCAAAAATGCTAGGTCTTATTGTCAGGGGCTGTCTTATTTTTCCATGAAGAAAATTCACATTTATTGTTGAACTAGAAAAACTGAATATTTATTACATACTGTATAGTAGTGGTCAGTATATAATAAATATACTGGCCCTCACACACAGGGCCACAAAAATAAGCACTGTAAAGTACCTTGCTTCCACACACTGTCTGGAGACTGCAATAATCTTCCACAGCAATTCCTGGACCACTTGTACAGCAGGGATGGTATTGCAGCTTCTGGCTACTTCTGGAGAAGCTCAAAAACTTTGCTAGGTCTTACTTTTGAGGGAGACCTTATATTTAGCAATTCAGCAAAATCTTTACTAGATCTTATTTTCAGGGGATGTCTTATTTCCAGGGAAACCGGGTATACAGCAATGTTGTGTACTATATTTGTGTGTTGCAGTTCCGTATTATGGTTGTTGTGCATTGTTCCTTATGGCTACTCTACATTCAGGTTGTATAGTGCTGCCACTGCATATCTCTGCATGGAGTAATTGCATTATGTGATGGGAGGTGAAATGACAAACTATATTCCTACACCAAATTTTCTGGAAAAAGGGGTCTTGGAGGAGAGGGCACGGAAAAAAGGTATGAGCCCAGTCCTTTAATCATGGTCATGCAATTGAAATGTTCTGTGTGTACACTTTTAGAGCCAGATTTAGAGCTATTCTCTTTAACTATCCACCTTTGCTGAACTGTGATTTCAAATAATGCCTACTGCAGTGTTAGATGGACTCTATAAAAAGGTGCTATTGGAAAATTGACTGTGTATTTGTTCCCAATGTCAGGTGAAAGACATTGTGCATTACATGCTAATCTGTCATCTGTATATTGGCCTCGGGGAAAGATTTCTGAAACCTTGCTGACAAATGGAAGTGAGAACTCTCTTGTAGAATGGGTTCTTTTTTCTCAGTGATTCCTGTGATTATGTAACACATAAAATTGCCCTTTTTGTTTTGCAAAAAGGATCGGAAAAGTGAGCTACAGAAAATTGCCACAAATTGTCTCATAGATTCAAAGTATTCACTTGATTTCCATGTTGGCAGTTTAGAAATATATATATACTTTGAAATATTATTCTTTAAACAAGCTTGGTAATAACTTTGGTTAGTTACTATGTGTATACCAAGCTCAAGAAGGACTTTGAGTTTTCTTAACAAAATAGGGCGAGTACTTCATAATTTATTATAGTCTGTCATTTCCTGTGTGGACATTATTGTGGAGTCCCTTGATGTGCAAGAGTTACTCCATTACACAAGTTGCTGAACAGATGTTATTCTGCAGTTGTTCAATTAATTACCATTAGTTATGCTGATTTGGACCACTGAGAGTTTGAGTTGGCAACCCTGATCTAGTCATACAGTAGTGCAAAAAGAAACAAGTTGAGTGGTTTTGTGACCAGGTACACACCAAAGTAGCATTTATATTCAAAAGTTAACCTTTTGGTGATTCTGTTGATGTTTTTGCTTTATATTTGTCCTTCAGAAAGATTATTATTATGCACATTATCTGAATTATTTACAATTAGCAATTAGTTGTCCATACCTTGAGGCTTGAGTGTCCACGGCTGTTTTAAGGAAAACAACATCAGGTCTTAATTTTTTTTAAAAAGTGAAATGAAAAATGAAGCGCTAAAGATCAGTAAATTTCATTTATATGTAAAGCTGGTTAGCCTTAAAAACTGTTGTGTTCTAACAATAAAGAAATAGATAGAAAAAAGGAAGATGTTGCAGTAGTTTGAGCAAAAATCTATTCCTCTCTTTCGTGCCCTGGGAACAAGGTTTTCTGCTAAAAAGCAATACCTTAGAACAGTCTTTTTCAACCGCTGTGACGCGGCACATTGGTGTGTCGTGGCGGATCTCTTTCTGTGCCGCGAGAAAAGCACTCTGCCCCCTTCCTTCCCCCTCCTGCCGAACTCCTGTTGCTGCTGCTGCTTGGGGAAGGAGGAGGAGGAAGGGCCGTGCCGTGGCGAAGAAGAGGAGAAGGAAGAGGTGGGCAAGCAGAGTGGACGCATGCCCACGTGGGGAAGAGCCAAGCCGGGCGCGCTCCCGCATGGCCCCTTCCCTCTTTGCCTCGCTGGAGGCCTCCCTCGCCTGTGCCGTGCTCCCGCCGATCGGTAAGGGCGCTGGGGCAGGCAGCGGTTGCTTCCCACGAGGCTAGCCTCGCTGGAGGCCTACCTCGCCTGTGCCTCACTACCGCCGATCGGTAAGGTAGTGGTTGCTTCCTGCGAGGCCTAGCCCCGCTGGAAGCATCCCTCCACCAGTGTTCATATTTGGGCATATGGAGTATTCATGCCAAGTTTGGTCTAGATCCTTCATTGTTTGAGTCCACGGTACTCTCTGGATGTAGGTGAACTACAACTCCAAAACTCAGGGTCAATGCCCATCAAACTCTTGTAGTATTTTCTCTTGGTTATGGGAGTTTTGTGTGGGAAGTTTGATTCCATTCCATAATTGGTGGAGTTCAGGATGCTCTTTGATTGTGTGGTAACTATAAATCCCAGCAACTACAACTCCCAAATAACAAAATCATTTTTTTGACTGATAGTCCCTCCTTGGGTTAGTATTAGTGTGTTTTGTGGCCAAATTTGGCAGCAATTTGTCCAGTGGTTTTTGAGTTATGTTAATCCCACAAATTAACAATACATTTATATATATATACACTATATATATATATATATATATATATATATATATATATATATATATATATTAGGCATGGGAAAAAAGTTATGAAAATTAAATGATTCGTAAGAAATTCGTAAGAAATGCTACTTTTCGAGCGTTTCCGCACCTGGAACGCCAACCAGGAAGTGGACTTTCTTTTTAGAACCTCGGGGCCAGGATTTTCTTAAGTGTCGTTATTAGGTCGTAAGGGGGCATAAGGGGGCACCCTCCTTCTCTCACCACCCTCCGCCTCCCTTGCCAATATTATGGCAAGGCAAGCCCTAAACTTGCTCCTTCCCTCGGCTGGAAGGAAGCCTGGAAAAAATGTAAACAGAGAGGATTACTCAAGTAAATCTGCAAAGGAGGGCACTTTGGATGAAGGGCCCTCCTTTGCAGATTTACTCTGAGTAATCTCTCTGTTTACATTTTTCCAGGCTCCCTGCCTCTCCTGCCCTGCCAGGATCTAAGGCATCAAAGAGTATTGGGGTGAGAAACCAACCTAATGTATAATAGAATGAATGCTACTGTAAGTGCCTAATATTATAAGTAATCCAACTGGTCATACCTAATTCCATGCACATGCAATAATACAGCAGTAATAACAATAACAAGAGGTAAAATTCAAAACCGAAGTATTCTGAGTGGTCCCTGCCTCATGCAAACGGGCTCATGCGTGCAAACGGTGCAAACGGAAATTAGCCCGGGGAAAAGCCAGCTTGGGAGCACACACATACATATTCTTGGGAGGGGGATTTGTTGCAGAATCCGGCCTCATAGAGAAGATTCTGCAGCAACCCCCCAAGAATATGTATGTGTGTGCACCCAAGCAGAAAACGCTGTCTTTTCCTGGCTAATTTCCGGGCTCACAAAGAAGAGCCCGTTTGCACCGCATGAAGCAGGGACCACTCAGAACACTTCGGTTTGAATTTTACCTCTTCTTATTCCCATTGCTATTACTGCTGTATTATTGCATGTGCATAGAATGTAGGTATATGACCAGCCTGGGCAAACTTGGGCCCTCGCTCCTCGGGATCGGGGTGAGAGAGGCAGCGAGGAGCGAGGGGGGGGTCCTCCTCCTTTTTTTTGCTGCTTCCAAGAATAGAATACCCCCTCCCTCCCTCCCTCCCTCCCTCCCTCCTATTTGGAGAGTCCCATCTAGAATTCAGTGTGATTGATTCAAGTTTTGGCCTACAACTCCCAGAAATCCCAGCCAATTTACCAGCTGTTAGATTTCTGGGAGTTGTAGGCCAAAACCATCTGGAAAGCGCATGCTCTGGCATACAATTTCTAACAATTTCGTTAGTACTTAAGTTACATTTCCGAAATTTTTTGGAATTTTTTTGTAAGTCTTTGATATACTAATCAAAAAAAAAATCCCCCCCCCATTTGATTTTAGAATCGCCATTTTTCGATTTGTTACCATGCCTAATATATATATATATATATATATACACACACACACAGAGAGAGAGAGAGAGAGAGAGAGCACAACAGCGCAGGCAGAAAAGCAAACATCACAGGGAAGCATGTCTGTGTAGGAGGGTGAACATTAGGAAGAACTTCCTGACTGTGAGAGCTCTTCAGCAGTGGAACTCTCTGCCTCAGAGTGTCATTTTGGTTGGTGGTATGCCCCGGGATTTTTAAATGTCAAAAGTGTGCCTTGGCTAAAAAAGGTTGGGAAACACTGCCTTAGAATACATCCGCATTGTTACATTTGGTATATCTGGGGATGTTGGTGAAAGTTTAAATCACTAAAAACCTAAGTTAAATTATTATTAAATTACAGTACGACCTCCATATCCATCTGGGATATGAGTTTGATTACTGGACTGGACTTTTTTGACTATGGTGTTTTCTTGAACCTGCATCAGCATTTGCTATCAGTATTTGTTTTATTTTTCTGTGGCTGAGTGCTATCTTTATGTTTTATATTTTGGACTATGAAAACAGCCAGACAGTTAGTGCTGCTTTAATTAAACAGTTTAACACAAGCTGGGTGTTTGTTTAGGTTCACCTCTGCCTGCGTACTGCCAGAGCCATGGCAATGTGACAGTTTGACCTGAGATGCCATCTAGCCACCCCTCCCAGAAAGCCCAGGGTTTGGGTTGGGGGTGGGAACTACAACCTGAGAGGAAGTGGCCTGTATTAACCCGCTTCCTCTTGGGTTTTAACATAGTGTAAATAGGCCCTTAGAATCACACTAGAGGACCTAGAGCAGGCATGGGTAAACTTTGACCCTCCAGGTGTTTTGGACTTCAACTCCCACAATTCCTAACAGCCAGTCCAAAACACCTGGAAGCAGGCATGTAGCCAGTGGTGGTGGCTTGGGTGGTCCACGAGAAGGCCTTACTGGTACATTATTTAAACTGTCATTCATATCATGATCTGAACACCATGCTCAATATATCCCATATTCATGGGGGTATTGGGATAACGATACAAAAGGTTTGGTAGGGTAGACCCTCTCTCATTCAGACTCAGCTCCCACCCCCAAATCAAACTCACACCCCCCCTATCAAAATCCTGGCTATGGCCTCTCCTGGAAGGCTGAAGTTTGCCCATGCCTGATCTAGAGGCTCACAAATACTTCCAGGGGAAAATATATTCTGTGACATGGGTGAGTGAAATCCATGAATAAGGGGGTCTTTCTGCATCAGTAGAATCAAAAGCAATTTAAAAGCTTACTCGGTCAAAAGTAACAAAATGTGTGCAATAGACATTGCCCTCATAAACCAACAGTTTCCAAAATACTGTCAAAATAAAAAAAAGTCATCAGAAGGACACTGTGGAGGTTATGCTTTCATGAGAAAAGATGTTCAACAACTTCCAAGAGGTTTAGGATATGCTAATTACTTCTGTCTTTTCCTCTTTTTTAACTAGATGAAAAGTAGATGCCAAAATGAAAAGCTTTCCTAACTTTGTAAACGTGAAATGCATTGCAAAATTAATAACGTTGCACATTTCCCCCACCCTCAAGCTACGATAGCTCCATGTGCTGTTTTTATCCTATCTGCCCTTCACACCTGCTTTCCTGCCGAGAGCAGTTAGACAATACATGCCAAGAACTGTTTTATGTCCCATATGAGTCAGCTGGAGGTGTGCCCCCGCTCTGTTTCAAAATGACCTTCTGGATTTTGTCTTGCCACCGTTTCTCTATGAAGAGCTTTAAAAAAATAGTAGCTGAATTACTTCATTTTCCTCCATTGCCATATGGTTAGACTATTTGCTTACCAAAAAAGCTAGTGGACATTGAGTGCTGAGCACTTTCACATGACAGAATTGTAACTTCTTTTCCTGTCATGCCCGGAAGCAAGAAAAATATATTCTGAAGTCCCTTTTGTCCATATAAATCATCTCAACAGTAGTAAGATGATTAATGTTCAACATGCAAATTTTTCATAGCTGGTAATTTCATATTTCATCAAAATCATATTGCAACATCATATGTGTTTCTGGCAATTGTCTAGGTTCAGTCGTTTAGGCCAGTGTTTCCCAACCTTTTTTGAGCCGCGGCACACTTTTTACATTTACAAAACCTGCTGCACACCACCTGCCATGGACACAAAATGACAACATGCCAGAACTGTTTATGTCCCATATGAGTCATGCTGGCAGAAAAGGAGGTGTGCATTTTGCTCTGTTTCAAAATGACCTTCTGGATTTTGTCTTGCCAATGTTTCTCAGGACCAAAGAGCTTTAAAAATGTAGCTGATGCAGATTACTTCAGGGAAATTTTCCTCCATTGGGATATGGTTAGACTATTTCCCTTACCAAAAAGCATAGTGGACATTGAGTGCTGAGCACTTTCACATGACAGAATTGTAACTTCTTTTCCTGTCATGCCCGGAAGCAAGAAAAATATATTCTGAAGTCCCTTTTGTCCATATAAATCATCTCAACAGTAGTGAGATGATTAATGTTCAACATGCAAATTTTTCATAGCTGGTAATTTCATATTTCATCAAAATCATATTGCAACATCATATGTGTTTCTGGCAATTGTCTAGGTTCAGTCGTTTAGGCTGACTTCTGGGTTGCTTCATGGATATAAAAGCTATCTGTAACATGAAGAAACTGCTCCCATTCCCTTAGAACAGTGATTCTCAACCTTTTTAATGCTGGAACCCCTTAATACAGTTCCTCATGTTGTGGTGACTCTCAACCATAAAATTATTTTTTGTTTCTACTTCATATTTGTAATTTTGCTACTGTTATAAATTGTAATGTAAATATCTGATATGCAGGATGTATTTTCATTGTTACAAATTGAACATAATTAAGGCCTAGTGATTAATCACAAAAAGGGGGAAGTATGGACAACAGATGATGGGATTTCCAGAACCTTCAACCGCTTCAGCTCTGCCTTACACAGACCACTGAGGCCTCCACTAATGACAGACCTGGAACAAACTTGGCACACAGAACTCCAGGTTTGGGAGGAACTGACAGTGATTTAGGGGAGAAACAATGATGGATCTGGACCAAACTTGGCATGAATACTCAATATGCCCAAATATGAACACTGGTGGAGTTCGCGGAAAATAGGCCTTGACATTTGAGAGTTGCAGTTGCTGGGATTTATAGTTCACCTAGAATCAAAGAGCATTCAGAAATCTACCAACAATGAAATTGAACCAAACTTGGCACACAGAACTTCCATGACCAACAGAAAATACTGGAAAGGTTTGGTGGGCATTGACCTTGAGTTTTGGAATTGTAATTCACCTATATCCAGAGAGCACAAATGAACCCAAACAATGACGGATCTGGACCAAACTTGGGACACAGACCCAACATGGCCAACTTTGAATACAGGCAGGGTTTGGGGAGGATTGACCCACGATTTTGGGAGTTGTAGTTCATCCACATCCTTACGTATTGTCAAAGGCTTTCATGGCTGGCATCACTGGGTTGTTGTGGGTATTTTCTAATGGGAGCATTAATAAAAAACAAAAGGAAATACTGACTTTTTTCCTAATAAATAGCATTACAAATTACATAAGCTGCTTCTGCTGCTCCTTCTCCTCCTGATGCTGTTGGGCCACTGTTAGTCCCACGTCACACAGGCACTTTCCCCCCGCCTTGAAGGTCTCTCCTTCATACGCACACCTTCCCCACTTAGAGTCTCAGAAAAAGCCCTCCCCTTCAATGAGAGGCTGGCTGAGAGGGTAGCCAATCACAGTGGAGGAGAGAGGATTTGCCGCCATCTTGTTTCAAAAAGGAAGAGGGCAAGCAGAGAGATCTTCGGCCTTCTCTGCTATAGGAGTTCCTAAGATCATCAGAAATATGTGTTTCTGATGGTCTTTGGTGACCCCTCTGAAGCCCCTTCCCAATTCCCCCAGGGGTCCTGACCCTCAGGTTGAGAAACGCTGCCTTAGAAGGTGTAGACTACACCAGTGTTTCTCAACCTTTTTTGAGCCGAGGCACACTTTTGACATTTAAAAATCCCAAGGCACACCACCAACCAAAATGAAACAAAATGACACTCTAACACAGTAATACATATATTTAACTGACCTTGAGTTTTGGAGTTGTAGTTCACCTACATCCAGAAAGCACTCTGGACTCAAACAATGTTGGATCAGGACCAAACTTGGCATGAATACTCAATATGCCCAAATGTGAACACAGATGGAGTTCAGGGGAAATAGACCTTGACGTTTGGGAGTTGTAGTTCACCTACATCCAGAAAGCACTCTGGACTCAAACAATGTTGGATCAGGACCAAACTTGGCATGAATACTCAATATGCCCAAATGTGAACACAGATGGAGTTCAGGGGAAATAGACCTTGACGTTTGGGAGTTGTAGTTCACCTACATCCAGAAAGCACTCTGGGCTCAAACAATGTTGGATCAGGACCAAACTTGGCATGAATACTCAATATGCCCAAATGTGAACACAGATGGAGTTCAGGAAATAGACCTTGACGTTTGGGAGTTGTAGTTCACCTACATCCAGAAAGCACTCTGGGCTCAAACAATGTTGGATCAGGACCAAACTTGGCATGAATACTCAATCTGCCCAAATGTGAACACAGATGGAGTTCAGGGGAAATAGACCTTGACGTTTGGGAGTTGTAGTTCACCTACATCCAGAAAGCACTCTGGGCTCAAACAATGTTGGATCAGGACCAAACTTGGCATGAATACTCAATCTGCCCAAAAGTGAACACAGATGGAGTTTGGGGGAAATAGACTTTGACGTTTGGGAGTTGTAGTTCACCTACATCCAGAAAGCACTCTGGGCTCAAACAATGTTGGATCAGGACCAAACTTGGCATGAATACTCAATCTGCCCAAAAGTGAACACAGATGGAGTTTGGGGGAAATTGACAGGGAGCCTGAGGGAACCGCAGCGAAGAGGAGGGGGAGGAGCGGGGGGCAAACGGAGCAGGCGCCCCTGGGGTCTTGCTTGCTCCCAAACTGGTTTGGGAGAAGGCAAGGCCCCAGAGGTGGCTTCTCCGTTTGCCTGCGCCGTTCTCTCGCATGCGGGGGGCAGCTCGGGCAAATGGAAAAAGCCACCTCTGGGGCCCTGCCTGCTCCCAAACAGCGGTTTGGGAGAAGGCAAGCCCCGAGATTGGCTCCATTTCCCCAGTTCTCCCTCACAAGCAGGCGAGCCTGGGAACAGGCCCTTCCTGGGAGCCGGGTTTGGGCAGCTCGCCTCTTCCGCCAGGTTCCGCGGAAGACGCGAGCCGAGCCGGGACAAACTCGGCTCCCAGGCAGGGCCTGGGCCCTGCGAGGGAGCCATTTTCCGCTTTGCGCCAGCTTCCCGCCTCCTCCTCCTCCTCCTCCTGTGGGCTCACTTCTGGAGGAGGAGGAGGGCCTAACCTGGCCCCTCCCTCCTGAGCCTCCCTGCCTCTCCCCTGCCTCTCTAGGTCCTAGAGAGGGTCGTGTTCCCCACCCGCTGTCCTGCAATCGGCTGGTGTGCCGCGGGAAAACCTCGGAGGGGAAGAAAGGCGGGGGAAGAGGTTTTCTTGCGGCACACCAGCTGATTGCTCACGGCACACTAGTGTGCCGGGGCACAGTGGTTGACAATGACTGGACTACACAATATTTTGAGTTTTTGAAATGTATAGGTTAAAAATATTTTAAAATGTTAAAATTGGAAAGGTTAATCAGGGTAGGATTCCATGCCTGTTGTCTACTTCTCAGTTTGTGTTACTGGCAAAAGTGTGGCTTCTTTAATATTTCAGAATGGCTTCTTTAATATTTCCTCCATGGTCTTAATATTAGAATGTGTGTCCCCTATGCAGATGGCAAGGAGCTGTCTTTGAATGATCATTTCTGAAAACCATTTAGTAACAAGCATTTAGCTCCTGGCTAAACATAATAATACTGCTGCAGAATCCTGACTGCTGTGTTGATGGACTTCTTGGGGAACAGGTTTAGGAAGTATAAATTTATTCATTTATTGTAAACTCAGCGTAATTTTTTGTGATTTTAAATATCCAAAAACATAGTTGGATTATTGTAATTATGTCTGTAAACTAATTATATGCCTGAGGACATTTTTGAGTTTGGTGCAATGCCATGAAAGGATAATTATAACTACCCAATTTGTAACTAAAAATGTGAGTGAAATAATTGGTGTGTGTGGGGAGGTGGGAGCTTTGTAATATTAGCCACATCCAGAGGGGACTGATGCTAATCATTTGATACTCTGCTTTTGCAGTAACTTTAATATAACTAATTTTCTTCAGGAATGGCCCTACCATCAGGGTAAAGTCAGGCACTTTATTCAGAATGTGTTTGCCTTTTTCTCGTTTGAAATGTTCCAGTTTCTCTCTCCTGCTCCCGCTTTGCCCTCAGCTTACTTCAGTTGCTGCAAACAGGGAGAGAAAAAAGGAGAGGAGGAAATTTATCCTTCTTAGTAGGTTTGGGCAAAAGGAAACTGCAGCAACCTCTCCTAGCTAGTGTTTTTTTGACCCTTTCCACCTCAATCACACACTTGCTTGGACACACATGTTCTAGTTTTCATCTGTGAAAGGTTCAAGGGCATGAATTATTATTACTATAGTTTTAGTTTAGTCTGATGGCATTCAAAGTACCACTACTCCATTTGGGGTATTTATTTTTAAAAGATGAGGAGTCTGGGAGGAATACAGGACCCTCAAGGGCTGCCAAAAACATATGGATCTCACAGTTCCCACTGCTGTGGTGAAGTGTTTCTCGCCTTTATAACCCTTAATGCTGGGGTGCTCATTAGGTAGCTCGGGAGCTACTAGTAGATCTTGGGCCCTCTTCCAGGTGATCTTTGGACCTCACCAGCCGGATGGGGTGCTCCTGCCAAGCGCGCACACCCTGCGCGCACGCGAGCTCCTACTGCTGGCTTCTGCTCTTGCGGTGCTTCTTTCGCCTGCGGGGCATTGCAGGAAGAAGGAAGCACGAGGCGGGGCCTCTGGAGGGAGTGCCCTGCCTCTCTCTTGTCCGGAAGCAACTGTGCAGCCTCCGTTGCCGGCGAGACAGGCAGGACGGAGCTCTCCCTCTGGAGGCCCCGCCTCATGCTTTCTCCTTCCTGCAATGCCCCACAGGCAGAAGAAGAGCTGCGCGGGCAGAAAACAGCAGCAGGAGCACGCGCGGCGGCGGGAGTACGTGGCAGTGGGAGCGCGCGGTGGCGGGGGCAGGTAGATCTTTTGGACTTGGTTGCTTTAAGAGTAGCTTGCATGCTGAAAAAGTGTGAACACCCCTGCCTTAATGGAATTGATGTGTTTCATTGTGGCCCAGCTCTTCTGTCAGGGCACTTCAAGACATCACTAAATCATGGGCCAAATATCCTGGGACTTCAGAAGAGGTCCATACATAGACCTGTTGGTCTCGGGATTTCTGCCTCCATTGTCCAGACTTGATGCTTTGTTGCAATATAGAGACGCCCAAGATGGCCACTTCAGGACTTCTGCCAGAAACTTCAGCAGTTTTTTTTTAAAAAAAACAAAATCATGATGGGGATATGTGGAGAATCACTGCAGTGAATCACTGCAAAAGTTCTGTTCTTTGCCCTGGCCAGAAAAACTGTGCCCTCCAGATGTTTCATGAAGTTTCTCCCACACAAACAAAGTTTTTGCCCTCAAGCGTCACTTTCTTTTTGGGAACTGACGAATCAGGAACAAATATCTAAAACCCGGGAACAAACCCAGATAAAAAGTCACAAGATTTCCGATTGCTGGGACATACCAACATGGAAAGATCCACATATTCGGCTCAAAATCTTGATATTCCTGCAACTGGAAATCTCGTGTTCTTTGCTTTTTGTAGTGATTGCTGCCACATTTACAGGTAGTAGTGTCTGGCCACCCTCCTGTTTGCTGTGGAAGCTCCTGGGATAAAGGTACTGTCTGGATGGGCCCTCGGTTACAGTATGTTTGAATCCAGATTCTGTTTTCTGCGGTATTTGTTACACCTTCTGGCTTTATGTCATCTGCAAATGTGACAAACACCCCCTCTTTCTTTTATGCAAGGGCACCTCTTGACTGGCCCTTTATCCTGGGGCTGATCTGCAGTGCCAAATTCTGGATTGGCCCTAGGATGGTTTTGCTCACCAGCCCTTCAGCCACTGTGGAAATTGGAAGGAGTCCTGATTGTCCAGTGGTGCCTCCAGACTTCCAGTACTTACCAACCCCTTCCCATTCTTGTTGTAGCATCAGCAAGCACGTGTGACTCAGATATTGTCCATTGCTCATCATTGGCTGTGTCACCAGAGCAATGTGGGAGGAGTAAAGACATTGCTCCACCTTCCCCCCCTCTTCTCCAGTCACCCTGATTGATGTCACTCCAGGCAGCAAATGTTGCAACCTTTAGCCTCTACTACGATAAGAATAGGAGCGGGCAGTGAGTTCCATAATAGATCCCCAGGCCAATTGAGTTTTGGGAATATGGGATGGCTATGTAAACGGTCTTGAAACCAGCCCAACTGCTACATGGGCCCAAAGTTATGGTTTGATCCAGATTCCCAGGGAGAAATGGGAGTAACCCACAACATAGGTTATGCAGTTCAAGACTGTGTTAACCCAAAACAGCTCCATATGTCATGGATCCACCATGGAGCTGATTCATTCTTCCCCTTGGAATAACCAGTCAGTGTAGAATGTACCCCCAAGTCGTTTAGAAAGTTGTTGAATAATGCTGAGCCCAAGGTAGGATCCTAAAGTAATCCACTCTTTACTTGTAACTTCTCTGCAGGATGGTGATGAAAGCTCTCAATTTATTTTGTTAACCAGCTACAAATGTATATATTAGTAGCTCATCAAGTCCTCATTTTACTGACTTGTCAGATGCTTATTGAAATCAAGATACACTATATCAACAGCTTCCCTCTGTTCTACCTTGCTTGTAAATTATTTTAGTATTTGGGTGCGGTTTATGTGGCTCTGAGTTATTATTATGCTGATTGTTTATCATGTTATAGCCTCACCTTGTAGTAAGCGTCTTGTAAGAGTGTTGTGCGATTTGACATTCCAGTTTTATTATCAGCTTTTCACTGTTGTTAGCTTGGCAGGAAGCAAGCATGTCTGAACTCAAATTAAGATGTTGCCATTCCTCTAGTTTTTTCCTAATTCTTTTCCATGTCGCTTCGTAATTATTTTTAAGAAGTTGATTGTTATTAGCGGTAACATATATGCCCAAGTACCTTATTTTATTTACTATTTCTAGTTTTGACGATTCTTGTAATTTGGCTCTCCTTTCCTTGGTCATGTTTTTAGTTAAGATTTTTGTCTTCGAATAATTAATTTTCAGCCCAGCCACATCTCTGAATTCCTGGATCTTGTCTATCCATCCCTGTATAGATTCCAGAGGGTTTTGTATGGTACAAACAATATCGTCTGCGAACGCGTTAAGCTTGTATTCTTTGTTCGCAATCTTAATTCCTTTTAGGTTCTTGTCAGCTCTTATTGCGTTCAAGAGAAGCTCTAAAATCATTATAAATAATAATGGTGAAAGTGGGCAGCCCTGCCTGGTGCCCCTTTGTATATTTATTGACCCTGATATTTGCCCATTTATCAAAAGGTTAGCCATTTGTTTTGAATATATTGCTTGAATGGCATTTTGAAACTGTGAGCCCATGTCCCTTTCTCTGATTGTCTGCAGCATAAATTCCCAGCTGGTTTGGTCGAAAGCCTTCTCGGCGTCTAAAAATAACAGTCCCGCCTCCAGTTGATTATTGCTTTCAAAGTATTCTATTGTGTTGAGTACCATCCTAATGTTGTCCTTCATTTGTCTTTTTGGTAAAAAACCTGTCTGATCTTCATTTATAGACTCATTTAAGTATGTTTTGAGTCTGTTGGCCAATATAGTCGTGAAGATTTTGTAATCATTATTTAACAAAGAAATCGGCCTGTAGTTCTTCACACTTTTTGGGTCCGAGTCTTCTTTGTGGAGAAGGGTAATATTAGCTTCTCTCCATGTTTCTGGAAGTGACGCAGTTTGTAAGATGTTGTTGAATATTTCTTTTAAGGGTGGTGTGAGAATGTCTGCAAACTTTTTATAATAGATAGATGTGAAGCCGTCTGGGCCCGGTGCTTTGTTGTTTGGCATAGCTTTGATTACGGCTTTTATCTCTTCCTCCTCTATGGGTTGATTTAGAGCTTCTCTTTGATTGTCATTTAATTTCTCTAGTTTTTGGTTGCTGATATAGCTGACAATTCTATCCATGTCAATCTCTTCTTTTTGATAAAGTTTCGAATAGAATTCTTTGAATTGAGATGTTATTTCTTCATCCGTGAAGAAGTTTCTTCCATCATTCGATATCTGTGTTATATGTTGGGATTGCCTCTTCTTGGTGAGTCTCTTAGCCAGTACTTTCCCTACCTTATTAGCGTTTTCGAAATAATTCATTTTGAGATACTTCATCTTTTTACTATGGAATCTAGATCTAGAGAGTTGATTTCTTTCTTAATTAAGTCTATCTCTAGTTGCGTCTTCTTTGAGCCTGGTACCTCTTTAAGTAGTTTCTCTTTATCCTCAAGATCTTTCTGGAGTTTGTTTCGTTTCTCGTTACGTTTTTTGTTTTTCCAAGCTCCCTGTCTGATGAAGTGCCCCCTCATTACTGCCTTGCTGGCATCCCAGAGTGTCTCTTTTTTATTCCTTCTTTGTCGTTTAGATCGAAATATTCCTTCAACAGAGCCTTATACTTTTCCATTTCTTCTTCCGAGCTTAGAAGGGATTCATTTAGTTTCCATCTCCTTGACCTGACCTTTTTCTTTAGGGAGAGGAGCATAGGGCAGTGATCAGTGTTGAGTCTAGGTAATATTTTAATTTTGACTGTTTGCGAGGCAATAGTATTTGTGGCCCAGATCATATCGATCCGGGACCACAATAAGTGCCTTGCGGAATAAAAGGTATAGTCTCTAGTCTCCGGGTTCCTTGTCCTCCAAGTATCTTCAAGTCCAAGTTCTTCCTTTAGGTTTGTAAAGGCTTGGGGCAGGGTCCCCCCTTTAGGGTTCAATCCTTTTTTCATCTGTTTGGACCTATCCAGATCATTTGCCAGTACTCCGTTGAAGTCTCCTAAAATAATAAGATCGTCATATGTCTGGTATCTTATTTGTTTCTTCAACTCTTTTATAAATCTTGCCTTAGGTCCTACCGGAGCGTAAATATTACAAACTAAAATTTCCTGTTGGTTCAGTCTTATTTTAACCCCTACATACCTCCCGTCCTGGTCCCTAAATGCAAAGGAGGGTTCTAGTGATTCCTTGACATATGTTACTACGCCCCTTTTCTTTTGAGGTGCGCAAGAGTAAAATTCTTTACCAAGGGATTTTTGAATAAGATATGATGAGTGTTTTTGTATTATATGGGACTCTTGTAGAGCAATCAAATCAAACTGTCCTTTCTTTAAACGATTAAAAATTAAATTTCTTTTATTGGGTACATTTAAACCATTGACATTATTTAAATAAATCGTCACAGCCATTAGTCATGTCTTCCTCCGGAGCCTTTTGCTCCTCGGTTGTCGGGGTTCCCTCCTCGTTGTCTTCAGAGGAGTTTGGTCTTTGTCTCTTCTTCTCTTGCTTCTTGTATTCTCCTCTGTGCTTTGCGTCCATCGATTTACCTGGGTTCATCTTCCCTGGTTTGTCATTATCCTCATCCTGCTTTTTATTTTCGTTGTGTTTTTGGAAGTCCTTGTAGAAGTCCCTGGCTTTTTCTTCAGAGGTAAGCCAATATTTATTCTCTCTAAAAATCAGGGATATCCCCTCAGTCCTCTCCCATTTAAACTTCACTTGATGTTTCCTCAGTTCATCAGTGAGAAAATAATATTTTTTTCTCTTACTCATTGAGGTCGGAGTAAATTCTTTCAATATAATTACATTTTTCCCTTTATAAGATATAGGTCCCTTAGATTTGTTCTTCAGTACTTCATCTCTCACCGCTTTGCGGCTGAAATGGACAGTTACATCTCTGGGGACTTTGTTTCTTTTTGCGTAACTGGAGTTGATTCTCTGGACCCGGTCTATATTCATCCTCATTTCTTCTGATGTAATATTTAGAATTTTGGAAGTCATTTCCGTAATTATCCCCCTCAATTATTGATTATCTTGTTCTTCAATATTCCTGAAACGAAGCAGAAAGTCGGTTTCAGCAATCGCCATTAGCTCTTGTTGTCTCTCTAATTTAGCGGTCATTTCCTCAAGCTTGTTCATCTTTTCCTCTAGTTTCTTTTGCGATTTTTTTGCTTCGCCGTTTTCCTTCTTTATCTCCTTCATCTCTTTTTGCATTCCTTCCATCTCATTCTTAATACCCTGCAGATCCGCCCTTAATTCTTCTTTTAACTCTTTCTTCATGTTCCCCAGTTCTTCTTTAAACATTTTTTCCATTTTTTCTTCCATCTTTTGCCTATTGTCCAACATCTGTTCTTGCATTTGTTCTCTCATTTTTTGCATCTCCAAGAGCAAATCTTTGCATGAAACTTCACCCGAGATGGAGTTCCTTCTTGGGGTTGACGAAGTAAAAAGTTTGCTCTGTTTCGAATTATTAGTGAATTTATCCATCCTTTCAAATTTAGATATCTCTCTGACTTGATCTGAGATTAGATTCTTGCAGTATATTTATATAGTTATGGACTGGGTTCTTCCCACCCTACACCCTAGGTAAGGATGCTTATTATTGTTTATAAAGTCTCTGGCTGTTGATATCTAAAAGGTAGTCTTGTTTCTGTTTGGTAAAGATCTCTATGGGTCACTACTCCTTGGGTCGCTTCTGTCCCCCAATGATCGATAGCTCCAGTGATGTAATAGTTTTGGAAACTTTGGACTCTTAAGTTCCTTGTTTATTTATCTGTTATTGTATCTTATATCTCTCCACGTTTATTTTCCACTTAGGAGCTCTATTTGCTCTCTAGCCCTGTTGTTATGCGTCTCCAATTTCCTCCGTAGAAAGAGAAGAGAAAGAAAAACTCCACAGCAGCTCCACAACAGCCCCTACGCCAGTTCTCCTTTCCTCCGTCTTTCCCCCTCCTGGGCGCCGTTCGTGCTGTTTGCGCTATTCGCGCTTTTTGCGCAGATGGCGTTACTTGGGTTACTTGGGGTCGGTGCCGTACTAAGACTCGCCCCTCCTCCTTCGGCTCTGACGTGGCTCTGACGTAGCCGCTCCTGCCCCTGTTCCCGTTCCCGTTTCCTGTTCCCTAATCAGTACTGTTGGCAACTCTTAAAGGGGCCGGATCTTCACGCCAATCGGAGGGTAGAGTGTAAGTTATTTACCTTTCTTTTCTCAATTTCCAGGCTCCCCAAGGGCGTCAGAGGTTCTCAAGGCTTCAGCCGTCTTTGGCCTTTCCTCTGGCGGTAACTCCCAGGCCGTAGGCTCGGTTTGCATGCCGATCGTCCAGATGGCCTCCAGGGTCCCAGTCCTGGTTCCCTTTACCTTTACCTTCTCCTTCCCGCCTTCCACTCCTTCTAACACTCTATAATGAGGATTTTGTCTATTTATTTTCCTTATCTTCCTTTAGACGGCGACGGTGACTTTGGTTCCCCGCTTCCTTTCTCTCTTTCTGTAGTCTCTCTCTATTATTTCCTCGTGGGTTTAAAATGAAGGCGGTCGGCCTGAAAAGGCTCTTTTGAGCCGTTGACTCCTTCCCAGCGGCGTCCCCAGGGACTGCGAGCCGTTTCTGGCGGCCCCCCTTGAGGGAGGGTCGCACTTGAACGGCCCCTCAGAACCCTAAAAGTTTGCCTCGAAGCGGCTTCTCTCCCGCCGACTTCTTGGAGTACCTTAGGTCTCCAGCTTGAGGGTAAGGGTCCGGATACCCTGAGGGTCTTACGGAGCCTCAGAATTCCATGCTGGCCGCCATCTTGCCTTCTAAAGCTCTCAATTTATTTTGTTAACCAGCTACAAATGTATATATTAGTAGCTCATCAAGTCCTCATTTTACTGACTTGTCAGATGACTTATTGAAATCAAGATACACTATATCAACAGCTTCCCTCTGTTCTACCTTGCTTGTAAATTATTTTAGTATTTGGGTGCGGTTTATGTGGCCCTGAGTTATTATTATGCTGATTGTTTATCATGTTATAGCCTCACCTTGTAGTAAGCGTCTTGTAAGAGTGTTGTGCGATTTGACATTCCAGTTTTATTATCAGCTTTTCACTGTTGTTAGCTTGGCAGGAAGCAAGCATGTCTGAACAGGAAATGAAAAGGCAATGTAGAGGTTAAGCCACAAACATTGCCATATATGCTGACGGAAAGAATAAAGGTGCTTCTCTAACTAGATAACACAGCAGTGCAGGAGGAAGATTTTCAAAATCTAAGCAGAGAATACTCAGGACTCAGAACAGAGGAGATTACTGTTGGAAGCATGTAATGGTAGGTTTGAAAATATTGCTCCATCCACAAAGAACTTCCAAAAAGCAAACTTTAGCCCCATCTGGCCATTTAATGCAGTTCAAACCAAGCTTTAAACTGTGGTGGCCAGACAACGAACCCCCACAAAAGCATGAGAAAGAAAATCCTTAATGTGCACCAGTGCTCTCTGATTTGTGTAATCACCACCCAGGCTTTAAACTGCCTCCAAGAGTTTCTAATGATCAGCCCAATAAAATCATTTTCTTCAACATCAATTTGAAACTGCATTAAATGGGCAGTGTAGGTGAAGCCCTTGAGTGTGCCTTTTTATATAAGGGACCATGCTGTCATATATAATGGGACTTGATCATCCACAGATTTTGGTATCGGGTGTGGGTGTCTTTGACTCAAACACTAATGGATATCCAATCATCTACAATAAATATTCCCACCTGTAGCTCCATTGTTTTCTGAAATGTGAGTCACTGAAGGATTAGGGATATATATTTTAAAATGCATAGCTCTATTTATAACCCAATGATTCCCAAGCTGTGGTCTGTGGAGCACCAGTGGTCTGCCAAAACTAAAATATGGTCCGAGAGCGACTAGTTCCGCCAAACCCTCTTGTAGTGCCAAGGCTTATTAAATATGGTTTTCTGTGGGTAAGCTGATGGCAACTACTGGATGACATATAGTCTGTATCAGAAACTAGAGCTGATGTGGTCTATCCAATACAATTTTCTGAATCAGCATCCGAAATAACCAAACCGAATCTATAGTTGACTTAAACCTGATTCGTAACCCTTTTGGTACTAGTGTTGGAGAGAAATCCCTGGGCAAAGTGGACCCTGGTCAAAGAAAGATTGGGAACCATTGTTGTCACCAGCGCCTTATAGTCATAACTGTCTTGTTGAATGTGTGTGCGGTAGAGTTGATAGAACTGTTCCTAGCATTTCTTACCCTTTTATTGATTGAATAGTTATGCGAGGCTACCATATATTTTGTTCTTTTTCTTGGAAATGAACAGTTCTACTCTTCCTGCATCTTTATTTTTCCACAACCTGTGTCAAATGTATCGGAGCCCTATTAACAGTTTCTGTGTCTAGTTCTAATGCCTGTTAAGGAGCTCTGCAGAAAATCTTCATGAAGTAGGAGGAAAAAGAGAGCATTGCAGGCAGCTGCTTTTCATTGAATTATATATTCACAATGTTGTTGTTGTTTAATTGATCCACTTGGGTTATTAAGCATGTGTCTCTCATTTTGTATCCAGCATCACACTCTTCTGCACGGTGATATGCACAAGGGATAACTTGCAGTCTAGTTTGACTCAGAATGTGCCCCATGTAGAGAGGGCAACCAAGTGAGATGGGATTTAGATAGCACTGCTGCCCTTTCCCACTTTTTATTGACTCTCTGATGTATCCACTACATCTTTAAAAGCAGGCAGCTGTTTACAAAGCTCAAAGAAGTGAGCTGCTTCACAAAATGCACAGAGGCATGTCTAAGGGAAAATTAAAAAGATCTCCATTCCATAGCAGGCTTGTAAAATGTGGGGGTGAGGCTTGCTCCAAATTTATTTCCAAGTGTTCCAAATTTCAGCCGTCTTCCAAATATATAAAGGCGGAGCAAAGGGGGAAATGACTATTGAAGATTTCCAAACAGCAGCTGTCACTTCCTGGAAGAAGATTTAGAGAAAAAGAAGTAGCTCTTTTCTGTCCCGAAACCTCACTTCACATACTGCAAAACATGTTCAGAACCAATTATACCCATTCAAATGTTGGATTCTAGTGCATCTCCTATTTTTTCTATCTCCATTCTGTTCCAAAATTTATGGAATTCACAGCCATTAGATGTTGTTACGGTCCTTGTCCTTGACTGTCTTTTTCCTAAGGATTATGCATTCATGGATGCAGTTGATGTTACAGTAATTGAATTTCCATTATAGTGTGTTTCTGTACTATCTAATGGGGATGAGGCCAACTGTGTATCAAGGCTACTATCTTAACACCCTGCTAATTGATTTCCCAATCAGACAGCTCTTTGAAGTATCTAGTTCTTGAAAAAATCTAAACATATGAGACCATTCTCATGTTTTTTTCTCCAGGCAATTTCTATTAGACTAAAAAATAAATAAGATAGATAGCAATACGAGAGTCACTGTTGCTTTAAAATATGTCTAACCACTTTGCAGCATTTATACTACAGCTTACAGTTGGTCACTCCTCTAACTAGTAGCTCCAGAGCTGACTACAGAATTCAAACATTTTGTACCATATCCATTGTAGTTTTAAAACTGAAAGGTCAAAAATGTATGAAAGTCACAACATTTGGTTATGAAAAGTACATCCACACCTTTCCATCGTAGAATAGAGGATTTTTTTGGAAGTATCAACCACTTTGTTATTGTTGGCCTAATATCATATTGTTGCACCTTAGACCTGAAAGATCCCTCAGTAAACCACTTTAGACCAGCCGTGATTAAATGCTTTATTTAGAATAAGTGAAGAGAAGTAAAAAGCTAAAAATATAGTCCATTGATGCTCTCAGCAGCAAGTATACTAATGTAATAGTCCAAAGAGTAAAAAGGGCTCAATAAACGAAGAAACAGTCTCAATGCCCCAATGGGCCAAGATCCTGGAATAAGTCCTTGACAACAAAGGCTTGGCAAATACTTGAGTATGGTGACTTGAAGGCCCAACGGCCCGGACTGGAACTTGGGTACGTGGAGCTTGGCTAGGAAAGCTTAACATTGGCGTGAGATCCCGAATGCCAACGAGAAGCAGCTTAAATAGGTTTCCCCTGGTTTCTCTCCTGAAGACGCACACTGCCTCGTAACTTCTTCCCATGGATAGTCTGTGGGCCTGGCCCTCCCTTGCCTTCTGAGGAAGGAAAATATGTCTGCTCATTAACGACTGCACCTGGGCTCCGGGGAGGCAACCAGGCCTTGCCGTACCAGCTCTCCTTATCGGCCTGGGAAGTGGAAAGGCTGCGCATGCCCTTGATCGCTGATTGACACAGAGGCTTCTGCAGAGATGTGCTCTCAGGCCTAGCTGAGATCTTGGAATCAACATGGCTTTGGTCTGGCTTGTCTATGGGGCCAGGTTGGGGTCTGACACATATTCAGTAATTGAGAGCTCTTCCAGACAGCCTCATAATCCGGGACAAATAAGTGGGGCAAAAAATCATGGGATATAAAACTTTTGCAGTATATTTCTCGGCCGCTTGAGTCCGTTTCACCGCTGGCTTTTTCAAGTGCGTTAATACAGAAAAAGGCGTCCCATATTTACCATTGTAAAGGTTTGACCATCCTAACCCCGCTCAGTGAAGTAGGGTGACCCGTGGTTAGGATGGTCAAACCTTTACAATGGTAAATATGGGACGCCTTTAATCTGTACTAAACACTGAATTATAGAGATTTATATTTGTTTATTAGCCTGGTGCTATTGTCTGTTTCCTTCGCAAAAAATCATGGGACCTTAAGGAGAATCCAGACATGGAGCTGTCAGTCCTAGTAAATGGTCGCCCAGCATCCCGACAAGTTCGGTTGTAGTGGGTTTTGGAAATCAGCAAGATGGACAGGGGACATCCAGTGGAAGTTTACTTCTTTGTTTAAAAAAATGACTCTCTGAGATATGCTGGTCCTCATAAGAAAACCTTTAATAAAGCTTACTTTTAAAAAATTGAGGTAGCTGTGTAATCCATAAGCAAAAAAAATGCAGAACTCAGTAATAGTTTTGTTAGGATCACTGAAATGTTACAAAAGTAGTACAAAGTTGTGTCAGGGCCCTTCTACATGATCCAAATCCTGTGATACATAACGGATGTACCTGAGGCATCCAAACGATGCCTCAGGTAAACCTGGATAAATGTGGACACCTGTAAAGATCCAGACCTTAAGCTAAAGTCTGGATTAAATTGACTCCTGTAAAGATCCGGAGCTTAAACAAAGGTCTGGATATTTGCAGGTGCTGGAACTGTGGGGATTGACTCTCAGGGCTGTTTCCGCAGTCCCGGGAGTCAATCCGCACAGCCGTCCTGGTTCGTTGGGCTCCTAGAGCCCGAAGGAGTGGGATGGTGTGCACTCCTAGTCCTTCTCCCCCTTTTCCCCTTAGAAACTGCTGGCAGTGCAGGCTCCTCTGGAGAGTTTTCCTGATGCATGAAAATGTTGCAGGTCCTCCTGAGATTTCTGGCAGTGTAGCGGGACCCTCCGTCGGAATCAGCCCTTATGATTGGTATGTGCATTCTCTGCTCTGCATCTGAGAATGTTATAAATTGATACTTTAAACACCTTTATCTTTACTGGACCTGCACTGTAGCTCTTGCCACTAACAGAGAGAGAGAGAGAGAGACAATGGCTGATCACAATTTGGAACTTTTACCCCATATTTTTGTATCACCCCATGAGAACTGCAAAACTCTCACCACCTGTGTACAGCTTGTGTCATATTTCACTTCTTGAATTTAGAAATATTTGTGAATTAATTCTCATTTTTTGAAATTCCAACATGGTGTGTAAATAATAACTACATAAATAATAAAGGAAGCCAATAAAATTTTGTTTAGATGAAATGTGAGACAGTTCATGACCGAAACAATGCATTTGCAAATGTAAAAAGATACATTATCAGTCAACACCTGAAACATGTTAGCACTATATAGAAGAGGTCACGGCATAAAGTGGCTGCCACTGCAGGAATCTGTCTGTCTTTGCATTGTTTCTAATCAGTAAGATGCGGTGCAGCCAACAGCCTTTAATTTTTTTAACTGATTCGCTAGATTTCTGGGAATTATAATTAAAAATCCCCTTTTCAGCACTGCTCTTATATTTAGTGGTTTATTAATACAAGCAAGGAACCCCCTGTGGCACAGGGGTTTAAAGCGCTGAGCTGCTAAACTTGCTGACTGAAAAGTCACAGATTCGAATCCGGGGAATGGCTCCTGCTGTTAGCCCCAACTTCTGCCAACCTAGCAGTTTGAAGACATGCAAATGTGAGTAGATAAATAGGTACCACTCCAGTGGAAAGGTAACAGGACTCCATGAAGTCATGCTGGCCACATGACCTTGGAGGTGTCTACAGACAACACTGGCTCTTCAGCTTAAAATGGAGATGAGCACCAAACCTCAGAGTCGAACATGACTGGACTTAATATTTATTTTTATTTATTTACTACATTTTTATACCGCCCCTCTTAGTCCGGAGGTGACTCAAGGCAGTTTACATGGCAATTTCTGCCATCCAGATAAAACACAATTAAAACAATCAAAATATTAATCATATACGCAACAACAATTAACAGTTAAAAACATAAAAATACAATTCTCAGCATCTTGTTAATATCACTTTCCATCACATCGTCATCATTCCATAGGTCTAATTAAACAGTTATATTTCATCTGCAAATGCCTGCTCGAACAGCCAGGTCTTCACTTTCTTACGAAATGTCAGGAGGGAGGGGGCTCATCTGATATCACTAGGGAGGGTGTTCCAAAGCCGAGGACACACCACTGAAAAGGCTCTGTCTCTCGTCCCCACCAGTCACGCCTGCAAAGAAGGTGGGATCGAGAGCAGGGCCTCTCCGGATGATCTTAAACATCTCGATTGTTCATAGGGAGAGATGCGTTTGGACAGGTAAGTTGGACCAGAACCATTTAGGGCTTTAAAGGCTAAAGCAAGCACTTTGAATTGTGCCCAGTAGCAAACTGGCAGCCAGTGGAGCTGACACAACAGAGGAGATGTGCATTCTCTGAGTGCCACTCCTGTTATCAACCTGGCTGCTGTCTGTTGTACCAGTTGCAGTTTCTGAACAGTCTTCAAAGGCAGCCCCATGTAGAGAGTGTTGCAGTAATCTATACGGGATGTAACCAGAGCGTGGACTACCGTGGCCAAGTCAGACTTCCCAAGGTACGGGCGCAGCTGGCGCACAAGTTTTAACTGTGCAAATACTCCCCTGGTCACCGCCGAAACCAGGATCACACCCAGACTGCGAACCTGCATCTTCAGGGGGAGTGTAACCCCATCCAACACAGGCTGTAACCCTATGCCCTGTTCAGCCTTTCAACTGACCAGGAGTACCTCTGTCTTGTCTGCATTCAATTTCAATTTGTTCACCCTCATCCAGCCCGAAACAGTGGCCAAGCACCGGTTCAGGACCTGAACAGCCTCCTTAGTAGTAGGTGGGAAGGAGAGACAGAGTTGCATGTCATCTGTGTACAGATGACACTGCACCTCGAAACTCTGGATGACCTCCCCCAGCGGCTTCATGTATATGTTAAACAACATGGGAGATAGTATTGAACCCCAAGGAACCCCACAAGACAATGGTTGTGGGGTTGAACAGGCATCTCCCAATAACACCATCTGTATGAAGGACTGGAGCCACTGCAAGACAATACCTCCAAGACCCATTCCCACAAGGCGTCCCAGAAGGATACCGTGGTCAATGGTATCGAAGGCCGCTGAGAGGTCCAGCAGAGCCAACAGGGACACACTCCCCCTGTCCAGCTCCCAGCGTAGATCATCCACTAAGGCAACCAAGGCTGTCTCGGTACCATGCCCTGGCCTAAAACCAGACTGCGCCGGATCCAGATAATCCATGTCTTCCAAGAATACCTGGAGTTGTGAGGCCACCACACATTCCAGGACTTTGCCCAAGAAGAGAAGATTGGAAACAGGCCAATAGTTGACAAATTTAGTGGGCTCCAGTGATGGTTTCTTCAACAGCGGTTTTATAACAGCTTGTTTTAAGCTGGCTGGAATGGTGCCTTCCCGAAGGGAGGCATTAACCACCACCTTCACCCACTTGGCCAATCCCCCTCTGGCCTCCTTTAGAAGCCAGGATGGGCAGGGGTCTAGGATGCATGTGGTTGCTCTCATCCCTCCGAGTATCTTGCCCACATCCTCAGGTTGCACCAATCGAAATGAATCCATCAAAACTGGACAAGCAGGTGCTCCAGATACATCCACAGAGACTGCCGTTAACATGATGTCCAGACCTGAAGAGATCAAAGCAACTTTGTCTGCGAAGAACCGAGCAAATGTTTCACAGTGGGCTGCCTAGTTGTCAGGGCTCCCATCCTGGATGGTGGGCTGCAAGAGGCCTCTGACAACTTGAAACAGCTCCGCCGGACGGTTCTTTGCAGACGCAATATTGGCTGCAAGAAAAGATTTCTTTGCAGCCTTTATTGCCGTGCCATATGCCCTTAGAAAGGCATCAAGCCATGTTCGATTTGGCCCACTCAGATCTGAGTGCCACACACTCTCTAGGTCCCTCTTCCTTTGCTTCATCGCTGCCAGCCCCTCATTGAACTTGAGAGGGGCTGTTCTGGAGCAATCGTGTCTATTACTCTAGTCATCTCCCCATTCTAGAGAGTGACCAGAGCATCAACAGGATCACCAACCGAGGTGGCGGGAAATTCCCCAAGAGCTGTCATTAATCCATCAGGATCCATAAGCCTCCTAGGGCAGACCATCTTAATGGGTCTTTCACACCTGCAGAGGTTAGAGGATGCAGCGAGTCTAAACCTGAGCAGGTGATGGTCGGTCCATGGCAACGGAGCGATGATCAGCTCCTCTACACTGCCATCATTCTCCCATCCCTGGCAGAAAACCAAATCTAAGGTGTGGCCAGCACAGTGGGTCGGGCCAGATATCTGTTGGGACAGCCCCATGGTCACCATGGAAGACATGAAGTCCTTGAGCTGCTCCTGAAAGGATGGACTCAGCATGTATGTTGAAGTCATAATTCTGATTTTAATACTTGTCTGTTTTAAGGATGTATCTTTATGTAAATCGCCCGGAGCAACTGGAATGGAGAGCAATTAACAAATATTAAATTGAATGAATGAATGAAAGTCCCCCAGTACAATAAGCCGCTGGGACTCCAACACCAGGCCCAAGACCACCCTGGCTAGCTCAGGTAGGGAGACTGCAGTGCAGCGGGGTGGACGGTACACTAACAGAATCCCTATTCTGTCCCGGTCATCAGGGGAAATATCAGGGGAAAACCTTTACCTTACCCAATACACGTATTTGCTATGGTTTTGTTTAAATTTCTATTATAAACTGAGATTAGGTTATTTTATAAAGTAATTTTGTAATCTTCTGTTCCATACTGTTTGCACAATTAGAAAAGATTTAAGCTTCTTGCTAGCAGATGTTGGTTTATATAATTGGTTAGAGTTGAATATTTGTGTCGCTAAATACATCTGTGATATTTACAACAAACAAATAACATTTGTTTACTAAATTTACTTAAACTGAAATAGTTATGAATATTAAATATGAATGAATGATGTTGCTTTAAGCTAACTGGACATTATTTGAGAAGTCTGTTACAATAAGTTCACAAAAATGTGTCAAGAAAAGGAAAAGAAAATAATTTTTACTTGATCAAAATGGAAGAGGTTTTCAGACTTTTCTTAGTGTTATTCTCAAGGTGCAAACTTGCCTCCCACTTCCCCAAATCTGGTGCTTTGACATTAACTTAAATACAATGGTCATATCATAGCTCATTAAAATGAGGTATATACAGGCCTTTTGCCCTTGCCTGCATCTCTAAACTAAACAAACAGGTTTATTAAAATTGACTATTTCTTTTTGACTGCTGGACAGCCACTAGAAGATAATGTTTATATACGAACAAGGCTCCATGGAAACACAAAACTGCTTTTGGAATCCATAAAGAAGCTATATACATTGGAGGGAGAGGTGGAGTTCCCATCAATTATCCTTCATGTTGTATGACAAATAGTTCTCAAAAACGAAATGAGTTTGAAAGGCAGCTTTAAGTATGACACAGAGAAGTGAGGGAGAAGATATTCAAAGTAGAAAAGACAAATGTCCCACTGAGTTAGGACAAGTCTGAACAGGTCTTTAGATCTAGGGGCCATGTGTTGGTTGTCATTAGACCATAAAGATGAAATAGTTGGCTTGGTGAGCTATTTCGTTTACACAAAGATTTCTATATTGATTTTATATATATTGTGACATGTTTTGAAGGGGATATAATCTGCTTTGCAAAGAAAGAGGGAGTAATTTTTGAAGTATTTTGTTTTTGATGTTCATTCTGTCAGAACATCTTTTTTGTGTTCTTTGGACATCTACCTAATTAATGTGAAATGTATTGTGTGTGGCTTGCCACAAAAAAGTGGCACACAGATAAATCAATGGTGGTGACAGCTCAACCTATAAGACCAGACTTGAAAATCGGTTTGGTGAAATAAAAGCCATACACCTAAAACCTAAAAAGACAACATTTTCTCTTGTTATTGATCAAAGCAGACAATTTTTCACAAAAATCTCCTGCGCAGGACTAGGTTTGTCTGCATCCTATTTCAATCAGCAGAACAGCATATGGAAATTGCTAAATTGTTGACTCTTCCCTCCACAGATTAACAGTATTCTCCACAGATGTTAGCAAGGAAAAAAGGGAGTGAGAAAGGAGCAAATCTGAAATAAAAAACCTGAAGTTGAAAGCTTGCACAGTATTCTACGATATTGGATTCGTTTAATAAAACACTGATTGTCCTGATGCATATTGAGCCTCCCTTATCTGGAATTCTGAAATGGACAATACTCCAAAATCCAAATTTGGGTGACTTTGCTTTCTGATAGCTTAATGTATACAAAGCTTTGTTTCATGCATAACATTATTTAAAAAGATTATTTATTTATTTATTTAAAATGTTTGTGCCCCAACCTTCTCACCTCCATGGAGGGACTCAGACCGGCTTTGATTGTGTATAAAGATGGTGTATAAAGTTACCTTCTTGCTATGTGTTTATGGTATATAAAAACATAAATAAATTTTGGATTTGGGGTTTAGTCCAATCTCCAAGGTATCTCATTATATACACATATATGCAAATATAGGTATTCCAAAATCCAAAAATTCCAAAATTCCCAAAATTCCAAAATCCAAAACACTTCTGCTCCCAGGTACGGAATATTCAATTTCTGTTAGTTTTGGGCACCAATGTTTTTCAAACTCCTCTTTGCCCTCTGATTTTTGATGGTGAAGCCCCTTACCTTACTTGAGGTACATAAACAATTAGAAATAGTTATCCAAGTAAAATACTATTTCTATTTGATTGTGCTGGGAATACTGTGTGAAAATAATGTAATAAAGATAGATCTGACACTCTGGAACCCTCCTCTGTGTTCAGCTTAAACATACTTGTTGTCTCCATTGTTAAACTTTAACCTCCCAAAAGATATTGCAATTTACTGAAGCTGGCCATGCATCGGGTTGATTTTCTAAATTCCTGGGTAACCTGCCACTTCCCCAGTCACTGTACCAGTTTGTCATAGTATTGTGTTTAAAAGTGACAACAAATCAATTTTGTCTTGTTTTTTAGAAAAAGAAAAATAAGCTGCTTAAGACAAGTAAGAAGGAATGAGATTACTAGTCAATCTAATATTTGATTTGGTGTTGCATATACCTGCCATTTTAAATAAGACTCACTATACATTTTTCTGGATAATTCATGGGGACCTTACATATGCCCTATTTCCAAATCCAAAGACTATTTTTCTTATCTTTCTGCATGCCCTTTCAGAAATGGGATTAGTGAATTAGATTTGCATGTCATGTACAAGCTTTTGAGATAGGTATTTGCTCTGTATTGAGGAAGGATAGATTCCTGGTAAATATTATTGCTGGAAAGAGAAGAAAATAAGCTATTATTGTGGGGGAAGGGTGTGTTTCCCCTCCATCAATTGCAAATTTTGATAATTAGTTGAGTTGGTTGCTTAGTTAACTCCTTTACCTTTACTGAAATAACCCAAAGGTCATTTTTTCTTTCTCATTTTAGTGTTCACTTTATGCTACTACAACATCCTTTAAAATAAGAACCGCAGTGGCGCAACGGGTTAAACCCGTGTGCTAGCTGAACTGCTGATCTGAAAGTTGGTGGTTCAAATCTGCGAGATGGGGTGAGCTCCCATTTGTCAGCTCCAGCTTCTCATGGGGGGGGGCATGAGAAGCCTCCCACAGGATGGTAACATATCCGTGCATCTCCTGGGCAACGTCTCTACAGTCAGCCAATTCTCTCACACTCGAAGCAACTTGCAGTTTCTCAAGTCGCTTCTGACACGATAAAAAAATCCTCTAAAATGACCTCAACATCTTCCCATGTCAGGTGTACTTGACCTTTCGCCCAGTTTTTGAATCCAGTTCCCTTTCTTTTTCTGTTTCTGTATAACCATTTCAAATGTATCAATAGACGTGAATGTCATTTATGTAGTAAACATATGCTTATGGGCAATGCATATTCCAATCATTTTCCTGTGCTTTTTCAAGATATCCAAGCTAGTAAATATGATTTTGTTGATGTGCCCAAATAGCAACAAGAAGTCTTGGCAAAAAAAAAAGCAATCCCATAACTAGCATTATGGTAAGTACACCAATGTGTTAGGGATGTTCACGGCTCTTCCAAATAACACCAGCAAATCACCTAATTATGTCACTGCTTTTTAGAGCAATGTACGAAAATTGCAAACTAAAGAAAACCTAAGAAATTATTAAGAATGACAGTTGAAGATTGCATTTTCCGATGTGTCAAAAGTCATTCTGACAGTGAAATTATAACTTTCCCGTAGAGCAGAATAATTCAGTAATGAAAAAGTTTTCCATTCTGGCAGAAAAGTTACGATGTCACTTCTGTTAAAGTCTTTGTTGAGATTGATTCCTCTGTTGCCAATGGAATGGAGATGAAATACTTAGTGGCAATGTTGCTTATAAAGGCATAACTTTGAAAAACGTTTGAATCAAAATTGAAAATGCAGGTAGCATTGGTTTTGAAAATAATCAGTGTGTTTTCTAACATATACTATTGTATGCCTGTGGACGTACATGTTCATTCAACATAACTGAAAACAAATTTGTATTCTCTTTTATTTCAGGGGCGCTACCTCTATTGTCTACAGATGCAGGCAGAAGGGAACACAAAAGCCATTTGCTGTCAAAATATTGAACAAAACTGTAAGTTCCATTTTCTCCTTGTTCATAGGTTTGTTTTGGGTTTTTTGCTGCAAGTTCGGTATCAGAGTATGTGTAATAAAATATAGATTCAGTGCACAGACCAACCAGTATAGAATCCCCAGCCTCCTTTAGCTTGAGTTGATAATCTGTACGTGAAGAGCCTGCAAAATGATTCTGTTCCCAGAGAAATACAGCAATCTGTACATGGTTTGACAGGAAGATCTGCCATGGAGCCTCTGTATCCAGTTTACTTCTGAAACACAATCAGTCATTGCAGGACACATGCACTGTCTTGTATTGGTTTTCTTCACAGCAGGTCTTGGCTTCTCCTTTCCTATTATTGGTTTCTAAAAGAGAAAATGCCAACATCAGCCTGAGGTCAAAATGGATTGGGGCTCTGAACCTGAGGCCTCAATAGACAATGGAACTAGATATTGGGGGCTTCTTCTGAGTATTGTAAATGTAAACATCTGTTGATAGCTGGATGTGCATGAAGAAGTCTCCTGGGCTTGTAAAGAGAGAGAGAGAGGAGAGCATTATCTCAACTCCTCCAGCTAGTAGAATTGGAAGTGTATTTTTCACAATTACTTGTCTGATATATACAGACTGTAATCTGCCTATATGTTACAAATGGGTAGGAGGCAACAGTTTAGTAGAAGATGTCAAATGGATAGGGCCCTGGTGAAGAAAGTCATGGGGCAGACTTACAAATAAGAAAAGTACTACAGAATAATTTATTTATTATACTAGCGTATATGCCCAGCATTGCCTGAGTGTTGGAAGGGCCACTGCCCCCCTGCTTTCATCCTTTTCTTTTCTTTCTTTCTTTCTTTCTTTCTCCTTCCTTGCTTCATTTCTTCCTTCCCTACTTTCCCCTTTCCTTTCTCTCTTCCACCTTTCCTTCCATTTTCTTCCTCCATCCCTCCCTCTCTTCTTCCTTTTCCTTCCTTCCTTTTTTCCCCCTTTCCTTTCTCCCTTCTCCAGCTGAGACGGCCTCCTCACACTGTCTCTATGGCAATATGGATCTGTTTGTGGCTGTTTTCATCATTCCATCTATCCCTTCATACACATGTCATATTTCTTTCCAAGTGACATCACAAAGGGCCACTTCACCTAGCCTGTGATATAAACAAAGAAATAGAAAGACATACCTTATGTGTGTGAGTGCGGCACGCACACATGCATCTATCTCTATTTCTCTTTCTATCTGCCTATCTATATGACTTCCTCATTTGATCTCATTTGATCCCTGCTAGAAGTGGAAACTTTAATACAGGAGAAGAGGAAAGACTCTGTCACTGCAAGGCTCATGTTGGAAAGGGAAACTTATGTCTGTAAAGGTGGCATATGAGTCAATAACACTGTTGAAAGTTAGCAGCAAATTGTAAATAATTTGATTTTTTTCTTGTCAGAAGGTATTTAACATATCAAAAATTTAGAATAATTTAACATTGGAGTAAATTTATTACTTTGTATGTAGAAGATTGTTATTTTCTCTTATATGTAGGTTAATGGCAGGCATTATTTCAGCTTTGCAAGTATGGAGAAATTTGAGAAATGCACATTTGCTGTCAGATACTCTCTCAATACTGAATGCTTTACAGTTATAAAAATAGCATTAGGATTAAAAATGCAAAAGAAGTACAATTAGAAGATTCATCAGAATCAGTGATAACATAAGCATATGAAAATGTCTCAGAACAGTTGCTCTAGAATCTGGTGCCAAATTAAGATAAGTGAGGGAACTTCTAAATTACTAAATGTGGAAGGGGGAGCAAGGAAGATATATTGGTATATTCTGATGTATAGACCAATCCCAAGACATTGTGCTGCTTGAGAGATTTGCCAGGTCAAAGACTATCTTTACCAAGCTTTAAGTGTTCGGTGCCAAAATGTGAGACCTAGACGTTATCTGTTATGATGCCACAAGGAATAGCTCTAGTGATGACTTCAAGCAGGATACAGGCAGTTACAAACATCCAACTTACAAATGACTCATAGTTAAGAACAGGGGTAACACAACAGGAAGTCAGATCAATCTACCATTTTAAGAGTTCAGAACAAAAGAAAATCCACCCAAAAACATGAAGCTCAGCATGAAAAAAATATTTTAAGTTCTATGTGCCACAGTAACTAGTTGGATTTATAGGCATGTGCATTTCAGCAGATTGTATGACATGACACTAGGAATTAAAACTAGGAATGGGAATGACTGGACTGCAGACCTCAGCATCCCTAGGCTGTGTAGCTAATGGCATGGAATGCAGGGAGCTGTAGTCCAACAACGTTTGGAAGTACATTTGATTCCCAATTCTCATTGCAAAATGTCCTTACTACAAGTAACACGATCCTTCTGAAGACAAGAAACAGCCATTCCATCAAAAGTTTTATGAAATTGATCCCACAATTTGAAGACAAATAGTTTCAAGATATGATTTCTCACCTCCCATTTTGTTTTATGGATTAATTTGACTGATTTGTCAACATGATTTGCATCATATAATGTCCAATTATACTCAGCCAAGATTATTTCTGCTCAAACATGCACACAATTGTGTTATTGATACATGATTCTACCCTTTCTTCCTCCTAATATAACATGCAACTACTTTTATTTGGTTATTTGCTCCTTGGCTGTTAGGTTTCATTACACATTTTTTCAGGTAGCATGGCTTTTGACTCTATGTAAGTGATAGCTGGTAAAATGTCAAATGTTGTTTAGTTTAAAGATGTGAACTTTAATTCATTTCTCCTTTGTTAAGAGACAGCATGGCCTTTTTAATATTTGTGGTAATTTAAGACAAATAGATTTTATTTATCATAAGGGTCATGAAAACATAGTTCAATTAAAATTTGAGGGGAGGGGTTAATGCTAAAAAAACACTTTCATGTTTATATTCTTAATAAAGTATGCAATGCTCCAATAATCATCATCATCATTATCAACAACAACAACAACATTTATTTCTTACTGGTCTCTACCCATGGCTCGAGTTGGGTCACAGCACAGTTAAAAACACACAAATACTATAACAAATTTACATACATACATTAAAATTCAGTTCCATAAAAATACAGATCAAAGCATTTCAATTGGCTGGGTAGGCCGGCCAGAAGAAATAGGTTTTTAGATAGTTTTAAAATTCTGACAGCTAATCTAACTGTCTGAGCTCTTCTGGCAGGTTGTTCCACAGTCTTGGGGCGGCCAATGAAAAGTCCTCTAGGTGATGATAGCCAGTCAAGTTCTGGCAGGCTGGAGCAGATGCCCCCCAGAAGACCAAAGTCTGTGGGGCAAATTGTACAGGAGAAGGTGATCCTTTAGGTAACCTGGGCCCAAAGCATGTTGTGCTTTAAAGGTCAAAACCAACACTTTGTACTTTGCTCAGAAACTAATTGGCAGCCAGTGGAGTGACTTTAGGATCAGTGTAATATGCTCCTTCCTAGATGTTCCTGTAACCAATCTGGCTGCTGTATTTTGAACCAACTGAAGTTTCCGAAATTGGTACAAAGGTAGCCCAATGTAAAGTGCATTGCAGAAGTGCAAGCCAAGTTTCAGTGGATCATACCAGGTCAGCGCCTTCATCCCTGAGGAAAACAATGATGATATGTGTCTGAGCTGCTCATACGCTGCCCTCTCTATCCTCTCATGTCCCCTCCCTCCCTTTTCCCCTTCCTGTTGTTACTCTTTATTTTGTTGTTGTCTGTTTTATGTCAAACTTTGTAAACCGCTCCGAGCCCCCGGGGAGTGGCGGTATAGAAGTTTGAATAAATAAATAAATAAATAAATCTTGACTGACCTAGCATTACTTTTGTAAGGTTTTGTGGGTGGTCTGGCTCACTCTCCAAGTTCCCCAGGCTGGCAAGGTGACGGTAAGGTGGGATAGTTATTAAACCCCTTTATCTCCTTCCTATATGACAATGGTTCTTAACCTGTGGGTCCCCGGGTGTTTTGGCTTACAACTCCCAGAAATCCCAGCCAGTTTACCAGCTGTTAGGATTTCTGGGAGTTGAAAGCCAAAATATCTGGGGACCCACATGTTGAGAACCATTGTTCTATGAAGACATGTCACGCTGCCATTGCCATAGCTCCTTCTGCCCTTCACAACTTCTATTGCTGCCCCAGTTTCCAGACACATTGAATTAAAAACAGTACAGGGACAAACAAATCACCAAAAGTTTTTAAAAAGGGGGGGGGGGGAGAAAGATAAACTTTAATGGGTGATTGTTCCTACAAGTAGAGATAACTCCAGTAATGCTTTGCTTTTGTTTTTCAATTGAATGAATACTATTCCAAAGGCAGAATTTTAAAGAGCCCAGCACTGAATTATTCAGGTGAATGTGACAGGAGCGGAACCTGGTTTTTCTACATTTAAAACAGATCCACTGCTGGTCAGGAAAAGTCTCTTCCTTTTTGTGGAACTACAAAGCTATGTGTAAAATGCACATAACAAAGCTCTGCCTCCCTCCCTCCGTCCCTTGAGAAATCAGCTTCATGAGTGGGAACCTGGCAGCAGAGTAGAAAACCATGCTTAAATATTTCTGTCTGCTATTTCTCTGCTCGAAATTGCCTTCCCTCATATATTGCTGCTCCTGGAATTAAGTAATGTGAGGTCCAAGCTAATTTTACGGCCACCAGAACAGAACAGAACAGATTTTTTTAAAAAAGGGAATAGGTAGCAAAATTTTTCCCTACTTTGTTGAGAATGGAAAATACAGCTTTTATTTATATCCCAGATACAACCTATATGTCTCAGGTTCTCAGGAAAATCATAGGATTAATCATTAATAAATTAATCATTGATACATTATATTTCATATATTTAAATTAGGCTTTCAACATTGAGAAATACAATCAGTACACTGCTAATGTCTGAAATATAAACATTCATAATAAGCATTTTTGCAGTCATTCATACATGCACTATAATTGGTTATTGTATGTGTGTATCACTAAATACATATGTGATATTTACTACAAACAAGTAACATTTTTTAAATAAATCTCCTTTAACTGTTAAAGGTAAAGATAAAGGTTTCCCCTGACATTAAGTCTAGTCGAGTCTGACTCTGGGCGGAGGTGCTCATTTCAATTTCTAAGCCAAAGAGCTGGCATTGTCCATAGATGCCTCCTAGGTAATCTGGCCAGCATGGCTGCATGGAGCACCGTTACCTTCCTGCTGGAGTGGTACCTATTGATCTACTTACATTTCCATGTTTTTGAACTGCTAGGTTGGCAGAAGCTGGGGCTAACAACAGCAGTTCACCCTGCTCCCAGATTCGATCCGCCGACCTTTCGGTCAACAAGTTCAGTAGCTCAATGGTTTAACCCACTGCGCCACCAGGGGCCTCTCTGTTAGATTATTATAATTTTAAAAGTACACTGAAGCATTGCTTTAATACTTTTTAAAAGACAGTCCTACCAGTGAGCTCCAATGCATTCATTGGACAAGGGCAAAATTGGAGTCATAAAGTCATTTATTATGACAGTATTTTCATAACCTGTCAAAAATATTGTTTCAGGAGTTGCCTGCTGAAGGGCTCTGTGAAACTCTAAAGAAGTTGTTTGAAGAACAGGTATTCCTTTGTTTATATATTTTTCATAATAGGTAGAATAGTAATTGGCTTAGAAAAATAAGACCCACAGAATATACTTGCTCGGTTTTAGTATTTCTGGGTAACTGTAGCAATTAGATCGGCTGCTGAAGCAACTCTGTTAAACATGTTTAGCTCCCTTCAATGGAGTAGGTGCTAGTGTGCCCATTTGTTTCTACATATTGGCCTGTCCTTTTTTTTTATTGAAATAGGAGACTTGTTCAAATGAGATCACAAGACTTACACTCTATGCAGATATGCACAAGGAATTTTGTACTAAACACAGCCTTGGCTAAGTCCTTTTCAAATTTATGTTAGAATCATAGAAAGTTAGAATTGCAAAAGTCCAGAAAGGCCACCTAGTCCAACCCTGTGCCATGCAGGAATACACATCTAAAGCACCCCTTAAAATGCCTTTCATGATGGGCTCTGATGACAGAAGAGTTCACCCCATTATATTCCTTCAGATACGGCTATCTGTGTTCCTATTGATACAGCCCAGAATCACACTGCTGTAGAAACATGTTTAGCTTGTGCTCCTAAGATTACTACATCCTCAAGCTGAGTATCATCTGTCTTATGTGCATTTCATTGTTTTTTGCCTAGAGGTAATATCTTTTATTTATTCCTATAGCATTTTTTTTCATTTTTGCCCAGCTGACCAATCTGGCAAGGTCATTTTGAATTCTGTTCCTGTCCACTGGGATATTAGCTATCCCTGTCCTAATTTGTGTGATCTGGAAATTTGATAAGCATACCTTCTGACTCCATCATTAAAGTAAAGATGTTAACACTAGGCAACTTGCTAGTCACTTCTCTAACAGATCCCAAGACAGCATGGTCACTCCCATCGAAAGCTCCTACTGTTTCCATGAAACTGGAAAAAAATCTCTGTTGATGAGAATCAAATCCAAAATATGTGATCCTTTTGTTGCTTCTTCCACCTTTTGTACAATGAAATTTGTGTGCAAGGCTAGTGAGAATTTGTTGGACCTTGCTCCCCTGCCTGAGTATAATGGTAAAGCATGAATTCCAACTAGCATTTATATTCGCCATGGGGTAGGAATGGAAACATGTGGCTTCCCAATTATTGCTGAACTGCAACTTCCATCATCCATCACAATTTGCTATGCTTACTATGGCTGATGGGAGTTGCAATCCAACAACATCTGAAGAGGCGACATATTCTTTCTTTTGCCTATAGAAAATGAATGGTACATCTTCATCAACACTGGTTTGGGAGATTACTTTTGTTAGGAAGATCCAGTAGTTATGTTTAGATTCTTCATTTACATGTAACTCTCTTGAACAAACATCTAGATTTTTAAATACCCAATTCAGAGCAATACATATATAATCAAAAATGGAAATGGAAATAGTTTGGGATGATACAAATCAGACATATGTTATTGTTATTATGTCACTGCTACTATAGTTTTAGAGTCAATCTATGGCTGGTTTGTTGTTGTTTATTTGTTCAGCCACTTCCGACTCTTCGTGACCTCATGGACCAGCCCGTACCAGAGCTCCCTGTCGGCCGTGGCCATCTTCAGATCCTTCAAGGTCAAGCCAGTCACTTCAAGGCTACCATCCATCCATTTTGTCTTTGGTCGGCTCCTCTTCCTTTTTCCTTCCTTTCCCCCCAGCATCATTATCTTCTCCAAGCTGTCCTGTCTTCTCATTATGTGGCCAAAGTACTTCATCTTTGCCTCTAATATCCTTCCCCCCAGTGAGTATTCGGGCATTATTTCCTGGAGTATGGACTGGTTTGATCTTCTTGCGGTCCAAGGCACTCTCAGAATTTCCTGCCCTCGTTATGTGGCCAAAATATCTATGGCTGGTACAATAAACAATTCATTCATATATAATCAGGGACATTGCAATATGAAAAAGAACACACATATAATGTTCTGGTAAGCCAGAAGCCAGTCACTTTACTCTTCTCTCTGAAGCTTTTCCCATTGCTTGATTATTTTATTGTTTAGTATTGTAACAATTGCAAATAACACCTGCAAGGCTTTGCAGAGTGAACTGAAGGACTGTGTAATGAAATCTGTACATTGTCAAACTATATGATGAGCTCTACAGAGACATACAATATTAATCTTGAGTGAAGAAACAGCGAACAAAGCAACTGTTATTTGTTGAAAAAATAAAATATTTTTCACATACTTCCTTTTCTCTCTCCTTTTCACCCTTCGGCAGTTATTCCCTTTTCTCTTTGTTTCAATCACCTTGTTTCATTTCATAAGGTAAAGCTTTGCACAGAGCAAAAGAGCAGCCTCTCTCATGAACATCAAAACAAGTAATATGAAATTCTGTCTTTGAGCACATTTCCAGAACTAACCTTCAAGTGCTGTAAAAAGAAAATTCCCTGTGACATATTAGCACAAGAGGGTCACTGCTGCCTAAGAAATGTGTAGTTTGTAAATGCTGAAGTGAACCAAAAGACCGCTTAACCCAATGAAACAGTAGGGAAGTCTTCAAAGGTATTCTTGTGTTAGTTTGGAATCAGTATGCAAAGGGATCTTTTAGCCACTTAGAGAGTGAAAGAATAAAGTTGCTAGCGTTATCATTTGTAGACTAAGGGCACTTACCAGAAAAATCCAATATAAAAAATTCCGGAGTTGATCCAATGCAGCTCAGGAATGTCCCCAGCAAGTCCAAAAATGCATCTGGTCCATTGCAGTTGTTGCAAATTTTGCAGTCAGTAAGCAGCTCTCTCCCCCAGAAACTTGCTAGTGATGTCACATTTCTGGTCACATGTCTCAACACCCAAAATGACATCATTGTGAATATAATTTATTTATTTGCTATTTATTTACTATATTTATATCCTTTTCTAACCTCGAAGGGGACTTAGAGCGGCTTACATAACTTGCCACAATTTGATGCCACAATTCACCAGCAAGAGAGCTGCTTTCTGATAGGTCCATTCACAGAGTGGACAGTGGATCGGACCAGATCCAGACCAATTCAGCTTCCCACACATCATAAATTGAAGGAAGCTCCTGTGAGAATCCCATTTTCCCTTGATGTAGATGAATGGCTACATACTTGAGGAACCCAATTGAATTGTTTTATGTCTTCAAGTTACTCAGCCATGCAATCATGACCATGAATTGTAGATCACACTGCTACCCCAGCACTCTCAATGCAAGAGCTCCCCGCTCGTTCTTTTCCCCACTTACCTTTACAGCTTTGTATATCTAAAGATAGTGTATTGTCCTTCACATGATACTGATTTATTGAAATATGTATATCTTTCTTGTCCTATATTCAAAGATTTCTGATGTAATCCAGTTGTTCATCAAAGTTATCAATCGAAACTGGAATGTTACATATGCTTATATTATTTATTGCCTTTCAAGAACCCAGTGAACACCATATGATAGTTAATTTCAAATGTCCTTTAAAAAAATCACTTATTTGGCTAAAGTTCCCTTCTGTTTCTTGCTTCTGAGTTTTGCCTTGACAACATTTGGTAGACTTTTCGTTTCAGATGTTTATTTCAGAGTACCATAGCTTTGCTGCATTTACTCTCAGGAGTGTTTCGATCTTACAAGCATTTGATCCAATTTCAATTATATCTGTATATTTCTCCCACTAAACTCTTTGAATTTTCTTTAATGAATGGCAGTCCTTTGGTTATACGTATGTCCACTTCTTAACTTATAGCCTGACCTATAAGTTTGAATTCTAAGGGGGCTTGTTTGCTAACAAGTTTGCATAGAAGTGCTACAATCAAATCTGCTTAAACTTAGTATCAACAACTTATTACATACTTTTCCTTTTTACTAGGTAGACAAGAAGATTGTCCGGACAGAAATAGGTGTTCTACTTCGACTTTCACATCCAAATATTGTAAGTGAGATGTTTTTACATCCTAAATCATAACATTTGTACTTGCTTGCTTGTCTGCATTATGGGCCCATCATTTTTCAGTCCTGACAGTATCCTGTTCCGTCACACTTAGAACTAATATGAAATTACTGCTGCAGTCATACCACAAAGATGGAGCAAAATTCTGCAGCTGATAAAAATGAATAGTGCTTCTTTTACTTAATAGTTTGATGGCCAAGTTTTTCTGTTAGATAATTTATATAATGTTCCTTTTATTTTATTCTTATGTCATGAATTTCTTATAGCAATGGCCCCTGTTAAGCTCATGATATTACACAAAATTATTTCCATTGTGCTTTTGAGAGATTTCAAGGAATGGCATCAAGAAGTCCTTAGAATTTATTTATTTATTTACTTACTTTATTTACAGTATATTCCGCTCTTCTCACCCCAAAGGGGACTCTGAGCGGATTACAGGTACACATACTTAGCAGAAAATCCCTGCCGTTTCCACATACACACATATAGATGAACAGAGGCAAATTCTGGCCACCAGGGGGAGCTCACGTACTCCTCATCTCTCAGCATCCCCAGCGTCCCTTGTTGTTCCTTCCTCATTCCTCAGCGTTCCTGAAGAAGAGCACTTTCTTCATGGCCCCATTTAATAGTGGGCTGTTCAGCTATAAGAATGCAAAACCCCTAGATAGCATGAAAGACAGAGAGATCTCAGTTAAGAATGAGAAAAGATGCAAACTTTGAGAGCAAACAGTTGGTATAGGTACTTTCATCTTTCATTATAATTTCCTTATAGTTCGCCTAAGGGGGAAAATAGACAATTCCTTATTTTGTGCTTTCCTCAGATAAAGTTGAAGGAAATATTTGAAACTCCTGCAGAAATCAGCCTTGTCTTAGAACTCGTCACTGGAGGAGAGCTGTTTGACAGGTAGGTGATGTCTGGAAACAATTACACGTTTCATATGCAGTAATATGTATGATCATAATAAAGACTATTCTGTAGTTTTATGTTGGATGAGTGAGAAATCCAAAATCTCCGGATGGTTAGCAAATTACTGCTGCAACCATACCACAAAGATGGTGTATATATTGTTAGGGGACTGAGGTGGTAATGGCTGACTAGGAAAGTAATTTGCGGGTCTGTGCTGGAGAGCTTGATGAAAATATTGATTCAGTGTGGAGCTGCTGTGAAGAAGGAAGATATGTTGTGGCACATTTGGAAAAGTATGGAAAATAAAACTGCTAATGTCATAATAGCTTTGTGCAATTTATCACACTGGGAAAACTGTGAATACGTCTTACCTTTGTACCTCAAAATGAGAGAGCTGAGAAAAGTGCAGACAATGACAAAAGTGATCAAGAGGCAGGCACAACTCTGTTAATGAAGAAAATACTTCAGGGGCCTTCAGCTTAGGAAAAAGGCAAGTAGAAAGGGGACTGTGGGAAAGGTATATATAATGAGGAAGAGACTGGAGAATTGGGTATGTATAACTTGCAGAAGAGAAAAATAAGAGGTGCCATGATAGCCATCTTTAAATATGTAAAGGGTAAGTGAGCTCATGTAGTGCTTCTTCTGAGACTGGATTATGAACCAATGCAAATTACAAGAAAAGTGTTTTAATTTAAACTTTAGGAAAAACGTCTTTACTCCAAGAGCTTCTGGACAGTGGGTGGCAGACTCTCTTTCTTTGGAGATTCAAAGAGGTTAAGAACATAAGAACATAAGAAGAGCCATGCTGAATCGGACCTCAGCCCATCTAGTCCAGCATTCTGTATCACACAGTGGCCCACCAGTTGTACACGGGGATCTCGAGCAGAAGGGAGGGCAAAACCCTGACCTGCTCCCAACCCCCCACAACCAGTACCCAGGGAAATCCTGCCTACCTCAACCAACTCCGAGGTGGCACTTGAATGTCCTTTTCAGTAACTACTGATACACTTGGTATCCATGAATCTGTCTAATCCTGCCTTGAAGTTGTTCAGGCTGACCGCTGTCACAACCTCCTCTGGAAGTGAGTTCCATAACCCAATGACCCTCTGGGTGAAGAAATATTTCCCTTTATTAGTCCTAATTTTCCTACCTTGGAGCTTCAGGGAGTGCCCTCTAGTCCTAGTGTTTTGTGACAAAGAAAATAGTTTTTCTTTATTCACCTTTTCTATCCCATGCATGATTTTATACACTTCGATCAAGTCACCTCTTAAACGCCGTCTTTCAAGGCTGAAAAGACCAAGGCGTTGCAACCTGGTTTCATAAGGGAGCCGCTCCATCCCTTGGATCATTCTTGTTGCCCTTTTCTGTACCTTTTCCAGTTCCGTTATATCCTTCTTAAGGTGCGGAGACCAGAATTGTACACAGTACTCCAAATGTGGCCTTACCATAGATTTGTAGAGAGGTAATACAACATTTGCTGACCTATTTTCGATTCCCTTTCTGATCATGCCTAGCATAGAATTTGCTTTTTCACTGCTGCAGCGCACTGGGTTGACATCTTCATTGAGCTGTCCACCAAAACCCCAAGATCCCTTTCCTGGTTTGTCTCAGAAAGCTTTGACCCCATCAGTTGATAAGTGTTGTTGGGGTTCTTTGCCCCGATGTGCATGACTTTACACTTGTTTAGGTTAAAATGCATTTGCCACTTTGTTGCCCATTCACTCAATTTCGAGAGATCTTTCTGGAGCTCTTTACAATCAGTTTCATTTTTAACTACCCTGAACAATTTAGTGTCGTCTGCAAACTTTGCTACCTCAGAATTCACTCCTACATCCAGATCATTAATGAATAAATTAAAAAGTAACGGACCCAAAACTGAACCTTGGGGTACGCCACTTCCCACCTCTTTCCACCCAGAGAAGTGTCCATTTATTACCACCCTTTGTTTCCTACAGTTTAGCCAGGTTCCAATCCAGGACAAGACCTGTCCCCTGATTCCATGGCTGAAGAGCTTATTTAGGAGCCTTTGGTGAGGGACTTTGTCAAAAGCCTTTTGAAAGTCAAGGTAAACAATATCAATTGGGTCCCCTTTATCTATGTGTTTATTTACACCCTCAAAGAATTCTAACAAGTTAGTAAGACATGATTTGCCTTTGCAGAAACCATGTTGATTTTCTTTCAGCAATGCCTGTTCTTCTATGTGCCTAGTAATTTTTTCTTTAATAATGGTTTCCATCATTTTGCCTGGAACTGAGGTTAAACTGACTGGTCTATAATTTCCTGGATCACCTCTGGATCCTTTCTTGAAGATCGGTGTTACATTTGCCTTCCTCCAGTCCTCGGGTACAGTGCCTGATCTTAGAGAAAGGTTATATATCTTAGCTAGAAGTTCAGCAATTTCACACTTGAGTTCCTTAAGAACTCATGGGGGGATGCCGTCTGGACCTGGTGATTTGTTGACATTTAGTTTAGTAAGGCATATGAGAACATCCTCCTTGTTTATCTCTATCTGTTTTAATTCTTTTAATTCCCTCCCTGAAAAAACTGACTCAGCTGAAGGCATATGTTGTCTGTCCTCCTGTGTGAAAACGGAGGCAAAGAAGTCATTTAGCCGCTCAGCAATCTCTTTGTCTTCGCTGATTTTCCCTTTCTGGCCATTGTCGTCGAGTGGCCCAACTGCTTTTCTAGTTGGGTTCCTGCTTCTGATGTACTTAAAGAAGTTTTTGTTGTTTTTTTTAATATTCTTTGCTATGTGTGCCTCAAAATCTCTCTTGGCTTTCCTGACTGTTGCTTTGCATTTAGTTTGCCAGAGCTTGTGTTCCTTTCTGTTCTCCTCGGTAGGAAGAGCCTTCCATTTCTTAAATGAGTTTTTCTTTTTTCCAATCACATCTTTTACTTCATTTGTAAGCCATACTGGTGTCCTTTTGGACTTTCCATGCCTCTTTCTTTTTATTGGAATGCATTTTAGTTCGGCCTGTTTTAAGGTATTTTTAAACAGTTTCCAAGCATGGAGGGCTCGGGAGGGAGGGCTCGGGATGGAGTCTCTCTGAGGGGAGAGTGCGCGAGGACTCATTCTGATTCTTGCGCTTGGCCACTGCTGCTGCTGAATGCGCATGCGTAGTGTGGTGTCCTTTTGCCCTCATAATTGTTTCAGTGTAGCCTACATTGCAGGCCTGAGCAAACCTGGCCCTTTCAGGTGTTTTGGACTTCAAAAACACCTTTCAGGTGTTTTGGACTTTTGGATGTCCATCTCTCAGGAGTGTTTTAGGTGATCATTCCTGCAGGGCAGGGCATTGGACTAAATGGTCTTTGTGATCCCTCCAACTCTATGATGATATAAAATTAGGATTCTATGATGCCTGATGCAGATAATATGCATAGATTATATTCCCCCTAATAATATTAGAACCCAAAAGTCAACTGGTGATATAAAGAAATTGCTTTCTTTCCCTTCAAACAGCCCTTAAGAAAATTACAAAATCTACCAAGTCAGATTTTAAAAAAAAGAATGGACAGTATCAGGCAGGATGGGGCCTTCTGTGGCAAGCTACTCATTATGATGTTTTTAAAGGAAATATCCTTTTTAATAGCATTCACTGGGGCATGTGAGGGGGAAGGAAGATGTCCTTGTCCAGCTGCAGACAGGGTTTTCCATGTACATTTGGCTGGACACTATGTGAACAGAATGCCAGACAATTTAGGCCTTTGCGCTGATTCAACATGTCTCAAAGGATCTCATCATATTAAGGTCCACATTCTGGGAAATAGTGCGGGGGTTCATAATGGATCATGATGAATCCAGCGTGGAGAACCTGTCACCCCACATCTCCTGCATCGCCCCTTGCCACATCCTTTGAGCGGTAGCAGGGGTGGTCTAAGGTAATTTCCAATGGTAGGCGAACATTATTTTGCCCCCCCCAAAAACATTATTTTGCCCCCCAAAAAACATTATTTTGGTGCCCCCATTTTTTTAAGCAGTACCTTGTGCACGCTCCTTCCATTCCTCCCGCGTGCCGCCACTCCTTGCCCTGTGCAATTCGAAGGCTTTCGAAGGCCTCTCCTCGCTTCCTGGTTCCCCCTGCGGCCCTACCCACAGGGGCGTTGCAGAGGCGGGGAGCACTCTCCCTTGCCCTGTGCGCCCCATGGGGGGGCCGGCAGTGGGCACCAGGAAGCGCTAGGAGGCCTTCGAGGCCCCTCCCTCGCGCTTCCTGGTTCCCCTGCCAGCCCCACCCACGGGGCGTTGCAAAGGGTGGAGGAGCGCTCTCCCTCCCCTGTGCAACGCCCCATGGGAGGGGCCGGCAGCAGGCACCAGGAAGCGCTAGGAGAGGCCTTAGAAGGCCCCTCCTCGCGCTTCCTGGTTCCCCCTGCCAGCCCCACTCACGGGGCGTTGCAGAGGGCGGAGGAGTGCTCTCCCTTGCCCTGTGCAACGCCCTGTGGGAGGGGCCGGCAGCGGGCACCAGGAAATGGGAGGAGGGGCCTTCGATGGCTCCTCTTTGCCCTGCAATGCCCCGCGGGAGCGGCGGCGCCCGGCGGGCTGGAATTCACCCCACTACAAGATGGTGCCCTAGGCAGCGGCCTCCTTGGCCTATATCTGGGACCACCCCTGAGCGGTAGTGTAGCCACCTGGCTTCTACCCATGGTTTGCAATGAGAACATGGGAAGCCTCCTGTGTTCTCAGTGCTGCCTCTTACAACAGTTTCACCTCACTTCAGGGATAGAGCCCTGCCGGCAGTAGATCTACTCATCTGATGGGAATCAGGTGAGCGCCATCTATGATGTAAAAACATCATAGAACGGGCAATTTTGCCCATGTCATGAGGTGATAAGTGAGGTCTGTGAAATGCAGTGCCATAATGAGCTCATAGACTACATTATATAATGAAATTGACTTACAGGCCGGGGACTCATGCAAATTTCTTTCACCAACGCTGGCCTGTTAAGATAAAAGAAGAGCAGTCCCTATTGCTAGAAGCACTTACAAACCACTTTTGTACATTTCTTTTTCCATCTCAGGGATGACTTGAGAAACTGCCAATTATTTCTGGTGTGAGAGAATTGGCCGTCTGCACGGACGTGGTTAGGGGATGCCTGCATGTTTTAACCATTCTTGTGGGAGGCTTTTCTCATGTCCCTGCAAGGGGAGCTGGAGCTGACAGAGGGAGTTCATCCATGCTCTTCCTAGATTTGAACCTCTGACCTGTCGGTCTTCAGTCCTCCCAGCAAAAAATGTTTACCCCACTGCGTCACTTGGGATTTCTTCTACATAGATTGACTTACTGCTTTAAAAACCACCAGGGGCAAAAAAAAAAGCCTCAAAAACAACTTGCATAACTTTGTGTGTGTGTGAGAATGGGATAGAATCAGTATCTATCCTGAATTAGCTTCAGAACAATATGATCTTTTATCAAACCAGCACCTGGGTAGCATTTTGCCAGTGCCATGCATATATTTGTTTCTTTCTCAGAATTACAAGATTCTTGGTATCTACTTGGAAGCTATTTTCATTCCAGTTATGTGTGTCAAATTCCACTGAACACCATGGCTAGCTGTAAAGTGTTGGCATTTTCTTGATCCACCCATGCAATCAGACTATGATCATCCAAAAATAACTTGTCATTCTTGAAACTGTCTATTTTTAAAGAATGGTAACATTGACATCTGTTCTCTCTCTCGCACTGGCCCCTCACAGTTTTCATATTTCTCTCTAAATTTTGGATTAAAAAGAAGTACAAAATCACTGTTTTCGATGTTCATACACTAATCCAATGGTTCTCTAGATGTTTGGGGCTTAAACTCCCAGTCATATTGGCCAATAAATGCTAAGAAATTCTGCATGCTGAAGTCCAGACTATCTGGAGGACTAAAACTTGAGAACCACTGCATTAATCTGATAAGTCTAGGTCTTTTAATATATAGACAGAGTTTTCGCATCTATCCAAATAGTCGTTTTAATAAAAAAATTCTGAGCTGTTCCTTCACCAGGGTTCATCTTTTTCCATATTTAGGCTGTAAAAAGCATCCACTCTTTGGTTTGTCAACTTTTCAAAGACTTTCAGTCCAGTAGTTCATTTGGGGTCTTGGTTATTGTTGTTAGGTGTTAATTTATAGCAACCCTATGAACGAAAGGCCTCAAAGTCTCTCAATGCTCAGGTTTTGCAAAATCAGGGCTGTGTCTTCCTCGATTGACTCTAACCCCCTATAATTGGTCTTCCTATTTTCCTACTGCCTTCTGCCTTGCCAAGCGTTATTCTCCTTCCCAGTGAGACGTGAGATATCCAAACTACAACAATCTCGGTTTATTCATCCTGGTTCCTAGGGAAAGTTCAGGGTTGATCTTCAGTAGGGACAATTGTCTTTTGCAATACAGGGTATCTGTAGAAGTCTTTTCCCCAGCATCACTCTGACGCCATTGGGAGAAGAGTGGGATAAAAGTAACATAGAAAAATCAATTATATATCTTTCCAGTTCTGTCCTTTTTCAGAATTCCCATATGTGAGTCACATACAGTATTTCCTAGATTGAGGCTGGACAGTTGGATTGGCAGTTACAAGCAGTTTTTGTATCTCCTAGAGATCTGGACTTCTGCATTTTCATCAAACTGGAAGTGTTATGATTTTTTTTTCTGTGTCAGGAGTGACTTGAGAAACTGCAAATCGCTTCTGTGGCGTGAGAGAATTGTTTTACCATCCTTGTAGAAGGCTTCTCTCATGTCCCCACATGGGGAGCTGGAGCTGACAAAGGAAGCTCAACCCACTCTCCCGGATTCAAACCACTAACCTATTGGTTTAACCCATTGCAGTAGGCTCCAAGTTTTATTATGTTACTTCTGTTTTCCATTTTGGCCAATTTCTAACTGCAACAAGGAAACTAGAAAGCCCATTTGGGGACGTTTTGGTGTAACTTTGGCCATTTAAGGAAATATTTTTTCCTGAAAATTAGAAAATAAACTATTCTGGGGATTTGGGGACACTCGGCAGTGTCCTATGGGGCAAGGGAGCCTGCAAAAAAAAAGGGGTTGTGTTGTCCTTTCCTCCTTCCTGTTTTAGCCTCAGATAACATTTTGTGTGTATTGTGGATGGCAAAAATTCATAGCTCAGTCCCTACAATACTAAAGAGCTCACACAAACACTCAAGTTGGATGTCAAACAGGTTTATTATTAGTTGAAGGTCGACAGCACAATAGCAAGTTATTAACTGTGAAAGCTTGAGGAGATGAATGTAGGAGGATTGCCAGCAAGTACATGTGGCCAAGTCTGCAGGGAGGAAGGTATACAAGAAACAGATGGATGGTTGATAGGAAAAGGAAATGGGAAAGAGAATATCTAATCAAAAAGAAAACATAGAGCTGCTTTATTAGCACGAGTTACGCATTTTAAAAAACGAGCACATTTTGGACCTTTTACAATTCTTACGTTTTCCCTTCTGATTGCAATGCTATATAATCCTAAAGCAAACTCATGCTAAATTGGTCCATATCTCTGTGTACTGAACAGTATGTAACCAGTAATCTGCTGCTTTTAAAAGCAAATCTGTGACATCTGGGGGTTCCTTAGCACAAAATGGGGTCCAGATTTTGATTGAGATCAGTTGCAGAGAGCTCATTATCACGATTCTTTCTCATTTGTATTGACCTTGATTTCACTTCCAGGGCCTATGGCAAGATGCTGGTGATTGCTCTAAAACCTTGAAAGGGCCTGCATTGCACACATCTGAATAGACAACTGTAAGAGCCGCAGTAGCACAATGGGTTAAACCCTTGTGCCGGCTGGACTGCTGACCTGAAAGGTTGGTTTTCTGACCTGAAGGTTGTTGGTTCAAATCCTGCGAGATGCGGTGAGCTCTCTTCTGTCAGCTCTAGCTTGCAAGGACATGAGAGAAGCCTCCCGGCAAGATGGTAACACATCTGGGCATCCCCTGGGCAACATCTCTGCAGGCAGCCAATTCTCTCACACCGGAAGCAACTTGCAGTATGTTCTCAAGTTGCTTCTGATATGATTAAAAAAAGGACAACTGCTTTTTCCAAGTTCTTCCCTAGACCCCAATATGTATTAATGTTTCCTTGTGCTATGTTTTTTTCTTTACGGAGATTAAAATCTATGGGAAACCAAATTAGGTTTTTCCCACCATCTGGATGGTGATGACGACAACAACAACAATGACAAGCACAATCATGACTGTTCCTGTCTTCCTTTGAGTCTGAAAATTGTGATAGTTTACAAAAATTAAAACAGATAGAGGTAACAAGGTCCATCCTACCAAAGGGAAGATTTACTTCAAGATTTCCTGGCTATTGATATTATTTATTTATTTATTTATTTATTTATTATTTCAATTTGTATACCATCTTTTCCGGATGGCTCAGGGCGATTTACAATACATAAAATCACAACAATAGAACAATAAATGACAATATAAAAACCTACTTCCCAGTAATCCCACTAAAACAGTATTAATCTACCAACCAAGAATTAGAGGCCAAAAGCCTGTCTAAAAAGAACAGTTTTACAGGCCTTCCAGAAGGCCAGCAATTCGCAGGTTGCTCGGGCCTCCGGCGGTAAAGCATTCCATAGGCTTGGTGCCACAACAGAGAAAGCCCTCTGTCGCGTTGATGATAAGTGAATGGTACGTAGGGAAGAAATCTGCAGGAGGTTGAGGACCTCAGATCAAAGAGATCTCTGGGGAACATATGGGAGTAGACGGTCCCTCAGGTACACCGGCCCCAGACCATGCAAGGCCTTAAAGGTCAGAACCAAAACTTTGAAGATAATCCGGTGCTCAATTGGCAACCAGTGCAGTTGCTGCAGGGTTGGGGTGATGTGGACCCTGGCTGGCACTTCGGCCAGGAGTCTTGCTGCCGCATTCTGCACCAGTTTAAGCTTCCGGATGACCGAAAAAGGGAGGCCAATTTAAAGGGCGTTACAGTAGTCCAGCCTCGAGATGACTGTCGCCTGGATCACAGTGGCCAGGTCGTTCCTAGTGAGATAGGGAGCCAGCCACCTAGCCTGCCGCAGATGGAAAAATACGGATCTGCTGACAGCAGAGACCTGGGCCTCCATTTTCAGCAGTGGGTCCAACTGGACCCCCAGACTCTTTACTAAAGACGACGGGCGTAATGCCTCGCCGTCCAGAGTAGGTGATTCTGGTGATTCTGTTTCTATTTTTCTGCAGCTTTTATCCAATTTTATTGTTATTTTGATGCAAATTATCAGGCTTTAAGCTTGTTTATTATTATTATTATTAACTTTATTTATGACCCGCCACCATCTTCCCCAAGGGACTTGGGGCGGCTTACAAGGCACTCCAGGGTGCACATATAACATACAACAGGTAAAAACAGTACAAATGTATAAAACAAGTTGCTCACGGGAGCAGGGTACAGGCAGCGGACAACTCCCTCACTACACTAGCTCCACTGGCTGCCTATTAGTTTCTGAGCACAATTCAAAGTGCTGGTTTTAACCTATAAAGCTCTAAATGGTTCCCGCCCAGTTTACCAGTCCGAACATGTCTCCCCAAGGACTTTAAGATCATCTGAGGAGGCCCTGCTCTCAATCCCACCACCATCACAGTCACGTTTGGTGGGGACGAGAGACAGGGCCTTCTCCGTGGTAGCCCCTTGGCTGTGGAACTCCCTCCCTAAGGAAGTTAGATCTGCCCCCTCCTTCTTGACCTCCCAGAAGAAACTTAAACCCTGGTTATGGAAGCAAGCATTTGCAGATTAGATTGATTTTACTGGCAATGATGAGATTTTATTGGACCACAATTTGGATGAATATGGATGATGTTTTAACCTGGCAAACTGTTTTTATGTATGTTGATATTTATTTTTTAGGCATTTGATTGTATTTTATGATGTGTTTTATTGTTTCGGCATCAAATTGTTGCCTGTTGGTAGCCGTTCTGAGCCCCTCCTTGGAGGTCGAGAAAGGATGGGGTATAAATGTTCCAAATAAATAATAAATGAAATAAGTCACATAACATTATAACAACAACCTGCCTCAACACGTGTAGGATAAAATCAAAATAATACAATTTTAAAAACAACAGTAGGTAAAACGAACTGCCAGCAATCCACAAGGTGCCAACAAGTGGGCCCATTCAGCCTACTCAAGGTCAAAGACCTGTCTGAACATCCATGTTTTCTGATTGGAACGGAAGGATTGAAGGGTGGGAGCTGTAACGACTCTCCAACACACGGTAGGGATCACACGAAGATGTTTTCTTGGTCCAACACGATTTTATTGAAGGTACGAGACATGTGAAGCTAAAGCACCGGCCCGCCACCCAAACACACCTTTTATACCCCCATAGCCCCTCCCCTACCCATGCAACATCTGGGCAGGGTTACATCAGCCACAAGTGAGTCAGCAATCCCAGTAGTCCACAGGGGCATGACCCCAGGGGTCACAAAGTCAGTGTCACCAGTCCCAATGTCCAATGTCCTTGCTTGGAGGAGTTACCTCACTTCCCTCTCAAGCACCTGGAAGTTGCATCACTCCCAGTATGACTCAACAGTCTGAATGAATCTGGGACAAAGGTCATCCCGAAGCTAAAGTGAAGGTCGCTGCTGCCTCATGACAGGCTTGGAACCTGGACTTCATCCAAGCTCAAGGTTCCCAATCCTGACATAGCGGTCTCCTCCACCTCGTCCTCCCCTGAGGAAACAAAATATCATTCAATCTAAAGGAGGAAAGGGGCTCACGTACTTCTTTAACAGGCTACAATGAAAAGTGGGATGTACTTTTCCCAAACTTTTAGGCAACATAAGGGTATATGACACTTTATTTACAACAGTTTCAACTCTGAAAGGCCCAATGTATTTAGGACTCAATTTCTTTGACTTGTAACCCAACTTTAAATTCTCTGTTGATAACCACACTAAGTCTCCTCGCTATACTCCTCCCCTTTCTGCCTTTGCGGTCCCCAAACAGCTTATATGACTGCTGTGCCTTCTTTAATACTTCCGTCACCTCCTTCCATTCCTCCTGGGCTCTTATCCTCCATTCCTCCTCCCTTCCTTTCTTAAATCTAACAGCTGGGGTAAAGGGGCCACCTCTCGTCCGTACACTATTTCAAAAGGAGACTTCCCAGTAGAAGAATGTACTGAGCTATTATATGCCATTTCCGCATAGGGTAGGAGGTCCGCCCAGTTGTTCTGCTCCTCATTACTAAACATCCGCAAATATGCTCCCAAGGATTTTTGCACTCTCTCCACGGCCCCATTACACTCAGGGTGATAAGCAGTGGTCAAACGCCTCTGAGCCCCAGCGCTTCCAAAAACCGGTTCCAAATCTGAGCCGTAAACTGGACCCACGATCACTCAACACCTGCTCCGGACATCCATGCAGCCTGTATACATGCTGAACATACAGTCCAGCCAACTTCTCTGCCGAAGGCAACCCCCTCAAAGGGATAAAGTGGGCCTGTTTCGAGAACATATCCAGCACAGTCCAGATGAAACGATAACCCCGACTTGAGGGCAGCTCCCCCACAAAATCCGTGCTAACATGCGTCCACGGCCTCACCGGCTCCACCACTACTTGAATCAACCCCTGCGGCTTCGCAGAGGGAACTTTATTCCTTGCACACACCTCACAGGCCTCCACATAACGCCTCACCTCCGCCTTCATCCCAGGCCACCAAAACCTCTTCTTAATCGCTAGGATGGTCTTCGTCAGCCCCCAATGACCTGCTGTCTTATGGTCATGGTGCAGCCTCAACACTTTCACCCTCAAACTCTGAGGCACATAAGTCCTACCCTCAACCATCCACAGACCATCCAACAACTGGCACTCCTTTCCGTGTTCCTGCAACCACTCGTCCCCTACATAACTCCCTTGCAGCTCCAGCCTCCACTCATCTATAACTTCATCCTCTTGTTTCACTCCCACCACAGTGTGGGACCTGGTTTGCACAGCCAAACCCCAATGCTCTTTTGCAAACACTCCCTCCGCTTTATGCAAGCCATTCTCTCCCACGCTCGGGTAACGGGACAACGCGTCAGCAACCACGTTCTCCTTGCCTTTAATATGTTGCAGCCTAAAATTAAACCTATTGAAAAACTGAGACCACCTCACTAATTTCGGTGACAACTTTTGGGGATTTCTCAGATATTGCAAATTCTGATGGTCTGTCATCACTATAAACGGAAAAGCCGCTCCTTCCAGGAAATGACGCCACGTTAACAATGCATTTCGTATGGCAAACGCTTCTTTCTCCCATACTGGCCACTTCCTCTCATGTTCTCCAAACTTTTTTGAGAAATAAGCACAAGGTCTTAACCTCCCTTGATCATCTGCCTGCATCAAAGCTCCCCCATATGCCCAGGCAGAAGCGTCACATTGAACAACAAAAGGTCTATCTACATCTGGGTGCCACAACAAAGGCCCCTCAGTAAATGCTTTCTTTAACCTCACAAATGCTTTCTGGCATTCCTCAGTCCAATCTAATCTTGCACCTGGAGACTTGACTTTCCTTGACTCCCCCTTGCCTTTAGTTTTCAGCAACTCTGTGAGGGGAGAGTCACAACTGCAAACACAGAAATGAAAGCCCGATAAAAAGTTTGCCAGTCCTAAGAAAGCCTGCAGCTGCCTACGCGCGTACGTGGAGCCTCCCAGCTCAACACATCCTCCACCTTGGCAGGATCCATTTCAACTCCTTTCTCACTAATTCTATAGCCCAAAAAATCAATCTGCTTTTTACCAAACTCACACTTACTCAGCTTAACATACAACTTTGCCTGCCTCAACCGCTCCAAAACTTCACGCACTAACTGCACATTCTCTTTCTCTGTGGCTGTCACTATCACAATGTCGTCTAAATACACAAACACCCCTTTATACAAAAGGGGGTGCAACACCTCGTTAATCAACTGCATAAAAATACCTGGAGACCCTGCTAAACCGAATGGCATGACGGTCCATTCGTATAATCCGAGGGGGCAAGAAAAAGCTGTTTTCCACTGATCACTTTTTTTCACTCTCACCATATGAAAGGCATCAATTAAATCCAGCTTGGAAAAAACCTTACCTCCTCCCAACTGCCCTAACAGATCCTTGATTAATGGCAAAGGATAGCAGTTGGTAGTACTAACAGCATTCAACCCCCTATAATCGATACACAGTCTCAATTTTCCATCTTTCTTTTCCCGGAACAACACTGGCGCGGCAATGGGGGACTCAGACCTCCTAATAAACCCTTTTTTCAGGTAATCATCTATTTGTTCTCTTAAGGCCAACTTCTCCTTAACCGTCATAGCATAAATTTTGGGTTTCGGCAGTACAGCTCCTTCTTTAACCTCTATGCTGCATTGCACATTCCGAATGGGGGGAAGGTTTTGAGCTAATCTGGGGTTGAATACGTCTGCATAATCCTGATACTCAACTGGCACTCCCTGCACTTCGCTTTCAACCCTTTCCTTCACATTAGGAACACACTGCACAGTCCCCTCCTTCCAATCTATTTTAGGATTCACCTGTCCCAACCAAGGCATACCCAATACCACCTCATGTCCTTTTATAGGGGCCATTATAAAATCAATATCCCCCTCCCAGGGTCCTACCCGGCCCTTTAAACCTTTTGTCCCCACAGAGAAAGGTCCTCCCTCTATAGACGACCCATCCAACTGTGTGAAAGTAACCGATGTCTTTAATGGCTGTGTCTCACCTCCCCACTCCTTCACTAACTTGGGGGACATCATATTCTCTGAGCACCCACAGTCCACCAAGGCTTTCCTTTCTATCACTCTATTCCCCTTATAAATCCCCAGGGTACATTGGATATTAGTTCTCACCCCAATGCTTTTACTCTCATCTTTGTCCATAAGGCCTGCTTTAGCTGCAGCCTCTTTCACTGGGCCCAATCCTGACTTTCGCCGGCATTGGGAGGCAAAATGTCCAGGCTGATTGCAGGAAAAACAAAGTCCCCTTCCGAACATAGGCTTCTTCCCACCGCTGGAACGATCATCGTTGCCTCGCTTAGTCTCTCCACCTCTGGCTCGGTCCTGAGCCACCCCCCGGCCAGCTCCACGAGACCTCATAGGCTGGAATCTACGCCGCTGCACTTGAGCAAGGATTCCCTCCACCTTGCCAGCCAACTGGACCCATCCGTCCAGATCCCCTGGATCATCACGGTGTAAACACCACTCAAGGATCTCTTTCCGTAGACCATCCTTAAACAGCTCCAAAAGCGTGGATTGGGACCATTCCGCCACCTTTCCCGCTAGTCCCATGAACTCCTCAGCGTACTCCGTCACCGATTTGGATCCCTGAGACAAACAGCGCAACGCCTCCTTCGCCTTGATCCGCTCCAGCGGATCCCGAAATCGATTCCGGATTGCACGCAGGAACTCTCTCACCGATCTCAAACAAGGGTCCCGCCGGTCGTGGCACTGCACATACCACTCAGCTGCCCGACCCTTGAATACTGCTCCAACGGCCCGCACTTGGCTGCCCTCGCTGGGATAAAGATGACCGTAGTCTTCCATGTGGTCTTGCACCGCTGCAATGAAGAAGGCGACTTTACTAGCTTCGCCCTCAAACTCCACCCGCAACGGCTCCTTCTTCATACGGCCACCGAACTCTTGGGAAACTACTCCTCTCCCTGGATAGTCCCTCGGACCGGAAATGCCTCTTCCCATCCCTGCTGGCTGCTCAATACGCCTCACCTCTGGGACTGGGCTCACTGGACTTCTGTCTCTGTTCCTCACTCCCAAAGGAGATCTAGGACACTCGACTGAAGATCCACCATCCATCCACGCATGGTAAGTGAAGTCTCCTCCTCCCCGGGGCCTTCCACATCGACTCTCTCTGATCTCTCTGGAACATCACCTGAGACATCCGTTTGACCGTCTGCACCACCGCTTCCATCTGGCAACTCAACACATCCAGCCTAGATGGTGACTCCGGTTCTGGGGTCTCACTACCCCCTTCTGTCAGGTCCTCCTGACCCCCTCTGGCACCGCATGCCTCCAGATCCTCCTGGACCTCTTCCGGACGAACGCTCCAACGATCTCCGGCCTGCTGAGCGCTCCTACGCTCCCCAATCTGCTGAGCGCTCCTACGCTCCTGGATCCGCTGAGCGCTCCTACGCTCCTCGATCCGCTGAGCGCTCCTACGCTCCTCGATCCGCTGAGCGCTCCTACGCTCCTCTTCCTGCTGGGCGATTTCACGCTCCTTCCTCCGGCAGGCCAACGTCTTGCTCACCTGAGCGTCCCACAGCCTTTGCCCTTCACGGAGCTCTCTCTCCATCTCATGCTCCGACGCCATCGCCCCTCCGGAAGCATCTGGGACTCCCACCTGGTCCAAAGTGGTCCATTCCCACTCTTCAACTTTCCGGACTTCGTCGGGATCTACCACAAACTGATCCAAATACGCTTCTTGCTTCCAAGCCAACCTCTCCATTGCTGGGATAGTTGAAAAGGGGCTTTAGCTTCTGTAACGACTCTCCAACACACGGTAGGGATCACACGAAGATGTTTTCTTGGTCCAACACGATTTTATTGAAGGTACGAGACATGTGAAGCTAAAGCACCGGCCCGCCACCCAAACACACCTTTTATACCCCCATAGCCCCTCCCCTACCCATGCAACATCTGGGCAGGGTTACATCAGCCACAAGTGAGTCAGCAATCCCAGTAGTCCACAGGGGCATGACCCCAGGGGTCACAAAGTCAGTGTCACCAGTCCCAATGTCCAATGTCCTTGCTTGGAGGAGTTACCTCACTTCCCTCTCAAGCACCTGGAAGTTGCATCACTCCCAGTATGACTCAACAGTCTGAATGAATCTGGGACAAAGGTCATCCCGAAGCTAAAGTGAAGGTCGCTGCTGCCTCATGACAGGCTTGGAACCTGGACTTCATCCAAGCTCAAGGTTCCCAATCCTGACAAAAAAGTATCACACAGAAAAATATAGGTGAACAAAAAATTAAATTAATAAATGCATGATTAGTGAAAAGCCTCTACACTCACATTGTCGGTTTAAGTATATAAGAGCAAGATGGTAATGAGGATTTATTCCTCTCAATATAATAGGTATTGGAAACTCATTTTATGTTATTTCATTTCCATGTATCTTAAGATGCCTGAATTTTAGGATCTTCCCTAATCCAAGATGTATAAATTGCATTTTTGTACTTTTCCATCCTGTCAACCATTCAACTACTCCTTTCAAGCAATGCATCTTAAATATTTCAATGTTGACAGAAACATACATTACATGTTAAATGCATAAAGAAATCAAACTGGGAGAAAGCTTATTTTTCTTCAGTGAAATATTAATTTTACAATTGTAGTTTCTAGATCCATTTCAGCTGTCTACAGTGAGTGTAAATGGAAATAAAAGTTGTCATTCACAGGTGCATTGAAGTGAATGGGGACATGCAAAAGCATATTTACAGAAATTATCTGAGTGACTTTCGGACGCCTACAGACTTTATCACATGGAAATGGTGAACAGACACAGACATTGTTGCCAATCCAGCCCCTGCCCCCAACAATTAAACTGCGATGGCACGCTCAAGCCTTTGGGAAAACTATATTGTCTGGCTTTACTAGCGGGCTATTTGATACCTTCTGCTCAGATTAAGACCATTAGCAGACAGAGGTGAAAAGATAACCAAATGGGTTTACTGAAACAAGATGAATAAAGGGTTAACCCCATCCAGAACTATCATAAGGTAATTTAAAACAATACATTACAAAAGGAGATCTTGCTGGTTGCAGTCATCTTTCTGGGGTCTTTGAAAGTCTCTCTTGCCTCTGGTGCAAAGTGATGTATTATAAGTTGTTGCTTAAAAATTGTCTTAATCTTCTCTCCTGTGAAGCTTAGGCTGGCCAAAAGCTTCTGTTGTCCTTTGGACTGATGGTATAAAAATACTGCTGAATGCAGCAGCTAAGAATGCCTGTTTGAATTGCTTAGTCCTAGGATTAGCAGACAATCCCACACAACTTCATTAGGGTACGCAAGCCTTTCCCCCACAACAAGGGAGCGCCAACGGAGAGGTAAATAAGTCCATACTAACTTATTTAGGGAGGGAGTTCCAGATATGGGAAGCAATCACAGAGAAGACCCTCTCTCGTGTCCCCACCAACCGCATTTCAGACAGGAATGGGACCGAGAGGAGGGCCCCCTCCACTGACTGCAGTGCTCGTGTTGGTTTATATGCGGAGATGCGGTCTTTCAAATAGTCTGGACCTAAGCCGTTTAGGGCTTTATAGGTAATAACCAGCACTTTGTATTTAGCCCAGAAGCAGATTGGCAGCCAGTGGAGTCGATCTGCTTCTGGTGGAGTGAAGAAAAAAGAAATTATTTTAAAAATTGTAACAATTTTTAAAAAATAAAGGGGGGAGTAGCAAAGCTAGAAGCTGGAGTTATGCCACCACACACACCCCTTGAAATGTGACCGCACAGCTGAGGTGTCACAATTATGCAATGCCAGTGGTTGTGTAATGTTGCCTGTCATCATGACAGGAAAGAGCCACTCTCCCATGTCACAGGATAGTGGTAAAAAGAGGCTTGCATGCAATAAGGCTTGCAGTCTTTATTTTTCGTCTCACTTTTAGATTATAGTTCCATGTGCTTAATGGGTCTACTCTGGTTCAGACCAACAATAGGGTTTAGGCCAACAACAAGAATAATGTCCCTTTATTCTATTTTTACAGTTATTGATTATCAGGCTCCAAAATGCAGACCACTTTGTTACTTGAGGAGCAACTTCATAAAACATTGGCTGTGGTGCCCTAATGAGTCCTGTGTGTCCTTCAGGAAAAGTATACTTTTGCATTCTTTTGCGAAATAAGAGCCAGATTGGCTGACGGCCATTTCCTAAATGATGTCTGATTAAATATTAAATGTTTTACTTGGTCTTTCCCCATTTGAAGAACTGCTTTTGATTTCCGTTAAAATGCTTTTTAGATCCATCAACAATTGTTTCCTGGTTTTAGCAGAAATTCTAAAAGAAACTTGCTGTCAAGAAAAATATAAGTAGAGGATAACATTATGCGCACTCTTTAAGAAGGAGAACCCAATTATCTGGTTTTACGTTTAACAAAGAGCTGGATTAGGGATACGATTGCTGGGAATTGAAACTTGGACCTTCGAATATCACTATATAAGGGCGGCTCTGATACGAACCTGGGAGAAATACAAAACAAGATTATACAGACGAACACCGCTATGGATCACCCCCATGGAAGCTTTCTATAAGAAGGAGTTAGCGGAAAGAACATGGTTAACTTACAAACAGATCCTGAAGAAAACCCCACAAAACGCCTGGGAGATAAGAACGATCGAAGAACTACGACAAATTCACCCAAGCCTAACATGGTTTCAGTACTACCAAATACACGAGTGCTATAATGCTGATAAGAAAGTCGGTTTTATGGAAGATACAACCTGGGAACCAGTTGTAAGGAGAAAAAAAAGTATTAGCTCCTTCTACAAACTACTATTAAGTTGGGCGATGGAGGAAGAACCAATCAAAGACTGCCACGTTAAGTGGGCTAAGGACCTAGGACACACAATCTCCCTCCACCAATGGGAAGAGATATGGGGGAAAAAACTAAAATATTACAGGTCAACGGAAATCGAGGAAAACTGGTTAAAAATGCAGTATAGGTGGCATTTATACCCAGCTAGAATAGCTAAATTTGACAAGAGAAGCTCCGGGAAGTGTTGGAAATGTGATCAGAACACTGGAACCTACTTTCACCAATGGTGGGGGTGCAAAAAAATCAAAAAATATTGGAGAGAAGTACACAAAGCAACAAAAGAAATATTGGAGAAAAAATTAGAGTTAGACCCTCAAACCTACCTCCTAGGAATGACATGTAGTCATCTCTCCGAAAATCAAAACAGAATGCTGTTCTTATTAAGCACCTGCGCACGTATAACATTGGCAAGATGGTGGAAACAAAATACGGTCCCCAGCAAAGAGGAATGGATATTGAAGACCCTAGACATGATCCAGATGGACGCCCTAGCCCACAATATGAACAAAGAAAGAAACAAAACAGACTGGACCAGCCTTAAGAAATATATACAAAACAAAGGCTACAAATTCACAGTGGAGATAAATGAACTATAATAATGATAATAACACACCCACCGTGAAAAGAATACAACAAACAGAATCGTAAACACCAAAATAAGATGCACTTGGTCACTCTTTGGGAAGTCATTTTATATTGTTGTATCCCCACCCAGTGTTCCTACCCCATCCCAGCCCCCAGCCCCTACCCCCTTCCTCACCCTCACCACAATCTGTTGATGTACACGTTTTATGTTTATTTTGGAAAACAATAAAAATATTATAAAAAAAAAAAGAAACTTGGACCGCATCGTGGATGGTTTCTAACTTTGAGCTAAGGATCTGCCTTTAGTCCTCAGAAAGATTTCTGGTACATCTTTCTTAATACTCAGTAGCAGCCCCATATTGCCACCCCATTTCTTGGAATTGAGTTTTTTGTCACTTTTCTCTGACTTTTTAAATAAAATTATTATTCTAACATGCTTAGTTTGCTGTGGTTACATCTAAGATAACTGCTCCACATCCTGCATCCTACATTTGTCCCTGAAAGGAGGGGTCTATGCCACTTCTACAGCACTGACAAGCGGAAAGATGCATTAGAGATTCTATGCTCAATTGATCCACAGCTTTGTTGTTGTGTTGAATTTCTTAAGGAACATTTAAAAGACAGGTATTCCAACAGAGATCTATTGCAGATTTAACTTTGCTGGGAAATCTATCCCAGGGCCCATTCAGACAGGACCTTTATTTCAGGAACTCCCACAATAAACGAGGGGCTGTCCAGACAATATTCTGGACAGTCCCAAATTAATTTGCAACAAACCAGGAAAAACCCTGGTTTGTAGCAAATTAATTGATGGTGGTGGCTTTATTCCGTGCCTTCTTGGACTACAGTGTAGACACCATTCTCACAGTTTACCAGGCTACCAAACTCCACCGGTGATCACATTTGGGCATATTGAGTATTTGTGCCAAGGTTTGGTCCAGATCCATCGTTGTTTGAGTCCACAGTGCTCTCTGAATGTAGATGAACTATAACTCCAAAGCTCAAGGTCAGTGCCCACCAAACTCTTCCAGTATTTTCTGTTGGTCATGGGGGTTCTGTGGGGGAAGTTTGGCCCAATTCAATTGTTGTCGAACTTCAGAATGCTCTTTACTTGTAGGTTACCTATAAATCCCAGCAACTACAACTTCCAAATGTCAATGTCTATTTTCCCCGAACTCCACCAGTATTCAAATTTGGGTATATCGGGTATTTGGGCATATCGGATATTTGAGTATTTGTGCCAAATTTTGGTTATTTCCTGCAGTAATATAAGTAATTTAGCTCATATAAAATCTGAGTAAAACATGAAGTAAGGTTATTAAAATAAGGGACTACTCAGTGAAAAGCCACTGGGAAGCTAATACCTGGTAGATATAATCTAGCCCATTGAACAATGAACCTGGTAACATCACAGGAAATAATAGTGTAAGTAAGCATTTTCTAATAGTAGTTCAAAACTGAAGCTATCTGTCTATCAGAAAAGACAGTCATTTTAAGCGCTTGCGCATCAGCAGCATTAAATAAAGCCGGGAGGTAAAGAAGGGACACAAAATTGGCCATTAGTCGACTGGTCTGGTTTACATAAACTTTGAAAATTATTTTTACTACTAAGTCCAAGAGAGCATGGAATGAAGCCTCTGCATAAAAGTAATGGTAATTCAGCTGCTAGACATGGCAGATTACGCATAAAGGTGCAACAAACCAAACAGAGATTATGTCAGGCAGGAGAACACAGATGTTATTAAACTAAATCCAACACCTGCCTTTTGTTCGTCATCACCAGTTATTTTAGGAAAGAGTCAGAATGAAATTCAACTTCAAATTAGGATGCATGTGGACAATCGCTCCAGGTCTGTTAAAGACTATATGTGCAGCTTCACTGTATAATTAATGCAAAATGACACTACTTTAACTGCCATGACTCAATGATGTGGAATCTTGGGAATTGTAGTTTGTTGAGCAACCAGCACTCTTTGGCAGGGAAGGATAAAGAGATTGTAAAGCTATCCCTCCATAAGCATTGAGACATGACAATTTTTATTTTATTTTATTTATTTTATCATGTCAGAAGCGAACTGAGGGTATAGTTATAATGTATTTAAAAACACAAAGTTAAAAACTGGGCATTATACTAAATATCCTTTGACCAGAAGCTGGCCACTTGGAGTGCCTCTGGTGTCGCTTTAAGAAGGTTCTCCATTGTGCATGGAGTCCACTGGTTCCTAGAATGCTCAAGTGTCCCATACTTTAGTAAATGCACAGAAAAAATTGTAGCATTTTACTTGAGAGAAGACCTCTCTAGAAATATCTAGGTTTTTTGATGGTGTCAAAAACGACTTGAGAAACTGCTAGTCACTTCTGGTGTGAGAGAATTGGCCATCTGCAGAGACGTAGCCCAGGGGATGCCCAGATGTGTTACCATCCTGTGGGAGGCTTCTCTTATGTCCCTGCATTGGAAGCTGGAGCTAACAGATGGGAGCTCACCCCATCTCATGGATTTGAACAAGAGTTTATTCCGTTGCGCTGCCACAGCTCCTACGTCCTCTAGCAGGACTCTATAATGATATACTGCAGAAACTGGCCTCCATACATGAATAGAAGGATTTAAGTTGGACAATAAAAAAGCTGCATGGGAAGCTGTATGTCAAATTATTACAATGCAAGAACTTGGATGTCCAATGTAATATCCATATCCAATCTTTTGGAAAAAGTCCAGCATTGAGATTCTGGGAAACAGGCAGAATGCCAATTTTCCAAGTAGCCAGGCCCTCAAGGATCACCAGTTGCAAAAGACTAGAAAGGAATAATACAACAAGGTAGAAAAATTGTACCTTTTCAAGGCAAAAGATCTATAATCCAGAGAATGTTTCTTGTGGACATAAAAACGATAGTGCTTTGTGAGAATGTAGCAGCATTAGAAACAGAGCTGCATGACAAAATGTGTTATTGATTATTTACACCAGGACTTTATTCATAGCCACTGTACATGCTTTTTCTCTGGCAAAATTTTTTCACAATTTTGTAAAACAGATTTACTGAGATGTAATGATAATGCAAGGTCCCTTGATAAATTCTATGGACAAACAAGACTTTGCAGCTGGTCCTGTCTGTTCCAAGTCTGTCACTTAAAGCATTACTCTCTTAGTTTTCCCAGGATATTAATTACTACTTAAAATGGTACCAAGGCAGAAACACAATGATAGAAAAATGTAACAACTAATGTGCTGAATTTGTGTGATTAGAATGCAAATTAATGCTGTGCATAATGATAATAATTTGCATAATATGCTTATTTGCTTTCTAGATTTGAGAGGCTGGAATAAAATAATCCTATCTCAAAGGCTCCATATATGCAATCCCAGCTGTTGCTTCTTTAAATTCTATTAATTATATTGTAGCCAATGAATTCTAGCCAGTGATTTTTAGGATTTAAGCTGCGAAAAATTAAAACTCTTTCCCAAAGCTCTCTTTCTAAGGATTTATGTGTGATTTTAAAACTAATTTTTATCCTATCCTTTATTCATTCTGGTGTCTTACTGATGTGTTTACTTTTGTGAGGAAATAGTTTGGGAAGTACAGTACGGCTGTTATATATGCAGGGGATAGTTTCCTGGACTTCATGTGGATGTGTGAAACCATGAGTAATAAAATAGTGAACCCTATTAAGAGGGTATACAGATTTTAAAAATTGGCTTGAAATGGGGAAGGCCTTATAAAATGTTTCTTGCCTGGAATTCCTGTTTTTCAGTGTTGTTATTTATTTACTGTTATGATTTTAGAGTTTTTTTTAATACTGGTAGCCAGATGTATTCCTTCCTTTCAATAGAAAGCATGAACCCATGAAAATGAAAAAAAATCAGGCTACCAGTATTAAAAATACTCCCTAAAATCATAACAGTAAATAAAGAACAACATTCAAAAACAGGGACATTCCAGACAAGAAACAATCAGGGACAGCTAATCACCTCCCAACAAAGGATTCCCCCAGGCAGTAAGAAGCCAGACCTTGAAACTGCTGGGCCATTAAATGCTAATCAAGGTGGCCAATTGAAATATTCACACCTACCTTGAACAGACAAGAGTTCTTTCTCCCACCCTGGACATTCCAAAGATATATAAACCCAATTTTTCTAGTTTCCAACAGACCTCACAACCTCTGAAGATGCCTGCCATAGATGCAGGCGAAACGTCAGGAGAGAATGCTTCCAGAACATGGTCATACAGCCCAGAAAAGTCACAACAACCCAGTGATTCTGACCATGAAAGCCTTCAACAATACAATAAATGTGGTGTATATTTCCAAGAGATACCAAATCCATCTCAACAAAATGTATAGGAGATGGGGGGGACAGTACTGAAAATGTGAATTCTTTTGATAGTTTTAATCTACTCCTAACCAATAATTGTCCTGCTACCTTTGACTCATTTTTTTATTTTAAAAATGGTATCTTTTGGAAACTGTTGCACTAGAGCCCTGAAACACCTTTTCAGCACAAACCACACTCTGTCCAGGTAATCCAGTAAGTAAAAGAAGAGTAATTAAGAGTATATAAAATAAGCAAAACTAAAAAGAAGAATCAAAGTTCAAGAAGTTATTTCCAAGATAGCCAAGATTCCAAAATCCTTTCAAATACAGTCTCACAAGCAAATCCACCGATATATCCATAAACATGATAGCATGAATCCAAGGCAGGCAATCTATGCCACACATGAAACTAGAAACAGGAACAAATTTAGACACTTGAATACATGGATCCAAAAAAAGTAGGACCAGGAACCAAGAGCTGTTCACCTGAATACAACGTTGCTCTCACGAAGAATTGTACCAGCAGAAAAACACTTAAAGGGCCTCAATCCCTCCCATGACATAATTCCTCACACACCTGCTTTTCCTCTCCTTATCTCTAAGCCACTGGGAAAATTGAGTCTGTCTCTGTTGTACGCTCTGCCTCCAAAGTTCATAGCACCTCGATTGGGACAAACATTCATCTCCCACATTTCTCTCAGCCTGCACTTCTGGCAGATTCTCATGAGAATGGATAACGCTTTCTCTAGTCTCATGGGAACTGCCTGGAGATTTCAAAACAACTCTTTCCAGGCCACTTCTATCCTAGTCTGGGCCCTCTGAATCTATCCCAGCATCCCCTTCCTCGTCTTCTGAGCATTCAGAATCTGACTAAGCTACAACAGAAACAAACTCCACAAATATTTTGTATTGCTAAAACATCTTGCGTATCATTCAATCTAATATATTTAACACTTGCAAAAGGATGAAAAACGCTAGAAACACTTATCAGCACATTAGAGCTGTTCCTTTGCCATTGTCTCAACAAGATTCACTACCTGCTGCATCCCTTCTTTGTTATCTTACATTCCCCATGTGTTCATGTGTCCTCCAGTATCTCATGTCATCATGTTCTGCTCAAGGAGAGTTGTCAGCTATTGATTGTTATTTTACTGGTCTGGCCAATAAAATGTTGTTCTGGCTGGCAACTGGCATAAGAGTATCAAAGTGCATATCAAAGAAACCTCAACAAAGTTACTTTTGTCAAAGGCTTTCGTGGCTGGAATCACTGGGTTGTTGTAGATTTTTCTGGCATTATGACCATGTTCTAGAAGCATTCTCTCCTGACGTTTCACCTGCATCTATGGCAGGCATCCTCAGAGGTTTTGAAGTCAGACCTCACAACCTCTGAGGGTGCCTGCCATAGATGCAGGTGAAATGTCGGGAGAAAATGCTTCGAGAACATGGCCATATTGCCCGAAAAACCTATAACAACTCAAAGTTATTTTTAAAAAGTTTTTTAATGAATTGTGAATGCTGATTAACAATTTATTCCTTGACATGTGGTGGCAAGATCTATAAAAATGTATCGTAACATTAAATACATTGTGGTTCAATTAATTATGTTGAGAATATTTATATTCTATCTTTGACCTGCTAAAGAACCATTTTCAGTCTGCTGGGATTTTCTCCACTGACTAAAGTAGATGGCATTTCATAAATCAAAAATCAGCATCCTTGCACTGAACCACATTTCTGTGTTCTAAAAACTTTTAAGTAAAGCTAAATTAATATCTTAGTTCTTTGTAATCAATAGAGAAGCAAAATGAACATATGGGGAAAGTGTTATTAGCGTACTCTTAAGTGCACCAGCGCCTCTATATACCAGCTTCTTCTGCTTTAAACTCAGAAGCACTTTACAATAATTGATTGTTCAAGGTTGTTGTGCTATTATTATTTTCATTGTACCGTGGTCATTGCTGTCTGTAGCTTGGAAGCAATCTTTTTGTAAAGAAACCAATTGTGATTGATTTTTTTTTCTTTTAAAAAATTTGTGAAGAGCTTTTCCAGATTCAAAATAATACAGGTGAAAATGTTTTTTTAGACACACGTCTAAAAATCGGATCATTTATCCTACAGCAGACTCACTGATGTCAGTGCAACTGCTCCAGATTAAAAGATGCAAGACTGTTTTCTTCTAGCTAGGCAACTGTGTATTAATATTGTAAATTGTTAGCACAGTGATATAGTTTTACCTGGGGCAGCGCAATCAGAGCCTTCCAAAATTGGGAACACCGACAGAATCTTATATACCATCTGTGAAGTTGGGCTAGAATACTGTATTTCTGGGCATAAGATGCAATTAGCTCAGTGAACTCTCTCCTCCATTTGGCCAGCAAAGGTCTCTGCATGGGGCTGAGCTTCTGGGGTACACATAATGATATCTCCTACTCATTGGGAGCATTTCCCAGGCTCTCCGCACCACAGTCATGAGTATATCCACGCAACTTGGTTCATGTTTTCCCATATATTGTGCAAGAAACTAATAGTTGCTTTGTGGCATGGCGTGGGATTGCAAAAGCATGACCTGATTGTAGATTAGTTAGCAGTGTAGCAATAGTGAACTGCTTACTCTACAAAATAAGGCTCCTAAAGACCTTTATACATTTTATAGTGTATGGAAATGATTTACATTAATATATACAGTGACAGTGATATAAAATGAAAAGGCCATATGACTACTTATAATTAAAAATCCATCACCTTTATTTCATAATAATGTGATTTCAATTCTCGCAACATCTGTCAGGAGTACCATATATACTTGAGTATAAGCTGACCTGAATATAAGCCAAAGCACCTAATTTTACCACAAAAAACTGGGAAAACTTATTGACTTGAGTATAAGCTGAGAGTGGGAAATGCAGTAGCTACTGGTAAATTCCAAAATACAAAATAGATACCAATAAAATTACATTAATTGAGGCATCAGTAGGTCAAACGTTTTGAATATTTACATAAAACTGTAATTTCAGATAAGATTGTCCAACTCTGATTATTCTAACCTTCAATGTATCCTTCCAATAATCACCATAGTTTATTTTAACTATACATGTTGGGGAAAATGTATATGAATAAGGAAAAGTGGGAAAGACTGCCACCAAAAGAGGAGGAGAGGAAGGTGTGAGCTGCACTGACAGAGGAAAAGAGGAATGCATTCCGTGCAAGAGGAGGATAGGAAGAGGAGCTGAGTTGCTGTGAGCAGAGGTGAGGGTTCTGGTAGGAAAGCCTGGGGCTGAAATAAGCCCTTCTTTCAGCCCCACGCTTCCTGCCAGGACCCTTACCCGAGAGTCCTGGTATAAGCCGAGGGAAGATTTTTCAGCCTTAAAAAGAGGCTGAAAAACTAGGCTTATATATGAGTATATATGGTAAATATTACTAATCTCAGTGGGGCTTATTTCTGGCTAAGCATTTGAAATATTGGACAGGCACCACATCTGGGGGCCCAACAGGAAAAAAAAGCACATGGACAGAAATAGCTGCCATCTGATGCTGGAGTTGATAATCATACACAAAAATACAGCTTTAATCTATTAATTATTATATTATTATATATTAATAAATCTTTCACAAAAAGTGTGTATAGCTGTGCAAATTAATTTTATTTGTACTGTACTCATGCCAATGCCTTGAGAATATCTTTTATATTAACTGAGAATTAGAATAAATCTATTTTCAGCTGTGAGGAAAAGGCGCTTTGTATTCAGCAAGAAACATCAAAGCGTGTAAGAAGTGTCTGCTTGATTACTCAGTGATTAATTTTTAATGACACATTTACCTAGGGTTATGCGCGCCCTCTAATTCTTGAGTCTGAAATGCATCATCTGGGTTTTTCTTTTTTATAGGATTGTGGAAAAGGGGTATTACAGTGAACGGGATGCTGCTGATGCTGTGAAACAAATCCTGGAGGCAGTTGCTGTAAGTGTTTACTATTTTGTGTTTCAGACCCAGAAGAATATTTCGCTAATCTGTAATGATTTCCATAATCAATGTTTACACAGGTGTGAAAGCAAATTCTCTGCAGTTATGGGATAGTTTTCTATTTACTCATCAAAATCAGTGAATCGTTTGGCACAAAAATGATCTTAGAAAGGTGTCATTGTCATGCTAGGTACCCACTGATTGCTGTCATAACAGAGGATTCGCTTTCTAAACTGTTCATCTGCATTCTTGATTTTTAATGCCAAAAACAAATACTGAAATTAGGTCGTTTCTCTTTCAGACTGGATCTACACTACCAAATAATGCATCAGGTGTGTTCAAACTTTGGCCCTCCAGTAGGCTGTTAGGAATTATGGAATTGAAGTCCAAAACATCTGGAGGGCTGACGTTTCCCCATACCTGGTCTACACTGACCATATAATTCAGTTCAAATTTCATTATTTGGCAGTTTAGAATCAGTCTCAGCTGCCTGCAGAGTACTTAATGTGGAAAATGCACACAGTAAAGCAACTACAGTAGAGCCCCGGTTATCCGACCTCTGCTCATCCAACACTCCGTATTATCCCTTGCCATCATGTTGCTGATTGGGAACATTGCACCCTTTGATATGTGCTCATGAGAGTAGATGGGAGGAGGAGGAGGAAAGCGCATCTCCGAAAGGAAGGGATGGAAGGGGTGTGAATCAAAAGAGAAAGAGGGATGAGAAGTGAAAAAAGAAGGTAGGGAAAAGGGAAACACAATAGCTATCCTTCTCTCTCTCTCATGGCTCTTATGGACATGCACAGCCTCGCTCTCCTGCTTTGGAGACTTCTCTCCAACCCAGCCTTGTTTCCAAATCGAGGCGGGGGGGGGGGGGGGGGATGCTCGTGACTGGAAGGAAAGGAAGGGGGGAGAGAAGCCTCATCGCCTTGGTGGGTGAAGGATCCCCCCTTTCTTCCTGCACACACACACACACTTTGCTCCAGATCCTCTCTCCAGTCTCCCATCCTTTTTCTCCCTCACATGCTCTCTCTTCTCTTCTCCTTCCTCCTCCTCTTCCCGCTTTTTCCTCTGACAGCCTTGCGGAAACTTGCACTTCTGGCCTTTTTCTCCTCTTTCTCTTCAAGCAAGGATAATTAGAGGCATAGAATGCTAAAAACACAAGAGACCCCCTCCCATAAATGGATATCCAGCCCAGCCTCATTCTGCTAGGCTCGAAGGCACAAGCCAAGCTCTTCCAACACAGAGCCACCCAGCTCCAGATGAGATTCTGGAGACAGTTGACCAATATCAGTGTTTAGCAAACTTTGGTTTTCCAGTGTTGCCATTCCGCTATGCTCAATATGGGATTCTAGAGATGGTCTACAGCAGTGTTTCTCAACCAGTGTTGATCGATCACAGAATATCAGTGAAGAAGACAAAGATTAGAGCTTTGCCAGCCTTTATAGCCAGCACAACGCTGAAAAGATGATTTGTCACCAAGCTGTTCTTTACTGTGTTAGAGTGTCATTTTGGTTGGTGGTGTGCCCCAGAGCTCAAATGGGTTACACTGATCTACAGAATATCAGTGAAGAAGACAAAGATTAGATTATAGACGCTGAAAAGATGATTTGGAAGTCACAGAGCCCTTACCTTTCCCAAATTTCCCTCAATTTACCCATCCCATACCAATTCCCCGGTCCCGGTCCCCAATTATCCTATACTTTTCCTCCCAAAATGTCTTAGATAGTTTGTTTTTAATGGATGTATTTGGAAAATTTTGAAATAAAAATTATATATATAGAATATCAATCTGTTACCAACTCTGACCTTCCAGGTGTTTTGGATTTCAAACATGATGTTTTGGTGTTTAATTTGTAAAACCATAATGTAATGTGATGTTTAATAAGCTTTTCCTCCTTATTATCCAACATTTTCAGTTATCCAACGTTCTGCCAGCCCGTGTATGTTGGATAAGCAAGACTCTACTGTAATAGCACTGTTTTCAAGTAGAACCTGAATCCCAGAAGTATATTGCTAGGCTGTTGTTGATTAAATAGAATTTAGTAAAATTATTGAGAACAGGCCTTTATCAAAAGCATTAAATGTTTCATCTTTCACCTTCCTTGACACTGTCTTCCAACAAACATCACCAAGGAAGTTGGAAGGTGAAGCATTTGATTTTTTTTATTAATACCCAATATCATCAAGTTTATGTATGTGCATTACTTTTAACACCTTTATATAATATTAGTCATGACTGATTCATTGAGGAAAGTTCCTAGAAGAGCTTTTTATCAGTTAACTTGACAATTTTATGAGCGGAAGCCTGCTAGTTTCAAATGAGTCTGGCCTTTTGATATGATTAAAAAGTCTGGGTGTTTACATGTCTCACAGGCCTAAATACAGTTGTTAGTTCCAATTGGAGTATACTTACGGCATAAATCAAACCTTCATAACTCGGTTCTTGTAAAGGGCCAATATTAACAAAAAGAAAAACATCTTCCTTTCCGTGTTAAGGTATACTGTACATAAAATGGGGTGAGTTTTGCAAGGATCAACCAAGTTTGGAAAAGATATATGTGTTAAGGGGGGAAAAAAACTCATTCTGGTGGTCATTATACCCAGTGGGGTATAACTGCGTGTGCTTTGGGATACATAATTCTCTCTCCCTTGCTCACACACTGGTATGGGGTTTTTTTTGTCGTGTCAGGAGCAACTTGAGAAACGACAAGTCGCTTCTGGTGTGAGAGAATTGGCCATCTGCATGGACGTTGCCCAGGGGACGCCCAGATGTTTTGATGTTTTACCATCTTTGTGGGAGGCTTCTCTCATGTCCCCGCATGGGGAGCTGGAGCTGACAGAGGGAGCTTATCTGCGTTCTCCCCAGATTCAAACCTCTGACCTGTCAGTTGGCCATCTGTCGGGGGTGCTTTGAATGCGATTGTCGTGCTTCTTGGCAGGGGGTTAGACTGGATGGCCCCAAGGTCTCTTCCAACTCTATGATTCTATGATTGTATAATCAGCATAGGAATTAGACCATCAGATACCATGACTTCCAAAACCTTCCTATTACACTTACCCCAAATCAAATTGCTCAGTGACGTAGTTTATGTTTCATTTTAATTCCATTGCTTTGGTTATATAGTGGATTATACTACATATGTCAGGTCTTGAAGTGCTAGAATATTCTGTTCTGTTAAGTAGGAACTGAAGGATAAAAGAACTAATTGGTTTTCTTTTGCTCTTTCAATGAGGTTCATTAGAACCAGTTCATGATATGCTAACTGAAATAGTGTGACTCATGTGAGAACATACCGAACTGATAGGCATCTAATATAGCTGCCTAATTACTTCCTTTTCTTCATATGTTTTTTCCTAATGTAAGAAAAGTTAATAAAATGTGGATTTTAAAAAGATGATTGATGTCATGGGCAATTATGAATTATAAATCAGCATAAATTTAACAGTAGCTAATTAAAATAAATGGCATCCTCTCATCAGAACTAGAAAGGCTTCCTTTTTTGGACTGCAGCTCTCAGAATTCCCCCAATCATCATGTCTATTGAGTTTGTGGCAGGTGTAGTCCAACAATAATGTCCCCAAGCTATGGACTCTTGTTTTAGGAATTTTTTTCCCAGTTCATCCGACATGAAATTGAATATCCAAGTTACTGTACTATAAGTATGTGATATATAGCGGATTACCAATGGATATGCAATTTGTTCTGTTGTCCTACCTCAATCCTTTTATTCATTTTATGGAGCCTGATTCCACAGTGATCCAGGAATAATATAGTGTCATTATTAACCCAATAATAACTATTGTGGATGTTATAGGGTAGCTTCCTCAACTTGAGTGTGGGGTTAAGGCTGATAACAGCTCAGCACATGATGTCTTTAGAAGTTGGGAGAAAATGTTACAGGGTCCTAGTCACAATGCGGCATCATGTACATTATATTGTGAACCACTGTTTGGCTATATTTCTGGTTCTAACAAAGGGATCTTCTACAAATGCTGTAAAACCTGGAAGTAACCGGGTTAAAAGGGTTACTTTTTTTACATTTTATAATCTTAAACAGAGATTGAATTAAAATTAGGGGAAAATAGAGATCAAACTGAAGGGTTTTTTAAAAGTCCCTCTGTTATGCGCTGGACCTCATATGCACACATGCAAATCTGCTTGTGTTTATATTAAAATATTCATATGTGTGCATAAACAGTCTAGCGCATAACGGAGAGATTTTTAAAAAGACTTCTGCTAGAAGGCTGTGAGGATGGTGAGGGACCGTATCCTGCAACTGACAGGTCTGTTTTATGAAACTGCTGTTAGATCCCGGGATTTTTTGCCTTAGTAATAAAATGCAGATTTTGACACTGTCTGGAAACATCCTCTGTGTTATGCTGAAAGAAAGTACAACAAAATTGAAAACTGATAGTTTCAAAATCATTTTATTTTGCTGCATGGAAATTATGACTACTCTTCAATATGGTTGCTGAAATAAAGAGCATTCTATCAACATTGTGATGCCAGTTGGACAAAAGCCTATTTTTGAATCGTTTGCAAATAAGTTTCCTTGAACTAGGAAATAGTAGTATTATGCAGATGTTTCAAACACAAATATGTTCACTACATTTTTAGAATTAATGATAAAAAGGATTGCGATTAATGGAAGACTAGAGCAGGGACTTGTGATTTCTCTACTATGCGAAGAGCACATAATTGTATGCATGCGATGACAGAATTAGGGCCCTTCCACACATCCCTATATCTCAGAATTTCAATCCAGAAAATCCCACAATATCTGCTTTGACCTGGATTATTTGAGCTCACACTCAGATAATGTGGGATTTTCTGCATTGATATTCTGGGATATAGGGATGTGTGGAAGGGCCCTGAATGTGGACTCAGATAACCCAGGTCAAAGCAGATATTGTGGGATTTTCTGCCTTGATATTCTGGGATATAGGGTTGTGTGGAAAGACCCTCTGATATATCTCCAGTTGAAACAGTTTGTGAAGACTTACTTCTAGTCAAGATGGAGATTACTGTCACGATCACGGACTTACCGGCCCCTTAATCACACACACAGAGACGTACTAAAGGCTAACTACTTTATTGAGTAAATACAGTTCAAAGATAATGTCCAATAGGGTAAAAAGCAATCCAAAAGGCTTGAAGTTTCAATGTCCAAAGAACGTAGCAAATAGGCCAAAAGCTTAGCAAGGCACCACAACGAGGTGGCCAGGAACAAGATGCAGCTTCCCAATGCTTTGGGACAGGAACCAAGGCAAGGCTTGATGACCACTAGCTATCCAGCTCGTGATCCCAACTCCGCTTCACGCCTATTCAGTAGCGACGTGGCCGGAGAACTGAGGATACGTTCCCACGGATCCTATACTTAATCCTTCACCCGAGGTCCCCGACGCTCTAGGCTTCTTCGTCTCCAGTCTCTGCTCACGGACCTCGGCCGGTCTAGGACCCTAGACCAATCCCTCCGAGTAGACTCAATGTTCCGTCTCCTATCGAAGGTTCGACCTTGTCTCTCAACAGCTGTCTCGCTATCTTCCTGAGAGCTTTCCTCCCTGGCACTTTCCCACTCGCTTTCATCCATGCTTACACTTTCAAGTTCCTGGGAATTCCTCCCACCCGGGTGTTCATAACTCGCTGAATCACTCCCTCCCGACTGCACCTGGTTATCTGAATCTTCCAGAGGTCCAAACATCATTTCGTCCCATGCCAAGCTCTCTGCGGGCGAATGAGGCCCATCGGAAGGGCCCTGTGCTTCACCCCAGTCATCTAGCTCATCCTCTGAATCCACCTCTGCTGCTGCAGGCCCTAATGCTAATGGAACCCCGGGACCACTTCCCTGCCCTCCAGGCACAAACGAGAACTGCTGTGCTACAATTACTGACCAACATTGTTCATAGTTTCAGCTCAAATGTGTACCAGCTATTGAACTCTGAAAATATTCCAGATTCACTTAGTTTTGTAATTTTCCCATTCAAATTTTAAATGTGACATTGAAATTCACATTTCGGATGTGAAGTGTTTGTCTCAGAATTATCAATTCCAGAGCTTTATCCTTAAAAGTTTGTTTTCTGATTGAAGCCTGCCAAAATCAAAGCAAATGTGAGATCTTATCAAGCCCCAAACTACCACTTAACATTACATGCTGTCTGTTAAATGCTATCAGGTATAAGTGATAACTATGTACTATCAGATTTTAAATACTAGTACATGCCAACTTCAAGATGTGGGCAAAAAATAACATGCCAGGTATTTTTTCACGTTGTTTTTCAGAGTAAGGAAGTATTAAACTGATCACAGTTATATACAATAATATTACAGTATAACAAAAGCAGGAAAACAATATAAAAGGAGAGGAAATATCCATATTTGTTGTAAATTTCTGTAAAAATTGACCAAATGTCCAAATATAAATCCATTAGTAAACTTTAACTTTATGTCATTCTTTCAGACATTGCAAGCATCTTCCTAGTGTATTGCAGGTAGAAAAAAAAAGATTTTCCAATTGCAAATTACCAATTTGTTATCAGTCCAAAGTTCATTAAAAAGGCACTTCCATTGGCCATTTCTAAGTAATAGGTAAATAATTCAAAAGAACATGTACAGCCTGAATATCAAAGAGCTTTCTAAAATCAATTTACTCATTTGATTACTTCCTCCCCAAATGTAGTTTTCATGATACAACACCAAAACTTACACTTTAAGGAAGCATTAGCAATATTACATTTCCAACTATTTGTTGATTCAGAAAGCCCTTCCTTGAACAGACGTGGTGGTGACCAATATACCCAAAAGAGCAATATATGCTGTATAAGTCATAGAGATTTATAGTCATAACAGTCATAAACAGATGGCCACTGCTTAGTCAGAACTGGATTTTCCAATTCTCTCTTCCATTCTTTCTGTAAATCTCACACACAATTTTTATAAATAGATAGAGATAGATAGATAGATAGATAGATAGGCACACATACGTGCACACATACATGCACATATATATTGTTGACTTGAATATTTGGTTAGCCTTAATTAATGTCTGTAATATTAAGGAAACCTTAACCGTTCTTAAAAGCCGTAGGGTCAAATCTGGATTGTAACAACTGTTTCCATTGTGGAGCTAATAGAGGTAGTATATTCTGAAAATGTAAAAAAAAATGAAAAGGACACATAGATTATTTAAAGTTCACATAAAACCTGGAGTGCATTCACTACCCCGCTGACAAGGGAGATGCCGGCTACTATGATTGCAATTACTGTGACATATTGCTCCCAGCGGTGCAGCGGGTTAAACTGCTGAGCTGCTGAACTTGCTGACTGAAAGATTGGCAGTCTGAATCTGGGGAGTGGGGTGAGCTCTTACAGTTAGCCCCAGCTTCTGCCAACCTAGCAGTTTGAAAACATGCAAATGTGAGCAGATCAGTAGGTACCGCTCTGGTGGGAAGGTAACAGTGCTCCATGCAGTCATGCTGGCCACATGACTTTGGAGGTGTCTACAGACAATGCCAGCTCTTTTGCTTAGAAATGGAGGTGAGCATCAACCCCCAGAGTCCAACATGACTAGATTTAATGTCAAGGGGAAACCTTTACCTATGAGATTCAATCATACTTCACATCAGCCTTAACTGTCCAGTCTCTTGCAAGCTAAAATTATAGAAGCTAGAATTAATCATTATGGACAACGGTCTGGAGCCCTATCCCCAAATGTGGGTCCCCAGATGTTGGATGTCAGCTTTCAGAAACCCCATGCAACTGTGGCTAATATTGACATGTTCTTGTGAAAACCAAAAACTAGGACCCACTGGTCTGGCATTTAGTTCATGAGACAAAAACTTTAAGGATTATGCCTTCTGAGAAATGAGACATATCAAAAAAGGTTATGATAATGCAAAGTTCAGGATGCTTTGCAGGCTGCAAACAATTTTATTTGCATGAGTTTCATGAACATGCCATAACAAGCCATCAACTAAATCACTTAGTCAAGCATATCTCACAAGGGCTTGAATTACTCATAAAAGTTTTCTGATAAATGCTGCATTGATGGAGAACTATACCAACTTCATTGGTCCTTGCTACCATTGCCATGGAATAGGTTATATAGAAGGCAATAACTTTGTTGAGTTATTTCCACAAAATTAGTTTTTTCTGCCTTTACTTCCCTGATCATCTGCATTCCTGTAAAAAAGAATTGCATCAGCTCTAGTCAGCAGAAATAGATAATAATTTTTTTTTGCTACCTGAATCTATCCAGTATAGTTTCTCTGGCCAGGTTTGTCAATAATTTGTAAGCATTCAACTATTCAACATTTGTAATAGATAACAGAATTATAACAATTTATATTCCTATTGAAGAAATAATTGAATTTTCTAGATGTCTTATAGATATGACAGATAGGAAGGTGGCAACTCTACTTGTTAATGAAGGGTGGCTGTAAGAATATGCCTAAAGTGCATGCAAATATGTATGTGGGAGGAATGTGCGTGGGTGTATCATGGCACTGCTGTACATCTGAAAATTCAGTATTTCTTGTATTGCCAATATTCTTCAGTAGATCAAGATTTCATAGCCTATGTTACAGCAGATATGCTTGGCTGACTTTCAAGATGTCTTGAAGCTACATCCTGAATCTGAGGGCGCTATGCCAGCTCTGTTGTGATCTGTCTTTAGATATGAGCCAGACTCAAATCAATTTAAATGAACATCCTTTGTAACTGTACAAATGCTTTTACTTCCTCAGGAAGCCTTTCATCTGTGAAAGAAAAGATTGCAGTTCTGAAACTCCTAGAGTTCGATACACTTGACTTAGTAAAATCTATACTAAAGAAGAGACTTTGTATTTTCAGAATGTGTTGTTTAAGTCAGGTATAATGTGTTACGAGTTACTGCATGACAGTATTTTAAATTAGCGATTTCTTTCTCTTCATTTATCTTCTAATTACCAAAGATAGTAACAAATCCATACTCTCCGTGTTTGGGAGGTATTTATAAAAACTGAATTAGAAGTTGCTATCTGCACGACAAGCAGGAAATCATGAGTAATTTTCAGGGAAATGCTGGTACCTTCTTGCTCTCTCGTAATAACATAGTTCTTTCATTCAGTTCAACATTCGCTCATATTTCTTTTCAATCTCCAGCGATGTATATTTGAAAGCCAGCAAAGTATAATAGTTTGAGCACTGGACCATGACTCTGGAGGACAGATGCAAATCCCTGCTCAGCCATAGAAACGCACTGAATGTCCTTGGGCAAAGTCACACTCTGTCAGCCACAAAGGAAGGCAAAAGCAAGCAACCCCCGTGATAGGGTTATCATAAGTTAAAAATGACTTGAGGCACACATATCAAAATGACTTGAGGCACACATATCAATAATGTTACAATGAATATTACTCTCCAAAAATAATAATTCAGCAAGGTAGAAATCTATGTAGAACACATTTTTGAATAAAAAGTTGACACAATTCTATATGGGGTTTGGTTTTATTCAAAAGGTACATGCTTTTTCAAAATACATGCATACATTTCAATCAATTATCCAATGAATGCATAATACTATAGTACACATGCCAATCTTGATAAAATAGTGAAGAGTAGAGACATCACACTGGCAATGAAGATCTGCATAGTTAAAGCAATGGTATTCTCCATAGTAACCTATGGATGTGAGAGCTGGACCATAAGGAAGGCTGAGTGAAGGAAGAGAGATGCTTTTGAACTGTGGTGTTGGAGGAAAATTCTGAGAGTGCCTTGCACCACAAGATCAAGCCAGTCCATACTCCAGGAAATAATGCCTGACTGCTCACTGGAGGCAAGGATGAAGTACTTTGGCCACATAATGGGAAGACAGGAAAGCTTGGAGAAGACAATGATGCTGGGAAAAATGGAAGGAAAAAGAAAAAGGGGCTGACGAAAAGCAAGATGGATGGTTGTTATCCTTGAAGTGACTGGCTTGACACTGAAGGAGCTGGAGGTAGCCATGGCCATCAGGGAGCTCTGGCGTGGGCTGGTCCATGAGGTCACAAATAGTCAGAAGTGACTGAACAAACAACAAAACACATGCTAAAATCAATGAGATTCATATTAGTGGTGGATAAACAGTGGTTTGCACTTAACTGATCTATTCCAAACGGTACTAATATTGAAGGTAGCCATAGTATTCATGAGACTCCCCTACTAGCAACCATGGCTCTTTTGAGTCTGGATCTTTCATGAGCATGTTAATTCGGTGATATAAAATTAACTGCAATACAACAGATTGTCTACATTCACCCATAAACTAACTGAAACACCTGCAACCCGACCCCAGACAGTGGTCCTGCGATTACTTGAAATAATTCACCCTGAATGAAGTGATGCATAATCAATCAATCACTTTACTCATGTTCCACCTTCTTGTAAAGATTGGGAGTCAGGGTAACTAAGAGGGAAGTATATCTTCCAAGGAAGCTAAGGAATGATGGGAAGAAGGAGAACATATTCAGTTGTGCATGCACTGACTCTTGCAAACTTTACTACTATGGGTGCCATCTTCCATTTGATACACTTCTGTATTAAAAAGCAATGAACAGCCATTAATGTTGCTGTTTTAAAATATAGAAGATAAGTAATACTTGAGGCTAATTAAATGTGATTCCATTTGTGAAAAAATGTTGTTACACGTGTTTACCACATTTCATTTTCTGCTCATCTATAGAACTGGAGGTCACGCAGTCATACTATAGGAGTCTCTTGGCTTTCCTCTCATTGAATCATTAAATTATTAAATTTAAAATATTCAATCTATTTTAGTATATAGTGTTCAATAACTCCACTAAAATTCAGACTAATACCCAAATCAGGTGACTGTATACTGATATCAGAACCAATAATTGATGTTATACTATCATCTCTGGTTAAACGTTTGGGCTAGTTTGGCATTGGTACTGCAAAAACATACACAATTTGTTGATAGAGGAACACGGAACTTTGGCTCAGTAATGAGAACCATGCTTTCGTTGCCCAAAGGTTGTTTTAGGAATAATCCTGAGTATCTGCAGGCTGCCTTCGGGCAATAAGAAGAGCCTCTGTGAGAGACCCCAAAATTACATGTCAGTCGGAGTAAACAATCCTGGGCTTGTTGGACAAACAATATGATCTGGGATAAGGTAGCCCTTGTGTTCTTTAGCTACCAAACTTTCTAGATATATACAATATTTCATAGACCCATTAGTACTTTTAACTTCTTCTCTTTAAGGACAAAGGAGGGTTAGTCTTTTCCCAACTACCACATTATCCACTTAATACTACTATTAGACCAAACAGCAACAGTTTAGATGTGGAACACTAACCGTAAAAGGATGTTTGACATTTTCTTCTGTGTATGAAATAAATGCAAAATGAGACTTGTAGCTGTGCAGCAATCCACGTAAGACAACATTAACCATAATTTTACATGCATAGACCTAGGTATTTTGTCATGGGAAAATGACTTGCATACCATAACCATTCCAGAAGTGAAATATATAAACAGGGACAAAGAGAAAAGCAGGCCTGATTTAGCAGCAGAGAGTAATAGCAGATAAAAAGGCCCACTAAATCCAAAATAGAATTTTACCATTTACAGTATGTCACAAGCATATTCTGTTCTTGCTTTTGCTCCCCCTGGTTTAGCTATTTCTTAAATTTCCAGAATCCTCAAATTTCCAAAATCCAATCCTTCATTCCTACCTTTAATTCAAGATTGGATTCCAGCCCCATAGGCACCTTCCACACAGCCCTATATCCCAGTATATCAAGGCAGAAAATCCCATAATATCTACTTTGAGCTGGGTGATCTAAGTCCACACTCAGATAATATGGGATTTTCTGCTTTGATATTCTGGGATATAGGGCTGTGTGGAAGGGCCCGCAGTTTCAGATGACAAGATCTGCCTCATCAGTTGATAAGTCATCTTCTGGAAATGGTACCCAACGTTTGACCTTTCCTATTACAAATATACATTAAAACAGGGCTGTCCAACTTCTACCAGCCCAAGGGCCGGAATTCCGGTCACTGATCACCTGAGGGGCCGCAGTGTGAAAAAGTTGAAAAAAAAAACCCTTTTACCTCTAGGGCATTCTGGTAGATCTCAGGCAAGGCAGGAGGAAGGCTCAGTCCCGCCCCACAGGCCCCCAACGCCGCCCAGGTGCAGAAGGAGGTTGGACTGGATAGCCCTTGGAGGTGGTCTCCTATTCTAGGAACCATTGTTATTATTATTATCAGAGGCTGAATGGCCATCTGTGAGGAATGCTTTGATCATACGATAGCTCTGTACACACTGCTAACACCTCCTAACAAAGAATCAAGGTGCTCATTTGCCTAGTTTCCAACAGACCCCTCCACCTCTGAGGATGCCTGTCACAGACATAGGCAAACACATCAGGGTGCTGTGATGTGGCAGACAGGATGCTGAACCTGTAATGCAGGCATAGGCAAACTTGAGCCCTCTGGGTGTTTTGGACTTAAACTCCCACAATTCCTAACAGCCTACCGGCTGCACGTTCAGCAGCTCAGCACTTTCACCTACTGCGCCACTGGGGGCTCTAAAATAAGCATCTCAGAATTAAAATATTTTAACGAAAGTTGCATGAGTACTTCTTTCAACCTCTAATGAGCATGGACTGTAAATCATTATGTTTATAATTATTCAGTAATACATTTCTAATTTCTATTTAAGATGTGCTTTCCATCTCAGGGATGTAAAGTAAAGGTAAAGGTTTCCCCTGACATTCAGTCTAGTCATGTCCGACTTGGGGGGGGGGGTGCTCATCTCCATTTCTAAGTCGAAGAACCAGCATTGTCCATAGACGCCTCCAAGGTCATGTGGCCAGCATGTCTGCATGGAGCACTGTTACCTTCCTGCAGAAACGGTACCTATTGATCTACTCACATTTGCATGTTTTCGAACTGTTAGGTTGGCAGAAGCTGGCGCTAACTTTGGGAGCTCACCCCACTTCCTGGATTCGAACCACCAACCTTTCGGTCAGCAAGTTCAGCAGCTCAGCAGTTTAACCTGCTGCACCATCAGGGGGCCATCTGTCTCAGGGAAAGATATCTCCAATTCTGAATCATGGTTTATTGAATGGAATTCTGTCTTGAACGGAAATGCCTAAAGATAGATTTCACTATTTATGGAGAACAGTTTCTTTTTAACCATTCTTTTAAATCAAGGAGAAAAATTAATATTTGTGTATTTAAAACAAATACACAAATACCTCAGTATGCAGCCAGCGTATGCTGGAGACACTTCCAAGAATTTGCTTCTTTTTCACATTTATGCTGAAATCTGTCTGGTTCATGATAAAACAGATGTTCATAAAGTTGCATTATTCATTTATTTTATTTATTTATTTCAGGATTTTACCCCGCTCTTCTCAACCCCCGAGGGGGGACTCAGAGCGGTTTACAGTAAGGCGCAATTCGATGCCCACAAAGTAACAATATAAAACCCCAGAACCCTTCAACAATTAAAATACATTAAAATCCAATTACCTAAACATCATGCACATTCATTCCAGATTAAAACAATGTTCTGTCCATAAAAGCATTGGTCCTATTCATCCACTTTCCATTAAAATCCCATCTAAAGTGCTGCCTTGTGCTGGTGTGCAAACGCCTGGTCCCACAGCCAGGATTTTACTTTTTTCCTGAATGCCAGGAGGGATCACATGGCTGCATTCCTGAAAACATTTATTGTATTTTTATATTCTAAGAAAATAGGATGGTGACAATACTAGAGTAAGATAGAGCTGTGGCAAGCATTAACAGACGATACTTGTGGCAATCTACTAGTGGAGAATCATGTGATTGTTGCTCATTGCAATAATCTGGTGATAATTTAAGAAGGAGATCGCAAAGCAGGAAAACAACCACACACAACGAGGAGATTACAGTTCTCCTCTTTAAAAGGCTATTACGTTGCTAGCACCATCACACAGAAGGAAAATCTTGAAAGGAGAGATGAACCAAATCAAAGAAGATGCCAGTGTCTGAAACTGAGAAGAGTCTTCGGCGGATCTATAAAAAGTATTCCTTTGGAGTTGAGAGATGCAAAGGCTCTGTCTTGTGTGATGCTAAGAAAGTGACAAATAGTAATTTCCTTTGGGTGCCTCAGAGATGTTTCATGAAATAAATTAATTTGCTTGAAAAAAAAGAAGATGCATCTCAGTGCAAGAAGATCGACATTATAGACATGGATCAAAAAGGAAGAGGGAGGAATGGAGAAATGGTGTGGGACCAAGAGATTTGAGAAGAGGAGAAGGAGGAGGTGGCAGTACAGGGTCAAGAAATGTGTTGTGTTGGAGATTAACAAGAAAGCAAAAGAGAGAAACGATCAGACAGCAGGAAAAGAAACTAGACAAGGAGATAACAAGGACAGAGCTGGTAGAGGTAAAAGAAAAGTTGTCAATACGGCACAAGAAGGAAGCAGATAGTATGAATAGAAGCAGTGCTTGAAGTGAGATGGAATGCTATCTGACTTCTAATCTGGCCCATCTATTTCCCTAACTTTATTCTGTCCTTTGAAACCAATTTTCCTTCTTTTTTTTCCTTTCTTGCTCCAGGCACTGAATGGAAGCCTTGAGCAGAAGATCTTGAAAAGATGTGTGTGTGTGTGTGTGTGTGTGTGTGTGTGTGTGTGTTTGTGTGTAAAAAATAAGTAAACTTCTGCAAGAACTGGGGAAGAGGAAGAATTGGATAGGTATACAGTAAACATGAGATTTGGGATCCAGTGTGGTTATTTGTTCTACTAGAACAGCGATTCCCAACCTGTAGTCTGTGGACCACCAGTGGTCCGCAAGAACTAAAATATGGTTAATGGCCTCACTGTTATTACACCGTTGCAATGAGAGCGACTGGTCTTGTGAAACCCTCTTATAGTGCCGAGGCTTATTAAATATGGTTTTCTGTGGGTGAGAAGATGGCAACTACTATATGGTATATGTTTTGTATCAGAAAATAGAGCTGATGTGGTCTATCCAATGCACTTTTCTGAATCAGCATGCCAAATAACCAACCTAAATCTAAAATTGACCAAAAAAATGATGTGTATTAATGTATTTGGTATTAATGTTAGAGAGTGGTCCCTGGGCAAAAAAAAACAAAACAGGGATCACTTGACTAGAACTACTTCTTCAGTAACACTCTTCCCTATGTTACCCTGTGGACCCTCAATTCACACTTACAGGAATAAAGAATAAGAAACCTCCTGGAGGAGCTTTTCAGGCTGTGAAGCAGGAGCTTGTTTGGAGGAGAGACGGAAAAGAAAGTCCCTATTCAACAATTCTGGGTGTAGGGGTTAAACCATATTGTTAATCAGTCATTCTTGTGTATTTCCTACAGCCTTTTGGGTTGTTACCATGCTTATTTCAGAACTTTGCAGAAAACAGCGAATTCTGAAATGGTTTTAAGAATTATGTATTACTGGCTGAAACTGTTGGTGGGAAGGGGTGGGTGGAATAACAAACAAAACTTTCAGATCTATGCTGCTGTTGGTTGGAGAAAGCTAGAATGGCAGGAGCATGTAGGCAAAAAAACTTCTGAGAGGCTAGAAGAGGAGAAGATGCGCCTGAAAAAAAGATTTTATCTTTTAAGATTTTTTTCAGATTCACAGGCAAACAGAAGAGTCTATTTTGACAGCAACAACGTGATGCATTCAGGTTTGAAACAGACACTAGTACAAGAACTATAACAATTAAATATAAACTACTGTATCATTAACCATATTCTATAGCAGCCATGGGCAAACTTCAGCCCTCCAGATGTTTTGGACTTCAACTCCCACCATTCCTAACAGCCTCAGGCCCTTTCCTTTTCCCCCTCAGAGTTTTTTAGGAATAGTCGGAGTTAAAGTACAAAACACCTGGAGAGCCGATGTTTGCCCACGCCTATTCTATAGGAACTGAAAACAAGCTTACTAAACCAAGTGACAAGATACTTGGTTTTGTCACATTAGGCCCAAGGAGGTTTTAAATAATCTGATGCATGGGGAAGAAGAAAAGGGTGAGATGGGTCATGGTGGTGTTCATGATTGTCTTGCTGACTGTGTCGATGAAATACTGAATATACAAGTCCCAATTGGCTAAGTATTCATTCAGCATGAGAAAAATATCTGTTTGAACAAACATACAAGTATGTGTGTGTGTGTGTGTATATAATGTAAACTCCTAGCCTCAAAGAGATAACAGTTAACTAGATTAAATCATTCAGTGCAAGAATCCCCAATTAAAACATTCATGCCCTTTTTAAAAACTTTCAACAAATGACAGTTTGTGTGGGACCAATAGATTTGAGAGGAGGTGGTGGTGGTGGTGATGGTGGTATGTGACCCATTCCAGTGTCAAAAATTGTTCTGGAATTTCCTTTTTTGTAATTTATATCGACTTGTTGAGGTTGGAGTAGTAAAAAAAACAAACTAGTTCAGTCTTCTACCTAATTACCCTTCAGATATTTCAACATGAATGGGGATCTTGACTGCTTCAGAATCATCTGAATCTATATTCATGTATATTGAAAGTGTGCAACACTTCTTGCACTATACCCCAAACAAGTGGCCAACACTCATTATAGCCATCAGATGTATCCTCACAGGGTATAAACTGCCATCCTTGGTGGGAGGGTGCTTCTCTGGTATTTTAATGACAGCCAATGTTACCATCTGTGTGACCTCTTATATTTGTGTCAAAAGTCTTCCTTGAGGTGAGGGGAAAGAGAAGACAGGAAAGGCCCGGTGACCTGCCTTAGCTTCAATAGCCCTCTTGCTTCAAGGAGGGAGAAAAAGACAGAAGCGTTGTGGCTTAGGGAGAAAAGTTATGCTCTATAAAAAGATTCCCAACATTAAAAAAAAATCAGGAACCACTTCGACCAGGGACCACTCTCCAACATTAGTACCAATAGGGTTACAAATTCGTTTTGGTCAACTTTAGATTCAATTTGGTTATTTGGGGTGCTGACTCAGAAAAATGCATTGGATAGACTGGGGATAAAGCAACTTTGTGTCTTCTACCTTCAACCAGGTGCAGATGAGATGGTCCTTTATGCAGAACAGTGCTACTAAAAATCTTATGGGAAGGAAGCTAGAATTGCCTTTCAAACAGCCCCCCCCCCAATAGTGAATTCACTGTTTTCTTGCCATTTCTACTCAAACCTACTCTTTTAAAAAAATAAAATATATTATCTTTATGTGAAAATATATTTTTAAACTTATTAAATACAGTATTTTGATCATGTCACCTGATATTTTTTGCAGATCTGGCAGAAACCCATTTTTAAAAAATCAACATTTCCTTGTATTTAGTATTCTGGACCCACATCTTAACTACTTGAAATTCTAACCTTGTAGCATTTTGACATTTTTAAAAGGATTTCAATAAGGCTGTCAAATTTGCTAACACTTGATGTGATGGGAATTATTCTCTTGCATTCAGAAGCATTCAGAAATCACCTCATATTCAGTAGCACAAAGCACATTATTTTATGCGTGTGACATTCTAGTTATTTTTCAAAGAAGCGGGTTACATGTGTGTGAGAAAATGTCTCTGTAACTTTGTTATATAAACTCCTTTTCATAATGGAAAAGAAGCAGTTCTCAATTTACATCCTGGTTGTGAACATTTTGGGGAGTTTGTATTGTAATCAAGTAATGGCTCCCCAAAAAAAGCTTTTGCGCATTCTGGCAGTGATAATTGAAATGAAACTAAGACCTGCAGTTTATGTCTCTCGAAATAGTTGTATAATCAAACATGCCCCAAAGATTGGCCCCACTACTACAGATCACGCCAGCAAGAAAAATAAAAAAACCCACGTGTCCAGTATTAGAATTTCAGTAGCTCTATTCGGGGATTGTGTTTTATAATCATATGCATATAGACCAGTGGTTCTCAACCTTCCTAATGTCGTGACCTCTTAATACGGTTCCTCATGTTGTGGTGACCCCCAACTATAAAATAATTTTCATTGCTACTTTATAACTGTAATTTGGCTACTGTTATGAATCATTATGTATATATATATATATATATATATATATATATATCTGATATGCAGGATGTATTTTTATTCACTGGACTAAATTTGGCACAAATACCTGATACACCCACATTTGAATACTGGTGGGACTGGGGTGGGGGTGACACACTGATTTTGTCATTTGGGAATTATAGTTGCTGGAATTTATAGTTTACCTACAATCAAAAAGCATTCTGAACTTCACCAATGATGGAATTGAGCCAAACTTGGCACACAGAACTCCCATGACCAACAGAAAAGACTAGAAGGGTTTGGTGGGCATTGCCCCTGAGTTTTGGAGTTGTAATTCACCTACATCCAGAGAGCATTGTGGTCTCAATGATGGATCTGGAGCAAATTTTGCACAAATACGCAATATGCCCAAATGTGAACACTGGTGGAGTTTGGGGAAAATAGACCTTGACATTTGGGAGTTGTAATTAATGGGATATATAGTTCACCTACAATCAAAGAGAATTCTGAACCCCACCAATGATAAAATTGGGCCAAATTTCCCACAAAGAACCTCCATGACCAACAGAATACGTTGTGTATTCTGATGGTCTTTGGCAACCTCTCTGACACTCCCTGGTGACCCTCCTCCCTCCCCCCTGGATCCAGACCCCCAGTTTGAGAAATGCTGCAGTAGAGGAAATTGGGAAAGTGCATTTAGATACCACCACACCAATCTTGATGGAGAAAAAGTACCTGTGTTCAGCTGAATGGAGTACATTGCTTTTTGCAATCAAATACTTAGATAAGGTGATAATTCTGATCATGCTGAACTTTGTATTCACTTTAGTGTGGGGTTACTTTGCTGCAACAAATCTTCTCTATAAGCAGAGGGAGGGCAGTGTACGAGGTGAGATTCAAGCATATATCTGCAGTTTCTCCTACACAACTTTAAAATAAAGTATCTTCATTTTGCCATGAGTTTTCCAGACTGTATAGCCGTGTTTCTGAAGCATTCTCTCCTTACATTTCACCCACATCTATGGCAGGCATCCTGAGTGGTTGTGAGGTCTGCTGAAAACTAGGCAAGCATGGTTTATATATCAGTGGAATGTCCAAGATGGGAGAAGGAACTCTTGTCTGTTTGAGGCAAGTGTGAATGTTGCAATTGACCACCTTGATTAGGATTAATGACCTTGCAGCTTCAAAGCCTGGCTGGTTGCTGACTGGGAGATCCTTTGTTAGCTGGCCCTGATTGATTCTGGTCTGGAATTCCCCTGTTTTTTGAGTGTTGCTCTTTATTTACTGTCCTGATTTTAGAGTTTTTAGTATTGGTAGCCAGATTTTGTTCATGTTCATGGTTTTGTTCATGTTCCTTTCTGTTGAAATTGTCCACATCATGCTTGTAGATTTCAATGGCTTCTCTGTGTAGTCTGACATGGTGGTGGTTAGAGTGGTCCAGCATTTGACTCTTAACAACTACCATGTCAGACTACACAGAGAAGCCACTGAAATCCGTAATGCTTCTGGGACATGGCCATACAGCCTGGAAAACTCACAGCAACCCAGTGATTCTGGCCATGAAAGCCTTCTACAACATATCTTAATCAAGCTAGTTTTCTTGTTAAAGTTGATTACTTCTGACAGAGCACATGTGAGAACCTTTAAAAACTGTATACATGTAGAAACACCACAAAACATGCACTGAAATAATACAATTTTACAGTAGGAAAATCTGTCTTGTAACACCTATTTGATATTGGTGTGATCATTCTGCCTATTTCTTTAAATCAGGTGTATACATACAAAAAACCATCCACTGTTACTGTTAATCAGATTCATTCTTTCATCTGAAAATTACTTGTTACAAATTATGGTACAAACTACATTGAAAACCTTGGGATAACACATTCTAGTACTATAATCTGGATTTGAAAAACTATTTCTGAGCAAAGTAGGCTCATTCAATTAATACGATTAACCCTACAGGGGGGCCATGGTTTGCAGAGCAGGTTAAGCCACCAGTTACAGAAAATCTTTCTGACCAGAAGGTGGGTTGGGTGAGCAGAAGGTGGGTTGGGTTAAAGCCATGGGTTGGGTGAGCTCCCATCATCAGCCCTAGCTTCTGCTTATCTAGCAGTTCAAAATCAGCAATGTGAATACATTAATAGATATTGCTTTGGTAGAGAGATAAAAGTCGCCCCTGAAAATGTCATGCTGGCAATTCGATTAGGAAGGCATCCATGGACAACAGGCTCCTCGACATGGGAAATTGAACAACAACACCTCCTAATGGCTGAGTCGAGCACAGCCTCCAGATGCCGAAAACGAAAAAGAGGGAAGCCATGCCTCTGCTATGTACTGCCTGTCTTTGTTAATTGTATGATAGCATTGGATGTTTGACATGTATATGTTCTGTAATTCACTTTAAGTCCCCTCGGGGAGATAGAGCAGAATATAAATAAAGTATATTATTATTGTTGTTGTTGTTGTTATTATTAACATACTACCCTACACTTAATTCAGTGGGGCCCCTTCCACACAGCTGAATAGAATCCTTCATTATCTGCTTTGAACTTTGAACTAGAATATATGGCAGTGTGGACTCAGATAACCCAGTCCAAAGCAGATATTGTGGGATTTTCTGCCTGGATATTCTGGGTTATATGGCTGTCTGGAGGGGCTCTGGATCTAATCTAGCTAGCAGTAACCAACAGAATTTAAGCCTTAGTATTCAGAGTTGCAACCAGTCAACAATATTTGAAAAATGCAACTTTAAAACATAAGTTTTAAACCACATGTTTTTCCTTCTTCCTTCTAGTATCTACATGCGAATGGAATTGTCCACCGTGATTTGAAGCCAGAAAACCTTCTGTATGCAACACCAGCTCCTGATGCACCTTTAAAAATAGGTAATTGACTTTTCCCAGTACTAGGTTGTGTTTTGTTTGCATCCTGATGCTATAATGCAGTGAATGGTGGGGACACCCTCATACACCCATTTATCTCATTCCAGTTATGCTCAGAACATCCCACAGTACTGACTAAGGCTGGATCTACACTGCACTATAATCCAGTTTCAGAATGTGGATTAACAGGTAATTTGATCTGGATTATAGGGCAGTGTAGATCCAGTCTAAGGCAATCTCTTCAGACCAAATAGAAAATAGCAGCCAGTAGTTTCCATTTAAATCTTGTGGTGCATCTACACTATCTAAACTATCTTATATCACTTTGATTTCACTTGAACTGCTATAAATGCACGCTATAGAATGGCATAGTTTGTTATTTGGTGGGTCACCAGAGCTCTCTAGCGAAGAATTATAAGTACTCCATCTTTAAACTGCAAATCCCAAGTTACCATAGAATAAAACTGTGGCAGTTAAAGTTTAACCATGATGCTGAGTAGTGTGAAAGGCCTTAGGTCTTTGGTCAAATTTCAAAGGAACTATCCATGGTGCTGAAACCCTACCACTAAATTAAGTTCAGTGCCCTGGATAGCTCCTTTAAAGCTAGATTTTTTTTTTGTATCAGAAGCAACTTGAGAAACTGCAAGTCACTTCTGGTATAAGATAATTAGCCGTCTGCAAGTACATTACCCAGGGGACTCCAGAATTTTTTACCATCCTGTGCGGGCTTCTCTCTTCTCACCACATGAGAAGATGGAACTGACAGACAGAAACTCACTCTGCTCCTCGAATTTGAACCACCGATCTTTCAGTCAGCAGTCCTGCCAGCATAAGGGTTTAACCCATTGCACCGCCATGGCTCCCAAAGATAGATTAAAACCCAGAATGGATTTATGGTCCTGCTAATATGGGAAATAGCATCTGCCTGCCAGTGGTGTTATGTTTGAGAAGTTAAAGGATGCATAAGGCAGAAAAGCAAGAATGAACATGCTAGTTGTGTCCTCTTCATCAGTGTCTGCATAGCTCCACTATATATTGAGGATTAATTCGTATTACAGGTTTTTTTCTTGCCTTGTAGAGCCATATAGATCCAGGGTTTTATTACATAGAGGAGGTTTGCCCTGCAAAGCTTTGCAATCAATATGTTGAAAACAATTAGAACTTGGGTGGAAGTGGGACTAGTTAATGTGGTTCTCTTCATTCTTCATTATCTCAATGTGTCCTCAAACTAACACTTGGATAGGGCCTTTATTCAACAATAATTGTGCATATTGGCCTCAGGATATGAAATTATGGTAGTCTCCTGTCCAGGAACAGGCATCCACAGAGATATTAAGGGCTCCTCCAAATACCCCTGCAGAGGATGTCTTTGTTTTGCCTCCTACTACTGGAAAATACCTGTTGTCTTCGGCCCCTTTCCTCTCCAACAACCATAAATAGACCAGGTGAGAAAAGGGGAGTTTTAGAGCATATTGATAATTTCACTGTTGGCAGTGAATTCTGCTCTCCACAATGGTTAAAAAAATGAGATGTGATGCAATAAGTGCCACATAGTAATTCATCAAATACATGACGGCTCATTGTTTTAAACCAAGCATGGGCAAACTTCAGCCTTCCAGGTGTTTTGGACTTCAACAGTTAAGGCCCCACCTATCTTCGCGATTGCATCTTCCTCTACGAACCAGCGCAAACTCTGAGATCCACCAGGAAGGCTCTTCTCTCATTCCCACCGCCATCATTAGCACGATTGGTGGGGACGAGGGAGAGGGCCTTCTCGGTGGTGGACCCCCACCTCTGGAACATCCTCCCCAGGAAAATAAGACAAACCCCATCACTCTCCTCTTTTTGTAAGAGCTTGAAGACTTGGTGGTTTCATCAGGCCTTTGAGAACAACTAGTATGAGCACCAGCTTCTGGCCACTAGTTAGATTCTGGCCCTTTACCCTCACCAATTACCCCAGTCAGTTCCCCAATAGGCTCAGGAAATAAGCAGCTACTGTTGGCCATTGTTGGGTCTGGTGACCCACTCCCCTGGCCCCTCATGTCTTACTTGTACTAGCCCTGGCCCAGCCATTGCAAACTGCATCAGCCCTTTTTGAAATTTTGACCCTAACAGCTAAACCTGGCACGAAAGAATAAGGTGGGAGTAGTTTTAATGTATATGTGTTATGTTGATAACTTTATGCTTATGTTTTGCTTACTCTGTACGGTTTTTGCGATCTGGAAACCGTTCTGGGTCCCCTCGGGGAGATAGAGTGGTATATAAATAACGTTTATTATTATTCATCTCCCACAATTCCTAACAGCCTAGTGGCTATTGGGAATTGTGGGAGTTGAAGTCCAAAATACCTGGAGGGTCGAAGTTTGCCCGTGCCTGGTTTAAACTGTTAAGTAAAAAAATATAGTCTTAGAAACCAAACACCAGCCATTTAACTTTCATGTGATAATACTATGAGAGCTATTTGGTTCTATCTCCTCTTCCTCTTTCTGTCTCTTTTTTGCATTTGCTTCTTCCATTTGTATCTTTTCTTTTCTCCCATGTTTGGTTTAATGTCTCCTCCAGTTATCTGTAACAAACATTGGGATTTGTGATATATTTGAGAATCCTAATGTTTTCCAGGGCTGCTCAGTTTGTTTGCCATCACATATTCTCATGTTATGAAACACTTTTAATGTTATCTCCCCACAACCACTTTTAGCACATTTGCTATTTTAAAATGCTAAGTAACATTTCGTTCCTTAGTTTCAGCTAATGTTTGTTCTTCTACTTTGGCAATAGCAGCATCACGGGGACATCAATAATGGAGGCATGGCTTCCCACTTCCATAAGTGGAGTTCTGTTCATAGTATGTACCTTCCATAATCTACATTGATGCCCTGGATGCCCCTAAACCATTTGGAATCTGGAAAAATAAAAAGACCCTCCCTGCCCCACCACTCTTTTCCACATGGGCAAGAGCATCTTCTAATTGAACAATTACACTTTTGAATCTAATTTTTTTTGAGCTTGAAACATGAAAAATTCATTAGAAATGCTTACTTCTCTGTGTTTTTATTTTCTTGGTAATGGTTTAGCATAAGGTTTTTAAACAGATGAAATATTTCACTTAATTAATTCAGCACTGTGCTGCAGGAAACGTTATAAAATAATAAACCTTTCTGATTTGTATGTAACAGCTGATTTTGGACTTTCCAAGATTGTTGCAGATCAAGTGACCATGAGAACTGTCTGTGGAACTCCAGGGTATTGTGGTATGTTCTTTTCTTTCTTATAGTATTAGAAATGACTGAATCTATACTAAATTGTTCAACTATCCATAATTTCCTAGACCCACAATAGTGAAAAAAATCATATCAAAATATAATTAGGCTGTGTCTAAAGCAGAGCTTGGAAACACTAGCATTAACATCAAATTACTATTTCTTTTCCTTGTATTAAATATTTTCATAGAAAAATGAAAACTTTATTTAGGTTTTAATTAGTTTTAAATTAAAATAAAATTCAGTTATTTATTTATTTACATTATTTCTATCCCGCCCACATCAGCCTGAAGGTGACTCATATATTACTATGTATTTATTAAAATTAGCTCAAAATGACTCAATGATCCTAAATTGAAAATTAACTGTCACTCAATTGATTAACAATAATATAATATTTATTTATTTATCATGTCAGAAGCAAATTGAGAATATAGTTGTAATGTATATTTTAAAAACCCTCAAACAAAGTTAAACACTTGGCATTATACTAAATGTCCTTTGACCAGAAGCTGGCCACTTGGAGTGCATCTGGTGTCGATTTAAGAAGGTTCGCCATTGAGCATGTGGCAGGGCTCAGATAGTATTGTAGTAGGTGGTCTGGATGGATATCTGTGAGGAATACTTTGATTGTGGTTTTCCTACATGGCAGGGGGTTGGACTAGACCCATGTGGTCTCTTCCAACTCTATGATGCTAAGATTCTAAGGCAGTGGTCCCCATCCTGCGATCCGTGGACCACCAGTGGTCCGCAAGAATGAAAATATAGTCCATTACTACACTGTTGCCTTGAAACCATGTGGCAACGAGGGCGATTGGTCTTGTGAAACCCTCTTATAGTGTCAAGACAATGGGAATGCCAGGAGGGGAGAGGCTGACTACCCACGAAAAATTACTACTACTCCATCAGCTCTAGATTATTAAATATGGTTTTCTGCAGGCGATACCGGATGGCATATGTTCTGTATCAGAAACTAGAGCTGATGTAGTTTATCCAATGGAATTTTCTAAATCAGCGCCCCAAATAACAAAACCGATTCAAAAATTGACAAAAAACCAATTTATGTATGTATTTGTTTATTTTATGCCTCACATATAGAAACCTAAAATAACAATGTATTTATTTATCATATCAAAAGCGAACCAAGAGTACAGTTGTACTAAAAAAGCATAAAGTTTTAAAACTTGACATTGCACCAAATGTCCTTTGACCAGTAGCCGGCCACTTGGGAGTGCCTCTGGTGTTGCTGTAAGGCGGTCCTCCATTGTGCATGTGGCAGGCCTCAGATTCCATTGCAATAGGTGGTATGTCATGGACTCCACTTTGTGGCCTCATCCTTAAGATTGGCTCTGCATCTCATGGTGCCTTCCAAGTTGCCCAATCTTCTGTGTGCCCAGGAGGGAGTTTCTCATCCAGTCTCAGCCACTGATTGAGGTTCCGGGTTTTAACCTGCCACTTTTGGACTCTTGCTTACTGCGGTGTTTGACATCTCTGGCCCATCCTCTGTTCGGATACCAGCCAGCAGGTCGATAACTGAAATCAAGAAACAGCTTCCTAAGATCTACAGAAATACTTTCAGCAACAACAATATGATTTAAATAATTTTCAAAAGGTTTGCCAATGTTTTAATGAACTATACCTACAGTCTCATCTTAAGTCATGTGAATATATTTCCATTCAGGCAATAGGACTTTTGCTCATTGATCAATAAATACAGTCTAAATATCCAAAAGAGTAGGGATTCTCTTCCAGTAGTGTCTGATCTAACAGTAAAATATCAAGTATGGAAGGTTCTGAACCCAGAACAAACAGACAGAAAATTTGTATGTTCACATACCTCCAGGCATTTATTTCCCACTATCTGTTGCCTTTTTATGACTGACACATATTATTTTAATGTAGCGTTAAATATTTAAAATGTTTAGGAGGTGTTCAGATTAGATTACTTCACATTTTGATAGAATGAACAATCTGTGTGCTTTAATGCACTGCAAGCCTCCGGGTTTTTAATAACAGAGATACCTCAGGCTTGAATAAAAGATAGGGGCTTTAAAAATTAACCAAAGCAACAAAAATATTGTGCAGACAATAACAGGACTCTAAGCAAGAAAGATGTGAAGCAGCCTAGTACAATGAGATATAGTGGTATTAGTTGTTCATTAATAATTAAGTTCTGCAATAGTTATGCTTCGCTCTAGGCTGTCAAAGCAGTTGACCATAAAATGAAAATAATAGATTAAAATGTATAACCTATGTGGAACATCTCAGATAATCTACTGATTAAGATGCAGAGAAAATGCAAATATGAATATTTTTGTGTCTGAAAGTCTAAATCGTAAAAAATTAAATAATAAAAAGGGGAAATGTTTTGTGGTTATTAATTTATTTATTTGCAGAGATTTAAATGTACCATACTATTTTGATTAAAATGAAAATTAGACACTTTGTGAAGGTGAATATATTTAAGAAGAAAATCAAGTATATTTCCTTTCTACAAAACTAAAGCTGAAACAAATTTGGAATTTTTTTGTTCATTTTGTTTTTTGGTATACCCAACTTTTGGAAGTTCCCAGAAGATTTTGTTTCAATTTTTTTCAGGGACTTCATTTTGTTGAAATTGGATTAAAAAAAAGAAATATTCATATATTTCATATGTTAAGGTTTGTGTGTGTATGTGTATCTCAAATCTATATAAATAAAAATGTTATGTCTGTTTGTAGGATTAACATAACTCAAAGACCACTGGATTAATTGACATGAAATTTGGACACAATACGCCTATCAGGCCAATGAGTGACCACCACTCATATAAATACCTGTACTGAAAAACAAAGCAGAAGAGACATAAAAAGCCAAAAATTCCAAAACATACATCACAGTGCATGCGCAAATACACATATACACAAATATATACACATATATACATACACAAAACACATATACATAGACTGGGCCACAGCAACGCGTGGCAGGGGACAGCTAGTATTAACATAAAAATAGAGCAACAAAACAGAAACATTAACAGTAGTTACATAGGACATCAGTTATAGGAATTTCAACTGGATTTTGGGTTAGTATAAGGTTCTCTGAAAGTAGACAATACATATTGGCAGCTGTTCCCCGTTGGTGTTACTTCTTCCTACATTTAACTTTTGCTTTATTGACAAGGCTTTTGTCATCTGCAGCACCGGAAATTCTACGAGGATGTGCCTATGGCCCTGAAGTAGACATGTGGTCCTTAGGAATAATCACCTACATCTTGTAAGTTTAATGGAACGTTTACATTTTAAAAATTTTTAACTGTGTCAACTAGAACTTAAGAGATCAACAACTTGTTTTCTTCTGTTTGCCTTTAAAAAGTTTGGAGAATACAAAGACCCCTGAGAATTCATATCATATGTAAAATGTGAGAAACCCCAAAGGAGTAGCAAAAAGATAACTATTTGAATATTGTCTCTTCTGAGTTGATACGAAGATGCAACCCTATTTGGCAAATACTTTGGGGAGATTTTATGACATTCGTTCTTGAAGCCCTCCTAGTATAAGAAAAAACCAACCCATTGGCAAGGACATGTCAGCAGAGAACTGAAGATCTAGATAAGCCTGGATGAGATGTTGACCTCTAACCATAATAATGCATCAGGGGAAGGTCTGCCAAGGCATTAGCTATTTGGGATATTCTTTCTGTTGCTGGAGGAACATTTAGAGGAGTGGTGGTTCTCATGAAACTTTTCCTTGATTCAAGTCTCCAGGGTGGAAGCTGATAGCCATACAGTGGGTGGCAATTGGCAGCAACTTCCCGTCGCACATTGGGGGGGGGGGGAGTAGAGTCAGCTAGCTAACAGTAGGTGTAGGTTTGAGACATCCTATGATTATTCTAAATATCTTGGAAGTTTCTGAACAGACTCAGAAGTGGAGTTGATAGATCAAAAGACAAACTGGCAAAATGGCACTACCTAGAATGGTGGTTCTCAGTGTGTGGATCCCCAGGTGTTTTGACCTACAACTCTCAGAAATCCCAACCAGTTTGCCAGCTTTTAGGATTTCTGGGAGTTGAAGGCCAAAACATCTGGGGACCCACAGGTTGAGAACCACTGACCTAGAAGAATCCTCCACCTTGTGTGACTGTGGAGCAGAATAAACAACTCAGCATCTGTATGCTCGCCCACAATACCCTGCCTCATGCACAGAGGAAAAACTGCTTAAACTACAGACAATGCAGTAGCTGTTGCACGTTTTTGGTCCAAAAGCATTTAGTTGCTTGTGCTCCCATTATTTTATCAAATTTAAACTTATTTATTTATGCAATGCTTTTGACATGAAATTTTTATAAAAAGCTATTTGGGAGTGCAAAAGAGAGGTGGTTGTTCAAGGAACAGACTAATATAGTTTCTAATATTTGTGGTGGGCTAATGTTGTATTTAAATTTTAAAGTGCGTTTTATTTTGTTTTGCTTCTGCTCTAGAACATGTATTTTTTCTTGACACTATTGCCAGTTAGACAAATCACATTAGACACATTAGACAAATTACATTCAGCCTCAGGGGGAGGCGGTGGCAAGCCTCTTCTGGACCAACCTTGCCAAGAAAACCCTATGAGAATATGCCCTTAAGACCACTATAGAAACATGGAAGAGATCCCAATGGTCATCCAGTCCAACCCCCTTCTTAGGAACACAGAATCAAAGCACTCTCAACAAATGGCCATCTGGCCTCTGCTTAACCTCCAGAGAAGGAGACCGCCATACTCCAAGACAATATCCTCCCATTGCCAAACAGCTCTTACTGTCTGGAAGTTCTTTCTAATGTTTAGATGGGTTTCCTGCTATTTGAAACCATTGCTCTGTGTCCTAGTCTCTTGAATAGCAGAAAAACAAGCTGTACAAACCTCCCCCTCTTCAATGTGACATCCTTTCAAATATTTAAACATGACTTTCATATCCTTTCTCAGCCTTTTCTTCTTGAAACTAAACTTATCCAGCCCCCTAAGCCATTCCTCATTGGGCTTGGTTTCCAAACTTTTGATCATTTTGGTCGCCCTTCTCTGGACACATTCCAACTTGTCATAAGCCTTCTTGAATTGCAGTGCCCAGAATTGGACACTGTTCTCCAGATGAGATCTGACCAAAGCAGAATAGAGTGGGACTATGTCTGTAGGTTAGAAATGATATGAAGATACACAACTACAAATATTTCACTTGAACATATATGCACTTTGTGCTGCTCTAGGCAATATGGTTGATTTTAAACCATCATTTGGCGCCTTGAGACTTTGTAGATTGAGACTTTGTATCTGAGACTGAATTTCTAGAATCAGAAAAATATACTCTTCTTTAGTCAGTAACTGTGCCTTGTCCACTATTTTCATTGCCACTGGATGTTCTCCTCCTAGTATTTGAAATCACCATTTTGCACACATATATTACCACTCAATAGTAAAGGTTTTCCCCTGACATTAAGTCCAGTCATGTCTGAATCTGGGGGTTGGTGCTCATCTCCATTTCTAAGCCAAAGAGCTGGTGTTGTCTGTAGACACCTCCAAGATCATGTGGCTGACATAACTACATGGAGTGCTGTTACCTTCTCACCAGAGTAGTACCTATTGATCTACTCACATTTGCATGTTTTTAAACTGCTAGGTTGGCAGAAGCTGGGACTGAAAGCGTAAGCTCACGCTGCTCCCCGGATTCGAACCTGCAGCCTTTTGGTTAACAAGCTCAGCAGCTCAGCAGCTTAACCCACTGCGTCACCGGGTACTATCACAGATTATGACATTTTGAAGACAGTGCCAGGAAAAAAGAAAGTGGATGCCAGATCGTGGGATTGCAGGGAGATCTTCATGCTTTTTTCTTTTGCATACTAACTCGGTCCCCATCAGTTCACCGCCCCAACAAATGTAACACAGAGTGACACAAGGCGTCACTTCTGATGAAGAGGTTAAAACAATTGGCATACCCAGTGGGCTGCAAAAGTGCTCCTCGTGAAATGTTCTCCACATTTAGAAACTGAAGATGCACATTAAGGGGCAGGCCAACCTTAAATAGCCTACAAATGATGCCCTCATTAAATGCAGTGTTTTGGCATGTAACACTTCCTTTCAGTAGTTTTCTGGTCTCTATCTGTAGAGACCATCAAATACATTTTCTCCTATGCAGTGTCTTTGCCTCACTATCCAGAAATATATTTACCTTTGGGGACGAGGTTGTTATTATTGTTGTTCTGTGCCTAGCACATAGTTTTGGGGGCTGAGAGCATGTGATTCACTGTGACAAAGCAGGAAGTCAGAGACTCCAGTGGTGCAATGGGTTAAACTACTGATCAAAAGGTCAGCGGTTCGAATCCAGGGAGCGGAGTGAGCTCCAGCTTCCCAAGCGAGGACATGAGAGAAGCCTCCCACAGGATGGCGTCCCCTGGGCAATGTCCTTGCAGGCAGCCAAGTCTCTCATGTCAGAAGTGACTAGCAGTTTCTCAAGTCACTCCTGACACAGAAAAAAAAACAGGAAGTTGACTCCTGGTCTCCCAGCACTCATATTACTGCACCACACTGACTCTTTTGGGATGGATTTTCATCAAAGTTACATTGCGTAGTTATACTGGAATGCAATTGGGCTCAACTCTAATTTCAGTCAGCGTGAGGCTGCTATTGTTCTAGACTAGAGAGCATTGAGATTAATCTGCTTTGAGTTAGATTTTCAAAAATATTTAATGTTTAAATAAATTTACATTCAAAAACTATCTCAGTTACATACAATGTTCCAGTATAACAAAAGCAGGAAAATAAAAAAAAACATGAAAGGGCCGGGGGGGGGGGGGGCACCATTGGCAAGTTTCTGTCAAAGCTGATCAAATAACCAAATGTAAGTCCATTTAGAAATGTCATCTATATATCTTTCTTTCAAATGTTGTAAGCATTGACCCCATCTACAATGCTATACAATGCAGTTAAATTGCATTATATGAGTCCATGTTTAAATGTTTATATTGGAAAGTGCTTGTTGTATATTTTATGTCATGGCCTATGTCATGGCCTATGGCTAGTACAATAAACAATTCATTCATGCATTATATGAGTCTACACTGATGATATAATTCAGTTTCAAACTGCATTATATGGCAGTGTAGATGGGGCCATTGTTAGATTTTCTATCCATTGGATCACAAGTGGAGAACAAGGATCTTTCCAGAAACAAAGTATGAATGTTTATTAGTCAAAGATGCACAAAAATCCACATACTTGAATATCAATGAACTTCCCAAAAATAATTTTACTTGTGCCATTACATCCTCCCAAAGTGTAGCTACCATGGCACATTAAGGAAGCATTAATAGGATTGCAACTATTTGCTGATTTAGAATATCCTTTCTTGAATAGATGATGTGATAGTCAATATATCCAAAAGAGCTGTTTCTGCTATATAAGATATAGTTGGAGATCTATAGCTATTCTAGTTACAGATGTCAAAACCAATGGCTATTGCTTAGTCTTCCTCTCACACACAAACATATTGTCTGCTCATTCCAGAAAGGGTAGAATTGTCTGCAGAACAATTTCAGCCCTAGCAGAGTGTTCTGGAAAACTAATTGACTCATCCATATATGGCACAAAAGCTGATCTGTTTTACTTTCTTGTAAAACGATAAGCCCTAGGAAATACAAAACTGGTGAATGGGGAGATTTGGCTGCTATTCCTGCTTTTTATTTGCTTCTCAATCCCCTCTGAAGACAGTTCTCTCTCCTCATGCATAACTGATGAGAGGATAGCATCCATTTTCTTCACTGAAAAGAGGTTAGATTTACTGATGCTGAAATGATTTCTGTTCCAGGTGCAAACATGTTTAACTATTTCTAGAGGTACTCTTTTGGGTTTTCTTCTCCTTCCAATACTGGGATATTCTTGCAGAGCACAAGTAGAAACTCTCTGGAAGGACAGATGAAGGGCTCTTGGATGCTGTTTACCAATTTCTTTCACGGAATAAGTTGGCACAGCTCTCTCTGTTTCATTGCCAAAAACACAGAGTTTGGGAAGTTTATCTTCTATAGTTAAAAAGTTACCTTTCCAAAGATCTTAAGAAAATTCGGATGTTATTGTCATGTCCCTGTGGCTGACCACAAGAGGAGACGTATGAAAGGGAAACTTGGGGTGCATATTTGCACTAATTAATGTAGTTTGTCCTCACATTAACTGCCATGGTTCAATGCAATGGAACCATATGAGTTGTAGTTTTATAAGGTGTTTAGCCTTTTTTAATGCCAAAGTGTGTTGTTGATTCCATAGCATTGAGCCAAGGTAGTTAAAGTGGTTTGAAAATGCATTAATTCTATAGAGTAATCCTTGTATATTTATTATTTATTTAACAGTTGTGGGTCCATGAACCATAATAAAGTTCTTAATTAATGTTCTAAATAAAGCCTTCGATTAATAAGAGTGCACCTACAACACTGACATTGCCCAGAAAAATACCCTTATGGAGTTGACATAAAGTATAACTTTCCCATAACTGTAATGGAGAAAGGCCACAAAGGAAAAAAATAACTGAGTGAGGAGAGAATCAGCTTCCCTCCACCTTCTGCCCTAGTAGAGTTTTAGATTTGATAGTAGTTCTGTCACAAAGTTCTCCACCCAGCTCAACAGCATTTTGTTGACCATCATTATCTATTCTCCTTCTGTTTGTGTGATCCAGGATGATAAACTCTGTAAGGTAATGGCTGAAAGCCTAAGGTTTATCTACCCTACTACAAAATCCAGAGCCAATCTGGAATAGCAATACTCTACACTGAGCTCACAGGCGGTCATGTGGAATATGTCCAACCCAAGTGGCAGTGTGATTGAGTCTTTATGATCCAACTGGTCTGAAAACAGTTCAGTCTGCTGAACTGTCACCTTACCTTTATTGTCACCATTACTGCTGCTGGATGGACTTAGTGTCAGATGCCTTTGATGACATCAGCAAAGGTGCACAATGATATCCAAGTGCCCTCCCAGAGCTCTGTGCCCATCTGCCACTGTAATGAAAGGCAACAAATGCCTAATCAGCCCCCTTTTCTCTGCATTGCCAAGAACAATGGAAAGAGACTGAGTAAGCAACAGACCAGCTTGCTCCAGAGCCAGTCATAATTGCCATATTCTGCCCAAAGTGTGGCCTGCTCAGTGGCAGATTTACCATTGTGCTTAGGTGTACTTAAGCATAGGGCCCCGTTGGCCAAGGGATCAATCTTCCTGCCAAAAATAACATGTATGATTTTGCTAATGTGGTGAAATTCTAAATTTGAAGACAGTCTGTTCTGGAGTGATTCCAGATATAATGACAGTTGATAGTCTATGGGAATGTGTCACAAAGCAGGCAGTGCAGGCCTACCTAGCCTACCTCCTTTGGGGTCCAAGTAAGAGGTCTCATAACTCAACTTCCCGAAGGAACTCACTCATAACTCAACTTGACAGGGCCTCATTTCAGCAAAACTCCAGAGCATTCACTGACTTTGCTTGACCTGGTTTATCCTTCATTGAGCACTTAAAGTCCCTGGGTGTCATTTGGGCATCCAGGAACAACTTCTGATCCTGAGTTTGGTGGCTAGTGTAAACAAGCCCCTAATCTTTCACACTCATTTATACCTATTCAGTGACCAAAACCATTTGGCTACCCAAAGAGAAAGACAAGCTGGCACTGCCATTCATTCTATATATAGAAGGTGACAGCACATGCAGATGGATCCTTCTTCATTTCTGGTAATGGAAGAGGATCTTCCACCAGGCTAACTCATTTCATTCTCTTCCCTAAAAATAACACTAGGTGGCAGTGTTGATGCGTATCGTATTACTTTCGGTCATAAGCAGGCACCTACATGATGTGTGCATCCCTAATCACAAACACATATGCACTCACACATAGGCATTTTTAATGTCCTTTTGCTTCCACCTACAGCCAATGCGAGATATTTTCAGTTTTTAATTTTTTAACAGTACTTTAAATCTTCCAAAATACTGTTAAAATAGATTTAAAATTCTCCATGTCTTAAATCCCAAATTCTTAACACCGCCATTCATGTAGGAACATAACCACTTCAAAGAGAAGGCCCGTGGACCTACAGCTATTTCCCTTAAAGTGCCAGTTATTTTGTTTTTAATCAGATTTTGGAACACTTACTTATTTAGGCTGCAGCTCCCAGATTTCCTAGTTCAATATGGCCACTGGCCATAATGCTGAGGGATTTATGGAAAACTTTGCTTTTTTATGTATGGAAAAACTGTGTGTGGAAATCAACATATACCCACCACCTCCTACATTCTGAAATAGCAGTGTTTTGGGAAGATAGTTCAATACAATATTTCTCAGTGTGTGGGCTAATCTTCGATATGAAAGCATTTTAAAATTTCAAAATCATGAAAGTGGTCTAAATACCCCAAGGGTACCAGATCCCATCTGTTCTTGGAAGCTAAGCAGGATCAGCCCTGGAGCCCCAGTGGTGCAATGGGTTAAACACTTGTGCTGGCAGGACTGCTGACCAATAAGTTCAAATCCAGGGAGAGCAGGTTGAGCTCCCTCTGTCAGTTCCAGCTCCCCATGCGGGGACATGAGAGAAGCCTCCCACAAGGATGGTGAGACATCAAACATCTGGGCAAACCATGGGCAATGTCCTTGCAGACGGCCAATTCTCTCACACCAGAAGTGACTTGCAGTCTCTCAAGTTGCTCCTGACACACACAAAAGGCCCTGGCTAATCCTTGAATGGAACTCTGTAAATGAATACCAGGTTATGTAGTCTATATTTCAGAGGAAGGAACTGTCAGATCCACCTTGGACTTCCTGAGAAAACGCTGTAAAATGCACAAGGTCACCATAAACTGACAAGCAATTTAAAATATTATGCAAATATTTTAGACAGTGGTTCTCAACCTTTGGTCTTCCTGGTGTTCTGGTTTTCAGCTACTACAATTTATAACAGCTGGGAAGCTGGCAGGGATTTCTGGGAGTTGAAGTCAAAATACCTGGAGGACCAGAGTTTGAGAACCTCTGTAAGATTACTAAAATCCAGATATTTTTAAATATCCGTATTCTAGAAAGGAAATATATCACAGATGTGATCCTCTAGATCAGGGGTGCTCACACTTTTTCACCATCGAGCTACTCTTAAAGCAACCAAGTCCAAAAGATCTACCTTCCCCCGTCACTGTGCGCTCCCGCGCGCTCCCACAGCACGCTCTTGCCATGGCGCATGCTCCTGCTGCTGTTTTTTGCCTGCGCAGCATTTCTTCTGCCTGCAGGGCATTGCAGGAAGGAGAAAGCACGAGGCGGGGCATCCAGAGGGAGCGCTCCGCCCTGCCTGTCTCGCCAGCAACGGAGGCTGCACAGCTGCTTCTGGACGAGAGAGAGGCAGGGCGCTCTCTCCAGAGGCCCCGCCTCGTGCTTCCTTCTTCCTGCAATGCCCTGCAGGCAAAAGAAGCACCAATAGAGCAGAAGCCAGCAGCAGGAGCACGCGTGTGCGCAGGGTGTGCACATGCATGGCAAGAGCGCCCCATCGTCTGGTGAGGCCCGAAGATCACCTGGAAGAGGGCCAAAGATCTACTAGTAGCTCCCGAGCTACCTAATGAGCACCCCTGCTCTAGATGCTGTTGAACTTTGCTTCCTATAATCCCTACGCAGCATAGTTAGTAAGCAATGATCCTGTAACTACCACTATCCAGGAATATTCAGCACCTTGGTATACCTTCATATAGATGCAAAATGCTGTTTGTGTAAAGAATGGTAAAGCTTATCTATATGATCAAGTCGCATCATTGATTTATTTCTTAATTTCTCTCCAGACTTTGTGGTTTTGAACCATTTTATGATGAAAGAGGAGACCAATACATGTTCAAGAGAATTCTGAATTGTGAATATGATTTCGTTTCCCCTTGGTGGGATGATGTGTCTCTGAATGCCAAGGACTTGGTATGTTCAACAATGTTCATCATTGATTTTAGGATGAAAGGGATTGCTTTGAGTGTGTGGAAACGCCATGAAAACATTGTTTTATAAAATGCTAAAATGAGAACTGTGGTCCATATTTGCATTCAGGTGGAGACTGACCAATGGTACAAGGACATGAGAGAGCCTTGGACCTAAGACATTGTTTTTCCTCTTCAATTTCTTTATAATTTGTTTATGTTAGATTTGACACTGTGAATATGAATAAAATTGGATGCTAATCATTTTATGATGAAAATATATGCCATGATATGCATGTATTTTTGCCAGCATGAATGATCAATGAAAATGCTGCATGCCCCACACATTAGGAGCTGGGCACTGTTAGCATTGACAAAGCTGTCAGTGTGTGAGGAAGAAGATATTTGGTTCCATTCCTCTTTCCCCATTAGCAAGGTTGGATTTCATTGATAAAATTGTAGCAAGTACATGAGAACTTCCAATGGCCAGTGATCTCATGTTGCTCTTGATGTTTCACACTATATATGTACATACGCTTCTTCTACTGTAATTCCATTGAAAGTGCCATGCTCCTGAGAAAGGGGACCTGGAGACATTTCTCTCCAGTCTTTCCCAAGGTTGTTAGTGTTTTCTGCCCACTTGGCCCCACTTTCCAACTGCAATTCGAGCAAAGAAGCTAATGGTGCATTGGTTGGTTGCTTCTAGATTTTAGTCTCAGTCATGACACTGGGAAAGAGGAAGCCCACTTCCATCCCTACTTTTAGGTCTAAAGGAGATTGGTTCTTGGCCTAGCAACATCACCTCAGCAAAAAGTCATCCTCCTAATGTGGGACCTCATACATGTGTACCAAACAAGCAGTGTTTTTGGAACTGCTTCAGGGTTCCACCACCTGATCCTTGTCCAAGGAGCGGATGAATCATGCAATCAGCAATCACCTATCAGAAACACATATCTTGGCAATTAAAGGCCGGGATCCTGTTTGCTGCTGGACGACAGTCCGTGGCCACTTATTGGCTGTGAGGTCATGGGCGATCTCTGTCCAGGCCCTTTCACATTTCACAAGTCTACCACTATATTCCATGTTAAATTGCCATGGCAATAGCAATCCTGACTGATGTAGTTTAGGTAGAAATACTTTAAGTTCTCATCCAGAGAGCCTCACCAAACTACAAACCCCAGGATTCCATAAGATGTTGTAATTAAAATGGAATTATTCTAGTACAACTCTGTAGTTTGAAAAGGCCCTGGGTTCCATTTTGCACCTGAGCAGCCTTATGTTGAAGGATGATAGCAGGGCTTTCTTCCCCAGGTGCAGGTCCAGGCCAGAGACAGGCTTGAACCCAGAAGTCGCCCAAGTGCTGTTGCATAGCTGGCAGAGGAAGCCTTTCTTTCACCTTCTGGACCCTCCAATTGATGCTCTGTCAGTGCTTCAGAAGAGTTTTGGACAAAGTGTGTAGTAGTATCTTTTGACTGCAGCCTATAAAACTAAAAGAATAAAATGTAGAGTGTTTACTTTTTCATATTTTGTAGGTAAAGAAGCTAATTGTGCTTGATCCCAAGAAGCGTCTTACTACATTCCAAGCTCTGCAGCATCCCTGGGTCACAGGAAAGGCTGCCAATTTCGCACATATGGATACAGCCCAGAAGAAACTCCAAGAATTCAATGCTCGGCGTAAACTTAAGGTATGTGCTGGACATATTTGTCCCCAAGAGTCAGTTTTGTTGCAGCTTCAACACTCAAACTGATGTACAGTGTGGGGCACAATCACCTAAACAGTAATCATCTACAGATGGAATCTAATTGTTAGTCCCAACCAGAGCAAACCTATTGAATCAATGGGATTTAGTATGTCAACATTCATGTATATTTCATTGATTCAATGGATCTTCTTTAGGTGGGTATAATTGGATTTAATTCACAGTAAATTTCAGCTACTTGCTTTGCATAAGGCTTTAAAACAAACCAACAGAAACAAATAGAACAAAAAATAATCTGTTTTATTTGAGCACTGAGATATTTTTTCCCCTGACCAATGTAACGTATTGAGACCTTCATCCTTAATCTCTGAATTCAGCACTGGCCTCCTAGGGTGGAAAGGCACCTTCTGTGCCAGGAATTGAATTAATTTTCTCAAGTCACAGGTTGCTGTCCTGTGCTTTTGTCCTTTTCTGTTCTAACCACCTTCATTCTTTGGGTGAACCTTGTCAATGGAGTAAGCAGTGGGACAGGGAGGTGCTTATTGAAAATTAGGCAGCAGTAATTTCCATGAATGTTCACAGACGGTGCCTCTAGCTAGTGTTCAGGGATTCCTCCTCCATCCTGCCAAAGAGCAGAATTCCTGATTCTCTGAGTTGCATTTGGACTTACTCTACTGTCAATTAGATAGTTGTATCACAAAATGGAAAGCAATGAGGACATGCTCTAAAGATACTTTATAGGAGGAAAACTGGATACAAGATGTCTGTTTCATTAAGACCAACCATTTGAATTCAGTTGCTTATCACCCCCTCTTCACAGAAGCAACCCAAGGCCCCAGCAAGTGCAGTAATTTATGTATGTACAGTATTTATTATTTACTCTATTTGTATTCCACCTTTCTGTACCCCGAAGGGGACTCAAGGTGGTTCTACATATGGCAACTATTCAATACCTTTGGACAACAAACAGTTAGAATACACTTAAGTTAAAAATTAAAATTAAATGCACATTAAAGCATATAAAACATTGCATTCACTATTATTTCCATAATGCTGTTGGTAATTTGGAGATACATTTCCACTCCTACACATGCAAGTCTGGATAGAGTTAATTCAGACATTATGTAACAGTCTATGATATTGGACTGCAAACCAAAGCTCCTGTTCCATGCAAATTCTTCTCAGTCTGTAAACTAAATCTCAGTTACAGGCAATAGTTACAGGCAAAGGTATTTTAAGTTGTTGTTTTAATGTCATGTTTTAACTGGTTGCTTTGAATGTTTTAATGTTTTTGTTTATTTATCAATGATATGTGTACACACGGCATCTAATTGTTGCCTTTGTAAGGCCACCCTGAGTCCCATTTGGGGTCAAGAAGGGCAGGATATAAGTGCAGTAAATGAAGAAAATAAATAAATAGCCAGGCTTACAACTTAACAAGGCTTCAGATAGCCTCTTATCAATTATCAGTATAATAAACTTGCAGATTGGGTGGGGCTTTGTGTGTGCCTTCAGGGCCAGAGCCTCCCAATCTCTGTATTGAAGTTCCACAAACCTTGAGCTAGAATAAACCTACTAGTCTCAAAGATATTATGGAGTCCATATATGCTAAAACTTCCATTGCTGTCTCTTTAAATACTATGAAGTGATTGTCTTCTTGCTTTGAACAGATTACTCCTACCTCACTTTAACAAAGCCACCGTACACAAACCACGCAATCTAACTGTGGTCTTTGTTTGTTTAAAAATTCAGGCTGCAGTGAAAGCTGTTGTTGCATCATCCCGCCTTGGAAGCGCAAGCAGCCACAGCAGTCAGGATGGCAAGTCAAGCCAACGTGGTGCAGAAATTGAATCTGATGAGAGACTGGGGGGAAATGAAGACGCAGCAAGCTTTGTTGAATCTCAACCAGTGGTCTTTCAGGAAGAAGCACCTGAAGAGCCTTAGATTTTAGGGTATTTGTTTCAGCTGAGATGTGTCATTTCATGCACCAGCCAAGTTACCATTCAGCAGGAAAGAATTAGAAGCATTGACCCTTCTGGGGTGGCTTTGCTTTGAGATTGCAAAATGCACTAGCTGGTGACCTGAACTTCAATGCATGTGACTGCTTCTGAAAAAATATAGTAAACAGTCTTTTATTGGCATGCCATGGATAAAGTGATATGTACAGTGATACCAAGAGAGTAGGGAGTGTGGGAGATTCCTTGTGGTCAACACATATATCTCATATACAATGTTTATAGATAATCTCTGAAAGGAGTGAGGATTCTGATTAATACAAGTTAGGCATTTCCTAGAGATCATGACATTTCTTTGATATGCTTCCTTTCAAGCTCATAATCACTCAGTAGATTGATGGGGCACTTCAGATCCACCAGGTGTTTTTTTCAAAACAGGATGTGAGGACATTTTGCAACTAACAGTGATAATGTGCAAACTGTTTACAATAAGGGAATTTATATGCAAAAACATTCCGCACATTCTTATGACAGGTTGAAATGTTCCTTTGAAGGGTTATGAAATTGTATGTTCCTGAAGCTGATGATAAGAATGCCTTATCTCTATCGCTCACTGTTTTGATGATCTCCAAAATATCTGTCAGACTTCTGACATTTCAGTATCTGTGATGACTGAGAAAATACGAAAAGCAGGACACAAATAAAGAAAGTAGGTGCCACTGTTAAAGGCCAGTTGGAATTAGTCACAGCTCCAAATCTGTGAGTATACAGTGAGGAAGGATGTACAATGTGAGAACTTTGCAGTTGGGAAACACTTACGAAGCTGATGTAAACAACAGAAATGCTTACATAGCTGAGGATACCAGAGGTGTGCGGTTGGGTGGGGTTTTATTTACCTCTGATGGTAGAGAGAATTATTGCAGAAGTGCCAGTAAAGACCAATATCGGGATAAATTCAGATGCTTCCCTGCAGGAAAAGGAGTTAAGAACTTTGTCTTATGTGAATTGAGGGAAAATGCAGAACGGATGTCTAACAACAAGAATTCATTTGTAATACATTTTATAGCACGTGACTTTCTAAATAGATACATTACAAAGACAATGGCAAGTGACAATTTCCTTACAGCACAATCCTAAAGTAGGATTGCTAGGACTTAATCCCAAATATGTAGACATGGGATTACAATCCCAGTTGCTTTTCAAGTACTCCGGCAATGACATATAGGCAGTTATTCCTTACTTCTTAATTATTTAGAAGCATTTTGGAGTAGATGATTCAAATGTTAGCTGAGGTAAGAGTATGCACAGAAAGTATAAATTGTTTTTGTGTTTTCTGTTGTACTGCATTATTTCTACGAGGCCTGGTAAATTAGAACAGCACACTTCATTTTTCAGTGAAAGTCTGGTATGATTTTTTTTAAAGGCGTTGTGTGGTTTTGACACATATGCCAGAAATGTTTCTTTAGCACAAAGAGTCATTGACCCAAGCACAAGAAGAAAACATATTCCAAGATCTTGGAAGGGGGGAAATAGAGGTGGAGTTTATATCTGCAATGGCAAATTAAATTCTTGCTTGGAAAAAAGAACAATTCAGAGAACATGAATAGGGAAGCGCTGCATGATCTGTAACATTTAATAGAAAGGGGGAAAATCTTTTTCTTCTGTGAAGGACAATTCTCTGGAGTTGCCAGTGAGTTGTGAAGTATAGTCAAGGGGAATGGCAATCCCTGTTCATGAGGTTGTGCACACTTTTAATATTGCAAGGTGACAGTTTCTGGGTGTTGCTATGCAGATGCATGGCACACTGAAATAAATGTCTTGCATCATTAGTAGTCCTGGGATGCAGCCTGGGTTTAGGACCTGGTTATTGCTTCTATGGAAAAAGTAGTGATTTACTAGCTTTTTATAAGTTTATGGTGCATTCTTTTCCTAGACCAGTCCTTCAAGAAAGCTAAGGGTTTTTTAAAAAGAAATGATACGTCAAATAGCACAATAGTAGAGACCTGAAAGTCATTAGAGTTGTGACAAAACGTAAGAGTTTCAGCATCTTAGTACCAGTGAATTATGAAGGGCTAATCAAAGCATCTGCAAAGGCAAAATTCATCTCAGAACCTCCAGCTGTAGTCCGGATAGGTGCACTTAACATATGCGTCAGTTTGAGCAATTGAGTAGTTAAAAAGTATTGGGAAATTGAAAATGCTGCACAGTAGTGGTGCTATCCATCTTCCATAGTAATGAAACTGCAGATGGTGAAAGCAAGTTCATAATCCATCCATACCTATGCTTGTTAGGCGGAATTTTATTATGTGTTATAGAAGAGTGGTTTCGCTATTACAGACACCAATCATCAGATGCTTAGAAGACACCATAATGCTAAATTGAAAGACAGTAATGCAGGGTGGTTAAAGCATAACAGTACAGCTCACAAATTGTGTATTGCTCCATTTCCATCAAATAGATGGAACAAAATCTTACCGTTAAACCTCTGTGATTTTCAGTACTTTTGCAAGGAATCCACACCTGTAAGTCTTAATCCGAAGTCCATATCCATGCTACGTAGATGGAATACTCTAATAACAATTATCATAGCAAAACAAAGGGGTGTGTTATATTTGATTCTTGTGGGGGTTCTGTTATTAAGTGGTTTTTTTAAGCAAGGTATCGCACATAGTTGTTTAACCTTAAGCTGTGTGGAGTGCCACGGCACTTACTTCCACGGCAAAATACATAGTGCTGAAGCCTAAAAGTATGGCTTTGGTACTTAGTAGGCAGTCATGGTTGCTTGACCTCAGCTTCCCCACCTCCTATGTGCAATATTGGGATTATAATTCCAGCCTACCTTACAGGGCTACTGTAAAGATTGTGACAATAGATATATGAAATGATGTGGATGAAGAATATTAATACTAAATATAGCTTTTTACTTGATTGATGAAGACATACCAGTTCTCTCTTTCTGCTCCAGTTTGTGGTTGGCACACCACCACTGGAATGTATATATCTTAAAAGCAGAGGGGGCACAATCCCACACAGATTGAATCATGCAAAAAAAAATCAGTGGGACTTTAGTCCTAGTTATATAGAAGATTGCTGCCTAAAAGCACACTTATCGCACTGTCCTTATCAACACAAGGTTAATTTCTACCAAGTTTAGTAGAACTTACTCCCAGGTATGGATCATAGTTCCAATGAATTTATGTTTAACTGTGTATTTCATCATGATCTAAGGCACTCAGATTTTATTACTAAGGTCTCAAGGTTTTTTTGTGTGAATATGATATGGTTAAAGTGAAATGTATTTTATACAAATGGCATTAACAAAAAAGATAAGAAAGGCTTGGAAAATACTGGTCTGTGTATTCAGGTGCTTCCACTGCATGTTTCCATCTGTGCGCCATATTAATTTCTTTCACACATCCAGCAACTTTTTCATAACAGTGCTACATTCAAAATCCAACCAAAAAGCATCTATTTATGGCAGTGCACACAGGATATAAACACATATATGACTGATCAAGTTGGCATATAATCTCACTTCCATGTAAATTAATGGAGAACTTTGAATTAGACACTTGTTTGCCTTTTCTGAAGCTTTAATAAATGGAACTTACCTAGTCTTTTCATATAATTGGAAAACTGATGTCTGCAGAATGAAAGGATACACGTGGATGCTGAAATGTTTAAGAAGTGATTTGCATGTACCATATGAAAATAAAGAAGTAAGACTTGGGTTCCTGATTGTAATTCTTTGAAACTGCTGGGGAATCTGAGCTGTTATTCTCAAAAATAGCCCTCAGTTAGGTTAGGGTAATTCCACCAAAATATGGCAGAGTACCAGGAGTAAACTCCATCAGCAGCAGAAACGTATGTGTGGTGGAAATGAATAGTCTTTTAATCTTTGAGATGTTTTAGGATTGCAGAGTCAGAACTTCAGGTTCAAAATACTTATTAAGGTAAAATAAATACATTGATAGAAAAGTCTTGGAGCTAGCCAGCTTACTAAATCTCAACTTCTAGAGAAGGTAAAAGGTTAAAAAGTCCATGCAGCTACATTTTGCCTGCAGAGAGGCAAAATGCATCCTCACTGGAAAAAAGAAAAGCAGAAGAGGGATGGTGGAGATCACATGGCCTTCCCAGGGCAGTTCAAACTTAAAAGGAAGTTCCCTCACAGAATTCCATTATTACATCATCAAACGGGGAGAAAACAGTTCTTTTCTCAGGGCTTAATCTAGAATTAATGTTTCACAAAAATGACAGTGAGAAAGCCACATTTTTTCAGCATTTCATTTTTCCAGCAAAGGGTGCTATAGATAACCCTTGACTAACTGAGTATTGGATGAAACCTGGGTGCATTCTCTGCACACGAGGAACTAGGGTGTGGGGAAAAAGTCTGGAGAACCTCTGAGTTACTCCTGCCATACATGAATGTGGAGATCCAGTGACAGATCGGGGGACTTTGTGATACCTTATAAAAGCTGCTTCCCTGTAGGTGTATTCGGGCAACCTATAACACTTCAAAATATGATTTCAGAAGTCATATGCCATATTTTCACACTGTAACAATAAGGAATGTTTGTTCCCCAACAAGACACAAGCTCAAGACTAAGAAACCCGAAAACAAAGCTAGTACTGCAGAGGAGTTAATGTGAACATAGAGGAGGCATGTTTGTAGAGAAATAAAATAAAAACAGAAAAGTAGTAAGTATTTCAGAACAGGAGGGCCAAGGGAATAAACCATCATTGGGTAGCATGTGTGACACCAGCACTGAAAGGGAATTGCTAAGGTGAAAGAAAGAAGTCACATTCTTTTAAACAAAAAAACCCTCTTTGGGCCTAAAACAGTGTAGGGAGGGACAAAAACATGGCATAGAAGACAAACAAGGGCAATATTTTTGCACCCTGGGGAACATAAAATGGTGAGGGGGATCACAAGAAGACTGTGGGCTGCCCTTGCCAACCTGGATTTAATAGAGCAGGGGTGCTCATTATGGTGATCGGGAGCACCTAGGTGATCCTCGGCCCACTTCCAGGTGATCTTTGGGCCTCACCAGCCGGATGGCGCACTCCTGCTATGCGCGCACACGTGCGCTCCCGCCGCCGCCTTCGCGGGGCTTCTTTTGCCAAAATGAGGCTTTAGTGGGCAGGCCCTGTTGCTCATCTTGCCACGCGCGGTGTGGTGACATGACGGCCCATTGGTTGCTGCTGGGGGGGGGGCGGGAGCAAGGCAGATGCACGGATAGGATGTGAGGCTGTGGGAGGGATGGAGGGAATGTGTGTGTGTGTGAGAGAGAGAGAGAGCCAAGGAGAGAAGAAAGAAATCCAGAGAACTTTCCAATCCTTTTGGTTGGCAGGCAGGCAGGCGCTGGGAGAGAGAGAGAGAAAGAGGCGAAGGAGGCCGGGCAAAGTAGGGCAAAGCCAAGCAAGCCCCGCTGCAAACCCTGCTGCTGCCCTCGGGACTCCCATTCCAAGCCGAGACCTGGGCGAGCGAGCTGTGTGGGGCTGCTTTCTTTCCTTGGTTGGGGGCGAGGAAGGAGGGCTCCGCCGTGTTCCTGGGGCTGAACCCGAGGAGGAGGGGGCTGCTGCTGCTTCTGCCCTCGCTGCCTTTCTACGCCTTGCCCTCGAAGGAGAAAGGCGGCGAGGGCCCACAGGAGAGAAAGAGAGAGAGGGTGGCTCTCTCTCTCCCCCCCTCTCTCTCTCTCTCCCGTGGGCATGGACTGCCACCAGTGGGAGGGGTCCTCCTTCATGTCAGCTGTTCACTTGGGCATCCTTTCTGAGTGACACCCTCGAAAGGAAGGAAGGAAGACCCCCCGCTGCATCTGTCACTTTGGAGAAGCACCTCTTCCACTCTTCCTTCTCCTGCCCAGGTAAGGAAGCCTCGAGGGAGGGGGGGAGGCTGCCGTGGGGAGGCTCCAGCCTCACATGGGTCCCTCTCTCGGTTGAGTTTCCCGGCCCAGGCAGCAGCCAGGCGGCCCCTCTTCCCAGCCCTGCGCCTTTCGAGCAGCCGCCGAAGCCATATCTGGCCGGAGCGCTGGCGGGTGCGCCCATAAATACCCTCCTGCTGCGTGCGCAGGAGGGGCCTGCTGTGCACGCAAAAAGCAGGACGGGATGGGGACTTCCTGCTTTGCGAAAGCATGCAGCAAGAAGGAGGAAGGCAACGAAGACATTAAGAGAGAGCGCGCGCAGGCAAGGAAGATCCCCTTCCTGGGTGCGCGCAGCGGTGAGTTCGTGGGCAGGCAAGAAAGAAGCCCCACGTGGGCAAAAGGCTGCAGTAGGAGCATGCGCGCGCGCGTGCGCAAACTCACATAAACAACAGGTGATCTTTTCAACTTGATTGTTCATATAGTAGCTCGCATGATGAAAAAGTGTGGGCACCCCTGTAATAGAGTCTCTGTTGAGTCTCAGAAATGTGTTTGTTCAAGGCCTTTAGACCCACATGGCTAAGGTAAACGAATGGTTCCAAACAGCACAATGAAGAATGTGTATGTCTGGTGCTGGTTGCCCCTTTGAATTCTTTATTTTGAAAAAAAGACAGAATATTTTAAACTTAATACTTTAATGTACATCATAAACATCTCGTATAAATACTTGCATACTAATTATAGCACAGGTTTAAAAATATACCACAATCCTCAAACAGTTTTTTTTCCAGTGGAGGCATCGTTTTGATGGCCAGAAGCAGTTTCCTTGCCTTAAGCAGAATTGTGGTCACTTGGGCCAGCAAGTGAATTTTAAAACATCTGTTCAAATCATCTAAGCATACTGATAATGAAAAAAAAAGTCATCACAAAACTGTCAGAAGATCACATTCTACTGAACCTCTCGGGTGTATTCTTTCTGGACCCTGAAATGGAGTCATGAGAAAATATTTTCCTGAGAATAGATTCATAAATACTATCAATCAATTTTAAACTTAAACTCTGCCATTCAGTTAAAGGTAAACACTGTGAAGTCCTATTGAAAGAGAACACTCTGATTAAATACATTGCAATAGCTTTCTACTTTTATAATAGCTACAGCTATTTTTAATATATCCACATGCTTCACTATATTACCTTCAGAAATAGATATTTTTGTTGCTGATAATACACATTTTTCATACAATATATCCAATGGCATATTATTTTTGTCTCTTAAGGATTCAAAACGCAGGCATGGAAACAGGACTACAGGCTCTCTCTACCATTTTTCAAATGTTTGAAAAGAATGGGCAAGGTTTCCTATGTTGTTGCAATAGTGAATCTACTCCAAACTTTAAGTAAGCTACCCAAATGTATTATTTTACTGGCCTGGAAGTCACCAGCCAGTGCTCCATTTTGAAACGAAAACTCTTGGGTCAGGATTAGGAAACAACCAAGAGTAAAGAATGAACATTTATTTGCATATTTAAGCATGTCCAGCCCTTTAAAACACACACACACACACACACACACACACTCCTATATAGAAAGTGCAAGCCAGTTCTTCATTCTTGCTGGGTTAGTCCTATGAACGTGCAACTCCTTTTGTGTTCTGATCAGCAAGAAAGCTAATTCTTTGATACTATTGCTTGCTTTTCTTCAAAGTGAAACCAGAACTTGGAAATATACTTTATTAGATTACAGTGGGCCCTCAGTATCAGGCACGATGCTTTGGACTTTCCTCATCTTTGGGACCCTACCTGCTGCTCATTTCTGCATTTGAGATGGCAACTGCAGCACTTCTGCTTCTTCATTTACAGGGTATCAGTGGGTAGCTGGCAGGCTCCCCAAGGAAATATGTAGCCACAGACACCCTCACAAATGCAGAACTTATGGTATCCCCATGAATATCACAGGGTTGTCTTAGTTCAAGAAGTCCTCAGAGGTGATTTTGTCCCTTTCTCTTAAATAAGACTTTTCTGCACACAGCATTCATTTGAGGCCTCCCATCCAAGTATTAAGCAGGGCCAGCCCAGATTCCAAGATCAGATGGGATCTATTGCCTTTACCATATTTAGGCTACTCTGTAGTTAATCAGAGTATCTTAACAGCCATACATAACTCTGCAGAGCAATTTTCCTGATTAACTGTGGAAGCCATCACTTCTGAATATAGTATATACTACTATTTTACAGGTTTTGCTATTTACAATCTATTACCTGAGTTTTATCAAAGGCATTCCATTTGCATTTGCTATGCAGTAAGCACACACTGCAAGCACATTCCTGTCCCTTTCCTGAAAAAAAAAATCAGAAGGCCGAATATGATTGTCCTCCAAGTTCACTAACAGAAGGCCATTTTAATTCTGTTCTCTCATACCAGATGACCAAAGTCAGTTTGCTCAATTCTATAGCAACCATCTCATAAAGAAAGCATGTGCTGGACTGTGAGACATTGGTACTGCTGCCAATCTAGAAGTGATAGCCACTAGGATTGTTGCGATTGTTGTGTGTCTTCAGGTCAGTTTCAATATATGGTAACTCTAAGGCAAACTACTAAGGTTTCCTCAGCAAGATTTGTTATTACCTTCTTTCTAAGAGAGACTGACTTGCCCCAAGATCACCCAATGAGTTTCCATAGCAAAACAAGGACTTGAACTCCAATCTACTGGAGTTCCTGGCTAACTCTCAAAGCACTACATCAGTCTGTCTCTTATCTACTACATTTAGGTAGTCTTAAAAGAACAGTTGACAAATACATGAGGAATTGGTAGCTACTAGTCATGAATAGCTATGCACTACCTCCAGAATAAGAGACAGCCAATGTGCCTCTATAGATTCATTGCTAGGGAAGAATTACAGGAGGAGGCAATTGCCTTTCATGCCCTGCTTAAAGGCTTCCCAGAGGTAACTGGTGAAATACCATGGGAGACAAAAAGCTGGAATATTTGGGCCTTTGGTCTGATCTTAGGACACATTATTTTCTAATAAAAAGCAGGTTCCTGCACATGTACTGTATTCCTAGGTGCATATTATGTTGTAGATTTAGAATCATAGAGCTGGTGAGAGATCACAAGGACCATTAAGTCCAATCCTCTCCCAGTCAAAACAGTCTCAATAGATGGCTATCTAGGCTGTTAAAAATCTCAAAAGAAAATGATCTCACCATACTCCAAATCAGTATATTATGGGTCTTACCATCAGGAAGTTCTTCCAATGTTCAGTTGGAACCTCTTTTCCTGAAGTTTAAATCCATTGTGTCCTAGTCTCTGGAGCAACAGAAAACAAGCTTGCTCCGTCTTCAATATGACATCCTTTCAAACACTGACTCATGAGTCATCTCCTAACCTCCAATCTAAACATAAAGAGCTTCCTAAGCAGTTCCTCCTAGGGCATGACGTCTAGACCTTTGACTATTTTGTTTACCCTCCGCTGGGCAAGCATCAACATTTGATCCTCTAATAAGCTTAAAGAGCCACCAGTGTTCAAATCTTTACTCAATCCATGGAAAATCACTGGGAAACATTGGAGAAGTCCCAGGGCCCTTCCATGCAACCATATAACCCAGAATGACAAGGCAGAAAATCTGACAATATTTGTTTTGAACTGAGTTATCTGAGTCCACACTGCCATATATTCCAGCTCAAAGCAGAAAATGTGGGATGTTATTCAGCTGTGTGGAAGGGGCCCCACACTCTCAGTCTCAAAAGAAAGCAAAGGCAATCCCACACGGACAGATTTGTCTTAAGGTCAACTATATGTTGGAAACGACTTAAAGGCAAACACCAAATAATGAATTGAGCATTCAGAAATTACCAAATTAAGGAGACATCTGAATAATTCGTAAGTCTAATTGCAGAAACGATATAATGCCCAAGATCTGAAGTAAGCACCCTAAATGTAGATTTCTTTGTAACTTTAACATTAAAATCTTATTTTAGTTATATTTAAAATTATGGTATGCATCAATGACTTTTGCCATCAAAACTCAAGATTATTTTTTTCATCAAAACTCCTTGTGCTTTTTGTCATATTAAGCTTCATCTATGTTGTCTCTTTGCTAGCATTGTGAAAATACCCATATTTGAATCCAGATACAGTAGCTGCATCAGTTTCTTGCAGCATAAAAAGTAGGAGGAGGGAGAGGGGGGGGAATTTGGCAGTATCTTTAGGACTGTTTTTCATTTTTGATGAGATTTGGTAGACATAAACCCACATCTTCAGAAACAGTAGAGTGATATTAAAGGCTCAAGTTATAATACATATTTATTTACAGTTGTGGGAGTGAGAAAAAATCTATCCCACTTCCATAACTGTATAAATATGATTTACAACCTGAGCCTTTAATATCAGTGTACACTGTCTCTGAAGAAGTGGGTTTATAGCCATGAAAACCCATAGTGAAATATAAACCAGGCAGTCTTGTTTTTCCCCTCCTCCCTTCCTGCTTTTTTTGGCCATAGGTAACAACACACATGCAGCCCAAGATAGCAATTGGGAGTATGCATTCCTGTGTATACTGCAATGTAGGGAAACATGACTCCATACGCTGGGGGAATAACCTTTTTGACATCACCTGTGGATTCGAAGAATCACAGTCCCCAAAAGTAGCTTTCCCAACACCTACCCACACTGTGGATGTCTCAAAATGTACACACCTCATAAGCAAGTGGACACAAAGATACCTATCTTCAGTGAAAGACTCCAATCCAGCAAGGGTGGTGGTAGTGGTGTAAGAGCTAGCAGCTGGCCTAGACTAGATGTCCACAGTCAAGTGAGTTTGAATTGCAGCCAAAACGTTTGGTTGGCCACTGTGGGAAATGGGATAGATTTTAGAAAACAAAGTCATGAACACTTTAATCATGCCTTGGGGCAAATACATGCTCTGGGAACATCATTTGGTCTTATTCTTCAGGAGCAAGAAGAAGGCTTCCCAAGAAACAAGTGTTGGGGAAGTCAACCAATCTTACATTGGAGCAAACATGTGTCCAACTGATCTGTGCCCAAAGACACCACAATTGAATACATGAAAGACCTTCATGCAGGGCACTTCCAATCAACTTTCTATTCAAAACACTGATTAGAAAAGGAACTTTTTTGAATTTAAGGTCCATAAAATAAATATCCTAAGCTCTGGTTTGAAACATCTACAGCATGGAACAGAGGAAAATGGCAAGGTGGCATACAGAGCTGAAGGCTCATGCTTTCAGAGTTTTCCGGAGATCAGAATAAAAGTTATTCAGTGTACTAGCCATAGCTGTGTCCACTGCAGACTGAGGGAGCATCCCACGCAGATCGGTCTGGATGAAGCCCATCAACAGGCTGTGTCTGGGGTTGTCCTTGAGTGGGAAACAGAACCAGCCGCAGGGGTGGTTAAAACCTCTGACAAAATTTGGTCGTACTTCTCCATAATCCAGGCTGATACCTGTTTTAAAATAAAATACTGTCATGGGTCGAGATGCTCACAAAAATACACCTCTTTTTTCAGTGGAACAGAAATTTTTAAATGTTATTGTAATCAATTTTCAAAGGCCTGACAACAAAACCTCAACTAAAACAACCAGGAATTTCAGCAGCTACTAATGCAGCAAGAGGATCTTTAGCCATGGTAAGTCTCTTGTGTGCGCAATAGCATTTATGAACGCCTTATCAGTGTTTCCAACTTTTCAAGCTGCCCCTGCGGATAATAGCTTGTTTGCCACAGACAAAGCAAATGAGTATATATTCATTTATATCAGTGGTTCTCAACCTGTGGGTTCCCAGATGTTTTGGCCTCCAACTCCCAGAAATCCTAACAGCTGGTAAATTGACTGGGATTTCTGGGAGTTGTAGGCCAAAACATCTGGGGACTCACAGGCTAAGAACCACTGATTTATAGGTAAAGGTTTCTTCTGACATTAAGTCTACTTGTGACTGACTCTGGGGGGTGGTGCTCATCTCCATTTCTAAGCCGAAGAGTCGGCATTGTCTGTAGACACCTCCAAGGTCATGTGGCCGGCATGACTGCATGGAGCACCATTACCTTCCTGCAGAAGTGGTACCTATTGATCTACTTAAATTTGTATGTTTTCAAACTGCTAGGTTGGCAGAAGCCAAGCCTAACAGTGGGAGCTCACCCCGTTCCCTGGATTCAAACTGCCAACCTTTTGCTCAGCATGTTCAGCAGCTCAGTGGTTTAACCCACTGTGCCACAAGGGGCCCTACTAAGTGGCTTTTGTTAATCTGCTGAGAATAGAGTCTCTTTCATCATGATGTCTGTTACTTTAGAATTTTAGCATTGAAGACACCAGTCACAAACAGATCAATTATCTGATGTAGTCTATCAGCTGTTTTCAGAAGATGATTGGCAAATCAGAAAGCAAAAGGCCATGGACCACTAGAGGGATCATGAATACAAAAAATATTATTTCTTCTTTGATTTTCTTGGTGTCATGTTGATTTTTTTTGTGTTATAGTGAACTATGGAAAATTTGCCTTTTCAAGTATTTTTTATAATTTTATCATTACAGACTAATATATGTGAAGGAAATAAATGCGTAATGCAATAAAATCAACTATATAAAATTTTATGCGGGCATATTTATGCGTACAGTTTTCTAGAGAAAGGGGTTCAAAGAAGTCAAATGACAAAAAATGTCAGAAAGGTGAGCTGGAAGTTGGAAGATGATTAATGAGAGATTACCACATGAGAGAAGCCCATCTTCATAGTCTGTTGTGCAGGAGAAGTCAATGAATTCCCTTGGGGCAATGATGTTCCAGAGTTGCCCAGCGGTGGTATAACGCATTATGCAGCAATTCTGAAATGAGATCACAAAATGCCACTTGTGTTGCTAGCCATACCAGAGGTTGTACAGACTGCATTTATTCTGATATCACAGTTTTTATGTGGGCAGCACAGACTTCCTAAAAATGCTGTCACGCCCAAAAAAAAACACACTTTCAGGGTCAGGAAACATTTGTGGGGTGGAAACATGGGAGAAGAGAGAATCAAATCTCCCACTTTTTTGGTCTCAATCTGAATTGAAGTTTGTTACAATCATATTATTTCAAACCAAAATAGACCAAAATAAACCCATCATTGTGCATTTCTTAACTCATCTAGCTTGATTCTGTAAAGCACCTTCCAGCATTTGCTATTCTGATGAAGCCACTGCAAAATGAATGCCTTCAATCTATGCATTTCCCCATCAAAAGCATCTATGCTGGTACAAGACTGATAAGGATTCAATTGAACCCTACCCTAACTCCATCCCACCTTCCCACTCACAAATTAAATACCTAGGTCTGCATTTGAAGGGATAAAAGGCAACGTTTTTAAAAAATGGGTGAAAGTCACACAGGCCTGGCAAGTGTAAAAAGCTCAAAGTGCTGTAGAATCCGGGGAGGGAAGAGCCTTTGTTCCCAGTCCAGAACTCATTACAATGCTGTGCTGAAACCAGGACAGTCCCGCTGAGGGTCACTCCTGGGTCAAGCAATGAGACTTTGAAGACCGTGACATACTTGCAGCTCAGAAGGGATATTCACTTTGCAACATTAAATCCGACTGATTCTGCAAGGTTTTTCACAACTTTCCAATAAGGGCTAAATTGAGCAACTCAGGGTGTGTGTGTGTGTCAAGATAATACACACATTCTAATTTCTATCATTTTGAAACATAGACCACTTGACACAACAACTTAAGACATAAACAAAACAATAGTAAATTGGATTTTGTGAACGAAATTTATGGAAGAATTAAAAATGGAAATTTGGATATGTTACTGGGAGAAGAGTACTGATCCCTATAACCTTTGAAGAAGAGGAGGATACAGTATATAAGAAGAGCGGAAAGGAGAAGACAAAACCCAAAAATGAGAATATGGGAAGCCAAAAACCCATTTCCCTTCCCCTTCTCCCCTGGACCTTACCCTTCCACTTCTTTCCATTACCAATTGCCCCTTTTCCCTAGACCTCCCTCCTTATTCCCCCTTCCCATCCTCCTTTCTACCCTATCACTTTCCCACCTCCCCAATCCCCTTTGATACCCCCTTTTTATGTAACTGAAAAAATTCTTAATAATTTTTAATATATATATGTATATATATATATATGTATATATATGTGTGTGTGTGTGTGTATATATATACTTTGTGTGCAGTATATATATATCCATTTATTGGGTTCCAGCTATATATCTGAGTTATATATATGCTTTGTGCACTTAAAATCATTGAGGTTTGTTTGAACCACAGCCAGTGATTAAGACCCTCCAGTTTGTTGGGTTCCAGCTGCCATCAACTCTGAGCTTTTTATAAAAATTTCATGTCAAAAAATAAATAACTGTTTAAATTTGACAATCCTACTGAAACTAAATGTTTTTGGACCAAAAAAATCATTGAGCAGTTTTTGTTTGCATGAACCACGGCCAGATATTTCAGTTCTTCTAGAACAGTGGTTCTCAACCTGTGGGTCCCCAGATGTTTTGGCCTTCAACTCCCAGAAATCCTAACAGCTGGTAAACTGGTTGGGATTTCTGGGAGTTGTAGGTCAAAACACTTAGGGACCCACATATTGAGAACCACTGTCCTAGAACCTAAGGAATGCAAGAGCTGTTTTGCAAACTGTGCAACTCACCAAATGTTGCTGAATCCAAGCTCCCAGCATTCCTCTCCGTTGGCTAACCTGGTTAAGGCTGTTAGTAGTTGCAGTCCAAAAATATATGAAAGCTTGCACCGATTGTTACTCTTGCCTTAGGACCATATATCAGGGAATGTTGCTCAGAGGATGATGAATAAAACACATATATGCATGGGCACACTGACTAATTTCTTACTGTCCATTAAAAGACAAAATATTGCAAGTCCTACGCCAGAGACTTGATAAAGTAGCAACAGAACTGTGAACCCATGATGGATGGACAAAGCCTTACCTCTTCAAACTCATCGACAATTTCCATTGTGGTCATCAGGCTGTCCCAATGTAGCCGATAAGGTCCAGGACGGATGTGATCTACTATTCGGTTGGTGACATCCTCTACGATTCCTTGTGTTTTGTAGCTATAGAACCAGATTGAACACAAGGATGCTTAGAAAATGTTGTGTCTTTTAAGGAATGTTAAAGAAACTTTTGCTATTATCCCTCCATAAACCATTTTTAAATGTTTTATCACCTTCTCAAATTTGATTCACTTTCCCTCAGATTAAGCAATCCCCTTCTTTCAAAGCAAAAGCTTCTTTATAATATTGGACATTCTGCTTATTTCCTCTGAACCAAAAGGCAGGAATTTCTTCTATGTTTCAAACTTTTTAAAGAATCATGGTGTTTTTAAGGCACCAAAATTATTCAAGAAAAGGAAAAGTGTTTACTCAGCCATTAAGAGAGACAGAATGATGTACAAAAAGACACACCCCCCTTGAAGGAATTAGATGGAGTAAAGGAGGAGCCGATTTTCATCAAATTGCCTAATGGACACTATTAGCCCACAGAGGATTCTAAGACCTCCATGACTGCATTTTACAAAGCATTCCAAACTGCAATGGAGAGACTGGCAGAACATAAGAAATTGGTGGCTGACAGCCTATATTGGAATAGATGTGACTATTATGATGTAGTTAAATCTGTAGGACTACATCTCCAGATGCTATTTCCAAAATGCAACATTTTAAGTCAGGAAGTCTTCCCCCCACATTGGAAATTCCTCTGTTTAGGGATCTGCATCACTCATCCCACCTAAGGTAGGCCCAATCAATCAATATGAATGTGGTGATACATATGCAGTTCTCATAGGTTCAATGGCTTTATTCTACTTGAGCAAATACTCGATTCAGATTTGAATCACTATGGTGAAAAAGCAATGCAGAATATTAAGCTAAACTGTGGATAGATGTTGACCATTAGCATCTGATTCTGGGAGTCATACAGCCTCATCATAAAGGCCAGGCAAAGTGTTTTGGTTCACTTGGCATCTGGGAGGAAAGAGGAATGCAGCAGGGTAAATCTGTTGCCTCATGCGCAGCTCCCTCTCTGCAACACTTTCCCCATCATATGGGGAAAGTGTTGCCCTCGTGGAGACACCCAATGGAGCCAGCATAATGCAGGAAGCCTCCCATGTGGGAAAAAGTATCCAGCAATGCTTTCCCTCCCATGTGGGGAAAAAGTATCCAGCGGGGCCTCTGCTGGAACTCACTCAACATCATGTGATGTCTGGCATGGAGCTTCGTTCTCTAGATGGGATGAAAGCATGCTAGGATGCTTATTTCACCCCATCTGATTAGGTCCTTGGTGTCTAAGGACATCATGTATTGTGTCTAAGGACATTATGGCTCCAACTTGGCAAGATTTCCCCTTACATCACAAATACAGACACTCCTCTTAGAAATCTTTATAAAAGGTTAACTTACAGGTATCCACTGAATTCTTCTGATGGCTTACGCCAAACTGTTGTATCCTTCTGTAGAAGAAAATGAACATGCATAGTAATTACACTTTTAGTCATTATTTACACCTTGAAAAGAGCAAACCAAATGAAAATACAATAAAAAGTATTTCAAACAACAGAGCCCTCAGAAGGAAATTTTCAGATAATACAATCTTTCAGAAGCTGGCAGAGCACACAAACATTTATTCAGCAGCTATTTGTGAAGATTCAGCATTACTACACTGGCGGAGCTTCCTTTCCTTTAGTATTCAATAGGATCTTAAGTTGGATCTTCACTGCCATATAATGCAATTTGAAACGGCATTGTAAAGTCAGTACAGACACATACAATGCAGTTCTATGCAATTAAACTGCATTATATATGTGTCTACGCTGAAACATTTGCTTTCAAGTAAGCCTTAACGGCCATAGTATCCTGCGAATAACTGTGGGAATATGCTGTCTGAAAAGATGGTTCAGAAATATTTTAAATAAAGCAACAATAACAAATCAAGAAAACAAGGAAAAGCATTCCTCATCAACCAAGGCCATAGGATGGAACATGTCAATAGACCTTGCATCACAGTTCACCAATAAGGAAGCATCAGATTTGAATACTTAGATACCAGGAAAAATGTATATTACTGCAACAGAAGACAAATCAAATTTTGGAACCTAATAGACAGGATTAGATTAGTTTTTGAAGATGTTTGCATAACAGGAAAGAAATGATACTATGCTTATGTGAGCTCTTGATTTCCATTCTCAGCTAAGGTAAAGGGGCCTTTCCAGGTTTAAGTTATGTAATCATTACATCACACTTTTTTCCTTTAGTGTTCCACATTTTTAGTAAAATTAGGAATCACTCCCATCTGTTGTCCTATTTTTTTGTTCCATCATGTGGATTTTTTTAGCTCTGTACTTCAGAGAGCAGTAACAACTAAAACACCATTTGTTATCACAGCAGATGAAGCTGCCAAAGTTATGCCCAACAGCAACTTACTGTTTTCTTAGCGACTCTCCATTCACTCTCATCAATGTTGTAGTACTGAATGACTGTATTTTTCAGCTTTGTGGCCACAGAAGCCACATCAGGAAAGTCTGCCATTCTTTTTTTTCTGTAGAAAAGCAGGAGGCAAAAATCACAAAAGAGGAATTTCTTTCTTTTTCCCAATTTCCTGTGCATTGTCGGTACCCTAATTGACCTGAATGTGTTTCCAGATTGCTCAACTACATGACTCTTTTAGAGGAATGTCTCAGCACCAAGATGTGATTCTTTTGAAAGGGTATTACATGGGAGAGCAGTGTGATGTAATGGTCTGTGTGTTTGATTATAAGGACTATGACTCTGAAGCCCAGGGTTCAAATCTCAAAACCCCACAGAATGATCCTGAGCAAGCCCCAGAAAACCCCATTTAGGGTCACCATAAGTCATAAATAACTTGATGGCACACAACAACATGTACTAATGTTGTAGTGTCACACAATTATGACATTCACTGTAAAAGGACTATGGAGAAGTCCTCTGCATGTCAAAGCATCAACATTAAGAAAGGGCCAAGGAAGTGGGCTAAGAAATCCAGTCCAATTTCACATTTGTTATATGTGGACTTAAACATTTAGGTGCCAAGATGTCCACTTACTGTTATACCTACATGTTTTAATGTTTATTCAAACTTACAGAAACCCTTCCATAGGATTCTCTTGGCAAGATTAAGGACCATTCCAGACAGGCCCTATATGCCAGGATCTGATCCCAGTTTTCTGCTTTAAACTGGAATATACACACTGCCAGATAATCTGGGATAAACAGAAAACCTGGGATCAGATTCTGGGATATAGGACCTGTCTGGAAAGGCCCTTATTCAGAGGAGGTTTGCTCTCCTGCCCAAGATCACCCAGTAAGTTTCCATGTCTGAGTAGGGATCTGAACCTCGGTGGACCAGAGTCATAGTAACATAGTGTGACGATCTCTCTCTGATCGTTTCTCTGGCCATCTGTTTGTAATGATCTGCCCAGTCACTTTATTGTAATGATAGCCAATTCTTAATTACTTGTTTTCGGTTTGAAGACCAAATGTGCAGATCTCCGGTAACGATGTTATCTATTTCCCACTTGACCGGGCACGTTACTATTTAAATGGCCACCAATATAAAATCTTGACTACCCGATGGAAAGGTGTTTATTTGAGGCTTATATAATGAAATGATGTGACTGAGAGAGATTTCATAAAAGAACATCAAACAGTTTATTTAACAGTTTGTATAGAAGCTTGAGCGTTTCAAAGTTGCAAACTCTTAGGTGGTTTCAGAGGCTATTGGTTACTAGTTGCTTAGTTTTCCTCAGTTACAATTCTTGAGGATACACAGTTCTTGCTATTCTTCCTTGTTACTAACTCAGCAGTCCTACTCTGTCAACTGCTATACCCTAGGTCAGGGCTGCTCAGGAAGTCGATCGCGATCGACTAGTCGATCCAAAGCCCATATGAAGTCGATCCCAGCCGGATGGGGCGATTCTGCCTTGCGCACGCACACTCGCCGCCGCGTGCACCCGGGAAGGGGATTCTCCTTGCCTGCGCGGGCTCTCTCTCTCCATGTCCTCGCCTCTGCATTCGCTAAGCAGGAAGTCACCATCCCTTCCTGCTGCATGCGTGCGCAAGCCCCTCCCAGCAGGATGCGCGCTCCTGACTTGGATGCACGCCCCTCCCATGCTGACTTCCTACTTGGCGAATGCAGCGGCGAGGAGATGGAGAGAGCGTTTGTGGGCAGGCAAGGAAGATCACCTGCCATCCCTTCCTGCCATCCCTTCCTGCGCAGCAGGAGCGCAACAAGCGTGGGAGGGCCTTCCACGAAAGCAGCAGGAGGGGACTTCCTGCTGCATGCGTGAGGAGATGGGGAGCGCTGGGCATGCAAGAAACCAGGAAGGGATGGGGACTTCCTGCTTGCCCTCCCCACACGCAGCAGGAGCGCGGTGCTGGAGATGAGAGAGCGTTTGTGGGCAGGCAAGGAGGAAGCCCCACACGGCTGGAAGGCGGCAGCAGGAGTGTGTGCACAGTGGCAGGAGTGTGTGTGTGTGCGCACGCGCGGCAGGTAAATCTTTTCAACTTAGTTGTTCATATAGTAGCTCGCATGCTGAAAAAGTGTGGGCACCCCTGCCCTAGGTGATTTACCAAACTTCCGGCTTCTACCTATATCTTCAGGTTAACTCTTCAGCTTAACCTGCTCTAGAAACTGTTCTCTCAGTTCCTTGAAATAAACTGCCTCTTCTGCGGTTTTAAAAAGTACAGCAGTCTTTCTGTTACCTCAGAACGGAATCGGCCAGTCTCTAAACCCTGCCTTCCGCTGGCTTAACAACAACCACTCTGACCAACTGTCTCTCCTCTTCCAAATTTTAAATCTGCCTTCCCCCGCATATTCCTCTCTGGCTCCTCCCCCTGTTTCCATAGTAACATGCTCTCTTTGGAGGGAAATGCCTCTATTACCAGAGTTAACCCTTTAGGGTCTGTTCAACATTTAACCTTATATTCCAATGCAAATATAATCATATAACCACATATCCAACAAAAAAACAATACATATATTGACTTCATTACACATAGGTTCGGGTTGATATCCCTTCGTGGTGTGAAAGTAACAAACCAAATGGCAGCCAAGGTCACAGTGTGACTCATGAGATCAGGCTATCAGTGACATCAGGCCACATGAGCTACATCAGAGAAGATTACGAAATGATCAAAACAAGGACAGCTGACAGGCCCAATACTCAGATACTAGACTCAATATGTGACTATACTAATAGTCTAGACCAGTAGTTCCCAAACTTTTTTTGGTCTACTGCCCCCTTTCCAGAAAAAAAATTTACTCACCGCCCCCCTAGAAATTATTTTTAAGTTTTTTAATAACAATTAAACAGAAAGATATATGTATTAATATGTCTACCTTTTTCGTAAAATATAATAAAGTTGTAAATTAGAAACATTGAAGTTTGAAATTATTATGAAACTATTTATTGAACTTAGAATAGAAAGGTAATACAAAAAAAGTTAAAACATTCAAAATCATCTTAATGAGAAGGATGAACCTGGTATGCTGCCACCAATCTAGTAATCCTCGGCTCTATTTTCGTCAGCAGTAATCTCAAATCATCGCGATTGACTATTTTGCGATCGGTTTCTTTTTTTGTTAATAAATTGGTTACCGCACTGAATCCATGTTCCACTAAATATGTTGAAGGACATTATTATTATTGTTATAAGTCTCAACCAGTTGGAAGGGAACCCCAAAGGTATTATTATTATTATCCCTTGCTTGGCAAGAAGAGGAGGAGGGAGCAGGAGGAGGGAAGAAGAGAGAGAGACACACACAGAGATGGATGGTAGCTGTCACCTGGCTCACGCCACCGTCCCCACGGCCCCCTTACAGGGGTTCAGTGCCCCCCAAATTTTCCTGAGCCTTCCAGCGCCCCCCTAGATTGCCCCACCGCCCACCAAGGGGTGGTACCGCCCACTTTGGGAACCACTGGTCTAGACCATGGGTGCAGCTACTGTACAATTAATGTACTTTAACAGCACTTTAACGGCCATGGCTCAATTTTGATTTGGATACATCAAAAATGTAATGTACAGCACTATCAATATGGAATCCTGGGAGTTGAAGTTTGGTAAGACACCAACACCCTTTGACTAAAGAATTTTTGAAATGGCAACTCCTATGCTTCCATAGCTTTGAGCCTTGGAAGTTAAAGTTGTGTCCAGCTGCATTGATTTTGCAGTGTAGATGCAAGTTAAGTTTTCCTAGGTGCTGGGGACAAAGAGGTTTTACTCTCACCCCAGAGTAAAGGATGGTAGAACCAGGGAAAGCTATTATGTCTTTGAATCAAAAGCAGACACAAAAAGTAACCCACATTTTCAAAATATTGATGTACCTCATAAAATAGATATTGAAATGCTTTTGCTTTCATTCAGGATGTGTTAACAAGACTTTCTCACTTGATGATTCATATAAAAATGTAACTTTGGCATATTACAACAATGTGAGTTCATCACATATACACTCACCCATGCATTTGTTTTACTACATGTACACTCATTGCACATGACTGTGTACATGCACTAAAATAGAATTATTTCCAGCATGGGAAAATCATTGTGTGCCAAGAAGCTCTTCCTCCCCTGGCAAATAGATTGCGTAAATTAATTATGTATGAAGCTGCTTTTACAGTTCCTTCTCAAGAAGGAAATGAAACCTGCAGTGAAGGGCAAAAGATTGAAGATAGAGGCAGCAGACACAGAGCTACTCTGGTTTTAGGTTGCGTATTTGTAGGGTTGGCTGTCATTCGAATATAGAAACAGAGCAATGTCAGTGCTTGCATGAGAACTTGAAAGCAAAACCCATCATACTGAAAGAGCCATATTGCTAAGATAATGTACCCTAAGTAAATATAGTCTGCAATGTTCAATACATTGTCCTAGCAATAAGCCCCATTCAGTGTGATGAGTTTTAGTTTCAAGTTCTCATGCATTATTTCTATTGGATGCATATATATATTCGTAAATGAGAGAGAAAAACGAGGAGGAATCTTTTGAGACGAGGCCTGCAATCTGCCATTTTTAGAAAGAACTGCATTGAAATAATATACTGGTAAGTTTGCATCGCAAATAATGGAACATTATTTTAAACTTTTTAAAAAAAAATCCCACATAAACAATTTAACTCTACTTATCTGAATGTTAAAAATCACCTCCTGAGATTTAGCCAGCTAATTTTGCTACTCTTAGCATAATGCTAAAGAGGCTGACACAGATGTAAACTCCACCAGATTTGATTGCACTAGTATGCACTATTTAGTACTACCTCAGCTTCTGCACACTAAACAGGAAGATGAGAAAGTCATGCTGGGTCAACCAAAGACCTAACTAATCCACTAGATTTGTAGGTTTTTCAGGCTATATGGCCATGTTCTAGATGAAGCATTCTCTCCTGACGTTTCGCCTGCATCTATGGCAAACATCCTCCGATGCCATAAATGCTAGGGGAAACATCAGGAGAGAATGCTTCTAGAACATGGCCATATAGCCCGAAAAACCTACAACAACCCAGTGATTCCAGCCATGAAAGCCTTCGACAATACAATCCAGTAGTATATTGTTCTCTTGAGTCATATCAAAACCCCATCGAAAGTGTGTGGTGATGGCTTCCATGTCTGTGCTTGGTGTATTAGACTCTAAACCAGGCATGAACAAATTGTGGCCCTCCAGGTGTTTTGGACTTCATCTCCCACAATTCCTAACAGCGAATTCTAGGAGTTGTAGTCCAAAACACCTGGAGGGCCACAGTTTGCCCATGCCTGTCCTAAAGAATCTGTCCAACATATTTTAAGGATACACTCAGCATCCATCAGTGCATCTACACTTGAAATTATGCAATTTGGCACCATTTTAAACCACCATAGCTCAATGCTATGGAATCCTGGGAGCTATAGTTTGATGAGAAACCAGCACTCTTGGGACCACTACTGTGATCCCATAAATGTCATTGTAATTGTTTTATATGCTCATATACTATTGTATTTCATGTATGTTGCACCTCTGAGTGTTTTTGTGGTTGTCATGAGTCCCTTCAGTCGGGGAGATGGTAGAGGGATATAAATAAACGTATTATTATTATTATTATTATTTGAAACACAACAAGGTTAGTACTCAGCAAACAAGATCACTATGCTGGCTGTTGTTTTGGGTCACATGTCGGACATTTCCCAAGTGTCTAGGACTTGGGAATTATTATTATTATTATTATAGCCATGATTTTCAACTGGATGAAGGGAGAAAACGCAAATGGAATAATTATTTATTCTGCCATTTCGATTTAATGCCTTGGTCTTGTTTGCAATCCTTTGAAGACAAAGAATACTTTAAAAATTAAAGAATAATTTAAGAATTAAATTGTGCCACTAGAGCCCCCGGTGGCACAATTGGTTAAACCCTTGTGCCAGCAGGACTAAAGACCAACAGGTCAGAGGTTCGAATCCAGGGAGAGCATAGATGAGCTCCCTCTGTCAGCTCCAGCTCCCCATGCGAGGGCATGAGAGAAGCCTCCCACAAGGATGGTAACACATCAAAAACATCCGGGCATTCCCTGGGCAACATGTAGACGGCCAATTCTCACACCAGAAGTGACTTGCAGTTTCTCAAGTTGTCCTAACAGACCAAAAAAGCAGATATTGTGGGATTTTCTGCCTTGATATTCTGGGCTAAATGGCTGTGTGGAAGGGGCCAAGGTTATCTGAGTCCATACTGCCATATATTCCAGTTCAAAACAGATAATGTGGGATTTTCTGCCTTGATATCCTGGACTATATGGCTGTGTGGAAGGGCCCCGGAGCTTGTTTCCCACTGCTCTGAAGACCAAGACATGAAGCAATGGATTCAAATTGCAAGGGCCTATCTCCAAGAAAATCAAGGCAGAAAATCCAACAATATTTGCTTTGAACTGGGTTATCTGAGTCCACACTCAGATAATGTGGGATTTTCTGCCTTAATATTCTGGGATATAGGACTGTGTGGAAGGGCCCCAAAAAAGAAGATTCCACTTGGAGGAACTTCCTGAAAATAAGAGCTGTTTGGCAGCAGAATGGGCTGCTTTGGGGTTGTAGCGGAGTGTCCATCTCTGGACACTTTTAAGCAGGGGCTGTATGGCCATCTATTGGGTTTGTTTTTTTGTTTTTGTTTTGTTTGTTTGTTTGTTTTTGTCATGTTGGGAGCGACTGGAGAAACTGCAAGTCGCTTCCGGTGTGAGAGAATTGGCCGTCTGCAAGGACATTGCCCAGGGGACACCTGGATGTTTTGATGTTTTACCATTCCTCTGGGAGGCTTCTCTCACGTCCCCGCATGAGGAGCTAGAGCTGATAGAGGGAGCTCATCCGCACTGTCCCCGAATTCGAACCTGCGACCTGAAAGTCTTCTGTCCTGCTGGCACAGGGGTTCAACCCACTATGCCACCGGGGACTCCACATCTGTCGGGGGTGATTTAATTGTGCATTTCCTGCATGGCAGGAGGTTAGGCTGGATGGCCCTTGGGTGAGAAGATTGGCCTCTTTTGTCCAAACCACTCCACCCCAAGGCCTGGCAAGGGAGAGCAGCTGTGGGGTGGGAATGCAAGAGATGGGAATGGAGCCACATCATGTTTCCTTGTGAAATATCCCTCTCAGGCGCCTGCCCTTTGTGCAATCCCTATGTTTGTTATGTAAAGGCATTCCCGACCTAGTTTTGCCTGGCTGTGTAATTGTCCCTTGCTTGAGTGGATGTGTTGCTCCCATACACAAGAGCACTGAGCGGACATCATAGAAGACTTCTCCAAGAAGGCAAGGGAGAGCATGTCAAGAGGGTAGCAATTGAGGCATCATATGTGGCACATCTGGATTTTTGCAGGGACTCAGCCAGGCCTGGGCAAACTTGGGCCCTCCAGGTGTTTTGGACTCCAGTTCCCCCTATTCCTAACAGTCTCCGCTCAGGCCCCTTCCTTTCCCCGCAGCATCCCAAAGCACCTGTCCCGGATTATTATCTCACCTGGATCTGGGCTCCGTCCGGGCTCTTTGGGCTCAGGAGAGACTTGTTTCCTTCTGTCTCTTCTCCTACTCCTCTCGCCCGGTCGAGCTGCCCATGCTCTCAGCCAATCAGAGCCCAGCCGGCATCCCGCTCTCAACCAATAGCAGCGCGCCCTCCTCTTTCCTGGCCAGCTGTGCTCCCGGCGTCAGTATCGACCCAGGAGAGACTCATGGATTAAGCCACGCTAGCCGGTCCCTCGGAGCGTCCTCATTGGCTGTTGGTGGGAGGTAGGCGGGAGGAGGCGCGGTGATTGGCCAACGCGAAGATGGAGTGACAAAGTGGGTGAAGATATGCAAAGTGTGTTATTGTAAAGAGGGACCAAGAAGGAGTTTAAGGCGGGGCCACAGGTGCTGTTCTAGGGCAGGAGCTGTCACGCGCAGTCTTTACCTCTCTTGGTTGTTATTGCTGCTGCTCATAGCTCCCATCCACACAGCTGAATAAAACCCCACATTATCTGTTTGGAATATATTATAATATTAATATATATATATATATACTATATATATATATATAAAATAGGCCTATATATATACTGTGTATGTATGTATGTATGTATATATATATGTGTGTGTGTGTGTGTATATATACATATATATATATATATACTGTGTATGTATGTATGTATGTGTGTGTGTGTATGTATATATATATATATATATATATGCCTATATATATATACACACACATACTGATCTTGTACTATGCTAATAATTTAATAATTTAATATATTGTGTGTGTATATATATATATACCTTGTAATTTAATGTGTGTGTGTATATATATACCTTGTAATTTAATATATTAATTTATACAGGGTGATGATAACTGCATCTCAGAGATCTGATGGCAGTTCACCTTTTTCCTAGCAACACACAAGGAGCTTGTGGAATTTAGCATGAAGTGCATGACCTTCCTGTTTCCAAGCTTCAGGTGGGATTTCATCGATTCGGGATGAGACGGGTGGCATATAAATGTCGAAAAATAAAATAAATATACTTCGCTCTACTTCGCGGTTCGCTTATTGCGGACTCGCTGTTTTGCAGATTTAAAACAAAAATTAAAACGTTTCCCATTCTTTAGTTGGGAATATAGTAACTGCTTTGGGAGACAGTGATCATGCATTTGGACAATGTGGCCAGTCCAGTGGAGTTAATGGCATAGGAGCATCGCTTCAATGCTGGTGGTCTTTGCTTCTTCCAGCACGCTGACATTTGACATTGACCCCAAGTGATCCTATCACCAACAGCTGTGTTTAGGTCTTGTAGACTCCTTGATTTACTCTCTTCTTCTGACAGTCTTCCTCTTTTCATATTACCTTCTGCTATGTGTTGCTGTTGTGTGCCTTCAAGTCATTTCCAACTTAAGGTGACCCTAAGAACATAAGAAGAGCCACGCTGAATCGGGCCTCAGCCCATCTAGTCCAGCATTCTGTGTCACACAGTGGCCCACCAGTTGTACACAGGGATCTCGAGCAGAAGGGAGGGCAAAACCCTCACCTGCTCCCGACCCCCCACAACCAGTACCTGGGGAAATCCTGCCTGCCTCAATCAACACAGAGGTGGCACTTGGATGTCCATTTCAGTAACTACTGATTCCCTTGGTATCCATGAATCTGTCTAATCCTGCCTTGAAGCTGTCCAGGCTGACAGCTGTCACAACCTCCTCTGGAAGTGAGTTCCATAACCCAATGACCCTCTGGGTGAAGAAATATTTCCCTTTATTAGTCCTAACTTTCCTACCTTGGAGCTTTAGGGAGTGCCCCCTAGTCCTAGTGTTGTGTGACAGAGAAAATATTTTTTCTTTATTCACCTCAACCTATGACAGGGTTTCCTTGGCAAGATTAGTTCAATGAGGATTGGCCACTGCTTTCCTCTGAGACTGAGAGTGTATGACTTGTCCAAGGCCACCCATTGGACTGCCATGGCTGAGCAGGATGGTGAACCCTGGCTTTCAGAGTTATAGTCCAACACCCAAACCAATATATCATTATTGCCTTTTACTAGTGAGCCATGTCTTCTCATGATATGGCCAAAGACATCAGTCTAGACCACACATAAGTAAATTTTGCTCCTCCAGGTGTTTTGGACTATAACTTTCACAATTCCTACTAGCCGGTTAGGAATTGTGGGAGTTGAAGTCCAAAACACCTGGAGGGCTGAAGTTTGCCCATGTTGAATTTCTGTATTGACCTGAGTACTGTTTTTGGTCAATTAAGCTGGCTCTCTGTAGTTAAAAAGAATTCCAAGAGTCATTTGTTTCAAAAAATAAAGCTCTTTAAACAAAATATGTTCAGGCACAACAATAGACAGTATTAGCAACATGTAAAACAAACAGTCTTACAGTTTAGTTCCATAAGAACAACATAAATCTTCCTTCCGTCTTCTTTTCGACGTCTTCTGCAAACTTGCTGGCTTCTTCTTCAAATCAAAATTCCTCACCCAAGGTCAGTCTCTCAGCTGCCTTATTTTATACAGGAATAGCTGCAAAACACCTACAGCTGTGACTTTTACCAGCACCTTCTGGATGCTTCTGGCTTCAAGTAAGTTTGTAACAAACTTACTCCAAGTAGTTCCATTTAAACTTAATACATATTTTACATTATTCTTACATTTTACAATATAATTTGCCCACTTACATTTTTAATCTCAACAGCCCAGACATTTGGGGTTCAAGAGTCTAGGCTTGACTGGCTTTATAACCCACTGATTTGACTCTTTAGCAGTCCATGGTATCGGTCAAACTCTTCTCCAGCACCACAATTCCAATGAGTTGATTTTCTTTACTGACCAGGGTTCACAACCATGACATACAATTGCATTGATCATCCCATTCAGTAATATATCTTAACACTTCAGGGTTTTCTCTACTTCCCTCATAACTGCCCTTCCAATCCTTACTCTTCTTCTGGCTTCTTGACCATGTGGTCAATAGATTCACTAGAAAAGTCCGTAATAACTCGTGAAGTCGGAGGCACTAGGAAAAGAGGGAGATGGCATCATGGGTAGGTGGGTTCTGCAGTGTCACTAGGTTGGTGCTACCCGAAGTGATAACTCCTGATTTCACCCTCCTGAACTTCCTCCCGTATCAGATCATACTCCATCTTATATATATATATAATCCTCATTGTCATGTTTCCTGGCTCAAAAACAAAGAAACTACACAAGGCAGACACACAATAATTAGTCACACAACCCCACACTAAAAGAGCTATGTTCTTCAACAAACCCCCCCCAAAAAACATTGAAACAATTTTTTTAAAAACCCCAAAACAAAATGAACTACAACTCCCATGATCCCCCAAGCTCCAGGCTCCTCTCCTCCCCCCTCCCACATGTCCAACAGAAAAAAAACGCACGCTCAAACGTTCGGAGCGCTCCCTTCCCCCTCCCAGATGGGAAAAAAAACCCTCCAAAACCTTGCACACGCTAACGCTCCACGCGCTCCCTTCCCTCTCCCACATGGGGGCATGGAGGGAGGGGATGTGATCCACTTGAAGTGTGGCCTACAAGCCCCAAAATGCACTGTGGGGCTGGCAGTGACATAGGGCCGGCTCCCTCGCCTGTTCTTCTGTGGCGGCTGGGCACCTTTCCTCCGGCCGAGGCTCAGACCCTGAAGGGAGGAGGGGGAGGAGGAAGTGTGGTCGGAGGCAGCGAGGAGGCACCTCACAACCTCTGAGGATGCCTGCCATAAATGCAAGAAGAAACATCAGGAGAGAATGCTTCTGGAACATTTCCATATAGCCCGAAAAAATTACAGCAACCCAGTGAGAGGGGGTTCTTCTCCTCGGAGGGATTTACTCCAGGGCGGATAGGTTCAAATCAGAAACCCAGAGCGGCTTTCCTGGTGGAGAAAGTCTCCCGTGGAACCCAGTGGGGCTCGCTCCTGCTGTAAGGAGGAGTGACCAGGCTCCCACAACCCCCACAATTTGCTTGATCCAGTTTGCCTTCCCCAAATAACCATTGAACCCATTGCTCTTTCTTGAGTGGCACAAACGGCGTATTGTTGCCCCCCCCCTTCACCCGTGGATTGGCATTTTAAGACCCATTGGGGCCACTTGAGGCTACAAAGAGAGACATAGAAAAAAGTTTATCTCGGACCTTTCTGACTCAAGGGGGGAGGGGGAGTTTAGAGGGACCCCGTTTATTATGCAGCAGAGGCAAAGCCCACTTTATTCCCTGAAGGAGGGAGGCCCCCTCCTTCTGTTTGGTCAACAGCCTCCCCCTTTGTTCTCCTCCCTTCCCCCCCCCCCCCCATTTTCAACTTCACTGGTGTCCCCCTCCCCATTTGTTTGTTAATGGCGCAATTCCCATCTGGCTCGGCCTACTTTCCAAAAGATTTAAATCTTGGCCTCGCCTCTCCTCCTTCCCTCATTTCTTTGTCACAGCAACCTCAAAAGATTTCACCCCCACCCCCTCCCCGTTGCTGCCACACAGCCATAGAACCCAGAAAACCCCACAATATCTGCTTTGAACTGGGTTATCAGAGTCCACACTGCCATATATTCCAGTTCAAAGAAGAAAATGTGGAGTTTTATTCAGCTGTGTGGAAGGGGCCTGAGAGAGGATCCCAGAGTCTAAGTGTGCATCTACATTGTGGAATGAATGCGGTTACATAAAGACATACACACATACACACATATATGCACATATACATAAGAACACACACATACACAATATACATATACACATATATACACAAACATAAGCACACACGTACACACACACATATACATAAAGACATGCACACATACACGCATATATACATGCACATATACATAACAACACACACATACACAATATAGATATACACATATACACACAAAAATAAGCACACACATACACACACACACCATGTGGGTAGAAGGGGTTAGCCACAGACTATGGCACAGCAACACGTGCACGGGTCAGCTAGTTTCTCTATATAAAAGTCAAAATATGATTGTATGTATGTTTAGTTTGTCTGTTTGTACCACAAAGGCTCCTACTTGGCCTCATGGATACCCGTCATTACCCAACTTAAAATAATTGAGGGGTTTGAACTGAAAGAACCCTCTGTTTCGGCCTCAGAGCGGAGGGAAAGAAAAATGTGGATTGACTGTAGCTAGGTCAGTGGTTTTCAGCCTATGGGTCCCCAGATGTGATGGCCTTCAATTTCCAGAAATCTTAACAGCTGGTAAACAGGTTAGGATTTCTGGGAGGTGTAAGCCAAAACACCTGGGGACCCACGGGTTGAGAACCACTGAGCAAGGTGACGGGCTGGCTGTTGCTAGGTGAAGTAGCCCTCTGTGATGCCACTCAAAAAAGAGAGTGAAGTGGAGACTTGTATCAAGGGAGGGAAGGGAGGAAGGAAGCAGAAAAAGAATGGAAAGGAAGGAAGGGGGGCAAAAGAAGGGAGGAAGAAGAAGAAAGAGAAAAGAAGAAAGAAAATGAGAGCAAGAGAAAAGAAGGTGTTTTTTTCGGATTTTAAAAATATTTTCAAGCTGAAAATGATTAAATCTGTGCATGGACAAACTTTTGGACACAGAGGCTGCATTGACTTTTAAAATTTGAGAGATGGGCCAGGCCAGTGGCAGATGACTGAAGAGTGTCTGTGTGAACTAAATTTGGGAGGGGGGGTGTAGCAACCCAGTTCCCTTTCGTGCCTGGGGGGCAGGGGGCAGCACCGGGGGTCCCACTTGCATTAGGGCCAGCTGCAGTTGATGAGGACATGGAGGAAGGGGCTGATGAGTTAGCTGGGCCTTCCTCTCCCACTGAGAGCTTGGCCTGGGATGATGAATGGCCTGACGGCTATGCTAGCTGGGAAGTTCAGGCTGACCCTGAGAGTGATGATTCTGATCATTATGAGAAACCACGTGGTTTCGGGTCGCAGGCTCGCCAAGGGGATTAAGTATAGGATCCGTGGGAAAGGATCCTCAGTAGCTCGGCCACTTCTATTCTAGAGGAGTGAAGCGAGCGGAGTTCCACGGAGCCAAGTTGCCGGCTCAAGCCTTGCCAAGAAGTTTCTTGGGTTTGTTCATGAACTTTGCCTTGTTCTTTGCCACGGACCAAGTCCTTGATCCGCATAGTTTTGCGGAGCCTTTGCCACGTTTGCCTTTGGATTTTACTTACGGACTCTTTACCTTTTGGATTGAACTTTTTGATACTTTTTATGGACAATTTACCTTTTCACCTGTTTCTTATTATTCAATAAATAGTTAGCTGATTACCGTCTCTGTGTGTGTGATTAAGGGGCTGGGCCAAGACCCTGCATCGTGACGGGGGGGGGGGGTGAACAAATTCCTATGCACACTGCACATATCTTGTTTGTAGTGCAAATAAAGGAAGGAAAGAACAAAATAAAATTTAAATGAAGAACAATTTTAACCAACATTAACTTAACAGGTTTTCAGTGAAGGACCACAAGAGCCATCCAGTCCAATCCCCTAATGCCATTCAGGAAAAGCACAATCAAAGCACCTCCAACAGTTGGCCACCCAGCCTTTGTAATAATAATAATAATAATAATAATAATAATAATAATAATAATAGGAGCAACCCCAGGGTCCATCCAATCAACCCCCATATGCCATACAGGTGGCCTTGGCAGATGGCAATCAAGCCTCTGTAATAATAGTAGTAGGAGTAATAGTAATAGGAACACCCCCAGGGGCCATCCAGTTCAACTCCCTTCTGCCATTCAGGAAAAGCACAATCAAAGCACACCTGAGTAGTGGGAGGGAAATAGGGTTTTGGAAAAGGAAAGAGGGGGAGGCAAGAAGCATCATGGCACCATAGAGCCCCTCACTACCACTCATGGAGCCCCAAGAGCTCCATGGAGCAGAGTTTGAGAACCCCTCACAGGGCCATAGCCAGAGGGAGGGGGTTTAAGGGTTCTAACCCCCCCCCCCAAACACCTGGTTTACTCAATAATTTTAATTAGTTAACCAAGTTATGAGTAAACCATGTTTCTTTTTTAACCTGACACATTTCAGGGTAGTGTTGAACGTTTAACTCACCCCCCCCCCCCACTTTCTGACTACAGCCCTGCCCTACACTACACCATGCTTTACAACAAATCAGCCATGATGAACAGTTTGGGACTCTCTGTTTCTCTTTCTTTTCTTTTCCTGCACCCTGAAATCTTAGGCAATACTAATGTTTTTATTTCATATAAAATAAATAAGTTTTTTAAATAATTGTGAATATCAGATAATTGAAAGGATAGGCATGCACTAAGTAAGACGAAGAGCTGGCCTTTCCGAAAATCTTCATTGTAATTATTAATAATAATACCCTTCCTTTCTCCTCGTGGGGACTCAAGGTGGCTAAATAACAATCCATAACCTATCCCACACCTAGTCAAGTTTCAAAAGCAAAAAAGTTAATTAATAAAAGTCCTAGTTATGTTTTTAGCAGATTAAAATAAAATAAAAATATTTAAATGCCTTTTAAAATTCAGTTGGATAAGGAAGATAGATGTTGAAAGAAAAAGAACTCTCAAAAAAGCTAGAGTACCACTCCTAATTTTTAAGAAACAACGCCATGCCATCCACAGAAAATGGAGGACCTCTGCATGGCTAGTGGCTACATATAGATCAGCATGCAGAAAGACGTGTGATTGGCTGTCTTCTGATTGGCTGAGAAGGAAAAAACTACAGCTACCCTTGTCAGTCACACCAGCCAGTCCCTGCCTCTGGGGTGGCAGAGTAATAGGTTACATTGGGGGGGGGAAATCTGAATCAACAAATTTTCTGAATTTATTTGAAAGATTCAGAGTCTTGTGTTTCCCTTCATAAATGCTTCGGAGGGACACTTCCCATTTTGTATTTTGGCAGTTCATATCTCCAAATCACTGAAAATTTTTGAAAGCCAATATCTGTAATTTTGCACACCGCCAGTAAACTCTGTTAAGGAGAGCCAGTGTGGTGTAGCCAACAGTCTTGAACATGGATCTGAGGAGATATGGATGCAAATCCTTCATTTTTTTTTTACAGGTATCAAAGTCTTTTACGCCACCCTCCAGCATTTATATATTACATCATGTTAGTTGTCATTGTACTTTGCAACAAGATTTTTAACTTTATGTTAGCCAGGGAGTGATACAAAGTTTACAACTACATTGCAACCTTTTTGCATTTGGTGCCAGCTATCAACAGATGTGTTTGTTTATATGGTTCATACCAATTTAGACTGAGCTCTTGACTCAGATAATACTTTCAGTGAGTTATGGATATTTAAAAAATAGCATGAACCCATCCATATGTTTGAACATACTACTACTAAAAGACAGGTTTACATGTTTTGTAGATGTTGTTTTTACTACCTATTTTTCTGCTTAACCCAAACTAGTTTTTCAGAATTCTTGATCATTACATGTTATTCCTTTGCATTCCTAAAGCATAGGTTTTGAATTAGTGATGGAAGTGACTATCCATCACTGTAGTGCATGCAGGTTTTGGGCCAGATTAAAGCAATACCTGATATTGTGTCATTATTTCTGCTCCAGATTTTATCTACTGTTCCATTCCACAGGTGTGCCAGTTTTGAAACTGTTAGGAATGTTAATTGTGCATTGCCATTCGAATTTCCAAGAATTCATTAGTTTAACTTTGATAAGATCCACATCTGTGGAATCTAATCAGAACGTTTTGAATAAATGACTCTTTACTATTAATGCTGTGTTCAAAATATTATAAATAGGTATGTGGGCAAGTGATTGGGAACAGTAAGGTTTTGTTCTGAACTCATTTATAGTGGTAGAAAACAAGTAATAGTTGCAGTTTACTTCTAATCCTTAACAGGATATAGCAAAGAGCACCTGGTATTCTTCAGTGGTCCCCCATCCAAACATTAATGAGGACTGTGGCCCCCTCTACACTGTCATATAAAATCTAGATTATTTTCTTTGAACTGGATTATATGGCAGTGAAGTCATATAATCCAGTTCAAAGCATTATGAACTGGATTATTATTATTTTCTTTTTTATTAAAATATTTTCTGGAGATCAAGAGTTTTGAAATGCTTAATCATTAGAGGCTCTAGCAGCAACTGTACCCTACAAACTCTATCAAATCTAACCCTTTAATAAAATGTATCAATCTAATTATTTTATTTATTTATTTATTTTCCAGCATTTTTACCCCGCTCTTCTCAACCCCCGAGGGGGGACTCAATTATTTTGTATAACTTGTATCTTTTATATACTGTGTACTGTGTTAATTCCTACTAGATGAATTGTATAAACTATTTCTAATATATGTATATCAAAATGTAACTTGAAGGCCACCTCTCCATGACTCAGTTTGCATAATCTCCTGGGAAAGTGAACTTTGGCCAAGATCTCACTAGCTATTTCCCAAGCTACATAGTTATTTCCCAAGCTACATGACTGTCAGAACCATTGTGTGTATGCATAGATAGATGGTTCTCTTTATCAACTAAATAAGCTCAGAATGTTTGTCCATATAACCTGATGCTGTGGAAAAGTGGGTTTAGTAGATGTGCATTTATTATCCTTCTATGTCAGCATTCAAATCCTTGATTGTCTCAATACAACACCTTTGGTTTTTGAGCATTACACGTTTGTTTCACACAAACCAGAGACTCATCTGCATATCAACACCATTGTTTCCTCATGAACTGTGCGCTCCCAGGCAGCATCTCTGCAATGAATTGGTTCATTGAACAAACCATCCACTGGCTGTAATTCTTTGCCCCCTGGAAAACTCCTCCTGCAGGCTGTGACATCAAGGGAACCTCAGACCAATTCAGACACAGATCCTAATCTGCTTCTTTTTCAGCCAATCAGGGGAGGGAGTGGTAAGTTTGAATAGTTGTCAGAATTGTATGAGATGTTATGCATTTCTCTGTATGTTTATACTTCTACCTTTTGAAGCAAATCACTTATATCTGCATAATTTTTGGCTGAATCATAATAAACCTCTCTGGCTCATCTTCAGCCTGGTGAATGTGTTTCTCTGTTCTGGCTGATATGGTTTAGTGAATGATCACCAGGCACTGACCCTTTAACCACAGTCTTGGCTGAAATCACAACATTCTCTCCTTTGTTCTTCAACATTATTTTTATCCCTCCCATAGACAGTTGCATTTCCCAGGATCACTTGCCTCTTGTCTCTTGTTGCTATGCTACCTCTAAAGGCTGCTGTGATTCAATTGAACAGGAAAAGAAACAAGCAACATCCTTCTAAGGAGAAGGAGTGGAACATTTGCAACAGGTTCAAAGTATGTCACCAAATATAAAACAATTGTGAGAATGTTGACTTGAAAGGCACTTTCCCTGTAAAAAAATAATAATTCTGCAACACAAAATCAAAACTCTCAAATCTATATAATTTACTCTTGACTTATATTTTCCCAAATGATAAAGACATATATTGTTCTGAAGATCTGTTGTGTCAGAACATTTTTATCCTTTCCAGTCCAGAATTCCTTCCCAGAATTTCTGTCTCTGCTGTTCTCTTCCTTTGCTCTTCAAGACCCACCTTTTCCCTGAAGCTCAAGTCCCTAAGCCATGCTAAGCTTGAAGAAACCAGATATACATTTATCAAGTATACAAAGTATATCCAAGTCATTTCCTTATGGATCAAATTGTGCTTTGTCACTTAGTTCAAAGATATAGAAGAGGAACATTTGGATTTTGAAATCTATATATATAAAAAGAGAGCTGTCATGTTTCCTGGCTCAAAAACAAAAAAACTACACAAGGCAGACACACAATAATTAGCCACACAACCCCACACCAAAAGAGCTATGTTCTTAAAAAAAACCCCAAAAAACATTGAAACAACATTTTTAAAAAACCCAAAAACAAAATGAACTACAACTCCCATGATCCCCCACGTTTCAGGCTCCTCTCCTCCCTCATGTCCAACAGAAAAAAAGACTGCGTGCTCAAACGTTCGGAGTGCTCCCTTCCCCCTCCCAGATAGGAAAAAACCCTCCAAGACCTTGTGTGCGCTAACGCTCCGCACGCTCCCTTCCCCTCCCACATGGGGGCATGGAGGGAGGGGTGCCTACAAGCTCCAAAATGCACCGCGGGACTGGCGGTGACGTAGGGCCGGCTCCCTCGCCTGCTCTCCTGTGGCGCGTGGCGCACAAACGCGCCGTGGCCATGCGCTCTGAAGGGGGAGCCGTTGAAAACTTCAGGGAGAAGGGGAAGCGCACGCTACAGAGAGAGAGAGAGAGAGAATGCGCAAGAGAGAGAACAAGGGAGTGCGCGATGGGCTCACAGGGAAAGCTTGAGCCATCCCCCAGGAACGCATGGCTATGGCGCTTCCGGAGCAAGGGGAAGGGGCCGGAATTTAAGCCCCGCCCCTTTCTAGGCCTTGCTTGCATTGTCGGAGCACTGGATCTCCGACCACTGATGCTGCCACTCGGAGTCCCGGTGCGGATACAGCTCCTCCCCTCCGCTCCTCTTCGAACGTGACTCCAGGATGTGACTACCACAAGCCCGCTGGAAAGCAGGCTGTGAGGGCAAAGAGGATGAAGAGGAGCTGGCGTGAACGCCCGGCGAATCCCCCACAGAGGGAAAGGAAACAGCTGAAGGATTCAGAGGGAAAAGAAAGAAAACATCCTTCAGCTGTTTCCTTTCCCCTGCGAAACACAGAGGGAGAGAGGAAAAAGAGAGGGAGGAGAAGAGGAACGACCTGCACACCCCTTCCCTCCTCCCCCTCCCCCTGCCACCGAGCACAACAACGAGGGAAGGAAGGAAGACACTAAGGGGTGAGCAGAGTAGAATTCTTCCCTCCTTCCTCCCTTCCTGTCCATTCCTCCCCACAGGCCTAGGTGAGGAGGAAGAGGAGAGAGAAAGAGAGGAGAGAGGGAGGGAGGAGAGGAGGAACGACAGGCAGGAAGTGATGCTGTGCAGCACCTGCGCACCCCTTCCCTCCTCCCCCTCCCCCCGCCACACATACACATACACACACATATACATAAAGACAAACACACATACATACACATACACAATATACATATGCACATATACACACAAACATAAGCACACACATACACATACACACATATATATACATAAAGACATGCACACATACACACATATATACATGCACATATACATAAGAACACACACATACACAATATACACATACACATATACACACAAAAATAAGCACACACATACACACACACCATGTGGGTAGAAGGGGTTAGCCACAGACTATGGCACAGCAACGCGTGCATGGGTCAGCTAGTTCTATATAAAATATGGTTGGGTCCAGATTATGTCACACAGAACTCAGTGGGGCCAAGTTGATCACAGTCATCCACTTAAATCAATGAAATTAAAGCATTACCAACTGTAGAATACCCAAACTATTGAGGGTGGTGGGATTTTATGATTTTTTAAAAGGACTCAATAAAACAGCAGAGATAATTTCTAGAATGCAGTGTAAATCTAAGAGAAAGTCACAAGATGGCAGAAGAACACAGAGTATATTGTTGACACATGTTGAAAATCCTTGCTCTCCGTATAAGGCAAGAACTGATGAAACAGAGGGAAGCATAGGAAGTAGTAAGGAATACCCTGATTCAACTGAAGGTACACCAGGGAAACCATGATCATTATAGGCTTCCTGTGACTGTTCAGTCCATTGTTGCTCTGTGTAGTAATGATCCACCCTAATTCTTTGCTGTTGACTCACTGAACAAAGAGGTCCCCCCCCCCCCCCTGAGATTGATCTGAGTTCAGTACTGAAATGCAAATCTTGCTCTTTTTATGATACACAGCGTTGACACATATATTTGTCTGTTTATGGAGCACTTTACACCTCTGGATAAATGAGAAATCTCTTTTTTGCCCAGAAACAGGTGGAATTACATCTCCTGGAAGCCTCCAAGAATAGTTCCCTTTTAAATAGGTTAGTGTTGGTCCCATGTACTGTTTATTAGTTTTTCAAACCCAGAAGTGAGATTCTGTATTCCTCCAAAAGTATTGTTTTGCATTCTGGGTTGTTTATGTAACCCCTGTGTTGTTGAAAAATTGAACCCTCCCTCTAATAATAATAATAACTATAAATTTCTAATATTTTTATAGCTTAGGTGAGTCTCAGCCCCAGCCCATTCCCAAACATTCCTGGGAGTATTAAACCTCACAGGCCTTAGGCAATGCCTATCCAAAGAAGACAATGGTCCCACACCCCTTATAGAGGTTTGCACTGACAAAACATTTTATGCTTCTCCTATGTCTCGATTCAAGTTTATGCTTTATTAATAAACAGAGAGGGGAGAAGACTCACATACAGTATATCCACAAAAACTGGGCTACAACCATAGACATATTTCCAGGCACCAAAAACCGTTAGGAAACTGAACATTCAGGAATCACTAACACCTTGATCTGATAAACTCTCCTTTTGTAATTCTATGGAAAACCCTGGAAGTAGGTTTAGGCCGTGACTATTGACCTTTCCCTCACCTCCTGAGCCCCACCCTCTCAGCCTCAAGAGAAATAAAAATAAAAAGATAAAAGACATGATTTATTTTCTTAAATGTTATGTCACATTTTAATAAAAGAATAACATTCATGGCAGATATGGCATAACTGAAAAGAATTAGACAATTTTGATATTACTGTGACTTTGGAGGTTTAGTCAACTGGAATATAGAAATGGATATACAGTATGAGTGCATTTTTGTCAAGCCACGAGGAGAGGCAGGTAAGAAATGCAATTATTATTATTATTATCATTATCATTATTATTTTCTATCCTTTCAAATAGAAATTGTTGTTCCTATTCTATGTTTGATGTTTTGTCTTAAGTCTGTTATAACAGGCTGTGGTTTTTATTTAATTTTGGTTGTTAAGTCATAATTAGTGTTTATATGTTAGGTTGTTTACATTTTGTTAATATGGAATGTGTTGTTCTTGTATTCGGGCACTGAATGTTTGCCCTTTATGTTTGGAATCTGCCCTGAGTCCTTCCGAGGAGATAGAGCGGAATATAAATGAAGATTATTATTATTACTACTACTATTATGGGTGTGGAATATAATATCTATTATTTACAAATATTTGGTTAGGATAACTCAGAGAATGATAACTCATGCCTCAACATGAATAATAAAGTGAGATCTGGTAAATAAAATCCATCATCCAATTAGGAGCAGTGGAAGAAGCCTCCATCTCATAGTGAAATGCCTCAGTTGATATCATTTTAAAGCTCCTTTACAACTGAAAGCTCAATCATTTCTTTCTTTGCAGTCTATCACTTCATGGTAAAACATTTTGTCATAGATCCGAGCCATGTATAATCCAAACAAGGGGTTATTAAATCTGGAAGTCATCATCATGAACTGCATTTGAGAAACAAATTTTCAGTGCCCCAAATACATTCCTAGAATAGGGAATATATATGACTTGGTGGATCTTAGGGAGGGGCAGGAGGAGGAATTCTGTCATAGAGCCTTTGCCATGACTTCTTTTTTTTTGTTGCCATTATACCAGGATGCACCTGACCAGGATTTTTTTCTCAATCCAAAAATAGATACTAGGGACCCAGTGAGTCATATATGAGTCATATAAAGCTGAAAGAGTGCCAAGGATCTCCACAAAAGTCCATTTGTTTCTTTGTTAGTTGACTGGCTTGTTTGGGATATATAAAGACAGTCAACTTTCCGTATCCACAAATTCTGCATCCATGGTTTCAACCAGCCACAATTGGCAATCTTAAAAACCCAAAAGGCAAAGCTTGGTTTCACCATTTATATAAGAGAGACCATTTTACTGTGCTATTGTCTATAATGGAACTTGAGCATTCACAGATATTGGTACCAACAGGACTCCTAGAACCAAGGGCCTGATGTATATATCACTGATTGAAATTTTCAGTTACCCAGAAAACAGTTTTGGTAAACGGTCTGAAAAGCCATTGTTAAAAAATAACCATCAGCAGAAAAGCTCAAACAGGTTGTTGTTGTTGTTGTTGTTGTTGTCGTCGTCATTGCTGCTGCTGCTATGATTATGTTGATGATTATATTTCTATGTCACCCTTTTCCCAGATTGGATTTCAAAACAGATTACAATAATTAAATGACACTTTTAAGAATCCACAATAAGTTAAAATACAATTAAACAATTGAAAAAATAAAACCAAGTTAAAACATGCTTCATAAAAAAAACACAGCAGCACAATTGGCACTATTCAGCTCATTGTGTAAGATGGGTCTGATATAGTCATTCATCAAACGCCTGTTGTAATAGAAAAGTATTTTCTATGAAAACATTAGAGTGGGTGCTAGTCCAGGAGGAGTCACAGAGCCTAAGAAATTGCAGTTGGTACAAACATTGGCAGCCAGACTGCTAAATGGAGCAAATTACAAGGAGCGGTCAACTCCCCTATTAAAACAGCTGCATTGGTTACCGATAAATTTCTATCCCAATTCAAGGTGCCCTAAATGGTTCAGGTCCTGCCTATCTTCGCAATCGCATCTTCCCCTATGAACCGACACAAGCTCTAAGATCTTCTGGGGAGGCCCTTCTCTCACTCCCACCCCCGTCACAAGCGTGGTTGGAGGAGACAAGGGAAAGGGCCTTCTTGGTGGTGGGCCCCTGGCTCTGGAACTCTCTCCCCATGGAGATTAGATTAGCACCCACCCTGTCTACTTTTTGTAAAGATCTAAAAACGCAGGTGTTCCACTGTGCTTTTGATTAGCCAGTTGACTAGACACTTTGGCCTCTCTAGCCACAACTCAAGATCTGCCTATTGCACTTTACCATTGTCCCTGCCATATAGTTGTATTGCTCTGATTGATTTTGGTCCTTCTAGCCTGGATTCATCACCTGCACTTTTCCATCAGCCCTGTCCTTGCAACAGTATCGCACAAGCTCCTGCCTCGCCCTTTCGTTCAGTATAGGGACTCTATGTTATGTTATTGGTTGGTTGTTGTTATATTTGTATAATTTTTATTGTGTTTTATTTTAATTTTGATTGACTGGGCTTGTCCCGATGTAAGCTGCCCCAAGTCCCTTTGAGGAGATGGTGGCGGGATACAAAAATACAGTTGTGGTGGTGGTTGTTGTTGTTGTTGCTGTTAAGAAAGCCTCCTGGTGTATCTGCTAGATGCACCTACAAGGGCGATGGAACAGAGAAAAGGCCCTTCCCAGAAGAAATCAAAGCTTTGTGATGGAGAATACTGTCCTTCAAATAATCTGGACCTGAGCTCAACAACTGCAGGGCTGACTAATATTAGCAAGTAGGTTCCGACTTTTAGGAATATGCAGCTCTTCGGGTGAAATAATTTTTACTTTTAGTAGCAGTATTCCGAGCCAAAATTTTGTTTGTTTGTTTGAACAAAACTGAAATCCATTTCTGTTTCAGTTGGAAAGATTGTCTCCATGTTAAGAGGCACCCTAGCCAAATTATTTCCAAATTTCCATAATAACAGGCTTATGTGCTCTCAGATCTGGCAATCCAGTTGGCTGAATGTGTAATATAATGTCTGAGAAGTCTTATCTCTGGAATAAATGGGATTCTCAACAATTTATTAAGGCTTTGCTTGTAAAAGATAGAGGCTGCAATCATCAAATTGCTTGCCAGAAAGAGAGAGGGGGAAAGAGAATTAGCTGTATTCTTTGACTACTGTAGGTTGAAGGTATGCAGTGTCCATACTGAAATGTTAAGCCTGTGCAATGGATTCAAATTCCCATGGAGCTTTCAAAATGATCAAGTAGGTGACCTTGAGTAAGGCCCCTTCTACACTGCTCTATATTGCAGGATCTGATCCCAGATTATCTGCTTATCCCAGTGGAAACTCATAAAATCCAGTTTAAAGAAGATAATCTGGGATCAGATCCTGAGATATAGGGCAGTGTAAAGCCAGCCCTATCTCTTGGGCCCCTTCTACACTGCCATATAATCCATTTTATCAAAGCCTATAATCCACATGACCTGCTTTGATCTGGATTATATGAGTCTACACTGCAACATAATCCAGTTCAAAGTAGATAGTCTCAATTTTATATGGCAGTGTTGATGGGGCCTCAGTTGTCCTCCACAAATGATAGGGCTCATTCCATCCAGAGAAGTAGAAGCCCCCAGTGGTGCAATGGGTTGTGTCGGCAGGACTGCTGACCGAAATGTCAGGAGTTCAAATCCAGGGAGCAGGGTGACCTCCCATCTGTCAGCTCCAGTTTATCATACGGGGACATGAGAGATGCCTCCCACAGGATGGTAAAACATCCGGGTGTCTCCTGGGCAATGTCCTTGCAGACAAACAGTTATCTCACACCAGAAGCAACTTGCAGTTTTCTCAAGTTGTTCCTCACACACACACACACACACACACACACATACACAATCCAGAGAAGTGTCTTTAATCTCCTGGAGACCTCAATTGACAAACGATGGAAAAAATGAAGGCACTTTCTAGTACCAGTTTCCTTTCTCTGCAGTATCCTGTGACAACTCCTGCAACATTCCTTTGCTCTGCCAATATCTCCCGAAGACCAGATTCATAGCAGGGCACAGGAGGTGAATGAGGAAGAGCAGATGGCCGAACTGGAATTCCACTTTTAGGATCTCAAGATCCCAGCTACAGTTTTTTTTGGTTAATGCCTTCTCCAAACAGGATCTGTTTCCAGTGTTTCATTGTTCTGTGCAAAAAAATAAAAATAAAATCTCCATTTGCTATTTTGGGCCAAAGATATCAAAGCACATAGTCCTGGGCACACAATTCCGGTCTGTTTTCTCTTCAATGTAGCAGTTCAGACATAAAGTAAACATGCAAGCTTTTCCTTTGCTGCGATTATAGAAGAATAGCTGTCAGGAAACAAACATAAAGTGTACAAACCTTATTGATATTAGAATTCCTTAAGACATTATATATGTTATAAGCTATTAGGATAGTGCTTATATTCATCTGTGATTATTTCATGAAGGGCTTTTCCCCAAGAATTAATTATTTTTCCTGCAGGACAAAGAACATAGTATTCACTGCATATCTTCACCAAAAATCTGTCATATAATCCTCCCTAGAAACATAGGGTGCATCTACACTGCAGAATTAATGCAGTTTTGCATCACTTTTGCCCCAATCACAATGCTATATAAAATCCAGATTATCTGCTTTGAACTGGATTATCTAGAAGTGAAGACTCACAGTTCAAAGAAGATAATCTGGATGATCCGATGTGATCATCTTGATTATAAGGCAGTGTAGATCCAGACTTTACCATTACTCAATAGTATGGAATAATGAGAGTTTTAGTTTTACAAGACTGTTTGCCTTTTCTGCCAAATAAAGTACTGCCTCACCAAATTACAATTTCCATGATTCCATAACATTCATCTGATGCCAAACTTCATTAATTCTACAGTGTGGATCAGGCATGGGCAAAGTTTGACCCTCCAGGTGTCTTGGGCTTCAACTCCCACAATTCCTAACAGTCTACCAGATGTTAGGAATGGTGGGAATTGAAGTCCAGAACATCTGGAGGGTCAAACTTTGGCCACGCCTTGCATAGATACACCTTTAGTTGAGATTAGTATCTATGCTGATAATGCTAGTAAAAGAAGCAATACAATTTCAGCTGAAATTGGTCATGGCGTGTTCAACATTTTTTTGGCATGGAATGTATCAGTCTGAAGTATTGGTATCATGTGATGGATTTGTGGCCCTATCTACACTACCACATCATGCAGTTTAACTACATTGAACTGGATTATATGAGTCTATATTGCCATATAATGAAGTTCAATGCAGTTAAACTGAATTCAGATTATCACCTTTGAACTGGATTATATAACAGTGTAGACTCATATAATCCAGTTCAAAGCAGACAGTCTGGATTCAGAAACTGGAATATATAGCAGTATATATACAGTCTGAAACAACATTATATGGTAAGGTAGAAGGGGCCTGTGTCCCTTCTTTAGCAGGAATTGGTATCTGCTGGGATATGTCCTTTTAGGCCTCTTCTACACTGCCATATGATGCAATTTGAAATTGCATTATATGCTCAGTGTAGATTCACATAAATCTGTTTAATTGTATTGACACTAACCATAAAGGAGCCCCTGATGGCAGAGCAAGTTAAACCGCTCAGCTGATGAACTTGCTGACCGAAAGGTCAGCAGTTTGAATCTGGGGAACAGGGTGAGCTCCCGCTGTTAGCCCCAACTTCTGCCAACCTAGCAGTTTGAAAACATGCAAATGTGAGAAGATCAATAGGTACTGCTTCGGCAGGAAAGTACTGACCCACCATGCAATCATGCTGGCCACATGACCTTGGAGGTGTCTATGGACAATGCTGGCTCTTCGGCTTAGAAATGGAGATGAGCACCATCCTCCAGAGTCAGACTCGACTAGACTTAATGTCGAGGGGAAAATTTACCTTTACCTTACACTAACTATATAATGCAGTTTCAAACTGAATTACATGACAGTGTAGATGAGGTCTTGAATTTATTAAAAGTGTGAGTGAAAAGGTGAAACCATAATCATGTGTTTCAGAATATTTGCAGGGAAAACCGAATAGTATGACACCTGCATTTATTGATGACCCATTGCTTAATTATTATCAATGCCATAAACCCCAGTAGAAAAGAGTGACAAAATAAGATGGAGAGCACTCAGCTTGTTTTATTTCATCTACATCTGAGATGAGAATTCTTGGGCTTTTCCCCTTTAGATGTACTACAAATCCCATCAACCCCTAATTACTGTTTGTGGCTCATGGGAGCTAGAGTCCAAGTACATTTAAAGATGCATAAAAACCCAATGTTTGTTTCAGGATACTGAAGCAATCCACCACAATGACAAAAAATGATTGGAACCCAGGCATAGGAAATACATGCTGTGGATGTGTAAATATGGAAAATCCATTTCAATTGGGCTGTTAAGTTTTTAAAGGACTTATAAAATAAAACTGGGTCATTGTGACAAAACCACAGCAAGATTTAAACTCAGATTGTATCACAGCCTGCATCTTTCGGATGTTGCTAGGTAATAGCACCCTGCCATTGGAAGGAATGCCAGCCAATGAAAATACATTCTGGTGATGTAATAATAGTGGTTGTCCTTTTCTTTCTGTCTCATTGGCTGTTGGTCTTGCCATTGGGTTTTTGATGAAGCTGTTTGAGGCTACACGGTGAGCATAGTCACCTTGAAGGCAGCAGACCGATACCATTCTGTGCCATTATAAATAATTCTGAAAGCACTGCAAGCTGCTGTCAAGCTTACAATTGCAAGGCACAGAAGAGTATGACGTTCATGCCATGGCGCGTAATTTAGGTCATGCACATAACAAGTCCAGCTGATTTTCAACTGGATGAAGGGAGAAAACGCAGGTGGAATAATTATTTATTCTACCATTTCAATTTGATGCCTTGGTCTTGTTTGCAATCCCTTGAAGACAAGGAATATTTTTTAAAATTAAGGAATAATTTAAGAATTAAATTGTGCCACTAGAGCCCCCAGTGGCACAATGGGTTAAACCCTTGTGCTAGCAGGACTGAATATCAACAAGTTGGAGGTTCGAATCCGGGGAGGGTGCGGATGAACTCCCTCTGTCAGCTCCAGCTCCCCTTATGGGGACATGAGAGAAACCTCTCACAAGGATGGTACAACATCAAAAAGATCCGGACATCCCCTGGGCAACGTCCTTACAGATGGACAATTCTCTCACACCAGAAGTGACTTGCAGTTTCTCAAGTTGCTCCTGACACACACACACACACACACACACACACACACACACACACACACAAAGAATAATCTGGGCTTTTTAAACATGTGCTAAAGGGAAGGATCAGCTAAATGACAAGTTTTAAAAAGGAATTAAATAGTCTGAGTGTCTTATTCAAACACTTGCTGACTTTCTTTTCTCTGTTTATGCCCTATGCCAGTGGTGGCAAACCTATGGACCACCCCTGACCGCTTGCCATATTCTTCTTAAAATGAAGCAACCAGAACTGAAAACAGTGCTGACCCAGTGCAGAATGCAGTGGACTATTACTTCACTTGACTTGGTAACTATGGTGCAATTAAACTGAAATAGCACTTGCCTTTTTTGTTTTGTTTTTTGTTTGTTGGGGGGGGGGTTGCTGCAGCATCACAGCATTGCATCATGTTCATGTTATAATTGTCAGTAACCCTAGGTTCTGCTAAGCCTAGTATCTTCCTTCCTATTTGGGTTTTGTGACCTAAATACAGTAGAGTCTCACTTATCCAGCATAAATGGCCCAGCAGAACATTGGATAAGCGAAAATGTTGGATAATGAGGGATCAAGGAAAAGTCTATTAAATGTCAAATTATGTTATGATTTCACAAATTAAGCATGCAAACATCATGTTTTACAACAAATCGACAGAAAAAGCAGTCCAATACACGATAACGTTATGTAGTAATTACTATATTTATGAATTTTGTACCAAAACATTGCAATGTATTGAAACAGCTATGGATCTGGGTAGGAGGCAGACTGCGTTGGATAATACAGAACGTTGGATGAGCGAAGGGTGGATAAGCGAGACTCTGCTGTATCTTTTTTTACACCAGAACTGCACAATTCAACGGTTACACTGAGAAAGCAGTATGTTTCTAAAATCGCAGCAAAGCAGGAATGTTACTCTATTGAATCCTTTTGAGTTTTGTTCTGTCTTCCAACATGTTAACTATCGCTCTCAGTTTTATCTCAACTGTAAACTTTATAATCTAATTCACTGATAAAAATATTAAAGAGTGACAGCCCTAGGCAGGCACTCCACTCAGGTCTTCCCTTCAGTTTGATGACAACTCTTTGAACATGATTTTCCAACCAATTACAGATCCGTCTGATGGTGGTTCCATCTATTCCACAATTAATCATTTTGCTAATCCGCATATTCCTTCCTACAATTGAAATAAACATCTACAATATTCCACTATCTATAAAAAAGATGAAAGATAAGTTTGCCATGAATTATTCTTGACAGACCCTTGCAGGCGCCTACTAATTACTGCATTGATACTTGCAAAGCAATTCTGCTATCATCTCTTTTAATACTTTTCCTAGTATTTAGGTCATCGTGGCACTGTCTGCCTATACAGAATCTAAGCCTCAGATAAAATAATAAGCTTGTCTAGAACAGGTTGGGATTTCATGACCCGCATCCAAGAGGCTATCTCATATTATGCAGGACACCTTTCAAATGTTGAAGCAGCTAATTTTAAAACGTTCCCTTGAAATCAGAGATCAGGGTCAAGGGAGAATGGAGTGATTTTTGCCCTCCCAGGGGTCCGCACAACCATGCTAAAAAATCCAGACTCTAAAATTTAGAAATATTTTACCCTGCATTTTTCCAATCTCTTTATCATTCATTTTGGTAAGTGAAATGAGGGTGAAAGCAGCATTTAGCAGTGATTTTTAGCTGTTTGGAGAAGTTGGTATGAAAAATGATCTGGGATTTTTTTCCAATAGGGGCTGGGGTCCCACACTTTAGATAGCTTAAGGGTCTTGTGCAGCCAATAGACTGCGCTTTGACCACTCCTTTCTTAAATAATTAATGTTTAGCTGCTCTGCTTCACTTTTGATTTATTGTTGAAGGCTTTCATGGCCAGAATCACTGGGTTGTTGTAGATTTTTTTTGGGGGGGGGGGCCTCTATGGCCATGTTCTAGAAGCATTCTCTACTGACGTTTCACCTGCACCTATGGAAAGCATTCAGGAAGTTCTTCCTACAGGTGAAATCTCCTTTTCTGTAATTTGAACCCATTGCTTTGAGTCCTTGGAGAAAGGAGAAACAATGATAAATGAGCAAAGAGGTACTTCAGATTGAGGAAGAGGCCTCACTTCATGGCAAATCTCAATCTTGGGACTGCAGCTGGAAGATCTACTATGATGGCGGGTACTACCTGATTTGTGACAGCAACCTCTACCTCCGGGGCAGGAACTACGTGATCTGGACTTTATGGAGGGAGGCCTTCTGTACATCCTTGCGCCATGCCCTTTACCCCAGCTGTGCAATAACAAGTGCAGGGACTTGGGTCATAATTCTATAACACTGCCATGTTGCAGCTCCTTATAACACATCCAAAAAAGAATGAACAGCTGTGTGCTCGGATGGAGGATGTTATGATTTCCTGGCTGTGCAAGAGAAGTAATGACACTCAGATGTGTACACACAGCCACATCAATGCTGGGGAACAGAACTACAACCTGGAGCTTCATTGCTTCTGTTGGGCCCTAAGGAAGAAGATGGGATAAAGGAGCACACTCCCAACAATGGGATAAGCCATTATTAAATCTAGAGACCCTTCTTGTACCATTAATTTGTGGTGATTTTTTTAAAAAAACATTTTGCACAGTATTGACTGAATATCTGCCTTGAAAATCAACAGAAAAAATGCCATAATAAATAAAACCATAGAATTAGACACTTGCAAGACACCAATATGGGCCACCCAGGCCAACCCCATTCTGCCACGAAGGAATATACAAGCAAAGTACTCCTAACAGATGGATATCTAGCCAATGTTTAAAACACTCCAGAGAAGGAGATCCCAGCACATTCAGGAAAGCAGATTCCACTGCAAAGCAGCTCACCCATTCTCTGTCAGCGGAGAGGAGAAGGGCATTGTGCTTAATCTCACAGTATTCTTCCATCTCTGGAGAGCATTATAAATTGTAAAAAAAAGTTATAAAGACTATAAACATAAACATGTGATCCTATATACATCTAACTCAGAAATAAATTTCACTGTATCCAGTAAATCTGGGGATCCTTCCACACAGCCCTATATCCCAGAAGATCAAGTCAGAAAATCCCACATTATCTGAGCGTGGCTTCAGACAACCCAGTTCACAGCAGATTAGGAAACCTTTCCCCATGTTTAGGCAGAAACACTTGTCCTGCCATTTGAATCCATTGCTTTGTCCCCTAGTGTCTAGAGCAGCAGAAAACAAATTATCCCCTTCCCCAATATGACATCTTTTCAAATATATAAACATGGCTAGAATGTTAACCTTCTCATCTTCAAGCTAAACATCATAACTCCCTAAGCTGCTCCTCATAGGACTTGGCTTCCAGACCTTTTGATCATTTTGGTTACTTTCCTCTGGCCACTTTCCAGATTGCCAATATCCTTCTTGAATTGTGGTGCTATGAACTGGACGTGATATTCCAGATGACCAAAGCATAACAGAATAGTACTATCACTTCCCTTGATCTAGACACTATACTCCTACTGATGCAGCCTAGAATCACATTGGCTTTTTTAGTTGCCATATTATAGTGTTGACTCATGTTCACTGTTGACTCACACTGTTGACTCAAATAAATATTAATTCATTATTTCAACGTGTTTGTGGATCCTCTTGCTCATCCCACTGAGTGAGATGCTCAGGAACCCAACACAAGTCCGCCACTGGCTTTGTGTGTTGGTTTGATGTGTCAGAGCAGAATCCTGGGTAGGTAGCTAGTGATCCCACCCATTCTCTGTCAGCGGAGAGGAGAAGGGCATTGTGCTTAATCTCACAGTATTCTTCCATCTCTGGAGAGCATTATAAATTGTAAAAAAAAGTTATAAAGACTATAAACATAAACATGTGATCCTATATACATCTAACTCAGAAATAAATTTCACTGTATCCAGTAAATCTGGGGATCCTTCCACACAGCCCTATATCCCAGAAGATCAAGTCAGAAAATCCCACATTATCTGAGCGTGGCCTCAGACAACCCAGTTCACAGCAGATGTTGTGGGAATTTCTGCCTTGATATTCTGGGATATAGGGTTGTGTAGAAAGGCCCTAAGTCTGAAGTAAGAGTGACTGTGCAGGCTAAACCAACTGAACTGTCACTTAGGCTCTTTCCACACAGCTGAATAAAATCCCACATTATCTGCTTTGAACTGGAATATATGGCAGTGTGTACTCAAATAACCCAGTTCAAAGCAGATATTGTGGGAATTTCTGCCTTGATATTCTGGGATATAAGGCTGTGTGGAAGGACCCTTAGCCAGTTGAAGGTACTTGATGAATTCATGTGTAAGCCTGAGTCTAGAAATTTTTGTCAAAAGATCAACTCAAAAAACTGGGTCTACTTATCCATGGGCAATGTATTATACCATCCCCTTATCTGAGTTGAGTGGTGAAAGGCAAGAGCTCGGTCCATCCTAGGAGTAACACAAAAAAGTACTGACTCCCTCTACTCTCTCTGCTGTGGCACCACATGTGTCTTTTTTGAATGTCTGCATGGGAAATGGCAGCATTGACCAGGAGCAGCTACCCCCCACTCCTGAGTCAACATTGGTGTTTTCCCTCTTTGTGGAATGACCCTCAAGTCATATCAAAATCCATAATTTTGGCCCCAAAGCCTGCCTTCAACTTAGACATAATGTCGACTTATACATTAATATATATGGTAAACTAAATCAACACACATACAAACAATCCTAGAGATATTGCAAATTAGTTAAGACTATTTGTAACCTGACCTAACTTCATGTCAACATTGTGACCAGTTGCTTTGGCTGCAAGAGTTTTGTAGCTCATGTAATTTTGCTCCTTTCCACCTTATCTCCTCTCTACTGCGAGCACCCCCTTTTGTACAGCTGTTTTGCTATAGGGCTGTCAAGTGCGACTAAGATCACATTTCAACATATGATTCTTTTACCTTTAATTTGCTTTTGCTGTTTGAACCCAATTTGAGAAACCTTTCGAGGCAGGGCACACACACACACACACACACAGAGTACCACCACCATGCTTTTATTTTATTTTCTTCTCTTAACATACTCTGTTTTCTTTCTGCATGCCATTTTTTATTATTCTGTAGAGAGATATGGAAACCTTTAAAATGAAAAGTATTTTAGAAAGAAAATAAACCCAGTGGAGAGACTCCAAAGAAAACCACTAGCAGATGCCAGTTCTGTCACCCTCTTAAGTTTGTTTTGTCCTCCCTCTCTGTAGCTAGGTGGTTCATGCTAAAATACTTGGAATAAACCGGGATGGTTTTGCCTTAAACTTGCCCTGGATTGCTCTCAGCTTGTAGAAGGAATTAATCTTGAATATGCCCTTCTCCCTGCCCTTCCAAGCTGCGTCTGCACTTCTTCCATAGCCTAATCCCGTTTTGCAACATTTCCAGACCTCTAGTTTCATAAAATAATGGTAAAACTATACAAATGGAAATGGCAGCAAGGACCATCTAATCCAACACCTAGTCATGCAGGAATACACAATTATAACACCCCTGAAAATTATTATCTCCCTTTGTTGAGGGTGGATCATTCTACACTGTAGAATTAATGCAGTTTGACATCACTTTAATATCAATGGCTCAAGGCTATGGAATCATGGGAATTGTAGTTTGATGAGGGAGAAGCAGAAGACATTGTAAGCCTTCTCTACCAAAGGGTGCTGGTATTTCACCAATTAGAACTCACCAGAGCTGGCCTTTGCAATTCCGCAATGTACGCGGCTGCATAGGGCGCGACCGGCTGGGCGGGGCGTAACTGGCTGGGAGGGGCACCGCCGCGCCACCCTGCCTCCGCCGCCACCTCGCCTCCGCCTCTGCCGCCGCTGCACAACCGGCCCCACACGCTGGCTGCGGCGCGTCTCCCAAAGCACGGACATTTCTGCGCATGCGCGAATGTCCGCTGGGTCTGAAGCACGCCTGCATGCTGGCTCCAAAGCCGCAGGCGCGCTCGGGACCCAGCGGACATTCGCGCATGCGCAGAAATGTCCGTGCTTTGGGAGGCGTGCCGCAGCCGGCGCATGGGGCCGGCTGTGCAGCGGCGGCGGAGGCGGGACCGAGTGACGCGGCGACCAGGGGGGGGGCACCAAAATTTTCTTTGGCTACCCCCCTGGAAAAGGTCAGGCCGGCCCTGGAACTCACCTTTGTATCTGTACCTCCCAGCTTAGGCTTGTTGTGATGACAGACTGACGTAAGCCCACAATGGTGGCTTGTCACAAATTCAGTATCAATCTGATGGTCAGTTTTTGGACTTCAGAGCTGATCTGGATATTTGGTAACACCATTCCCCTAGATAGTTATGTGAGCAAATAATTGAGATAAGTAGTTCCAGTAAAAGATGAAGTTACAACCAGCACATCTTTGAGTTACAGTTGCATTGCCTGGGATTATACGCTTGCAGTCTACATGTGTTTAAAAATGATCGATAATAATAATAATACTTAATAAAATTAAGTCCACTCGCAATCAGTAGAAGTCATTTGGCAACAGGAAGATTGTAATTTATTTATCAAAAGCGTCCTGAGTTTTATTGTTTCAGAATTTCAGCTGCGGCAAACACTGCTTACATAAGCTATGTTGGAGAAATAGTAACGTGCCCATGTACAGTGCGCATTCCTGACCCTGGAGCAAATCAGACTAAACTTTTGGCATGTGTGTCACGCTAACAATGCCAAATTGGAAAGCTTCCTACATTGCTGTTGCTTTTTTGGAAAGTAATTGAACTGTTTCTTGGAAAAATGGTCAGAGGGCAGACAGTGTTTATTCTAGTCTTTACAGTATTTATTGTTGCATAAGAAACAAATAACAAAATAGGTCTAACTAAGCAATGCTGATACATGAAGCCTATTTTTCCCTTCAAAATAATCCTTTTTAGGTAACATAAAGGTTTATATAGATGCATCATGACAGCCCATAAAGAGTACTGTCATGACAGAAGATCTAAATATATGCCTGGCTGAATCAGACCAGAATGTCACCCCAATATACCGAACCCAAAAATGTCCTGTTCATAGTAGATCATTTGCTTTGTATGCATAAGGTTTCCGGTTCAATTTCTGGCTATAGCAGTGGTTCTGAAAAATGTCTACCTGTATGTGGTTTTGGAAGCAATGCATGATAATGAGAGCCAATATATTGTGTCAAAGAAGAGCTTGGAAAAGTTATTTTATGGATTACATCTCCCAGAAACCCAGTGAGCAGGGTCAATAGCCATCCTGCCAAGTGATTATTGATCTGGTTTGAAAAAATCAATGAACACAAGGTTTATGAAAGTCAAGGAACATAACTTTCCCAAGATTTATACTGCCTTTAAACACAGTCCAGGTTACTTCTGAGTAATCACACATCCCATTGCCCTGCCGACAGATCTGTTTTATTTCTTGATTTTCCTGCCCCTTTTATAAATCATGAAAATAGCATGCATTTTTATCTCAGTGACAAAACCCCTCCAGATTGTAAGTGGAGGATCTGTAGACTTGATCTCAACGTTTCCAAGCAAGGAGTGAGTTTCTTCAACACTCATTGAATCAAGCAGCACCACATTTGCTTGTTGACATACACCATATTAGGACATTGAGATAGCCATTTAGGCAAATGATTATTCTTTTGGTTTGAAAAATCTATGAACACAAGCTTAATTACATTCAAGTAAACATCAACTTTGGAAGCCTGATGCCAATAGAAAGGGGGAAACAGGTTTTGGCTTTGTTTTTGGGTTTGTTTTGCAACTTTCACAAACACTATCAGTTAATAGTGCTATGTATGCAAACAATCTTTGTGTGTACCCAAGCTATAATGAGTTTCAGAGTAAAAGGAAGAATTTTAAACTCCTAATCTTTCCCTTCCTTTCTCTGTCAATGGAGAAATAAAATGTATTTTGTGGTTTTATTAAAGTATGCCTTTTAGTTAGATGCTCTTCATGTTCTTTTATCTTGGCATGTTACAGTTGTTAGCTGCCTTGAGGACCATTGGTTGGAAAGGTTAGTACAAAGGTCTAAGCAATTCCTAAATGAGACTTTCTGGATCAATCTTGAAAACTCATCTACATGGACATTAAAACGCAAAGTCATCCTGAATTGGCCAAAGACTGTCTTCGTGATGCTCTTTTATGTCTGGTCAGTATCGTGGGTTAAACCAGGTTAATCCAGCTTTGACCTACTTCATTAAAAGTCAGCAATGCTCCAGAGTTTGCTTGAAACTCTGAAGTTTCCCATGGCTTTGGGGAAGTATGGACAGCTGGATAGGATTTGAGTCCATGGTCCACAGAGGACACCACCTTTTTTCTGCACTCAGAATAAAGAAAAAAGGACAGATTGTGCCTATTGTTCTTGACACCACTCCCAGCCACCGACAGAGCTCCATGTAAACTCCTGGCCATTGTGGGTACCCCATTCTAACATCAATAAAGGAGGCTATGCAACTAGAAAGAAAACGAGGGATTTACTCCCTCCTTCCTGGTTGTGCAGATGCCTCTGTTGCTGTTAGAGCAAGGCACCCACAATGGCCAAGACCTCATGTGGAGAATTGCAGTCAGCTATGAGCAGTGACAGCAAAAAGGAAGGTGAGGTGACCATCCAGTGGGTTCCAGATTTACTGACAAGTGTAGAACGAGGCAGAGTTAATGATTGTGTAAGCCCAACTGCTTTACTGGATCTACTCATCACTGGGACTGTGGCGCAGCTGGCTGGGAGTCAGCTGCATTCGATCACTACTGACCGAAAGGTCATGAGTTCGAAGCCAGCCCGAGTTGGAGTGAACTTCCGACCATTGTGTAGCTCTCTGTCGACCTTTGCAGCCGGAAAGACAGTTGCATCTGTCAAGTAGGAACTTTAGGTACCGCTTATGTGGGGAGGCTAATCTAACTAATTTACAACACCATAAAAATCTCCAGCAAGTATGCAAATAATGAGGAAGTACTCCATAAGTGTCACAAATGGACATTGAAGCAACAGCTCCCCTGGTGGCCAGAATACCCTCATGAAGCTGGAATGTTAAATGACCTTTGTGTGTCTGTCTTTATATATTGTGTGTCTATGGCATTGAATGTTTGCCATGTAGTACATTGCAATCCGCCCTGAGTCCCCTGCAGGGTGAGAAGGGCAGAATATAAATACTGTAAATAAATAATAAATAAATACTCTAGTTGGAACTGTCTTCAGTAGGAATATAAAATTATGTAGCTCTCAATATGATAAACTTTAACTCCCAGCATTCCTTGCTATTAGCTATTTTGGTTCTGAAAGCATTTGAGAGGGCCTCATGATACTTATCTTGACCAATTTGATTTAAGCCAAGCACAAGTAAATAAGTAAGTGAAAAATCAAGAAATAGATTGATATAATGCCTTAAATGCAAGTTGTTAAATGAAGAATGTGTTATGAGGCAACACAGCTTTACAGTTAACAACAGAAGTTAACATCTAAGGCATCCTGCCAGGGATTAAATATGAGTCTGCTGAAGAAGAAAAAATTAGCAGACTTGACAGTCTGAGCAAAACAGCCAAATCCTCTTGTGCCATTAAGATTGCTTAGCCAAGTAGTCATGGGCATGGTTACTTGGAAATAAATTCCATTTTGTTCAATAACATTTACTTCTGGGAAAGTGTATTTGTAATTCTAGCTGAAGTCATCTTTACCTCTCCCTAGGACAGGGCCGTAGCCAGGATTTTTATTCGGGGGGGGGGGGGGGGCTGAGTCCGAGAGAGAGGGGGTCTACCCTTGCAAATCTTTTGTATCATTATCCCAATACCCCCATGCATATGGGATATATTGAGCATAGTGATCAGATCATGATATGAATACACATAACAGTTTAAATAATGTACCAGTAAGACCTTCTCACGGAGCACTCTTGAGAATTTCTGAAGGGGGGCTGAAGCCCCTCAAAGCTACATGCCTGCCCTAGGAGTTATATCTGTGGAGAAGGGAATGTCTGGCTTGACCCATGAAATCTTACCATGCAGCGCTATGTCCTCCCACACCCCAACTCCGCAGTGAAGCAATGGTGCCTGGGGCCAACCACACACCAAAGGAGAGACACGGGGGGGGTTAAGCCAGAGTTTTTTTGAACTGGATGACAGTACAAAGAACTTCATAGCAAACAAATTGAAAAGAATGTCATGTGTCAGGACCGCAGTGGCCACCAGGTGAGTACAGAGTTTTTTTTAGTCTTTGTATGTAGATAGCGTTCCTGCCTCCTCCAACTGAACCTGTGGAGAGTGTTCATGCCCTAACATGTTCCATGGGCTGGGCTTTAGCATAGCTGTTTAATCAGCAGCAGCAATATATTTTACCAATTGAAAGGTTGGCAGTTTGAAGCCCAGGTCCAAGTAAGCACCTGACCTTCAGCCCAGCTTACTGTCCACCTAAGCAGTTTGAAAACAAATGTGAGTTGTGAGTAAAGAAATTAGGCACCACTTAAGAGGGGAGGTATTTTATGGCACCATAAAAGAAATCTCAGAAAAATGTCGGTGATCAAAGGAAGGAGGAAGTTTGTGATCAAGGCTCATCATAGAGGATGGAACAACAGCGCACCCCTGTGGCCGGAATTGAGCACAACCTCCAGGATGCCAAAGTCGAGATAATACCTCTATCTGTTTAAAGCGGAATTGATGCTTTTAGCAGGAGTACTGTCAGGAGAGAGTGATGCACAGCAAAGGTTTCAGGGTAGCTGGCCTTAGAATAGCGAGATAGTTTGCCAAAAGCCATGACGGGAATAATCAGCTCTGATTGGTAGAAAGGCACAAGCAGTGATTTGCCAGAAGAACATCATGTGCCCTTAGATAAAAAGCGGCCTGATTGGCCCATAGTCCACCATGCTGCGTTGTTTACATTGTATCTGAATGGTTAGAAAGCGCGCATGGGCAAATGAAGCTGTTCCTGTTGGCTGGCACAGGGAATGGCCGTAGAAATGTTGCGATCTAAGAACATCTTGCCCATATGGCCGATAACATACCGTGAGAATGAGAAATTAATACTGCGCCACAGTTTATTAGCAAATGAGAATGTAGTGCTGAACAATGCTTTGTTTAACTGGGTAAAAGAAATGGGTTCATGTGTGCCGGCCTATTGCAAGTTGTGAAGATGGGCGGAATCAAGGGACTGTCGCCATTGAATGTATAAAACCTCAGTGTTGGCGTTTGTTCGGGGCTCTGCCATATTAGCAGCCTTTATGCTAGGCAGACTCCGTCAGCTGATGTTTTGCAAATAAAGATTGGCTTCATTTGGACCAGTATCAATTGTTGCGTCGTTCGTTCCTGTGCCCGCACGAAAGTCGCCGCCTGAGAGTTAGAGGTATTTGCCTGGGAGTTTTGGGACTCCAGATATCCGCTACATGTTGTCTGTCATGTCTGTTGAATGTTTGCCATGCATGTGTTCTGTGATCCGCCCTGCATCCCCTTCAGGGTTAGAAGAGCAGAATATAAAAACTGTAAATAAATAGCTGCTGCATCCAACTTGAACTGTGTCAGGGATATTGTGTTCAATCTTTTCCAAATATGAAGAAGGTATAGCTAAAGGCCTTACATATTTCTCTTGCACTTTTATTTAAGTGGTCAGGAAAGTGCCATGGGGCCCTTTGTTGCCTAACGTAAAACTTAGAAGTTAGCCATTTTCTGCACAAAAGAACTAAGAATTCTACCTACTGTATCAGTCCTTCAAGGGCAGAACCATTTCAGGGGACAGATGGGATGTCTGCCCACTTAGCATAATGTTATTGTTCCCTCAGTATTTCATTTGGATGGAATCTCCCATTACCTTGGGCAAATGGGGGAAAGCTGATGAATTTATGTAATAATATAATTCTTTTTTTAAAAAACAGGCAAATATTATCTTCATCTTCAAAAGGGTGATAAAGAAGGTACACATAACTGAGTCTGAGCACACTTTTAAATGCTTATTTATTTATTTATTTACAGTATTTACACCCCACCCTTCTCACCCCAAAGGGGACTCAGAGTGGCTTACAGAACACACATACGGCAAACATTCAATGCCAATTATACAATTAACAAGGATAGACAACACAAACAGAGGTAAAGGCAGTATTTCCATCTTATTTCTGGCATCTTGAAGGCTGTGCTTGACTCCGGCCACAGGGGCAAGGGGGTGTTGTCGCTCTATCATCCATGCCGAGGAGCTTTCCTGCAATCGATGCCCTCAAGGGCACTTTTATTATGTCCCTACTAAAAGCAGTACTTATTTTATCTACTCGCATTTCTGCTTTTGACCTGCTAGGTGGGCAGGTGAACTGGAGTTAATGGCAGGTGCTTACCCTGACATGGCCTCAAACTGCTGACTTTTCAATCGGTAGGATTTTTCTACAGTACAGCAGTTTAGCCTGCTGTGCTAAGGCCAACCCTACAAGGACAATATGACCCCTATCATTAGCGTGGGTTTCTCAAGTACACGCCATGCCAAGTACAACTTATTTTTTAAAAGTTGCAGGTTTGATAGATCAGAGAAAAAGCTGTGGATGTAACATACCTTGCTAACAATAAGCACCCAATCACAGTGCCTACACCCTATTCAAAGTGCCTTCTGCACAACTTGTTGCCAGAGGCCTGCTTTAATAAAAAGGATTTTATTAAAGTAGGCATCTGACAACAGGTTGTGCAGAAAGCACTTTGAATAGGGTGTCAGCAAAATGAGAGAGGGGAGGGGAGCAGCCTAGCCACATGTGGAAGGAAATTCAAAAATATCTGCGGATGATCATTTGAATTCATCTGTCTTAACTAAGTGCTGGTAAGAATAATTCTTGTAGGTGACATGCATAGCTAAGGATGGAGCTGACAGCCTGTGACAGTTATCCGCTAATAACTCATAATGTGTACTAAGTCTGCAGTTTGGAGACAGGTTTCAGAAGGTATATAGATGGCTCCTTCCAACTTTCATTTCTCATGAATAACTTTGCTTGTTACAATTGTGTTTCAAAACCTCCAGTGCCATTTTGACCAGAGATAAGAGCAGGTTGAACTTACACACAAACATAGATTGAGAGATTGTAGCTTCACCATCATCATCATCATACACATCATCATTCACATCATGCTACATGCAGGGCTTGACAAATCCAAGGCTGGAGTTAAAATTGCTGGACAAAGATTAATAACCTTAGATATGCAGATGATATGACTTTGATGGCTGAAAGCAAGAAGGAGGTGAGGAGCCTTATAGCCAAGGTGAAAGAAGAAAGTGCAAAAGCTGGGTTGCAGTTAAACATTAAAAAAAAGAATATGGCAACCAGACTGATTGATAACTGGCAAATAGAGGGAGAAACATGGAGGCAGTGACAGACTTTGTATTTCTAGGCACCAAGATTACTGCAGATGCAGACTGCAGCCAGGAAATCAGAAGACATTTACTTCTTGGGAGGAGAACAATGACCAACATCAATAAAATAATGAAGAGTAGAGACATCACACTGGCAACAAAGATCCACATATTTAAAGCAATGGTATTCCCTATAGTAACCAATGGATGTGAGAGCTGGACCATAAGGAAGGCAGAGCAAAGGATGATAGATGCTTTTGAACTGTGATGTTGGAGGAAAATTCTGAGAGTGCCTTAGACCGCGAGAAGATCCAACCAGTTCATCCTCCAGGAAATAATGCCCGACTGCACACTGGAGGGAAGGATATTAGAGGCAAAGATGAAATACCATATAATGAAAAGACAGGACAGCTTGGAGAAGACAATGATACTGGGGGGAAAATGGAAGGAAAAAGGAAAAGGGGCTGACCAAGGGCAAGATGGATGGATGGTATCCTTGAAGTGACTGGCTTGACCTTGAAGGAGCCGAGGGTGGTGACGGCCGACAGGGAGCTGTGGCGTGGGCTGGTCCATGAGGTCCTAAGTAGTCAGAAGCGACTGAACAAATAAACAACAAAAAGTTGTGTCAAGTCCAGTTTTAACTGTTGCAAGCTAACATACTGAATTAAAAGCAAACGTTACATAAGTAATGAATGGGTCTCTCCAAGAATTTGCTCGCCTCATTGACATCTGCCTTCCGGAGCAGATCACGCCACTGCCTGCCTTGAGGAAACGAGATTTATAGAGAATGCTTGGAACCATTTCTACCATGTTGATTCATTCACCACTTTATTGTCCTAATAAAAAAAGTTTTTCCCCCAAAACGGCTAAATTTACAATATTTAAAGGCACAGGTCAACAGAAATTCACCTAAAATGACTCCTTACTTCACTGGCTAAAATCTTACATACTAACAGGGTTGCAGGGCGTACAATAATTTCCTGCTGTGGCTAAATTAACATTCCAGAACTCAATGGAATTTTTTGCTGCTCTTACAGTTAACCTAAGGTTTCAGATAACTGCTGTTTACACAGAAAGACCTGCCCATGAGAGGGAGACCTACCACACTGTAGCGTTCTTTTAAAGCTTCTTTTTCTCCCAGATGTCTATATAAATAGTTGCGGCTACAGATGTGTGTCATCAGCTTGAAAATGTATCCAGGATGAAGCGGGTGGGAAGGGACCAAAGAAGTTGGTTATAAAAATGTTCAGAGGATCCAGGTGGTTTTGAAAGGGGAAATTAGAGCTGTGTAGGAAATGTGTGTGGCTGCTGAGGCTACCAGTTTAGACTTTACCAGAGTAAGCAGACTTTACAAATGGAGTGAGCGAGTCATAGCCTGAAGCATTGCCTTTAAGCAAACAGGAAAAGGAGAGCTGTAAGTCAGCCAAAATGACTCAGAGGAAAATGAAATCGGAGTGTGTGAGAACTGGCTAATAACTGGCTGATGTTCTTCTTTTTCAGTGGAAGGATACCATTAAACTTAACTTGCACAAAGAGTTTGCCCATAACACCAACGTCCCATCAACCTTTTATCAAATTTTCAAGAATCTGTAGTATACACAAATGTGATGTGTTACAACATTGTGATGCCCTCCTTGCATCCTTGGGCAGATCTGCAGTGACTTGTTGTCCTAGGGCCAGTCTGGCGAGATGTAAGCCAGATCAGTCCTGGGATGCATCACACATCCACCACCCCATGGACACTGTAGAGGTGGGAAACAGTCCAGACTGCCCCTGGCAGTGAACATTATTCAATGTCACTGGATGGCCAACCTTACCATCCCCTCCAGTTCTCTAAGTTGTGAATGTTTGTGACCACAACATAGGTCCTGTCTGTCAGCCCAATTTTTTTGCAGGCACAAAGTTAGGGATACTTTGAATTCTGAGCCATAATTAGAATTATCCCTCCAACTTCATTTAATGTGAGGAAAGCCAATGTTAAGGTTGCTTTGTTCTGCATGACTCTGGATTATTTCTGTGCGGCATTTGGCCATTCACAAAGCTAATCTGCAGCCCTACTGAACTAAGTGGCCAGTGTAGATGTGCCTTTTGTCATGTTATGTTATTTATATTGCCTGACGTGTTATTTGTTTTTCATGCATGTCACTGCTATTTATTTATGTTGTGAGCCACCCCGAGCCCCATGGGAAGATGGAGCAGGGTACAAATAAAGATGATGGTGATGGTGATGATGACATCATGAAGATGGCGCCTACGGACCGGGCGGCTCTTGTGCCTGCACCCTCGCTGCTGAAGCCGGGTGCCCTCCCCCAGGCCCCGACCCCTTCTGCCCCAGGGTATGGGGACAGGGGCTGCCGTAAACGGAGGCGGGGTCGAGGACGATGCCATAGGCGAGGCAGGGGGCGGCGCCAAAAGAAATCCCAGCCCCGCCCAACAACTCCTCCTCGGCAGAGCGCGACTCCAACTGCTGATGGAACCATGAGGACCCCTGTATCCTCCCCTGGACTCCTAGAGCGAGAGAGGTCCCCGATGCCTGGGCCTGGAGCATCCAGAAGGCTCCCCCACAGGACCTTCTGGAATGCCAACTCCAGGCGCCACCTGCCAGCGAACCCTCAACTTAGGAGGCTGGACAATCCGATGGCGGGAAGACCAGAGCCACGAGTGCGTGGTGACTGTCTCCCAATGGACCTGGAAACATTAAAGTTGCTATTAAACTTGTGGGACCCTCCCAGGCTCCCCTCGTTTGACGGCCAAGCTGGATAGCCCTGGTCAGCTCCCCGACCCACATGGTCACGAGCTTGGGCCCCCTCCCCCCCTGTCTAGATGTCAGTCACCCTCCTTTTGTTGTTGTATTGTACTGTCTGTCTACTATGTATTCTATGTCAAACATGTAAACCGCTCCGAGCCCTCCGGGAGTGGCGGTATAGGAAGTTTGAACATAATAATAATAATAATTATTATTATTATGTTTTAGCAATACAAGTCAATAAAGCCCAAATTACGAACAAGATAAATGCTGTAGATTTGTTCTTAAGTTGAATTTGTATCTAAGTCATAACAGTCACATTTTTAAAGTATCATCCAAAGTATGTATGCGTGTGTGTGTGTGTGTGTGTGAGAGAGAGAGAGAGAGAGAGAGAGAGAGAGAGAGAGAGCTAGTTAGCTAGCTTTGGATAGCACAGGGCTGTCCAACTGCCGGCCCTGCAGGTGTTTTGGCCTTCAAATCCCAGAAATCCTAACAGCTGGTAAACTGGCTAGGATTTCTGGGAGTTGAAGTCCAAAACACATGCAGGGCCAGCAGTTGGACAGCCCTGGCCGATAGCATAATGAAGAGTTAAAATCTCTGTGGTGTTTGTTTTGCTGTCTGTGCCCCTTGGCATCAGGGGTCACTTCTCAGGCTGTTCACCTAGGTGAGGTGTTGCACCAAGAAGGGTGTGATCTACAGAGAGTATAAGGCAGGCCTGAGGAAGGTGTGGCATCCAGTCCACATACAGCACATGTATCCCACCTTTTGGCCCCTGAATCCCAGAAGTCCCTGAGATCCTCTGAACTCACATTTAATACAGTTTAGCACAATTTTGTGGAATGTGTGCAACACCCATGTCTAAGGTTACCTGAAAATCTGTGAATTTATTTATTTATTTATTTCCACCATTTCTACCCCGCTTCTTCTCAACCCCCAAGGGGGGACTCAAAGCGGCCTGAAAAGACCTTGCCCAAGCCTATCTATGAATCCTCACCCCTCCACCACAAAATAAGTTGGATAAATCAAATCGCAATTTCCGCATTTTCCATTTTCTGGGCATAGTTTTTTTGCTCACATCCTAAGAGCAAAAATGAGTAGTTGTCCAGAATTTACAATCCCATTATGGAATTAACAATGAACCTTAAATGGCAGCTGGAAATTAGTACAAAGAGCCAGAAGGAGACATGTGGAGATTCATATGAGAAGCAGAGTTGTCAGACTTCTTCTGATTACTCGTATTAAGAAGCGGGGGAGAGAGACTATGGTAACCTGGTATACTTCAGGTCTTTTGGACTGCTACTCCCATAAACCACAGTTCACATGTATAATGGTTGTATTCCAGGGGTTGTAATCCAACACATCTGCAAGGAACATCCAGTTGTCTTCTTCTGCTAAAATCAGGAATTCTCCAAAGTAGCATTTGTTGCAGCAAGAGGGACTGGACCTGGGAGAGAAAATCAGTTGTCTGTTTGTTCACACTGTATATACTGTATGTGTGTAAGAAAGACTCTTTGCTGAAAGACAGCATGAGATACTCTGAAGACAATGCACAACAGCTTTACATCATAAACTAGAATACTCTTTCCCCTTACAACGTGCTTTGAAATGATCAGCTTGTGTTCACCAGCTGACGGCTTTGCTTCTTGAAACTTTTGACTAGCAGTAAGCATGTTCTTAGCCATACAGCTCTGTTCCTTAAACAGATTTCAAAATCCTTTGAGCATATGTGATATAAATTAAGGTGGTTCTATTAATAAATGGTACAGGATGCCCTCTATTGAGAAATTCTTGAATGAAGACTATATTTCAGCATTTTGTCATTCATTCATTCATTGAGGTCAGCAGCTAGAAAAGTCTGCAGCAGCATGTATCCCTGGAATTTGGGGCAATTAAATGGTATTGAGCAACTGTCATTTTTCAAATACGCCCACGTTATGGGAGAATTGTACTTCTGTATAGCATAACTAGCTTGCCAGAATAAAAATATTAAGGCATGCTTCATAGATTTTTCCCCCTTCCTGCTAATGATTTTCGGCTGTTGGCTAGACAGTCCTTTCAGCCAAAGTCGGCTAGGATGACCCTTGGTTCTTTGAAACTCTGTGCCCTAAATCCAATTGTTAGTCCAAACTAAGGTAGACCCACTGAATCAATGGAACCTATGTAAATACTGACATTTTAGTTGGAACTAACAGTTTGATTTAGGCCCATGACTTTACATGGGAGGGTTTTTAATGGTTTTATTGTTGTTCCTTACTGTTATATGCTTTGTTATAAATGATCTTTACATTGTTGTAAAGAGCAGAGGAATACCAGTTGGTGAGAATATGGCAGGCGAGTATAAGAGAAAGAAGGGCTGAATAGCTCTGGGCTTTCTCCCCTTTTAGATGTTTTCCTAGCAAGGAATACCATTGTTGATATGGTTGCATGTCTACAGTAGGGATGTAAATCTTCAACCTCATCTTTGTATGCAAGGACAGACAACTGAAGTAGTTTTCTCATTGCTGCAGGAGAAAAGAAATACTGTATTTCACCAAATCTAGCACACCATCAATTGTAAGATGCAGCCATATTTGTTTTAGCTCTGGTTTAGATAAAAAATGAATTTTCGAATGCAAGATGCACTCCTTTTATTTGGACCTTGATATGGGGGGAAATTTTAGCCCTCATCCCAATTTTATGTTTTGATTTGCTGCCAAGCTGTCATGACCAGCTCTCCAACTACTGGCTCAGCTCGGCCAATGTGCGTGGCTTCTTGCCATGCTGCTGCTGCCAGTCTTCATCACTGCCTTCACTTAGTCTTTCCAGGTTTCTTTTCACAGGACAGGATTTGGGGGGTGTCGTGATGGTTGAGTGGGAGCTGTATAGTTTGTTGTTGCTCATTTGGGCTGTGGGGGAGGCAGGGCTTTGAGGCTTTCTCTTTGCTTGGAGCAGACTTTCTTTGCCCTCTGGTTCCAGGCTCCTGGAATGCAGGGCTTCTACCCATCTCCACATCCTGTCACTGCTGCTTCCTCCAGAGAGAAAGAAAGAGAAGCAGCACAGGTTTTTCAGCATCTCTGAGCTGGAAAATTAATGTCAAAGGTACTAGATGGCTCTCTACCTTCTATTTTATACATATTGTAAGTTTAAGCTTATACTGAATGATCATTTGGTACAAGATATGGCACAGAACCCCTGGTGGAACAGCGAATTAAACCGCTGAGCTGCTGAAGTTGCTGACCAAAAGATTGACAGTTTTAATCCATGGAGCAGGGTGAGCTGCTACTGTTAGCCCCAGCTCCTCCCAACCTAGAAGGTCGAAAACATGCAAATGTGAGTAAATCAATAGGTACTGTTTCAGCGGGAAGGTAATGGCGCACCATGCAGTCATGCTGGTCACATGACCTTGGAGATATCTACGGACAATGCCAGCTCTTCAACTTAGAAATTGAGATGAGCACCACCCTCCAGTGTCGGACATAACTAGACTTAATGTCACCACCCCCCAGTCGGACACAACTAGACTTAAATTAGACTTTATTTACCTTTACTATGGCATTCAAGCTTTTTTTTTTTAACATGAAAACATTGCAGATGTTGTGTCTCTTTCAAACAGGTGGTTCTCACAGCCTTTCATTTCATCAAAAAGTCTGGTCTACTTCTAGATATTAAGGAATTATATTGACCTGCTCAATCCTAGACATTGATTAGAGCCTGTATGCCTAAAACAGGAGGATGACAGAGCAGGAGTGACAGCTAGAACCTAGGCAGCAGATGACCCAAATGCTGTACAGTAAAAACATGTTGGAAGCAAAAAGTGTGTTCTTTCCCATGATGGGATCCATGCAAACTGTTTTAAAGTGGTGACGAACCTGCTTTATGCTTGTTCTCAGAAAAATCATATTGAACTCTTAATGTGACATTTGTGAATTGCTTTGTGGATAAAGTTGTTTGCATCTTTTGTACACTTTTGTAAATGCCATGTTTGTTTCAGTAAAAATATCCCCTCAAATTCCTCCTGTTGTGAGAATTGTAGCTCACTCTGAACCTCATCACACACAAAGAGGGAAGTGGGACTGTATCCAATCCATAGTTTATGATGGCTGGATGCATATGGGATACAAACGGGAACCCATCACACGCTTTTCTGTTCTCCCCATACCTTTGCTCCTCCCAATCCATCTTTTGCTTTCTGACATCACTCCCCATCATGCCCCCCCCACCTTTTTTCAAAAAATACAATCTTGCATAGCTGCAGTTCTGAAGACTTTTATACCAAGTATCTGATTGGCACACCCTCCTGCCTAATTTCTGCTTTGCTGTGATTTTAGAAACAAACTGGTCTCTCAGTGTAAATAAACTGTTGAATTGTGCAGTTCTGATGTAAAAAAGATACAGTAGTCTCGCTTATCCAACTTTCACTCATCCAACGTTCTGTATTATCCAACGCAATCTGCCTCCTGCCTGGATCCACAGCTGTTTCAATACATTGTGATGTTTTGGTACTAAATTTGTTAAAGGTGAGGGGAGTGTATATTTACCTGTGGAATAATGTCCAAGGTGGGAGAAAGAACCTTTGCCTATTTTGATGCTAAATTTGTGAATACCGTGATTTCTACGTAATGTTATTGTGTATTGAACTGCTTTTTCTGTTGATTTGTTGTAAAACATGATGTTTTGGTGCTTAATTCGTAAAATCATAACAGAATTTGATGTCTAATAGGCTTTTCCTTAATCCCTCGTCATTAGCCAACATTTTTGCTTATCCAACGTTCTGCTGGCCCGTTTATGTTGGATAAGCGAGACTCTATTGTATAAGAAAACTAGAAGAGGAAACTTCTATTAGTTTATAGCCCTTTTGGATGTCTTTCTCTAGCAGCCACTGGAAGTATAATGGTGGTTAGGAGAAGCTGCCCCAAAGAAAATGTCAGTCACAGCTGACAATTTGCATTTGTTCTGCTAGAAAGGCAAATCTTTCAACCACATGAAGATTTTAAAAATTAGAAACAAACAAAAACCAGCATATGAAGGTATACAAATATGATTGCCAACTTGAATATTTACAGACAAATTGGCAATATCATATTTGTATACCCTCATATGTTAGTTTTTAAGAGCCAACTTTTAATCACCCATCACCTGCTCTGTATGGAGCTACGGTGGCACAATGGGTTAAACCCTTGTGTCGGCTCAAACTGCTCATCCGAAGGTTGGCAGTTCGAAACCATGAGATGGGGTGAGCTCCCATCTGCCAGCTCCAGCTTTCCATGCAGAGACATGAGAAGCCTCCCACAGGATGGTAACACCTCTGGGCGTCCCCTGGGCAACGTCCCTGCAGAGGCCCAATTGTCTCACACCAGAAGCAACTTGCAGTTTCTCAAGTTACTTCTGACATGATTAAAAAAAACTGCTCTGTGTTCTTCTACTCAAGCTGTATTTTAGAAGTGCAGAAAATCAGAAGTATAGCTGGCAGAGGCAGGGCCTTTAGCAATGGCCCCATGATTTTGCAATGATGTGTTGTGTGCCTCCAAGTAATTCCTGACCTGTGGCCACCCTATACTGGCAGAATATGATAAACATTTGTTCTTCCTTGTCTGGCCTTGTTTGCATCAGACCTTGAGTTTGTCTGTTTATTAGCAATTATGCCATGGAGAGATAAATTAGATTATATACAAATGCCAAACTGACGAATAGCAGCAGAGGATTTGGAGAATAATGAAGAATTTGCACCAAAAAATGGAGGCTGGCACTTGAGTATCTGGAAAAGAAGACAATGGTAGGTTTGAAGGTTGCCATAAAGGGGATTTAGTGAAAGAAGACATATGGGTAGTTGAGAGGTGTTGGAGGTCATGGGGGTTAGGTTCATGGGTGTGGGGTTAGAGGGAAAACTAAAATGTTAAGATATGGTAACTGTACAGCCAAATTTGATTTTTCACATGTTTAACGGGCTCTGACTGTATGCCATTTTGTAAACTTGCTTGCTCTTTTGTGCATCTTTTTTTTGTTTTGATTTTTTTATTTTTTCTGTCCCCCCCCCCTTTTTTTATTGTCTGCTTTGTTTCTTGTGTACACTATAAAACAATAAAAAAATTAAGGAATTATTCCATGTAATTTCTATGAGTCCTATTGATACTGTTTTGCTCAGTGTTTCTATACCACTTTGATCTTAATTGAAAAAAGAGCCTAAAGCATGTAAAATAACTAATTGAATATATAAAATTGCATGCAATTTTTTTTTAAAAGAAAAGACCATGGACATTGTTGTTACTCTTGGAGCTTGCATATTTATTGAACAAATCCTACTAAAAGAGCTGAAATACATTGGGTACTTGTATTGCATTATTAAAGATCACACTGTTACAAAAGCCTGCATTTTCAGCAGTACACAACTGCAACTATACATAAATGCCACAATTGCCGAATACTGTTTCTTGCTATATGTATATACAGCACAACTGACTTAATCTAATCTATCAGAAGAAAGTGCACAAGAATAAGGGAGGGAAAGAAAAACTAAGAAATGCAGTGCATGCATTGGTTTTTAACAGTCAGAAGCTAAACAGGGCAGGGCAAAGCCTGCCCAGTAAAAGGAAGAGCCGAAGGACAGAGTTATATAAAAAATCAAGGTGGGCTTCCAGACTGTGTCTAACACAACAACATTCCATGAGTAGATGGTAGAGTTTGTTTTGTATTTTGTTGCTTAATTCCCTGGGAGCAAGGACAAAAATGTAAAATCCACACATTGGAAAAACCGTGGGGGTTATACTAATTGTCTTAAAAGACAGTTTGCTTTCTACACATTCTGCAGAACGATCGATTATGCTTTGATTTTTTGTAACGTGGCCAATATTTTAATTTTTCAGAGGACATTTCAAAACATACTAACCTCTTTTTTGTTTTCCTTTTTTTAAAAAAAAAGCGCCTTCCTATTGACTCAATAAAGAAAAGACAAAAGAAAAACCCCTAAAAAGACTACAAGAAAATTATTGCTATATTTATCCAGGTGATACCAGCAAAATGGCAGAAAAGGGGAATCGTAGTAAATTACAGTTTTGTGATTGCTCCCGCTAGCTACCATTTGCAAATTTGTGAGCATAACCTGGTGGGAATTGGTTCCTCATTTGCTGTTATTTGTAATTTACTCACCCTACAACACTTAATAAGAAAGCCACACTGAAGACACAAGGAAACAAGTCAGTCCAGTCTAAAGAACGAGAACAAAGTACCAACACCTTCTTAGAACATGGAAATTAAAAATAACTCCATCAGAGCTACCTTGCCAAGGAGCATGTTTAAAGTCCAAAATAGCACCATTCATCAGTGTCTCAAATCCCGTGGCAGCATCTCAATCACTTACCACAAGGAAACCATGAGTTTCATACTACTTCTATACATCAAAAGAGTACATGGATAAAATATAGAGATATACAGACAATCGATGAAAATAAACTACTAGGCTTGTTACATCTAAAATGAAATAAAAGGGGACTCTCAGCCTCTGCGAGAAGCAGTTTGGAATCAGGGGAATGGAGAGGCAGAAGGTTACCAGTTGCATGGAGTCAGTTGAGTTTTGAGTAGTGGAAGACATTGCTGTGATAGAACAAGGCCTGAAGGCCCACCTGTAAATGTTTGTAAACTTGAGATTCACAGTGTGAAATTTCTGAGTTTTTACTTGAGTCAGAATGGTTAAAAACTGTTTTTATGTTACACATTTTCCCCACTGTAATCCTCTAAGCAAGGCTCAGAGTCCCTTAGTTTTCTTCTTATGATATACACACAAACAATTCCCGATATATGACACCATGATGATCTCATCAACACCAATACACCATATTTAATACAAATGAGGAGTTATGATTAAAAAGAGGAGAGGTAATTGATTTTGGTGAAATGGTGTCCATAGCCATTTGCTGGTGTCAGGAATAGACCTTCCAAGTCCGCTTTCTTTTTGCGATTGACTTCCTTCGGGATGGGAAGATTGTCCTATATATAAGAAGGAGGGGAGGAGGATTAGTTGCATTTCTGTGACAATCTGTACAAACATGTCTACAAATATGAAGCATGTACTTGCCTGTTATGGACTTGTAAATGTGAGCGGAACAGTAAGTTTTCAAATGTTTACTACTTAAGTCTCAGATGACATGAACCCCGAGATCATCAGGAGAGGCCTTTCTCTTGGTCCCACTGTTGTCACAAGTATGATTGGTAGGAACAAGAGATAGGGCCTTCTCAATGGTGGCCCCTCAGCTCTGTAACTCCCTCCCCAAAGAAGTGCATTCAGCCCTCTCTCTACTGGCCTTTCGTGCACTGCTTTCTGTGGAAGCAGGCCTTTCCCGATAACCCATTATAGGAAATGACCAGGCTGCTATGGGTAAGGCATATCAATGAAGGTGATTTCAGACTTGACAAAGTTTACACAGCCCAAAGAATCGGAGCTATAGAATTTTTAGTATAATTTTTATGAACGACCTCATTGGCCTAAAGCCCAGAGAATTTGAGTTGAACATGTGTATTTATGAATCTTGTTGCTCATAGTCTACATGTAATGTGTTATTATTTCATTTTTGCTTTTATGTCATGTAATTTCAGTTGTTTTAACCATTGAGTTCCACCCACAGGAGAAAAGTGTGATAAAATAAATAATGAACAACAATAAAATAAATGTTTGCTTTAAAATGCATCAACAATTGTTTTTAGAAATAAATGATATGGCTTTGCTAATCAATAAAATGTGACAGGCATCAGGACATACCATGAATTGGCACATACTATGGTCTCAGAGAGGTAGCTATGGACCCATCTATGCTGATCATTTAATGCAGTTTCAAATCAGTAGTGAAGAAAGTGGTTTCACTGTGTAGATAATTATACAGGACATCCTGGAATCAGTTTGACGCTTGGACGATGATTACACAAACTACAGAACACTAATGTACATTAAGAGCATTACTTCATGCACTTTCCTGTGTGTTTGTTGTCTAACTGCTGGGATTTGAAACTAGATCTGAATTGTATTAAATGGTCAGTGTAGATGGGGCCTATGTCTCTGCTGCTCTCAGGGAATATGAACATAGTACAATACCACAATTCTCCTTTACATGATTATGAGTCAGTTAACAATAACATCAGTATCTAACGAGATGCTAGTCTTTGTTTCCTTAATGCACTTTGAGCCTAATTTCCAGGTACCTAATGTGAACATTCAGTACCCTCTTTCCTTCATATGTTTTAGAACTGTGGTATATATTTGTGCATTTTCTTTTTTATTATTATTTTTATTCACACATATGGACAGAACATGACAACATAGTGACAATACAATATCATACATATCTAATACATTACAGACCATCCTCACATTTTTAACTACCCTAAAATACCCCCTACTTTTCTAAAGTTGTTCTGCCTCAAACTATGTGCATTACACACTACCTTCCAAGTGTAGGCAAATGCACAAACAGCAACCCACAGAAAATCTATTTGCATAAAGTGATGGGAGAGTACTTTGAAATCTGACTGATTTTCTGTGCAACTAATGTGTATCTATGGGAGATCATTTGCTGATAACAGCCTCAAGCAGATTGCTTTAAAGTACCTCCCCCAAAGGAACGAAACATTAATGTTAACTGAGTCTGCTTTCCAATGAATTCATTTGAGTTTTTAATCATAGATTTCATTTTTATTGGCACTTCAAGCTTAATGCACAGAAAATCCACTTCAGCTGCAAAAAAATCGCCTTGTTACTGAAGTATAACCTTTTGGTGCCTACTCCTCCATCCTTCTTAAGTAGCTTATTTCTTAGCCTTCTTTCAGTACTCAATAAGGACCGCTTCTACAATAATTTACTGAAAGGACATATAGAAAAATACCACATAAATAATGCCATAACAAGTAGTAAATGCAAAACCTGTCTGCCAGGTTGGATCAAAGCTTTTGCTTTGAAGTAGCTAGCTACATATAAATAGGTCACACACTTTTCTTTAAAATCAGAAGACGTGGATTCCAGTAACAGAAGACAACTAAAACTTGTGCTTCCATCTTGGAACTCTGCAACAGAAGTGAACATAAACTTTGGATTTTTGGAGATTATAACTCTCAAATACCACAACCAAATTGAGCTTTCCAAACTTCTGCAACAAAGTGTATTTATTTAGTTTCAGTTTCAGCCATTTCTACCCCCTTTAATTTCATTTAAAGATGGCAATAGGAAGTAATGGAAAAAAGGCAGAAATTAAAAATAAAGCAGTATCAAATAGTTAAAATATGCCAGCACAAAAACAGTTATTTATTTATTTATTTACCATATTTATACCCCGCCCTTTTTAACCCCAAAGGTGACTCATAGCAGCTTTACACACAGGAAACTATTCAATGCCTTAAAATATATAATTAAAATAAACATTTAAATTACGATTAAAATTAATACACATTAAAATGTTTAAAAACATTGCATCCATTATTAAAATCACGCCATCCATAATCATAATCCGGGGCCATTCCAATAGTCAATGCACATATTCCATATCCTTCTACTGGACTTCTCTGAAGGCTTGATCCCAAAGCCACATTTCACTCGCTTTCTGAAGGCCAGAGGCAGGGGCTGATCTAATATCACTGGGGAGGGAGTTCTGCAGCTGAGGGGCCACCACCAAGAAGGCCCTGTCTCTTCTCCTTGCCAGTCGCGCCTGTGAAGGAGGTGGGACAGAGAGCAGTGCCTCTCCTGATGATCTTAATCTTTGAGGTGGTTCATAGGGGGAGATGTGTTCGAACAAGTAATCTGGCCAGAACTGTTTAGAGCTTTATAGGCTAAAGCCAGCACTTTGAATTGTGCTCGGTAGCAGACTGACAGCCAGTGGAGCTGACGTAACAAGGGGGTTGTATGCTCCCTGTACCCTGGTCTGGTGAGCAATCTGGCTGCTTCTGAACAATCTTCAAAGTCAACCTCACATAGAGCAAGTTGCAGTAATCTATTCAGGATGTAACCAGTACGTCGACTACCATGGCCAAGTCTAACTTCCCAAGGTACGAGTGCAACTGGCGCACGAGTTTTAATTGTGCAAAAGCTCCCCTAGCCACTGGAAAAACCTGAGGTTCCAGGCTCAGCTATGAGTCCAGGAGAACGTATATGACGTAAGAATCTTTTCCCCACCCACCCTTTACAAAATAAATAGCAAAGAACGTCAAGGAAGGAAGAGGATGTGAAAAATCATCAAAAATGGCAAGATTGGTATTTGGTAGATCTCCCCAGATAAGGGAGTTCAGTAAGTGTAGCTCAACTACTGTAAAAACCTTGTTCTTGGTACCTACAAACCTGATTTTATTAATAACGTGCAAGATGCCATGGGAGGAAGATGATGTTATACTTCTGGAATTTTACGGCTGGAAGGTTCATTCTCTATAAGTTCTTGGCTTTGCTTCTTTATTTATAGTCATCTTGTGCAATGGAAGTTTAAGTGTTGATAAAGTTCTTTGTAACAGCTTGAAGTTATATTTTCAGAAATGCAGAATTAAAGAGATCCCTCTTTTCTTACTCCTAGCCATCCTTGTGGCGGCTGAAGGTGTGCATGAGACAATCATATCACTGGCTAGAATTTGATTTGAATATTTATATCTTTATCAATGACTTAGATGAAAGGTTAGAAGGCACGATCATCAAGTTTGCAGACAACCCCAAATTGGGAGGGATAGCTAATACCCCAGAAGACAGGAACAGAATTCAAAATGATCTTAACAGATTAGAGAGATGGGCCAAAAATAACAAAATGAAGTTCAATGGGGCAGAACAAAATGAAGTTCTACTTAGGCAGAAAAAAAATGAAATGCAAAGATACAGAATGGGAGACACCTGACTCAACAGCAGTACGTGTGAAAAAGATATTGGAGTCCTTGTGGACAACAAGTTAACCATAAGCCAATAATGTCATGCAGCGGCAAAAAAAAGAGCCAATGGGATTTGGGCCTGCATAAATAGGAGTGTAGTGTCTAGATCCAGAGAAGTCATGCTACCTCTCAATTCTCCCTTGGTCAGACCACACCTGGAATCACACCATGTCCAATTCTGGGCACCGTAATTGAAGGGAGATGTCGACAAGCTGGAACGTGTCCAGAGGAGGGCAACTAAAATGATCAAGGGTCTGGAGAACAAGCCCTACGAGGAGCAGCTTAAAGAGCTTGTCATGTTTAGCCTGCAGAATAAAAGGCTGAGAGGAGACATAAAAATATAAATGTGTGAGGGGAAGTCATAGGGAGGAGGGAGCCCTGGAGGCTAGGACACAGAACAATGGCTCCAAATGACAGGAAAGGAGATTCCACCTGAACATGAGGAACAACTTCCTAACTGTGAGAGCTGTTCAGCAGTGGAACTCTCTGCCCCAGAGAGGCTTCTTCTTTGGAGGCTTTTAAACAGAGGCTGGATGGCCATCTGTTGGGGATGCTTTGAATGCGGTTTTCCTGCTTCTTGGCAGGGGGTTGGATTGGATGGCCCACAAGTTCCCTTCCAACTCTTATGATTCTAAAGAGCCTTATTGCTCTATTTAATCTTAAAATATTAAAACTGCAAACCCTCCATCTAGAACAGGGGTGGGCAATTGCCGACCCCCTCAGGTGTTTTGGACTTCAACTCCCAGAAATCCTAGCCAGTTTACCAGCTGTTAGGATTTCTGGGATTTGAAGTCCAAAACACCTGGAGGGCCGGCAATTGCCCACGCCTGATCTAGAACAAATCAGCCTTTTCTATTGCCTCCTCCAATTTGCCAAACTTGGCTTTGTGGATTTGATCAAAAGACCTTGAAAGTATTACATTTTTTAAAAAAAATCTACAACTAAGTTCAAAGATACAAAACATTGACAACTATAAAGCACAATATATACTCCACAACATTTCAAAGCTCCACAGAGGAAATGAAAAGTGATGAGGTCTACATACGTTTTGTCCCAGATGTTATTTCTCTGCTGTCAGTTGAGATGCTCTGGGATCTCAATGCAAGCAGAGGCCATGGCCCTTCTTGGCCGTGAGGGCACCCAGGACAAAGGGCAGAAAAATGCAAGCGATAAATTTTGAACTCTTTTAACAGCAGCAAAGTAACCTCACTGCGATCCAGGCAATCTTTTTGAACATTTTTGCCTGATGAAAAAGCCGTGAAGCTTCAAAACTTTGCATGATGTATCTTGTGCTTTTTAGTTTGTCCAAAATAAAAAAAGTATCACTATTTGGTGAATTTTGGATTTAGTTGTTGCCAACACGACTATCCCGAGTATGTACGTTATCCTAGTAAATAAGGATTTTGGAACTGCAGGTATTCTGTCATTTAGGACTCTAAATGTTAATACAATCACGTAGCAACCAGAAATGAACTGTGAGCCAAGCACAATTAAAATAGGATGCATATTAAATGCTTAGTCCACTTTGCCTCTACCAGCATCCTGGCAGCTGTACTCCGAACCACATCAGCTTTCTGAGTGTCCTTTTAAGGCAGCCTTTATTGAGAGCACAGCAGCAGCAATCTAATCTTGATGCAACAGAAGCACACTGGATAAAGATGTCAGCCTTCCGTATAGAGGGTAGCAGGTGGCAAACCAGGTGATAAGAGGCTCTGGTAGTCACTGATGCCACCTGCACATCCAGGAAAAGGTCAGGAGAATCACCAGTCTGTACATATCATTCTACAGGCAAAGTGCCACCCCATTCAAAACCCCATTCAGACTAAATTGGACACCTCCAGGTCATATGTCTTATGCCCAGGTTACCTAAAGGCTTATCTCCCTATATAAGCTTACCTTAGTTTTAAGATCTTTCAGGGAGGGTTTTCACCTACTCAGCTATGGCTGGTGAGGATCCAGGAGAAAGTCTTCTTAGTGGCTGCTCCCAAACCATGGAAGTCTCTGCCAAAGTCTCTTGGTGGCACCTCTTTCCTCCAGCAGGCAAGAGCCTTCTTATTTAAATAGCCTATGGCTTTTAACTAGCTGGGGTAATGCAATGCGTGTGCTGGTTCTTAATGTGTAAGAGGTAGGAGACCCGATGGTGCAATGGGTTAAACCACTGCCCTGACAGGACAGCTGACCGAAAAGTCGGCGGTTCTAATCTGAGGAGCAGGGTGAGCTCCCATCTGTCAGCTCCAGTTTCCCATGCGGGGGTACGAGAGAAGCCCCCCACAAGGATGGTAAAACATGAAAAACATCTGGGCATCCCCTGGGCAACATCCTTGCAGATGGTCAATTCTCCCACACCAGAAGCGACTTGAATTTTCTCAAGTCACTCCTAACACAAAAAATGTGCAAGAGATTTTCATGTGCTTTTAACTATTCTAAATTAATGTTTTCAAGTGGATGCTTTTAAATTTCAGACTGCTGTGGCTGTACTCTTTTATTATATGGGTGCCATATAAAAGAAAGCAGGGTAGAAATTAAATAAACATTAATGGAAGAGTCAATCCCTTCTGGTTTTTAGTCTGACCTTTAAAAGAACATCCAAGGTGCTAAAATCCACCCTCAGTATATGTCCAGCACCTTGAATTGATTTTTCAAACTCTGGAATAAAACCTAAAATTGATTCATTGATCCCACTGTATCAATCAATAGTACTCCTCCCTGCTAACTATACTTCACTCTCTTTTTTCCCTTAATGATTTGCCCCTGGACAAATAAGTTTTGCCATGTTATAAATGGAAAAGTTTCAAACTCTTGAGAAATAAACTATAATCTGTTGGGGGGAAAAGTAATTATGCTGCTAGCCTGTGTGCCAAGCAAACAGCCCACAATCATATTTCATGTCTCAAGACTTTCCATATTCAGCATTTTCAGCAGTGCTAAGAATCCAGTGACAATGTAGATCTACCACTAAGCTTGTTCGGGCAAAGATAGCTCCAAGCTACAATCCAACTGTCACACACAATCAATTCAAACTATCTTTACTGCAATACACATGCTTGGGAACAGCCCAATCTTAGCCTGTAAATGGAGGTCACCAGACATACAGAGCCCAGTAGGGCCTTCTGTGTTATCATTACACTTCCAACAAAAAGTTACTCTGCTTGCACAAATTATGGCAATCCCAAATATTACTCTTTCTCTTTTAGTTATGTTTCTCTATCCAGGGCATGTCTCTGAAGGAAGTGGGCCATATGTATGATCCAAGTGTGCTTCATTAGCCACAAAAAAACGGAAGGTGCTTGGCCAGTTCCCCTCCAACTATAATTCTAACATTCTCATTTCCTAGAAAATGATGGATCTCAGGGCACAAATCACAGGTTTTAATCAGGAGCAAAAAAATCCCGGGGCTTTAGAAGATGTCCATATACAGACTTGTTGGTCCCAGGATTTCTACCTCCATTGTGCACACTTACTGCTTCATTGCGGAATTTAGAGGCTCCCAAAATGGCCACTGTGGGACATCCGATTTTTTAAGAAGAAACTGAAGATGCAAATATACGAAGATGCGAATCGTTGTATAAGTTCTGTTTCTGGGTTATATAACCTGCAGGACCATCTGTGCAGACAGGATGTTCTTCCTGGGTTATACATGTTTGTTCCTGATTGCTCTTATTGTGAAAAGATACACAGCATTGACTAGAGGGGCACAACTTGGTCCTGGCCAGAGAAAATGTGCCAAGTTTCCTGACGTTTCTGGCACACAAACAAAATGTTTGTGCTCTACTCAACTTCTATTTAGGAAATAACCAATCAGGAACAAACATCTAAAACCTGGGAACAAATCTAGATTAAAAAATCGAATGATTTCCGAGTCAAGGACGTAAAGGCATTCAAAGATGCCGATTTTCAGCCCAGAATCGGGATTTTCCCGAACCTGAAAATCTCGCTTTTTTGCCATTTATAGGGATTGCTTCTGTGTTTTCAGAGAACGGCATCTGGCCACCCTCCTGTTTGCTGCGGAAACTCCTGGGATAAACATACTGTCTAGACAGGCCCTCAGTAGATGAGCTTCCTCCTAACATAGAGTGCTCCATGTGACTGTGAGCCTATTCCAAACATAATAGACTATGTGTGATAATGTTAAGGCTATTTGGTTTATAGTTTACATGAATTTGTTTCAATAATCTAAGAATTAAAATCTACATCTGCGACATCTAGATACGCAAGAGAATTATTTCATTAATGGATTTTCTTCCCACTACAACTCTACCAACACTGTTTATTTAGAGGATATAGGAAGAAAGCTGAAAACATAACCATGAAAGCAACACAGCCATACAGACTAGAGATCTGGGGAGAATGCCAAGAGCATTGTGTTGTGAAGTTCCTTTTCAGCTGTAAAAACAACCTCAATCCTGAAATTCTGCCATACAATCATAAGATTAAAATCCCATGTGACTATTCTAGGATCGGCAAATACAATTCTCGCATGCCTTGGTTGTGTGAAATTTTTAAAAAATAATTTTTGTCAGGAACGTGGAATTCAAATATCTGTTCATTTTTTATTGTTCATTATATACAGTAAGGCTGTTTTAGATTAGCAAGAAGAGTTCATAAAACTGAACGACTGAGCCCCTTGATCTTGCCATGGATGAAAAAAGGTATTAGAATTTTAAGGGGTCTGCTTCTAAAATATTCCAAAGTTTTAGTTGTGGATTCTTTAAAGGCATGTGAACAAGACAACACCTGATGCTTAAATACTTACTGTATGCTTGGAGTTCAGCATTTTTTTCATGTCAGGAGTGATTGGATAAACTACAAATTGCTTCTGGTGTGAGAAAACTGGCCGTCTGCAAGGACATTGCCCAGAGGGCACCCGGATGTTTTACCATCCTATGGGAGGCTTCGATCATGTTCCTGCATGGGAAGCAGGAGCTGACAGGCGGGAGCTCACCCCGCTCCCTGGATTCAAACCACCGACCTTTTGGTCAGCAGTCCTGTCAGCACTGCCAGTAAACAGAAAGCACAGCCAGGGTGGGGAGGCCAAAAATGAGATCGAAAATGGCACAGATTTTTGCCGAATCTAACATCCCTAATATCAATGGATAGTGATGGAATCTGTTTTTATCACCAAGTCTTGAAATATACCCACTCACATGCCCTTTGGAAGTTAACTGGGCCATTCAGGCAGATTATTTTAAAAGTATTTGATTCTCCTAGGACATAGAATATGCTCTTCTTAAACTTATTGGGAAATAAGTCTGTAATCAAGGCTACAATAACATACTGTGAGGGAAACTCCCCCAAAACAGCAAGACTATTTAAAAGTACAAAAAGAATACTTAGTAGAGCAGTGAGCTCACAGCATATGAAAGCAATATAGTGAGGCTGTACAGCATACTTGAGCCTAAGGAAGGGAGAGACAAAGTTCAATCTTTAAAGCTTCAAAAGGTTCAGTAAAACATAAAACCTTCATTTCTTGATAGAAAAAATTTGGGTGTAAGATTTCTCTCTAACTCCATTACTTCTAATTTCAAACTAAAGGAATTAATCTCTAAGGACTACATTTTCTCATTCACACACAATTACGTAGAGAGATGCAGTCTGAAAAAATCAGAATGAAAAGGAGGTGAACGAACGTAAGGTCTTAAAACAAAGGAACATACATCCTGAAGAAGTTCCATTCTACATCATTAATTAGGATGGGAGTAGAAGGATAGAGAATGAGCAAAAACAAACACAACAGGCATTCAGGAATGAGGAGGAAGAGATTCTCTCAGTTAGCTTATTTATATAATTATAGAATCATTGAGTTGGACGAGACCTCGTGGGCCATCCAGTCCAACCTGCTGCCAAGAAGCAGGAAATTTGCATACAAAGCACCCCCGACAGATGGCCATCCAGCCTCTGTTTAAAAGCCTCCAGAGAAGGAGCCTCTCTGGGGCAGATAGTTCAACTGCTCAACAGCTCTCACAGTTAGGAAGTTCTTCCTCATGTTCAGGTGGAATCTCCTTTCCTGTAGTTTGAAGCCATTGTTCTGCATCCTAGTCTCCAGGGCAGCAAAAAAAACAAGACTGCTCCCTCCTTCCTATGACTTCCCCTCATATATTTATACATGACCATCATGTCTCTTTTGCAGGCAAAACATGCCCAGCTCTTTAAGTCGCTCCTCGTAGAGCTTCTTTTCCAGACCCTTGATCATTTTAGTCACCCTCTTCTGGACACATTCCAGCTTATCGAAATCTCCTTTCAATTGTGGTGCCCAGAACTGGACACAGTATTCCAGGTGTGGTCTGACCAAGGCAGAATAGAGAGGTAGCATGACTTCCCTGGATCTAGACACTATACTTCTATTTATGCAGGCCAAAATCCCATTGGCTTTTTAAACTGATGCATGACATTGTTGGCTCATGTTTAACTTGTTGTCCCCAAGGACTCCCAGATCTTTTTCACGAATACTACTGTCAAGCCAGGCGTCTCCCATTCTTTATCGTTGCATTTCATTTTTTTTCTGCCTAAGTGGAGTGTCTTGCACTTGACCCTGTTGAACTTCATTTTGTTAGTTTTGGCCCAATTTGGCTTAATTCTGTCTATCTGCTTCTCATTGAGGACTACAGACCTGAGTGCTGTGGAGTTGAATTCCAACACATATCTCAATTACGGCACAAATAGATTGAAAATTTAGTCATCACTTATTTGAAGTCGTCATTTTATTTTCTGCAATAATGTACGCAAGAGTATATGACACATTTGTATGACAATATTCACAGCAAAGTCTGTCAGTTCAAGCAGTTGACTTGGGAAAGGAACAGGTTTTAATAAACATATAGTTATTGAGTGAATACAGAGGAGTGGGTGCATCAGTTGAGTATGTAGTTGCTGCATCCACTCTACAAACTAAGGCATATTTTTCATACTGTGTTTTTATGCACTGCTGGGATACCGTAGGTTTATACTGGTTAACGTTTTTTCTCTTGCAGATTTTGATGAAAAAGTCAAAACCATGTTTTGAAAAATTGGCCATGGACTAAAGGACCAGTCAGGACCATGGTCCAATCCCAGTTAAGGTAGACCCACTGAATCAATGGGATCTAAATATATTTGGGATCTAGGAATTACAATTTGTCATTATTAATTGCTATCAGGTGGCTTTGATTTATGATGATCTTAAGAGAAATTATTATAAAACTTAATTATAAACCTTACAGTACTTACTGTAATTAAGCACTATCATTATCTCCATCTTGTGGCTGATGTGTTAGATGAGTTGAACTTTTGACACTCTTCTGTGTAAAGCCTGCAATAGGCTTTTGATCTCAGTTCCATCAGCGAAAATCCTAATGACATGTTACAGCAAAACTGCGAGTGCCTCCGAATGGCGCAGATTAAACGGGCATCACTACAGTATGCGGTTCTGAGATTCCACTCAACAGAAGTATAGAAAATGTGCTGTTTATCCGAACAACAGATTTGTTCATGAAGATTCGTGGGAATCTTCTTATGTTCGTTCTAGGAATAGCTCTTGAAACTGTTTTTTATTTGTCCATTACTTTGCTTAGTTGCCAATTCTGCTGCCAAATCTTTTGAGTCATCAGTAAAAGAGGGATAAGGGAATGAAAGCAGTATGTTCTGTGGCTTTTGAAAAATAATTTTTACTCTAAGCATATGTCATACTCGATACTGGAAATATCAAAATGGAAATGAAGGCTGGCATATCTTGTAGTTATGAGAACATAACCAAGACGTACAATCTTGTGATGTTTCAGACTCACTGTTATGATTGTGAAGAACCAAATGTGACCCTCAAAATCTTCATTTCAGCAAAGTAGCACCCCAATCAAAGGTCTTCTCCCAAGTGCAGTTCACAGCCCTTTCCCAATTGTAGGGAGCACTGGGTCAAACAGTTGTGGCAGGGACCTGGAGGTCTCTCTATCTGCTTGGTCTTAATGTGCCCTACCAATGGGAGAGAACTGCAGATGTCATTTTCCTTTCCCCAATCTGAAGCACCTCGGAAACCCGTTGGTTGGGGTGCCATCTGAATGAAAACCTAGGTCTCCTTTCCCACCAAAATCAGATCAGCTCCCTCCCTCCTGTCCTTCAGAAAGGAATTGAAAACATGGCTGAGAGACCAAGCCTTTGGACAGTAATGCAGTGCAATAAGTGAAGATGGAATATGTGCAATCATGATTGGAATGGCCTTTGACTATGATTTCGGATTGTGTGGTTTTTAATAATTGGTTTTAATGTTTATGCTTTTTATTTTTGTGTTTTAATGTATATTTTAATTTTATTATATGTCTGTTTTATGTGACATTGAATTGTTGCCTTTTGTAAGGCTGCTATGAGTCCCCTTCAGAGCGAGAAGGGCGGGGTATAAATACAGTAAATAAAAAATTTTTTTTGGATGGTAGCATCATCAAACATAGCCATAAAAGCAGAGTTCCTTTTGCGGTTGTTATGGCTAATATGCAGCATCTTGACCAACACTTTTAAATTGACCAGGATTAAAAATGCCAGTTTAACACTAATACAGTAGAGTCTCACTTATCCAACCCTCAATCACCCAACTTTCTGTATTATCCAACACAGTCTGCCTCCCACCCAGATTCACAGCTGTTTCAATACATTATGATGTTTTGCTGCTAAATTCGTAAATACAATAATTACTACATAACATTACCTTGTGTTGAACTGCTTTTTCTGTCAATTTGTTGTAAAACAAGATGTTATGTTGCTTAATTTGCAAAAGCATAACATAATTTGACATTTAATAGGCTTTTCCTTAATCCCTCCTTATTATCCAACATTTTCGCTTATCCAACGTCCTGCCAGCCCGTGTATGTTGGATAAGCAAGACTCTACTGTATTGTTATTTATAATACAGTCACAATATTTAATTGCACTGAATGTTTTAAAGATAGATAAGATAAATTGGAGAGGGGGCAATTACATACTACTCTCCAAAGGCAGTTTGAATGTTCCAGAAAATAGTTTTGTAATTCTTTTGCATATGTTTCTAAAAAGGAATTGCCTCTTAACCTTCTGAACATGCACACAAACAGACATATTGACTTTTAAAGATTAAAATAGCAATTCATTTTCTACCTTCATTCTATTGATAGTCATAAAATAAATCCAATCAGTAATACTTTTCAATTATTTTATCTAATTAATGGTATTATAAAGTATAAAATAAATATACTGTACCTTAAGAAATCCTCTAGGCCCATGGCTGACTGGAATGTGTTTCTGGCTGGCTGTGAGCTTTGGATGATAAATCTACAAGAAATATGAATATAAGAAAACAAATGGTCATCGCTAGAATGCAATTAATTGCAGAAATGGAGTGCAAGAAGCAACCTTCTTAGTAGCAAATTCACTGAGAATGTGACAGTATGGAATTAAGATTAACTTCCTGCATAGTCTGATTCAAATCCTAGAATTGCTAGATTAATTCTAAAATAGTTTAATCTAATCTGAGAATCTGCTAGGTAATAAATGAGATCAGCGTTTCCCTATGTGGAGGCAACGGGCATGAAAAATAATGATCAAAAGCTTGGGTGAGTTGATATAGAAGGGAAAGTGCATTCCTTAGATTTGTAGAATTCTCCCAACACAATGTGATATATAAGCTATTTCTCCTCCACATGTCAGCAATTGCTCTGCTGTTCCAGTGCCCTGGTGGATTGCTGATGACATGCTAAGGTATAAATAGAAGCAGACGTCAGCGTACAGAGGACCCTATAGCCTTTCAGCAGAGCTGCAGACTCCTAGATACTCATGGAGGCAGGGAACTACAAAGGCATGTTGTGACACAGAGCGAGATGAAAGGTTGTGTAACGGCTCAGCTGGTAGCAAGAAGCAAACATTGCAGACAGAGGTGCCCTGCAGCATCCGTTTTTTATTTGACACCTGCACAGTTTCCTCCCAGACAACTCACATGGCCTATCCTGTCACACAGATGTGGTCTAAGTAGATCTTTACTTGAGCTAGTAGGGAATGAGCAAATTGGTGCTGACTAGCTTTCAGCTCACAGTACAGGTAGTGATAACCACCTTGTGTAAAAATTCACCCACTGAAATCTATGTGAGTTTTGTATATTGCTATTATTTAAAGTATTTGTACTTTAAAGCTTAAAGATTAAAATATTATAAAAAATAATTTTAGGAAGTTTCCTGAATAAAAAATACAACACAGTAATTACATAAATGCAGTGATAGATATGAACATGTGTGTTGTTGAAGGTTTTCATGGCCGGAATCACCGGGTTGCTGTGAGTTTTCTGGGCTGTATAGCCATGTTCCAGAAGCATTATCTCCTGACGTTTTGCCCACATCTATAGCAGGCATCCTCAGAGGATGTGAGGTCTGTTAGAAACTAGACAAGGGAGGTTTATATATCTGTGGAATGTCCAGGGTGGGAGAAAGTACTCTTGTCTGAGGCAAGTGTGAATGTTGCAGTTGACCACCTTGATTAGCATTGAATGACCTTGCAACTTCAAAGACTGGCTGCTTCCTGCCTGAGGGAATCCTTTGTTAGGAGGCGTTAGCTGGCCTTGAATGTTTTATGTCTGGAAACATAAAACAATCATGCAGCTTCAAACAATCAGTCCTTAAAGCTGCGAGGCCATACAATACTAATTAAGGTGGCCAATTGCAACATTCACATCTGCCTCAAGCAGACAAGCGTACTTTCTCTCACCCTAGACATTCCACAGATATATAAACTTCCCTTTGCTAGTTTCTAACAGACCTCACAACTTCTGAGGATGCCTGCCATAGATGAAACGTCACGAACATGGCCATACAGCCCAGAAAACTCACAGCAACCCACTAGATGAACATAATTAACTAAAACAGCAGCTTTATCGTACAAAAACGATAACAGGAATAGATCACATCCATAAAACACAGAAAATGAAACATAGGTAAATATTTAAAAGTAGACTAGAACATCCATTTAAAAGTGGGCCAGATAATTTCCATCAAGATCATGACCACAGAAAAAGCCCTGTTTCTTGAGCCTTAACAGATTGGCCTTTGTGGCCAACCTTTGAGCCTTGACAGATTCATATAGGAGTCTTTTAAATAGGTCAACGTTAACCCATTTGGGGCCTTAAAGCTTAGGTTTACACCGTGTCCTGAAATGCACTAGCAACAAGCACAGTTGGAACAACATCAGAACTATACACTCTTCTTTCCAAGCTTCCAAGAGTAACCAGGTGCCTACATCCTGTACCAGCGAACACTTGTAAATAATATTTAAAATACCATAGCAAAGTCTGTTTTCTCCAGATAGCAATGCAGCTGGGAAATCAGTTTACATTACAGATAATGTCCAGTCCAGGAGAATCCTCAAATTGTGCATTTAGTCCTGCAGTGGGGGTGGATCCATCTGCACCAACAGATTAGTCCTTGTACGAAGACTAGCTCATATAGCTCAATTTTGAGAAAGTGGAGAGACGAGAATCTCTGGGGAGTAGGCAAGAAACAAGGAAAGCCTGTACAACTTCAGCATAACTGTATGAAGTTTATGAGTTGACAGCTGAGGTCCGTAGACAAGCCTGCTTTTCTGTAGTAGTTTTTCTTATGGGACTGAGGCCAGTGCATTTCTTGGCTCATCTGTTATTATTTCACAGAAGTAATGAATGCCCAGTAGTGTGTGGCTCATGGGAGGTAAAGGAGACTCAGTAAATGTGAATGCGATTGCTAAACTCTGGGAGGACTTCTCTGCTTCCATAGCTCCATCTTATCTGGCTCTGCATTCCCGCCTATATTCTCCTACAGCTTCTCTTTATTCTTCTGCATCTGGTGCCTCAAGTCACTTAATGTTATTGATGCAGAAATATCTAAATGAGGAAGTAGATTTTCCCATTGACTGTAATGCTTTCCTTCTCCTCAGCCTCTAGCTCTAAACATCAATTAAAAGTTTCATTCAACAATTCTTACCCAACTTTTTTGTCCTGAATTATTTAACATCTAGGTTTTTCCTTGACAGTTTTAGAAGATATTGTGTCATCTATTATTTTGTCAGTAACCTCATGCTCCAATATTGCAGGCTTTGATCTTTAAAACCTCATTCATTCCCAGCCCAAACCAAGTTTTGTTAATCTCTTTCTAACATAAGAACATAAGAACATAAGAAGAGCCATGCTGAATCGGGCCTCAGCCCATCTAGTCCAGCATTCTGTGTCTCACAGTGGCCCACCAGTTGTACACGGGGATCTCTAGCAGAGAGGAGGGCAAAACCCTCACCTGCTCCCGACCCCCCACAACCAGTACCCGGGGAAATCCTGCCTGCCCCCTTTCTACAAATGTGATGCCATTCTGGCCAGGTTTCTGAATGCCATGGCAGGATTTTTGTTTTGCAGCCTAAAGATTATGCGCTCATGGTCTGATTTTAAGTATCTATAGTAAACAACTAAAGGAAATCATTCAGATATCTAAATGGAACCATTAACACAATGCAGAGGTCAGAGAGCTCTACCCATTTCTACCATCTAATCCAGTTGTTCCCAAACTTTTTTTGACCAGGGACCACTTTGACCAGGCTCCACTTTAGATTTGGTTTGTTAATTTGGGGTGCTGATTCAACATTAGTAGCAAAAGGGTTATGAATCAATAATCTAGAGCTGATGTTGTCTTTTGGTCAACTTTACAGGATTTGGACTTCCAGGTTCAGTCAGGGGGGGGGGGGGAGACCAGTCACACTTTTCATGGGTAGTCAGCCTCTCCCTCTCTCATTGCAATGGTGTCATTGCAATGGTGTAGTAACGGTGACGCTGTGGATCAAATTTCAGTTCTTGGGGACCACTGATGGTCCATGGACCACAGGTTGGGAACCACTGATCTAATCTCAATGAGGCTCTGGAACCTAAAATGATTTCTAGAAGCAGTATTTTTCATTTTAGAGATGTTAATCTTTTTCATAGTAATTCTGTTTATCATATCATGACACCCTATTAATCACAAATTCACACACTTGTGAAGGATTTAATGTTTCAAGAGCACTGCAGAAATCTGCAAATAAATAAATAAATCATCCAAATATTTTCCCTGTTCAAATAAAAGTTGTGGCATGTCATTCTTATTTTCTTGATCATTCTTAACGCTTCCCACTCTAAATTCACACTATGGTTATTTTAGCTCCCTGTACCTATTTCAATTTATAGCCCTTTCTTCTATTCTTGGATATAGTAGCCAGTTAAAGATAAGATGCAAACCTCAGAAATATAGTTGCATTCTAAGTATGACTAAAAATATAGTAATACAATAATAATTTGGAGCATTAAAAAGCATAAGCTAAAAACAGATTTAACCAGTGGTCCAAGTGGTGGACAGTGGTGAGGCATATCATTCCAATGAGACCATCGGCCAGCAACAGCTGAGACACTACACCCATCAAAAGGAGGAAAGGCCTTTTACATTATCTACACCAGACCGACATCTCTGCAGTAGCACTTTAGAGAAAAGGGATCATTATTGTGGAAAAGATGAGGGACATACCATCTTCCACTGATAATAGCCAAAAAATCCAACTTTACTTTACTAAATGGATCAAGCTTTTAACCACATACTGCAAACCCTTGCATGCCTATTCAAATGTAAGCCTTGGTATGTGTTAGAGAACTGTATTCCTAATGGTTTGTTGTGTTTTGAAAAATAGAATCAATAAGCTTAACCACATTTTGTTGGGCTTTTCTTCAGTGAGATGAGGGAAAGTATTAAATATCACTAAACAAGGATGAATTGCAGTTCTCTTGACAGAGAGGCTTAAATGTTCAGTAGCTGTTCTATGACACTTGTAACCGCATTGTCTGTAGAGAGCATTTCTTGCTGATGTCTATGAGGACTGGTACTGAAAATCTGTCTTGTTACACCTTGCCTTCTTCATCTAGAACAGGGCTGAGCAATGGTGGAAACTTATCCATTAGTCTCCAAGAGACTATGGAGAGCTGAATCCTCTCAACATACCTGATCCTGCAAAATAATAATGTTTGCCTCTCATCACTCTCTAGGTAAACATGAGACATTCTTGTCATGTTTTTGGCCTCTTCTGCATTCCTACAGGGCATTTGGGATCATCCAAATGCTCTATGGACTCAACACTTGGTGGAAATGCCTTCTACATCCCCTAGAGTTCATTTTGGGGCAAACTGGTGCAATTTAGGGTGCTCTGGGGGCCACAAAATATCCAAGGCAGCTATATGCAGCACATGGTTTGCATTTTTTCCAACATCTGCACAATTACTGATAATTGACTTATAATCCCAGTGATAAATTGCCTGCAGGAGATCCAAAGTTCAATATCTGTGATCTCATAGTTGACATGAATGCTGGTCAGAGTCCATAAAACTGAATCAGGTAGACAAATCACCAACTTGGTGACCTCATACAGGTTACTGTGAATCTATCCTTTTCAAGCATCTTGGGTGCTTTTTTAATCAAAAATCTTATATCTAAGAAGTGTTTTAACCACATAAATCATAATGGATATGAGCGTCAACCCAACATATATTGATGTCCATGTAACTGCCCCTGGAGCAGAGTGATTTATTATTGGGTTGCATGTCAAGAAAGCTCTTTAATTTGTATTGTATGAGTGTTTCTCATACTGTATAAAAATCAGCTTCCTTCAATATAAAGAAATATTTGCGGGAAGGTTTTGCCCTATTCCATTCTTTCCTAAGCAGATTTCCTCATGTGCTTTGACCCTGTGGTTTTCCCAGTCTGCCCAAATGACAAGTCATTGGCATAGGTTACAAGCAGAAGTTGTGTGGCTTATGTGAAATGGATGCACCGAATTAACACATCACAGCACCTGGTCTTCTAATCACTAAAAGGCTCCAAAACACTGAAAGGGCAAATGCCAAAGCTCAGCAGTTAATATCACATTCAATTTAGTTTTGGTTCCACAGCAATGAACAAAGGAGAGGATGACTATTGTTAGATTGTTATAATATGATTGCTCATGATACAGCTTGTGTCCCTTCAAGATCACTCTTAAGGAAGTTTATGTAAAGTGATGAGAATGACCAGGCTGCCAGAAAATCAGTCCAGATCCACAGCAAGATGAAAATTGGCTAATTGAGACCAGAGTTAGGGCACAGGCCATAATAGGGGCTACTAGCCAGACAAATGTCAGTAACCGAAGGCAAGAAGCCAACGATCAGAGCCAAAGTCAGGGGCTGAAACATAGCCAATTTAAAGTCTGAGGGCATAATGTAGAACTAAGGCAATGCTTAGCACAGACAGCACAAAAGTGCCAGTACCATAAGGCCGGAGGGCAAGAATAATAACGAGATCAACATTTAAGGTAAAGATCCTTTAATGAAGCCAGTTACATATTGCCTATGAAAAATGCAAATGCTCCTGGCAAGTGATTCCCAACTTTTAAAAGCTTGAGTTTAAAACAAGTCAAGGATACAATGGCTTCCTTGGTCATAGTCAAGTGCCCTACTACACCAGTGCATGCTTTTACTTCCCCATTCCCTTTCAAACTGATATATTGCTCTTCCAAGTTATATTGGAGCATCCTCCCCAAAGACTTCAGGAATGCTAACAATAGTCTTCCTCTACTTTGTGCATTGCTGTGGAACCAAACCTAATTGAATGGGATATTAACTGCTGAGCTTTGGCATTTGCCCTTTCAGTGTTTTGGAGCCTTTTAGTGACCAGGTGGTGTGATGTGTTAATTCGGTGCCTCCATTTCACATAAGCCACACAACTTCTGCTTGTAACCTATGCCAATGACTTGTCATTTGGGCAGTCTGGGAAAACCACAGGGTCAAAGCACATGAAGAAATCTGCTTAGGAAAGGATGGAAAGGGCAAAACCTTCCCGCAAATATTTCTTTATATTGAAGGAAGCTGATTTTTATACAGTATGAGAAACACTCATACAATACAAATTAAAGAGCTTTCTTGACATTCAACCCAAGAATAAATCACTCTGCTCCAGGAGCAGTTATTTGTGTGGGGAAGGTTTTTTGCCAGTGGATGCAGCACTGCAGGGCTGATTGGACATCAATATATGTTGGGTTGACGCTTCTTCTGAAAGGACCCCCCATTGATCAGATCACATGGGGGGTCCTTTCAGAAGTTAGCCCCTGAAAGACCTACTTATCTCCTTGGACTCCCTTCAGTATTTGAGTGAAGCAGGGAGGAACTGGGAGTAACAGGAACATGAAAAAGATTTTTGTGAAACTGGTCTCATATGTAAGTCTTATATAGTGTTTAGAAGCCATTTATAATGGTGTAGATCAGTGGTTCTCAACCCCATTGGTCCCCAGTTGTTCTGGCCTTCAACTCCCAGAAATCCTAAGAGCTGGTAAACTGGCTGGGATTTCAGGGAGTTGTAGGCCAAAAGACCTGGAGATCCACAGGTGAGAACCACTGGTATAGATTAACTCTACAATGGTAAAAACCACATAGGCTGCAATCTTAGACTTACCTGGGAATAAGTGCCATTGAATTCAATGGAACTTACTTCTAATTAGACATGCCTGGACAGTGCCCCCTATCTAACTTGGAAGCAAATTCGACATTACTCACAAGACCCTGCTTCCAAGTATGTATGTTCAAAGCCTGAAAGAAGATTTGCTTATTTATTACAGCTGCAAGAAAATTGAGTATCACTAGCCAACACACAGAATGAGTTTTCTGCATCCTCAGCTGTGACAGAAGACGCATAGCTGTGGTTGGATTTGTTCCATGTGTGGTTCAAGTGGATTACAGTGTGTCTTTTTCTGCTTGAGAATCACTGTCCTTATTTTGGTTTGTGATCAGTACTTTTGTTTTTTGTAAACCAAAACTCATTCCTGATGGGATAAACTGAATTTCAATTAATATCTATAGAAACTGAATGATTCTTTGATTAGACACAGACTCTCTTGATCATCTGCTTTCAATTCTGTAGCAGAATCATTTTTTTACTTAGTTTATCAGTTGTATTAAGTTTATGTTATTTTTACTTTGTCTATTTGTTTTTGGGCATTGAATGTTTGCCATTTTGTTATTTTTTTGTAAATTGCCCCGAGTCCCTTCAGGGAAAGAGGGCAGGTTATAAATCAAGTATTATTATTATTAAACATGATTTTTTCCCCCAAAATCATAGCTTTCAGGAAAAAAATGTGAATAGAAATTATTGAAAAAATACTTATATAAGATAAATAATAATAATAATAATAAACTTTATTTATAAGCCGCTTCCCTCTCCCCAAAGGGGACTCGGAGCGGCTTACATGGGGCCATGCCCAAACCACAAATCACAAAATATCCGATCCAGGTTTAATCATATTTATGGTAGATTCGCCAAAATCAATGCAATTTCTTAGTCTACTATAAACTGCTAATGTTGGAAATGCTACTTTTTAAGTAACAGTCTCCATAATTCTGCAACCAGATTGAAAATCCAAAATGTAACTCTTCAGATGACTAAATCCAGATCTACCTCATGAAACGTAAGGGCTGCATCCAGAATGCATGCATTATTTGCTTAATTTAATTGTCTATACCTACAAAATAAGGAAAGTGGGTTCAAATGGCACTTTAGTTACAGGTGATTCATATCCCACTTTATGTCATTAGTTTACAATAAAATAAACAAATACGTTGAAAAATGCATTTAAATATCACATAATGAAAACAAGCAATTCACATATAATATATAAAAATTAGCTAAGGAAAAGATTGCATAGAATTGTAACATCATTATCTTTTCCCACATGACAATGCCTTCCAAAGTCTTTTCCAAAAATCTATCAAACACATTGCCTTTTATTTTAGATCCAATTTTCAATTTATGGACTATAATGTAATTTCTGCCAAGCCAAGACTTCATATGTAATTTAAGTAACTTCAAAAGTTTCTTCCTTTAATAATAACTATTTGTGGGAAGTCACGATGGTAATATTGCAGAAATGTCGCCTTGTATGATTTCCAACTTTTTGAGCAATGACTAGTCTACTCACACTCCCCCTTCTGACCCATTTTATCATTTCAGATTCCTGGCATCTGAAATTTCAGAGGAAGGAACATAATGGACATATTTATTTTATTTTATTTACAACATTTATATCCTGCCCTTCTCACCCCAAAGGGGACACAGAGCAGCTGACAAGTTATACGTACATACAATATATTGTATTATTAGTATTATATATTGCTATATTGTACTACACCACTATACTTCAATATTATTAGTAAAATTACAAATATATAATTATTATATTGCATTATTATTAGTATTATATTGTATTACAATATTATGATCAATATTGTATATACATACAATATATTGTATAATTAGCACAGCACAATATTAGTATTATATATTACTATATTGTACTATACCATTATACTGCATTATTATTAATATTACATGTAATATATACTATACAATTATGATATTGAAGTATTATTATAGTGTATTACATTATATGATTAATATAGGTATATACAATATATTATATTATTAGCCTAACACAATATTAGTACTGTATATTACTATATTGTACTATACCATTATACTGCAATATTATTAGTAATGTTACATGTAATATATAACATACTATTATAGTATTATTAGTATTATATTGTAGTACATTGTAGTATTATCAATATTATAGGTATATACAATATATTATATTATTAGCATAGTACAATATTAGTATTATATATTACTATATTGTTGCTGGGAGGAAGGGCTCCCAACTGATGAACCAGAAGGAAGAAACATAAGGAACATACACAACACTCAAAGAAAAACAGACTGAAATGGCTTTTTATTAGTGTTCTTGTACTCTCTAATTAAAGACATCAAGCATTTGATCCACTTTATGGGTTTAAATTCTTTCTCCAAATATATATGAATATAAATCTGTACAGAAGAACTAAGCAATTGAGATGTAAGCTGGCATATTCCCCCCCCCCTTTATGTTCAAGTCCATATAGTGTTCTGAACAGACCTTAATTCAGCAAAACAGCCTTCAGATTTCCATTCAAAATGCCTGAAAATGGAAAATTCAACTCACAAGGATTTTTCAAGTGCATTATTCATTGCATGGCAAACCCCCAAAATCCATTTTAAAGGTCATGTTTATGAATATGTGTTGGGATGAGCATGCCAAAATGTGGGATTTTTTTTTAAAAAAAAGAAACACACACAAAGAGTTAACTTTATTTACATATTTACAAAAGAAATGTTTAAAGTTATTTCTTACCATTCTCTGGTTCTAGTAAGACTTAGGAGTGCACTTTCTCTCTGGTAGAAAATAGCTCTGTAAAGGATTAAAATGTAAAAAGAGGGGAAAATCTCAAATCATGTCACCAAAAATGTGATTTGCCAAATAGTCATGAAAACAAGCAAATTGAGGGTTACGGTAGAGCAGCATTTCTCAACCTGGGGGTCGGGACCTGGGGGGGGGGGTCACGAGGAGGTGTCACAGGGCTTGCCAAAGACGACCAGAAAAACAGTATTTTCTGTTGGTCATGGGGGCTCTGTGTGAGAAATTTGACCCAATGTTATCATTGGTGGGATTCAGAATGCTCTTTGATTGTAGGTGAACTATAAATCCAAACAACTGCAACTCCCAAATGACAAGGTCTATTTCCCCAAACTCCATCAGTGTACACATTAGGACATATTGAGTATTTGTGCCAAGTTTGGTCCAGATACATCATTGTTTGAGTCCACAGTGCTCTCTGAAAGTAGATGAACTACAACTCCAAAACTCAAGGTCAATGCCCACCAAACCCTTCTAGTGTTTTCGCTTGGTCATGAGAGTTCTGTGTGCCAAGTTTGGTTCAATTCCATCATTGGTAGAGTTCGAAATGCTCTTTGATTGTAGGTTAACTATAAATCCCAGCAACTACAATTCCCAAATGACAAAATCAACCCCCCCAACCCCACCAGTATTCAAATTTGGACATATCAGGTATTTGTGCCAAATTTGGTCCAGTGAATGAACATACATCCTGCATATTAAATTTTTAATTAATTAGGAAAATTAGAGTTATGAAGTAGCAACTAAAATAATGTTATGGTTAGGGGGTCACCGCAACATGAGGAACTGTATTAAGGGGTCACGGAATTAGAAAGATAGAGAAACACTGTGGTAGAAGGTTTGCAAATCGATCTACCCACATGTACTTTATACATCACATTTGTTTTCACTTCACTTTGGGGATCTACAGGCTGAAATTAGGGACAAAGGGATCCTGACACCTGGATCTGTAAATCTGTCATGCTTTTCTTAGCACAAAGTGAGTGCACCTTCCTGAAGTGCACTATATCCAATGCCTAACCCACTTTAAAAATCCAATAGCGAATTTTCTGCCAGCTGCAGAGCTTGTCTATTGTTCTCAGACATACTACCAGCTGTTTCCCTGACAAATACACACACACACGCTGAAGACAGCAGTATTACAGTCACACTTTCACAACGTAATAGTCCACAGAGGGGATATTTTTGGAAATGGCACTGCATTACATAACCTTAGCTCTCTCTAGCACCAAGCACAGGCTTCCACCTCTTCTTTCGGGGAATACTGACTTTCACTGGGTTGTTGCAAGTTTTTCGGGCTGTATGGCCATGTTCCAAAAGCATTCTCTCCTGACGTTTCGCCTGCATCTATGGCAGGCATCCTCAGAGGTTGTGAGATTGTGACAACCTCGAGGATGCCCACCATAGATGCAGGCAAAACATCAGGAGAGAATGCTTCTGGAACATGGCCATACATCCTGGAAAACTCACAACCCCCCAAAATACTCTCCCTATAATTGAGCTCAGTTGCTTGCAAGAGAAGCTGGCGATTTCCAGTTTTGGAACGAGGCAGATTCATCACCCATGAAGTCATTCTCCTTTAAAAAAAAATGCACAGCTCCAAACTTCTATTTCACCTTATTTTTTAGTTTAATTAAGTAAGAAAGTGAGATGGGGCTCAAACTACCATTGGGACCAAAACATTTCCAATATATGTAAAATAAATGAAAATAGATGAATTAAAAATGAGAGAGACCGGTCGTAGAACCTGTGCAAAAAATACCTATGTGGCAAAAAAAAAGAAAATAATATTCATTACAGGATGAACTCCTGCATATAAATGAAAATAGGTGAATTAAAAACTGAGAGGCGGGTCATAGAATCTGTGCAGAAAATGCCTATTGTGGCAAAAAAAATTACAAGATGAAGTGCTGCATATAAATGTAAATAGATGAATTAAAAATTGAGAGGGACGAGTCGTATAATCTGTGCAAAAAATGCTTATGTGGCAAAATTAAATAAAATCCCACGTCCTAGGCATATTTGCAGAAAGCTGTTGCAGGAAGAACTAGCTCTGGGTCTATAAATACACCCAAAAGAAAGCAAGGCAACCATTAATATCCCGAGCTTCCCAATCCTCCCTTTCCGCAGGGAAATTTTTTTAAACCCACAAAAATAAAAGAGTTCAGCACATAGGCTACACTTTGTTCTTCATATAAGCCTGCTTTGGTGAAAGAGGAAGCAAGAGAAAGGGGGAAATAGATAGATAGATAGATAGATAGATAGATAGATAGATAGATAGATAGGAAGGGCACTGAGCCATCCCAGTACAGTAGAGAGAAAAGATACAAAGACACACATCTAGACTGAAAGGAAAGGATACAAAGACACACATCTAGACTGGAAACAAAAGGAAAGGAAACAAAAGGAAGGAAGAGAGGAAAGGAGGGGAATCTTTGCAAAGGCTGTGCATTTTGGGGGAGGCAGGGAACTATGTATAGAATACTTACAGGCTCTCCCTTCCTCCCTGGCTGTCCTTCCTTCCTACATGCCTCTCTGAAACACAAATGTGGGATTCAAAAGGGCAGCATGCTACAGAAAGGGAATTTATAGAGAGGGAGGGAAGGAAGGAAAAAAAGAGTGGGCTGGGAAAGAAGGGGGTGTGGGGAGGAATGCCTGCGCCTCTTTCTGGAAAAGGGGAGGGGGAGAGAGAAAAAATGGGGGAGCTGCACATAAGAGAGGAATCCCTCCCTCCTTTCCTTCCTCAGGGCTGCTTCTATTGAACAATGAGCTAATTCTGAGGGTGGCTGGCTGGGAGCCAAGCCCTCCTCTCTCCCCTCTCTCTCTCTCTCTTCCCCCTTCCTTTTCCCCTCTTTCTTTCCCTCCCTCTTCCACTCACTCACTCACACAAACCCTCCCTTTTTTCCCCTTCGCTGCTGCAGAACCAGACTGCTTAGTCTGCAATAATCCCTAGCTCCAAATGCAGCCAACCCCCCCCCCTTCTTTCTCTTGTCTAGCACCCGACCAATCACTGGCCAGAGAGCGAGCCAGGCTGGAAAGGAAACCTATCAGGAGGAGAAAATAAGCGAGGGGGAGGGAAATGAGAGGGAGAGAAAGGCTTTGGGCTCCTGGCTGCGCCCTACATTTCGCCTGGGCAAAGAGAGGGCAACCATTGGTGAACTCAGCTGTCGGTCGCGCGGCTATTGTGCCCCCCCCTACTTCAGACATACATATATTCCCCCGCCTCCCCTGTTCTTCCCTTACCAGTTTGCTGCTGCTGCTGCTTTCCAAGCCACTAATGAAGAGCAGAGCGTTTGGAGGGAGGGAGGGGAGCCAAGGCGGGTGAAAGGAGCAGCCAAGCCCCGAAAAGAAGGGCAGGGAAGGGAGAGGGGGGCGTGGAGGGGAGAGGGAGGAGGAGGGAGCCCAGGAGGAGGCCGGGGAGAGCCGCCGCGACGGCATACTGTAATCATAAACCTGCAGAGGGCATCTCAGGCCACGGCGGGAGGCGGGCGGGCAGGCGGCGGGGTGTGCTCTGCGCCTCTCGCTGAAAGGAGGGGAAGCGAGGCAGGCAGGGAGGGAGGGAGGCCCTGAGAGGGAAGGGAAGGGGTAACCTCCCAGTGACACCCTGCCTGCAGAAAGGGAATCAGGGGACAAAGCAGGCGGGAGAGAGCTCAAGCAAGCTGCAAGTCGTTTTTATTATAATAATAATAATAATAATAATAACCACCATCTCTAGTCCAAGAACCTTCTGCCTTCATGCAGCAAAATCACAATCAAAGCACCTCAGGCAGATGGCTACCCAGCCTCTGTTTAAAAGCCTCCGAAGAAGGAGCCTCCACCACACTCTGAGGCAGAGAGTTCCACTGCTGGACAGCTCTCACAGTTAGGAGGTTTTTCCTCATGTTCAGGGGAAATCTTCTTTCTTGTAGTTTGAAGCAATTGATTTTGTCATTTGGGAGTTGTAGTGGCTGGGATTTCTAGTTAACCCACAATCAAGGAGCATCCTGAGCTCCACCAATGATTGAATTTAACCTAACTTGGCACACTGAACTCTCTCATGAGACCATCAAAAAGTACTGAAAGGGTTTGCTGGGCATTGACCTTGAGTTTGGGAGTTGTAGTTCTCCTACATCCAGAGAGCACTGTGGATTCAAATAATGATGGATCGGGACCAAACTTGGCACGAATCCTCAATATGCCCAAATGTGAACACTGGGGAAATTTGGGCAAAATAGACCAAGACATTTGGGAGTTGGAGTTGCTATGATGTATAGTTCACTTACCTTGCGGAACAGAGTCACGCCATGCTGGCTGGCAGCAAGGAGGGTGGCCAGGAAGCGCTCCAGGGCCTCCTCGCCCAGGCAGGGGCTTCGCAGCCTCCCTTCCCTGCCTCACAGGAGGGGCAGCGCAAAGCTGCTTGCCGCCCAGGCCTAATCCCCTCGCTGCAAGCAATGGAAGCAGGCAAGGGGAGAAGTAGGAGGGCAGAGGGAAGAAGGGAGTGCCGCAAGAGAAGGAGCGCCAGCCAGTCACACCCCTCTCGTTCTCGCCAAAAGTTAGGGAAAATGGGCGCACACGGCAGTGGCGTGACATCACGTGCGCCCATTTTCCCTACTCTTTTGGTGGGAACGAGAGGGGCGTGGCTGGCTGGCGCTCCTTCGCTCACCCCCTCCTCCCTCTGCACTCTGTCCTCCTTCTCCCTGCTTCCTCCCTCCTCCAGGCTACGCTGCTCTGTCGCGATCAACCAGTTCCAGCTTCGCGATCGACTGGTCGCTCGCTCACAATCAACCTAATGAGCAGCCCTGCCATAGACCAAAGTTTCTTGAAAAGGTTAACTGGGTTTATTTTGTACAAGGCACAAAGCTGTAGGTGCCTGGCTCTTAATTAATTACAAGTCCATAGATTTGTAGAACTCAAAACAGGCTTACTCAGTCTCTTTCCTCAGTCTGTGGACGATGGATGGTTAAGCCTCTCCTTCTCTCTCTTTGGTAAGCAGCCACGGATGGTACAGACCCCAGCCACTGGATTCATAAGGTGAAGGCTGAGTCCTTCCTATTTTCAGTCCAGGGCTAGTTGAAGGTGGCCAAAGTCCCTCACCTTTCACCAAGGCCTTTCAATATACCTGGTATAGGTGGACGAACTCTGGCAGTACTTGTATATTAAAAGAAGGTGGCAGGCCGGAGCTGACTGCCCTGCAAAACTCAGCCATACGTCCCTGGCAGTCACTGAGGCAAACAGAGTGGTTCCCCCCCTTTTATAACCTTTAAAATTGGAGGGAAATCCTGAGATGCTGATTGAATGGGATTCTGGGATGATTTTTGGAGGGGAAATCCTAGGTGGTGATTGGGGAAGACTATGAGGAGATATTTAGAGGGAAACCCAAGAAGAGGAGCCCCTACCACCCAAGAAATCAACAACCCCAGCTTAAATGGGTGGCCTCCTTCCTCCGGGACTGGGGACAATGTGTGGAGGGGGGAGGGGAGGTCCGGGAGACTCCCACTTAACTGTGGGGTCCCCCAGGGGGCCATCCTCTCTCCCTTATTATTCAACATTTACATGCGCCCCCTGGCCCAGCTGGCCCGCGACTTTGGTCTGGAGTGTTATCAGTACGCTGATGACACCCAGCTTCTGCTGAGAATGGACGGCAGGCTGGACTCCGTACCCGATTGTTTCCATCTCTGCCTTGAAGCCGTGACTGGTTGGCTGCGTGCCAGCCGGCTGAAGGTGAACCCGTCGAAGACGGAGATCTTGTGGCCTGGTCGCCCTGGGCTGGATGAGTGCCGGTTGCCTACCCTGGATGGCGAGCGACTTAGCCCGTCATCCATTGTTAAGAGCTTGGGTGTTAAGTTGGACCCCTTGCTGACCATGGAGACCCAGGTCTCCATGGTCAGCAAGACGGCATTCTTCCACCTAAAACAGGCTAGGTGACTGGCGCCCTACCTGTCCAGGGCTGACCTGGCTACGGTGATCCAAGCGACAATCATCTCGAGGCTGGACTACTGTAACGCCTTCTACGTGGGCCTTCCCCTGTCGACAATCCAGAAGCTCAAGCTAGTGCAGAATGCTGCTGTTCGCTTGCTGGCAGGAACGCCAGTAAGGGAGCACATCATGCCCATCCTTCGGCAACTGCACTGGCTTCCTGTTGAGCACCGAATTGCCTTCAAGGTGTTGGTTTTAACCTTTAAGGCCTTGCACGGCTTAGGGCCTGCGTACCTGAGGGACCGCCTTGCCCCGTATAGTCCCCCGAGATCGCTACGTTCAGAGGAACAGAACTTGTTACTGGTGCCATCTATCCGCTCCTGCCATCTGTCTACAACCAGGCAGAGAGCCTTCTCGGTGGTGGCTCCGGTGTTATGGAACTCCCTCCCAGATGACACCTGAGCCATCCCAGAACTCATCCCCTTTCGGAGGGCTGTTAAGACTGCATTGTTCCGACAAGCCTTCAACTAAGTGCATGGGTGGTGGTGACTGTTCATCACAGTTGCCAAATTCTACCTATGCCTGGGTCCGAGGAAATGTCTGTACTTTCTTCCCAATACCTCGCGATGTGACTTATAAATTTTAATGTTTTAATTGTTTTATTGTAAGGCTACATGGCCACCACATGTTGCCTATTTTATATGTTGTGACCCGCCCCGAGCCTGCAGGGAGGAGCGGAATATAAGACCAAATAATAAATAAATAAATAAATACTACAAAGGGGCCTTAAAACAAAATAGAGGCTTGTTAACCTGACAAATGCACATAAAAAGTAATCATACACTCTCCATGTAAATAGGCCAAACTTTGCTTAGGCCGCAATAAAACCCGCCACCATCTCCAAGCCCAAACATAATACAGCATAATTAGACATAAAACAACAGAAAAAATACATCATAACATAAAATATATGAAACAACAGATAAAATAATACAAAAAGGCTTAGTAAAATCAACACCAATGGTGGGCCAAATGTATGAGTTGATTCTGTTGAAAAGTTAAAACCCTGGGTGAGATAGGAATAAGAGGTGTATTTGTGAGATAGGAGCCTTACAAGGAGGAGCAGTGGGATTTGGCCTATTTAAAGGGCAAGGGAAAGTGCATCAATGATATCGGATGTAACCCCCCCCCCCAGGACTCTAGGATGGTTCAAAACCAAGAAATTCATAGTTTTACTAAGGACACCAAGCTGGAATGATCCCATAAACCCCTATCTCTCCCCATATGGGAACCTAAGGCGTTTTCCATGGTCCCACATGGCAATGCTCCTGTAACCCACACTTTATGGACTTTGGAACTCTTCTGGACCCTACACCAAACTCTTATAAACTTTTATGATATTTCACTGATCTATATGAACCTTTGATGGGAGGGCTGGCATGATTCCCTTTGCAGTTTGCATGATTTTACCCTTATGAACTCCTTGTATGTTTCCCCTTCCCCATATTGTTGTCTTTGTTGTCCCAAATATCTGCAATATGACTGCCAACTGGGGACCCTGCCACACAGCTGAATAAAATCCCACATTATCTGCTTTGAATTGGAATATAGGGCAGTGTAGACTCAGATAACCCGGTTTAAAGGAGATATTATGGGATTTTTCGCTTTGATATTCTGGGTTATATGGTTTTGTGGAAGGGCCCCCCGGGACAGGCTATATAGGGAGTAGACCATCTCAGGTTTGTTTGGTAGGAAGAAGGGAGAAGCTTTATTCTTCTTGGTCTTATTCTTTACCAGTCTGTTTTCAGGTACTATTTAAAATGCTGGTTATGTCCAGAAAGGCCTGTATGGCTTGGGTCCAAGCTATATGAAGAACTGTAGCCTCCCTACCCAGTTTCAAGATCTTTAGGAGAAACCTTTCTCCTGGTCCTACTATCCTCTCAGTTATGTCTGGTGAGAATACAGGAGAAGGCTTTCTTGGGCCCCTTCTACACTGCCACATAATCCAGATTATCAAATCAGATAATCCACATTATTTGCTTTGAACTGGATGATATGCGTCTACATTGCCATATAATCCAGTTCAAAACAGATAATCAGGATATTATATGGCAGTGTAGAAGTGCTGTGTTGCTACCGACGCAGGGCAACTGGATTAAGATACGTACACAGAAGGGACCTTGGTCACAGCTTCCAGGCACTATGACTCCCTTCCCAGAAAGGCTATGTTAGCTCCTTTCATGGGGTGCTTCTGGTAGGAAGCAAAGATTTTGGGAATTGGCTGCTTATGGGTATATGGTTTTAATGTGCTGCATTACCCATACTTGGCTTTTTTATGGTTATGCTTTTAAATGCTTTCTAAAACATTACAAATGCCTTAATTATACTTTTGTGTGTTTTAGTATCACAGAGTTGGGGAAAGACAGGAAATAAGTAAGCATATAATAAGTACAGTGACCATAACAATAGAAAATTGGCAACGAGCCCCTATTCTATTTGCAAGAGGTAGTTCTTCAGGAGTGAGATGACAAACTTCAAAAAAAAAGTGAATAATATACTGCTCAATTATGGAATGCCATATACAACCACACAAAAGGACGTCCCTTTTTGTTTGGGAAAGTGTGTATGAGATTTTTTTTCACAGAGAGATAGCTTTATCTTCTCCAAGTTTACCCAGGAACTCCTTCTGAGCATGGGGATAAACGAGCATAGCATTCCTCTGAAATGGCTATACTGTAAGACCTCCATAACAATGGAAGCCATACCTGCCGTTTCACTTAGCCGTGTTGGGAGAAGGGGTGAGACTTTTGAGATAAATGACATAGGTAAAGTATTAAGTGTTAAGGCCTTCAGCAAGGTCCCCCATGACCTTCTGCTAAACAAACTAGTCCAATGTGGGCTACGGTTAGGTGGATCTGTAATTGGTTAAGCGAACGAACCCAGAGGGTGATTCTCCCCAATGCTTCCTCTTCATCCTGGAAAGAAGGACAAGCGGAGTGCCATAAGCAGGGTTCTGTCCTGGGCCCGGCCCTGTTCAACATCTTTATTAATGACCTAGGGTTAGAAGGCATAATCAACACATCTGCAGACAACACCAAATTGGGAGGGATAGCTAATACCCCAGAAGATAGGAGCAGAATTCAAAATGATCTTGACAGATTAGAGAGATGGGCCAAAACTAACAAAACGAAGTTCAAAAGGGACAAACGCAAGATACCACTTAGGCATGAAAGAAAATGAAATGCAAATATACAGAATGGGGGGTGTCTGGCTCAACAGCAGCATGTATGAAAAGGGTCTTGGAATTCGTGTGGACAACATGTTAAACATGAGCCAACAACGTCATGTGGTGGCAAAAAAAAGCCAATGGGATTTTGGCCTGCATAAATAGGAGCAAAGTGTCTAGATCCAGGGAAGCCATGCTACCCCTCTATTCCACCTTGGTCAGACCACACCTGGAATCACACCGTGTCCAATTCTGGGCATCGCAATTTAAGGGAGATGCAGACAAGGTGGAATGTGTCCAGAGGAGGGCGACTAAAATGATCAAGGGTTGGGAGAACAATTCCTACGAGGAGCAGCTTAAAGAGCTGGGCATGTTTAGCTTGCAAAAGAGAAGACTGAGAGGAGACATGATAAGGGCCATGTATAAATATGTGAGGGGAAGTCATAGGGAGGAGGGAGCAAGCTTGTTTTCTGCAGCCCTGGAGACTAGGACGTGGAACAATGGCTTCAAACTGTGAGAGCTGTTCAGCAGTGGAACTCTCTGCCCTGGAAATGTGGTAGAGGAAGTAGTGAGGGCTGTAGGCCTGGCCACATGGCAGAGTCACTCATGTGTAGGCCTCAGACATTCTGTAGAGTAGCAGAGTCACCTGTTTGAACCAATGACTCATGGGGGAGGGTATAGAGGAGGCCTGGGCAAAGTTGGGCCCTCCTGGTGTTTTGGACTTCAACTCTCACCATTCCTAACAGCCTCGGGCCCCTTCCTTTCCCGCCTCCGCCGCTGTCCAGTGGTTTTTGAGTTATGTTAATCCCACAAACAAATATTACATTTTTATTTATATAGAAGACATACATAATACACATTACATTTTATATATCTAGATATACATTCACTGTGTGTGTGTCAACTATATCACCACCTTTTGTATTGGTTGTAACTTTAAAGATGAGGACAGAACGCTTAGCACATGCTTGGTACTCCCTCAGAGGTACTCCCTCAATATTTTAGATTTTGTTCTGATATTGAAAACAGATTCCTTGGCTAAATCCTTGTGATGCCTTGGCACCAGTTAAATTATGTGGAGGAGGCGTAGATGGATAGAGCTTGCCCACAACTAGGAATAACCAAAGGAATTGTTTTTGAAACAATTTTGGGCAGAAAGAAAAAGTGGAGAGATGATTCTGAAGAGAACAGAAGAACAGAGATCTGGTTATGGTTCATTTGCAAGATGGTAATTAGTACCTTATTTCTAAAAAAAGGAATAATGGGATTTAATCTGTGTGAAAAATATGCACATCACTATATGTGCATAGGTGGGCAGGGTGTAACTATGCATTCAAGATATGCTCAAAGGTGCTCATTATTATTATTTATATTATGATTGCTTTCAAATGTAATATTTAAATCCATCCTAGTGATTCTGAATTTGCATATATACATATAAATTGAAACAAGTCTACGCAAATCTGTGTATACCTAGCAACATGCCTAGCGACAAGAACAGAAAATGTTGCAAGCACTAAAATAAGTAATGATTGTAAACGTGTATAAGTGTTACTGAAATGCATATCTTAAATATGTTTTTTATATACGTACACAAGAGAAATGAGCATAGAACAGATTTGAGCATAAAGGGGGGGAAGACTGGTATGGGAAGAAAAGGAGAATATATATAAATTGAGTATTCTAATGGCACCACAGCTACAACAGAGGCAAGCACACACAATGAGAGATTCACAATTGTGGCCTAATTCTGATTGCTAGTCCTTCTAACTAGAGTTGATCTACTGGAAACTACATAAGTGTTGACTTACCAAGTTCCCATTGATTTAGGAAGTCTATTTTAGTTGGAGCAAACAACTATATTTAAGTTAACAGACACAGACAGAACGAATGGTCTTATTATATTTAATAGACTGTGACTTGCAGACTGGCTGCAATGGAGGATAACCAGGTTTTGTCCATTCACTGACAGCAGGCATCCCTCTGCAAAACAGAGAGGATATTTCTGCAGCCTGTTTCATTTTCTCTCATGATATTCCAAAAGAACTTCTAAGCTTCTAGAATAAATGGGGGCAACAGAAAGCTTGTGAGGAGTGGGTGACTACCTTGCCCCTCTGCCTATGCAGCTGACAGAGCATGGTGGCATCTATTAGACACGCAAACCGAATAAAATGAATAAACAGGTTTTGGCTAACCAAGGCATTAAATCTATCATTCTTGATAGCATCTTGAGTGATGTATCTCTTCTTGTAGGCCATTCCACAGACGGGGTGGGCAAAGAAAAGGTCCACTGGGTAACTGGCAGTTTAGCTTTGGCTGATTGCGGTAGATGTCTCCCAGAAAATCAGAGTGTATGGAGCAGGTAATATTGAAAGAGACAATCCTGTTGGTAAGCTAGATAGAAGGCATGAAGGACTCTAAAAGTAATAACCAACGCTTTGCACTTTCCCCAGAAACCTCATTGTCAGACAGTGGAGTGATTTTAATATTGGACTAATATGGTCATTACTAGATGGCTAATCTGGCGGCCATGTTTTGAATTATCGGAAGTTTCCGAACTTGGTACAGAAGTAGCCCATTGTACAGTGCATTGAATACATCCGGCCTTAGGTTACATACAGAGTTCATGCAGAGAGGAAGGCTGCCTTATAGGATCAAATATATTCTCAATATTGTGCCTTGTTGAATATAAGTTTAATTTTCTACCATTTGCATTGTAGGCATCATCCTTCCCCCTTATCCCTTTGGGAGACTAATTATATTGTGATCGTCTCTGTTTCCTCATTTGGAAGATCACCATTCATGACTATAGTGATGCTATTGTTGTGGATGCTAATTTCAGATTGAACAGTTAATTTAAATCCACTGAAACCCAGAATTTGCATGTGCTGATGTACATTCGAAGACCAAGGCCTTCTACATATTTTCTAAACAGTAAAGAAAAAGATGGATAGAAGCACAACAGAAACCATGTATTCAGTTTAAGAATCTGCCTGACAAATGTCAACTCAGAAAAAAATTAATGTCTAAAAAGGACAGATTTGATGAAGTGGTAAATCCAGCATGATGCACAACAATGGGATTGTATTTTGAATAATATACTAGAAAATGAATCCATGTTATCAGAAAGTGATGGACAAATAGTGTTAACAAGGAATCAAGGTTGAGAGTCTGATTAATGGAAGTGTGCCATTAACAAAAATAATGATGGGATTGATAAACTAGATAATACTGGAAGAAGCTCAAGGGACTATGCACAGAAACTGGGTGGACAGTTTTACTTTTACTCTCCCCCAAAAGGTAACTTTTCTAAGCTCAGATATGTAGAAAATATTTTGGAGCCAAAACATAGATCTATGTGTATTATATAAAAAGAGTGTATGGAGTAGGTGCACAGAACTCTTGTGAAAATGAAAAAAAGAAAGAAAAAGAAAAGGCACAAATTTAAAAATGCTATCCCCCTGAAATATTCTCTAAAAATCTCTATGCCCTACATAGATTACAGCCTATGCCCTTCATAGATTACAGTGTTGATCATGGCTGGGGGTGAAAAAAGAATATGTGGTTATGCTGTACATGTTTGCAGGCCCGGAATACTAGAAAAATGAGATATGAGTTATTTTTGTGGACTACAACTCCCAGAATCTTTCCAGAAAGCACAGACAGTAGCTATATTTACTGGGAAATGTAGCCCCCAAAGGCAACTTTTACATGCTCTGAAACCACTGGAGCCTCCCTTGTTTTGCTCAGAACCTTTAATTTTGCTTGAAGAATAGGGCTCTGAACTTTATGGCTCTTCCTTGTATTACACAAAAGATACAATGGTCTCCAAGTTATTATCCTTGCAAGTCAACCCTTACAAAACATAGGAGGAAAGATCAATAATTGTCTAAGTTACTAAGAGCCAGATAACTAAGCTGTGAGCACTAGTTTTGGCTTTAGGGACTCTCCATAAAGTTGAAAATGTGCTTCAGCTGTACAGCAGGGTTGCCAAAAGCATTCCAGGAATTTTCTGCATGCCAGAAAATTAGGATCTGCTCAGTTCAGCAAGAAGAAACTGTGCATTCTGATTCACATGGGTCTCTAGTATCACGGGAGGAAAGCTGCTGAGCCTTGCGGCATAAACTCATGGCTGAGGTTCAAAGGGCTCGCCATTGGATGGGCTCCTTCTCTGACTTCTTGCCTTTGCAGAAATGTTTGCAGCCGAAAAAGCTCTGGCGCATGGAAAAGGGGGACTGATGGACCATGTGCCACTCCCTGTTGATGGTGCTCCCCTTCTTCTGGGCATCAGGCCTCCAGAGGAGGAGGCTGTCGAGGTTCCACTTCAGCCATGAAGCGCTCCCACCCCTTTTCCTTGTGCAAACGGGGCTCTTGCTTTCAGCCTGTTCAACAACAAAACCTATTGTTTTGCCCATCCAGTCAGGTCTCTGTGGCCAGGATGACAAAAGCCATCAATGTCTGTGGCTAGTATATTGTAAATGTTCTTTAGGTTGTGGATGTCAGACAACTGGTCCCAAGCGAGAACTTAGTGTGGCAGCGAATACATGTGCAGGTGACGCTGCTGGGCAACAAAGACCATGAGTTGGGCAAAGTATGGCTTGGCATACCCAGTAGCAGTGCTGTCTTGCACCCAGGCGCAATCATGGTGGGGACCAGGCCTCTGAAGTGCACTGCTTCTCTCTGTGCAAACAAGGGACCCTACCCAGCTTGGTCCACCGGGCCTCCTCCCCCCTGCCCTTCTTTGTCTGGTGCTTCATTCACTTATAGGCAGACCCTTGCTCCCCTGTGATGGTCCATGAGACCTCGATGTTGGGATCAGGGGAGTATCCAGGTGATATAGGTGTCACCTCTATAGGGAGGAGATGGTAGGGCTGGTCCACTGATGAACCTCAATGTCTCCTCTGCTGCTGCAGTAGTTATGGGAGGGAGGACTGTGGCTTTGATGAAGACCCTCTTCCCTGCACAGGTTTGGGGAGGATTGGGTTGAAACACCTTCCGGACCACTATAGGTCCAAGGATGGTCTGGCATTGTTGTGGCCTCAATATTGGGTGGGAGGAGAGGGGGGGCTCTGCTGCCACCAAAATTGAGATGGAGTTCTGAGGTATTGGGGGAAGCAGCTTCCCAAACCCCCTTCCTCCCTCTGACACATACTACTCCATTTACTTATCTCATCCAGGCTTTAATCAATTTTATTCATTGCATTTGGCCCGCCCATTGTGATTTTATTTCTTCATCATGTTATTTTGTGTTTGGTCATTATCTATTTTGTTATTTAATGTCTTTTATTTTGAGTTATTATTTTATTATTATTTGTATTATTTTATTTTGCTGTATTGTAATTTTGGGCCTGGCCTTATGTTAGTCGCCCCGAGTCCCCTTATATAAATAAAGATTATTATTATTATTATTCCCATTGTAGGCAGCGGTTGCTCTGAGAGCCTTCAGGTGGTCTCATGTCTGGAAGGACATGGTGAGGGTTTGGAGCTTCTATGATGGAAGACCTAGATGGACTCCAGCATGTGCTGGGCCAGATTGCTCTTGGAGGCTGGCTTGTCAGGGTTGGCAAAAGTGGTTTGGCCAACTCTTTTGCACAAACATCCCTCTGATGTTTCTCCTCCACTGAACATGCCCTTTCTCTTCCGGGGTAGATTCCCATCCGGTTTCTTATCCCTCTTCCCTTTGCCTTGCTGCTTCTGCTTCCCTCCATAAGAACCCAAGGAGAGGTTTCCGGAAGAGGAGGTTGAGTCTGAAAGAGAGGAAGAGAGGACCAATTCAGCTCAGTTACCCTTCCTATCCCTAGGAGCAAAGGTCCATCTGAGAGTAGAAGTAGCTTCTAAACCACAGGTGGAAACATGCCTTTCTTTGGAGGTTTGAATGGCTCCCATTCCTCCCTTAGACTTTTGTTATCCTGGATGGAAAATTCTCTAGGAGATATTATTTTGTGTTTGTACACTGCAGATGGTCTCTGTCCTTTTCAGTCATTTAACCACAAAGGCCAATCTTCTACATAACATTTTTTGCCTGCCCACCCATGAAATAACAAGACCACACAAGTACAGTTGGGTTCAAATCATGGGCAACTTTTATTGTAAATTGTTACCTATTTAAATCAGTCCTAACCTAAACTAGTAGGAATCAGGAACTTGGTGACAGAGCCGAGGAGGTATCCCAGACGGCTATACCCCTCGGCTATTAGTGGCAAAAAACCTCTTCTGTCCCTAACCAGAACCAAAACACTGTTAAACAAGTGGACAGAAGTCTATGCCTGAAAAAATGTCCCAATCAGACTCTGTCATTATATGCCCTTAAGCCTTGCCTCACCGAATCTACCATCCAAGTGAGTGTTTGAACAAATGACCCACCCCCCATCCTGAACTGTGGGGGAGGGCTTGTCTGAAGACAACTTGCAAACTCCTCTCTATTTTCCGCTGGCCTATTTAAAGAACAGACCCACCATACTGTCTAGCCCCTAAACAGTCTAGGGCTAGGCAAAAAACCTTCAAAAATCAAACGAAGGAAAAAATTCCTCAACCGGCCCCCGGTTCCGCCGACTCCGCCGGTTCCGCGACGACCAATACTATACTGTTAATGGGCAGGTGTGGTGGGCCGAACCTCTTTCCAGAATGAGGCTTTTCAGGGGGCGGGGCGGCTAAGAGCCGGCCACGCCCCCTGATCTAGATGGTTCCAAGGAGGAACCATCGTCTCATCTTTCAAAGGGGGAGGCAAACTTCTCTCCCTCCCCCTGCGGGGTTTGGAAAGTCCTTTGCCTGCCCACCCATGAAATAACGAGACCACACAAGTACAGTTGGGTTCAAATCATGGGCAACTTTTATTGTAAATTGTTACCTATTTAAATCAGTCCTAACCTAAACTAGTAGGAATCAGGAACTTGGTGACAGAGCCGAGGAGGTATCCCAGACGGTTATACCCCTCGGCTATTAGTGGCAAAAAACCTCTTCTGTCCCTAACCAGAACCAAAACACTGATAAACAAGTGGACAGAAGTCTATGCCTGAAAAATGTCCCAATCAGACTCTGTCATTATATGCCCTTAAGCCTTGCCTCACCGAATCTACCATCCGAGTGAGTGTTTGAACAAATGACCCACCCCCCATCCTGAACTGTGGGGGGGGGCTTGTCTGAAGACAACTTGCAAACTCCTCTCTATTTTCCGCCACCGATGTGGACAGGTGTCCACCTAGTCCACATCCCCCACCAAGCTCTCTAGCGCCAACTGAATCCCAAGCTGTAAATTGGATAAAAACAAATCGTTACCTACCTCCGACAGATGAATACCATCTGCCCGGTACAAATTTAGATTTCAGTGTGAAATATTGCTATGACCAATGTATGAGCCGTTGTCATGCGACAAAAAGGCTCGCATGGCCCGGTTCACACGTTTTCGAGCTCGCTCCAGTCGACGAACGTCACCACCACCGGCCCACCTGAGCCGTGGTATGATGGCCGACCAAACAATATGAACATGCGGCCAGTCCCGCCAAAGTCGAAAAATGTCATCTCTAGCCTGCTGGTAGAGCGGCCTACCTGCTAGGAGACCCAGGTCATTCCCACCGAGGTGGATGACCAAGACGTCAGGCGGTTGAGAGCCCCTGACACCTAACAGAAATGGTATCAAGCCTTCCCAGCACATACCTCTTTTTCCTCTCCACTCGACCACAGCAGTGGAGGAAAAACCCAAATGCCGGCCATAGGAAGTCCTCTGGGCATGCCGCCCTGCCCAGTGGATGTAGCTATGACCACATACCAGGACGTTTCGCCTATGCGCCGGCTGCATCAGATCTGAAACAATATAACATTTTTAACTTAACTTTGAACGAACGTAGCCCTTATACACAACTCGACATCGCTACAACTAGCTAAACTAATCGCGCAGCCTTTTCCCTGCTGATCCGTTTTAGATGATCTAATTCCAATTTGTATTGTGTTCTGTACCAACGCCACATCCGAAAAGAGCAAAGCACAATGGGACGTGTCAGTTTTTGACTTTGCAACCAACTCGCTTATTCTAAGCGCCCCAAAAAAGGCCGTAAGTGCCGCTGCATGAAATAATAATTGCTCGTACTCTGATGAGCACAGCTTTGGCCAGGTGTGGTGCAGACCCTTTAGGATATCGGGAGTTAAAGGTTCCCTATCATCCTTGGGCCACCTATATTGGTTTGACCACCCTGCCATCAATTTATGTAGCCGAAAATCATTGGTCCCACCGGGAAGGCCCTGAGCCTTCAACCAATAGGCCAATGCTGCCAATTTGACACGAATTGTATGAGGGGCTAGTCCCCGCCTCCTGGAAATACACACAGAATTGTGCCAAATGCTTGTAAGGGACTGGAAAAACAACAGGTAAACCATAAAACTTTCAAAAATCAGAAAATTCCTGAACACACTTCAGATACGATTTCCTAGAGCTAGGAGCCAGTGCGTGCACTATACCCAAAGTCACCTCCTCGCGCCAACCATCCAGAGATGTTCTGGCATGGGTTCCGGCTGGGCGTCTGCGTTGGGTGCTAACTGCCAGAACCGCTCCATCTGCATACGAGACAGAGCGTCGGCCAATGAATTATCCACCCCAGCGATGTGACAGGCACGGAACAATATATTATGCTCTAGACAGTGAAGTGTAAAAATACGCAAAGCGGCCATAACCCTTCGCGATTTGGAAGTAAGGGTGTTAATCACTTGAACTGTGGCCATATTGTCGCACCAAAAGTGCACTGTTGAATTTGCAAAACTATCCACCCATAGTGTAGCTGCCACTATGATGGGAAAAAACTCCAAAAGGGTCAAATCAGATGTTATTCCTAACACATGCCAATGCTGGGGCCAAACTTGAGCACACCAGCGCATTCAGGTCGGCTGGGGCTGGCTCGTCGTCGTCCGAAGACGTCACATCCGGGGGTGGGGGCGTTTAGCGGCGGTCCTCTCAGCTGGGCCCTTCCCCTTCGGGCCCGGTATGTTCTTCTTAGGAGCCATCCTAGGAAAATAACACACAACAACTGTTAAATACCCCTCCAAATGAGTCCCATCCCAAGGGCTAGTTGGCCGGGAAGGCCCCATCCACAGTGCCATGTGGCGTTATATTCAGTTGCAGGCCAGGCCCCAATAGAGGCATCCCCCCGCAAATTTGCACATGGCCATTTCATTTCCTTTTTTTAAATTATTATTATATAATTAAATTTTTCTTATTTTTTTAAATATATATGTATATATAAATAATAAAATTATTCAATTATGAACATTATTAAATTGATCTAAACGTTATTAATCATTAATACCAGCTTATAATACACACTTCATAGCTACATCCACAAAAAAAAATAACCTATAACCCATGTGCAACCACTGCAGGTTTAGGTCAACAGTCTGCCAGACCGAAAGTCAGAGGCTCACTTAACCAACCAACACAAAACTAAAATTAAATAATCAATGCCTGTAGGTGACTGTCTAACAACCACTCCCTGGCTTAATAAGAAAAGGGGGGGCAATGACTACTTAACATTAGCCCATTCAAAATCCCCCAAGCCCCCTATTGTCCCAATAGGAAAAAATTGGGCCTTACTGCCAACAAAATGGCCGCCGGGCCATGTGGCTGGCCCTGGGGGCTGCCATTTTTGTAAGAGCCACGAGGCGCCTGCAAGGCAACCTGTGCCAAAATGGCGGCCCCAAGAAGGAGGAGGGGGGGAGTCGAAAATCTGCTCCCTTAAAAAACCCACGGCCCTATGAGGGCAGCCCCGGCTCCTACTGCCAAAAGGGGGAAGAGAGAGGGGGTGAGAGATAAAGCGGCAACCCCTCCTCAAACTAATATCCCCTCCTTACCACACACGCGAGGAGATGGGGAGGCGCGTCATGGCGCCAGCCGCCTCGCCCCCCAACCTCACGTGTCTGAAGCGGCCTCCCCCGCGGCCGCCCGAAGCGCACACGCGAGGGTAAGAGCGGGGCACCTTCCTGGTGCCCGCCTCGCTGCAGCCCCAATGGCGTGGGCCACCGGCCCCCGGTGGCGCCCCACTAGCGCGCCGCGGAGGGATCCAAAGGGATCAGGCCCAGCCATCCTAGGCCGGCCTCCCCCACCCCCACCATGTGCAGGGCCCGAGAACGAGGGGAAAAGCCCAAACCCGCCACCGCCTTCATGCGGCTGGAAGCGGCCTACCCCCCAAGGTCCCGGTGAGGGGGAGTGGGCGCAAGTAGGGCCCCCCACCCCGGTTCCCGGACTGCAAGACCGGGCCAGGCCAGAATGGGCCTAGTCCAGCCCGCCGCGGGAAGAAGCGGCCGCGCCCGCACAGCGCCGCTTCTCTAGGTTGTTTCGGCCCCCGCCAGGGCTCCCCAACCAGACCATGGTGAGGGGCGGGGGGGTGAAGGCAGGGAGGGGATGAAGCCCCCTCCCCGCCTAGGCCCCCAATACAGACCTCGGTCTTCCTCGTCTTCTTCCTTCTTCTTTCGATGGAGGTTCGAGGGAGCACGTCCTTCTCCCTCCGAACCTCTTTCCAGAATGAGGCTTTTCAGGGGGCGGGGCGGCTAAGAGCCGGCCACGCCCCCTGATCTAGATGGTTCCAAGGAGGAACCATCGTCTCATCTTTCAAAGGGGGAGGCAAACTTCTCTCCCTCCCTCTGCGGGGTTTGGAAAGTCCTTTTTAATGAATTACACACCAAGAAATGGAGATCTCTTCAGCTGACCATTAGGATATGGAGGACAGAGTTCCTTTCCCCTTACACCAGTTACCAGGGCTGCAACAAGAGATTGTGACAAAGGTTGCATCCCTCTTGTAGTGGGGTTGGAAATCTCATCCTCCTGTGCTCTAGTTATTGGCTGAATACACACCTGTAATGATAACTTGCAAATTCAATCCCCACAGACTAGCCCATATCTCCTACCCTCATCTTTGTCTTCTGAAAAAGAGGGACATTTATTTATTTATTCATTTATTTATTGTTCACTTTTGTATTCCGCTCCTCCCAGCAGGCTCGGGGCGGATCACAGCAAAAAATACATGGGCAGCATGTTGTAGCATGTCAACATGCGACCCTACAATTGATAAAAACATAAAAACATAAAACCACATTTAAAACAGGTTACATTTACCCACCTTCATGACAGAAGGAGGAGGAGGAGGTTTGATCTGTAACACAAATAGAAAAAATATGTTAGTAGTGCTAATCCCTTCTAATCAGCCACATGGAGACACCTGGCCTAAACAACTGAGAGATCATGTCCTAGGCCATCCTACTGGATCCCAAAGAAACCATGAGATATTTGGGCTACTGCTAAGAGAAAACAATGATGTGAGATCTTCTCCATGAAGCTGATAGTCAAATTAACCCACAGAAACGAGGCCTACTCAACTGTCTTTGGGTACCCCAGAGCAACCCCAGGATTCTAGGAGGGCAGAAAATGATGTGAAACAAAAGTAGTTCTAGAGTGAAGATAATTGGCCAGGTTGGACTATAGGTCTAATGTTTGTTTAGGCATCTCGGGTCAAACCAACACAAAACAGAAATTGGACTCCTGAGTCTTCTGAAGATGTCTTCTGCAAACTGAAGACTTCTCCAAGTACAGACACATTTGTCTATATTTTGGAGGCACCAGGATTACTCTTAAATTACTACAATCCATAAATATGGACATCTCAATCCTGCTAACACCTTTCAAAGCTGCTTTCCCCTTTCACCCAATAAGCAAGGTAACCTTGGATGGCATTGAGACAACATTTCTAGATATTTCTGCCCTGCCCGCAGAAATGTCAGATAAAACAAAAAAGAAAAGAAAAGAAAGGTAATACAAAGCAAACTGACCATTACACGTGTTGTAGCAAAGCCACCTGTGTAACTCCATTTCACCCAAACACCACACAGTTAAAGGTAATTAACAATAAGTAATACGTTTATTAAGAAAACAGTATATAATGGGGGGAAAACAGGTTCAAAAATGAAAAAGCAATCGTCTAAAAGTTTTTCCAAAATAATCAGAATAGGCAATCAGTCACCAAGGTACATTTAAAATCCAGACTTTAAACGCATTTTAGAATAACATCCCTTAACTTGATACTCATTGGTGTAGCGATCAGCATTGACCATAACTGAATATAACTCCTCAATTCCCAAAAGGCGAAAACAAGAAACTGTAATACAAGGATTCCAAAACTTAAACAAAGAACTATAATTCAAAGGCTTGAAAACATGAACAAGGGACTGTAATCCAATTGAAAGTCACTGATCTTAAACAGGAAAGTGGGACATAGAATCAAAGGCAAAAACTCTTAGCAGAGCTCCCAAAAATATCTTGAGGAAATTTATTTTGAAGTGATATTATCTAGGGACCCATCTACACTGTCATAAGCTCCAGCTTCTTAATCCCAAAGATCTGAATACTTGCATAATTGCAACTAGGCTTTGAAACTGCAAGGCTGTTCTATGCTAACCAAGATAGCCAATTGCATTATTCCCACTTGCCTCTGATAATAATGAGATAATGCTTCTGGAACATGGCCAGACAGCCCTGAAAGGCACTAGAGTTTAGCTGAACTCAGTAAAATAACAACAACAACAACAACAACTTCTTATATCCCGCCTCCAACTCGGGGCGGTTTACATGGGACCAAGCTCAATATAAACAAGGTAACAAAGTACACAGTTAAAACATAACTAGCTAAATAAAACAATAAAAGCAAGAAATATTAAACATAATAAAACATAAACCAATTAACAACCAACCAATACCTATATAATATTAATTTACTAACAAATGAAATTAAATTTTAGATTTATATGGCAATAGTTAAAATTAAATAAAAGATATTAAATAAGTAAACTGATAAGAATAATTAAAACAAACTTTTAATGTAAAAATCTAGAAGAGAAGACAGGAAGAAAATGGGACAACATAAGAAATGATTACCAGTTTTAACGCTGGATGACAAGAGTATGTTATTTTTGTTATAGAGGATATGTGGAATTTTCAGTACTTTAGACAGTTTGTATAACAATAATTGGGATGAAGATATAAATGCAATAATTAATAACAAATGCAAGGCTTCTCTTCCTCCGCAATCCCCTTCCTCTCCCTCAGCAGCATAGTAGACATTTGTATAGATCTAATCTGCTAACAAGAACTCCACTACCCTCATCCTCTTTTTTGTTTTTATTTTATTTTTGCGTGAAAAAAATGGAAAATTCTCATTAAAACTTATGAAAAAATAGAGAGAGAATTGTGGAATTATAAGGCACATGTGCACAACTACAGTCCAATATATTCCTGTTTCTTCTATTGTTTCCCTTGTCTTTTTTGTTCATTATTACATAACAAGTGGACTTACTATCCTCAATTTCCCAGTAAACTCTGGGATCCAGGCAAAGATCCAAGAAGGAATCCATCATCAATACCATAGAAATTAAGCTGTGCTGATTCATATGCTATAAGTTCTTGAAAGCAGCATTGCTTACCAGAATATTGGTTGTTCCATTATTTGGCTATACCAAGAAGAATAAACTTTTCAGGAAGAAAGAGTAAGACGATATTTGGAAATTAATCTTTGGAACACTTCATTTTATTGGTTGTTACAGTAAAACTCCTTCTACCCTTAAAATTGTTCTAAATGCGGAGAATCAACTTATTTAATATACCAGCAGAGTGAAATCAAACATCACCCGCCTTTCAAAGAATGGCAAGCAATGGAAAGCATTAAAAAAAACTGCATCTGAAAAACATTAGAATATGAGATAATTTCTAATGAAGCTGAGGTTCTTCTGTTGCACCAATGCAAGTTATTTTTCTCCTTTTATACATTAACTAGCTGTACCCGGCACGCGTTGCTGTGCCCTTTTTAGGAGATGCGAGAAAGTTCAATCATCCACGGTGTGCCCTCCTCAAAACTGCAGTTGGATGGAGTGTGGGTCATGGGGGGCATGGTGTGCCAAGTTGGTTCTGTATTGGTCTTGGTTCTGGGCCACAGTGGTCTGTGGGGAATGATGGGTTTTGAAGTGCTACAAATCCCGTTTTCCATGGTGGTACTTCAAGTTCCATCATGCATGGTCGGGGCTCTGTGTGCCAAGGTAGGTTACTGTAAATTCAGGCCATACACAATGTCCCATGAGCTGAGGCCTAGTTAGGAACAGCAAGTTAATGAAGCCTTACTGTCAATTCAGGCCATACACAATGTCCAATGAGCTGAGGCCTAGTTGGGAGAATCAAGTTAATGAAGTCTTACTGTCAATTCAGAGCGTAAACAGCTTCCCAGTAAGTGAGGGCTAGTTAGGGAAATCAAGTTAATGAAGTCTTACTGTCAATTTAGAGCGTAAGCAGCTTCCCAGTAAGTGATGGCTAGTTAGGGAAATCAAGTTAATGAAGCCTTACTGTCAATTTTGGGCGTGGTCTGTGATTTTTTGGGGTGTAAATTTTCGGTTGGAAGTGATTTGGGTGTTTGTGTTGGGGATTGGCTCAGGCCTTTTCCTTATTCTGTTTTGGCAGTTTATTATGGATCAGAATTTTCATGTTGGCTGGCCAGTGCAGCAGTTATGCAAATCCGCCCTTAATGGCAGCCAATCATGTTGTTCAGAATGTAGAGGCTGGGTGAGTCTTTGGCTGCCCCGGAGGATGCTGGTAAATGTAGTTTTATTTTTATTCGTTGTTTTGGGGGCCTTTTAGATTTTGGGGGGGAAAGTTTCTTTGCTACAAACGTACCTTGCTTGAGGCCTATTTCTGTTGGCAAGTATTGTGTTTCTGTGTTGTATGGTTTCTTTGTTTGAGGTATACATCACATGACGTGAACCCATTTATATAATAGATAAGCTTCCACATGCATTCTATACTTCCTCTGAACACTTATTACAGGAATAGTTGGCGTCTGCAACAGAACAGGTCTTCATTACAACTTCAAGACAATCAATAAGAAAGCTTAGGAATGCTAAATATTTTAACAGTATGGCATGGTGCATCTTTGATCAGTGTATCATGTTCATTTTTTCCCTTCCTCTAAACCATTATTATTTTGTGTATTTGGGGAAAGATGTAGAGAAGCACTCACTGACAAATGAAGAAAAAACATTTGGTAGCTGGAAAGGAGACGGGAAATATGCCTCACCAATGTGCCCATTGCCTATTTCATATTAGAATGGAAACAATCAGCATGAAATGGAATGGGCAATCTTAACTGCTCAGTCACTTTTATCTTATAAGTCAACACAGTTGTAGTCTTATAGATCATCATCATCATCAGTGTTCACTGATGGCTAAGGATTATTGTCTTCCAGAAATAGAGCCTTGGTGGTTTGTCCGTAAATGACTGTGAAAACCTATTCTGGATCCACACTCAGTATCCCCAAAGTGATGTCTAGTTAAGATCAGTGCCTTGGGTCTAATCCAGAAAAAAATGGAGTAGGTAGGAACTGTACTCACTCATGTGATAAATCTAGAAAGGGAGGATTTCAAAAGAAAAGGCTAGAAAGAATGTATGATGGGAACTAAGAAATGATACGATTTGCTTTCTAATGCAACAGGACATGGCTCTACAGTAAAATGATGCCACCCCCCCAAAGTGGGATAACATCCTAAGTTGATGAATGTATGTTACAACTTTTTTCTTGAGTGGAATTGTTCACAAGAATCCAAGGTGGCCCAGCATGTACAGAGAGTCCTCCCTACCCCCTTTGGAGGACCCCAAAAGCCATCCCCCAACAACAGTGTTAACCTGTACATCTCTTCCAGAAAGTGCTATTAGTTCTGACCTTATCTTGTGTCTTTTCTCTCTTTTCCTGATGTCTTTTCTAATTCTTGTTTAATTTTTCTTGGCACCTCCCTCCCACCAGCCCTAAAAGTAAGACAAGGTATATATGCTTTGTAGAAATATTTTTTAAAATATGTTTTGAAAGTAGATCAACAAGGAATGTAACTTTGAGAGGATAACTATATATAGGTATTGACATTAACAAAATATAATATATACAAAAATACAATGAAATATTGCAAGAAAAGAAAAAGATAGTAAATGGGCACAAAATATTGGGCACAACATAGAACTAGATAAATGCTGTGACTATTTCTTGTTTCCAAACCTGAAGAAATGGCTCGGCGGAAAGAGATTTGACTCCAACAATGAAATCATCTCACAAACAAATACCTATTTTGATGACCTCGACAAATCTTATGTTTTGGAAGGGATAAAAAAAATTGGAGAAACATTGGGCAAACTGCATAGAGCTCAAAGGAAACTACGTTGAAAAATAAAATGATTTTTTTCTTTAAGTGTTTTTATCACGCAAAAGAGGCAGACTGGCAGCAGGATTCATATGGCAATCCTGCTTTGCCAGCATGTGCAATAAAATCTCACATACAAACATCTCTGTCATTCGTGACATCATACTAATGCAAACAAATGTAGGAAGGGTTTTTTTCTTACTTGGAAAAAAAAGGTTTACCATAGAAATCATAAAAGGAATTAGCTGTTGACAAACTTAATTAGATAAAGATAATATACGTTATCTGATATTCCAAACTGGGAAGAGTTGTTTCTATTATGACTTTATCAAGAGGATAAAGGGGCAGATCTATGGGAATAAAGGTATAGACACGTGTTTGAGGTAAAAATCACAGGTATAATCATATGAACAAATTCAAGTGCTAAATAGCATAACAATCTCAAAAAGCACAATGCAATGCAATTCATTCACAGTGTTCCAAATTCACATAATAACAATAGTAGTGCCCCCTACAGTGGTATAGGGCCAAGTACAATATTCCAACAGAATCTGTGTACCCCTATCAATAGTCAAGAGTATAATAACTCATAGGCTAACGACTGAGTCAGAAAGGGAGCCTTGGTGGGTTGAAGAGCTGGCAAGCTGCTGGATGGGCAGGCGCCAACGGCTGGAGGTAAGCTGATGATGCCAAGATGGCCGTTTCGCATAAACTCTGCTTCCTCAGGGCGCTCGAAACTTCTGACCGCTCCTCCCCAGTGTTGTAGTAACACAACAAGGACTCAAAGTCGATACAGGAGATTTCGCGTTTCCGCGTTCTAATACATGTCAATGCTGTGAGTCATCTCCCGGGGTGGAATCAGATTCTGTTGGAATATTGTACTTGACCCTATACCACTGTAGGGGCACTACTATTGTTATTATGTGAATTTGGAACACTGTGAATGAATTGCATTGCATTGTGCTTTTTGTGAGATTGTTATGCTATTTAGCACTTGAATTTGTTCATATGATTATACCTGTGATTTTTACCTCAAACACGTGTCTATACCTTTATTCCCATAGATCTGCCCCTTTATGCCCTGTGGTTTAGCTTTGTGTATAGTGAGTTGTTACCAGTGATTGCTCTGTTTGTGTATTGAAATTTATCAAGAGGATACCTAAAGGTCAGACACGCAGCAGCTTTGACAATTTTAGAAAAAAGGATCTGTCTGGCTTTATAAAAATTCTCACCAGGACTTGCTATTCCACTTGTATCAAAGCCTTTTCAGCTCTAGAATGTCTGAGATTCTAGTCAAGTCTAGACTTCACGGCTGTTCAAAAGAATTTTCAGGGTAACTTAATGACTCAGAAGCTGCACAAGCCACAGTAAGACCACACTCAAGACACAGTCTTGAGTGTGTTTATTCTCTTCCCAAAAGAGAGGTATTCACAGAGTGAAATAAAATGAGTGATTTGCTCAAAGTGATAAGAGAAAGCATGGTAAAAGCTAAGATGGGTTGTGTGGGGTTTGCCCTAAAAGATAGGGCAGGAATTCAAAGTTGGAAAAGGAGAATGGAGAGATGATGAACTGATGATACTCAAAACTACAAAAATCAAAACAATGTATTAAAAGCATAACTGCAGCTATAGTCCCAGGCGCAGTCTTCTACTCCTCCTAATAAGAATGAATTGTAACAATTCATTAATCTAATGGAAGTTAAAAGGGGTGAACTCTGCCATTGGTTCAAAGAGTAAACCTACTCATTTTCTTTTGGGATCCTGCCCACTGAGAATTCAGTCCATTCCAATTTACAGATTCTTCTCCTTCTTAGTCCACTGTGTCACTGTAATGTGATAGAATATCACTCTAATCAGACTTCCAACTTTTGGTGAAAACCAGTTTCTATGCATTTCATCCCCTTTCCCTTTCATTAAAGTTTGAGAAGTACTGGCAAAGGGCACTGATGAATAAGTCAGTGCCTTTTGATCATCTTTAAAAAAATTCTCCAATTACCACTTCTCAGTGACTGATTTTATCATACAAGCCTGTTGTCTTGTGTCAATTGTGTTGTCTAAGCACATGGAAACAGCATTATTGGAACAATCACTTTCACATCTTTCTGCAATTGCACTATACTGGCCCTTTGTTGATATGAATTATCACAATAAGTCTTCCACCAAGCCTTGTTTTCTACCAATGTTAGCCCTTACATGCTGTGGTTTTTCCTTTTCTTTTGTGCCACAAGTGGGTAGTCATGCAATTTCTGCATTCTTATGAGATATTCCCCCACTTTGTAATACAGGGTGGTACCTTGGAAGAGGAAGGGTGGCAGTCATCCCCATCCACCAGCTGCCAACGCGTTTCAGTAGCCATGGACCTGCAGAGCACTGTGGGTTTGCAGTGGGACAGGCTTTTTGAAAAGGTGAATGTGTGGCAACTGTACAACGTCTCTTCAGGCAACACTTCAATGCTGCACAACATGGAGCAATACCCGATCGCAACCCTCTACTGCAATGGGTTCATGTGTTCTGGACCACAGGAAACATGATAAAAAGGAAGCCATCTGGCCTTCCCTAAAGAGTACAGATGACTGAAAACGTGGAAGCCATCATGGCTTGCTAGTTCGCAATGTTTTGTGTGGCACCATGCAGCGGCCTTGCAAATGTCCAGTTGGTCCCTAAGGTGCATACTTCACATGGAATTGCACTTCCATGCATATAAGATAATGATTGTGCACCAGTTGAATGCTGGAGATTTCTCACAACACAAAGCGTTCTGTCAGGAAACACCATTTTGGGCTGAAGATGACAATGCCATAGTAATGAATGATGAAGCACATTTTCGCTTGAATTGTTCAAATCAGTGTTTATTGGATGGCAGATAACCTACAAGAGCGGCACCAACAGCCCCTCCACATCCCCAAGGTCACAGTATGGTGTAGTATATCACAGGTTGAAGTAATCTGGTTACTTTTTTTTAAGAGGAGGATATTGTTGTGACAATGCTATGATTCAATGTGAAATGACTTCGTCCATCCCGATATGATAAGATGTGGACTTCATGTGGGAATATGATTTCAACAGGATGGTGAAACACTGCACACGATGAGGCCATCGATGGCCGTGGTGAAATGCTTGTGTCCCCAACAAGTAATCCCTCAATTTGGCGATATTGCGTGATCCCCACGCTCCCCTGATTTGTTGGTTTGGGATTTCTTTTTATGGGGGTATCTAAAAGCCAGGGTGTATGCAGGAATACCATGCACAGTAGAGGACTTAAAAGATGCAATTCTTTAGGAAATTGCAGCCGTACCAGTGCAAGTGTTAGTGGATAACTTTATACAGTGGCTCTAATGTGTCTGGAACAACATCTTATGGATATTATCTTCCATACAAAACTGCTAGTGTTAATGTGTTTAACTGCATGGTTGTACTTTTCTATGTATGTAAGAATGAAGTAAATAAACCAAGTTATGCATATTTCAAAACTATGCATATACTCTGCTCCATGCTTTATTTATTTCTGGCTTTTATATCCCGTCCTATCTCAACCTCCGCAGAGTGACTCAGGATGGCTAACAAAATGGCACCCCATGGTGCCCATACCAGTAACATAAAATACAATTTTACAGCAATATGGCAATAAAACAGTATAAGACAGTATAAAGCAATATAAAAACAATCAAGCAGTCACCAATCGCTGGTTTGAATCATCATCCAAGGGGCAATCAATCTGTTCTATAAAAGTCGTCATGTCAGCAAGTCAACCTTATCTACAAAGGCCTGATCCCATAGCCAGGATTTCACTTGTTTCTGGAAGGTCAAGAGGGATGCCGCAGATCTAATTTCACTTGGGAGGGAGTTCCATAGCCGAGGGACCACCACATAGAAGGCCCTGTCCCTTGTCCCCACCAGATGCGATATTAGGACTGCAGCAGAAGTAAACTATTGCCCAACAAAGAGTGATGAAACAACAGCAATATTAGATTTATTATGCTGATGTGCTTTACCATCAATGAAAAGAGATGATGCAATCCCAATCCAAACACAATGCAGCTACGGGAGAAACACAATGTCATGTAGCCAGTCCCATCCGAAATCATTGGTATTTTGCCATAATTGCACTTTATTAGCCTCTAAGAGCAAGACTGCTTTTTAATGCAATCTCCTGTTTTAAAAACTACAGTATTTACACAATATCAAAGACAATCAAAGCAAATACAATGTATTCTGTTATGCTTATTTTACAAGCCTTCTGATCCCCCATCTCAGATACAGATACTCAAGCATGCCTTTGTAAATTCTTCAGGTTTTGGGAAACCACGTAGCAATATCATATTCAAAAGAAAACAAAATAAATGCACAGCACTGTTAAATTTCAATAGCAAGAAATTGTTGCTGGTCAATACATACAATGTCCTGGAGATAAAAATAAAAATACATAAATATGGTGATAGACTGAGCAACTCCAGGCAGAAGCTCTCAACTGCTATGCTAATGCACATAGAAATTATTGTTCAGGAGTATAGATACATTATGGAAATTCACAGTCTCCCCAGACACTGCAGAATCAAGGCAGTCTAACATCACTTTAACTGTCATAGCTTAATGCTATGGAATCGTGAGAGCTGAAGTTTCAAAAGATCTTTCTCTGCCAAATAATGTTGGTGCCTCACCAAATTGCGACACTCATGATTCCATAGCATTGAGCCCTAAACAGCATTAATTAACAATGTAAATGCACCCTATGTCAGGACACACAATTGATAATAGTACAGCACTTGAGGCACTTTTAAAGACATGCTCTCTAGAGATTTAGACTTAAGATGTGCATTCTGCAAAAACTTTAACACAAAGCTGCCATGACTTGGTCCTAATGTCCACACTAGGTGGGTATCTGAGAAGGCAATGGCTGATTTATGCTGAGATCCAGCATAAAGCTCTGCCCAGGTAGAATTCTTCTTTGCCCCCCTTCTTGGCCTCACCTTCCTTTTGTAGGAGCCCCTGCCAACACACCCATTTTGTGCTTGTAGGGCTGGGGGCAGCCAAGAATCATCAAGCTATATCCTTATAGCCAGAAACAAAACAACAATGGTGTCCTCCAAGGGTTCTCTGAAGGTCCTGGTGGATGATATCATCACTGTAAATCCAGCTATAAGGCTGTAGCCAAGCACTTCTTCCCACAAAGTGGTACCTGATGAAACAACTACTAATCCATCCCTTTGAAAAACTTACTTTTGTACTTTTGGAGATTTTCTCCTCATATTACAGCAGTGGTTCCCAACTTGTAATCCGTGGACCACCAGTGACCCGCAAGAACTAAGATATGGTCCATGGCCTCATCATTACTACACCATTGTAACGAGAGCGACTGGTCTCCCGAAACCCTCTTATAGTGCCGAGGCTTATTAAATATGGTTTTCTGTGGGTGAGCAGATGGCGACTACTGCCTGGCATATGTGCTGTATCAGAAACTAGAGCTGATGTGGTCTACCTAATGTAATTTTCTGAATCAGCACCCCAAAGTTGGGATGTTGATTGGTCCCGAATCTAAAGTTGTCCAAAAACTGATTTGTAACCCTTTTGGTACTAATGATGGATGGTGGTCCCTGGTCACAAAAAGGTTAGGAACCACTGTATTAGACAAATAAACACTTTTTAAAATAAGAATGATAATTCAAAGCATGGAAATTAATTATAATTGTTATAATTTTGCCAATCTATTGCCATCTGTAGCTTTAATGCTATGCAAAATAAACCAGAAGCATTATTCATATCTCAGGTTGCGGTGTCAATATCCCCTTGTATAACCCTAACCTGTATTGTGTTTTATATGTGACTTTTATCTGTATTATATTTTTCTGTATCTGCCTAAGGTTTATTAACTGAAATAAAGGCAATTGATTGATTAATTGAATATCCCCTTGTGTTCAAAACAGAAATTATCCATCTCTCCGGACTAATGTTTAATTGTCATTTTAATGGATCTAATGTATATGAGGTTTCACTTCTTCTCTCATGTTGTAGCAAAGACAAACTTTGTTCAGATTGCCCATAGCACTGATTTGAAAGAGGCATTAAGCATGAAGCTTTTGTTTGTCATTTGTTGTTGATGATGATGGCGCTATATGCTGCCATTACACTTATGGGGGTAGTAATCGGCTACACCAAGCTGCAATGAAATCACATTGTCTCAGCCCCATACTGGTTGAACTTACACCACTGGAAAACAAAATGGCAATTGCTCTCTTAGGCTTGGAGAAAGTGGTCACTGCTAAAGAAGCAAAATGGCGCCCTTCCTTTAAAGCAGTGGTTCCCAACTTTTTTTGACCATGGACTACTTGAACAGTGACCACTTTGACCAAGGACCACTGACCAAAATTAGTACAAAAAAGGATATGAATCAGTTTTTGGTCAACTTTAGAATTGTTTTGGGGTGCTGATTCAGTGTTGGATAGACCACATCAGCTCTAGTTTCTGATACAGAACATATGCTATGGTCAACAACAGGGAAGAAGTGGTAGGCAATGCAAAAGTAGCAAAAAATAATTAATTAATTAATTAAAGAGGAAGGAGTCTGCTTCTTTTGGAATGACAATGCCCAACATTAAGTGGCAGATACTAGAACTGGGAATTGTGTTTCAAATAGCTGTTTTGATGCTTAATATGCACAATTCCTGGCTAGCTAGCTCGGCCAGTATGTATCAGCCGGGTTGTTGTTCAGGTAATACAAGTAAGTTAAGAGAAGAAAGAAAACCTCTTACTAAAGTGGATTGCCATTTTGTTTTGTTAACTCTACACAGTTTGGTGTGATTCCAGGAAACAATTTGACTGTAATACAGCCCATGTTGCTTTTGAAAAGATGGCAGAGAAATTGGTGACAGGTAAATGCAGTAGGCTTTTAAGTCCAGGACTGTATTTGAAAATTTCATTAATAAATGCTGTTTTAGGGTTTAAATGACACAGCCTTGCACAGATATTGTGTCTTAAGATTAACTAGCCCAAAATATTTTACTTCCTTAGAAAGAGAGGAAAATGGCCCTGTCAGTGCCTTATTATCAAAACATAAGTCAAATGTCTCATATGATACTGTTCTTTTTGTCTCAGGCAAAAAATATATACACTAAGAATACATCAAACAGGCTGTAGATCGGGGAGGGGGGCATTTTGAATGCCCCACAAACGCTTTGATTGAAATGTGAGTGGTGGGAATGGAGTGAAAACAAAACAAATGACACACTTGATGAAAGCCACACAATTCATATCTGCACAGACTTTGATCCAATGTTGTTTGCTTGAGTTGTTTTTCGTTAGATTTCCCAAGCAAAGAGCTTGGGGATGAATGTTATGTGCCAAAGAAGAGCACTTTCTGAGTCCAAACGAAAATAAAAATAAAAATAATGTAAGAATCCCTTCTCATCCAAGTTAGCTGAGAAGGAATAAACCAGATGTACAGGATGTAATAACAGGCGCTCCCTTTCCCGTCCCCCTTTTGTTGGCTCTGGAAATGTACAGTGCATAATCACACACATATATGCAGCTGAAAATGCCTGCTTGAAGATTTCCTGTCATGATATATATGGCAGTGGTTTTAAAAAAAAAAGCATTAACACATGCTTCCCCTTTATAGATGAAAGGAGTGTATGACCAAGCCGTAAATATTTTCCCTTTTTATATTTTCCTTCACGAATCTATTAAGGCCATTTGTGTCAACAACTTCCACCCAAAAACTCAAGTTTCATTGCTTTATAGATTGCCCTGTAAAACAGCTGCACAGCACCAGAGCTTGGGAAAGTTTTTTTTACCATAAACAGTGGAACCTTGACTTAAGAGCATCCAAACTTAAGAGAGTTTTGTGTTAAGAGCTGTCACTTGGCCCAGACTTTGCTTTGACTTATGAGCAGTGTTTTGAGTTAAGAGCTAGAGCCAGAGGGAGCACTAGCGCGAGATTACAAGGTTTGGGGGCTTCAAGGGAGCAGCTTCTGTGCCTTGTGCTCTTGTACTCTTTGAGAGATTCACTTTGTGCTTCGGGCTTCCTTGCCACAACTTTGTGCTTCTACCATTGTACCACAACTTTGCAGAATTCTGGGAGATGTAGTTTAGGGTGGAGCCTTTTGAATTCTCAGCTACAGAGGTCCTGGCCTTCTCAAACTACATTTCCCAGAATTGTGCAGGCAGCAAAAATGCAGGGCTGCCTGCTTTAATTAAAACCCTGTTTTGATAATGTGGTTACCTAGCAGACAGAGAGAGCCATCCTAATCCCTAATTATTCTAATGCCCCAAAATAATGATTTTGTGAATAAATGCAGCGCTAGCCAATTTATAGAGTTTAGCCACACCGAAAAAGGATTTAACAAAATGGATATTCAATATAATGAATTTTTGCAAAGCTTCAGTTGTTACATTCGGAGCTAAACAGAAATTTCCATAAAATTTTCGAAGACATCGACACAAGCAGCATACTGCAATAATTGAATCATGAAATGACTATAGCATGGGTCAACCTGATCAACTATTTCTTTCTAGGAATACACCAGCCTTGGCGGGGCAAAGCACTTGCGGCCAAACAAACAGACCTGCACAACATCATATATCATTCTCTCTAATAGCTAACTTGAGTGGTGAGTGCCAGTAGGGCTGCAGCCAGAACAGTCCTGGGTAATATGCATTTTGACCTGAGGAGTGGTATAATTACACATCCTGTCTGAGGCTGTAAAATATCTCAGTATGTCCCTGCCCAAGATGCAACATTTCTATAGAACTTCATAATTTAATGCCTTAAAAATGGCTAATGTTCAGTATTGTAGTTATGGATTCATAACCTAGGGTTAGTCTGTACCATGAAAATAAGACAGTTATAATTAAGATAATTCAGCCTCAGAGCTACCCCAAATTCACCCCATTAGCGACACCCCTACCAATAGTATACTGCACTGAAATTATATTGCTGTCACACCCCAGATTCGAATTAACGCCAATTTTCGTGGTTCGCTCCCCTTCCCACCCTTACTTAGGCTGGCCCCTCGTCTGACTCTGGTAATAGTAAAGTGTTCCTCTCATCTGACTTCCCAGGCAGCTGGATGAGCTTCAGAGAGGCTCCGGATCTGCCATCACCAACAGCACTCCTAACAAAGAAGGGGAAGAGTGACCCTCCACTCGCATACTCATTAGTGAACTGTCCCTCATTCTGAGCAGGGATTTTGATGTTCCCCCAAAATTAAAGGTATCTGTATGTATTATCATATAAAATAACACCTCAGCCCCCAGTGGCACAGTGGGATAAAGCGCTGAGCTACTGAATTTGCTAGCCGAAAGTTCACAGGTTTGAATCTGGGGAGCGGCATGCGCTCCTGCTGTTAGTCCCAGCCTCTGCTAACCTAGCAGTTCAAAGACATGCAAATGTGAGTGTATCAATAGGTACCGCACCGGTGAAAACTTAACGGCACTCCATGTAATCATGCCAGCCACATGACCTTGGAGGCGTCTACGGACAACGCCGGCTCCTCAGCTTAGAAATGGAGATGAGCACCAATCCCCAGAGTGGGACACGACTAGACTTAATGTCAGAGGAAAACCTTAATGTTAATAAGGCATACATTGCAGTACTCCATGCTGAATGTTTTGTTGGATATTGTAGAATACCCATCTCCAGCTGATGGAAACATATGTTGAGATCCAAATGTGGCGTGTGTACTAATAATCATTGGATGATGTGTGTACAAACCTGCAACGAATCTCTGTTCCTTCCCCATTGCAGAGCACATAATACTGTATCATAATGCACAATGGATATCAATTGTTTACTTTTTCACTACTTTAACATAGAAGAAAATGTAGTGGTGCCTAAAAACAAACTGGTGATAAATCATTATGCCTAATCCCACCCACCTCAAAACTACAAGTGCTCTAATGCAAAGGATCATCTGTGCTCTAATGCAAAGCATCACCTCCTCATGAAAGTTTTGTGTGTGAGTGTGTGGAGCAACTTGAGAAACTGTGAGAGAATTGGCTGTCTTCAAGGACGTTGCCCAGGGGATGCCAGGATGTTTTACCATCCTACGCGAGGCTTCCCTTATGTCCCCGCATGAGAAGCTGGAGCTGACAGATGGGAGCTCACCTCGCCCCCCAGATTCAAACCACCGACCTTTCGGATTTGAACCACCGACCTTTCAGTCTGTAGTGCTACCAACACTAGTGTTTAATCCATTGCACCATCAGAGGCTCCATGTAAGTTTATGGGAGAACTAGATAATGTTGCTTTTAGTTTGCAGATCTTTCATATTTTGTTTTGCCATTGTTTCTTCCATTTCTTTTTTCTTAAAAAAAAGCCCGTCAATGAAATAAAATCAAATACTTGCACAATGCTTTTTAATTGTGATTCATTGGAGTTTCTTGTTTGGAAGCACTTGGCATTCCTTTTTTTAAAAAGCAGAATATCACAGGAAGAGCAATGAAGGATTAACACTCTGAACACCAGCTTTGGGCCACTCAAAAATTGCTAATCCTGCCAAACAATCATTACAATTGCTAGAGTCATAAGTGTGAAAGTTAAAGGAGAATTGAAAATGGTTTAAGTTTGTAATGCTGAGATGGGCCTAGAATGCCAGGTTTTTCATAAGCTTCATTTTTGGACAAACTCCTGTATGATGCGTCCTTTGAAGAAATCTGAAAATGGTATGATGAAAGCAAACACAGTCAGTATTATTTACAAAACGTTCTGTTTTAGCAATGTGTCAACAAACTCTTTTATATTTCATAAAATGTTTGAGATCGATCAACAAAAATAGATTTTTACATTACAGATGAAGCTAATGTCTTCAGGTTTTCCAGGTCCTGGTATTGTTATATAGCTACTAGCTGTGATCAAAAGGTTAAAGGCAAAAGCATAGAAGGACAGAGTTCAGTCCAAAAATAGCATCCATTTCCAAGAAGTATCTAAAGAGTTCGTGTAGGAGGAGATGACCAGCTGTCCAAATCCATTTGGGCATTTCACATAAAAAGCGACAAGTGGCTGTCGTTTTGTCAGGGTCAAGTAAACTATTAGGCAGTATATATCCTTATTATTTCTACAGGACTGTTTAAGAAATTCTCTCTGAGGTTGCTGAATGGTAGATTTTGCTATAGCCTTTCCCCAAGCAATACATGTGGTTTCTTACCCCATGGATTGACATTACCACATCGCTTCCCCTGAGTGAGTCTTGGCTTCTGGCCTGAGTGCTCTTTTCCCCTGACTCAGCTTCCAAACATCTGGAAGCCAATTCTAGAGATTTAGCAAAGAAATGGTTCCCCTCTGCATATCTTTCTCATCTTTCTCATTATTTCAAAATACTAGTGGTTATGCGGAGTAGGGAATCCCCAAGTATAACATAAACATGAACTTTTGCCATTGGACTTTTTATCAGTTGCTCACTGGAGCAGACATGGGCAAACTTTCTAACTTGGGGGCCGCATGCTAGCACTCCCTGCTAGAAGGACTGCCTGCCCAGTGATGGAAGGAAGGATGAAAGGGAGGAAGGGAAGGATGAAAGGAGAAAGGGAGGGAGGAAAGAGGGAAGGGAAGACAAAAGGAAAGGAGGAAAGGGTAGAAGGGAAGGATGGAATGAAGGAGGGGAAGAAGGAAGGAAAAAGAGAAAGAAGGAAGGACGAAAGGGAAAGAAGGAAGAGGGAAGAGGGAGAGAGGGAAGGATGGAGGAAAGGAAGGAAGGACAAAAGGGTGGAAGACAAGGATGGAAGGAGAAAGAGGGAGGGAAGAGAGAGAGGTAAAGAGGAAGGAAAGACATAAGGGAAAGTAGGATGGAAGGGAAGGAATGGAGGAAGGAGGAAGGAAAAAGATAAGAAAGAAAGGACAAAAGGAGGGAAGGAAGGGAAGGAGGAAGGAAGGATGAACCCAAGGACCACATTCGCCCCCCGGGCCTAGGTTTACCCATACCTAGAGGCTTTAACAGAGGAATTTGTGGCCCTGCGAACTACAGATTTTGGAGAGTGAATATAGGACGTCTTATAGGCAAAGTATGTACTCCTGCCATTGAGCTATAGCCTTTCCTGTGATAAAGATTAGAATTCTTCTACTGAATTCATGCCTACTAAACTGGTCCTCTCATTTCTAAAATGGTTAGCTATATCCACTGCTGCATTAGCAATTAATCGCTTTTGTGACTGTTAAACTCACAGTGTTACTTCCCATCACATTGCTCAGATATTACACCTGCACTGGTATTTAGTAGGCATGAGAAAAATGAAACGGAAATTAAAAGGATTCGTAAGAGATTCGTATGTAATGGGACTTTTGAGCTTTTACGGATCGCTGCCGCGAACCCGGAAGTAGACTTCCTTTTACGGTCCTTGAGGCCAAAATTTGCGGTTATGATCGTAATAAATTCTTAATTCTTAATTAATTAATTATTGTACTACGTACTCACTTCTCCCTGTCTTCTCCCCCTCATTTCCTTCCCGCCTTCATTCAGCTTCTTCTTTTCCTGCATTTCTGTGGGGAACTGGAAGTGACGCTGCTGCTAGGTAGGCAATGCATTCTGGAAAGTGTAGTCCTCCACGCTTCCCCTCCTTCTTCTCCCCCCGATGCTCGGCTGCCATGCCCCATCGCAGGGGCCAGCTTCACACACACGCGCGCGCGCTTCTCCTCCTCTCTCTCCCTGCGCTCTCTCAGATGCTTCTCTTCCCCGTTGCTCTGCTGCCATGGCCCATCGCAGGGGCCAACTTCAGCCCTCCAGGTACGTGTTTTGGACTTCAACTCCCACCATTCCTCACAGCCTCAGGCCTCTTCCTTTTCCTCTCAGCCTGGGCAAACTTGGGCCCTCGCTCCCTCAGGATCGGGGTGAGAGAGAGGCAGCGAGGAGCGAGGGGGGGCTCCTCCTCCTTTTTTTGCTGCTTTCAAGAATAGAATACCCCCCTCTCCCTCCCTTCCACCTTCCCTCCCTCCTTCCTATTTGGAGAGTCCCATCTAGAATTCAGTGTGGGTTTATTCAAGTTTTTGGCCTACAACTCCCAGAAATCCCAGCCAATTTACCAGCTGTTAGGATTTCTGGGAGTTGTAGGCCAAAACCATCTGAATGCGCATGCTCTGGCATACAATTACTAACGAATTTCGTTAGTACTTAAGTTACATTTTAGAAATTTTTGGAAAATTTTTGTAAGTCTTTCTTTTACTGATCAAAAAAATCCCCCCCATTTGATTTTAGAATCGCCATTTTTGGATTCGAAACCAAGCCTAGTATTTAGTTTGATGCATCGGTCTATAATTCATTGAATAATTTCGCCACCTCTGGACCCATCACACTGCATGAGCTAGAATTCATAAAGTACTGTTGACAATCACATTTTTAAAATGGTGATTCTTATAAGGCAAGATTGGGCAACATACTACCATGGGCTACATGCAGTTCCAAAGCCATTTTGTACTCCATATGACTCATCATCAAAAATAACACATCCACGTTCTGACCCTAAATAGCTTCCACAATCAGGTAGAGTCTGTTTCCTTTATGGAATTATGACATCATAATTACATTAATTAACTTTTACACTTGTATTACCATTCCAGTAACTGAAAGTCCTCCCCAAAACCTAAATTTTAAGCCATGCAGCCCTTCTCCCCGTGCAACAAAATAATTTCCAAGATGCTGGAGAGTGAGGCCATGCATGATAATGTACCCAGTCCCCTCATGGTAGTGAGGTGCATTGTGAGCCACTTCTTGTCACAATGTGTCCTGCTACTAACAGAGGACTGCGTGCCTCATTGCTCACTGTCTCATTCTTCAGTGTCATGGGAATTCCTCTGTTTTAGGGGTGGGGCTAGGTGGTTTAAAAACTAAAATTTGCAGAGCATTTTTAGTCACAACATTGGGAGATTGGTGGGATTGTATATTTGAACAATAGTCAATTTAAGGGTAGCATTGGGATATGAAGCTGCATCATTCCGACTAACCGACGGCGGGCTCCGAGGAGGAACTAGCGCTGCTGGCAGAGGCAGGGAAGGAGAAGGGGAGGGGGGGCGAGGGCCAAGCCAGGGGGTGGGGCCAGGGAGCGCAGGACGAATGGCACTGAATGGAGTGGCGAATGGCAGACCCAGCAGAGGCAGGGAAGGAGGAGAGGGGAGGGGGGCCGAGGGCCAAGCCAGGGAGCAGGGCAGGGAGCGCAGGACGAGTAGCGCAGGACGAATGGCACTGAATGGAGCGGCGAAGGGCAGACCCAGCAGAGGCAGGGAAGGAGGAGGAGAGGGGAGGGGGGCCGAGGGCCAAGCCAGGGGGCGGGGCCAGGGAAGAGAGGTTTCGCGGCACAGCAGGTGATCCCACACGGAACACTAGTGTGCTGTGTCACAGCAGTTGGGAAACACTCTTAGAGTAGTAGAGCAGGAACCTCCACTATGCCATTTCTGGGAGGAGGAAATAAAGAACACAGGAAGATAATGGGTCATTGGTATCCATTGGAGTTTGGTTGCAAGATCCCCTGTGGATATCAAAATATGTGGATGCACATGCCCCATTATATACATTAGCATGGTAAAATGGTTTCTCTTATATAAAAGACAAAATGAAGGTTTCCCTGTGAATGGTTGAATCAGTGGATATGGAGGGACAACTGTAGATTGTTGTTGTAAGATCTTAGCCCTTAGTTTAAATTCAGCATCAATTCACCCAACCAAAATAGTCTGGTTAACCAACTGGCTGACATTTCCATCCGTCCCATAAGTGACCTTCAATGTGACAGCCAAAGTAGGAGTTCTGTCACAAATCCCCCTCACGCAGAGGGTGGGAATGGCAGTCATTTATTTCAAGATAAATGGGGATTGTCACAATCCCTACATAGTCCCTAAAATAGGGGTTATGTATGATCCATGAATATATGAGTCACGGGTATATTCCAGGTTATGCTGTTGTAACTGTCATGGAGGATTCCAGCCAGTGTTTTTAACTGAATGATTTATTTATTTATTTACTACATTTATAGACTGCCCCTCTCAGCTCAGGGGCAACTCAGAGCGGTTAACAATTGGCAACAATTTGATGCTAGAACAATCACAATGAATAAAACAATCAGAAAATACTATTAAAACACTAGCAAGCAATACAAAAATATAAAAACCACACAAAGCCTTAAAAACATTATCATGAGTCATATCAAGTCATTGTTCATTGTTATATGTAACTTGTTTGATATTTAATGTATCATGCTTAATAAACCTGGGCAAGCCTCTAAATGACAAGATGGCCAATTAAACCAGGCACTTCCTCCTTATTTTAATGTCATCTACCAATTTGCTACTGAAATTCAGTGGGGTATCTTCCAAACCAATCTTCAGAAGAACAGAAACTGTAGGACTTGACCCACAGTAGGTTTTGGACTACAGACCCATAGAGGTTGCCAACCCAAGTTATTGTTATTGTGTGCCTTCAAGTTGTGTCATGCTTATGGAAACGCCTCACATGGATTTTGGGGACTCATTCAAGGTTGCCCAGTGGGTTTCCATAGCTTAGTGGGGATGCAAACCCTGGTCTCCAAAACCATAGTCCAGCACTCAAACCACTTCGCCTTCATGCTGGCTCTCACCCATGTTATTAAGTTATGCTTATGTTTATATATTCAGAGCAGTATAGAGTTTTCTGTGGCACTATTTGCAAAATAAAAAAGCCTAGACATTTCAAACAAAGTTTTCAAAGCCAAAGTTTATGGAAGATTGAATAAAAATGGGGCAGAATTGCTTGCAATTCCTACAAATTCCCTCACCTTTGCAGAGAGTGCTAGCAGGCTGAAGCTTGAGAAGTGACAGATAAAAAACACTACTTCATATTGCGATTGTCATCTAAGCAGTAGTTCCCAATCCCTATGCTCTCCTCTCCACTATCCCTCCATCATGTGGCTATTTAGCTGTTCTTGACCTTAAAGATGCCTTCTTTTGCATACAGCTTAGTGAGTGTAGTCAGGAAGTTTTTTGCTTTGAGTGGGAATGCCCAGAGACAGCACAGTGCATTCAGTACTACTGGTAGGTTCTTCCACAGGGGTACAAGAACAGCCCAATGCTCTTCAGATCATCCCTGGCATCGGACAAAAAACCCCAAATGGTTCCACAATGAATATGTCTAAAAGAAAAGAAGCTAAGTCCATGAAATGTAATGAATCTTATAATTTCAAAAGTATAATCAGTACTCAATGTGTATTATATTTCATACATCAAATATAGGCTTAACGATGAAGTCAAAGTCTAAATATCCATTATTTCAAGCGGCTAGTAGCCTGCATAAACTCAATGAAGTAACATTGGATGAACTATATTCTCTTGGACTTTCTGAACGTTTGGAACTCCACTTATTAGTAGACTCTCCGTCGTGAGTTTATGCAGGCTACTAGCCGCTTGAAATAATGGATATCTAGACTTTGACTTCACCGTTAAGCCTATATTTGATGTATGAAATATAATACACATTGAGTACTGATTATACTTTTGAAATTATAAGATTCATTACATTTCATGTACTTAGCTCCTTCATTTTAGACATCCCTGGCATCAGAACTGGACAAGTGAGAAGACAGGCATGAGGGGACTGTCTTGCAATATGTTGATGATGTAATTGTTTTGTGCAGATGATGAGATCAAGTGCAACCAGCTCACCATCAGCCTTCTCAACTTCCTGGTAAAGGCGAGCTTCAAAGGAAAAGGCTCAGATCTGTCATCAAACAATGAGGTATCTGGGATTTGATGTCTCCCAAGGGCAGAAGGCACTGGGACCTGAGAAGAAGAAGGCCATCTGCCAGCTCCAGGTCTCTAAGACAAAGAAATAGTTTCGTGGGTTTTGGGGAATGGCAGGATTTTGTTGGATCTGGGTCCCCATATTTGGACTGTTGGCAAAGCCCTTGTATGAGGCATCTGGGCACCCAGAATCCCTCCTGGTATGGACTGCAGACTGTAGGCCAGCTTTTGATGCCATTAAGAAAGCCCTGATGACTGCCCCTGCCTTGGGCCTGCTAGACATGACCAAAGCCTTTTTCCTATATGTACATAGGAGATGTGGGGTAGCTGCTGGGGTCCTCATCCAGATGCTTGGCAGCTGAAAGTGGCTTATTCTTAATTATTTTTATTTGCTCCAAATAGTTTAGACTGCAATTGACAGGAGATGGGGGGTGGACATTCCTGAAGCGCATTAGAATGACAGAAAGACTAGCGAGAAGGAAAACCTCCTTTCTTTCAAGAACTCATTGATTCAGTCTGTCATGGTAATGTTTGTCATCAGCATTCATGATCTTAGCATCATATGCATGAAACACTTTCAATTCCCAACGTCCTTGTCAAGTAGGGCCTGCTACAAAGATGATGTTTCTTTTCTCCTAATTCAATGAGTAATGGCTGCTTGACAAACTTTGTGCTGACACTGTCAGCTGCTGCATTATGAGGTTTGTGACCTGTGGTCAAGAGTAGATATTAAAATGAGATTGGTACAAAGAAATAGGAGTCACCGCAATAGAAAAAGAGCTGTGTAGAGTACACACCCTGCAAGTCAATAAAATGTACCTGGATCAGTAGAGCTCAAATCCAAGAGCCTGAGAAGCTGCTACAAGTATAATGCACCATAGCAAAGGTACTATTCAACAAGCCTGCTATCCACCCAGCTTCCATTTTGGAAGCTGTGTTGGGAGTGATGGTACCACCACCAACCACAGTAGTGCTGCTAGACATATTGTTACCGAACAATAGAAAGGGCCTTGCCCAGATGGGGCCAAGGACACCAAAAACCCCTAAAAACGGGGATTCCTAAATAGGATTTGGTGGATCCTTTTAAACGCTAGAAATCCAAAAATATCCCAAATCAATAGTCTCACCAAATCCTGGAAGCGTGCCCCACCGAGAGAAGGTTCTGACCAGCTGGAAAGGATGAAAGCCACAGTCCTGAGTGATCCGCAAAGCTAACATGTCTTTATTGTGAAGATACAGTCATATTTATGCCTTAAGATCCATACATATTCAAATTTTGGGGCCTGTCCTGGCTATGTGTGCTCTCAGCTGATTGGATGGAAACAACTTGAGCATCACAAAAATGCCAGCTGAAGATCCTCCCAGCCTATTGCAAACTAGCGCATTTTGCAACCCAACTAATGAGGAAAAAACAGGGAGACAGGACAAAGGTCAAAAGAAAACAGTGAAACTAGCTGGTTTGATGAGTTTCAGGTGGGCTTGAAATGACCTAAGGGCAAGCGAGGACTTTGTCCTTCCAGCATACCTGCTATTGTTTACATTAGAAAATAAATGGTTTTGTTTTTTGTCCCAGATTGGTGTTTTCCTGTTGTGGCAAAACAGCAACCATCAGAGGTTTGGTTTCTCTGTAAGATGGCCTGTTTGAACATTTTCTATTACAGTTACATGTGGGGGTCCGAAGCCCACAGAGGCAACTTTGCTTATGAAAATATGGTTATGTACAGGCATATGGCCCTATCGACGGACAAGCTCCGAGGTCAATGGAACATATGCAGGCAGACCTAGTATATACTGCAGGATAGCCCCTGCGAAAAACCTAGCATCTACCTTTTAAACAGTTCTACAATAGCAACATGGTGGCTGGTTTTAAAATGTGGCTGCTGGTCAGCACTGCGGCCCTCTCTGTTTCCCTGTGGGGCTTGTGCCACCTGGCCCAAGATGGAGGAAAAAGGAACTGTGGAACTCCCTGCAGCTGAATCCCATCCGTCACGGCATCAATATGACCCACTCAGGTTCTTTGGACCTACCTAGATCACAAACAGGCTTTGACCCATGGAAATGACTGTAGGTGAGATGCTTCAACAATCAGCCACATAGAAGAAGAGGCCATGAGCAGGATGCAGCTGAAATATGACGGTGTGCTTCCATCTTCCAAGCCTGTCCCATAGCCCGCTTCACATTTGCTCCCAGTGCTAGAGAAGCTTCACTCTTCCAATGCACTGGATGACTCTATTTAGTTCATTGTGCTTTAGCAACATCAGTAATGTTGACTGGATTTCGGGATTACTCAGTATCTTGGCAGATGGCAGGTTGAAAGCTTGAGAAGAACTGCCCCTAGCATTACAAACTTTACAGAACATCCTAGAAGCAGAGATCATCATTATGTTTGCATCCTGAAATCACAGAAATGTTAGCATACACTGAAGTAAAGGGATTTGCTAGATGGTGGAGCTTATTAGGAAAATGGAGGGCATCTGCTAGTAGACTGCTGTGTGTCATGACATACCATTCTTGACTTTATTAAGGGCTAGACATGGATTCTACTAGATTTCCAAGCCCAAGTATGTCTCTCCAAATCTTACTTAAAATAGAGAGCCAACTTTTTTATTTAAAGTGTTAAAATAAAGCTAAGTAAATAGATATTTTCTGGTCTGTTTTCTGAAGATTTTGTTATTTTAACCCCTGTATTTAACCTTTATTCTTCTAAACTTCAGCCATTAATCTCTGAGTGACTAACCAGCCTTATTGCTTCTGTGACCCTAATTTACCTCAATTCAGCAATTAGCTCCAACTTGTCCAGGGGCCAGATGCCTGAGCGTTAGCTCTTTTTTCCTTTCCCAAGACAAAAATTTCCAGCTGGAGTTGAATTCCTCTTCTTTCCAAGAGCCCAGGCCTTCTCCATGGCTCTGCATACACATTGGCTGACATTGTATTGGTGCCTATCCAGCAACACATTCCACAATAACAAGATGCAGACAGTAAAATCTTTTCTCATACAATCTCTCAGTGTAGTCAGCTTCTCCTTACAATTGCTCCCATGAGAGACGAAATCTTGGAGAATCCACTTTTGCCTGACTCATAGGGTTGAATGGGATCCAATCTAGACTCTTTCCAGTACAAGAAAAATCTCAGATTAATGTGTTAGCAATGCAGTACATGTGAATTATATCCAACTTCCCCTGTTCTTTGAAGAAGAGGAAGAAAGTGTTGGAACATATAATAGAGACATGTCTAAGAGAAAAAGTAGACATATATAACAATGTGTCTAAAGTAGATCTGCTTTTTAAAATCAGTAAATAAAAAAATACAATTAAGGCTTTTAAAAAAGATGAACGGTTTGGAAAACATTTTAGACATAGACACAGATTCCCTTAGCAACCCATGGAAACCAAAATAAATGTAGTACTGGAAAACGAAAAATTTTTGTAGCATTTTTATGTTTCACCAAAATAAGTTCTCATGAGTAATATTTAAAAATAAAGATTAAAGCTATATAAAATTATCAGTGGTTCTTTCTGAAATGCTAATACACAGAACTATATAAGGAATGGTTACCGTAATATGGTTTTTTGATTACATTGAATGCTTTTTCACAGTTAGGTATTTTAACAGCAGCCCAATAATACATTTATGTACCTGTAATATTTATATCCCAACATAATTCCAGGACTGCAAGGAAATTTACATTTAGTCAGTGTTGAACAGGAATTCTTAATTGAAGTCCACTCATCCAGTTGTCAAGCAACGGCGACCCCCTCCCCAAGGTTTTATGAAGAAGAGAAAACTTCAAGGAATATGATTTTCTCCCTTTATTTTTTAAACATTTCCTGCGGGTTTCAAAGTTTTGAAGTGTCAAAGCTGCTAGATCAGGGGTGGGCAATTACCGGCCCTCCAGGTGTTTTGGACTTCAACTACCAGAAATCCTATCCAGTTTACCAGCTGTTAGGATTTCTGGGAGTTGAAGTCCAAAACACCTGGAGGGCCGGTAATTGCCCACCCCTGTGCTAGATGTTCTGGAAGGACCCAGGAGTAGCTGTACCCTAAAATATATATCGTATTTTTCGCACCATAAGACGCAGTTTTTTTCCTCCCAAAGTGGGATCAAAAATCAGCTGTGTCTTATGGAGCAAGACGCAGGGAGGGAGGGAGCAGAGGGGGATATATTGTACTTACGCGGCGCGGAGGAACCCGAGGTGGAGCAGGAGGAGGGAGGCCACGAGGCGGCCCCACGGAGACCCGAAGACAGAGGCGCATCTTCCTGACGTCAGGAAGATGCGCCTCTGTCTTCCAGTCTCCGAGGAGGCCACCCTCGTGGCCTGAAGACAGAGGCGCATCTTCCTGACGTCAGGAAGATGCGCCTCTGTCTTCGGGTCTCCGTGGAGGCCGCCCTCCCCTTCTTCCTCCTCCGGGTGGTTTTGCCTTCCTGTTCTTACCGGCCGTGCCTTCCTCTCTTCAGGGTTCCTTCTTTCCCGCTTCCCTGGCTCTCGGATGCCAGCCGCTCGTCTTCCTCAGGTTCGTCTCCCTTCTTTTGGGCTTGGTGTTCGGCCCCAGGGTTTTCTTCCTTAGCCCCCCTCCTTCTTGCTGGAATTGTGTGGGCCGGGCTGGCAGTAGGTGCGGGTTAAGCCCGCTACCCGTTTCGCGGCCTGCTTGCCGATGCGGATCGCACTCCGGGCTCTCTCAGCCTCCCCCTCTTGAGAAGGGGGGGGCTTTTGGAGCCGGCGGTGTGGTCCCCTGGCTTCGCTGCCTCTCGACCGTCTGTTGTGGCCGGAGGTGAGGGCGCGATTCGCCCTCTGGCTGGCAGAAACGGTTGGCGACTTGAGGAGCCCTCAAGACGTCTGGCCTGCCGCCATCTTTGCCCCCGTTGTCTTCCGAACAGGAAGGGGAGGAAGGCCTCGCCGGCTGTAAGTACGCATGGAAGGAGAGAGGCCGGAGGGAGGGAGGGAAGGAAGGAAGGAGGAAGAGGCCTCCGCGCCTCTGCAGGGCTCCCTTTTTTCCTATTTTCCTCCTCCAAAAACAGGGTGCGTCTTATCAGCAGGTGCGCCTTATGGTGCGAAAAATACGGTATCTAAATCCTTTGACAAATGTATAAAAATGATACTTTTGTGTAACTTGTATTTCTTGTGTACTGTATCAATTCCTAAATGTATACACATGTATCAAATGTATCTTGAAGGCATTTGCTGTCCCCATGCACCCTGTTTGCAGAAGTTACTGGGACCGGGGATCCCTGTATAACCAAAGTCTTCCTAGCAATCTCCCAAGCCAGATGTGTGTGTGAGAGACAGATGATCCTTTTTGTCACTAAGATGATCATAAGATGTTTTCCTGATTAACCAAGATTAGAGCCTTCACAGAAGAGAAGGCTAAACAAATATGAATACATTAGCCTTCTGAATAGGCAACCAAGCCCCTGGTTATTTGGGTTTGTCACACTTTTTCTTGTGAATCTTACACCTCTGTCTCTGTGGAAGTGGACATTTAAGTCAATCAAGGAATCGCCTGCATATCTACTTCATCACTTCCCCTATTTTTACGCCCTCCCAGAGGGCGTTTCTTCAATGGACTAGACCAGGGCTGTCCAACAGGCGGCCCGCGGACCGCACACGGCCCCCCAGCCTGTTGGACACAGCCCCCGCTACCCTCCTGAAAGAATTTATTTTAACAAAAAAAATTAGAAAAAAATGGCAGCCAGGGGGGGAGGAGGAGGCGGGGCAGGGAGGAGGAAGGGAGCCAGCTCCTCCTCCTTGCCTCGCCCCGTCCCTCTCTCCGCCCCGCCACTGCGATCCGGTTCGCAGCGGCGGGGGGGAGGGAGGAGAGGAGGAGGAATCCTCCCTTCCTCCTCCTCCTTCCCCCCGGCACTGAGGCGATTGGGACACCGGCTGCGCCGGGAAGGGCGGGAGGGAGCGGGGGGCAGGCCTCCTCCTCCTTTCCTGGTGCCGCTGGTGTCCCGATCGCCGCGGCGGGGGGGGGGGAAGTAGGAGGAGGAGGAATCTTTAGCAGGAAGGGTGAAGCCATGGAGGGCTCCCCCTGGCTTCGCCCTTCCTGCTAAAGTGTCATGCCAGCCTCAGAAACGGGCGAAAATGCCCGCTTCTGCTGCCCGGCATGACACTTTAGGAAGAGGGAGCGGGGCCGTGGGCAGGGCTGTGGGCGGCCCCCAGGTCATCAGTGACCTGAATTCCAGCCCTTGGCCGGTTAGAAGTTAGACAGCCCTGGACTAGACCTTCAAATTAACCAACCATCAGCTTTTCTCCTTCCTGCCACAGGGATTTTCCCCTTTTGTCAGTGATGTTAGAGAAACTTCTGGCCAATCACTGCTTGGCTCCTAGCACAGTTAATCAGCCAATCGGGAGAGCTGGAGGAAGTATGAATAGCTGTCAAAACTGGATAAAATATCTTGTATTTTTCTGTGGAGTTATGATTGCACATTTGGAAGCACTTTGCTGGTACTTGCATCTCTTTTGGTCAAATTGTAATAAACCTCTGTCGTTTGCCTTCAACACAGAGTGCTTATTCTCTATCCTGGCTGATCTGGTTTACTGAAAGCTCACCAGGCACAGACCTCCTTATCCATGGTCCTAGCTGAAATTAGTACAGTCCCATGGATATATTTTACACACATACACACATGATATGTCTTCTTTTATATCCTTCCTGATACTTTAATTTTCTTTCATGTCAAGAGGAAATTTAAAGTTTTAAAAATAGTCTTTTAATGTGTTCTTTGCAATTTTCATTCCAAACTAGTAAAACGGTGTGTGTTTGTGTACATTTGTTCTGGATGGAAGGAAATCCATAGCTTTCATCAGGTTCTCAAAGGGATCTATCACCCCCCTAAAAGCTTAAAAAACACTAGTTTAGAATATAAATTTTCATGTGCTTAGAATATATACCGTATTTATTTATCAGGATTCATCTAACCCAGTCCTAGTAACCACAAACCACATTTTCCAGTATTCAGTGGTTACTAGTTTTCCTGCCTATTAGAAATATCATGCTTTCTTACCATTTCTTCTTTGTTAGTGCTAGCTGCACTATTATAATACCAGCACTATTTGCTAGAGAAGTCTAAAACCTTGTAAAACTATAATTCTCTTATTCCATAGCATTAAGTTAAAGTGTGTCTAACTACATTCATTCTAGAGATGCTCCCTTATTCTCACGTTATTCCACAGTACTGTAAACTCATGCAGACATAACAATTCAAGGGACAGGGGGCACGACTTATGCAAATACTGCAGTTGTATTTGTGCAGCTTGTGTTAGAGAGAAATTGCCAAGAGTGAAAAAAATCCCCTTTCTCTTACAAACACATTAGCAGCAAGAAAGCTATTTCTGTTTCCATTTTCAGAAGGTGCCTGGCTATGTGTTTTTTCATCGTTTGCTATGTATGGCTGCATATTACCACAAATTGAAGAGATTTTCCTAGAAACCTCTTAGACGATATTTCAGAAAATATTAGTCATTCAGGGACCATCTGATAAGCATAAGCAGGGCACATTTATTTACCAAGATGGAGAAATGTTTAGCCATAATCTCCCAATAGGAGTATTGCCAGAAATAAGTAAAAGACTGGCCTCATTATGTAAGTGCCTTCAAAGAGCAAGGCATTCCATTGCTTATGAGGCTGCATTTAACCTTATTCCTCCTCAGTTTGATTTCCTCCAGATGTTTTGGGCTACAATGACCATCCTCAGTCATAATCAGTCTAGCTAGTTATCTGGGATGATGGGAATTCTGTTCCAAAACATCTGGACAGCACTAAGCTGGGGAAAACTATAAAAGAATACAAATTGATACCATCTCGCAAAACTAATTTTTCCAGTACCCAGAACAATTTGTGCATCTAACATGTGTGCTTAGAAAATTCTGTTCTGTGAGGGAATTACTTTTCCTGAAAGAATATTGCTTGCAAAAGCAAGTTAAACTTGATGCTATCCAAAAGCCCAGGGATGCCATAGTAAATGTGAACTGCATGTACCCATTTGTTACACTGCCATATAATACATTTTGGGAATGCAGTTTAACTGCATAATTGGCATTATATGGCAGTGGAGACTCACATAATCCAGTTCAATGCAGTTAAACTTAATTCTAAAACTGTATGATATGGCAGTGTAGACGGGGCCTTAGAATGCCACAACCGCAAGATGAGATTTTTTTAATAAAAAATTCAGGCAGCAGCATTGATCCATATTAACAAAACCTTTATAACAAACTTTATGTCTACCAGTTCTATGTTTCTGATAAACCCAATAGGTCTCAATAATCAAATCACAAGCAAACTGATCCAGAACAGTTTGGAGTAAAATAGGGAAAGTTCCTTATATTTTCTATTTTTAATAAATCAGTTTCACCTCTTGGGTAAAGCTAATAGGATGTAGATGATGCTCTGCATCCTATTGGATAATGTCCCAACTGATCTAGATCCGTTTCCCTCTTCCCTTTACCCTCAACTACACAATGCACCTTACTTAGCCAGACTGCTGCCGCCTTGTGACTTTTTAACCTACTTTCCGATCAATCACTAGAGGGCAGCAGAATCGCCAGGAGATTCTTCAAATCAGAAAAAGTATTGTTTTCAAAGATCAGAAGATCAGACAGGTGACACTCTCAAGCTGTCAAGTGTGCAGTTCAAATCCGTCTCAATTACATTGCTAGCTTCAAAACTTCAAGTGCACTCAGAACACTAAGAAATAGACTTGATCCATATTTTGCATCCCCAGAGAAAGAGAGTCAAGATGGTCTCTTCTAAGCCCTTTTAGCTGGAAGAGAGTTAACAAGTAGACTATTCTGAAGCAGCAAGGAAGACAAATCTGTATATCTCAGCTGCTGGCAAGGAAATAAATATCCACATAGTTTTAGTTTTATGCTTATAGAATGAGGTGTTCCAGATATTCTGCAATCCAGCTTTCAAACCGATATCGTCACACCATGCAGCCATTTCTCTATTTCTGCTACATTCAGAATTAAAATGGACTACTCGCAGATTAGGGAGGCTAGAGACCTTTGTGTATCAGCATCAGAGATGGGCAATGGTTCTGCCCCACCTGTGGTTGGGCACCTATGTGTCCAACACACATTTTGGTGGCTCAAATGTTAGGCCTGTTTGGGTATATTTGACCCTGCTGATTCCAAAAATGGCATCAGTTTCCATCAGTTCTAGGTTTTGCAATACAGAACATATGCCATATCCCCGCCACCATTTGCTTGCCCATAGAAAATTACGATAAGAAACTACAGGTGATGCAGTCTATCTAATGCAGCTTTCAAAACCACAGCCCCTTAGGGCTAAAAACTAAGACACCAAGTATTCTTTACTTGAGCTGTGTAATCCTTCACCATCAATTATATAGTGCTTGGGAGTGATCCTGGATTCATCACTGAGCACTGGAACCCCAGGTTTTGGCGGTGACCAGGGGAGCATTTGCAAAGTTAGAACTTGTGCATTGGCTGCGCCCGTACCTTGGAAATCTGACTTGGCCACGGAAGTCCTCAGTCTAGTTACATCCCATATAGACTATTGCAACGTGCTCTTTGCCTTTGAAGACTGTTTGGTCCAGCAGGGGGCAGCCAGGTTGCTAATCGGAGCGGTGTCAGGGAACATACAACTCCTCTCTTGCGCCAGCTCCACTGGCTGCCAGTTTACTACTGGGCATAATTCAAAGTGCTGGCTTTAGTTTATAAAGCCCTGAATGGTTCTGGCCCAGCTTATCTGTCTGAACATATCTCTCTCTATGAACCATCTAGGAATTTAAGATCATATGGGGAGGCCCTGCTTTCGCTCCCACCTTCTTTGCAGGTGCGTCTGGTGGAGACAAGAGACAGGGCCTTCTCAGTGGTGGCCCTTCAGATGTGGAACTCCGTCTCTAGGGATATTAGATCAGCCCCTCCCTCCTGACCTTCCAAAAAAAGTTAAAAAAACTGGCTCTTTGAACAAGCCTTTAGAAATGCAGTGCAATAGAAAAACACGGGATTATGTAAGTTTGAAACATGGACAGGCCTAGACAATGCTACTGGAAAGTGAGATTAACATGAAGACATTGGTTACTATATGTTTTAATGGTTTTATATTGTTTTATAATGTTGTTTAAAAAGTTTTGACTGTATATTGTGGACTGTTATAGCAGTAGTTCTCAACCTGTGGGTCCACAGATGTTTTGGCTTACAATTCCCAGAAATCCCAGACAGTTTACCAGCTGTTGGGACTTCTGGGAGTTGAAGGCCAAAACGTCTGGGGATCCATAGGTTGAGAACCACTGTGTTATAGCATCAAATGGTTGCCAATCTGCAAGCTGCCATGAGTCGCCTTTGGGCTTTTGAAGGGCGGGATAAAAATATTGTAAATCTGTTTTATACTGTAAGTCTGTTTTATTCCGGCAGGCCTTTCAGCTGTATAATATGTTATCTTTTAAAAATTGTATCCTTTTCTGGAATCGTTTTAATCCGTGTTTTTAATGTTATTGTAGGTTGTGATTTTATGTCAATGTAAGCCGCCCCGAGCCACTGGGAGTGGCGGCTAAGAAATCTAATAAATAAATAATAACATCAGGAACATAAAAGTTACTCACTCTGCAATGCTCCATCCACAGTGGATCTTGCAATGTTCTTGCAAGGGAATTTCCTTGCTTTCTTTGTGAGCTCAGGTGAAGTTCACTGCTCAAAAAACCCACACTGTGACCATACTGGAATTAGAAAAATATAGACCAAAATTTATTGATTACAGCAATATAGCTGGCCACCACATAGTCCAGATGCAGACATCAGTCAATGCACCTGTTGATCAATGAGCCCAAACCTCTGACCTTCTGCTGGAGACAATCCATGGGTGGCTGACCCTTTATGTGGCACCCCTGCCACCAAGGAGCATTGGCACTTCTGTCCCGACTTGGAAAGCTTTACATTTTGTTGAGGGGAAGAGAAGGCAGGAGTATTTGGAAAAAGCAAGAGAAGAATGAGTACTTGACATCATGTAGATACACAATAAAAAGCGAATGAACGAATCACCATTTTGTAAAAGTATGTGGACATACACTAGCCAATTGCTAGTTTTAGGTAGAGCGGACCCAATAATTCAATGACAGTTGGGTAAGTTAGCAGTTTTGTAAATTCCACTGATGAAATGGATTTGTTCTAATTGGAACTAACTAATCGAATTAAGGTTATGACTTTTGCATGGCAATTCATGTTCACCAGAGACTGCGCCTCAGTATCTGTAGTTTCTCTCATATCATTGAAATGAATGCAACCAGGTGATCGTATCTCACCATTCTTGTAAGTCTGGTGAGAATCAAAGAGCAATTTAATTTAATTAGTTGGTCTTCCTCTCTATACTTTTGTTCAAGCAAGATTTTAATAGGGCACAGTGAATGCTTTGCTTGCTGCCATTTTAATATATTCTCCATTAATTTATCATTTTATGTGCAGTTCTTTCTCTAGTCATTTTCCCATTTCCTAATACCAGCACAAGGCCATGGTGGACTTAAGAACACAAGCTCAGGTGTCAAGAGCAGAGTGCCAATGATTAGCTACAAATCAACTTATGAAAGCACACCAGCTTGTTTGCAAATTAGACTTGTTAAATGTCTCATATTTATGGAATGAAAACACAGCAGTCGCATTGATAATGCGAGTTAAGCTAATCAAATACTGTTGGTATCAAAATAGATTTTAATTACAGATCAAGATTTTGTAAGGGCAGATGGAATAATTAGGAACTAGGCGTGCTTTTTTCTAAACAGTACAGCAACAGCTGGATAGATGAATGATTAAATTAGCATTTTAACTGATGATACCCATTTTTATTTTCTTTTTAAGCAATCATGGTTCTAAGTGTGCTAAATAGTTTTATTAATGAAAATTATCTTAAATGATTGTCAATTCAAACATACCATAATATTGTGTTGGGAATCATTTGTGCTGTCCTACATATGCAAATTGGTGTCAGAGAGGCATCAAAACCTTGTGATTGTGATGTTGGTTGGGAAGATATAGTAAAGCTTTGGAAAGGGCAGACTAACACATAGACAATGTGTAGGTGAACAGAAATGTGGCTAACAAGGAAGGCTGCAGGAGTCCTTTTGCATAAGTATGATAGAAAAGACAGCATACGGTGACTGTGTCTTCGCAGAGTTAAATATCCCCAGTGTTATGGCCAGCTTGGATAGCAAGGCCAAGGCAGTCTGTGCAAGCCTGTATAGAGGAAGATGAAGCAAGCACATCTGAGAAAGGTACAGAAGTGTCAAACCAAGCATCCTCAAACTGTGGTCCTAGCCCGCTTGTTCAACGGCCAGGAATTCTGAGAGATGGAGGTCCAAACATCTGGAGGACCACAGATTGAGATTAAATGTACCCACACCTTTGGAGTGTTATCTACAAAGGACAGGGATTCACAAGTCTCACAGATAAGCTGACAAACATGTGTTAATCAAACTTCAGCTGAGATCTTGAGATATAAAGCTTTCAGTGCTGTGATTCTCTCAATGCAGACATCATTATCTTGAGTCGAACATGCGTTTGCTCTAGACCTAGGACCTGACTGCTGCTTCTTGGTTTGTTATCAAAGGACTTCTGCCTTTGACTTTTAGAACTATGAATCTAGGCATTGGCTTCTTTGTTTGTTTGTGTGCTTGCTGGAGGATGTGGGTAGCTACACCTGCAGCAAATGCAAGATTCTAGGTCTAGCAACTTGAGGCCCATGTATCTACTAGGCATGTGTTGCACACCATGTTTCTATGATGGAAACAATTAGGAAATACATTTATCACCCAGGAACAAAAATCATAGTGTAAAGAAATAATAGTAATATGAGGGTGGTAGCTATGAAATGCTATGCTATTAGACTATAGACTCAAAATGATTTCAGTTTCCAAGCAGGGTTTGTGCTGATGTGCCAATGCCAAAGGCAACAATGGTGGCGGCAGCAGCCAGACTACCCAGTGTCCAAGCCTGCAGGTATTAATGCTATGCTATAATATTTGACATTAATGCTATGCTATCATATTTGACTCCAAATAATAGTTTGGTTGCCCCTTTGTGATGGTGAGTGTACAAGATAGCATCTATGCTATGCTATTAGACTATAGATTCAAAATGATTTCAATTCCCAAGCCAGGTTTGTGTTGATGTACCAAAGGCAATGGCGACAGCAGCAGCAGCCAGCCTATGCCAAGTATCCAAGGCAGCAGCCAGCTATTAATGCTATGCTATGCTTGCTAAAATATTTGACTCAAAATAATTTCCCGTTCCAAGTTGAATTGCTGCTGGGTGGGTCCATCCAAGGCAGCTAGCTATTGCTATGCTGTAATATTTGACTCCAAATAGTTTCAGTTTCCAAGTTCGGTTGCCCCTTTGTGATAGTGTGTGTACAAGGCAGGCGTTATTAATGCTATGCTATAATATTGTTTATTGAACTCCAAAAACATAGAAGTGTGTGGCCCCTTTGCAAGTCACTATTATTCAGCAGCCAGCAATAACTCAAAACAGAAAATGCCTAGCCAGTGGCCACTAATGGTCTCTTCCCTCTCGTCCTTCTCCTTTTCGCAACCAGCAATAACTCAAAATGGAAAAAGCCTAGCCCTGCCAGCAGTCACCAATGGTCTCCTTCTCCTTCATGCAAGAAGCTACCTTCTCTGCCTGTCTCCCTTCTCCCTGCCTGCCTGCCCCAAGCTCTACCCTTCTCCCTCGATCCATTCTAGAGTGTGAGTGGAGCCTGTGCCGGCGTGCACGGGAATTTAAAACCAAGATGCCCCACCGCCTCCTCCCCATTCCTTCAGCCCTGATTGGCTGAGAGGCATTCCAACAAACTTGGCTTCGCCTCTCAGCAGGGTTTGGTTGCTCTGTGATTTCTTTGCTGAAGTAATCAAAACTTTAGAATTGAAGCCCTCTTAAGCTTTGGACTGGATGGATATTGGGGTCTCTTCCAACTATGGTTCTGTGATGATACAATTCTATGTCTCAGTTTGATTGTTTTCTCTTGACCTTTGTAGAAAACAAGCCCTTGATTGTTCCTTACAGATCACCTTTCCTTTTTTCCCCAATTACTGAGTTGGTGTTTTCTTTTTCTTTATGATGTACAATTAGTCCTAGATTTTCATCTTCCTAGTGATGAACAGAAACCACATACAGGAACCAAGCTGTAGCAGCTTTTGTACTCACATCTCGATCCCTTTGTTATGCCCTGTCCTATCCTGCATGGATCAGATGGAAAATGAATATAAGCTTGCCATGAGTATCTAGTGTGATTATTCCTATTTATAGACATGATCTCATACTTGCTGCACTCTACTGGCATAAACATCCTATTTTCTAACATTTGTTTGGTAAATGCATTGTATGTCTTCCTGTCCAGAATCTGGTGACCAAATCAAATTTTTAATTCAAGTTTCTAAATCTTATGACTACCAAAACAATTATGAAAGGCTCAAAGCAATTTCTGATAACGCTTAAAACAATAACCAACCCTAACTGATTTCACACTATTAGCATTTTCAGTAACTAGAATTTCATTTGTGCATCCTCCCAAATCCATATTCCTCTTTTAGGAGGCTTTACTTTTACTCATTACATGCAGTCCCCAGTTTACAAACAAGATAGATGTTGTCGAAGACATTCATGGCCAGAATCACTGGGCTGCTGTGAGTTTTCCGGGCTGTAGATGGCCATGTTCCAGAAGCATTCTCTCCTGACGTTTTGCCCACATCTATGGTAGGCATCTTCAGAGGTTGAGGGGTCTGTTGGAAACTGAGAGAGAGAGGGGGTGCAATGTCCAGGGTGGGGAACTCTTGTCTGCTGGAGCTGTGTGTGAATGCTGCAATTGGCCACCTTGATTAGAATTTAATGGCCTGCAGTTTCAAGGCCTGGCTGATTGCTGCCTGGGGGAATCATTTGTTGGGAGGTGTTAGCTGGCCCAAGATAGGTTCTGTTGGTTTGTTCTTACGTTGAATTTGTATGTAAGTCAAAACAGGTACATTTTTAAAGTTTAACTCCAGTCAAAAAATATTTTTTCGGTTTGGCTAGCATAGGGAAGCATTAACACCCCTGTGGTGTTTGTTTTGCTGTCTGTGACCTTGTTTGGAAGATTTCACCTCACTTTCCATGAGGCTTTGGATTTTGAAAAAAATGGCTTTATGTGGAAACAAAGATCAGTGATCCAGCTTCAGCTGAGACACCTTTTCCCCATCAGAACCCCATCAGAATGATGCAATGACATCATTTGGAATTGCTGTTCCTGGAGGGAGGGGGAAATTGGGGGGAGGGTATGGGTAATGGGAGATACACATCTAAGAAATGTATAGTGTCATATAAGGTAAAGTGATTTTTTGAATAGTGTATATTGAGATAAGACAAAAGTTTGTTAATTGGATTGATGTATCAATAAATAGAGAAAAAAGAACTCTTTCAGGGGTGAATTTCCCTTCTGAGGGGTAGATTTCTCTCACTTTCTGTTGTCTCACACCTGTTTGTAGCTGTGAGTTGTGTGTAAATCAGATGTTTGTAATTCGGTGATTGCCTGTATTTCCTCTTAATGCACCGCTGATGCCAGGTGACTTTAACTGGAGTTGTTTCAAATATTTAAAATGCACCGTCAATCTCTAGGTACCATATATTTTTTGAAAAGAATAATCATGTAATAAAAGAACAAATGAAGGTGTAGAAACACAAAAACACAGCACAGTAAAAAAAAAGTTCATAAAACCATTAAAGTAATAAAGGGGGCACTAAATGAGAATGTTCTGATTGTCTGTAGCCTGGAGAGATTGGGCCTGTGTTTGTTGATGTGCAATGTGTGAATCAATCCTTTGGAGACTGAAGTCAAATGAGTAAAACTCTTGTGCCGGCTGAACTGCTGACCTGAAGACCTGAAGGTCGGCAGTTTGAATCCGTGAAATGGGGTGAGCTCCCATTTGTCAGCCCCAGCTTCCCATGCAGGGATATAAGAGAGGCCTCCCACAGGATGGAAACACATCCGGGCGTCCCCTGAGCAATGTCCTTGCAGACTGCCGATTCTTTCACACCACAAGCAACTTGCAGTATATTCTCAAGTCACCTCTGACACGATAAAAAAACAAAACTCCAGAATATTGACCAACTTGCTTTTGTATTAAGATACATGGTCACATCAATCTAAAGCAGGCATTCAGTGGTCTGTAAGGCACAAGCAAGTAACTTAGAAATTTTACTTTTTTGCTTTCAGGAGATTCAGGAGATTTTTGCTTTCAGGAGATGGAAAAAATGGGTTAAGAGACTCTGTGGGCCGAACCTTATTATTAAAACACATTGTTGTGCTGCAAAATGTGTGGTTTTTTTTACTGCAAGGGTTGAATTAGTTTCAAGCAAATCTGTCAGGACCTACATACTAGAACAATCCTAAATCACATTCCCTCTAGAGTAGGCCCCAACTTTGGCCCTCCAGGATTTATTTATTTATTTATTTATTTATTTATTTATTTATTGTTCATTTTTGTATGCCGCTCCTCCCAGCAGGTTCGGGGCGGATCACAGCAAAAATTACATGGGCGGCATGTTGTAACATGTCAACATGCGACCCTACAGTTGATAAAAACATAAAAACATAAAACCACATTTAAAACAGGTTACATCGTCAGAACACGGGTTGAGAGGACATATATCATAGTTTTTAGTCCGGTGTGCCTAATTAAAGGCCGGCCCGAAGAGGGCCGTCTTACATGCCCTCCGGAACGGGCCCAATTCTGAGATAGCTCGGGTACTGTCTGGGAGGGCGTTCCAGAGCACCGGTGCCGCCACAGAAAAAGACCTTTGTCTAGTCGTCGACAGGTGGCAGGAGCGGACTGATGGAATTAACAACAGATTTTGCTCATCTGAGCGCAGTGATCTCGGGGCGAGTACGGGGGTAAGGCGGTCCTTCAGGTACGCAGGGCCCTAGGCCGTGTAAGGCCTTAAAGGTCAAAACCAACACCTTAAAAGCAATTCGGTACTCGATGGGAAGCCAGTGCAGTTGCCAGAGAATAGGTGTAATATGCTCTCTCGCCGGCACTCCTGCCAGCAAGCGAGCCGCGGTGTTCTGCACTAGCTTGAGTTTCCGGATTGTCGACAGGGGAAGGCCAACGTAGAGGCCATTACAGTAGTCTAATCTCGAGATGACCGTCGCTTGGATTACCGTGGCCAGGTCGTCCCTGGACAGGTAGGGTGCCAGTCGCCTAGCCTGTCGGAGGTGATAGAATGACGTCCTGCTGACCGCAGAGACCTGGGCCTCCATGGTCAGCGAGGAGTCCAACACAACCCCCAGGCTCTTAACTGACGGCGATGGGTTAAGCCGCTCGCCGTCCAGGGTAGGCAACTGGCACCCACCCAGTCCAGGCCAACCAGGCCACAGGATCTCCGTCTTCGATGGATTCACCTTCAGCCGGCTGGCACGCAGCCAACCAGTCACGGCTTCGAGGCATAGATGGAAACAATCGGGTACGGAGTCCGGCCTGCCGTCCATTCTCAGCAAAAGCTGGGTGTCATCAGCGTACTGATAACACTCCAGACCAAAGTCACGGGCCAGCTGGGCCAGGGGGCGCATGTAAACATTGAATAATAAGGGGGAGGATGGCCCCTGGGACCCCACAGTTAAGTGGGAGTCTCGGAGACCTCCCCGCCCCCCTCCACACGTTGTCCCCGGTCCCGGAGAAAGGAGGCCACCCATTGAAGGGCAGTCCCCCCAACCCCGGAAGCGGCTAAACGGTGGGTCAACATTGCATGATCTACAGTATCAAATGCTGCTGTCAGATCTAACAAGACAAGCAGTGCTGATCCACCCTGGTCCAGCTGGCGGCGAAGTTGGTCTGTAATGGCGACAAGCACGGTCTCCGTCCCATGCCCAATACGGAAGCCGGACTGGAAGGGATCAAGTCCAGCTGTGTTGTCTAGGAACCGCTGCAGCTGATCCGCTGCCGCCCTCTCAATTACTTTGCCTAGAAAGGCAAGTTGGAAACAGGCCTGTAATTGGAGGAGCCGAAGGGTCTAAGTTCGGCTTTTTCAGCAGCGGTTTCACCATAGCCTCTTTTAGTCCCCCTGGGAAGACTCCTTGCTCAAGGGAGCTATTTATGATCGTGCCCAGGGGGCCTCGTAGCCCCTCCCGGCAGGATCTAACAAGCCAGGAGGGGCACGGGTCGAGGGAGCAAGTAGTTGGTCTAGCTGCAGCCAGTAACCTATCGACAGCTGCTGCGTCCAGCGGTTGGAAGCGGGTGAAGGTGGGCCCACCGAGTGGCGGCGGAGTCTCGAGTTCACTAACTGTATCAAGAGTGGCAGGAATGTCCCGGCGGAGAGTCGAAATCTTGTCAGCGAAAAAGTTCTGGAAGGCCTCAGCCGTTGGAGCCAAACCCCTATCATTTGGGACAGTTGGGATTGTTGTCAGAGACCGAATTACCTTAAATAATTGAGCTGGGCGTGAACTAGCTGACTCTATCAAGGAAGAATAGTGGACCTTTTTCGCTTCCTTGATAGCTTGCTCATAAACCTCCTTGAATTGTTTATAAGCTGATTTCGATGCTTTGTCACGGAGACTCCGCCACATGTCCTCTAGTTGTCTCTTTCTCCGTTTCATCGCCCGCAACTCCTCGGTATACCATGGCGAGCGGTTTCTACGGGGAAGGAGAGAACGCCTGGGGGCGATCTCGTCTAGGGCCGTGGAGAGATTGGTGTTCCAGTACTCCACTAGTCCGTCGACCGAGTCGCTGGGGAGTTCCCAATCCCTTAGAGCATTCAGGAACCTAGTGGGTTCCATGAGTCTCCTTGGGCGAACCAGAATAGGTTCTGCACCCTTACCGGGAGGAGGAGCCAATCCCAACCGGACTTCCAGGACGCTGTGATCCGACCATGGAACCTCCGTAATGGAGGTTAGGATCACCTGGATTCCGGCAGCGAAGATCAGATCTAATGTATGTCCTGCATGGTGAGTGGGGCCGGTCTTACAGAGTGAGAGTCCTAGTGCCTCCATGGTAGACACTAGGTCCACGGCTGCAGTTGACGGGGAGGTGGTGTCGGCGTGGACATTGAAGTCCCCCAGGACAATAAGTCTAGGAAACCTCAATGCCCACTCCGCAACCACCTCCAGCAGCTTAGGCAGACTTCCTGCTGGTGCGTCGGGTGCACGGTACACCAGCAGGAAGGCTACGCTCTCACCCAGATCCCACACCAGGCCCGCACACTCCATCCCAGGAATGTTCGCTGTCGGAATCATCCTGGAATTAATAGTGTCTCGGCTAAGAATGGCCACCCCTCCCCCCCGCCTCTCTGTCCTCATCTGATGACTGGCCACTAACCCTGGAGATGTTATCTCGTGCAGGATGACCTCGTCGCCTTCCTGGAGCCATGTCTCAGTGAGACAGGCAAGGTCGGCCCTCCTTTCTAGGAGGAGGTCCCTAATGGTCCCTGATTTGTTTCGCACGGATCTAGCGTTGGCCAGGATCAGAGTTGGAGGAGAGGAAGTTGGGAACTCGCCATCTGCGTACTTCGGGATAGCACGTAGGTCAGAGGGAGGACGAGCCTTCCTTCGGCTCCTCCGCTCTCTCTCACAAGGCCTACGGCTACCGTCCCTATTACCCCTGCCCGAGATCACGCGTATTGCCCGCCCCTGCCCATCCCTCTTAGGCGACCTGACTAGGTGTCCGGCTCCCTGCCCGCCCTCCAAAAAGGGCGGGGGTGCCAGGGTTGCTCAACCGGTCCTCGGCCAGGTTGATTTGGGGATTGGGGAAGCGCATGAGGGGAGTCCGCAGAGTCTCTGTGGCTCCAGTTGTTAAAGCTTGCCCCCCAGAAGGTCCTGGATCTATATCCCCCATTTTCTGGCTTAGCAATAGCCAAACCAGGGGGGGTCCATGGTGTTCACAGTCCTTCTTCTGTCCTGGTGGCAGCCCCAGAGACAGTCTCCGTCTGGGGGGGCGGCCTCACCTCTGTCTGGGAGTTGCTGCCCCGTGCCTTCGAAGCGGTGTTAGCCGCTTCCCTCTGTGGTCCCCAATAAACCGGGGACGCAGCTTGAGCCGGCACTTGATTTGTCCGGGGCTCGGTGTTCCCAGACACTGCTGGTAGCAATAGTGGACCTCCGGTCCCTAGATGGCGCTGTCTGTCTTCCTTCTCTCGACAACCTCCCCCCTCCAACAGGAGAGGGGAGGGGGAGGGCCTTGCGGCGGAAGGATGGATGTTGGTGGAGGCCGGAAGAGGCTTGTCTCTGCAGCATGGCCGATGACGGTGACGCTTCCGTCGGCGCCTCTTTTTCCGCCCGCCTCCTTCCCGAGGGTGGGGGGCTGGGGACTCCGCCTGCGTCACTTCCCTCATACCACTCCTCTCCTCCTCCGAGACGTCGGTCAGGGGGGCGGACGCCGAGGCTCTTCTCTTCCGGCGCCGTCGCTGGTGTCGTGTGCGCCTGCGCTCCGGCACCTCCTCCTCCGTCTGCGGTGGGAGGGGGGACGCGTGGTCTCCCTGGGCATCTTCAAGGACGCGCGCCATCTTACCTCTCGCTCTCAGCTTGTTTCTAATCGAGAGCGAGAGGGAGGCGCGCCGCGGCCGAAAGGAGTTTTGGACTTCAACTCCTACAATTCCTAACAGCTGGTAAATGTTTTGGACTTCAACTCCTGCAATGCAGAATTGTGGGAGTTGAAGTCCAAAACACCTGGAGGGCCGAAGTTTGCCCATGCTTGTTCTAGAGCAGGGGTGCTCACACTTTTTCAGCATGCAAGCTACTTATAAAACAACCAAGTCAACATGATCTACCTCCCCACTACTCAGAGAGCCATAAAAGCAAAATATTTGGAAATTTATTTCAGTGAGAGCCATATAATATATTTTAAGACTGAATTCAACTAAATGTGAGTATAAGACCCTGAATTTATTCATAATAATAATGATGATAATATTCATTCAGCCTCTGCTACTACTAATAATAATAGTAACAACAACAACAACAGGTTCCTAGAGTAGGAGACCTCCAAGGGCCATCCAGTCCAACTTCCTTCTGCCATAAAGGAAAAACACAATCAAAGCATTCCTTGCAGATGGCCATTCAGCCTCTGATAATAATAATAATAATAACAATGGGTTCCTAGAATATGAGGAGACCTCCAAGGGTCATCCAGTCCAACTTGGGCGGTGTCGGGAGCCTGTGAGCAGGACTGAGCCTTCCTCCTACCCTGTCGGCGATCTACCAGAATGCCCTACGCGATCTACCAGTAGATCGCGATCTACCTAATGAGCACCCCTGTTCTAGAGTCACTCTTTACACCATCCTCGTTGTATTCTCATCAGTTGAACTCAACTATTTATACATCTAATAAAATATATGCCATAACAATCTTAATAAAGTTTATGCCTCAACAAAGTAATTCATACAAAGGTAACCAAAATCCAATCACCCCATTCATAAATTTGAAAAATGAAACCCGAGAGAATAACTGTGACTTTATACTATTACTTTTAATATCCATTACATGATTATTAATGGATACAGTGCACATAAATTATTGCTGTGTTTATATTGATCCAAAGAGGTTCTTCTTCCTTTGCAGCAGAGTCCAAACAATAAAGGGAATTAAAAAGGCTTTGGCTATATACATTTTGACATATATCAGAGAGTTCCAAAAAGCTGAATAGTACAGCATGCTAATCCTTGAAAAATTAATCCTGAGTATTACTGATCAAACAGACTGCTTCCTGTAAAAGAAGCAGGGCATACTAATCACATTCAGGAGGTTTCTAATCTAGGATTATCTTCAGAAAGCATCACATTACATGCCCCCTTAGGAAACTGCTTGGGTTTAAAAATAAATAGCTTTTCAGATGCTAGATGCTCATTGCTCTAATGCCAGTATAGCCTTATTTCATCCCCTGAATTGCTTGTTGCCATGCATCAAAAGTTGCAGGATGAATACAAGCAAGATGATGAGATCTGCCATCTTTCCATGACTACTTTCATATTGTCTGTTGCTCAGAATGGCGAACTAGGATTGAAATCAGTGGGTCATCACCAGTTCAAAATATTGACTTGCCCTCACACTGTACAGACAAAGGTGCATTCATCTTATCTTGCAAAGAGACTGCTGCATGATTCAGCACTCATAAGTTCTTCAAAATGGGGTGTCTATATAAATATGGTTATCGTTATTAGACCAAAAGAATGAGAAGTAATATAGTGATAGTATATAATAGTGAAAGTTGTGGCGGAATGTAAAATAAACCACGTGTAGTCCACGTTTGATCAGCCCACACACTGCCTTGTCAGGGAAAGAAAATATTCCACGCAGATGAACAGTAAAGAACAAGTAGTTTACTCTTCTTAGTTCAGAACAATATATGTACAATATGATCAGTTTCACCAACTCACATAATGTTCTTTTAGAGAGATTTCAAATGGTATTTCTTTGTCCATATGGGAGACCTTATTTCAGCAACCAAGAGGAGCCCCTGGTGGCACAGTGGTTAAGCCTTTGTGCCGGCAGAACTTAAGACTGACAGGTCGGAGGTTCGAATCCGGGGAGAGCGTGGATGAGCTCCCTCTGTCAACTCCAGCTCCCCATGCGGGGACATGAGAGAAGCCTCCCATTAGGATGGTAAAAAATCAAAAGATCTGGGCGTCCCATGGGCAACGTCCTTGCAGATGGCCAATTCTCTCACACCAGAAGCAACTAGCAGTTTCTAAAGTCATTTCTGACATGAAGAAAAGCAACAAAGAAGCAAATTAGTCTCTCTCTCTCTCTCTCTCTCTCTCTCTCTCTCTCTATCTCTATCTCTCTCTCTCTCTCTCTCTCTGCTTCTCTGTTCATCTGTGTACACCTGCATAGCCCATATTGGGCACCGGGAAGTGGCGCAGCTGGCTAAGTGTCAGCTGCATAAGATCTCTCTGACCTGTAGGTCATGAGTTCGAGACCTGCCCAGGTCAGGGTGGGTGCCTGAACTTAAGTGTAGCCTGCTGTCGACCTTTGCAGCCCGAAAGACAGTTCATTTGTCAAGTAGGAGATAAAGGTACCACATTAAGTGGGGAGGCAAATTTTGACTGATTTATGAGCCCATTAAGAACTCCAGGAATCGCTGAAAAAGGAATGCGGAAGAACAACAAGGGAAGCTGGAAAACGCTGAGAGAGAAGGAGTGCGTGAGCTCCCCCTGGTGGCCAGAAGTTTGTCACAAGTTTACCAGAAAAATTGCCTCTTTGTACATCTTTGTTCGTATATGTTCGTCAATATATGTATATATGTTAAAAACTGCAGGGATTGTCTGCAATGTATATGTACCGTAATCCACTCTGAGTCCCCTTCGGGGTGAGAAGAGCGGAATATAAATGAAATAAATAAATAAATAAATAGCTTGAGCCTGAACAAAAATGTAACAGTATCCAAAAGTTCCAGGCTCAGCCATCTCCCCATGCGTTGCCCAATCAATCAGCTTCATGCACCTTATTTTACAGTTGACACACTCACAAAAACACACACTGATTCCTTGCATTCCCCAACAAACGTATGTATGCATCTCTTCCCAGTTTCCATTTCATTGGAATCGAGTTACAATACTGACAACTAGAACAGGCTGCTTAGCTGAGTCACAGTTTGTCAAAAAATGTGGAGGAGGCACTGGACTTATTTTGTCCTAATACATTAAACAGAGCGAGTCAGCATGGTGTAGTAGTTTGAACACTGGAATATGACTTCGTATATCAAAATTCAAATCCCCTCTTAGTCATTGAAACCCACTGATGACCTTAGGTAAATCACATTCTTTCACTCTCCGAGGAAGGCAAAGGGAAACCCCTCCTCTGAACAAATCTTGCCAAGAAATCCACACAATAGGTTCACCTTAAGGTCATCATAGGCTGGAAATGACTTGAAGGCACACAACAAGAACATTAAACTGGTTAAAATGTCAAAAGTGTCCCAGTAGCAAAAATCAATACACTTTTTGGGATAGTTCTTGTCCTAACAATGTATTGTTGGTGGAGGAAGGGAAAAACTCTGTATGTGACAAGACCTTTTGGAAAATATCTGGATTGCCATACATTTTTTACACATTTTTCCTTTTCTTTCTCTATCACATTTATTTATCCCTACCTTTATGGCTTTACTTCACTGCCTTTCACATGAACGCATTTGCTGGTACAGGGAAAGGTTAAGTGTGTCAAAGTGGCTAAAAGTCAGCACAGTCTGGGATTGCATTACCAGCAACCTACTCAATGGCTGGCAAATGGGTGCTTCAGCAGGACTTGTGAAAGGGAGAAATCATTATGATCCATTTAACCAGCAGGTTGCACACCTCAGAGATGATTTCAGGGAGCTTTTGAATGAGCTGAGATGTGAATGACTAGGAAAATAGCATTTGTTAAAATCAAAATAAGGATGCCATCTGGCTTTCTGTAATGCAACTCACATTTTTGCTCGTATCACTTAAAATATTTTGGAAACTTGAACAATTTTGGCAGATAACCTCAGGAGATCTCAGGACCAGCTCTGCCACCAACTACTACCCCTGGCATCAAATGCACCATACCAATGGTTCTCAACCTGTGGTCTGTGGACCACCAGTGGTTCCCAAGAACTAAAATATGGTCCGCGGCCTCACCGTTACTACACCATTGCAACGAGAGCGAGTGGTCTTGCGAAACCCTCTTATAGTGCTGAGGCAACAGGGATGTCATGAGGGGAGAGGCTGACTACCCATGAAAGGCACAACAAGCTTCCTGACTGTTGCTTCTCCATGTGGTGCCTGGAAGTTGGTGTCTTGTTTTTAGGCGTGTTCCCAGGGTTGCATTCGATAGGCCATATCAGTTCTAGATCATTAAATGTGGTTGTCTGTGGGTGAGCAGATGCTGACTACTGGATGGCATATATTCTGTATCAGAAACTAGAGCTGATGTAGTCTATCCAATGCAGTTTTCTCAATCAGCACCCCAAAACACAAACTGAATCTAAAGTTGACCAAAAAACCGATTCATAATCCTTTTGGTACTAATGTTGGAGGGTGCTCCCTGGTCAAAATGGTCCTTGGTCAAGTCATCACTGGTCAAAGCGGTCCCTGATCAAGTGGTCCCTGGTCAAAAAAAGGTTGGGAGCCACTGCACTATACCAATAAAAGACTGGCCACATCCCGTTGTGGTTATCTAATTGTTATTGTATGAATAAGGATTTTATTTCATGAAGCTGCTATCCATAACATTAGCTCCATCAGGGATAGTAGAAATTACCGGAATGGTGGGCCTTGTTATTGGACATTTTCATTCATGGTGCAATTGCAATGCTTTACCAATACGAGGTTTCATAGCCATGTGTCCAATTAGCAGAGTAACTCCATCCCCGGCAGCCCAACCCTCCTCCTCAGTTTCCAGCCTCGTGGAGGGTGTGCATGTGTGCCGGGTGTGCATGTGTGCCAGGTGCGCGCGGAAGCAGCTAGTTGTATGCATGCACACCCGGCGCGCATGCGCGCCCTCCATGAGGCCAGAGAGCGAGGGGGTGCCAAAATAATGTCTGCTTACCATTTTCAATTACCTTCGTCCAGTCCTGCTCACCGACCAGCACTGGAAAGCATGTCTTTGGATCCTGATTCATAAATGAGGTGCCTTTTCAACCGTACTTCGTTGGGCATCCTTAAATAGTTTTTCACCATAAACTCTCTATTCCTCTCTTTCTTTTTTCCTGACCATCTGTTGAAATGTATAAATAAATACAAGTTGCAAGTCCAGTTCCCCTTTATATTGCATAACAGTTTAGTTATATGCAGACAGATTTTCAGCAACTCCAGAAATTTATGATGTTGTTAGATTGAATTAAGAGGGGGGGCTGGTGGCTCAGTGATTAAACTGCTGAGCTGCTGAACTTGCTGACCGAAAAGTTGCCAGTTCGAATTGAGAGTGGGGGTGCGCTCCCAGGACTGTGGCGCAGCTGCCTGGGAGTCAGCTGCATTAAGATCACTACTGACCGAAAGGTCATGAGTTATTTATTTATTTACTTTATTTATATTCCGCTCTTCTCACCCCGAAGGGGACTCAGAGCGGATTACAGTACACATATTTTGCAGACAATCCCTGCAGTTCAACATATGACATATAAACATGTGACATTTATCACAATACAGAACAGTACATGCATTTGACATTTTTAGACAAACAGAGGCAAACTTTCTGGCCACCAGGGGGAACTAGCGCATTCCTCCTCACTCTCAGCGTTTCCTTCCAGCGTAGCTTTGTTGTTTCTTCCGCATTCCCCAGCGATTCTTTATGGTATCATAAATCAGTCTAAATTTGCCTCCCCACTTTAATGTGGTACCTTTATCTCCTACTTGACAGATGTAACTGTCTTTCGGGCTGCAAAGGTCGGCAGCAGGCTACACTTAAGGTCGAGAACCCACCTCGTCCTGGGCAGGCCTAGAACTCATGACCTACTAGTCAGAGAGATTTATGCAGCTGACACTTAGCCAGCTGCGCCACATTCCCGGTGCTCGAAGCCAGCCCAGGTCAGAGTGGGCTCCCAACCAAAATTGTGTAGTTTGTTGTCGACCTTTGCAGGCCGAAAGACAGTTGCATCTGTTAAGTAGGAAATTTAGGTACCACTTTGTGGGGAGGCTAATTTAACTGATTTACGAGGCCATAAAATCTCCAGGAAATATGCAAAGAATGAGGAAGTGACAACTCCCCTGGTGGCTGGAATGTTAAATAGCCTCTGAGTGTCTGTCTATATATGTTGTGTGTCTATGGCATTGAATGTTTGCTATGTACGTATATGTACATTGTAATCCGCCCTGAGTCCCCTGCAGGGTGAGAAGGGCAGAATATAAATACTGTAAATAATAAATAAATAAATTAGCTCCAGCTTCTACCAACCTAGCAGTTTGAAAACATGCAAAAGTGAGTAAATCAATAGGTACCGCTTTGGTGGAAAGGTAATGGCTCTCCATGCAGTCATGCTGGCCAGTGGCCACATGACCTAGGAGGTGTTTATGGACAACACTGACTCTTTGGCTGAGAAATGGAAATGAACACCCCCCACCCCCACCCCCAGTCGAACATGACTAGACTTAATGTCAAGGGGAAACCTTGACCTTAACCTTTTTAGACTGAAGGGTTGAAATATTTAATATAAGTGTTAAAATATTAAATATAATTGATGTGAACCATTAGGATTGTGTATTTATATCAATAGAAATATGTGTTGCCCTTTCCTAAATTATGGATATTAATTTATTATTGTATTTATGTTTATTCTAATGTAGTCTCTGAAGGAGGGCAATCAATAATTAAAAAGACAAAATGCATCAGTCTTTTTTATCAAACCAAAACACCTATTTAAGGAATAATACATAACCATCAAACTTCATATGAAGATCTGTTTTTTAGGTTGAACTGCAATCCGTACCCACTATGAAACAGTTTGATGGCCGTTTGCCCACAACCACAGTTGGAAATGACCCACTGATTTTCTACACAAATGGGATTGAGGTGTGAATATCTAAATCTGATGCTTCTCATCAGTGCTCAGTTTAACAATCCACAGTCCAACTTGAAGAAATGATTGCATGAATTATACTTCAGATACCACAGATAGCATTTGTCTGCACAGCTCAGAGCTGTGAGGTTCCTTTGGTTTTGCATTACACAAAAAAGCTGGGTAAGGTGAAATGTGTATTAAGAGAGATGTTGCAACACAAACTGCCAAATCCATCTCCTGTTTCGAAACAAAGTGGGTGAAAACATTACGTGCTGAAGAGGGAAAAAAGGCCAGAAATTATCACATACACATGTGCTTTTAAAAATGTGAAGAAACATTTAATCCATATTCTTTTCAGTAAACAGTCACTTGTTATTTCTCAAAAGGGTTATTTATTTATCGTGTCAGAAGCAAATTGAGGGTACAGTTTTTAAAAACACAAACGAATTCTAAAACTTGGGATTAAACTAAATGTCATTTGACCAGTAGCTGACCACTTGGAGTGCCTCTGGTGTTACTATAAGAAGATCCTTCATTATGCATGTGGCAGGGCTCAGGCTGCAGTTTAATAGGTGGTCTGTGGTTGGCTCTTCTCCACACTCACATGTCATGGTCTCCACTTTATAGCCCCATTGCTCAAGGTTGGCTCTGCATCTCGTGGTGCCAGAGCGCAGCCTATTTAGCGCCTTCCAAGTCTCCAAGTGTTCCATGTGCCCAGGAGAGAGTGTTTCATTCGGTATCAGCCATGGTTGAGGTTCTGGGTTTTAGCCTGCCACTTTTGGACTCTCGCTTGTGGAGGTGTTCCTGCGAGTATCTCTGTAGATCTTAGAAAGCTATTTCTTGAATTAAGGCATTGGCGGGCTGGCTGATATCCAAACAGAGGATGGGCCGGAGATGTCACTGCCTTGGTCTTTTCATTACTGGCTGCTACTTCCCAGCAGATGTCAGGTAGTGCAATACCAGATAAATAGTATAATTTCTCCAGTGGTGTGGGGCATAGACATCTTGTGATAATGCAGCATGTCTCATTAAGAGCCACATCCACTGTTTTAACATGGTGAGATGTGTTCCACACATTGGGCATGTGTATTCAGCAGCAGAATAGCAAAGCACAAGGGCAGATGTCTTCACTTTGTCTGGTTATGATCCCCAGGTTATGCCAGTCATCTTTTGTATTACATTATATCTAGCACCCAATTTAGTCAAGCAGTACTTCTTATAAATCAGAGCATGGTCCAGGGTAACTCCCTGGTATTTGGGTGTGCTGCAATGCTCTAGTGGAATTCTTTCCCAGGTAATGCTCAAAGCTCAAGATGCTTGTCTGTTCTTAAGGCAAAAAGCACACATCTGCATTTTAGATGGATTGGGAATCAGCTGGTTTTCCTGCTTGCAGCTTAAAAGTGTTGAAGGCAATATATCTAACCCTCTAAAACAACAGCAGTTTCTGAAAAATTCCCATGTTTAAATGCCTCGGGTTTGCTGCTTTCTTCCCAGTTTGCTCTTTGCTTCTTAAGTGCTTGCATAAGTTTGTCACTTGTTGTGTGCCTTCAAGTCATTTCTAGTTTAAGGTGATCCTTGGGTAAATTCATCATGGAGTTTTCTTGACAAAATTTGATCAGAGGAGGTTTGCCCTTTGCATTCCTCTGAGACTGAAATAGTCTGGCTTACACAAGGTCATGCAATTATCACTTAATCTGACACAAATAGTTTCCTAGCTCTCTGTTTAATACTCTTCAGTACAGAGCACTAAAATTTAGCCTTTTCCTGCTGATCTCTCCAATGATCACCAAGAAAAAGAAGAAACAGCATTCTGTCTATCAGCCAAATAGTATAGTGAATAAAAATGGGGGGGGGGGCTTGACTGTGTAAATGCATTAACATGGGTATTTGCAGTGCCATTGGATCCGTATTTCTATGAAGTGCCTCCAAGATGGATTAACTTGAACTTCCATTTAGAGGCATGTTATTATATAGCAGTGGTTACCAGCCTGTGGCCCATGGACCATCAGTGGTCCACAAGAACACAAATATGGTCCACAGCCTCACCATAACTACATTGTTGCCTCGATACCACGCAGCAACAGGAGCGGCTGGTCTTGCAAAACCCTCTTATAGTGCCGAGGCAACAGGGATGTTGGAAAGGGAGAGGATGACTACTCACAAAAGATTACTACTACCACATCAGCTCTAGGTTATTAAATATTGTTTTCTGTGGGCGAGCAGATGGCAACTACTGGATGGCATATGTTCTGTATCAAAAACTAAAGCTAATGTTATCTACCCAATTCAATTTTCTGAATCAGCATCCCAAATAACTAAACCAAGTCTAAAGTTGACCAAAAACTGATTCATAACCCTTTCAGTACTAATGTTGGAGAGTGGTCCCTGGTCCAGTGGTCCCTGGTCAAAAAAAGGTTGGAAACCACTGCTATATAGTAACCTTATGACTGTTGAATCAGCTGATAATAGAAACCGCTGGTTAGAAGTTCAGGTTAAATCTGATTTATGCTAGTAAATGTGGGAATGGGAAAATATCACTCAATCATAATTAGGGGTTTTTTTTTCTTTTTAAAGGCAAGGGATAAACAATGTAGGCAGTTTAAAAATCTGTATGTCTAAGCGGAACGCATGAGAAGGGTCAAATTTAAGGAACACACTGTACATACTTTGCACTTAGATCCTACACTGATGTCATTTTGGATGTACTGAAACTATTATTGGCTCGGTATAAATCAAGGACACAGGAACATAATGGAGTATCAAGTGAAGTAAAACTTTTGTATTTACAAACTGTACCATTACACAATTATGGAAGGAAACTTGAAGGCGAAATTGAAACGTAAAGCTCGAAAATTATGTTGTAGAAACGAGCAACTGGAAGGGTCTGAAGCAAGTCCCCTTTGAGGAATAGTTACAACATTTGGATTTCTTTAACAGAAATTTGCAATGGAATGGGAATATGTGATGGAAGAATGAACTGAGAGGGAATGTCTTCTCTCTTTCATAATGCTAGAAGGATCATGTAATGACACGGGATGTTGAGAAATAATACATTTTATTTATATTTTGCTTTATCTCCCCAGAGGGGCACAGAACAGATTACAGTACACATATAAGGCAGACATTCAATGCTTTTTACACATATAGTGAACAATGACATACAACACAAAGTTAAAGACTTTCCCCTTTTTCCATCTCCGGCGTCTGGAGGCAATACTCAACTCCAGCCACAGGGAGGTGCTCTTATTCCATATTCCATGCTGAGGAGCCTGTTGTCCATATACATCTCTGATTGTGTTGCCGGCATGTCTGCATCTCTGCACGGGGCACCATTTTACTTTCCTGCTGAGGCGGTACCTATTGACCTACTCGCATTGCATGTTTTCAAACTGCTAGGTTGGCAGGAGCTAGGGTTGACAGGAGCTCACCCAACCTGCGGCTTCAAACTGCCAACCTTTCAGTCAGCAGCTCTTCTGCAGCTGGTGGTTTAACCTGCTGTGTTACTGCAACCCTCCAATAATAGAATAACAGAATTATATAGAATTGGAAAAGATCTCAAGGGACACCCAGCCCAACTACCTGCCATCCAAGAATCAAAGCAGTCTTGATAGATGACCACCCAGCCTCTTTTTAAAAACCTCAAGAGGAGGAGACTCTGCCATTCTCTGAGGCAGCATATTTCATGTTGAACAGCTCTTATTATCAGGAAGTTTTTCCAAATATGTATGATGAATCTCTTTTCCTATAGTCTGAATCCTTTGCTCTGTATTCAATCTCTAGAACAGCAGAAATGAGGTCTCCCTCTTCAATATGACATCCTTTCAAATATTTAAACATAGCTATCATGTTCCCCCTTAGCCTTCTTTTCTTCACAAAATACATGCTGGCTGGTATTGGGAAGCCCTTGCGCTTTGCTACTCCGCTGCTAAACATTCCAGCTTTTTTCAAGTGTAACCACATTACACAATTATACAAATGTCAAATTGCTTCAGTTGCCCCTGCTCCATCCCATGGAGTGTTGAAATTTGTAGTTTTGTTACTTCTCTGCCAGAAAGTTCTGATGCTATAGTCGAAGAAAATTCAAAGTCTTACACCACGTAGCAGATCCCAGTGTTCTTTTGGATCCATTGTTAGGATCAGTATTCTTTAGGATCTTTAGGATCATTGGCAGATAGATTGCATGAAAGGCCAATGGATACTCCACCACAGAGATCAGAAGAGCTGCAAGACAAGAACAAGCCGGAAGAGTAAGGACAAAGATCCACTCAGAGGAAAAGTGCTCTTGCCATACATCAAGGGAACCACTGAGCGCATGGGGAAGCTGTGAAGAAACACAACCTATAAACTATCTACAGACCCACTAAGAAAATCCAACAAATGCTAAATTTAACAAAGGACAAGAGGGTTTGTCTCACCTCTGCAGGAGTCTACCGAAGACCATGCAGTTTTGGACAAGTCTACATAGGGACCATCAAACGCAGCAGCATTGCCCAAACACGAATCAAGGAACATGAAAGGCACTGCAGACTAACTCAACCAGAGAAGTCAGGCATAGAAAAGCACCTGATGAACCAACCTGGACACGGCATATTATTTGAGAACACAGAAATGGTGGACCACTCTAACAACCACCATGTCAGACTACACAGAGAAGCCACTGAAATCCACAAGAAATGTGTAGACAATTTCAACAGAAAGGAGGAAACCTTTCAAATGAACAAAATCTGATAACCAGTATTGAAAAAACTCTAAAATAAGGACAGTAAATAAATAACACTAAAAAAAGAGGAATTCCAGACAAGAATTAATCAAGGCCAGTTAACACCTCCCAACAAAGGATTCCCCTAGGCAGCAACCAGCCAGGCTGTGAAGCTGCAAGGCCATTCAATGCTAATCAAGCTGGCCGATTGCAACAGTTATACCTGCTTCAAACGGACAAGAGTTCTTTCTCCCACCCAGGACATTCCACAGATATATAAACCTCACATACTTAGTTTCCAACAGACCCCTCAACCTCTGAGGATGCCTGCCATAGATGTGGGCAAAACATCAGGAAAGGATGCTTCTGGAACACGGCCATACAGCCTGGAAAACTCACAGCAACTCAGTGATTCCAGCCACGAAAGCCTTCGACAACACATTGAAATGAAAAGGCTGTAATTGTGCAGTGTGGTCACAATTTTTCAAAAATCCAAGAAAACTGAACCTGCTCAATATTTCTCTAAGAGACAGAATTATAAACGGCAGAGGAGCCATCCTTGGACCAGAGGCTTCATTGCTTTGGGAGGACTAAAAGAAGGCTGGTGTCCCACTAGCTATGATGTCGTAAATTGGACTTACAACCTTGTAACTATTTCCTATTCAAATACATGATCGTTGTGTACTTACCAGAATCATAAATAGATGAAAACTAAAGAAAGTAAAGTAAATAGGTTTATTTGTTCAAAATAAGAACATCAACTTTCACTTAGCCCAGCCATAAAACCTTTATGATGGATTTGAACTAATGCCATGCTGGCAATAAAAGTTGCTCTTTAGCACATGAATCTGTGTTCATGTGCTATTCATGTGAGTCTTGAAAGCCAGAATTCCTAATCAAGGATGGCCAATAGCCATGTTGGCTAAAGAACTCTGGGATCTATAGCCTCAAGAAGTAACTTTTTCATATTCTGAGCATGACTATTTTTATATTTGTGATTTAGAGCAGGGCTGTCCAACTGGCGGCCCGGGCTGTACACAGCCCCCAGCCTGTTGACACGGCCCCGCTATGCCCCCGGCCGCTTGCATTCCTCCTCTTTAGGCTGAGTGAGGTTCCCACCGGCGCCCTGATCGGTGCGCCGGTGGGGAGAGGCAGAACAGGGAGGGGGGCGTGCCTAAAGAGAAGGAAGGCAAGCGCTTGCTTTCCTCCTCTTTAGGCTTTTCTCTGTTTCTGCGTTCTCCCACCGCGCCCTGATCGGTGTGCCGGTGGGAGAGGCAGAACAGGGGAGGAGGCTGGCGTGACACTTTAGGAGGGGGGGTCACGCCAGCCTCAGAAGCGAAATCGCCGCTTCTGAGGCTGGCGTGACACTTTAGGAGGAGGGGCCGGGGGCGTGGCTGGGGCAGGGCCGGGGGTGGGGCCGGGGGCGGGGCAGAGCACCCCCCCAGGTCATTCGTGACTGGAAGTCCGGCCCTAGGTCCAGTAGAAGTTGGACAGCACTGATTTAGAGGAACATTCAGTTAAAGCAATAGTCACAATGATAGTTAAACTTTATCCATCTTACTTAATTTTTATCTGAAAATATCAAATTAGTGATTAATTTGCTTTCATCAGGATGTTTGCGGAAACTTGATTAAAAACAGCAGTGCAAATTGCAAATATTTGTAGTCTTTCATCAAGCAAATACTATCTTGTTGAGTTATTCACATCAATAAACATTCATAGATGGCACATAAATAAGCGAGGGCATAGCATTTTCCACAGAGGAATCATGTATTTGCATGTGATTAGACCAAAAATGTTTATTACCAAAAGGTCAGGATACAATTGATGTGCGAAATAGATGACTAAAAGCAGAAAACATTACTTTGAAGAAAAAGCTTATTTGCTTCATTATCTTTGTTTTTATTTTTCATCTAAATCTTTCACTCTACGAGTGTTTTCCAACAAAAGACACCTGGCCTGGCATTTCCACCAAAGGCACTGCACAATCACGCTGTGTTTCCAAGCACTTCTAATTTGGCTTTCCTTGATGTTTTGCTTAATGAAAAGATATGTTTGAGGCAATGTGAAGGGCTACAACTGGAAGTCCAGCAATAGTCTGAGAATGAGGTTTTGGCTACCACGCACCCTATGGAGTGCTAAAATTCCTTCAATAGGTGTGCCAGAGCTGTATGAGCTGTATTTAAGTCCAGTCAGAGTTAAATATTGAGACCATCTTAGAAAACGTTGAACACCATACAAGAAAGAGAGAAGAAGAAGAAATAAAAATTCAAGGGTCTCAGTTTGGCCAGATATGTGTCTATCTCTCAAAAATAGACTCAGGAGGAAAGAAAGCCTAAAATTCTTGACAGTTAATGAATTCTTATTTTGATTCAACTATATAGTCTCCAATCTGTTCCCTGTGTAGCAAGTTCATCTTCCAAGTAGTTAAGATTGTTAAGACTTGAGAAAGTGCAAGTCGCTTTTGATGTGAGATAATTGGCTGTCTACAAGGACATTGGCCAAGGGAGATCTGGATGTTTTGATGTTTTACCATCATTGTGGGAGGCTTCTCTCATGTCCCTGCATGGGGAGCTGGAGCTGACAGAGGGAGCTCATCTGCGCTCTCCCTGGATTCGAACCTCCAATCTGTTGGTCTGCAGTCCTTCTGGCACAAGGGTTTAACCCATTGCACCACCGGTGGCTTCATACAGCAACCCTATGATCATAGGTTTTTCCTGACAAGATGTTTGCCATGACCATCCTCTGAGGCCAAGAGAGTGCAACTTTCCCAGGGCCACCAAGTGGGTTTCCATTATGGTCATCCAATTATTGTGATCCTTTCCTTTTTTCCAGGATTTTTCCAAGTTGTTCCCTGCTATGGAAAAACTGTCATTTCTAAAAATAAAAAAAAATAAAGTAGTAATGGAATAGTGCTATAAACTACATTTCAGAGGAAGGACCTGGCAAACCACCTCTGAATGTTTCTTGCCTAAGAAAATCCTATGAAATTCATGGCATCACCATAGATCGACTTGGAGGAACACACTGGGATAGTGAAGCTTTGGGACTGTAATCACTTATCACTGAGAAGGATAAGAAGGAGAAAGAAAGGTCAGGGGAAGGCAAAAGGTTTTTCCGTGATAAAGTGTGTGCACCTGTGCCTTCAAGTCACCTGTCAATTCTCGGTGAATCCATGAATTCCGTAGGATTTTCTTAAACAAGGAATATTCAAAAGTGGTTTTGTGAGGTCCTTCTTTTGAAATATAGCCTACAGCACCTGATAATATGCATTGGTGGACTCCCATCCAAGTGCTAACCAGGACTAACTGTGTTTTGCTTCCAAGAGCAGACATGATCTGGTACTTTTAGGATACTTATGCTCTTCTATTATGGTACCTTATTATTATTGCTTTGTTTAGCTTCACCCAACTGTTTCTGACACTACTAAGTGACCTGATGCTTCGTACATTACAAAACTCATAACATCAATGTAAATATGTTGATGTGTTTACAATTTTCTAGCTGTATTTCCCTAGTCCATGGAACCATGCCCTGATGGAACTTGACCTTTTGTTGCAACCAATGACAAGGTAGGCTCTGCATCTTGAGCATTTGTGTTGGATTATTTGCCTGACACATCCCAGTAACATCCCTGCAAGACTAAACCCAGCACATACAATGCTTTATGACATTGCACTGTTGTACCAGTCAGTACGTCTTATTCCACATAAGCACTGGCTGGAGAAGAAAGACTTATTTTTTAAAGATTTTTTGTCTCATCCTATTAGCATTTATATAACTTCAGATCTGACCTTTTCTAGTCAAACTGGTAGACTACAATTGGTTCCAACCATCCACAAAATATTGTCAATATGTACCGGTGAAATAACCACTTAGGAATGCTACTGAAGTCTTGTGATAAAATTAGTATTCATTATAACTATTCTGTTTTTTGTGACGCTGAATGCATAATACAATAATTATCTGAATTATTATCATGCACAATTGCAACATCTGCAAGAATAGAAATGTCCCTGGGTATATCATCTCAATCATTACAAATTATTTTAAAAGACTATAATGTGCAGTTTCTACTTTGATTAAGACCTGCCAACTATCATCTCTGGCTCGCATTCAAAAGTGAGAATAATTTTTGCGATTAAAAGCTTAGACAGGATTCCCTTTAGTATTTCTATGTGGAATAATCAACCCATATATGTAAGGGAACTTTATGCATCCAACCCTCCACATTCACTGAGTTTAGAAGTGCAGAATCATGTGAAAATGTGGCCATAGAACTGTGTTGGAGGACTGAGAGATTTCTTGAGAGGTGTCCTCTCTATACATTTCTCGGTCCTCTAGCACAACTCTGTGGTTTACTTCTGGTGAAAATGAACCATAGACGCAACCTAGAGCAGTGTTTCTCAACCTTCATAATGCCGCAACCCCTCAATACAATTGCTCATGTAGTGGTGACCCCCAACCATCAAATTATTTTTCTTGCCACTTCATAACTGTAATTTTGCTACTGTTATGAATGTAAACATCTGATATGCAGGATGTATTTTCATTCACTGGACCAAATTTGGCACAAATACCAAATATGACCAAATTTGAATACTGGTAGGATTGGGGTGGGGATTGTTTTAGGAGTTGTAGTTGCTGGGATTATCTCCCCTTCCTGATTGGAGTCTTGGAAACAGCCCTTCCCTTGGTTGAGAGGCCAGCTGAGAGGCCGACCAATCACAGCGGAGGAGGGCTTTTGGTGAGAGGATTCACCGTCTGTTTCCAAAAAGGAAGAGAAGGTCAGGCAGAGAGATCTTCAGCCTTCTCTGCCAAAGGGGTTCCTAAGATCATCAGAAATATGTTTTCTGATGGTCTTTGGCGACCCTTCTGAAACCCCTTTGCGACCCCCCAGAGGTCCTGACCCCCAGGTTGAAAATCATTGACCTATAGATTCATAGAGAGACTATATAGGGCGGCCTGGAAACTATTCAGTCGCAGAGGTTTTTTAAATTTTCAATGCAATCACATAGGTAAAGTCCAGTCGTGTTCCACTCTGGGGGTTGATGCTCATCGCCATTTCTTAGCCGAAGAGCTGGCGTTGTCCGTAGACACCTCCAAGGTCATGTGGCCAGCATGACTGCATGGAGCACCATTACCTTCCCGTCAGAGCAGTACCTATTGATCTACTCACATTTGCAAGTTTTCGAACTGCTATGTATGCAATCACATACATGTCTATTTTTGACATTCAATTATATTTATTCCTTGGTAAATGTATACCACACATCCATAATTATTCTAAAGATATATGCACTTGTTCAATAACTTCCTGCTTTATCATCTAGTAACATTAAACTCTGAGTTTAATTAATTAAGCTAATTATTTGTGTATGTGTTAGTTCAAGTCAACCTGTCTACCATAGGCCTAAATATGGTTTCTAGATAGTATTTTAACTCAATAGTTCTTGCCTTGGAAATCATTATTTGCTTCCATAGCTGATGATATTTAAGCTTTAAATTGAAAATTACCATTGGGGAAAGTAAAGGAAAAAATCCAGGAGAATACAAACCATTATTTTGTGCATGTTTCATGGGAAAACAGTCATGCTTAATACACCCATTTATTTTATACCTAGACTTTAGGGGCAGATTTTGCCATTACGCCTATAAAACACTGTGGTCCTTTACAGTTATGTTAATGTAGGGAGATTGGTGATATGGACTTGTATACACTAGCCTCATTTTCATTGAATTTTATCCATTTTATTAATTTAAAGATCAGAAAGCTTAAAATATACAGATTGAACAACCTTTACCCAGAAACCTGAAGTTCTCCAAAAGCCAAAATTCTCCACACAGGTGGCATGCACAAAATTATTTAAATTACTGTATAAAATTACCTTCAGGCTATGTGTAGAAGATATACAAATACAGGTACAGACAATCCCCGAGTTGCAAACATCCAACTTACAAACGACTTAATATTAAGAATGGAGGTAAGTCAACAGGGAGTGAGCAAAATCTATACATTGGAAGGGAAATTCACCCTGAAAGTTATCATGAGGAAAGGTGTCTTTGAAGCTTTCTCACCAATCCTTGTTGCCACAAAAAGGCACATTTTTCAAAACCCATTTATCGTAATGATAGAAAGTGAGGTGGAACCTTCTGAACAGGAGCACAGACAGCAAAACAAACACCACAGGGATGTTAACCCTTCCCAATGGTATCCAAAGTTTTGTGTGTGTGTGTATGTGTGGAGTTGCATTTTTAAAATGTACTTTACTTACTTAGGCGATCCCTCAGAGCCCGAGGATGATGGTCCTCCAAATGTAGTATCGTGGTGGTGGGTCCGTGGGTGGCTCTGTAGCCCTATTCTTGATTCAACAGTGAGGACATCAGTTCCCAGGTGGAAGGCAGTCCCGGTCAGGGTTAGCTTGACGTGCCTTCCTCTTGGCACATTTCTCCCCTTCACCCTACATTTGTGCCTCTTCGAATTCTGTAGCACTCCTGGTCACAGCGGACCTCCAGCTAGAGTACTCAAGGGCCAGGTTTCCCAGTTCTTGGTGTCTATGCCACAGTTTTTAAGGTTGGCTTTAAGCCCATCTTTAAATCTCTTTTCCTGTCATCCATCATTACATTTCCCATTCTTGAGTTGGGAGTATAGTAACTGCTTTGGGAAACGGTGATCAAGCATTTGAACAATGTGGCCAGTCCAATGGAGTTGATGGCGTAGGAGCATCGCTTCAGTGCTGGTGGTCTTTGCTTCTTCCAGCACACTGACATTTGTCCACCTGTCTTCCCAAGAGATTTGCAGGATTTTTTTTTTGAGACAATGCCAATGGAATTGTTCCAGGAGTTGAGTTGTGACGTCTGAAGACAGACCGACCATATTTCGCAGGTGTATAGAGGGTTGGGAGGACAATAGCTTTATAAACAAGCACCTTGGTCTCCCTATGGATGTTCCGGTCCTCAAACACTCTTTGCTTTATTTGGAAAAATGCTGCACTTGCAGAGCTCAGGTGGTGTTGTATTTCAGTGTCAATGTTGACTTTTGTGGAGAGGTGGCTGCCAAAGTAGCGGAAATGGTCAACATTTTCTAACGTTATACCATTATGCTGTATTTCTGGCATTGCAGAGGGATTGTCTGGTGACTGCTGGAAGAGCACTTTGGTTTTTTCGATGTTCAATGAGAGGCTGAGCTTCTCGTATGCTTCTGCAAAGGTGTTTAGAGTAGCTTGTAGGTCTTCTTCTGAGTGCGCACAGACTACGTTGTCATCGGCATATTGTAGTTCTATAATATCCAAACCTTTGTGTACCTGGTCCAACTTACATGCAGATTCAACATAAGAACAGACTTAAATAACCTGTCTTGTTCATCACTTGGGGACTGCTTGTATTTCAAAATCCAAAAACACTGACATCCAAAACACTTCTGGTTCCAAGCATTTCAGGATAAGGGAAACACAAACTGTAGTTCTCTTGAGATCATGCCATTATTTTATTGGCTGTTTTTCCTATTGTTGCTTTAAAATTGCAAAGGCCTTTTCTATTTCACATGGCCAAGTTCCTAGGGTGCAACATACAATATATTGGTGTAATTCTCATTGCAGCAGTATTCGCTCTTTCTTGGCCCTGTCAGAAAGGTGATGTTTTCATCAAGGTTCCCATGCAGTTGTAGTTTTCCTAAATGTGCATATGAGTGAATAGTACTAACTCTTAAGTGATGGCACAACAAGTCAGTTTGTCAGTCGTAGAATACGGCTTTTAGTGGTTCATAGTCTGCATTTTGAAACATGTCCAAAGTCTGAAAATAATTTTTGAACCAGGAAAATATCTAGCCATCCTGTTTTCTCTACCTGCATCCTTACCATCATCAACATTTGATTTTGCCAGCATTAGTTGTTGGAATATTCAGGTAATTGACTTAGGAAAGGAGGAAAAGAAGTGTTGAAGAATGACTCAAAAGGCTTCCTTCTTGTAATGGCTAGAACACAGCTTCCCATCAGCTGCATTCTGAGACATTGGAGAATCATGAAATTCAACTCTCTCGACTCCTTTTGAATATAGTCCATTTTGGCAGCAAAGAAAGGCTCACTTGGCAGGCCTAGAAACCAAATGTTCATCTTTGTCTCACAACAGATGGAAAACGTTACACTCAAAATTGTCTTCTCTGGGTACTGTATCTAACTGCAGCCAGACAAAAAGAATCTACTGCAAGCAACAATGGGCAAAGAGGGGGGACTGCAAAGACAACATATGTCTTTCTTCTGAAATATATGCGACACAATGCAATTCTATTAGGAGAGAGGTCTCACCATCTTTATAGATAATGTATAGTACTGAATTTTTCTTGTCAAAAAAAACATGGGGTTGCCATGTCAGCAGGCAACTTGAAGGCACACACATATGTAGAGAGTAGTGTAGTATAATGTAGGACTACCGCAAACTTGGAAATTGCAAAGTTGAAATGTGAGGAGTTTTTGCTTTGCAAGAACAGTGATATTGGCCTAAACCCAATTGTTAATTCTGAACACAGTAAACCTATTGAAATAATTGATTTATCTATATGTTGAATCAATTGATTTATCTATTTATTGACTCACCATATAACAATAGTTTCAATAGATCTGTTCTATTTGGGCTCAATAATGGGATTCTAACCATTATCTGCTGGCACTACATTTCATTTTAGCTGCAGTCTTTACCGCAACTGCAAGGAAATTGATTATCTCAATAACAATGTACTGATATGAGCTATCTGTCTAGTAAGCCAAAGTATTCTGGATTTATTTCCTCAAATATGGGTAATATATTAGCATGATGAAAGACATATTAATAAACTGCTAGAACTGGCTTGTTGATGTAGATCAGTGATTCACAAGCTGTGATCTGTGGACCATCACTGCTCTGCAAGAATGAACATATGGTCTGCAGCCTCACCATTACAACGCCATTGCCTTGAAACCACATGGCAACAAGAGTGACTAGTCTTGCAAAACCCTCTTAGTGCCAAGGTAACAGGGATGTCAGGAAGGGAGAGGTTGACTGCCCACAAAATATTACTACTACCACATCAGCTACTGGATGGCATATGTCCTGTTTCAGAAACTAGAGCTGATGTGGTCTATCCAATGGAGTTTTCTAAATCAGTACCCCAAATAACCAAACCAAATCTAAAGTTGACCAAAAACTGATTCGTAACCTTTTTGGTACTAATGTTGGAGAGTGGTCCCTGGTCAAGTGGTCCCTGGTCAAAAAAAGGTTGGGAACCACTGAATGTAGATCAAATATTGCTACTTCAGTTTTACATTATTTGGCTGCTATGGAAATTATCATGGTGAGTGCTTGCATTTCAAAACTTACTTTTGAATATGACTTGCTTCCTAGTAAGTGTATTAAAGATTATCATATAGATATGCCAATTTAGAAATAAATGCTGTACTGACGGATGTGTATACATTTGCAGTCTTCAGTACTACAAAAGCTTCATCCGTTGAATCATTGAGTTGTGAGTGAAGCAGGGGCCACCCATTTAACCAGTCAGATCAGCTGAATAAACCCTAGTGAACAATGGAGTGACAGATGTCAAAACCAGATTGCCCTAACAACTTTTTTAGTACAAGAACCTGATCTTATTCTTTTCTATGCTATTTCTGTCTCTGATGTCAAATGTGCTGGTAAAGAAGGAATACATCTACTTTGTAAAGTGAAATATACCTGTACATTTATATTCTTTCACCTTAAAAAGTGGGTAAGATAATAGCTTGGAAAACTAGCTTTTGAATGTTAATGCATGCTTGTACTCAGCAGTTGATAGTTTGCATATTTATCTAAGAATCTGGGGCATGTTCATGTTATTTCATGTTTTGATTTTTTAACGTTCAGATCCAGTTTTAATTGCTTATAACCATAGGTGCTAACAACATAAAAACAAAGAAGTTATACAAATATCAGATAATAGACCTAAAATATAAAATATTTTCCAACACCATTTCTAATGCGACTAAGCATACCCAAAGAATACAAACATACAAAATTGGGTTATGGGGGCAGCAAAACTTCAAACATTTGAGAATCCCTTCTAATCAATTTCACAGGCTTTAACTAATGCCAGAAAGAAAGTTGAAGCTCTTCTAATGATTATAGAATCTTCATTTAAAAAAATAAGTATTCTATTTTTTGGCAGACAGGCAATTGTTTTTCAGACAAGGTATTTTTCTCTAATTCTCTTTGACAACTAAACAAATAATAGGGGACATCTTCAATTTTATCCAGACAACATTGACACTAGTGTGAATGATAAGAAAGCTTAACTAATTGGCTATCCACCAGAATTATATAAAGTGTTAGTAGAAGCCTAGATATGTTACCTTCCTTCTTAAACTAAACCTTTCCTTTTTAAACTTGCAGTCATCTGGGTCTGGAAGATGTTTAAGTAAATTATACTATGGGGAGACTTTAACTGAAGTGAGAAATACAAAGTCGTCTTCTGAAAACATACAGTTGGCATGGAACTTGAAATCTTCCTTGGCTGATCAATTATATTTCTGGAAAAAATGGGTTTCTGAAAAGCCAATGAAGAAGACATGTGATATTTTAGTATCAGTATTTTTCTTTTGAGAAGTTGTTACTGAAAACAAAATTTGCTAGGTAATTTTTTGGCATGCCTTTCAGTCCTAACAAAAAGTTAAACATAAACAGATAGATCTTTGTGAGCCAGGACTGCTAGGACTACTTTCCAGTCACAAGTACTCTACTGGGGGATATTTTGGAGTTCCCAAGACAATTCATAAAATTATGTTCTAGATACAATCCAAGTCTACAGCAACTTGAAAGCTTCAAATCTCAGATCTGTATAATGCCTACAGCTGTGGTTTCTGCTTAAGTAAATGCAAAATTGGGGACACCTCCCTGCCTTCAGTAGTATACCAAAACCTAAGAACTGTACTTGTGAGTTGTGGAGCCATGGGTTTTGCAACTGCAATGTGGTAGCAGTGAGCCGGAAAAAGCAAATAGTATGCCCAGGTATGGAGCTTCTTCTACTACCTCATCATACAGGACTACAATTGGCAGCATGTGCCAATCTAATCCCGGTTACCCATGGAGCTGACCGGCTTCCATCAGACAATGTCATGCCAGCTTTGTGTGTGAAAGAGGGCAGAACTGGCATGCCGCTGTGGCAACACAGGAAGCTTCCCATGTTGCCTGTATCTATGAGGAAAAGTCACGCACTCCACGTGCACTCACGCTTCCCCCATGTGATTGTCCTCCCAGTGGGTGATACAGGCAAGGTGGGGCAAGGCAAGGTGTGGGTTGTTGGATTCCCCATGCCTCACAGCGAAGCGAAGCACCGCTGCCTCTGGCCACTGGCCATCTGATGAGGTCATAAGACTGCAACTTTGGTCTTGACATATTGTTGTTTATTCATCCAGTCATTTCCGACTCTTTGTGATTTCATGGACCAGCCCATGCCAGAGCTCCCTGTCGACCATCTCCACCCCCAGCTCCTTCAAAGTCAAGCCACTCACTTCAAGGATACTATCCATTCATCTTGCCCTTGGTCGGCCCCTCTTCCTTTTTCCTTCCATTTCCCCCAGCATCATTGTCTTCTCTAAGCTTTCCTGACTTCTCATGATGTTGCCAAATACTTCATCTTTGCCTCTAATATCCTTCCCTCCAGTGAGCAGTTGGATTTTGAGATTTACAATTTATTGACGGCACAATATACATTCCGATTCACCAGAAACCTGCTCAATCCAATGTGAATATCATTAATGGAAAGGTTTAGAAGGCTTAAAAGTTATTTCTTGTTACTTATTTCCACAACTTATCTCTGCACTGTTGCCTACAAAATCTTCTCCCTTCATTTTATAGCCTGCAGTTCTCTTGCTCCTCTCCATATTTGAAGAGCATATGTTACAAGTTTCTCACCATGGGATGTTGTGAAATCTTTAGTACTTCCAAATTTGTAAATATTTGTAAATAAAGGTACTTCATGTGCAAAAAAGAAGACAACACATGTTTGTTTGGTATATGAATTTTAATCTTATTTTACCTGTCTGTTTTCTCAGTGTTGTTCTCTGCCTTGAGCTACAAGAAGAGGTAGGTAACAGACAAAATACTACTACTACTACTACTATTATTTCTCTACTTCCCTATGGGAATGAGAGTGGAATGGGACAAGCTATTGTTCACTGTCTGCTTGCAAATACTAATTACTCTTCTTGTCCACAATGTTCACATTATAGAACATTATGGACAACATCTTCCAAAATCTCCTAACAAGTATCACTATGGACACGTAGGCTGCAAAATTCTGGGAATAATTTTCCAAAAAGTCAATTTTTCCTAGCTTTAGTATGAGTCTTCATGTGTGGGAGATGGTCATTAGGAGAACAAGGGATGATGGAAGAGGCTGGTCCTATTTTTAAAGCATGTGCTCTGTTTTGGGGAAAACATGTGCTATGTTATGAAGCCTTCAAGGTTTCAGTGGGTATTTTTAAAGCAGAAATAACAGAAAAGAAAATAGATGATGTTGTAGAAGACCATCTGAGGTGTCTTCTCTCCCCCTCCATCCTTTTCAAGAGTGATGGCAGAGAGCCAAGCTCCAAGCTGTGACTTATCTGGCAAAGACACTTGGAAAACAGCAACTACTGCTGGGCTAAGCGGCACTTGAAGGGAACAGCTTGAGCTTTTCCTCAAGTGGGGGAGGCATGTGAATCCGGAAGGAAGGTTTTTTTTTTCATGTCAGGAGTGACTTGAGATACTGCAAGTCACGTCTGGTCTGAGAGAATTGGCTATCTGCAAAGATGTTGCCCAGGGGACTCCCAGATGTTTTGATGTTTTACCATCCTTGTGAGAGGCTTCTCTCATGTCCCCACATGGAAGGAAGTGAAACGTCCACATGTTTGCACATTTTAATGGCTTATCTGTGTAGTCTGCCTTGGTAGCTGTTAGAGTGGTCCAGCATTTCTGTGTTCTCAAATAATATGCTGTGTCCATATCTGGCCAACAAAATCTTTTAAAAACCTCTAAAATCATAACAGTAAATAAAGAACAACAGAGGAGGCTTGACAGCTGTCAGCCTGGACAGCTTCAAGGCAGAGTTAGACAGATTCATGGAGACCAAGGGAATCAGTAGCTACTGAAATGGACATCCAAGTGCCACCTCTGTGTTGATGGAGGCAGGCAGGATTTTCCAGGGTACTGTGTTCTGGGGTCGGGAGCAGGTGAGGGTTTTGCCCTCAAAATCTTTTAAAAACCTCTAAAATCATAACAGTAAATAAAGAACAACACACAAACATGGGGGAATTACTGACAAGAAACAATTAAGGCCAGCTAGTCACCTCCCAACAAAGGATTCCCCCAGGCAGTAAGAAGCCAGACCTTGAAACTGCCAGGCCATTAAATGCTAATTAAGGTGGCTAATGGCTACATTCACCCCTTCCTCAAACAGACAAGAGTTCTTTCTCCCACCCTGGACATTTCACAGATATATAAATCCCATTTTCCTAGTTTCCAACAGACCTCACAACTTCTGAAGATGCCTGCCACAGGTGCAGGCAAAACATCAGGAGAAAATGCTTCTGGAACATGGCCACACAGCACAGAGAACACACAAAAACCCAGTGATTCCGGCCATGAAAGCCTTCGACAATACATAGAATAGAATTAACCTTATAATGAGCCATATAGGTAGATTGGGAATAATGTTGCCAGGTTTTCAATAGGAAATAGAAATGTATGGCATGTAGGTCTGACAATAAGGAAGTAGCTAAGAACAGGTTTGTATTCTACCTAAAAGCCAAATGAAAGCAGTGATTTTGGTAAACTTAGCTGTGTTTGTAAAGTTAGCGTATTATCCACATCCATAAATTATATGATGCATACACTACTGTCTTTATGAAGGGTCCACATACCAAAATACAGTAATTTTTGGTATATCATTCAGTCTACATAATAGAAAAAGCTTCCCAATCCTCAGCTAGGGGACATCCTTTATAATAAGTCACAACAAGCAATCCTAACTGGGATAGAAAAGGTGAATAAAGAAAAAATATTTTCTTTGTCACAAAACACTAGGACTAGAGGGCACTCCCTGAAGCTCCAAGGTAGGAAAATTAGGACAAACAAAGGGAAATATTTCTTCACCCAGAGGGTCATTGGGTTATGGAATTTACTTCCAGAAGAGGTTGTGACAGCTGTCAGCCTGAACAACTTCAAGGCAGGGTTAGACAGATTCATGGATACCAAGTGTATCGGTAGTAACTGAAAAGGACATTCAAGTGCCACCTCGGAGTTGGTTGAGGTAGGCAGGATTTCCCTGGGTACTGGTTGTGGGGGGTCGGGAGCAGGTTAGGGTTTTGCCTCCCTTCTGCTCGAGATCCCCGTGTACAACTGGGGGCCACTGTGTGATACAGAATGCTGGACTAGATGGGCTGAGGTCCGATTCAGCATGGCTCTCTTCTTATGTTCTTATGGAAGAGCAATTCATTTTGCCCCTATTTACTATTGGCAAGTTAGCCTAGTACTGCTGAAAGTAAATATAGAATTATATGTAGTAATTGTTACAGTTTAATTAATATAAATTAAATCAAAGAAGCATATTTTATATGAGATTGTTGATATTATAACCAGGGAGAGTTTTATAAAAGACTGTAAGCTGAAGAACGTTTCTTAAGAATCTCGGAGAACGTTCCTTAAGAATCTGCTTAAGAGATGTACTCTCAATATCACCTTATAAATATATTTTTTGATCTACTCTAATTTCCACTTGAAATTTATTTTACAATGTAGCTCTATGCCAAGAACCAATTTAATTTTAATTCACGCTCCTCTTCTAATTGTGTGGCCTCCAGCAAAGTAGTCTGTTTGCCTCTTCACTTTGATTTGCTAATCCAACAATTGCACACAAAAAATAACTTGACTAATTCCCTGGGTCAGCAAGATACAATTCATCTTTGAGAGCCAGGGAGCCAAAACATTGTTGCCATGGGATTAAAAGGTATTTCCTTTCACATCTAATAAGAGTCAAAGAAAACAGAAAGGGGGACTTCACCTCCTTCTGCAAATTAAATTCACATCTAATTAATGGATATAAGAGGTGGTTGATTCACTGTGAAGTTTGAGGCACACTGTCATCTCTTTGGACCATTTATCTTCCTGTAGAATAGATTTCAGAGAGAGATGCCTTAGAGATGAGAAACAAAATGCTTCCCAATAAAGCTTTTATTGTACAATGACATTACCTTATTCAAAGATTTCAACAGGTATAGTGAGCAGGTACAGGCGATGACACCCTCCATAGATGTCCCTCCCATGTTTTCCCACTACTTTTTCTGTCATTTTTCTTATCACAGAAGATCTGCAGAAGGGGAAGATGGAATAGATTCGCAATAACTGGTACAGCTAGGAACTTTCCATCTGGATTCAGCCAGCGAGCAACACTATGTGTCTAAAATATACATAGCTTGCTGTATAAGGTCACTTATTGTTTTGTGCAGCTAAGTATGTATTGTATAATCCTAATCCATATTTGTTGTTCAGTTTTCAATTGCACTCTCTGCATGGGGGAATGAAATGTGGGGACAGGCTCTATTGACTTCCTTCCCTAGAAAATGTACTAAAGGGGACAGCAGTCTTAGTCATTAAATATATCCTTTGAGCTAGACCAGTAGTTCCCAACTTTTTTTTGACCAGGGACCACTTTGACCAGGGACCACTCTCCAACATTATTTTATTTATTTATTTATTTATTTACAATATTTATAGCCCGCCTTTCTCAGCCATACGGCGACTCAAGGCGGGTTACAGATTAGCATAATTCAATGCCAGGCATTCATATAAGTGCAATTAAAAACAATCAACATGACAAAATAAAACATATATGAAAACCATTAAAACATATAATCATCAGTGTCATTCTGTTAACGTTATCCAGTAACACCGTTTGGCCATATTATGTTCATCATTCATAGTTCCGTGTTATCTATTCCACTGCATTCTCAAAAGCTTGCTTAAAGAGCCAGCTCTTAACTTTTCTCCAGAAAGTCAGGAGGGAGGGGGCCGATCTATTACCCTTGGGGAGGGAGTTCCATAGTCGGGGGTCCACTACTGAGAAGGCCCTGTCCTTCGTCTTTGCCAATCGTGTTTGCGAGGCAGGTGGGATCGAGAGCAGGGTTTCCCCAGACAATCTTAGTACGAGCATTAGTACCAAAAGGATTACAAATCAGTTCTTTAGTCAACTTTAGATTCCGTTTGGGGTGCTGATTCAGAAAATTGCATTGGATAGACCACATCAGCTCATGTTTCTGATAAGAGAACATATGCCATGGTCAGTGCTGATTCAGAAAATTTGCATTGGATAGACCACATCAGCTCAAGTTTCTGATAGAGAACATATGCCAGTGACAGGGAAAGAGTGGCAGGCAGCACAAAAAAAGTGGAAATAAAATTAATAGAATAAGATAAATAAAGAAGAAGGAGGCTCGCAGACCAGATTTTTGTCCTTGCGGCCCACTGGTGGTTAGGAACCACTGAGCTAGACATATGCATCCTAACCAATGGTACCATAAATTATAGAATTAGTCCACATAATTTTCCAAATTACTATAATTTAATAGTTTTAAAGGTATTATACCTATTAGGCAATGGGCACATCTACAGTGACCACTTAGTGCAAAAGCCCAACAAATCAACTCTGTGGCTGTGAAATGATGCACAGAGCTGATACAGGTTAGTGCAGGGCAAAGCCATTTAATGTGGCCTTAAACCATGGACTTCATCACATGGGATAAGTAAAGCGTGTGGGATGGTTGTTTTTCTCTTAAGCTTTGCAAAGCCCCATTTTGAAATTAAATGGATGAGTTTCCTACCTCCATCACATGGTTTCCCTCTTTCCGCTTTCTTTTCTAATTATCCATTTGCCTTCTCATCACACAGGAAACATATTTCTCCTCACAGTGTCTCCCCCTCCCCCATTTTCTTTGGATATTACCTTTTCTCTTTATAAGTACAGATATCTCTCAATTCAAAAGGTAAGTCTATTTATGTTACTTTTTAAAAGAGATATAAATTATCATTCCTTCCTCCTCGGTCCCAAAACAGTAATGGTAGAAGAAAGGAATCAATACTGTCCATCTTGGCTCCTTCCTCCATGATGACGTCATCTTTATCTTTCTAAGCAGGCAAGGGAATTCCCATCCCAAGGTAGATTGGGCATTTTTGCACATCTCTACGTGGAGAATTGAAGAATAAGTCCCTTACCAACTGACTTAGGAATCATCAGGAAAAACCACAGTTTAGAAACAAGATACATCTACCCACATTTGAAGCTTGCATTGTGTAAAGGGCACCATCGGCTGCAGTTTCTTAACTCTATAGAAACACTGATTTTACTGCATGCGATGTTAACCAATGTTGCAGGTTGCTCCAAATTCTCTTCAAGAATCTGTAGCAAACTGTGCCTATGTAAACAACTGGACCAGTTCTAGGATGGACCCTGCTGCAACTGTGTACATGGCTATCCTGTGTCTCCAAGTTTGGGCTTCCCAGGGATACAGCCTTGGTGCACTAGTCTGACATTTTCTCACTGGGATGATGGAAGGAAAAGACCATGAGGCAACATTTGTGAAGATGGGAAGAGAGTGGAGAAATGGGTAGTTCAGAGCTGGAGGATTTAGTCTTCTTTCTCTTGCCACTACTGCATAGTCTTGGGAAAATTACAACCACTAGAGAAGTACACCAAGAGGATTCCAGCCGTTGTCTGCAATGATACACGCATTCACCTGAAATCAAATTTCACTTAACTCAGCAGGATTTGTCTCTCAGCAGACATATCTAAGACCTCATTGCACTTTTACTGTAATCAGCACAATACTTCTGTGGGAAGAAGCTGTTTTATTCCTTCCTAGTGGGAGCTTTCTCCTTCCTTTATGGAGCACTTCAGATGCTCTGGACTGAACAGTTAGACCCTGACACACAATTCAATTCAATAGACTTTTAAACTAATTCAGATTTGTTCGGTAGGTTATACAGTGTGGCCATTTTGAGGGAGAGGTGGTTGCTACCCAATGCCTTAAGCTACCATATTAATAGATAGATATTTTATTATTCGTTAAATAATAGCTATTAAAGTTAGAAATGTATGTGTGTGTGTGTGTGCATGCGTGTGCGTGTGTGTGTTGTTGTTTATTTGTTCAGTGGCTTCCAACTCTTCGTGATCTCATAGACCAGCCCACACCAGAGCGCCTTCGGCCATCGCCACCCCCAGCTTCTTCAAGGTCAAGCCAGTCACTTCAAGGATTCCATCCATCCATCTTGCGCTTGGTCGGTCCCTCTTCCTTTTTCCTTATATTTTCCCCAGAATCATTGTCTTCTCCAAGCTTTCCTGCCTTCTCATTATGTGGCCAAAGTACTTCATCTTTGCCTCTAATATCCTTCCCTCCAGTGAGCAGTCGGGCTTTATGTCCTGAAGTATGGACTGGTTTGATCTTCTTGCGGTACAAGGAAATCTCAAAATTTTCCTCCAACACCACAGTTCAAAAGTGTCTATCTTCCTTCGCTCATCTTTTCTTATGGTCCAGTTCTCACATCCATAGGTTACTACAGGGAATACCATTGCTTTAACTACGTGATCTTTGTTGCCAGTGTGATGTCTCTACTCTTCACTATTTTATTGAGATTGGTCATTGCTCTCCCCTCCCCCAAGAAGTAAATGTTCTGATTTCCAGGATGCAGTCTGTACTCAAAAGCTCCTGTGACCCTCTCCCCCGGGTGCAGTAATCTTTTCACAGACTTTGCACAAAGTCTGTCACTGTCTCCATGTTTTCTCCCTCTATTTGCCAGTTATCAATGTCTGTTTGCCATAATATTGGGGTTTTTTTATGTTTAACTGCAACCCAGCTTCTGCATTTTCATGTTTTTAAGTCAGGAAAGAAATTGCCTCCTGGCTTGGAAACCCCCATTTGTCAGCCATATGTCTACTAGAAGGGAATAAAATTAACACAGCTTTATGTATAACATAAGCTATCAGACCGATCCACTCACACTAACATCAACAAACTCCAAACCACTGCACCACTATCAACAATACTTCACAATTCTCAGGAACAGAGACAGACCAAGAGCAAGAATCCTCTTCAAATTCATGGTTTCTTCAGTTGTTCATATACTTTCTTGTCACTTTACAGTGGTGTCTCATGCCTTCTTCCTCTCATCTCTCCACTTTCCCTTCCTCTTAAGTCTCTCTCATTTCTCCATATGTCTCTCAGGTTAAAACTGAATGGATAAAAATATTGTATTTTTCTCTTCTGAATACCTTTGCCACTCTTCTATATACACCTTTTTTGTGTGGTTGCCTTCCCTTGCCCCTTTTCTGCCTCTCTCCTCCACTCGCATCCCATTTGCCTCTCACTTCTCCTCCATACCTACTCCTTTATTGCATAGACTTGCCTTATTTTCCTGCATACACTTACCATCAAGAGGCAGTGTTCCATCGGCTTTCTTTTCCTCAGCCTCCCTTCCCTGATATTACCTGTTGCCATTCATACTAGCTAGACCAGTATTTCTCAGCCTGGGGGTTGGGACCCCAGGGGGTGTTGCAAGGAGGTGTCAAAGGGGTTGCCAAAGACCATCAAGAAACACAGTATTTTCTGTTGGTCATGGGGGCTCTGTGTGGGAAATTTGGCCCAATTCTATTGTCAGAATGCTCTTTGATTGTACGTGAACTATAAATTCCAGCAACTACAACTCCCAAATGTCAAGATATATTTTCTTCAAACTCCACCAGTGTACACATTTGGGCTTATTGTGTATTTCTGCCAAGTTTGGTGCAGATCCATCATTGTTTGAGTCCACATTGCTCTCTGGATGTAGGTGAACTGCAACTCCAAAACTCAAGGTCAATGCCCACCAAACCCTTCCAGTACTTTCTGTGGTCATGGGAGTTCTGTGTGCCAAGTTTGGTTCAATGCCATCATTGGTGGATTTCAGAATGCTTTTTGATTGTAGGTGAACTACTGTATAAATTCCAGCAACTACAACTTCCAAATGACAAAATCAGTCCTCCCCTGCAACCCCATCAGTATTCAAATTTGGGCGTATCAGGTATTTGTGCCAAATTTAATCCAGTGAATGAAAATAATTAATCCTGCATATCAGATATTTACATTACGATTCACAATAGTAGCAAAATTACAGTTATTAAGTAGCAACAAAAATAATGTTATGGTCGAGGGTCACCACAACATGAAGAACTGTGTTAAGGGGTTGCGGCATTAGGAAGGTTGAGAACCACAGAGCTAGACCTAGGACCCCATTTTAGCACTCTGCCAGCACTCTGCCAGGACAGAGCTGGGACAGAGTCCAATGGAGCCCATCATATGACTCAGAGCTACTTCCAGCCAGGCTCCATCCCGGAAGTGCTAAAAGGAAGAAAAGAGGATATGGATGATTACCTGTATCCTCATTGAAGAAACCAGAGACAGGGCATGAGGAAAGCAGTGACAGCCTGGAAGCATTGTGGGATGGCAGCCCATGACCGACTATGGTAAGGGGACGAAGCTGGGTTCTGACCCACAGTTTCCCTCACTGTCCCCCTGCTTCTGAACCTCAATCTGATGAGTTCCCAAGTCACTATAGACAGAAAAACAGCTACCGGAAAAGCAGGGGAGGAAGCAAAGCAGAGAACAATGTGCCAAATGAAAGCTGCAAGAATCCTTATATCCAGTAGCATTCCTTGAAAAGTGCCCTCAAATCTATTGCTTTTGAAATTAACAAAGATAACATGTTGCACTAAATTTTGTCAAGAGAAAGGGCATGCTATACCCTGGCTTGATTTCCTTCCCAATCTCCAAAAAATATAAGAGGCATTAAGGTACAGTTTGAGTGTACCAGGAGGCAGAGTCCTTTTTCTAACATTGCCCTGGAGGACCTAACAACATCCTAGAAAGATATCCTACAAGTTTCTAGATCCTCTAAGCAAACTCTATGGTATGCAAGGACTAGAAGTCAGGTATTTTGGGCACCACAGTTCAAAAGAGATGTTGACAGGCTTGAAGGTGTCCAGAGGAGGACAACTAAAATAATCAAAGGTCTGGTGACAATGCCCTAAGAGGAGCATCTTAAAGAACTGGGTATGTTTAACCTGTAGAAGAGAAGGTTGAGAGGAGACGTGATAGCCATGCATAAATATGTGAAATGATGTCATAAGGGAGAGGGAGCAGACTTGTTTTTGTTGGCGCATGTAAGAAATCAGGTAATGTGTGTGTGTCAACTGTAAAATAAGATGCCTGGGGAGCTGGCTGAGCCTGGAACTTTTGGTTTTGAAGTGTGCTCTTACTTCATGAGCTGATGGAGGAAGATTTATCCACCTGGACAAAGAAAGACTATTTTAAATCTCTCATAAAAGAACATTATGTGAGTCGATCACTGATTGCACATATGTTGTTCTGAATTACTGAGAGTAAACTACTTGTTCTTTACTGTACACCTGCCGGGCATATTTTCTTTCTCTGGCAAGGCAGTGTGTGGGTTGATCAAACATGAACTATGCATTACTTTTATGTCATCACAGTTTTCTGCTGCCCTTGAAACTAGGACTAGTAGCAATGGGTTCAAATTACAGGAAACGAGATTCCACCTGAACATTAGGAAGAACTTCCAGGCCATAGGAGCTGTTCAACACTGGAACTCTCTGCCTTGGAGTGTGGTGAAAGCTCCTTCCTTGGAAACTTTTAAACAGGGGCTGAATGGCAATTTGTCAGGGATACTTTGTGCTTTTCCTGCATGGCAGGGGGTTGGACTACATGGCCCATGTGGTCTCTTCCAACTCTACTATTCTATGGTTCTGTAATTCTATAATTTAATGGCATTCAGTTATAGTTGCAGTTTCAGGTAACTGCAGTCCAGTCATGAACATATCTTACTAAATTGTAAACACAGAAACTGTAGTATTTATGTGTAATGAGAAAACAGATTTTTAACAAATAAATACTCCTTCTCTACGTGTATGAGTAAGTGCTGCATAATTGACAATCAGCATAACATTACAGAATACATTTGTATAAAATCAAAATGCCTTAATAAGTGCTGTTTAAATTACAGCTTCCTCTCACTTCCGTGGTCTCCGCATGAGCCCTGCCGAATTCTCATTATAAATTGGTTTGAATCCCAGCTTCCCTGTAATGCTCGCCTTCAGTACAATCATAGCTTCTTAGCATAACCTACTTCATGCCATTTTTGTTAGTCTAAAATGTGGGTGGAAAGAAAAAATACATGATTTTTTTTAGCTTTGGGGGAATCAATGGGATGAAATTTCTTAAGAAAGATATATTGATAACATCCCATCTGTCACAAAAAACATGCCTTCCAATGAGGTTTTAGAATATCTCCTTCAGGTTACAATCCTGTGCACACTTGCCTAGGAGTAACTCCCATTGAATGTCATGAGACTTACATCAGAGTAGACCTACAATGCATGTTTGATTAGTCAATTGAATGGAAGGGCATGAAGAACGCTAACAAAACTAAGCCTTAAATTATAGGTCTTAGGCAAATCTCAGAAACATATAGAGCTGCAAGGGAGATTTTTTTTTAATGCCATGTTACCAAATCAGGAACATTTTTCTGCAATATTAATCATACTTTAGGGAAATTAGAGATGGGGAAATCTAAATGCATTAAGGAGAAAATCTGAAAAAGTGAGATATTAAGACACAGAGTGGTGCACGTGTGGGTGTACTATAAATAAAATTTGCTTTTAATTAATAAAGGAAAGTTTCTCTTAATACATAGCTCTGATTACTCTCTTTGTGATTGAGTTCACATAAGTTTGTATTGTATCACAGCTCCAGAGGCTGCAGCATTACTCTCATTATATGTACCTTTCAATTGGCAAGACTTCAATTTATTACAAAGCCATCTCCAAAGGTAGATGCAAAGTGAATGTTCAGAGAGAGAGAGAAGAGAGGAAATTCAGTACTCCTTAAAACAAAACTGAAAATTTGGGAATGCAGAAGAATGAGAATGACTTTCCCAGCTGATCCATGATTGCCAGTGTATTTGATCCCCCCACCCCCCAAAAAATCTTTCTTAAAATGTAGACACTGTATTCCAGATGCATCTTGATCATTCATCCTGCTCTCATATTAAGTGCCATTCTGATTCCTCACAGCAATTATTGGTTAAATGGTATTTATAGATCAGGTTTTCCCAAGCAAACCGCCTAGCCGTGACTGGAGTTAGGGGGACTGCCCTTAAATGGGTGGCCTCCTTCCTCCACGATCGGGGACAGCGTGTGGAGAGGGGGGAGGAGGTCTCCGGGAGGCTCCCATTAAGTTGTGGGGTCCCCCAGGGGGCCATCCTCTCACCCTTATTATTCAACATTTACATGCGCCCCCTGGCCCAGCTGGCCCGCGACTTTGGTCTGGAGTGTTATCAGTACGCTGATGACACCCAGCTTCTGCTGAGAATGGACGGCAGGCCGGATACCGTACCCGATTGTTTCCATCGATGCCTAGAAGCCGTGACTGGATGGCTGCGCGCCAGCCGGCTGAAGGTGAACCCGTCGAAGACGGAGATCTTGTGGCCTGGTCGACCTGGGCTGGATGAGTGCCGGTTGCCTACCCTGGATGGCGAGCCACTTAGCCCGTCATCCTTGGTTAAGAGCTTGGGTGTTAGACTGGACTCCTCGCTGACCATGGAGACCCAGGTCTCCATGGTCAGCAGGACGTCGTTCTTCCACCTACGACAGGCTAGGCGACTGGCCCCCTACCTGTCCAGGGCTGACTTGGCCACGGTGATCCAAGCGACGGTCATCTCGAGGCTGGACTACTGTAACGCCCTCTACGTGGGCCTTCCTTTGTCGACAATCCGGAAACTCAAGCTGGTGCAGAATGCCGCAGCTCGCTTGCTGGTGGGAGCACCAGTGAGGGAGCATATTACTCCCATCCTCCGGCAACTGCACTGGCTTCCTATTGAGTACCGGATTGCCTTCAAGGTGTTGGTTTTAACCTTTAAGGCCTTGCGCGGTCTAGGGCCTGTGTACCTGAGGGACCGCCTTACCCCGTACGTTCCCCCGAGATCACTGCGCTCGGAAGAGCAAAATTTGCTGGTTATACCATCGTCCCGCTCCTGTCATTTGTCCAGTACGAGACAGAGAGCTTTTTCTCTGGCGGCTCCAGCACTCTGGAACTCGCTCCTAACCATATTCGAGCGGTCCCTGAATTGCTCCCTTTCCGAAGGAATGCAAGACAGCCCTCTTTAGACTGGCATTTGGGTAGCCTCAAACTTATTTGGGTCTATCCCGCCTCAGTAAGGATCTGTAGACTGTACCATCAGTGCTATGCACTATGTTTTTACTGTATGTTTTATGCTGTTTTTATGATGTGCTTTACTGTTGCACTATGTTCTTATTGTATGTTTGCATTTTTGTGATCCGCCCCGAGCCTGCTGGGAGGAGCGGAATATAAAACTGAATAATAAATAAAATAAATAAATAAGCAGACCTTGACTGTAGCCATACGCTGCATCTGAGGGTAAGGATCTGTTCTAGACACTTTTGTCTACACCTGTAATTCCCAAACATTGCTCCTTCAGATATTTTCAATTTTAACTAACAGAAGCACCAACAAACTTGGCCAACTTTCAGGAATTCTGGGAGCTGAAGTCCAAAACACCCGGAGGAACAAAGTTTGAGAATCCTAGGAACCACTGTAATCTGATCACAATACCCCTCTCCTTTGGAAAAAAAATAGGGTGTTTTGGGATGGATATACAAAACCATAATAAGAACTATTTCCCGTAGTAACCTATGGATGTGAGAGCTGGACCATAAGGAAGGCTGAGTGAATGAAGATAGACGCTTTTGAACTGCAGTGCGGGAGGAAAATTCTGAGAGTGCTTTGGACCGCAAAAAGATCAAACCAGTCCATACTCCAGGAAATAATGCCTGACTGCTCACTGGAGGGAAGGATATTAGAGGTAAAGATGAAGTACTTTGGCCACATAATGAGAAAACAGGAAAGCTTGGAGAAGATAGCGATGCTGGGGGAAATTGAAGGAAAAGGGAAGAGGGGCTAACCATGGGCAAGATGGATGGGAGTGACTGGCTTGACCTTGAAGGAGCTGGGGATGGCAGGGCACTCTGCCGTGGGCTGGTCCATGAGGTCATGAAGAGTCGGAAGCGACTGAACAAATAAACAACAAAATAAGAAATATTTGCCTACTTTAAAGGAGAATGGCTTTTTCACAAGACTTCCAGGAATTATTATTTTCCTTTTCATAACAGCCAGAGGCTGCAGAAGTAAACAAGGAAGGTATGCTAAACTGGGCAAAAAGGAACTGCCTTCAGTCCATTTGTTTTTCATCCCTAAGGAAGGCAAGATACATACATTGTTTATGATTGTCTATCAGCGATGCACACTCAGATAGGAATATGTCCATATTTCCTACCTTGGGTTGAAGCATGTGCAAAAAGTTTCACAACACACCTTATTATGTGCTAAACATTTCACAACACACCTCATGCCATACAACTGGATGAATTTGTATTAACAAATTAGCTAGATCAGTGTTTCCATGGCAATATTGCCTGCTTATTACCTGGAATCAACAGGACAGCAGTAAATAGACTATAAGTAATGCAAAGTGTAGCTGAATCCCTCAGAGGCAGCGCTGGAAGAAATACAATATGAGAACTCAATTTTAAAAATCTAAATTCCCAAAAAGTGCCCAAGGACAATACAGTGTATTGCAAAAGTTTTCCAAGGTACAAGATGAACTTTCAGACTGTCTAAGGCCCCATTCAAGCAGGCATGATAATCTGGCTCAAGCTGGCTCGAGGTCAGGGTGTCTACGATACAGTCATTCCCCAATACAACCTCCAACACATATCTAGTCAGAAATGCACTATATATATATGACCATTATATAAATAATACAGGACTGCAAAGCAGAATAAGCATTTGGAGCACTTGTCAAAACAGGTTAAAGTTGCAGGAATTGCAGGCAAAACCTGGATAAACAGATGAAAGGTTAAAAAACAAAAAAAAAACCACCTTTGCCTGGCATGGATAAGACAGCATTCCCATGAAAAGGCTGATTTTGATCAGTGCATTTCACGGAGAAGCCAAGGAAAATGATTACTCCTGGGTTTGGATAGATCCAGATTAGTAGAGATTTGAGGATTCCATGTGATCTTGCAGCTGGTTCCTGGGGTGCCTGCATAGCCACTCTGAAGCGAATTGGCTCTTTTTGATCCACATCCTGAAATTAAGTAAATTGTTTTGTGGAAGTGCCCTTAGAAATGAAAACACTATTGTGGTCCCTGGATGACTGGTTTTCCAAAACTGTGGGCTGAGACTACTCTGACTGACTTGAAAGCCTCAGGACTACCTTGCACCACACATTGCGACATCTTTTTCAACTGCTGCTAATAGCAGCTCATTAGATGCATAATCCCCCCCCCCCCAACACACACACACACACACACACAAACTCATAGAAATGGGAGGTGGTTAAAACAGTGGTTCCCAAATTTTATTTCTCTAGATGTTATTAGACTTCAGCTCCTAGAAGCCCAAAACACCTGGATGACCAAAGTTTTGGCACCACTGGGTTAAATGGTTTGAGAACTTCTGTTACAGTAAATCCCGTCAAATGTCAATATTTGTTTTAATTTCAGTATTGAAGCTTTGCTTTCTCAGTGGGCTATATAGTATCATAGAATTGGAAGAGACCTCATGGGCCATCCAGTCCAACCCCCTTCCAAGAAGCAGAAAATTGTATTCAAAGCACCCCTGACAGATGGCCATCCAGCCTCTGTTTAAAAGCATCCAAAGAAGGAGCCTCCGCCACACTCCGGGGCAGAGAGTTCCACTGAATACTATAGATTACTGTTTCTCACACTGTGCTCCTCCAGATGTTTTATACTTCAGCTCCCACAATTCCCAACAGCTGGTAAACTGGCTGGGATTCTGGGAGCTGAAGTCCAAACTGGAGGAGCACAGTTTGAGAAACACTGCTATAGAGAATTGCATAGCATTCTATGATTACAACAAACGTTCCTTCAATGCAGTAACGCTGTATTACTGATCAATATGTAAACCATTTCAGCATACATTCACAAAAAGTAATCTTCCCATAACCTTGAAGCAACCACGTGCTCCTGGTGACAATAATTGTCACATTTTTTTCCTGGGAATCATGCATCCCACCTGCACATTGGTTCTTGTAATATGCTACCCGCCTTGTCTATTTAGAGCAGGGCCATCTGTTAAAGCGCCAGTATACTTCCCACTTGCAAGAAGATATGTCATCTCCAGGTAATTAATAAAGAAGCATGAGATTTCTCTCTTTCCCCACATGATTTATTTTCGCAATCCCAGGAATGCCATATGTCTCTTTGTTTATTTAGTTATTTATTTGGTACAATAGGACTCTATTACCACCACATTACACATCCACAGAAGAACATATGAGAAGGGAGCTGCCAAATCAGCAGATGGACAAGGCAACAGGAACCTAAGACGTGCGTTTAGATGCCATGTGGAGTCCAAGCATGTTGTAAAGGAAGACGACAGGAAGGCACGCTATATAAAGGTATTGATACACCTTCCCACAGTGCACTAGATTACAGCAAAGCTATGACATAATACGGATCATGATTTGGTTATGATAAAATAAATGTTCACAAAGTATAGCTAACATTTTAGATCAATTTTAGTACAGCGCTGGTTTAATGAAAAGGCTGTTGATAGCCACAAGTTCATTACACTGCACATCCTCTGAGATATTTTACTTAGCTAGGTAGAAAGATCAGAATAGTAAGCTGGGTTCCTTCTTCCTTGCACATGGTTACTGATTTGTACTGCACTGGGAAGTGGCACAGCTGGCTAAGTGTCAGATGCATACAATCTCTCTGACCTGTAGGTCATGAGTTTGAGGCCTGCCCAGGTTGGGGTGGGTGCCCGACTTTAAGTGTAGCCTGCTGTCGACCTTTGCAGCCCGAAAGACAGTTCATTTGTCAAGTAGGAGATAAAGGTACCACATTAAGTACCTTATGAGCCCATTAAAGAACTCCAGGAATCGATGGAAGAAATGCGCAAGAACAACAAGGGAAGCTGGAAAATGCTGAGAGAGAGAGTGTGTCAGCTCCCCCTGGTGGCCAAAGTTTGTCAGAAGTTTACCAGAAAATTGCCTCTTTGTTCGTCTTTGTTCGTCTAAGTTCGTCAATATGTGTATATGTTAAACTGCAGGGATTGTCTGCAATGTATATGTACTGTAATCCGCTCTGAGTCCCCTTCAGGGTGAGAAGAGCAGAATATAAATGAAGTAAATAAAATAAATAAATACATTGGAATGGACAACTATATGAGGACCTGGGCCAATCCAAGGGCCTGCCCTTCCTCAGTTTTCTTTCAGTGATAACTAAAAGTCATATCACTTCTGGCTATCATTTTGAGAGGAAAAAGTTTTTGAAATTGGAGGAAGATTCTGAAGAGACTGGGAAGGAGATTAGGTAGATCTGTAATTGATTAAGCGAATGAACCGAGAGGGTGCTCCCCAATGCTTCCTCTTCATCCTGGAAAGAAGTGATGAGTGGAGTGCCATAAGCAGGGTTCTGTCCTGGGCCTGGTCCTGTTCAACATCTTTATTAATGACTCTTAGATGAAGGGTTAGAAGGCATGATCATCAAGTTTGCAGATGCCATCAAATCGGGAGGGATAGCCAATACCCCGGAAGACAGGAGCAGAATTCAAAACGATCTGAACAGATTAGAGAGATGGGTCAAAACTAACATAATAAAATCCAACAAGTACAAATGCAAGATACTCCACTTAGGCAGAAAAAATGAAATGCAAAGATACAGAATAGGAGACGTCTGGCTTGACAGCAGTACGTGTGAAAAAGATCTTGGAGCCCTCATGGACAACAAGTTAAACATGAGCCAACAATGTCATGTGACTGCTAAAAAGGCCGATAGGATTTTGGAGTATAGTGTCTAGATCCAGGGAAGTCATGCAACCCCTCTCTTCTGCCTTGGTCAGAACACACCTGGGAATCACACTGTGTCCAATTCCGGACACCGCAATTAAAGGGAGATGTTGACATGCTTGAATGTGTCCAGATGAAGGCGACTAAAATGATCAAGGGTCTGGAGAATAAGCTCTATGAGGAACAGCTTAAAGAGCTGGGCATGTTTAGCCTGAAGAAGAGAAGGCTGAGAGGAGACATGATAGCCATGTATAAATATGTGAGAGGAAGTCATAGGGAGGAGGGAGAAAGCTTGTTATCTGCTGTCCTGGAGACTACGGCACAGAACAGTAGCTTCAAACTACAGGAAATGAGATTCCACCTGCACATGAGGAAGACTGTGTCGCCCCAAGAGGGGCTGTGTTATCTGTGTTTGGGATTTTCCATTTACCTGTATCAGTTCTTTGTTCTCTTTGTGATTCTCTGATTTTGCCATGCGGTCTGGGGTCATGTGACCTTTGGCCTCATCATGTGATCACTTAGGGTCAGCTACTTCAAAGGCTTTACCTGGTGACCTGCCTCCAACCCCACCCCCCTTTCAGGAGTTATATAAGGGGTCCCTCAGCCCCGCCTCTGTCTCTTTCGCCAATTCCAACGAACAGAGCAAGTCTAAGTAGCATGCGGCTGCAAAAGGCGACCGTTTGTTATCGACTAGGTTTAACCCACGTCTTCAACTAGGATTCTTAGCAGAGAGGAAGACCTGTCTTCAATTGAGGCTAAGGTTCTAGGATGCACTACAGAACTCCGGATCTACGTGTCAGAGGACAACTGGGACACCTTGGACTTTAAACAGAGGTACCGCCACTGTGCTATTTATAGCATCGTGGTAGAACTCCCCTTTTATAAGGACATTGTAACCAACTCAAGCCCTTTAAGCCATCAGTTTTCCTTTCACTGATTGTACTCAATAAACTTGTTTTGTCCTATTTTTAGAGCCCCTTCTGGACCCTGGGAAACGGAAGAAAGACCTTCCTAACAGTGAGAGCTGTTCAGCAGCGGAACTCTCTGCCCCGGAGAGGCTCCTCCTTTGGAGGCTTTTAAACAGAGGCTGGATGGCCATCTGTTGGGGGTGCTTTGAATGTGATTTTCCTGCTTCTTGGCAGGGGGTTGGACTGAATGGCCCACGAGGTCTCTTCCAACTCAATTTTTCTATGAGTATGTGTGTGTTTGAGTGTTTATTGTCTCCCCCAAAATTTCCTTTAAAATATGGGGCTTTAGAGGACTAGAAGAGGATGTTTTGGACCACCAAAGCCCACTGGCCATATGTTCTCCACTCCTAACATAAGTTATTCCATTGGATGGAAGGATTGACTTTTGTCACAATGTGCAACTTACTGGGCTTACTGAGGGTAAGTGGATGTATGAGAGCTAGCTAAACTGAAGCATCTTACAGTTTCATTAATTTTAATCTCCAAGATTTAGGTCAGAATTAAACATGCATATATTTCTGGCATACCAAAACCCAACCCACTAGGGCTGGCTCCAGGTTTTTGGAGAATGCCTTACTGGTACATTATTTAAACTGTTATGTTTATTCATATCCTGATCTGATCACTATGCTCAATATATCCTATATGCATGGGGGTATTGGATAATGATACAAAAGGTTTGCTAGGGTAGATCCTACGGCCCTCACTCTGGGTTTGTCAGTAAGGATTTCATTACATTGAAGCAGGGAAGGTTTTGGCAGAGTAGAGCTCTGTTTTGGATTACAGTGTTCCCTCACTACTTCGCACTTTGCTTATTGCAGCCTTGCTGTTTCGCAGATTAAAAAAAATTTAAAATATATATTATGGTATTTTTGCTGTTTTATAGAGTTTTGCCACTGCCACTCTCCAAGGTGCTTTCCCTCCTCAGTCCTCCCTCCCTCCTCCCTTGAAGGGACTTTCCTTCCTTTCCTTCACTTTATTTTAAGTTTACAAAACTTAAAATAGTGCATAACTACTAAAATAATGTATAAATATTAAAATTAATGGAGCATCCCTACATCGCGGTTTTTCACTTATTGCGGGAGGTCCTGGAACCTAACCCCAGCAATTAGTGAGGGAACACTGTAATAATTATATGATAATGAAATAAAAAGATAAATGTCGTGTTATCTCAATTGCGGGTGCTCCTCCTTCTCTACAGAGTTAGATCCACCTGGAATTGATGTGTCCAGTCTTGACCAACACTTTCATCTGACTTTTAGGTGTTGACCCCCAAAACACCCCATTGTGGTTCCCCAAGTCAGGGGGGGGAGAGCCAACAGAGTATATTATCACTCTTTAGGTGCAAGCAAGTATGCCTGCCTGGCATGAAAAACGTTGAAGATGCTCTACATCAGGCATAGGCAAACTTTGGCCCTCCAGGTAGGCTGTTGGGAATTGTGGGAACTGAAGTCCAAAACACCTGGAGAGACAAAGTTTGCCCATGCCTGCCTACATCCTGCGGGACCAAATTTTCAGTCAAGATCTTATTCCTTATATGAAATAAGCAAGTACACCCATCTCATTACTATGCAAATTTGCTTATATCTTTAATAAATGATTAAATTATATGTACACCATATAACTGTTTTAAAATAAATGCATTATTTATTATCAGTAAATGATTGAATTGTATACATATTTTATACCCGGTGTTATGTGAAAACGCCTGTGGTGCAATGGGTTAAACCCTTGTGCCAGCAGGACTGGTTGACTGACAGGTTGGCAGTTCGAATCTGGGGGGTGGGGTAAGCTTCCATCTGTCAAGCTCTAGGTTCTCATGAGGGGACATGAGAGAAGCCTCCCACAGGATGGTAAAACATCCATCATCCGGACATCCCCTAGGTCAGTGTTTTTCAACCTTTTTTGAGCCGCGGCACAGTTTTTACATTTACAAAATCCTGGGGCACACCACCAACCAAAATGACACAAAATTACACTCTAACACAGTAATACATATAGTTAATATGTTTTTTAATGTATTTATACACTCAGTGTGAAACCTGGGCCTGTTTCAATGAACACAACATAGATATCCTGGCAGGAATGGCAGAAAGACACACACAAAGGTCAACATCTGGGAGTTATAGTTCACCCGCAATCAAAGAGCATTCTGAACTCCACCAATGATGGAATGGAATCAAACTTCCCACACAGAACTACCATAACCAAGAGAAAATACTATAAGAGTTTGGTGGGCATTGACCTTGAGTTTTGGAGTTGTAGTTCACCTATATCCAGAAAACACTGTGGAGGGGAGGGAGGAAGATGTGGGTCGAGTCTGCCAAGTAGCGCCTGCATGGGTCATGTCTTCCTCCCTCCCCCCTCCCCCCTCCCACAGAAGCAGCAGCGTGAGCAAAGTGAGCAGAGCGAGGCTGGGAAGAAGGGAGTCCAAGTAGAGAAGAAAAAGTGTTCGGCAGGAGGGGGAAGAAAGGGTATTGGAGGTTCCAATTTCCCATGGCACACCTGATGATCGCTCATGGCACACTGGTGTGCCACGGCACACTGGTTGGGAAACACTGCCCTAGGTAACGACTTTGCAAACGGCCAATTATCTCACACCAGAAGTGACTTGCAGTTTCTCGAGTCGCTTCTGGCACGAAAAAAAGTGAAAGAATCATGAGTGGGAAAGGTCTAAGAAGCCCTGTGTTAGTGTACTCTATTTGGTCAAAAGATTTTCCTAGTCAGGCCAGAAAAAAATGTCATATGTGTGAAGCTGCCCTAGAAATACTCAACGATCTTGTTCTTTGCTTTTTATTTAAAATTATTAGACTTCTGGAGCCATCTAGTGGTTTATCAATGAAATCTGAAGAATACAGATCGGGAAGATTTCAACTGATGCTTAGCCTCTGTTCCTGTTATTGAGGTGTGCCCTGAAATCATTTCTGGCTTATGGTGACCCCAAAACGACTCTGTCACAGTATTTCCTGGGGCTGAAAAGGTGTGACTTTCCCAAGGTCAGCGATGGTCTCCAGAGTTGCATTCTGATTTATCAAAAACAAGTCATGCCAGATTAATCTGATCTATTTATTTGATAAGAGTTACAAGCTGGGTAGATGCGGGGAATAACATGGATGTAGTGTTCCTGGATTTCAGTAAGGCCCTCGATAAGGTTCCCCATGACCTTCTGGCAAACAAACTAGTCCAATGCAGGGTAGGCAAAACTATGGTTAGGTGGATTTGTAATTGGTTAAGCAGACGAACCCAGAGGGTGATTCTCCCCAATGCTTCCAATTCTCCTGGAAAGAAGTGACGAACGGAGCGTCACAGGGTTCCGTCCTGGGCCCTATGATCCTATGATTCTATGATGCTCAAACCACTTCTCAGTCTCTTTACTTTGAGTCACGGTCTAAGAGTCAGAGTTACGATGCTGGTTTCTGCATTTATTTTTACTGGGCTGCTGCTGTACCTTATACCAAACTGCTATGGTCAAAGCGGTGAAACCCTATCTGAGTGATTGTTGACATCCCTGAACTCATGTTACTAGTTCTTTATAACATCATAGACCCATCTCAGCCAGTAATAGAAGTGGGCTTGTTCACTTGGGTATGTTTCAGAGGAATTCTTGTACCTATAGCAGGAGGAGCCTGATCCTGGGAGTATATCTATATAGAGAACATACGATCCATTGCGGAGTGGAGAGAAATGAACTTGAAGTTGTTAAAGAAAAGGAATTGTGATATCAGTAGGTAATATCAGTAGGGACATGAACATATCATATATATTTCAACAAAGGCAGATGAAAATGGAATGTGTGTCAGTTCCAGGATGCTAGGCTAAGATGGTTTCAAAAGATGTTTTGGTGTCATCCGGAACAGTAGGTGTAATGCCAAAAAGAGATCTGGAGTACTACAGTACTTAAATATGTGGAGGCCAATTATTAAGGCTACTTGGGAGATGTTCATTTAGAATTTTTTTTAATGGGGTGTAAATGGACACAGAAAGCAGTTGCTAATTGATGAAACATGCCATTTTTTTCTGACAATAGAGATTGCTTTTCTGGGGATTTATCTTTTATCATATACCATTAGTGTACATACCTGACATTGCCCATTTGTCAGAGGGGCTGCTGCCCACCTGCCTTCTCCCTTCTCCAGCTCTGAGAAGACCTACCCACAATGTCTCCATGGCAACCCCCAGCAATAGTGGACAGGATATCTTTGTGGCTCTTCCTCCCCTGCCTTCATTTCCCTCGCACACCTTTTCCCTCTCTTCTCCCTTTTTCCCCCTTTTCCCTTTGTTTTCCCTTATATACCTTCCCTCTTTCTTTCTTTCTTTCTTTCTTTCTTTCTTTCTTTCTTTCCTTTCTCTTCCTTTCCTTCCTTCCCCTTCCCTCTTTTCCCTCCCTTCATAGCTTATCCACTTTCCTCTCTTCCTTTCTCTTCCCTTCTTTTCCTCCTTCTCTCCTTCTCTTCCACCCTTCCCTTCATACAGCTGTCATCTAGAAACAGTCAATCTGTTTCACTCCCTTTGTTTCCCAGTCATATGACAGAGGGCCACTTCACCTAGACACAGCCATATTGCTTTGTTCCTCCCCCAACCCCCCCCCCCCATCTACTCTGGGCCTAAAAGATTTGAGCTCAAACGCCTCAATTATTTTAAGTTGGATAATGAAGGTTATGTCTGTCAAGTTCTGGTCAAGATCCATCACGCAATGTAGAAGTCTTTTTGGTACAAACCAACAAGTAACCAACTGACCAATGTAGATACATACACCATACATATTATGACTTTTATATAGAGAGATATCAAAAGAATCCATGTCATGTTGTCTGTCTCCTGAGGAATCTGTATAACGACCAAATAGCAACAGTAAGAACAGACCACAGAACAACATACTGATTAAAGATTGGGAAAGGAGTACGGCACAGCTGTATACTCTCACCCACCCTATTCAGCTTGTGTGCAGAACACATCATGCGATGTGCGGGGCTTGACTTTGAAGGAACTGGGGATGGCCACAGTTGACAGGGAGCTCCAACGTGGGCTGATCCATGAGGTCACGAAGAGTTGGAAGCTACTGAATGAATAAGCCACAACAACAACAACAACAAAAGATTTACATAAATTAGTAAGGGATCATGGATATTTCCAGGTGTAGTAAAACTCCTTAGATTCAGTTCAAAAGAACTAAAAACATTGGTGGAGTCTATTGCTTCCTATCATATAGGAAAGGAAGAAGAGTATGGAGATGATTGGGCACTTTACATGTGGAGGTTGCTCTGTAAATTCTTTAACCTAGCAGATCAGTTCCTTCCGGGTTCCTAAAGATCACATAATGTTTAAGGTATTTCTCTAACTGTTCCAATAAGGGAGTGTTTATATTATCAGGTACGCTTCTGCTTTAATTTGTTGTTGTTGTTGTGTACCTTCAAGTTGGTTCCAACTTATGGCAACCCTGAGTCGAAACTCTCACAAGGTTGCTTTGGCCTTCCTCTGAACCTGGGAGTGAAGGGAAAGCATTAAAATATAACAATTTGAATATCAGACCATCTGTTTAACATGAAAGCCATAGGGGCTCCTATCATGGTCCTCAATGTTGACAATAACCACTAAAATCTAGGATTTTTATTTTGTTATAGTAGACAAGTTAATACTTCACTCATACAACTGGGATGATATTGATATATCACTATTACAAAAATAAATAAATAAAAATATTTGGATTGAAGGCTTTATCTCACTGGGGTTTGAATATGAGTTTGGATTTCAGGTGTTACAGCTCAGGTACTGTATGTATTTTAATTTTTCAAATATATTTATTGGGTTTTCTTCCATAACAATAAAAGAGGGGGAACAAATTGAGGTATAGGACAGCAGGAATGAAGAGAGAGAACTTGGGAAGAGAGGCAGAGGGGTGGGGGCGGGCTGGGGGTGGGTAGGAGGGGAAGGGAAGGGGAGGGAGAGGGGGTTGGTCGGGGATGGATTTAGGGGAGGGGTCAGTAGAGGGGAGGTAAGCCACAAGGGGGAAAGGGGGGCTTCGGGCTTCCGATATCTTTGTATTGTCCATATTGATTCAATTGTGAGGGAGGGGGGAGGAGTAGGGGGCTTGTGTCCATGCGTCTTTCCGCACTGGGGGGGGGGGAAAGAGGGCAAGGGGGTAGGGGTCCTTTTGTCTCTTTGGCTGGGCCTGGGGTAGATTGCATCTATGTCCAGGGGCCTAGCTAAGTCGCTCTGAATCTCGGATCTTTAGGTAGGTTCTGAAGGGGGACCAGTCCGTTCTGTGCAGCCCCGTCCCTTCCAGTTCACTCATGTAATGGGAAAGCCTATCCATGTTCATAATGTCCTGGACTTTGTCCACCCATTCTCCAATGCCAGGTGTATCCTCAGACTTCCATTTTTTCGCGAAGACCATCCTTGCTGCTGTGGAGAGAAACCAGAATAGTCGTTCCTCATTTTCGTCGGCCAGGTCCCCTTCTTCTACTATTCCTAGGAGGCAGGCCTCTGGCGTCTTCTCCATTGTACTCCGTAGGATCTTTTGGATCTGTACAAAGATTGTTTTCCAGAAGTTTGAAGCTTCCTGGCAGGTCCACCACATGTGGTAGAAGGTGCCTGTCTGTGCTCCACACTTCCAGCATGTTGCCTGGGCAGACTTGTACATCAGACCCAGTTTATGGGGGGTCATATACCATCTGAAGAACATTTTGTACCAATTCTCCTTCAAATCGGTGGCATAGGTAATTTTGATGTTCTTCTGCCAGATCTTTTCCCATTCTTGCATTCTGATGGAACGACCGACATTTAGTGCCCACTTTATCATGCAGGTTTTTATCTGCTCCGTCTCCGTTGACCACTCCAGGAGCTGTCTGTAGGCCTTGGAGATGAGCTTCTTCTCTTTGGTTAGGAGAGTGCTCCAGAAGCGTTCCCCTTCCTCGAAGCCTGCTTGTTCATCTCTCCGGAAGCTCGCTCTGATCTGTATGGTTTGAAGCCACGTGAGGTGTTTGCACTGTGGTTGCAACCGTAATCTTGGTTTGAGGCATCTTTTCTTCCCCACCTTGACCGACATATCCTCATACGTCGGCCAGGTGTTCCAGCCCAGTAGATTTCTTTGCTGCGCCTCTAAGGGTGATACCCACAGGGGAGTTTTTCGATAGAACCTTCTCTTATAGGTCTCCCAGATTCTCATCAGGGCCGCTCTGATCGGATGATTCTTAAAGTTTTCGTTTGTTCTTGTTTTGCCATACCACAGGTGGCCGTGCCATCCAGTGTGGAGATCAAAGCCCTCCAGATCCAGTAGTTCCTTGTTCCGCAGGCTTATCCATTCCCTTATGTGGACCAGACCACAGGCCTCATAGTAGAGTCTTAGGTCCGGCAGGTCTAGCCCTCCCCGTGACTTTCTGTCCGTGAGCACTTTGAATTTGATCCTTGCCCTTTTCCCATTCCATATGAACCGGAGGATATCCTTCTTCCATGTTTCAAAGATGGCCACGGATTTGATAATGGGCAGGGTTTGGAAGAGGTACAGCAGTCTGGGCAGGACGTTCATTTTAATCGCCGCGAGTCTCCCCATGAGCGAGAGACCGGCCTTTTTCCAGCTATCCAGATCTTTCTGAAGTTGTTTCCACACTACCTCGTAGTTGTTCTTCTGTAGTTGGCTGTTCTGCGCCGTTATTCGAACCCCCAGGTATTTGATGTGTTGGGCGATTCGTATTCCCGAGGTCTTTTCCAGCTGTTCTTGCCGATTTGTGGATACATTCTTGGTCAAGATCTTTGTTTTGTCTTTATTGATTCTTAATCCCGCTAGCGAGCCGAACCGTTCTATTTCCTCTAGCCAGAACTGCATCGTGGACACCGGTTTCTCAACAAAGCAGATTATGTCATCTGCAAAAGCTTTGACTTTTATAGCGTGACCTCCAATCACCGGGCCCTTCAGGCGTTCGCTTGATCTGATGAGCCTGAGCATTACTTCTATGGCCATGATGAATATCAACGGGGAGAGGGGGCACCCTTGTCTCGTTCCCTTTTGTATTGGGAATCTTCCCGTTGGCCGGCCGTTGACCCAGACTCTGGCAGACTGATCTCTGTAAATTGCTCCGATGGCATTTTGGAAGAGCCGACCCATCTCCATTTTTGACATGAGCAAGCTGAAGAAATCCCAATTTAGATTGTCAAAAGCCTTCTCCGCGTCTAGTGCCAGGAAGGCGATTTCTTTGTGCGGGTGCCTTTCGTAGTAGTGGATCAGATCCACCACTATTCTGGTGTTATCCTTAGCTTGCCGACCGGGGAGGAAGCCATTCTGGTCTGGCGCAATCCAAACTTTCAGCCAGAGTTTTAGCCGGTCAGCCAAGATGCTTGCTAGGATCTTATAGTCTATGTTCAACAAGGAGATGGGTCGGTAGTTGGCCACATTTGTGCCATCTGTCCCTTCTTTTTGAATTACCATGATGTTAGCTTCTTTCCAAGAGTCTGGGATTATCCCCTCTTGTAACACTCTGTTGTATATTTTTTTTAAATAGGGGAGAATTTCGTCCTGGAGCGTTTTGTAAAACCTGGCCGTTAGTCCGTCCGGCCCCGGAGCCTTGCTTGCGTCCAGCTTTCTAATAGCTTGCTCTATTTCTAGTTCCGTGATTTCTTCGTTTAGTGCCTCTCTATAGGGCGATGGCACCCTGCCCAGCGATGCGCTTTCTAGGTACTGTGCTATGTCTTCCTTGCTTATTGGGTCTTTAGAATACAACTTTGAGTAGAAGGCCTGGAACGCACCTTGGATGCCCTCTTCCCCCAGGATCGTTGCTTCTCCGGCTCGTAGTCTGGTTATAAACCCCTGCTGTTTCTTTCTTTTGATTCTCCTGGCCAGCCATTTGCCCGGCTTATTAGCATTCTGAAAGTGTCTTTGTTTCAGAAACTTGAGGTCTTTGGAGAGTTGTTCTACCTCCAGGTGGCGTTTCTGCTTCTTCAGCAAGGACAATTTGTCGACCGAGGCCCGGTTCTTTGGGTGTTCTTTTAGTGTCTCTTCTTCCAATGCTATTTGGGTTTGTAAGTCCTGCATTGCTTTTCGCCTTGCTTTGTTTCTGCCGGCGTTTTGTTGTATAAAATGCCCCCGTAGCACTGCCTTGCAGGCATCCCAAATCACCTCCGGTCGTGTTTCCGGCACGTCATTTATCTTGAAGTAGTCCACCGTCAATGTTCGGTACCTCTGTATGTCATCCTCCTTCTTTAGCAAGTTGTCATTAAGCCTCCAGCGCCTCGATGGAGGCCTGTGATTTAGCTCCAGTGTGATTGGGCAGTGGTCTGACTGGTCTCTCGGGAGAATTTTTATATGGGAGACTCGTGGCACCAGCGATCTGGACATCCAAACCATGTCTATCCGTGACCAGCTTTGGTGTCGATGTGAATAGAACGTGTAGTCCCTTTCCTTCTGGTTGTGGAGGCGCCAGGCATCTTCCAGAGCAAGGTCCTCCAGCAGATGTGTGAGGTTCTTTGGTAGGACCCCCGGGGGGTCATGTCCTGCCTTTTTATGCTGCGCAGCGTCCTGCGTTCTGTCCAGTCTGGCGTTCACTACTCCGTTATAATCCCCCATTATGATCAGGTCGTCATATTCCTGGCCATCTATGAGTTCCGCAAGCAGTTTGGTGAATTCTGATTTTGGGCCGTTGGGCGCATATATATTACACACCAGGAGGCGTGTCAGTCCTACCTCTAGCATCACCCCTACTATTCGCCCCTCTGTATCCGCGAACGCCAGTTTGGCTGGTACCTTGTCGCTGATGTAAGTAGCTACCCCTCTCTTTTTTTCTCCTGCAAGGGAGCAAAATAAATTCCCTACACCTCTAGATATCAGGTGCTGTTCGTGAGCTTTTTTGACGTGGACTTCCTGTAGGGCCACAATATCCCATTTGCTTTTCCTCAACGAGTTGAATGTTCTTCTTCTTTTCATCGGCGAGTTCAGGCCGTTGATGTTGTTGGAAAAGCACTGTAGATGTACTAGTGGCTCATACATGTTGCGTTTCCATTATGTGTCCCATGTCGCCGTCCTTGTCGTCCGATTTCCGTGGCACCGTGTTCTTCTCTGCCCCCCGGTGTCTTCCGGTGGGCCGGGTTGTTTCCTCCGTCGGGGAGTCGAATCGTCGCCGCTTGTTTGCCTCGCTCTGCTCAGGTTGGGCCTCCGTCCTCCCCCCTGATTCTCTCACGAGATTTAGGTGGAACTCCTGTGCTTTGGCCACCGTGGTCAACCAGTGCCGTTTTTCTTTGAATGTTACCATGATGCCTTCTGATTTTTCCCAGCGAAACCTGATCTTCCTTTTCTTCAACTCTTCCGTGAGGAAGAGGTAATTCTTTCGCTTACTGATCGAGGCTGCTGTGAATTCCTTCAGCACAATGACTTTCTGGCCTTTGTATGTAGTTGGCACTTCCCTTTGCTTTGATATTATTTCATCTCTAATTTTTCGTCTGTGGAACTGTACCACTACATCTCTCGGCACATTATTTCTTCTCGCGTACGAAGAGGGGACTCTGTACGCTTTTTCTATATCTCGCTTTATCTCCTCCTCATCCTTGCCGATGATGGTGGACGAGAGCGTGCCGATGATTTTCTGTATATCCTCCTGCGGGTCCTCCCTTAGGTTCCTGAAGCGTAGCTTCGTCTCCAGGGTGGTCTGCTCCATCCTCTCCTGGAGTTGCTCTAGCTTAGCGTTCCGTGCCTCCAAAGATTCCACTCTTCTTTGCAGCTTCCCTTGCGAGGTCTTAATCTTGTCCCCTTCTTGTTTTATGGAGAGGATCTCTTCGCGCATCGTCGAGAGTTCTTTTTTCAGGTCTGTCCTGAGTTCTTGCAGTTGAGCATCGTGCCTCGCCGCCGCTTCGTCCACCCTTCGTTGTGTTGCATCCTGTTTCTCTGAGAGCCGCTGAAGTTCTTTCAGTATGTCCTTCATAGTAGTATCTTCGGTATTAGCCAACCTCTTCTGGACCCCCTTGGCGTCTTTAAAGATCTTCGGGGTCGTCATTTTCCCCTTGATACTTCCTCCGGCCAGGGCGTTTGTTCGTATAGTCCCGTCTCGTGTCCCGCTCTGCTGCGTCTTGTCTGCCGCGCGCGCTTGCGGTGCTGCCTGCTTCAGCGTCGGTGGGGTCAACCTGCAGTGGAGGGGGGGAGCTGTCCCTCTCTTCTTATTTTTCTGCTTGGCTGCGCAGACTCACCCCCTTCTCCCTTCCCCCTGGTTGTTAGGCTTCGGTGGCTCCTGGGGCTGTCTTGTGAACCTTGGCCTTCTTTTATTTACGTTCCTCTCCCACTCCAATGGGGCAGGTGAGGAAGGGGCTGGAGGGGGGGGGGAGAGAGTCCTAGTTTCTCTCTTATTATCCTTTCTTTTGCTCTTGTATTCTTTCTCCCCCTTCCACCCCCACCCCCTCAGAGTACCTGTGGTGTTTGTGGGGAGAGCCTGTTACAGTTGTCGTGCCTCCTGGGTTCCGTGGATCTCTGGGGGGAGCGTCCTCCTTGCTTTCCAGAGGGGAGGGGGGCGCGAGAAGAGAGGGTGGTGGGCTTCTCCCGCCCTTCCGTCCCTTCCCCGTCGTCCCTCCGCCTTGGCTCCTGTCTTCTCCTCGCTCCAGTCTCCTTTCCAGGTCTCTCTCGCCCACGCCGCTCTTCCCCGCTCTCGCGCTGTCCTTTTTGGCCTTATTCTCCTCTGTCTGGTCCCGGGGGGGGGGGAGGGTCCCGCTCTCACTTCCGGCCTTCCCGTCCGTCCCCTTTTCCCTTCCCCGTCGCACTTCCGGTCCGCGAGCAGGTCCGGCCTTAAACCATCTCCCCTTCCGGTTTGTTTTCGCGCCCTTTTCGTCGCAGAGGCAGGGACGAAGCAGCTTCCAAGATGGCCGCCTTCTCTCTTCAGTTGTCCTTTTCCTCCCTACGCACTTTGCGTCGCCATCTTGGGTCCCCGTCCTCTCGCCCCTTTCTCTCCAATTCTTCTCGGGCGCTCTGGAGGCCTCTCCGGTAAGCTGCTTTTCCCCTTGCTTCACCTGGGCCTCCCGTTCCTCGGGTCGCGAGTTTCCTCTCCCCCCTCCTATCTTCCCGGGGCCTTGGATTTGCCAGTTCCTGGGCCCTCGCCTCCCGATCTGTTGGTGTTGTGTTCCCCCTTACTTTCGGCGATTTTTCCTTTGCGAGTCCCCCTCCTTTCAGCTGTTTCGGGCTGGGCTGGCTGTATCTGCAGGCTTTTGCCCGCTGCCCGCTCCGCTGCCTGCTTGCCAGTCTGGGCTCTCCACCGGACCCTCTCAGCCCCCCCTCTTGAGGAGAGGGGCACTTCAGGGGTCAGCGATGGGGCCCTCCGGCTCCGCAACCTCTCAGCTGCCTGTCACAGCTGGAGGTGAGGGCATTGGTCACCCTCAGGCCTTCGGGAGCGGTTGGCGACTTGAGGAGCCCTCAAGACGTCCGACCAGCCGCCATCTTTGCCCGACCGGAGAGCTATGGCTTTTCATTGAGTCTCACCACTGAATGTGGCCATTCCTCTTTTCCTACTGCCTTCAAGCATGCCAAGTCTGGTCTTTTCTACTGGATCATCTCTTCTCTAGATATGGCCAAAGTATGATAGCTTCAGCCTAGTCTTTCTGGCTTCTAGGGAGAGATCAGGCTTGATTTGCACTAGAACCTATTCACTTGTCTTTTTGGTAGCCATGGTATCCGCAGTACTCTCCTCCAGCACCATATTTCAAATGAGGTCCCGCCAACTATGTACTAGCTTTCATAACAATTTGCTCCTGGTCTTGTTTTTGCAGACAGAATTGAACTTCTCCATCTTTTGTGTCCAGTTATCTGTTTCATTTCTATATTGGCCATTTGGTGACATACATGTATACTGTTATCTCTTTGATTTCCTGAAGAATGTATTTGCAAGGAAGAAACTGGTGGATTCACAAAGGAGGAGAGGCGGAGGAGGAGAAGAAGAACAGCGCCACCGACCAACCCCCTCCTCCACTGGTCTCCCAGCTGGCTCCCTCTCTCTCGCCTCTCTTCCCACAGAGGTGTAAGTGGCATCGATTTCCTATCCTTCACTTCCAAGCAGAGAGGAGGAGACGGGAGGGATTGAGGGAGCAGGAAAGGCAGGGGAAGGAGGCGAAGAAGAGGAGGATGACAGGAGGGAGAAGAAGGTGTGTGCGAGCGGGGGAAGGGGGAGGGGGAAAGGAGGGGGAGGGGGCCAGGCGTGTGAGGAGGAGTCAGCAGGAAGTGTGGTGCACAAGGGGAGGGGAGAGGGAAGGGAGGGTGAAAGAGGAGAGGAAAGAGAAGGCAAAGGGATTGAGTAAGAGAGGGGGAGATGAGTATTTATTATTATTATTTATTTATTTAAAACTGTTATATCCCGATCTTCTCGACCTCCGTAGAGGGAGTCAGACCAGCTCATAGCAAGAATTCAATGCAATAATACAATCTAAAAACATCATACAACAACAAAAGATTAAAATACATATAGAATAAAATTACAAATAAACCAAATCGCCAAGATAAAATCATGTCCAACTCAGTCTGTATGTGTGGTCAAAAACTTTGTTCTGTGGCCGGCCTCAGCCATTATTCTGGGAATGCTTCGACTGGGAGGCCTGGTGAACCATCGGGCACAGAGCAAGGTCCCCTTTTACCATCATGGACAACGCAAAACCCTGCTGAGGGATGGACACCCCTGCCGTTATCCGCAACCCGCTGTCCCCTGGGGAAGGAGGGACAACACCGGCACACACCCCCCTTTTCAGAGGGGGGGCAGAAGACCGGACACCCAGGGGATTCGGGGAAGGAGGAGGTACGGGGACGGGCAATACGTGTGATCTCGGGAAGGGGCAATTGGGACGGTAGACGTAGGCCTGATGAGAGAAGGCGGAGGAGCCAAAGAGAGGCTCGTCCCCCTTCTGACCTACGACCTATCCCTAGGCACGCAGATGCGAAGTTCCCTACTACCTCTCCTCCAACCCTGATTCTGGCCAACACCAGGTCCGTGCGAAACAAGACCGGGACCATCCGGGATTTCCTCCTGGAGAGAGAGATCGACCTAGCCTGTTTGACAGAAACATGGCTCCAGGAGGGAGACGAGGTCGTTATGCACGAGGTGGCATCTCCTGGGTTTGTGGCCAGTTATCAGATGAGGACAGAGAGGCGGGGGGGAGGGGTCGCCATCCTCAGCCGAGACACCTTTAATTCTAGGACGATTCCGACGGCGAACATCCCAGGGATGGAGTGTGCAGGCCTGGTGTGGGATCTTAGTTGGAGTGTAGCCTTCCTGCTGGTGTACCGTGCACCCAACGCACCGGCCGGGAGTCTACCTAAGCTGCTGGAGGTGGTCGCGGAGTGGGCATTGAGGTTTCCTAAGCTTATTGTCTTGGGGGACTTCAATGTCCACGCCGATACCCCCTCGACAGCGGCCGTGGACCTAGTGTCTACCATGGAGGCACTGGGACTCTCTGTAAGACCGGACCCACGCACCAGGCCGGGCACACCCTGGATTTGATCTTCGCCGCCGGCATTAGCGTGACCCTAGCCTCCATAATGGAGGTTCCATGGTCGGATCACAGTGTCCTGAAGTCCGGCTGGGAGTGGCCTCCTCCCGGTAAGGGTGCCGAACCTATTCTGGTTCGCCCGAAGAGACTTATGGAACCCACTAGGTTCCTGAATGCTCTAAGGGAGTGGGAACTTCCCAGCGACTCAGTCGATGGGCAGGTGGGATACTGGAACGCCAGACTTTCCGCGGCCCTGGACGAGATCGCCCCAGGCGCACTCTCCTCCCCCGCAGAAATCGCTCGCCTTGGTTTACCGAGGAGCTGCGGGCGATGAAGCGGAGGAAGAGACAGTTAGAGGACGTGTGGCAGAGTCTCCGTGACGGCGTCGAAATCAGCTTATAAACAGTTTAAAGAGGTTTATGAGCAAGCTATCAAGGAAGCTAAAAAGTCTTCTACTCTTCCTTGATAGAGTCGGCTAGCTCACCCCAGCGCAATTGTTTAGGATAATTCGGTCTTTGACAGCAATCCCAACTGTCCCAAATGATAGGGGTTTGGCACCAACAGCTGAGGTTTTCCAGAGCTATTTTGCCGACAAGATTTCAACTCTCCGCCCGGACATTCCAGCCACTCTTGATACAGTTTGCGAACTCGAGACTCCGCCGCCACTCGGCGGGCCCACCTTCACCCGTTTCCAATTGCTGGACGCAGCAGCTGTCGACAAGTTGCTAGCTGCAGCTAGACCAACTACATGCTCCCTCGACCCGTGCCCCTCCTGGCTTGTTAGAGCGTGTCGGGAGGGGCTACGAGGCCCCTGGGCACGATCATAAATAGCTCCCTTGAGCAAGGAGTCTTCCCGGGGGGGATTGAAAGAGGCAATGGTGAGACCGCTGCTGAAGAAGCCGAATTTAGATCCTTCGGCTCCCTCCAATTACCGGCCAGTTTCCAACTTGCCTTTCTTAGGCAAGGTAATTGAGAGGGCAGCAGCGGATCAGCTGCAGCAGTTCTTGGAAGACACAGCTGGACTTGATCCCTTCCAGTCCGGCTTCCGTATTGGGCACGGGCCGGAGACCGTGCTTGTCGTCATTACAGACCAACTTCGCCGCCAGCTGGACCAGGGTGGATCGGCACTGCTCGTCCTGTTAGATCTGACGGCAGCCTTCGATACTGTAGATCAGGGCTGTCCAACTGGCGGCCCTGGGGCCGTATACGGCCCCCCAGCCCCTTCCCTACGGCCCCAGCCTACCCTGGGGAAATTTTTTTTTAAAAAAAATTCGATCTCCGGGGGGCGGGGCTGGGTGACGTCAGGCGTGGCGCCAGCGCCGAGCCTGACGTCACCCAGCCCCGCCCACTCCCTCCTCCTCCATCCCGCCTCTCCCCCCGGCGCACCAATCGGGAACGCCGGGGGGGGGGAGGGAGGGAGAAGGCGGGCCTAAAGGGGAGGACGGGACGCGCTTCCTTCTCCCCTCCATAGCCCGCCTCCTCCGTCCCGCCTCTCCCCCGGCGCTCCGATCGGTGCGCCGGGGGAGAGGTGGGACAGAGGAGGAGGCTGTGTGACCCTTTAGCTGGAAGGGCGAAGCTGAGGAGGGCTCTCCTCAGCTTTGCCCTTCCAGCTAAAGGGACACGCCAGCCTCGGAAGCGGGAAATCGCTGCTTCTGAGGCTGGCGTGTCCCTTTAACTGGAAGGGAGAAGCCATGGAGAGCTCTCCTCAGCAGCCGCCCTTCCAGCTAAAGGCACACGCCAGCCTCAGAAGCAGCGATTTCCCGCTCCGAGGCTGGCGTGTCCCATTAGCTGGAAGGGCAAAGCTGAGGAGGGCTCTGCTTGGCTTTGCCCTTCCTCTTAAAGGACACGCCAGCCTCGAGCGGGAAATCGCTGCTTCTGAGGCTGGCGTGTGCCTTTAAGAGGAAGGGCAAAGCCAAGCAGAGCCCTCCTCAGCTTTGCCCTTCTAGCTAATGGGACACGCCAGCCTCGGAAGCAGCAATTTCCCGCTTCCGAGGCTGGCGTGTCTCTTTAAGAGGAAGGGCAAGCCAAGCAGAGCCCTCCTCAGCCGCCCTTCAGCTAATGGGACACGCCAGCCTCGGAAGCGGGAAATCACTGCTTCTGAGGCTGGCGTGTGCCTTTAGCTGGAAGGGCGAAGCTGAGGAGGAGGGTTCTCCTCGGCTTTGCCCTTCCTCTTACAGCCTCAGCCGGGCAGCAGAACCGGGAGAAATCGCCGGTTCTGCCGCCCTGGCTGTCACTGTAGAGGAGGAGGGAGGCGGGGGCGGGCGCTCCTGACGGCGGCGCTGACGTCACCCACCACGCCTAACGTCACCACGCCGGCGTCCTCCACGGCCCGCCCCTTTTCGGCAGGGCTTGGTGACGTCAGCAAGCCTCGCCGAAAGGCGGGTCGTGCAGGACGCCCGGCGTGGTGACGCCAGACGTGGTGACGTCAGCGCCGTCAGGAGCAGCCCGCCCCTGCTCCGGCCCCCCAGGTCATCAGTGGCCAGGGCTCCGGCCCTTGGCCCAAAAGATGTTGGACAGCCCTGCTGTAGATCACACATTGCTAACCCACCGTTTACCCGGTTCCGGGGTTGGGTGGATCGCCCTTAAATGGGTGACCTCCTTCCTCTTGGACCGGGGACAATGGGTGGAGGGGCGGGAGGTCTCGGAGATCCCCACTTGATTGTGGGGTTCCCCAGGGGGCCATTCTTTCCCCCTTATTATTCAACGTGTACATGCGCCCCCTGGCCCATCTGGCCCGCGACTTTGGTCTGGAGTGTTATCAGTACGCGGATGACACCCAGCTTCTGCTGAGAATGGACGGCAGGCCGGACACCGTACCCGATTGTTTCCATCAGTGCCTGGAGGCCATGACTGGTTGGCTGCGGGCTAGCCGGCTGAAGGTGAACCTGTCAAAGACGGAGATCTTGTGGCCTGGTCGGCCTGGGTGGGATGAGTGCCGGTTGCCTACCCTGGATGGCGAACGGCTTAGCCTGTCGCCTGTTGTTAAGAGCCTAGGTGTTCAGCTGGACCCCCTGCTGACCATGGAGACTCAGGTCTCCGCGGCCAGCAGGGCGTCATTTTTCCACCTACGACAGGCTAGGCGACTGGCACCCTACCTTTCCAGGGACGACCTGGCCACGGTGATCCAAGCGACGGTCATCTCGAGATTAGACTACTGTAATGCCCTCTACGTTGGCCTTCCCTTGGCGACAGTTCGGAAACTCAAGCTAGTGCAGAATGCCGCTGCTCGCTTGCTGACGGGAATGTCGGTAAGGGAGCACATCACGCCCATTCTTCGGCAGCTGCACTGGCTGCCTATTGAGTACCGAATTGTTTTCAAGGTGTTGGTGTTAACCTTTAAGGCTCTACACGGCCTAGGGCCTGTGTACCTGAGGACCGCCTTGCCCCATACATTCCCCCGAGATCACTACGTTCGGAGGAGTTGAACCTGCTCCTGATTCCATCGGTCCGCACCTGTCACCTGTCTGCTACCAGGCAAAGGGCTTTCTCTGTGGGGGCTCCGGTACTCTGAACTCTCTCCCCGGACGATGTCCGAGCCGCCACGGCTTATCCCCGTTCGCAGGGCTTGTAAGACCGCCCTGTTCAAACTGACCTTCGGCTAGGCCAGCAAGCCGAACGTACTCATCTTCTTAATCAGCACCCTGGCTCAGGGAATGCATTAGCATATACATAATTTTATCTCGGGACCTTTGTTGTATTTTATGTTGTATTTTATTGTACGGCGACATGGATGTGACATGCCTGCCGAGTTTTTACGATGTTATCCGCCCCGAGCCTGCAGGGAGGAGCGGAATACAAGATGAAACAAATAAATAAATAAATTCCATAGCCTCCTAAAGGACCTAGACCGGAAGCGGCAAGACCCTTGGAAGAGGAAGAGGCGGCGCCGAAAACCAAGGAAAAAAGGCATGCCTCCGTCCGCACTATGGAGTGTGGGGCAGGACCAGCTCCCTCCCAAGATGGTCGAGCCTATAGAGCTACCAGGTCCTCTACTAATCTGCCAGAGGCGAGGTGGCCCATGCCAATGGAATTCAGGACCCAGAAGACTTTTTCATCCAGGACGTTCTGGAGCTCGCGCTATAAGCAGCTGGAGACCCGGGGGACACGTCCTGGTCCTATGAAGGACAACAAGGACACTTCACTGGCAGGTTGGGACCCTTTCCTCAGACTGCCATATGGAAGAATGCAGGTCTCTCTTTTCACCTGCAACCGGTCACCAGCGATCCCGTTAGGGCTCCCTAATCTTCCCTCTTTTGATGGCAAGATGGTGCCTTAGTAGGACTATCGCCGCTCTTGGCTCTTTATCCTTACCCCTGTGCTCCCTCCCCCCCCCCCGCTACCCGCCCTCCCGCTATCCTCTTCCTTTCCATTGTGTGTTCATTGTTGTGTTGATGTATTGTTGTGTGTGGACTCAAACTGTTGTAAAGCGCTCCGAGCCTTCGGGGAGTGGCGATATAAAAGTTTGAAGTAATAAATAAATAAAAAGCTAACTATGGGTTCAGGTTTAAGAAAGGGTGAAAACAGGTTAGGGAAGAGAAAAGTCATTTTTAAATGGAATTTTTCTTTATTTCCCAAAGATTTTGGCATTTTAATTGGATTTTGTTTTGTAGTTTTGTACATTTTGATTATGTATATTGGTCGATTTGCTTTTTATTACATTGCTTTCTTTTTGCATTCCATCTGACATTATAGCACTTTTTACTCAGGACAATATGCAGGAGAGTAGAATAAGATAAATTGAAGATAAATTGATGGTTTATATGGAATGGATAAAAAGTAGTGACTCCAATGCAAATATTGTACAGAAACTAAGACAATTGTGCTCATGATTAAAGATATAGAGGAAATATGTAGTCAGGGTGATGGGTGGTGGGGTTGGGAGAACTTAATTTGGCCAACAAGGCAAAAGACATCTCTGATTTGTGAAGTTTTTTGGCTAAGGGGGAACCACCGACAATAGAGAAGGGAAGAAAACAGAGAATGACTAGCAGGGCAGAAATATCTAGAAATGTTGTCTAGATGCCATCCAAGCATTATCTTGCTTATTGGGTGAAGGTGGAAAGCACTGAAGTCGCTTTCAAAGGTGTCAGGAAAATTGAGATGTCCATATTTATGGACTGTAATCACTTAAGAGTAATGTGTCTGTACATGGAGCTGCCTTCGGCTTGCACAAGACAACTTCAGAAGACTCAGGAGTCCAATTTCTGTCTTGTTTTGGTTTGACCTGAGTTGCCTAAAGAAAATTAAACCTATAGTCCATCCTAGCCAACTCACCTTCACTCTAGAACTACTTTTGTTTCACGTCATATTCTGTCCTCCTGGAATCCTGGGGTTGCTCTGGTGGCACTCAAAGACAATTGAGTAGGCCTCGCTTCTGTTGTACTCTTGACTGTCAGGTTCATAAAGCAGATCTCACATCATTAGTGTTTTCTCTTAGGAAAAGCCCAAATATCTCATGGCTTCTTTAGGATCCATGAAGGTGGGACATTCCGATGGTAAGTGCCCCTCTTTTTTAGAAGACAAAAATCAGGGTGGGAGATATGCACTGATCTGGAGGAGGGATTGGCTTTGCAACCTACATTACAGTTGTGTGTTCAGCCGGTAACTAGAGCACAGGAGGATGACATTTCCAACCCCTAACAAGAGGAATGCAATCTTTGACACAATATCTTGTTGCAGCCCTGGTAACTGGTTAAGGGGGGGAGGAAACTCTGCCCTCCCGATGCCAATGAACAGCTGACAAGATCTCCATTTCTTGGTGAGTAATTCATTAAAAATGTAATGTAGAAGGTGGGCCTATGTAATTGAATGACTAAAAAGGACAGTGACCATCTGCAGTGTACAGGGACACAAAATTATATTTCCTAGACAATTTTCCATCCAGTATAAGAAAGGTCCAAGAGAGGAATGGGAGCTATTCAAACCTCCAAAGAAAGGCATGTTTCCACCTGTGGTTTAGAAGCTGCTTCTACCTCAGATGAACCTTTGCTCCTAGGGATGGGAAGGGGTCATCTGAGCTGAAGTGGTCCTCTCTTCCTCTCTTTCAGCCTCAACTTTCTCTTCTGGAAACCTCTCCTTGGGCTCTTATGGGGAGAGCAGAAGAAGCAAGGCAAAGGGAGGAGGGACAAGAAACCGGATGGGAATGTACCTCAGAAGAGAAAGTGTGTGTCCAGTGGAGGAGAAACATCAGAGGGATGTTTGCACAAAACAGATATCCAAGGACAGAAGAGGGAAGACAAACCCACCTCTATTGACCCTGACAAGCCAGACCCCAAGAGCAATCTAGCCCAACACATGCTGGAATCCATCTAGGTCTTCCATCCTAGAAACTCCAAACTCTCCTCACAAAGGCGGACCTCCCAGAGATGAGACCACTTGAAGGCTTCTCAGAGCAACCACTGCCTACCATGGGAAGGGGGTTTGGGAAGCCACGCCCCCCAATACCTCATCAGAACTCAATTTCATTCTTGGTGACAGCAGGGCCCCCCTCTCCTCCCACCCAATATTGAGTCCATAATAATGCCAGACCATCCCTGGACCCATAGTGGCTCAGCAGGTGTTTCAACCCAATCCTCCCCAAACCTGTGCAGGGTGGAGGGCTTTCACCAAAGCCACAATCCTCCCTCCCGTAACTACTGCAACAGCAGAGGAGACATCGAGGCCCATCTGTAGATCAGTCCCACCATCTCTTCCCTACAGAGGGGACACCTACATGACCTGGACACCCCCTCCCCTTGATCCCAACATAGAGGTCTCATGGCCCATCACAGGGGAGCAACGGCCCACCCAAAAGTGAATGAAGCGCCAGACCCAGAAAGGCAGGGAGGAGGAGGAGGAGGCTTGCTGGATCAAGCTGGGCAGGGCCCCTTGTTTGCACAGAGGGAAACAACCCACTTTGGAGGCCTGGTCCCCACTGTGATTGCACCCAGATGGAAGGCAGCACTGCCACTGAGTTTGCCAAGCCGTACTTCACCCAGCTCATGGCCTTAGTTGGAGCACCAGGGGGCGCAATGGGTTAAATCCGTGCCGGCGGGACTGCAGACCAATAGGTCAGAGATTCGAATCCGGGGAGAGTGGGTTGAGTTCCCTCTGTCAGCTGCCTCGCCTGGTGGAGATGGAAAAAGGCCTGCTTACTGATGGTAGAAATCTGAGCTTCCATCGTCAATTGGGAATCCAGCAGGGCACCGAGGCTCTTCACCATGGCAGACGGGGCTAATGGTTCACCTTCAAAGGTGGGCAGAGGGCAGGCCAGTTCTAGGGGCCGACCAGGCCATAGGATTTCAGTTTTGGCTGGGTTCACCTTGAGTCTGCTCATGCGCAGCCAGCCTGCCACGGCTTCTAAACACAAGGAGAAGTTATCAGGAATGGTGGTTATCCCAGGTTCTAGATGCAAAAGGAGGTGAGTATCGCCGGCATACTGGTAACATTCTAAGCCGAAACTCCTCACCAACTCAGCCAGTGGTTGTACATAGATGTTAAATAGTAATGGGGAGAGGATTGCTCCTTGTGGTACTCCGCACTGGAGGGGAGATGTCTCGGATACCTGGCCTTCCCATTCTACTCTTTGGCTACGGCCCCTGATGACCAACTCAAACCATTTAAGGTCCACTCCTTGGACTCCAATAGCAGCTAGACATTGTAGTAGCAGGTCATGGCTATCATGTCTCCTCTCAGCTTCTCTTCTTCGGGCTAAACATGCCCAGCTCTTTAAGCCGCTCCTCATAGGGCTTGTTCTCCAGACCCTTGATCATTTAGTCACCTTCCTCTGGACACATTCCAGCTTGTCATAATCTCTCTTTAACTGTGGTGCCCAGCATTGGACACAATATTCCAGGTACGGTCTAACCAAGGCAGAATAGAGGGGTAGCATGATTTCCCTGGATCTAGACACTATACTCCTGTTGATGCAGCCGCATTACATTGTTGGCTCATTTTTAACTTGTTGTTTAACTTGGGTTCATCCGCTTAACGAGTTACAGATCCACCTAATCGAGCTCACTCTTTTGCCCTAGGGTAACACCTGGAGGGCTGAAGTTTGCCCATGCCTTGTGTAGATGCACACACACCCATCCCCCCCCGACCAGTGTTAGATTTGCATTTTGAATTCAAACTAGCCCATTAGCTCATTGGTAGGAGAGGAGGCCACAGAATAATCCACAACCCTAGACTCAGGTGCATGTACACTGTGGACAACTAATGCACTGTGATACTACTTTAACTATCATTGTGCAATACTATGGAATGATAGGAGTTGTAGTTGTCTCTACACATAATTGCAAATTCATATTGAAACTGCTTTATAGACTAGGGCAGATGGGGGCTGACACATATCAATTTCTCCTTAAGTGGGGAGAACAGCTCTGGACACTGATAGGTTTAAGCCTAAGCTTTCCTTCATTCATTCCATTTATGGTACTCTATCCATTTATACCTCTATGGTTCAGTTGAAAGGAAGAGGATAAAAGGGGGGGGAGTGGAAAGCATATTTGGTACATTCCAAATTATTTTGTGATTGATTAAAGAACCTAGCGAGGGAAGTTTTGCTGGTCTGTGGTAATTTGTTTTATTTTCCCTGGTTGGGATTATTATTTCTCTCCACCTCCCCGTGGGGGTGAGTGGTGCAGTCTGACCGTGCCTCCCCTCCGCGCGCAATGGTTTGTCCCGAAGCGGAGTCTATATAAGGAGCAGGCGGGCGGAAGAGACGGTCTTTTGCTTTCTGGCGCGCTGGAAAGCGGGTGTCTCGGAGGCTGCGATGGAAGGCACGCGGCTTCAGTTCCCATTCGCAGAGGCCTGTTTCCAAGGCCGAAGCTGGGAAGGCCGAGGGAAATGGCCAGGAATGGAGCCCGGGTGATGATGGGTAAAGGTGTGTTGTGTTGCCTGCTTATGCAGAATGGCTAGATTTACACCAGCCATGGGCAAACTTGAGCCCTCCCTCCAGGTGTTTTGGACTTCAACTCCCACAATTCCTAACAGCCGGCAGGCTGTTGGGAATTGTGGGAGTTGAAGTCCAAAACACCTGGAGAGGGCCCAAGTTTGCCCATGGCTGGTGTAAATTATAGTTATAGGCCCCTTTATACACTTGCCATATAAAATCCAGATTATCTGCTTTGAACGGGATTATATAGCAGTGTAGACTCACAATCCAGTTCTCAAAGCAGATAATTTGGAGTATCTGTTTCCATAATTTGGATCATATTGCCATAGTGGTGTCTGACTGCATTAAGATCACTACTGACCGAAAGGTCATGAGTTCGAAGGCAGCCTGTATCAGAATGAGCTCCCGACCAAAATTGTGTAGCTTGTTGTCGACCTTCTGTCGACATATGTCAAGTAGGAAATTTAGGTACCACTGTGTGGGGAGGCTAATTTAACTGATTTACAAGGCCATAAAAATCTCCAGGAAATATGCAAAGAATGAGGAAGCGACAGCTCTCTTGGTGGCCAGAAGCTGGAGTGTTCAATAGCCTCTGAGTGTCTGTCTATATATGTTGTGTGTCTATGGCATTGAATGTTTGCCAGGTATATGTACATTGCGGGGTGAGAAGGGTGGAATATAAATACTGTAAATAAATAAATACTAATTTCTACAGTGTAGATGCACCCAGAGTGTCTCAAAAGAAACTTGAAGCTAGGCCTCATAGAATTAGAAAGTTGGAAGAGACAAACACGGGCCATCTAGTCCAAACCCCCTGCCATGTGGGAAAAACACAAAGTATCCCTGACAGATGGCCTTCCGGCCTCTGTTTAAAAGCTTCCAAGGAAGGAGCTTCCGACAAACTCCAAGGCAGAGAGTTCCACTGCTGAACAGCTCGTACGGTCAGGAAGTTCTTCCTAATGTTCAGGTGGAATCTCCTTTCCTGTCATTTGAACCCATTGCTTCGAGTACTAGTTTCAAGGGCAGCAGAAAACAAGCCTGCTCCCTCTTCCCTTATGACATCCTTCAGGGCCAAAGAGTGCTGGTGCCTCAACAAACCCCAGAACTCAATAGCATTGATCCATGGCACTTAGTGGTACCAAACCACATTAATTCTGCAGTGTAGGTGCAGCCTTAACTGTCAAGTAATCACCATAGTATGATTAATTATTTGTAATTTGCAAGTCCGTGGAAGTTCATAAGGAAAGGTTGCCGTGGTACTGGAAAGAATTACCCAGGGAGCGGGACAGTATCTGCATTCTGTGGCTGCTGCACAAAGGAGGGGTTTGGAAAGTAGTTTGAATAGGAAGGAGCAGAATTTGGGGGAGGGGGGGCTCAGATAGAAACAACCTCAAGGCCTTCTGGTTTTGTGGATGCAGAGGCCTAGTGAAATTCTATGTTGTTCCAAGATCCAATAGAAACTCAATAGGAATACCCCTAGCCCATTGCAATCAAAGGTAGGCAGTTGGACTGGCAACCAGGAAGCCCACAAACCTGTGAAAAAACAGCCCACTTAATTCCTGTGTCCAATCTGAAGCGCACATGGCAGTCATGCAAACCATGCGACTCAGAAGGCCCCTGGATTCGCTAAACAGCTATTGATAAGGAAATGCAGGAAGCACTGGAATGGCTCTTTGTTCTCTAGTGAGGAGGCAGCCATGTGCTCTGAGACTACTCCCTCCATGTAAAATATTATCTCTTGGAATCTCTTAGGTCCTTCAGTGTGACACTAATCAACTTCCTCTAGTTGTGCTGGAAGACCTAGAAGTTCTCTCTGGTTAAAAAAAATAGAAATGTCTACATGTGGTTTTTCATTTTCATAGGGATCCTGTGCCCCTAATCCCTGCATATATGGGGTGTTGACTCTAATCCAATGATAAGGTTGTGGGTTGAAATAACATAGTATGTAGCAGTATTTTATAGTAAGCCTTCCTTGCCATGTGCCTGCCCTACTTTAAGGCCTGTATTTTTTCCTGAGACAGACTCAAGGCAGCTTTCAAAGTAAAATATGCAATATGCCATACAAAATTGCTCTGAGCTTTCTCTCTCTCTCTCTCTCTCTCTCTCTCTCTCTCTCTCTCTCTCCCCTTGATATACAAAGTGATGTGAATACATTCCTTTTCATTTAACTTCTGTGTACAGGCAGTCCCCCAGTTACAAACATCCGACTTCCAAACAACACATAGTTAAAAACGGGTGAGACAATAGGAAGTGAGAAAAATCTACACATCGGAAGGGGTATCCACTCTCCTGAAAGAGTTATCAGGGGTCTCACAAACCAATTTTTTGAAAATCCAATTATCATAGGGACAAAGTGAGATGAAATCCTCTGTACAGGAGCACAGACGATGCTATCCAAAGCTTGTGTGTGTGTGTGGCTGGACTTACACTTAAAAATGTACTTGTTCCAACTTACAAACAAATACAACTTAAGAACAGAACCTATCTTGTTTGTAACTTGGGGATTGCCTGCATTTTGTTTTGTCTTGCCTTCAGTTCTACCCATTCATCTTGGTTACTAATGAATGTGGTGTCAGAAAAGGCATAAAGTAAGTTTCCCCTTGCAGCTTCTTCCTATGCTAGGAGTTATTCCTACTGGATTTGCTGTGTGGGGGACATTACTAGTAGTGACTACACCTTTTGTAATGTCTATTGTCAATCTTTCTAACAATTCATAAAGCTTACTAAATGCACATTGTGAAGATTTCCGCTTCCAGGATTAAACTGTGTAACCCTCCAGCTGCAGCACAATCTAATAGAGTATACTACTGTACATACCAATTTATTATCTCATATTAAGATGACTGATCCTTTATCTCAATATTCATTTTTCCAGGTATAGGCAAGTCTACCCTCAGGTATGGATGAGAGAGATTTATACTCCAAAATAAATATAGGTATGTAGTCTGTCAACAGTTTCTCTCCTCACATTTCAAGTTAATATCAGTATTAATTCACATTATAATGAGTACTTTTGCCTTTGTGTTGCCCATTCATTACTTTCTACAGTGAATGTGGTGTCAGACAAGGCATATATTAACTCTAGTTGGCATGTGTTTTAGAGTGGGTCATGCACCTTCTCTGCATTTCAGCTAGAACATACAATTGGAAGGAAATATGTGCATATCTAATTCCCTGCCCCAAGACTTGGTATTTTGTTTATGAGCAAGTGAAGTGAGGGCTTTCAATATTTGCCTTCCTATGAGTCTTGCGCATTGAATTGCATACTATGCATTTGAAGAAAACTGGCTTTTTTCAGTGGGAGCTTTTTGCCATTAGCTGTATCCAAATCACTACAATGGGAAGTCAGTTTAATACTCCCGCCCTGCGTACTTTCCTTCGTCTGGATACATTCTAGCCAATACCATAACCTACGGGATGTTGTTTGTTTATTTGACCAATTCAGAGTTTGAATGGCCTGGCTCTAGGGTTGAGCAGAGGTAGATTCAAATTCTGTGGTGGTGATTTGATATTGTATTGGCAGCTAGATTGCAAAACTGTCAAACATTGGCAGCCACAAAATAATTTCTCTGCCTTTACCACAAATTAAAACACAAGCTTGAGCATAATGTCCCAGCAGATCCCTCATTTGAAGGATTGAGTTGCTTAGTTGCTGTATACAAACCAAATTCCTGAGCTCAGATTTTGTAATTCAGAAGTGTGTGTTGATTCTGTTCAGTGCATCACTAAATTTTAATAAACAAATCCAATCCTACAGACTAAGTTGGCCCAATAGTACAGCAAAGTATCAGGAAAGCCTTGATTTTGTTGTAGTACTTTCCCTAGAAGTTTTGGTTTTTTCTCATGAGTTCTAACTGCATTGGGCGCTGAGTGGTAAAATACAGGCTTCTACTCCTTCTCCCTCTTCTCCTGTATAAGACTTGTGTGCAATTTATGCACATTTGGGAGCCTGAACATTATATCCTAAGCATGCAGCAGGAGAAATACATTGACGGTGCCATACAGGGCATTATGGATGGAATAGTTACTCGTTCACTTTAATTTTGTGAGACATCCATCTGTACATCATTGAATTTTTGCCCCTGTATTTTGCGAGTTGTGCCCCGTCTGGACTGTAGAAATTCAATATTAATGAAAAGCAATGGCAGAGTTATCTGTATCAATATGATTCTTGGGCTTGTGCCTCTTGGAATGATGGGAGATTAATGCCAAGCAGTCGCTGAGTGAATCTTTCACTGTTCAGTCATCTTCCCTTTAAAGCATGGATGGAGTACGTGGCCCTGCAAATATTTTTAGTCATAGTAGCCATCACCATGGACTGTTCTAGGGGATTTTTTTTAAAAAAACAGTCTTTATTAGTTTTCAGAAATTTAAAACAGAAATAAGAAAATCAAACATATAACAGAACACAAGAAAGAAAACAGAAAAGTAAGCCTCGGGGCGCCCAGCATTGGCTCCCGCGGTTACTGAGAATCAGTTGAGGGTGAAAGTAGTGTGCAAACAAAGTTGTGTGAAGGGCAGAGGCCTTTTCCTGGTTATGTCTTCCTTGCCTCTTTTTTGGTACTCTCGCCTTTGTTGGTTCCTGTAATTGGGTAGAGAAGCGGTGTGTTTTACCTTTAATCTAATAATAAATCTACATTAAATTCCCTTCTGGAGTAATCCCTAATTGCCCCCCAGTTCGTCTTTTCCGGTTCCAGCTTGTTTTTGCTCCGCAGCCTTTCTGTCAGCCAGTCCATTTGTATGGTCTCTATAAGTTTCACAAACCATTCCTCTCTTGTTGGAGTTGTCTGTGTCTTCCAACCCTTTGCGTAGAGCAATCTGGCTGCAGTTATCCCTGTCAACAAAATTTTCCTTTCCATTGGTTGCATTGTTCCCTCCACCATTCCCAACAAAAATATTTCCGGCTTTTTTTCCAACTTAAATCTGATCATTTTTTGAAGCTCTCTTTGGATCATAGTCCATAATTTAGTAGCTCTAGGGCATGTCCACCAAAGGTGGAAAAAGGTGCCATTTTTGTTTCCACACTTCCAACACCTTGGATCGTTATTACTATACATTTTCGCTAATTTGTCTGGGGGGAGGTACCAACGATAGATTATTTTGACCCAATTTTCCCGGAAGGAGTTGCTTAAGGATTTTTTGACTATGTTACACCAGGTGTTCTTCCACATTTGGGGTTTGATTCTAAATCCCAGGTTCCTGGACCACTCCGCCATGTAGGCTCTCTCCTGGTTGTTGGCTGTAGCTGTCTCTAAAAGTATTCTATAGATTTTCCCTATTATTTTCTCATCTTCTCCAAGAATATTTTTCCCTAGTTCTTTTTCTTCCCCTACAAAACCTTTTTTTAGATCTTCTTTAAACTTTTCTTTCATTTGTAAATATGGGAACCATCCAAGTTGTAACCCTTCCCTTTCTAGCTCTTCTTTCGATTTCATTGTATAACTCTCCCCGTCCCGTTTTATTGACTCTTTATACGTAATCCAGTTGTTCCCTGCTATCTCCCTTATTTTGAAGGCTTCATTCACCGATGTCCATCCACAATGGGATTTTTTGTTCATACAAACTATTGGAGTGTTTTTGCCATACCCTTAGGAGAGAGCTCCTTAAAGTATGAGAGTTAAAAGCTGCGTCCATTTTCCGTCTATTATAGATTAAATAGCCATGTAGACAAAATTTCAGGTCATGTCCCTCTAAATTATTCAGTTTATGATTTCTTAAAAGAATCCATTCCTTAATCCAGGATAAGCAACTAGCCTCATGGTAAAGTTTCAGGTTGGGTACCCCTAGCCCCCCCCCGCTTGCTACCGTATCTTGGGGGGTCTTCATCCTCACCCTGGGGTTCCGTCCCCCCCCAGATAACTCTTGCCAGGTCTCTCTCCCACTCCTTGAATAGCTGCTCGTTCTTTATTACTGGTAGGGTCATGAAGAGGAAGTTAATTTTTGGCAGCACCGTCATTTTTATAGCAGCAATTCTCCCCATAAAGGATATTTTTAGGTTATTCCATTTCTCTAGATCTTTTTTGATTTTCTTCCACACCTCTACATAATTATTTTTAAACAGTTTCGAATTTTTGTTTGCTAGGTTAATACCCAAATATCTGGTCTTTTCCTGAATCTTCATGCCCGACACCTCTTGTAATAACTGCTTCCTTTCCTCTGTCATGTTCTTCACCATCAAGCTAGTCTTCTCCTTACTGATTTTAAAACCCGCCACCTTTCCAAATTCTTCCACCCTCTCTATCCATCCTTCTATGGTCTCAACTGGCTTCTCTATTATTAGCACAACATCATCAGCGAAAGCCTTCACTTTGATGGTATCTTTCCTTATCTGTAGGCCCCTAAGTTCTTTATCCTCCCTTATTCAAAAGAATCTCCAGTGCCATGATAAACAAGAGCGGGGACAGGGGGCACCCTTGCCTTACCCCTTTACTTATTTCTACTTCTTTGGTTTTCCGTTGATTGACAATTATTTTTGCCCTTTGCTTCCCGTATATGGCCTGGATTGCGTTCCTAATTTGGAATCCAAGATCTAGCTCTCCCACCAGGGTCTCTAGGTAGCTCCAGCTAATCCGATCAAAAGCTTTTTCCGCGTCCAGGAACATCAGTGCCATCTCCTTTTCATTATTTTTTTCATAATACTCCAAAATATCTATTATAAATCTCAAATTTGTCTTAATTTGCCTTTTAGGTAGAAAACCATTTCGGTCTTCCTTAATCCAATTATTTAAGAACCCTTTAAATCTGTTGGCCAAAATTGATGTAAATATTTTATAGTCGAAATTTAGTAAGGAGATGGGCCTGAAGTTCGCTGGATCGCTTTGGTCTTTCCCTAGATGTTTGGAGAGAACAACATCCGGGAGAAAGAGATTTTACCTTTTTCTCGGATCGCCACAACACATGGTCTCGTATAGACCTCTTCCTGACATCTAGCGGGCTTGCCCCGCTTGTGAAAAAAACCAGAATTAAAGCCAGGACAATATCTGATCATTGCTGCACCACCCTGGAAATGAGGCACAAACACAGAGAATTTTATTGGAGGCTACCTTCTCATATAGTCGAGGACAAGGGGATTAGAGAAGAGGGAAAGAGAATGATCAAGGATTTCTTTGGGATCAACTGCGAGAATAATAAGAATACGAAGCTAATCTGGGATACAAGCAAGGCTTATATGAGGGGGGTTTTCCTTAAAAAACAAGCTTTTAAGAAAAAACAAAGGGAGAAAGAAGTGAAAGAAACTAGTGAAAAGCTGGAAAGAGCAGAAAAAAAGCCTAAAGGCTAACCCCAAAAGTGAGAGAAGCAAAAGAGAGGTAAATTTATATAAAAAGCAACTAGAATGTCTGGAGATAAAGAAAATGGAGAAGAATTTGAAATACACTAAGCAAAAGTATTTTGAATCGGCAAACAAAACGGGGAAATTGTTGGCCCAACAGCTGAGGGAAAAGAAGGGAAAGAACGTAATTAAGAAGATTAGGGTAGGTCAAAGGGAATTCACCGTAGATGAGGTAATTAGGGATGCCTTGGCAAATTACTACAGGGAGTTGTACAAGGGAGAAAACATAAACAGAGAAGAGATCTCGAAATATTTGGGGGACTGCAGAATAGATAAAATCTCTGAAGAGGAAAGGAGACAGCTTAACAAAAAAATTACCAGGGAGGAAATTTCAAAGGCCATACAAGCATTGAAACGGAACAAAGCGGCAGGCCCCGATGGCTTCACCGCAGAATATTACAAGCAATATCAGGAGGATATAATAGAGGTATTAGAAAGGCTGTTCAATGAAATCATGATGCAGGGAGAATGCCCGGATTCATGGAGGGAGTCCAATATTATATTGATAGGGACTGTTCTAGGGGATTGATAAAGGCCAATTATTGGCATACAATGGTAATTGTCCCTCCAGATGTTATTTGTTTCTAATATTCTTTCCATTGGTTTACACAGCTTGCCAAGTGTTTGCTCAAGATCCAGCACAGTGAGAGAGGACTTGGACCTGACTGAAGAGGGTGAGTAAATGGGAATGGCACCCTAACTTGGGAGGATAGATTGGTGGCCAAGCTTCTGACAGATGAGTTTATCTGACTTTGTTTCTTTTCCCTTGCTTTCTGCAGTTCCCAAATTCAATTAAGCAAAAGCCAAAGGACTACGTTTTCCCCCAGATAAGGTGGCAAACTGAAAGAAATGTTCTACAACATATAACGGTGGTTATTTATGAAGCCTGTGTTGAGAGCTGAAGAGTACCAAAACTACCTCTTTTGAAACAAGCCAAAGTGTGAAGAGAAAAATAACTTGAAAATGAGGAATTCTTAAAAGAAATGTTTCATAATGGTGGCTATGGGGGTGGTTTCAAATAAAATATAAAAAAAATTAGTGACTGTTATCTGAAAGCCAAGCAGAGGAACTGAACAATTTGACATGGAACATCAATGGTCAAGTGATAGAAATGTCTTTGGTTTTCATTATAATTTAATAAAACAAATCACATGAGTTTTGAATTTCATGGTATTTAGTGATATTTCTGTGAAGAAAAGGCTACTCGGTGCAAAGGCATTGGGGTGTACTTCAGACCTATGAAAACTTTTGGGTGTTGAAATACATTTCCCTCACCTTTCCCACGATGGCAGAGCAGCAGTGGTGGACTCAAGTGTTCCTTGCACATTGTGGGAAAGTATGGGAAGCACTGTGTGCTCATTCTCCAGCTGCAATACCTTTGTGTTTACTATAGGTAGACTACATTTGTTTCTTTCAATGGGTAGAGTTATGATTCTGTTGGTCTGCGTTCAAGCAAATAAGTAAAACAAGTGCTTGGAATATGGATGAGCTGGCAGGTAAGACTAGAAGAATACTGTGCCTTCCCATCTCCCATCCCAGTGAAGGCTGAAAAATGACCTACGTAGTTTGTGTTCGCTTGCTTCACAGCCATAAATATTTAGGCAGTATGACAGCTTGTTTTCACCCTAATCTGTTGAGGCAACGTTTGTGCAGTCAAGTAGAATTCTAAAAAAGCACTTAAGTGCAAATAAAGAGCTTGTGACGAAATGGGGCCTGGGGCAACATGTCTCCAACTATTATCAGGCAATTCTATTGTTATGCCTGGGGCTCATAGGAATAACAAAAAGAAAAACCATTGGGTGATTTTATACTTCTTTGAAATAAAGAATTTCTGAATGCAATTTCCAAGTACTTTTTCCTTCACAAATGATCTAATGAAAAAAAATTCAGCAAAAACCTATTCGAAGGAAGGCAAATCCACATTACACTACAGCTGAGCTGGGTGGCTAAGGAGTCACACTGTTTTCCTACGAGTCCTTGGAGAAGGTGATACGGCACCCACCTCTGCTGAAAGAATCAAGACTTGCACTTCAATGCCCCAGAGGAGGCATTTTCACCATTCTTCAATCAGGAGTATATGTTCTTCAACACCAGGGAGCAGAGGTCACTTCCTGCTCCAAAAATAGGCTTCTCTTTAGCCTGGGGCCAGCGTATCGGAGGGACTGCCTCTCCCCATATTGGCCTATGAGATCACTCCGGTCGGAAGGTACTAACCTCTTGGATGTCCCCTCTGCGAAGTCCGCCAAACTAACAGCAACCCGTAGGAGGGCATCCTCTGATTGCGCCCACACTATGGAATGCCCTCCCCGCTGAAACGCGTGCCATCCAGGATCTGCCTTTTAGGGACGCTTGCAAGACCTTATTTCAGCAGGCCTTTGGCCTGTAGGTTTTTGCTTAGGCACGCCCGTCGTATTTGTAATTTCTGGTACCTGCTGTGTTGTGCTTTTCACATCAGGCTTTAAATTTGTTGTTTTATATTGTGGGGGTTTTTTTTGCCGTGTTTTAAATTGTTTTACTCTGCTGTTTTATTCGGCACTTGTGAGCCGCCCCGAGCCTCCCGGGAGTGGCGGCATAGAAGCCCAACAATAAATAAATTGGTCTTCCCACAAAAAATGTAGAAATGCCTCCTGCACCTGTAGTGCTAATTTTGAAGCAAACTAAATGAAAAAGAATTGCCGGGGACCACTAAAACAGCTCTTGGGGCACATCTTGGCCACCTCTGAACTACAGTATGGTTGGATTCGTGAGGTATGAGAGCCATCTTGAAATGTGCCATGCACTCACATTTGTCATTCCTTGTAGATATCCTAGTGGTTTCATTTTGTTTTACTATGATGATCCAAATCTAAGCTACCCTGTGTTCTCCACTGCATTCAAGGTATAGATGGTAAGATAACTTCAAAATATTGTGGCCATGGCTCAATACTATAGAATCAAAGGAGATGTAGATTTACAATAGCCTTCTCTGCCAATGAGTTCTGGTGCCTCACAAACTACAAATCCTTTAGCACGGAGTTATTGCAGTAAAGGGGCAAACTACATTAATTCTACAGTGTAGATTTCTCCCATCTGAAATACTGGTAATTTCAGGTGTCCCTTGGACAACATCTCTGCAAATGGCCAATTCTCTCATACAAGAAGCGACTTGCAGTTTCTCTAGTCGCTTCTGACATTTAAAAAGGGGGGTGGCCTGTTACAACTTTAGAAGGACTAACGATGCCAATGCAAGGATCACTACTTAGGCAAGTTTTAAGGATGTTATACATACTGCTTCAACTTTCAAACACTTGTGTTCCATATCATACTTCGATGCTTATGGATCTACTACTGTGACACACATCCTAAGAGCTTTGGCAATTACACTAATTAGAGAAGATCATCACTTGTACAATGGTTCACTGAAAATTTTAAAAGACAAAATTTGTAACAGTCTTTTTCAATAATAATACAGTCTGTGATGAATGTAGCAAATACAAGAGATCCAGTCAAGTTCTTATAAAACATTTCACACTTAAGCACAAAAACAGTATTAACTGGCAAGTGTAGGCATTGTACTCTTGTACTGGAGAACACTTATTGCACATTTGGCGAATGCACTGACCCTCCGCACTTTATTGATACTGCCACTTCTGCTGTCAAATAATTCCATCATATGGGGCATTGTCCATTTGTAGCCAAAATCATCTGGAACTTGGAATAGTTGATAGCTGATGCAGTTCAATAAGGCATTTTTGTTCAAAAGTTCATCTTAGAATTGCCTCCAGAAATATCAAGCCAAGGGATTCCAAATGTCTTGAAGATTATTCCAGAGGGCATATGATGGATTTCCTTTAGGCCTGCATTCAGTCCCATCTTTCCAGAAAGTACAGTTTTAAGTTTTTTGCTATTTATACATTCAAGAAACAGCACCCACAGTTCTCTGTTGCAGGATCAACTCTCTATCTTGAGCCGTGATACTTGTACAATTTTTATTGCCTTGCTACTGTGCTTTCCATCCAGGTTACTGGTAGATGTTTGTGCTTTTTCTTCTATTAGGCTGTCTTTAGATCCACTGCACCTCTGAAGGGAAAAAAAACTGCATAATTACATATCTTAAAACTGAAAATGAATAAATATTATTTTATGAATTCTAGTCTGAGCCTTGGAAAGGAATTGCCACCAAATAAAACATGCTAATCAAAAGAGGTCCTCTCAGAGAGCTTTGTTGAGTTCCTGCACAACTCCTTGGCCACTAGACTGAAATTCCTCCAGATTCAATCTTATGCCCTCACTATTTAACATGTACATGAAACTATTGAAGTTTTGGGGCTTAGGTGTAATAATAATTAGTATGCTGATGGTTATGTTGTTATGTGCCATAACATCAAGCTTTTTCCAATTTCCAATTTATGGTGACCCTAAGGCAAATCGATCATAGGTCACCATACGTTGGAAACAGCTTGAAAGTACACAACAACAAATCCTATTACAGGGTTTGTTTTGATATGATTTGTTCAGGGGAAGGCTTCTGCCTTTGCCTTCTGAGGTTGACAGTCTGACATATTAAAGATCACCAAGTGCATTGCACCAGAGTTGCAATCCAACTATCAAGCGAGTACACTATGCGGACTCTCTTCCAGTTTTATCATTTCTTTCCACCTAACTCCAAGGAAGCTGTTTCTGTGCTAAGCAGATACCTGGCAGCTGTAATGGACTGAATAAGGGCAAACAGGATTCCTCCAGGCAGGAAGCAGCCAAATGTTGAAGCTACAAGACTAATCAATGCTAATCAAGGTGATCAATTGCAACATTCACACTTGCCTCCAGCAGACAAGAGTTCTTTCTCCCACCCTGGACATTCCACAGATATATAAACCCTGCTTGCCTAGTTTCCAACAAACCTCACAACCTCTGAGGATGTTGGCCATAGATGTGGGTGAAACGTCAGGAGAGAATGCTTCTGGAACATGGCCATACAGCCCAGAAAACTCAGCAACCCAAACAAAATGGAGCTTAGTCCAATCAAGACAAAGATGCTCCTGATTGGTCAAAAGGGCAAAGCTGAGAGGGATTAATCCTGTGTTAGAAATTGTTACACTCCAGCCATGTCCAAATCTAGGGGTTGGTGCTCATCTCCATTTCTAAGCCGAAGAGCTGGAGTTGTCCGTAGACAACTCCAAAGTCATGTGGCTGGCATGACTACATGGAGCACTGTTATCTTTCCACCGGAGCGGTACCTATTGATCTACTCATATCTGCATGTTTTCAAATTGCTAGGTTGGCAGAAGCTGGAGCTAACAGTGGGAGCTCACGCCACTTCCTGGATTCGAACCTGCGAGCTTTCGGTAAGCAAGTTCAGCAGCTCAGCGGTTTAACCCACTGCGCCCCTGGGCCCATTCTAATGCTAGGCTTGTTTGGAAAGGTTCTATCCCTCTATCCCACCACTTTCTCAGGTTTGTTTGCTGGGAACGAGGGAGAGGGGACCTTTTTGGTGGTTGCTTTCCAGACTTTGGAACTCCTTTCCTGGAGCCCAGGATGGCCCCATCCTTGTTCTACTTCTGTCAGCAAGTGAAAAATATTATTGTGCTATCAGGCTTTTATAAACAGACTAGGGCTGGACTTTTAATACTATGCAGTGCTGTTTTAACAGTTTGTATGTCGGCTTTTAATGCAGTTTAATATTGTTCATGCTTAGTATTTTACACACACACACATATAATGTATTTGCAATTTTATTAACACCTTTGTGCTACTTTTAATTTATATTGTTTTAAATATGTTATTAGCTATCTCGAGCTTTATTATGAGAAAGGTGGGATGTAAATGAATAGATTAATGAATTAATTTAATAAATATATATACCTAAACATGTTTTAGCTTCCCCCCCCATGTTAGTAAATGGCAGACTCAGGAGGAAGTTTAGTTTGGACAAGGAAGGTCATTGCATCCTTCCACAATAACCACAAAAAGAAGCAATACAATGGGGTAATTAATTCATTGTATAATGGTCTGATCCTATGTATGTTTATTCATCAGTAAATCCCTTGGCGGGTTGATCTAGACAGGATACTAAATGCCTCATTTGAAATGCTAGACAACTGGGCATTTCAAGGAGATCCCTATGGTGCTTCAAAGGTTAAAGGCATATTATAACTGGAGATTTCAAGTCAGATCGTTTGTGGTGAGGAAAGGATTAATCCTGTCCCTGTAATATGTTCACAAAATCTAAAACAGCACTGTATATTAATGATTTTTAAAACCTATTATATTTTAAGTACCTAATATGATGATTAGTGTCACGTCTAGTTTTGCCAATGAAACATAAGTTTAGATCTTTCATGACAGTAATGTGTTATCAAGAACTATGAGGGGAAAAACTAAAGAACTTCAGTAAAAATGAATTCATTTTGAAATGCATTTTAAAAACATAGCAACTATACAAACACAAAACACAACTACCAACCTGCTGAACTACTGTGGTCATAGGGCACTGAGCATCTGAGGAACGGGTTACAGGTAATGGAGGTACGAGGTCTGTTTTTGAGCTGAAAAACAAAATGCTGAATATAGAGTACTTGTGGATTGAAGTGCTAGAGCTTTTATCTATGATAGTGTTTTTAACCTTTTTTTCGTGTCAGGAGTGACTTGAGAAACTGCAAGTCGCTTCTGGTGTGAGAGAACTAGCTATGTGCAAGGACGTTGCCCAGGGGATGCCCAGATGTTTTACCATCCTGTGGGAGGCTTCTCTCATCTCCCTGCATGAGAACCTGGAGCTGACAGATGGGAGCTCACCCCGCTCCCCAGATTCAAACCACCAATCTTCTGGTCAGCAGTCCTGCCAGCACAAGGGTTTAACCCACTGTGCCACCGGGGTCTCCTATGGTTTTAACTGATAAGTGCTAAATACATCACAACTGAAACACATAAATGAATTCTAATGTTTGTTAGAAAGAACAACATCCAAAGTTACATGCAAACACTTCTCCCCAGCACCACTGCAAATTGGCTCCACAGGGAAGAGGAAATCTATTCAGAAAGCGATGTCCATTCACCAGTGGATAGACACAGGCTGGACACAATTTAATAACTGAATCTCACCCAAGTAATGGAATCATGTGTCTTAACTTTGAAATGTTCCTATGTGCTTGTAGATGCCTCTGCAGGATCTAACTATTCTGTTTTCTGAGTCAGAATTCCTTCCAATAATAATGATGTAAGTGAGGCAATGACCTCATTAGGAATCCTACAAATTCCTAATGGGGAGGATGAGGACAAGTGTTTTCATATATAGTACTGCCCTTCCCTCCTATTAATAGAATACCATGACTATTACAGAATTTTACTTCTAAAAATATAAGGAGGTCAAGTATCCTGTTAGTAATGATCTCTCCAGTCATTGCTGAGTGAAATAAAACATTCAGTAACAAGCAGCATTGTATATCATAGATCTCTTCCCCATTCACACTCAATGTTTTCCGACAAAAGCTTATGGAGTCCAGCTCTCAACAACCCCAGCCAGTGTAGCCATTTATCAAATACGACAGGAGTTAAGTATCTAGCAAGATATACATGAGTATCCTGGTTAATGGATGTTGTATACAACATGAGAGCTGGGTAGAATTATAAGTCACACACCACCCATTCACTTAAATACTCAACATACTTCACTTCTGACAGAACAGATCTTTCTCCATCAGAGCACTGTGACCGTCGATATTGCCGATAGCTTCGAGGTGAATGGGAGTGTCTAATACGAACAGGATCACCTTGCGTCCTAAAGGGGAAAGAAAATTTCCAGGAATAGATTACTTTCTCTGGGATTGTCTTTCAGCAGTTTACTTTGCCTGCTGTACAAAAAGCTACAGTAGAATCATCCTATTCTTTCCCATATCAGACTTTATTGCATTGCTTATTGCAGACACAATGTGGTAACCTAACACTGAAAGCCTGTCTTTGTTCAGCTCTCTTCCACCATCCTCCCAATGCCAATGCTGCAAAGAAGTTCCAGCTAGACAGACAGATGAGGGAGGTGTGCTTCTGTAAAAAGGAACTTCTTTGTCAGGGGGTTTCTTAACAGAATTATGCCTGTAGAGGCAGTCCACAGGTTATAAATATCTGACTTACAAACTACTCCTAGTTACAACAACAAACCAAAATTTTTCAAAACCCAATTGTCACAGGGACAGTCAGTGAGGTGAAATCTTCTGAACTGGGGCACAGACAGCAAAACAAACACCACATGAGTGTTAATCCTTCCCTAATGCTATCCAGAATTTACATACAAATTCAACTTTAGAACAAACCTACAGAACATATCTTGTTTGTATTGAAATAATTGCTGAAATCATGTATCATTCATTTATTAATTTTTTTCTTGATTGTTTACAAACACGGGAATTAGGGAGGTAGAAGACAAGGCAGGCAATCCTTTAGCAAAATTAATTTATTGACAAACATAAACAGTGATGCAGGTTCCAACAAATGTTTGTCAAAGTTTGTATTTTAAATTCACAGGTTTACCATTCTGTTTCTCCCTGCTCCCATGACGTGGCAGAATCACATTGTGATGCGCCATGTGATTTCACTCCTGTCAAAAGCACTTGCTCATATCAGTACACGGCGGTCCCAGGTGGCCAATTATTGAAACGAAAATGGAAGCTTGATCTGAGAGGAGCAACAAAAACAACTGTGTGCTCTGGCAACCGATGGAAATGTGCTGAGATAGCAGGGTCAAGCGTGTGTCAACCAGTCATTTTAAATGATCAGAGTAAGATGGGGTATTAAAGGGTTTTATGAGGGAAAAGTGTCTTCACTGTGTTTCCTCAAAACCTCTAGATTGTCAGCAGCCTTTCACTTGCTGTTTAGGAAACTGATAGTAAATCCACAGAGCCAAATGAGACATTTCATTAGTTATTAAAATATTCATTTACCACTTTTCTGTCCCTCAATGCTCCCAGCATATGAGAAGTGTGTGTGTGTATCTATGTGTCTATATGTATTTTAAGGACAATTTTAAAACTAAAAGGCCATAATAAATACAATAGTTTAGGTCACCAACATGGACCCAGATGGCTTTTCTTGTTACAGTTAAGAGTGGGCATTATATGCAGCCTCACAGAAGTAAAACAAAAATGACTTCTTGGGGCCCTTCTACACAGCCATATAACCCAGGGTCTATTTTCCCCAAACTCTACTAGTGTTCAAATTTGGGCATATTGAGTATTCCTGCCAAGTTTGGTCCAGATCCATAGTTGTTTGGGTTTACAGTGCTCTCCAGATGTAGGTGAACTACATCTCCCCTAAATCACTGTCAATTCCTCCCAAACCCCTCCTGTATTTTCTGTTGTTCATGGGGGTTCTCTGTTCCAAGTTTGGTCCAGGTCTATAATTCATGGAGGTCTCAGTGGTATCTGGAAGTCAGAGCTGAAACAGTTGAAGGTATTGCAAATCCCATCATCCGTTGTCCATACTCCCCCAAGCCTATTGTTTTTGTGATGAATCACTATTCTTTAAGTATGTTCAATTTGTACCAATAAAAATACATCCTGCATATCAGATATTTACATTACAATTCATAACAGTAGTAAAAGTAGCAACAAAATAAATTTATGTTTGGGGATCACCACAACATGAGGAACTGTATTTAGGGGTCACGGCATTAGAAAGGTTGAGAACCACTGGCCTAAGAGGAGCTAATAAATTTTTAAAATGCTCCCTACTCTCTTCAAGGAAGATTGGAGGGGAATGTGTTTGCAATATGACAGGGTGCAGACCTCCAAGTTGCCCACCCTTGTACTACATGTTAAAATATGGAAATGACACAAACTATATTAGAAAGGTGTGGGGTTTTGTGTGAAAAGTACAAGAGTCTGCCGTTTCTGACTTGTTTATCTCAGTCTGTTCCTACAGCGATTTCTCTCAATATAAATAAAGCTCAGCTCTGGTATTGGGACCTACTATGTAAGGTGACTGATAGATGTAAGTCAAGCAGTTGTGAATGAAGAATCCCTACAGTACAGTCTCTCACAATCCTGACCAAAACAATGTGGAACTGAATAAATAACATTTATTTTTGTATAGTTTCAGAGGTGTTCCAGGGAGAATAAACATCTTTCATCTCTCAGTTCCACGACCGTCTCAAGTGGTAGAGACGAGAGAGAGGGCCCCCAGCTCTGGAATACCCTCCCAAAAGAGATTAAATTAGCCCCTACCCTTAGATCCATTTGTTCCAACCTGAAAACATTCTTTTGACCTCAAGTAGGCTAAATGGGCCCTTATGAAGTTGACACGTGGCACGTTGTTAATTGATGGCAGCTAGTTTATCTACTGTTGTTTTCAAAATTGTATTATTTTGATGTTATCATATATGTGTTGTCAGGGGTTGTTGTTATAATTTTATGTGACTTGTTTTATACTTATGTACCATTTTTACTTGTTGTATGTTATATATGTACCTTGGAGTGCCTTTGTAAGCCACATTGAGTGCCTTCGGGGAGATGGAGGTGGGATATAAATAAAGTTTTTTATTATTATTATTATTATTCCTTATTCAACTTACAAAGTTTGTTTCCCTCTCAGGTCTTACATAATTCTCTCAAAACAGGGACAGAAAATAATTTTACCAAAATTAACATTCACCAGAAAAGTACCCTTTTCATACTTCCTAATATTCACTCTGAGAAGAACTGTACCTTGCCTCATGTTTTGGGTGTGAACATTTAAAATTTTGATAATTGAGATACACATTAATTGGAGTTAATGGGGAAAATGATTTTAAATGAATAACAAATGCACTTATTAGGAAACACGAAGTCTTAAAACCCAATACAATAAAGGATGGAAAGAAAATGCATGTGGGAGTTGAAAAAATACAGTGGAAGCAAACCTCAGAGAGTTTAAGAGTCCTGTTTCTGTTCCACAACCCCTTATGGATTTTACTTTCAAGGAACAAGAATACTACTTTTCTCAAAAATGGAGGGGGAAAAACTTACTCTATTTTGGTATATGGAATCTCTCTTAATTGTTCCTCAGAAAGACCAGATGGATCCACAAGTTCTTTTCTGGAGGATTAGAGATAAAAGAGGTTACACAACAACATGCATAAAAATACTGCTGTAATATTTATTCAAATTAAGCTGCTCATCTCCGTAGAAATACTTACTGAATGTGTCTCCATAATTCTTCCTTTGCTTGCACATCTGGACTTCTCCTTTTAAAAAATGCAAACAAAAAGAGGGTATTCTTGTCATTACAATAACCTGGGTAAACACAGTATGCTGGAATTGTGCCAGCCATGAATATTGATGTATCTAGTTAACATTTCTGCAGGGGTGCTGCTTCCAAATTTCATGACATGGAAATGTCATATTGGACTAAGCAATTCTGAGCAGAATCACAATTTGCTTTCCCACAGGCTTCCAAAAAATTCACATAACATATCTACCTTACTCTCCTGATAAAAACATAGCAGTTCAACATTTCCCTTCCTGTCGCTGGTCATAGGAAAACCAATACTGTTGTCTGTGTGTGTTTTAGTTCAGGGTGAGATGGAAGGGGACTTAAGGTACAAACAGGGTTCACATTGAGTCCCGTAATGAAGCAAGCTACACAAACAAATCCCACACATCCCTCTTCATAGACATTATTAACACTATGCTCACAGATAGTGAACAATTGACATGAAAGACACATAATTCAATTTTCCCTTCATATTTCCTCAAAGTTGTCAAGGCTATAGATTTATACTGGTCTGTATTATTGTGACTTTCACCTTTCCCTCATCTCTTTCTCGTTGCTTATTTCTTTTTTCTCCTGAGTGGATTTACTGCCCTAAGGCAAGAAGCGGGTGCATTAGTTAACAGCGGAGGGAGGAGGGAGATTTAATAGTATCTTTCAGCCCTTAATGCTGAAGTGCTTTCTTCTTTCGTTAAGCCCCATTCATGCAAAACAGCAGCTGTGAACTCTGCACTTTTCCTAAGGGACTGGCATCCTCTTCTCAATCTATAATAGCCAAACACCGGGGGATGCAAAAGCAATCCATGCTTTTCAAGTAAGACTTGCATGAATGGCTTTGATAATGCTGATATCTCAGCTACCACAGCAAGGCAAAACCCTGAGGTGAGCACTTTGCTAGCTTTCTCAGCATATCTGTGATATTGCTAGAAATAAACAGACTAGTCCTTTCTGAAAAACAGAACTAAAATTCATGGTGTACAGGGTTGTTGTTTTTTTTACCGCCAGCAACCTCAGTGCTAGAGGCTACATTTTAAAGGCATTCTGTTTTGGAGGTTGGACTATTTGTCTATGTGTTTGTTCTTACTCTTTTAGTGATCTTGGAGCATTAATTTACACTGAGCAGACTTATCAGGATGATTGTTTATTTATTTAGCTAGTTAGTTTATTACTATTACTCCATTTTATCAGAATAGAAAGCTTTACTGTTGTGCTATTGCACAATGAAATTAAATGCTTTCCCCAGCACACACCACAAAACAACACCCTCACCCCTCCACACCCCAACCACCACCACACATCCCCCAATGCCACATCAATGTGAAACCATGGACTTCAACATGGCCACAGCTCTAGGATACAAGCCATCTCTCAGTCTGTTTGTCCTTATCTTTGTCACCCTGTCCCATCTGCCAGATAGCAATTTGGCAGTATTTACACCCAGCCTCTTACCCAAAGCTAAGACACCAAGCAAATTATGCATTTATATTCCGCCCTTCCTTCAGTGAGGTCAATGCAACATGCATACTTCCTATGTTATCTTCTAGCCAACTCTATGAAGCTTATCAAGCAGAGAGTGAGAGTAACCGGCCCATGAAAACTAATGCCGCAGAATCAAGGTCTTCTAATCCAAAGCCACTAAACTTCATTAGCTTTACAAATTAATGTAGCCCCTGGTGGCGCAGCGGGTTAAAACACTAAGCTGCTGAACTTGCTAATCGAAAAACTGGCACTTCGAATCCAGGGAGCGGGGTGAGCTCTCGCTGTTAGCCCCAGCTTCTACCAACCTAGCAGTTAGAAAACATGCAAATGTGAGTAGATAAATAGGTACCGCTTTGATGGGAAGGTAATGGCACTACATGCAGCCATGCCGGCCACGTGGTCTTGGAGGCGTCTACGGACAATGCCAGCTCTTTGGCTTAGAAATGGAGATGAGCACCATCCCCCAGCGTCAGTGTCAAGGGGAAATCTTTACCTTTTACAATTACATTATAAAAACTCCAATGCCAGTGTACAAAAGAGGACGTATACACACAAGGATGTGTATTATGAGCTCCCTCCTACCTAATTTGTGACGCCACCTTGGTATGAATCAGAGGCACAAAGTGATATTTGACAGCAAGGAAAGAAACACAACATTTAAAGACAGATTAAGATTTTGTCCTGCATAATATAAAAAGACTGCCTGTTCTCATTCATGGCTTCAACAGGGTATAATCCCATCAACCCTACCAGTTTTAGAAGTAGGTATTCGAATTCTTATATTGCCACGCTTCTTCTTTGTTCTGTACAGACTAGCTCAATGTCCATAAGCTGACAAAGGGAGTAGTGGGATACTCACAGCACCTTGTCTAAACCTGTAACTTCCAGAGCAACACAAGACTGAACAGGCACGAAAATAGTATTTCAGACTTAGAAAAAAATATTGAGATTTTAAAACTGGGTGGTTTTGCTCTACTGCTTGGAACGGCTATCATTTTGGAGAACAGTTATGGTACTCACTCCACCAATATGGGAACTGAACTCTGAAAACACGTTTTAATCCTGCTTTGTTCCTTTAAGATGCAGTTATGCAAACTACAATTTAGCTGTTCCAGCTAAAGCATCCTACTAACTAGAATCATTAGCATGCCATATAAAGCAGACCTGCACAAATTGCCAAATTGTTCAAAGGCATCTCGGGAATCAATAAAACTTATAATTTTGAGTTGGGGGGGGGGGGGCAAATGCAGGTATCTGGAAGACCAACATGCATTATTAGTGTCCTATTGTCAACGCTGGTACTCATAAGCTGAACATTTTCAGAACAGTGGGATTTTGTTAGCAACCGAACTGTGGCAGTATTGTTTAATTTTTTATCTGTTTTACTGCTCACCAGTTTTTTAACCAGTCTCATATGCCAATCACCTCTTTTATTAAAATGTATGCTTGCATTTACACTCCTATAAATAATTCACATGAATTCGTGATTTGCAGCTAGGCAACATTTTGAACTTTCAACTTACTATGGAATTTTTATGGCTATTCATAATTCTGAAAAGCCCTTTGGCCACACAGATGTTTGACTCAACCTCTTAGAAATTAATCCTGCAACGTTAGGAAATTCAGCTTTTTATGTTCAGCTTCTATAAGAAAGAAAACTTTGATTCTGCTGTCTTACCCAATGCAAACCCAATACACATCTCTCCCCGCCCCCTTCTTATACACACACACACAAGGTCAGTCATCACCCTTAAAGTAACTTTTTATCAGCGATTTCAAGCATGAAGAAAAAATATTTTTCTATTTTAAAAATGAATCTTAAAAATCTTTCACTATTTGAGAATGATAATAGCAGCCAGGTACAAGCAACAAAGAACTCTCAGCAATGTCAGAACTGCAGTGACAGAACTGTTGTAGCTGTGTCTTACAATGTTGTAGTTTTGTCTGACAATGTCATCCATCCAATAAAATTTACTAAAGGGTTTCTGAGGCATTTCAGACTGTGATGCTAGGAAATGACATCCCCAATCACAGGGGATGCAGAAAATAGTTAGCGGGAGAGCTCCTTCGGATCTTTTTACAACTGCTTGATTCACCGTACTCATGACTGAGAGTTCTACATACTGTATGTCATTTTCCGTCACCCGAGCCACAGTACCCTGAAGCCCTTCAGGTGAAACACTGCAAGGCTGAGAATGTACATTTTGAGGGTCACATTTGGTCATTAATAACCATAAATAAAGAGTCTCAGTAGTCACAAAATTGTAAGACCAGCTTGCAACCTCATAACTACTGAACAGGATGCCAGCCATTATGGTTATGTTAGTCACTCTACCAACACATAATAAAGGCTGCTATATATAGATGCAATGTAGCAAACCACCCAAGCTGTATACTGAGCAAAGCTCTCAAGAAGGATGTAAGGAAAAACTATGGTTCTACTGTTCTGACTGATTTGTTCAAATACACACCCTGTTCTCTGGAATAAGGTCAATATGTGTCTACTGAATTTTATTCCATTTTAAAGCAAAGAAAAATCAGGAAAATGGCATTTTATGACAATTAAAAGATCACAAAACTACTGTACGTACTCAAAGATAAGCTGAGATATTCAGCCTTTTTTGGACGGAAAAAGCCTCCCTCTGCTTATAATAGGGTCAAGTTGGGCAGCAAAACCTGGAGACCATTGCTTGTAATATATTACTTATTTCTCTCTACTATTCCATTCCTTTATCAGTGTTTTCTTTTCCAAATCCTCGCTCGCTTGCTTGAGAGGGAAAGAAGCTCTTGCAAGTCAGGAATAACCATTAATCTTATAAAAGCATTTTCCCCTGAAATATTTGTTAATTTCTCCTACAGATATATAGGCTATTCCCCCTGCAAACATTTGCAATCCCTATGTACCTATATATTATCTGTATCTATACACATTAATTTTATATATGAATTTCCTCCTCATATGTTTGCAGGTATTTGCAAATCCTATATAAATATGGATTTCTAGAGATTTCCATGTGTCTGTATTTCTGTATGTGTATGTATGTGTGTGTGTATACACACACACATGCATGCACGCATACGTTATTTTATATATGAATTTTCCTCTCACGTGTTTGCAAGTCTCTGCAAATCCTATCTAGATACAATTATCTAGAGAGATAGATGTCTAGATAGATAGATAGATAGATAGATAGATAGATAGAGATGAATATAGATATCTAGGGCTTGCAAATACTATAGGGGTAAATACGCACACAATATATATATAGATATATCTAGATAGATATGAATATAAATATATACGGCTTGCAAATATTGCAGGGGAATTGCACTCACTCACACACACACACACAGAGATATGTCTAGATAGATATAAACAGATATATAGGGCTTACAAATATTGCAGGAGGGAAATGCATATGTGGAATTAATACATACAATTATAGATCTATATCTAGTTCTGAACTGTTTATATAGGTGGGATGCAAATAAAATATTATTATTATTACATTATTGTTGATACCATATTGTTTTTGTTGACCCTACTTTTCTACTTACAGAGATAGTTTACTGGATTTTTAAAAAAATACAGTAACTATTCAAAACATTTAACCTACTGATGCCTCAATTAGTTTAATTTTATTGGTATATATTTTTTTATTTTGAAATATATCAGTAGCTGCTGCATTTCCCACCCTCCAGTTTTATTGTGGTAAAATTAGGTGCCGTGGCTTATATTTGGGCCGGCTTATACTCAAGTATATATGGTATGTAACTTTTGAAGCTCCCTAGATCTTCTAATCATGGAAGATATAACAAGAAGCATGTTATGATGGGAAAAGAGGGAAAATAAGATGAGAAGAAGGGCAGTTTGATGGGAAAGCCAATTACCTGGCTGTCCGAAGTTAATTTACAATATTTGGATTATCCACAAGAGGGAGTCTTCATATAAAATGCACATTTATGACAGAATTAAGTGGGATTACGTTTTTACTCTAGTTTTACTCTAAATTTATTGGAATTTAAGGATTTGCTTTTGATTATGTGAAACACTGTAGTCCCCAAATACAAATGCATGGCATTCTCTGGCTTATTCTTTGTATCCAGAACTTCAATGGAACAAAAGCTACACATTTTCTTCGTGCAGATAAGCATGCACTGGCATGCTATGAATATATTTGCACATCTATCACTTTCAACATCAAATTACAGCCCTCTGACATCGGGGACTGAATCCAATGTTAATCCCAACAGGAAAAGCAGTCAACACATGTGGTATTCCTTTGATTTAAATAGTATAAAAATTAGCTTAAAATTATTAAACAATTTTTCACATTTCCACCTGCAATTATTTCATCAACAGAAAAGGCCAAAATTATATCAATCCATGTTTTGTTTAAATCTTGAGATTAAACTAGCAGATAGAGAATGGATTGCAATCTATTTGTGATATTGTATACAGCAGACTCCTCACTTTCACAGGGGAGCATGATCCTCCCTACTAAATATTGAAAATGACTTTATAGAATGTTGGGAATTGGTGAATTTAGAAACTGGCATATCTGCACATGGATGTTGGTAATACACCTCTCTTCACAATTGCATTCATAATTTTCAGAGCTGCTTAAAATGGGAACTATAAGGATATCATTTTAAACATCATGATTTCACGTTTTATAAACATTTAGCAGAAGTAACATACGATCGAGATCTATGCTTTGAACGCCGGTGATTGGGATCTGTCTGGCTTTTCTCCTTTTGCCGCCTCAATACTGCTTCCCACTGAGGAGCTGAATCAACCATGTCATTTTCTTGCCGTACTCTGTGGAAACATTAACATGCTAATCTTAACATCTGAGGGATCAACATTTTAATGAATCTTCATTTCCTGAGAAAGCACATTACATTTCATTTCTATATAACACTTATAAAATATTACCCACTCTTCCCACTGGAAGGGAAAGCGAGAAACAGTTTCAAGCATAATCCATCTGAGTTTATGTACTAACATCCCACTGATTTTAGCAAAAGACATTTAAGCAGAAAAATTTAAAAGCTACTTTATGTGTGTGTGTGTTGACATTATTCTGACATCTAGTCTGTTATTCATCAACATCCACTTATGTGAGTCTGCTGCTGAAACTTGCTTCCATTTGCACTCAGAGGTAATGTTTTCCCCTTCTCTACACAGTCCTCTGCACAACGTTTTCCAGCAGACTGGGCAATGGAGCAGGTCTGAGGGCATAATGCAGGCTGAAAGACAAATACAATCTGACCCATACATTTTAGGTCCTCTGGGGGACCTTTACTTCAACCAGCGAAGACTAGACTGGCAACTGTCAGCTAGAGGACCTTCTTGTCATCCGCCCTAAGACTGCGGAACGACCTGCCAGAAGAGCTCCAACACTAAATGAGCTGTCAGAATTTAAAATAGAATGAAAAGCTTTATCTCTTCTTACGGATCTAAGCATTCAGCTTTAAACTATACAATTTAAATTGGCATGTAAAAATGATTTTAGTGTGGTTTAACGTTATGCCTATGTCTTTTAATACATGTGATTTTATCTATGTATTTTAACTATATTGTACCCAACCTCTAACCTTGAGGAGAAGCAGGTAAAATTACTCAAAGAAGACATACTGATAACTAAAGTCAAAATGCTGCAAGTTCTCTAAACAGTTTGATTTGGGGGAAAATTCCTTTCTAATCCATACAAATCTGTCAGACACGGCTTTAGTAGAATGAATTTCCTAAGCAGCATTAGGAATGTTTTCTCAGATGCATTTTTCTTTCATGACTGACAGTATTCCTATTGATTCAGATCAGGTAAGAAACATTAGAAATAAAAAGAATAGTCGAAGACCATACTGGTCTGAATTACCTGCACACAGGTACACATGTATGGCCACACATGAATCACTCAAGCTAAATTCAAGCTATACAACTTGTTATCCCAGGAAACATGTTGCAGATTAATGTCCAATAGATAATGTTTTTAAAAACAGATTTTTGTAAAATCAGACTCATGATTTAAGCTTTCTTCCCCATTATTGTATTTATGAAGTATTTGCCTTTAACGTAAGGAACCAAAATAGTGGGTTTTAGTGTTTGATACTGTAGAATTGATGCAATTAGACATCATTTTAACAGCCATGACTCAGTGCTATGGAATCCTGGGATTTGTAGTTTGGCGAGGCACCCCCGGCTGAGAAAGCTAAAAACCTTGTAAAACTACAACTGCCGTGATTCCATAGCATTGAACTATGGCAATTTAAGTGGTGTTGAGTTGCATTGATTCTACAGCCAGGTGCACCTTATTTATTTATTTATTTATTCAATTTTTACACCGCCACTCCCGGAGGCTCGGGGCAGTTTACAGAGAAATTTAGTATAAAACAATACATAATAAAACAGTGGAGATTAAAATTCCAATATCACTCAAAGGCTTGCCTGAATAAATGGGTCTTACATGCTCTGCGGAAGATGTCCAGGTTTCGCAGAGCCCAAGTCTCAGGTGGCAAAGTGTTCCATAATGCCGGGGCAATGATGGGAAAAGCCCTTCATCGAGTTGTCATCAGGCGGTATGATTTCAAGCTGGGAGTATCTAGGAGGTTCTGGTCCTCTGATCGTAGTGATCTCGGGGGATTATATGGAATCCGGCGATCCCTTAAGTGCACTGGCCCCAGACCATGCAAGGCCTTGAAAGTAAGAACTAATACCTTGAAAGTGATCCGGTATTTAATTGGTAATCAGTGCAGACCCTGAAGTATCGGTGTAATACGACAACTTGCAGGCTCCCCTGCGACTAGCCGGGCTGTAGCATTCTGAACAAGTTTAAGTTTCCGGATCACTGTCTGGGGCAGGCCAATGTAAAGAGCATTACAGTAATCAAGTCTTGAGATGATCGTGGCCTGGATCACCGTGGCTAGATCGTTCCAGGACAGATAGGGGGCCAGACGCCTTGCCTGTCTCAGGTGAAAAAATGCGGTTCTGCTGACAGTGGAGATTTGAGCCCTCATTGACAGCAGAGGGTCCAAAAGGACTCCCAGGATTTTTACTAATGATGACGGGCATAGTGCCTCACCATCCAGGGTCGGCAGTTGGATATCCCTATCGCCCAGACGGCCCAGCCATAGGATTTCCGTCTTCGCTGGATTCATCTTCAACCTGCTGGCTCGCAGCCATCCAGTAATGGCTTCAAGGCACAGATGGCCGGCCCTCCATCCTCAGAATGAGCTGAGTGTCATCAGCGTACTGATGACACTCAAGCCCAAAGCTACGCACCAGCTGAGCAAGTGGTCACATATATATGTTAAATAACAAAGGGGAGAGTGTGGCTCCCTGAGGGACCCTGCAAATTAGAGGGAATCCCCCCAAGTCCAGCTCCCCCTTAGCACTCGCTGTTTCCGATTGTGGAGGAATGAGGACAGCCAATTGAAAGCTGTCCCCCTCACTCCAGTCACGGCAAGGCGGTGCGTCAAAAGAGCGTAATCGACCTTAAGACTCTAGGACACTGTGTCCCATTCTGGGGCCCACAATTGAAGGGAGATGTTGACAAGCTGGAAGGTGTCCAAAGGAGGGCAACTAAAATGATTAAAGATCTGGACAACAAGCCCCATGAGAAGTGGCTTAAAGAGCTTGGCATGTTTAGCCTGCAGAAGAGAAGGCTGAGAGGAGACATGATAGGCATGTATAAATATGTGAGGGGAAGCATAGGGAGGAAAGAGCAAGCTTGTTTTCTGCTGCCCTGGAGACTAGGACACGGAACAATGGCTTCAAATGACAGGAAAGGAGATTCCACCTGAACATTAGGAATAACTTCCCAAGTGTGAGAGCTGTTCATCGATGGACCTCTCTGCCCTGCAGTGTTGTGGAGGCTCCTTCTTTGGAATCTTTTAAACAGAGGCTGGATGGTCATTTGTCGGGGATGCTTTGAATGCAATTTTCCTGCATCTTAGCAGGGGGTTGGACTGGATGGCCATGAGGTCTCTTCCAACTCAATGATTCTATGGGACCATGATTCCAATTCCTGCTCAGCCATGGAAACCCACCAGGTGATCTTGGGCAAATCATATTTTCAGAGTGTTAGAGGAAGACAACGGTAAACCATCTTTGACTGAATAGAGAAAGCTTTGCTAGTCTGAGATGAACAATAGCAACATAAGGAAGAACATATGATTTTTGCCCTGAAATAAGCAAAATAATTCTTGTGCAGATCAAGAGAGAGAGAAATCAATGTTTACACATAATATTGAAAAGACTGCTAATTATTATGATCCAAATAATGAATCAAAAATAATCTATACAGATTAAATGCTGTATGTCGCAAATTAAGCTATACACTCAATTCTCACAAAATTTGTCAGTCACCTATGTCTTTTCTTCCGGTGTTCTCTGTTAGAGTTTTCTGATTCACTACCGCTGCTGGTGTTACAACGGGATCGGGATCTAAAACAGAAGAAGTCAAACAATGTTGGCAAAAAATTGAACATATTTAACCAATAATGAAAACACAAAAATGATGGTAAAGGTTTAGTATATATAAACCAATTTATCATCATTTCAGTCTCAATACAATGAATCTGTGTTAATCTGATGCTGATATCATTTCACAGATAAGCAAACAAGTGAAACAGACTTTCATTTTCACTCCTTCTAATAGTGAACAGAAATCCTAAGTCACCACAGCTATGAACCAATAGTGGGAACATTAAGAATCATGCTTATAAGAACACTGAGGTCTGTAGAAGAATAAAACATCTTGTGGAAATGAAGAAAATAAAAAATAGCACAAGATTTTCAATCAGTTGTGCAGCTACAAAATAATGAGTGTCAGCTGCAGAAAATAAGAAAAACTCAGGAGAGAATGAATGACCTGCAGGCTGGCAAAAACCATGAGCTGGAAAGTAAGGAAACAACACTGGACCACCATCTTGCATGTATGGTATAATTAACATTCAATTTATCACCTTCTTCTAAACGGCTGCCCGGGGTCATTTTCACTTCCTCCTGAAGGATGTCTTCGTCGTGAATAAGGAAACTTTGGTGATCTGTTGCGATCACTGGGAGAATTATAAAGTCCACTAGAATTAAAGAAAAGTCAAAGTAAACCACTGAAACATATTCACAGCACATGTTGGAAAAGTCATATCTTTTTTTGAAAAAAGAACGCCTATTACTTGGTTAGCAGAAAAACCTAAAATTCTCTTTATGGTGTGGGATGCCCTTTAAAAGGGGGCAGTATTTGGTCAACCTGAGACTGAAGATACTATTGCTTTTGGGAAGCCAATACATTTTAGGCAATCACACAAACATCTTCAGAAAACATAGTTATAGGGTATTTTAGGATATTTCTATTGTTGTCACCACTAGAAGAATGTATAGAGCAGGAAAAAAATTCCCTGATCAGGAGAATGCTTGAAACAATATTCTATATTTACGATTTCACAACACTAGCAACCCCCCCCCCACATTTTTTGCACTTTTTCATAATCAGAGGAAGAGGACAAACAAAACTTAAACATATATTTGAATAGTTGCTAATCATATATACATACAGTACATATAAATATATGCACACACATACATACACACATATGTATAAAATCAGTGATTATTTATTTACTTACTTATTATATTTATTTATTTACTTTATTTATTATATCTATACCCTTCTCACCCCAAAGTGTAAATTGAATTCATCTTGGATTCAGGACAAACCTAGAAGTGCTGTTGGTTTGCTTTTAAATCTTTCTCATATTCATGCCTGTGTTTGTGTGTGTGAATCAATCACAATTCAAAGGGTGAGCATGGGCCATTGTCCAGATTTCCAATTAACTTTTATTTTGACCGCTGTAATTCTTATACTCCATTTGTCCATGCCCTCCATGAAGTTGCTCATAGATTTAATGAAAGGAACACATTTTGCCCTACGCGCGCACACATTCCATATTTGGAAATACAACAGACTTCAGGGGAGGAGAGACACATCATGTTTTCAAGTCAGCACACTGATGTTTACCTCTGTGGACAATTTTCTTCCCATGGTGCACTGGTTTTACTTCTTTGGGTTTCTGGACTACTTTCATTTCTTGACTTTTTAAAACTAATGAAACATGAACAAAAATTTTAAAAAACCAAGTGAACATGACAGTATTTTCACACCCTGCTCTCTGAAAATTCTTTCTAAGGAATTTGCTTAGGGACATGTTATTTGCAATTTCTTTGTACTATGAAAGAAACAATTAGGCCAGACAATACACAGTATTTACCCTCTTTACCCTCCCACATATCTTGTATATCCTATATATATAGAAACACAAGTGAGCCTCCCTCTGTTGTGAGTCTAGAAATGGGGTCTCCAGATCTACGCCTGACATCCCTTGGGTGAGCCGTTCAAGATGGCAAAATGAATGCTGATACAGCTGTCTATTCATATAGGTATTGTCAATACTCTTCAGAAAATCAGGTAATCTTTAATTACTCCCCACAGACCTGGTTGTAAAGGTTTCTTTGCAAGGATAACACTTAGATTCCATTGGAATAATTTCATTTATGTGCCTGCCCAAGAACTCCAACATACTTGCCTGTTCCACAATCTGTAACAGAAGCCACCAACTCCGACTCAATGGAAAGGAGATGGTAGAACAAAAGATAATACAACCCAGTTTTCAAATAGTCTTGCTTCCCCTAACCTTCCACCAACTCAACTTCTCATTACAATCAGCATTCCATCTCCACAGATTCCAACATCCATGACTTAAAAATATTTTCAAAAACACCAGAAAAACAAAGCATGAACTTTTGTAGATACGAGGGTTGAATGAAAAGTAATGCCTCGATCTTCATTACTTGGGTTTGGATGGGAATATTTTAATAAATCAAACGCAGAAATAATCCTTAGAATGTGCTCTTTAACTACCACTATTCACTTTTCCACATAATCACCAGACAATTGGATACATTTCTGCCAACGATGAACAAGTTTTCTGAAGCCGTCATGGAAGAAGTCGACACTCTGTTTCCACAACCAGCGACTCACATTTTTCTCAATGTTTTCATCAGAAGCATAATGATGTCCCCGCAGATCTTCTTTCATTATCGGGAACAAAAATGCTGATTATGCTTGAAATTTCTCTTTGAGTGATACGACGATCATCCTGAATCAATCTGTCAACCTTTTTCTTGTGAAACTCAGTGGCTGCTGTCACAGGATGTCCAACTCTTTGTCTGTCACGCAAGTCAGATGTTCCCACCTCAACATCTTTAAACTTAATCACCCAATGACACACAGTACTCACATCAACACAATCACCATAAACAGCTTGCATTCTCTGATGAATCTCCTTTGGGGTGACACCGTCTGCTGTCAAGAATTCAATGACTGCACTTAAGTCGCACTGACCGACCGTCTGCGCAAGGTTACATACTTTGCACTTTAACAACACAATTGTTCAATGCTAAGGCTTCCCACCAAAATGAAACTGTCGAGGAGAGTCCACTGAACCAGCCAGTACCTGCCACATACCAGTACTGCCATCTGTTGAGTTATGAAGGTGGAGGCATTACTTTTCATTCAGTCCTCGTATAAACCCACTCCTTCAGATGTAGTACAGAGTGATCATGTCACCTTATTGCTAAACTAAATTAGGCAAAAGTCTATGGACTCCCTTTTGTACATGCATTTACATGAAGAAAATTATCTTGTGCATATATGTATCTGTCTGCCCATGCCCAATATAGCTTTAAAATAGAGGGGGAACTAATCCAGAATGGTGATTTGTATGCATTAGATTCCTAAGCTTTTTATCATTTGTGGCTGACAGCTTGATACGCATTTTGCAGTCATGGTGCTCTGTCATAACAGTTCTCCAAATACTAGGATTATTTCCTCGATGCTTGAGAAGGGATAAAATGTTTCAGATTATCTGAAAAAGGATTGGGATATGAATTTCAAAGGCAGTTCCATTTCCTTAATTTTACTACATATTAATAAGCAACTTGATATCTTTGCAGCAATTAATAACCTTTGGTAATCAAGGTCAAAACGGTTTTCTGTAAGTCACCACTGAAAACAGACATAAGCCAGCTATAGCATTTCTAGATCTTGCTTCACAACAAGTCCAATCATTCCTCACAATCTGCTAAACAGATGAGGCCTGATAGAGAATCATCTTTCTCTGAACAAGAAGTCTGTGGCCTGTTTACTTTCTGTTTATTAATACTTGGTTTTGAACCTGACATGTTTCTCGGACTGGCTACAGCTTTGCTCTCCTCTCTGTATGTCTTTATCATGGTACACAGCTTGTCACTGTTCAAAATCTGTCATTTCTTTCTGTGATGACTTTCCATTCTTGAGTTTAAGAAACTTATCCAGGTATCACCTGGATTTAACAACTCCAAGGAAACACTTAATAACAATAACAATAACTTGTTGTCAAAGACGTTTATGGCCGGAATCACTGGGTTGCTGTGAGTTTTCCAGGCTGTATGGCCCTGTTCCAGAAGCATTCTCTTCTGACGTTTCGCCCACATCTATGGCAGGCATCCTCAAAGGTGTGAGGTCTGTTGAAAACTAGGTAAGTGAGGTTTATGTATCTGTGGAATGTCCAGGGTAGCAGAAGAACTCTTGTCTGTTTGAGGCAAGTATGAATGTTGCAATTTGCCACCTTGATTAGCATTTGATGTTCTGGTAGCTGGTTGCTGCCTGGGGAATCCTTTGTTGGGAGGTGTTAGCTGGCCCTGATTGATTCTTGTCTGGAATTTCCCTGTATTTTGAGTATTGCTCGTTATTTACTGTCCTGATTTTAGAGTTTTTTAAATACTGGTAGCCAGATTTTGTTCATTTTCATGGTTTTCTCCTTTCTGTAGAAATTGCCCATATGCTTGTGGATTTCAATGGCTTCTCTGTGTAGTCTGACATGGTAGTTGTTAGAGTGCTCCAGCACTTCTATGTTCTCAAATAATATGCTGCTTGAGGTTGGTTCATCAGGTGTTCTATGTTTGATGTTTGTCTATGACCGATGTGTTATAGTTTAATGGTTTTAATGTATTGTTATATGTTATTTTAGTTATGTGATGTACTGTACGTATTTTATATTTTTGAGGCATTGAATTTTGCCATTTGCTGTGAACCACTTTGAGTCCCCCAAGGGGTTGAGAAAAGTGGTATATAAATGAAATAAATAATCAATAAATCATTTTAAGGGAAAGATCAGGTCTCAGCTTCGACCACCAGAATGCACAATCTGTCTCTTTATCTATCTACCTCACCCACAGGTTTTACAATTTTCACTCCTCGCACTTGGCCCAGCTTGCCTTTGTTTAAATTTTTGTACTGTTTTTATACTCTGTTTTATTATATTATTGTTATTATATTATTGTCTTATGTTATTGTATAAGTATTTTTACTTGATGTTGTTGTGTGTCTTGTATGTATTTTGTTTTGCTTGACTGTAATTGCTTGGGCTTGGCCCCATGTTAGCTGCCCTGAGTCCCTTCAGGGAGATGGAGATGGGGTACAAATAAATATGATGATGATGATGATGATGATTAGATCACCAAAACTGTATATATTCTTTATTTGAGATATTAACAAGAAAATTGACAAAACACTCTAATGATCAACTAATTTCTCCATTCATTTGCAAATGTTCCCAAAAGAGATTCTTGAGCAATTTTACTCCCACACAAAAATATTATCTCCTGCATTTCTACTTCTGATACTTCCTTTTTTCATGGTACATATACTCGAATCTGTTTTCTTTCCATCCATTTAAGTAATTTAAACATCCCATTTGGAGGATTATTTGATAGATATACATTATAGATAAAACATGTCATCAAAGATCTGGCATGACAACTCAGAAATAAGGATAAGTTTTGTTCTTTAATTCTTTTTCCTTTGGGATCACTTTTCATTATACAGATTGTCCAACATATTTCTGACACTTGGACAACGACTTTCCTGCACAAACTAATGGTTTGTGCTGGAATTAACTCCACAGATAAAAATAGATTTTTCAAGCCCCAAGAGTACAATGGTCAAGATAAATCTCTAGTTCCTTCCAGCTTTAAGTATGTCAGTAATTCTAATCTTCTTTAGACTTTTTACCATTTCTTCAACCATTACCTTTTTATTGGCGAAGGAGCAATAATTTTGGTAGTTCCTCCATTTTCTCCAATATCTTTGTGTGTAACAACATGGTTTGTACAATGGGATTCTGACAGAAAAAAATGTTATTTTAGTACATTTCAATAGTTTTTTTCTTCATTTTAATGTATATAAAAAAATTAGATTTTCATTTTAACTTATCTTTAATACGTGGACATGGATGTGTTGCAATTTTATTACGCAAAGATCTAAACCAGCCAACATTCTCAAAAAATACAAAAATGTAAGCAAACCGTAATGTTTTTCCACCAGTCTCATTCAATGCGGCATAATGCTTCAATGTAAAGGAGGAATATTTAATGTTCTTATGCATCATAAACTTTTTCACAAATTGTCAAAGGCCCGAAAAACCTACAACCCAGTTTTTAACAAATGTTTATCAGACTTAAAGGAAAGCAGAGGCAAACCCCCTCTGAACAATTTTTTCCCAAAACCCTGTGATAAGTTAACAAGAACAAACAATAACAATTTTCCCAGACACATTGCTCCAATAAAATACTAAAGTTTGTCTTCTTTAAATAGGAAGCACTGTCTATAAATTAAACCTTATTTTGACTCTTCTGCAAAATAATTTACTAAATTATTTAACAAGAAGCTTAGAAAAGTCCTCAACATCATAGCTGGAGGAAAGTGACTAAAGAAAAAAACAACCTGCTTAGAAACCTAAGCCAGGATAATGATAACTGAAGAGGAGAAAGATGTTGAAGTAGAAATGAAAAGGCTTCGAAGATCCCATTGTAGGCACTACGCATAATAAGGATAGGTAAATAATCATCTCAATTGCTCCTTAGGCCAGCATGTGGCAATATTTTGGAGGTAGTTACTTCACCGTAGGATGCCAAATGAAACAGTTGGTACCACCATAATATGATGAAATCGTCTTCAGTAGAGCTGCTTCTATGCAATGGGAGAACTTCCTTAAGAACTTGGCAATGTAAAGAGTCAATTGGAACCATTACGACATGGGACTTCCTCTGCAAAACCTTTTTAAAATCCCTCTCTGAGTTCTCACATTTGTGGAGGCATAACTGTGGAGTGCCAATATTCTTATTAGACCAACTTGGCCACTGGTCAGAGAACAGAGCCAAGATGGACACAATGCTTGAGGAGCACAGATTCATGTAGTACTTCCCAAACTGAAGCTGGCATTCTTTAAAATTATTTGTGTACTAATACATTTTAATTTTTTTTGGAGGAAGATCATCACAGATTTCTGTATTATATATTCTTGAAACTTTAAATAACATTCAGCAGTTTCAAAGTTTTGTGCTTTTCAGTTTTTTCCTTATATCTATTTTTGAAATTTGAATTTAGCAACTGGTAGGGATATTTGTGTCTTGATGTGCATACAGTTAGGAGTGACTAGAATACAAAATAGCCTAAAACTAGCATGGCGTGTATGTGATCTTTGCTGAAACATTTAAAAATCCGTTCACATAATTATCTTTTTAAAAGTTAGAATAAAGTTTGAGTGGAATAAAATGCTGATTTAAAATAAAGCATCTAATTTAAACTCTCAAGTTCCAGATGGAATCCAGATGGAGTTTGGAGTTTTAATTGATCTAAACCAGTGGTTCTCAACGTTCGTAATGCCATGACCCCTTAATACAGTTCCCCATGTTGTGATGACCCCCAACCATAACATTTTCATTGCTACTTCATAACTGTAATTTTGTTATTGTTATGAATCACAATGCAAGTATCTGATATGCAGGATGTATTTTCATTTACTGGACCAAATTTGGCACAAATACCTGATACACCCAAATTTGAATACTGGTGGGGGTGGAGGTTGATTTTGCCATTTGGGAGTTGTAGTTGCTGGGATTTATAGTTTACCTACAATCAAAGAGTATTCTGAACTCCACCAATGATGAAATTGAACCAAACTTGGCACACAGAACTCCCATGACCAACTGAAAATACTGTAAGAGTTTGGTTGGCATTGACCTTGAGTTTTGGAATTATAGTTCACCTACATCCAGACAGCACTGCAGACTCAGACAATGATGGATCTGGACCAAACTTGGCACAAATACTCAATATTCCCAAATGTGAATACTGGTGGAATTTGGAGGAAAATAGACAATGACATTTGGGAGTTGTAGTTTCTGGGATTTATAGTTTACTTACAACCAAAGAGCCCCTTGAACCCCACCAATCATAGAATTGGGCCAAACTTCCCACACAGAACCCCCATATCCAAAAGAACATACTGGAGGGATTTGGGAGGAATTGACAGTGATTTCGGGGAGATGTAGTTCACCTATATCCGGAGGGAACTTTGTTCCCAAGACCATCAGAAATATATGTTTTCTGATGGTCTTTGCCAACCCCCTCCGACACCCCCCTTACAACCCCCACCCCAGGAGTCCTGACCCCCAGGTTGAGAATCACTGATCTAAACCAAGTCCAAGCCTGTTTTCTTCCATGAGAAGAGAAAATTAATTGTGAACCAGCTAGTCATTTAACTTTCAAGGGATTGGTAAGAAAGACAAACATGAAGCATACAATACTTTCATGGGATTTGTAAGAAGGACAAACATGAAGGATACAATATTTATTTAATACATAAAATGGCATGAATGAACTACTATCAGCCTCATAAGTCAGACATCAGTCACCCCTTCTATCAACCTCCAAAAGTACATGCCATCAGAAATGGCCAGTCATGGTAGCACCTTGAAGGAGGTACAATAAAATCTTGTGCACAGGAAACACTAAAAACTAAATTACCTCCCTCCAATCATTCTAATAAGGACTCAGCATAGTTGCCATGAAAGAGAAAGAAAAATGGAAAAGCAGGAAATGGAATTAAGAACCTGTTGGGAATGACTGGCAACAATTCATTACAGGTTGGAAATTCAAGGCTTACACAGACACAAAAGAAAATCTAGTTTTAAGTCATTTTTTATATGTGCAACATAAAAAGTAATATTACTCACTGAACACATAATAAAAGTGAAAATGTGTATGTGTTTATGTGGCAGAGGTGTCCACTTACACAGACAGACTCCCGCCTCCACAAACAGCTATAATTCCGACTGAACAGGAGATACCCATGTCCCTACCTCCACTGACATTGCAGGTTATAGTGAGCGCCATGAACATGTAGACCAAACCCTGCCAGTGTTCTCCTCAAACACTATACTGCCCCCCCCCCCCCAAGTGAAGGCTTTCATGCAGGGACAATTTCATCCTAGATGTTCTGTTTTTTTCTCCACGTCCCAGGGTTCCTTTCTCTCTCCACTGGTCTGGAATTTGCATTACCCTGCCCACTGCCTCTCCCTTAACCCTTTCCTACCCTTTCCTATGGCACACAAAACACAGTGGAATTGATCAGCAACTGAACAAGTGGTTTGGGGAGAATTCACCATGATTTACAGGAGTTGTACTTGACCTACATCCAGAGAGTATTGTTACCCAACCAACAATGGATATGGACCAAACTTGCCACGGATAATGGGACTTGCAGTACCATTACTGATACTGTGACCCCCACCGACAATGGACTGGGACTAAACTTGGCACAGAGAAGCCCCATGACCAACTGAACATACTGCAAGGGTTTGTGGAAATGGACCTTGATTTTGGAAGCTATAGTTCACCTACATCCAGAGAAACTGTGACCCCCCACCAAAAATGGGTTGGGACCAAACTTTGCATAGGGAAGCCCCATGACCAACTACTGCAGGGGTTTGGGGGAATAGACATTGATTTTGGGAGTTGTAGTTTACCTACATCCAGATAAACTTTGACCCTCAGAAACAATGGGCCGGGGCCAAACTTGGCATAGGGAAGCCCCATGATCAACTAAACATACTGCAAGGGTTTGGAGGAATGGACATTGATTTTGGGAGTTGTAGTTCACTTGCATCCAGAAACACTGAACCCAGCCGACATCTGGACCAAACTTTGCACAAAGACACAACATGGCCAACTGTGCATACAGGCCTGATTTGGGAGTGAGTGACCTCAGATCTGGGAGTTGTAGTTCACCCTGATCCAGAGAGCCCTGAACCCAGCCAATGACGGATCTGGACCAAACTTGGCACACAGACCCAACATGGGCAACTGTGAATATTGTCAGAGTTTGGGAGTGATTGTCCTGTGTAGTTCACCCTTATTCAGAGAGAACTGAATCCAGCCAATGACGGATCTGGACTAAACTCCGGTGATGTTACCTAACATCCCAAAACAAACAATGCTTTCTTCTAATAAACCGGGCACTGCTGGGTCCCCAAGCTGGTATAGAATAGAAGTGCTGTTCTTAGTGACACTCTCAAATGTTTTAAAAGGAAAGACTGAAAGTTGGGTGAGAACAGAGACAAGACTAGAATGCTTAATAACAAAAATGTGGCAATGTTACACTGACATATGAGAAAACAAGGCATCCAAAGAAAATTGCTGTCTTGCTGAAACTAGTAAGCATGAAACAATCTGTAAGGAAAGTCACGTCTTCCTGACACAATTACACATTATGAATTACTTGCACTTTCTGAGAAAGCGAACAATCTTTCCCTAAGTTGCTTCCAAACCTACATGGTGATATAACGATACTTTAGGAAGGAATAACTTCTGGTAGACATCAAAGGGAGTATAACATGGTATAAAATATTCCCAGGTCATATAACTATACAGCTCTTCTAGTGATGGCATTTGATGAAGAAGGCTTTTGTGAAATCCCATGAGCAGAGCATGTCAAGATTTCCTGTCCAATTTTTCTCTCCCAATATTTTTTAAATTCACTGGAGTATTCCTCTACTTTCTACATGGCTGTCCAAATAAATATGTATTGAAAATTATTAGCATTTAAATTAGACACTTAATTTTTAAAAGCAGCTTTTCAAAAGCATCCAACATCAGCTTAATTCTCACCTTATCAATTGCAAAGTAGAAGGCTTTGCTTCAGTTAACTTAGGGCTAAATGACATGTGACATTATTCAGAAGTTTAAATAAATATGCTTAATGTAGCTGCTTTGAGTTTGGAGAAAAAAAAACAGTTATGGGCTTCAATCCAGAGAAGGCATTTACACTAGCTATTCACTGAAAAAAGCTCCTAAATTGGCACTATTGTCTGCAAACAACCATCAGGTAGGAAGGTGTTCCAGTAATTCTATTTTCTCCAAACAAAAGCCCTTAGATTAATATATTAATTCAAATATATCACTAAGAAGACTGCAGTTTGTCTCTGGGTGTTTAAGTGGGTTAAGCAAAATATAAAATAACAGCATTTAATTAATTCAACATGTTTCCTAGAGGGAAAAGATAAGAATTAGAGTGGACTTTAGAATTAGTCAACTATACTTTTGGCAACTGACTCCAACAAGATGTACTTTATATCACTGTTCACTTTCAGCATAAATGGCAATGTTCAGTTTCAGCATGGCTTACCAATTGGTTGTGTTTTGGATGTTCTTTTTGGATAGGTCTTACTACGACTTCTTTCAACTGTTTGGTTGGGTCGAGGAAGCTGGATGGAAAGATCTCTGTTCAAGTGTAAAGCTGTTCTTCCACTAAAACATACAAATAAGGTATTTAATCAGAAAAGGCAGTAAAAAATCCAAGCATCTATACTTTATTTGCAACGAGGTGAATATTTACTTCTATTTAATTTAAAGCTTACCATATTCCAAAGTCTTCTCATAAGCACCAGGAATGTGGCGCAGTTGGCTAAGTGTCAGCTGCATAAGATATCTCTGACCAGTAGGTCATGAAGTCGAAGCCTGCCCGGGTCGAGGTGGGTGTTCGACCTTAAGTGTAGCCTACTGTCGACCTTTGCAGCCCGAAAGACCGTTCATTTGTCAAGTAGGAGATAAAGGTACCACATTAAGTGGGGAGGCAAATTTTGACTGATTTATGAGGACACAAGAACTCCAGGAATCACTGAGGAATGGGGAAGAACAACAAAGGGACGCTGGAAAACGCTGAGAGAGATGTGGGGTGCGTCAGCACCCCCTGGTGGCCAGAAATTTGCCTCTGTTCGTCTATATATGTCTATATATGTCTAAAATGTCTAAATATGTCTATATATGTTGTCTATATATATGTTGAACTGCAGGGATTGTCTGCAAGTATGTGTACTGTAATCTGCTCTGAGTCCCCTCCGGGGTGAGAAGAGCGGAATATAAATAAAGTAAATAAATAAATAAATAAGCCAAGAAAACGATTCATTGAAAAGGGAAAACACAGCTTATATTGTGACCTTCATATCTACAAGAGATTCATTTCCAGACTTTGTGTGGATATGTGAAATGTTTATAACACTAAAGCCTTGTGAATGCCACAAATATACCATAGGATCAGGCTGGAGGATCTAGAAAATGCCTAGAGAGGACATACTTTGTTGGATATGGACAAATGAAATTGCAGCTACCAGTCCCATGGATAGGGGGACTTTTTCACTTCTTTTACTGTCCTTTTTGTCTTGGCAAGTAAACAGAGCAGTTAGGTCGGGTATCTTCTACTCAGCCTTTTTTCTGTGGTTTTGGAAAGCCATATTTTGCATTACTATTCCTTATAATTTTCTGGGAGATTCTATGAGTAGAAGGCCAAACAAGTTACTACTTCAAGGTCATTCGTTTTTAACAAGGCGAACAAAGTAAAGCTCCTACTGAGAACACTCCATGTATAAACACAAAAGGAGCTCAGTGATTTTCATGCTGTCTCATCTATGAAGATACCAAACATTGCAAAAAAAAATGCTTTATTAGTTATGTCTGTCTATAGGATGCCAATAATGTATATGTGTGAGACCCAACTTAAGTCTCTTAATAGACTGTCTCCTGTGCTAGCAGTGCTCTGGTTCCTCAGTAAACCTACTCTATAGACTCCCATTCTATCTCCAACAGAGTCTGATAGCTGCTCCCTTTCCAAGTACCAAGCAGCCATACAGATTTCCTTTTGTTGCCTGCTTGATCCAACAATGGGACAACAGTCTATTTTATGTCTGCCAGAAGTCCAACCTACGTTGAAGTTTGGTTAAAACTTAGCACACACACTTCTCACAACCACAAACTGATAATGACATTATCTTACTGGAGCAGACTGTCTGGAATCCAGTCTGCAGCCCCTTACTATGCTTGACCACCCAAATAGAACTGAATCCTAATTATTCCATTAAGGCAGTGTTTTTCAACCAAAATCATGGGGCACTCCACCAACCAAAATGACACAAAATGACACTCTAACACAGTAATACATATAGTTAATATGTTTTTTAAATGTATTTATACACTCAGTGTGAAACCTGGGCCTGTTTTGATGAACACAACATATATATGACTTCCTCTCACATACTTATACATGGCTATCATGTCTCCTCTCAGCCTTCTCTTCTTCAGGCTAAACATGCCCAGCTCTTCAAGCCGCTCCTCATAGGGCTTGTTCTCCAGACCCTTGTGAAATTTCACCCTGAGTGAAACTTGCTTCCAGTTAACTATGGATGTCATGAAGCTGTTATAAATAGTTCCGGGGAGGGCAACTCTCGAAAAATCCAGTGAAATAGTAAAAAAAAAATCCAAGTGGAGAGGTTCAATTTGTTTCTCGGGAACCTGTGTATGCTTCAGCCTCCCGATGCTCCCAGGTTTGCTCACTGCCCAATTCACCAACGTGGAGCTTCCGGCTTTGGCTGTTCTCGCGAGAAATCCAAGCCAACGCGAAAACGCCAACTCAATCACTCAGTGCTCTGCTTTTGCGGAGGGAGGAGGGAGGCGAAACATATTTTATGATTGTGTTTTAATGTAGGTATTTTATGGTTACGTGTTTTAACTGTGCTGTGCCCCACTTTGAGCCATGAGTAACAAATAAAAACGTTTTTTTATTATTCTTAATTGCTACACCAGGAAATTAGTATACCAAAAACTGTCATCATTTCACATTTTAAATGCCAAGCAGCATTTTTGTAAGTTGTGTTAACACAATACTGCAAAAACAAGAGCTATTAAATGTTTGGTAGGGTTGCCCATTATTATATAATAACGTATGATAACACTATTTCAGTTTCATCAAAAACAAATCTTATGGACTTGCCAAATTTTGTTTTTGATGATGCCACAATAATGCTAAAGCATGCATCTCTTTTCTAGTGATAATTCCCAGTTGCCAAAACATCTGTAGTTGAAAGGCTGAAAAAACACTCAGGTAGATTTGTCTAATGACTGAAAAGCAATTACATTGTGTGGAAAAAGAACCCTACAATTACTGAGTTGTTCATATGACTAATCTCTGTAGAAACAGTCTGTTATGACAACAGAATGCCAGTTAGGAGCCAAGAAGCAAAACGATGATTCTGCCCAAAGCATCTGCACACAGGGGCGGCCTCACCTCTCCCGGGGGGGGTAGGCAAACCTTATTTTGGCGCCCCCCCCCCCGGTGGCTCCTGGATGCCCTCGTGCATGCGCGGCGACGTCCCACCCGGCCGCGCATGCACGGTGGCGTCCTGCGCGCCGCGCAAGTGCATCCGCGCGGTGGCACGCACGCACGGCGCCGTCCCGCCCGCCACGCATGCGCGGTGGCATCCTGCCCGGCCACGCGAGGGCGTCCCGCCCGGCCGCGCGCACGCCCGGCGGCAGCGCTGCAGCTGGCTGCGGAGGCGCAGCGGCGGGGCGCAGTGGCGCCCCTCCCCGTTCGCGAGGCCCCTCCCAGGTACCGTCGCCCTACGCAAACGCGTAGGCGGCGGAATGTGCGGGGCCGGCCCTGTCTGCACATGTGTACAGCTAGTTGAGTCTGCCCTGTATACTTAGCCTAGTAAGAAAGGAGGAATACAAAATGGGTTTCACATACATTTCATATTTTATATCAGTTGGCTACGCAGAATAAAGGACAAAACTTGCAATTTTTTAGCCTCATTTAAACTTTAGTATATTAAAATTATTTTTTTTAAAGAGCAATAAACATCTTGGCATCCTACACATGATATACCTAACAAAAACTCAACACGTAAAAACTCCTTGACTACATTTTGAATTATCTGCTCCAGAATATTAAAAATAATTAGCTTGATACATGTTCAAATGTTTATCTTACAGATATTAACTTTATTTAGAGATAAACAGATGTTTTAGCTATTATATCACTATATCCTACAGGCTAAATCCAATGTTAGACCTAGCCAGAACAAAAATAATCATCACAATTTTGGAAGGACTAATTTAGCCCTATTTTTCCCCTTTTATTGTGTTTTTCCCCTTCTGGATTTGCAATAAAAACGTAATATAAAATGGGCCATAGATAACCACAACTTTATGTTTTGAGGATGTTAACCTTACTAAAAGTTAGCACAGTTTATGTGTCCCTACAAATGAGGGTTATGCACTTAGACATTTGTGTGTATCTTTTGTCCTCTAGGATCACATAATTACTTGTTGCAACTATAAAATCATTTCATATAATAAATATTCACACACATACTGTAGAGCATGCACAAATAGCTAAAGTTCAAAAGCCTAACATAAAATATATTTTACATAATTGTGTTTTAGTTGAGAGAATCAGTGAAGGCAGAAGATTAAAAAAAACCTTTTTGAACCACCATTCCAAGAAGCCATGTTGGTTGGGAAATTCTGGTAGTTATATTCCCAAAAATGTATTATTTGCTTTGGGCACACTATATAACAGTGTAGAAACTGCCTAGTTTCTAGTGAGGAAACTGTGTGTAGATATCTCCAACGAGGAAACTGCTCAATTTCTTGAACAGTTTCTATAATCCTTCTGCTGCAATCAGCAAACTAATTTGGGATTAAAATAGACTACAAGTTCTACAAGAAAAGAGTGCACTAATTTAGGGTTGGTTGTGGTTTGCACAAAGTTCTAGGACACATATAGTGACAGAGAACAGCAATATAGGACAGGCAAGATATAAACCTAGTCTCCTGCTAAGAGTTAGGGATAAGATTACTGGAAGGCAAATGCCTCTTCTACCCTGACCCACCAGGGAGCCAATTCCCTGATGCTATTGGCCCTAGATACAGTAGAAGACAGAAATTTGTACCTGAAATGAAAAGTTTCATGGCCATAAAAGGTAACTATTAGCAATAGAAAAACAAAGGTCTCAACTCCCAGTGTTCCTGATTCAGATTGCTCTATCCTTGTCACTGTTAGTAGTAGGGAAATGACAGTATTGGCTGTATCAAGATAATGGTGGTGAGCAGTAATTTCAAATGAGATCTATCAGAAACTCTGAAATTCTTGGCTACTCAGCTAAAGCTTGCTCAGTTGAACTGCAGAGAAAAAATGAATAATGCTTCTGACTCTTCAATGATCACACAGAAAACAGCTGAGGAAGAGTACAAACCCACCTGCCTATGTCTTAAGGCATTCTGACAAATAAATCAAAGCATATTGTAGTCATCATTTTTCACAAAAATCTGCACCCGCAATATGTATAAGACACACAAAGAATCAAGTATAAGCAGTCTTTTAAAGTTGCTTATGTAGATTATAGTTGCCCTAGATAAACTGGAAGGCATAGTGCCGTATCTGAAATCAAAGATTTCCATAATTATTAAAAAAGAAGCAAATATATGTTCAAATACAGATCTGAAGTCATGAAAGTAAGCTTCACTCACCTGTGTCGATGCTTATATCCTAGAGATCCAAGTTTGCCAAGTTTTCTTGAGAGAGAATTGGATTCATTTTCTGGCATTCTGTTTCAATTAAAAATAACATTGCCATATTGTGATGGAATGAAGAACAGAAAATAATACAGATTGACTCTACATATTTCCTTTCAATGATAACTTTAGAGCCCCGTGAAGCTACAGGAGAGAGCAGCTGCAATAAGTGAACATTATTTTTCGTTTCCTTTTCTAGTAAGGGGGCCACAATCCAGAGAATCATGCTCTTGAAATAAAAGCCATCTCTTCCATTTCAAAAAAACATAATCACAACAAACTCTGTGGATTAGAGCAAGAAGGCATACTGGTATGAATTAAGACAAAGTGTGTGGCCTGAAACATCAGATCTTTGCTTAGTCAGGGCTATTTAATGATGAGGCGCACGGTAGCACATCGTAAATATTAGCAGAATTCAGGAACGGATGGCCTAATGGTTACACAGTAAAAAAAAATTAATCCTGCATATACAGGGAGCATTTCAGCCAAAGTTCAGACTTCATGTTTTCACTTGTTGGTCTGGGGGGAATAAAAGGTATCCCAATCAACATTAAAAACTTATCTAAAGTATTATCATATTCTGTGATCCAGAACATTTATGTGTGTGTATTCAAATTTTTTTGCATGCATTAAAAACTTGGCATTATATTAAATTTCCTTTGACCAGAAGCTGGCCACTTTTAGTGCCTCTGGTGGCGCTGTAAGAAGGTCCTCCATTGTGCATGTGGCAGGGCTTAGATTGCATTGTAGTAAGTGGTCTGTGGTTTGCTCTTCTCCACACTCACATTCGATATAGATATGACAATGCACTGCAGGTATATTACACATAATGTATTTTATGTTTGTAAGTTATTAAAAATGAGAAGATACTCAGAAGCATATTAAAAAGTAACAAACACTACTCCAAATAACAGTAGCACTGCATGACTCTAAGAACAGAAATAATGAGACAGGCATGGGGAAATCCTATCAAAAAATTCATTGCTGTTTCCATGAAATAATTGGGCTTGTAGACTTTAGGCAATGTACCGACAGTAACAACAATGTATTACTAGTGTAAAATACCACTTTTGTTTCTAAAATAACTACATTACAGGCAGTTTCCAAGTTACAAAGAAGAATTTGAATGTAAGTTGAATTTGTATGTAAGTCGGAACAGGTGCGCAGAGAGAGAGAGAGAGAACGAGAACGAGAACTAGCTACCGTGTTTCCCCAGAAAGTAAGACAGCGTCTTACTTTTTCCCCCAAAAGTCCCCCCACGCCTTACTTTCGGGTACGTCTTATATAACCCAAGACGCACCCGTCGCCACGCCCACGCCGCCGCCACCGCCGCCGCCACGCCGCCGCAACCCCGGAGGTGTGCCGCGGCAGACCTGCGGCACACCTCCGCGGCACACCTCTTCGCCAGGGCTCCAGGCAAGGGGGGAAAGAGCCAGGGGCGGGAGGAGCGGCGACGCGTCACTGTGACGCTGCGATCCTCACCACGCCCCTGGCTCCTTTCCCCTCCCTTGCTTGAGGAAAGAAGGGAGAGGGAAGGAGCCAGGGGCGTGGTGAGGATCGCAGCGTCACAGTGACGCGTCGCCGCTGTCCTGCCCCTGGCTCTCTTCCCCACCCTTGGAAGGGAGGAGGAAGAGAACCAGGGGCGGGAGAAGCGATGACGCATCACAGTGACGCGTCGTCCCCTTCTCGCCCCTGGCTCTCTTCCTCCTCCCTTCCAAGGGTGGGGAAGAGAGCCAGGGGCGGAGAGAAGCGATGACGCATCACAGTGACGCTGTCGTCCCTTCTCCCCGCCCTGGCTCTCTTCCTCCTCCCTTCCAAGGGTGGGGGAAGAGAGCCAGGGCGAGAGAAGCGATGATGCGTCACAGTGACGCTGCCGTCCCTTTCTCCCCGCCCCTGGCTCTCTTCCTCCTCCCTTCCAAGGGTGGGGGAAGAGAGCCAGGGGCGGAGAGAGCGATGACGTCACAGTGACGCGCCGTCGTCCCCCCTCCCCGCCCCTGGCTCTCTTCCTCCTCCCTTCCAAGGGTGGGGGAAGAGAGCCAGGGGCGGAGAAAGCGATGACGCGTCACAGTGACGCGTCGTCCCTTCTCCCCCCGCCTGGCTCTCTTCCTCCTCCCTTCCAAGGGTGGGGGAGAGAGCCAGGGCGGACTAGCGGCGGCTGTCACGCGTGACGCAGCGATCCTCACCACGCCCCCTGGCTCCTTCCTCTCCCTTCTTTCCTCAGGCAAGGGAGGGGGAAAGGAGCCAGGGGCGTGGTGAGGATCGCAGCGTCACAGTGACGCGTCGCCGCTTCCTCCCGCCCCTGGCTCCTTTCCCCCTCCCTTGCCAGGAGCCCTGGCGGGAAGAGGTGTGCCGCGGAGGTGTGCCGCAGGTGTGCCGCGCACACCTCCGGGTTGCGGCGGGCGGCGGGACGAGGTACGCCTTATATACGGGGTATGGCTTATATAAGCCGACCCCCCAGACACCCCCGATACGTCTTACAATCGGGGGTGTCTTACTTTCGGGGAAACACGGTAGATTTGGACAGCATAGAGAAGGCTTAACACCCCTGATCCGTTTGTTTTGCAGTCTGTGCTCCTATTCACTTTCTGTCCCTGTGATAATTGGATTTTGAAAAAATTGGCTTGTTGTAGAAACAGGGATTGGTGAAAAAGCTTCAGTGGAGACACATTTTCCCTATGACAACTCTTTTAGGAGTGAATTTCCCTTTTGAGGGATAGATTTATCTCACACCCATTCTTAACTATGAGTCATTTGTAAGTCAGATGTTTGTAACTCGGAGACTGCCTGTACTGTGAATATATAATTTGGTCATTTTGGATAATCAAATCAGTATAAATATATACAAGTGTTCAAGATAGGAAGAAATGACAAATTATGAGAATCAGTTTGAGCCTATGATGTTTTATTCAATATTAAAATGAATGTAAGATTGTTTAATTATCTACATCAGGGGTTCTCAAACGGTGTTCCACGGAGCCCTTGAGGGTCCACAGAAGATAGTGAGAGGCTCTGCAGAGCCATGCTGCTTCCCGCCTTCCTTTACCTCATGCTGGTAAATGCAGGAAATTAAAGTTTAGAGCTGCCAGAAACAGCAGCAGCAACATCCTCCCAGGGCAGGGGTCAATTCTCCGCTATCTCTCTCGCTGCCCAGATTCTTTTCCTTGCCACCCAGACCCTGACCCTCCCCCCACTCTCTTTGCTTCCAAAACCCTATTTCCCTCACAGTGCTCAAGGGATACTTTGTGTTTTTCCTATATGGCAGAAGAGGGTTAGACTGGATGGCCTCTGGGAGTTTCAATTATTTATTTATTTACTATATTTATATCCCACCTTTCTCAACCCCGAAGGGAATTCAAGGCAGTGTACAAATAGGCAACAATTTGATACCTTAACAACAATCTTCAATTAAAATAAACATTTAAATTAAATTAAGATCAAAATTGAAATGCAGTAAAACATTTGGGGGTGCTTTGATTATGTTTTTCCTGCATGGCAGAAGAGGGTTGGACTGGACAGCCCCAGGGGTCTTCCACTGAAATACTCTCAAGTTTATGTTGGTTAAAATTGTTATTAATTTCAAATATTGTATTGTTATTTCTTTTCTTTCCTTTTTTTTGCACTGTGTGAATTACTTCACACAAACATTCTTCACCCAACTGCCATTGGCCCAGCCCATGCCGGAGAGAGAGGGGGGGGGGGGAGCGCATAATATACGAACAAAACATTTCTTAATAAAATCTTTTTTTAAAAAAAAACATTTCTTGGGGCTCCACGAGAAACTTTGCATCAAAAGGTTTGAGAACCTCTGCACTACATGATTCAAGTTCAGCTTCAAGTTTGGTGGTGTTACAAAGACGCAAGGACATTTTGTACCATAAGTGGATAAGAGTTCACATTCTGCAGGTAAAGGGGAAAATAGTGGGAACCCTACACTCCATTAGATAAGGGAATGAGCAATTTAGAATTGAAACCAAGGACATTATAATTTAAAATGTATTATGCAAGAAAAATCCTGAATGATTTCTGGGGGTTTTTTTACAATGGGGAAAATTCTGGCAATTCTAAAATTCAAGAGGAACTGACTCATTTGCTGTATTAATCATAATTATGGTTATAATATAATCAAGTTACAAGATATTCTGTAAGATATCCTCTCAAACAAGAACATTCTTATATACTAAGTTAGGTTTCTGTTCATTGTCATTTGCACAAACAGTAGTTTACTGCTTTCTAGATGTTTTCTTGGCAAACACAGATCATTGGGATCCAACAGGTGCCCTTCTAAATTTAAAAGGCATCTTCAGCTTGAACATTAACTTTGTGTTAGATTGCTATGCATGGAATGAAATTAAATCTAAAAACTTCCAGTTGCACAAATAGAACTATGACAGTCGCCTGAAAATGCTCTATCTACCCATTTACAACAAGGGGTGAACTTCTATACATGCATCTAAGGCAGAAGACAATTTATTTTCTGCTTGCTGGGGTGTGCTGGATTCAGGCCTTTAAAAGAAAATCACCCAAACATACATACATACATATATATCAACTAATTGAATAGATTTAAATATATTTGGTTTGTTAAGTGCTGATATGTATCAAAATGAAATGCTGAAGTGCAACATTCTATACCACCAAGATACATTCGTCTTCTTTTATCATTCCATATTCCATAAAAGATCATTTTAATGTTGCATACCTGAAGAATGTGTGCTGTTCTACACAACATTTCCACAAATGTTTGCAGGAAGTTTTGCTGTGTGCTTCAAAAAAGAAGGAAGTTTCATTACACTGAAATAAAATAACACAAAAATAGGATTTGCATTTGATAGAATGAGCTTGTGAACGCCAATTATTTTACTTCCATTTGTGTGTATATATATATACACACTTATAACAACTGCATTGATCCTGCATCTCCTAATATAACATAAAACTTTTTCTTAAGTGATTTGATGTTTTAAAAGTACAGTTCATTTTAAATGGCTTAAGAAATCAACAGACACTTTTGAGCACTTATATTTTCTTGAACTAAGCTTCCCCAAATTGGAAAACATGTGTTTGTACTGTTAATATTGGGTGAGATCCTAGTGTCCAGCACAGCAGAAGTGCTCACCACTCATCATCCCCAGAATTCTAGTCTATGTTGTGATAATCCCCCTGAATGACTAATCTTTGGTTTGCTGGAGAATAAGTTGGGGGCAATCAGAGAAATGCCTGACCATGCACCATACCCATATGCAAGCATGATAGTATCTTCCATTGAGATGTACCAGTCTTGGTGGATAATACCAGTGTTCTGCATCCATTGAGAGCTTTGAGACATTTCTCCACTTTTTCCTATGGGACTTTGTCAAACTCTTTTCTGTTCTCGATCCCTCACAAAATGGTTGTTCAGGAGGGCTAGCACAACACAATGATAAGTTCTGAAGAGCCTTGGCTGTTATAGTTGAATGAAAGGGAATGCTCATTGGGTTGCTTCGTATGAGTTTTCTGGGCTGTATGGCCATGTTCCAGAAGCATTCTCCGCTGACATTTCACCCACATCTATGGCACACATCCTCAAAGGTTGTGAGGTCTGTTGGAAACTAGGCAAATGGGGTTTATATATCTGTGGAATGTCCAGGGTAGGAGAAAGAACTCTTGTCTGCCTGAGGCAAGTGTGAATGTTTCAATTGGCCAGCTCGATTAGCACTGAACAGCCCTGCAGTTTCAAAGCCTGATTGTGTCTTGCATGGGGGTATCCTTTGTTGGGAGGTGTTAACTGGTCCTAATTATTTCCTTTCTGGAATTCCCCTGTCTTTTGAGTGTTGTTCTTTATTTACTGTCCTGATTTTAGAGGGTTTTTTAAAATACTGGCAGCCAGGTTTTGTTCATTTTCATGGTTTCCTCCTTTCTGTTGAAATTGTCCACATTTTGTGGATGTTTGCGGAATGCCCCCTGGCCAATTGAAACATTCATGTTTGCCTAAGGCAGAGAAGAGTTCTTTCTCCCACCCTGAATATTCCACAGATATATAAACTCCACCTGCCTAGTTTCCAACAGACCTCACAACCTCTGAGGATGCCTGCCATAGATGTGGGTGAAACATCAGGAGAGAATGCTTCTGAAACATGGCCATACAGCCCAAAAAACTCACAGCAACCCAGTGATTCAGACTATGAAAGCTTTTAATGATAGAATGTTCATCCCTGCATGGAAAGAAAGGAAGGAAGGAAGGAAGGAAGGAAGGAAGGAAGGAAGGAAGGAAGGAAGGAGTGGGTACAAGATAAGGTATATTTGTGCATGTCACTAAAAGGTTGCTGGCCAGTATTTTATTCATTTGCTTTTGTTTTGTATTTTGGGAGGGCACATGCACATATGCATCAGATTTTCACAATTAAACTATGCTTTTTCTGACACTGACATCCATTTAATCATAAAGTATATGTGAAGGAACTCTCTATAACTCTTCACATAATAAAATTAAAAATACCAGTTAATTCAAAGAAGAACAGAATAATATTTACATAAGCAGAACACCTCCAAAGCTTTTATAAAGATTGTTGGTTAACTATAGGCATGGTATGTATTAAATAAACAATGTTGACACTGACAAATGATTGTGAAATTGTATCAATCATTTGAATGAGTTATATTTTTTTTATTTAAAAAAACCAGAAATTAAGATGAAGGCATGCATGCCTAGGAAACATACTAGCCTTCCAATGGCAGGCCATGGTCAATTTAATTCAGTGAAAGCTTGAAAAGAATGCCTCTAAAACTAAATGAAGTTACTCATTAGCCAGAACACATTTCAACACGTTAGTGTATGAAAAAACTGATATAATTTATGTATCACTAATTGTTTGGAAGTCTAAAAACAATGAAAAAATTCATACTGATTACGACTGGGTTATATTCTGTTCCAAAAAAGAAGAATTTAAATTAAACGTTCACAATCTTTCTAGCTTCAGGAAAGGCGCAGATAATATAAAACATACCTTAGCCGATAGTTTGTTGACTGAAATGAAGGCTACTGACTGACTGACTATAAAACATACACAAAGAAGTGAAGATCCAAGGGGAAAATGTAAAAATAGCGGAAAAGTAGTTTCCCCTCTCCATTTTTCCCAAAACATTTTCCCAGAAAATTTGAGATGACAAATAAGTCAAGACAGTTTCTAAAAATTATAGAACAAGAAGGCTTTTATGCAACACAACATAAAATATCTGGTTATTTCAATTCTCAGTCTTGGTATCTCTTTCTCAGGTTTTTTTTTAATGCAATGAATGCTTTGTGCTTGATACTAAGGAGACAAAATTATTTTCTCTTTTTGTCCTAATACTCATGACTTCTGTTTTTTATAATTTTCCCTTGCTCCACTTCAACAAAGTGGCAAAAGAAAAGAGGCTCCTCACAGTTTGGGGCCTTATAACTCTACCTGCAACAACAACAAAAGTTTATAACTGTTACCTGACTGAACTGGCTTTTTGATACAGCAAATAGGGTAATTTTATTACACACAAAAGTGTGTTACTGTATCATATTATCTATGAAGGTGGGTAATTATTCATTGTTACGGCTGCTGCTGTTGAATTAATTTGTTTTAACTGGTTTAAAATTTCACAATGGTTTAATAGCTTTTAAACTTTAAAATTTCAAGTGTTGTATTCTGTCTGCTGCCTTGAGTCCCAAAGGGCAGGGGGTGGAGGCAGAAAAAAAACCCAATAACAACAACATATTACTAGTAAAAGGTGCTACTTTTGTTTCTAAAATAACACATTACATGCAGTTCTCAAGGTACAAACCAGATAGGTTTGTTAGGTTTGATCTTAAGTTGAATTTGTCGGAACAGGTACATTTTTGAGTGTAACTCCAACCATACATAAGCTTTGGCTATAATAGGGGAGTTTGTTTTGCTTTCTGTCCCTGTGATAACTGGATTTTGAAATATCTGGTTTGTTGTGTAAACAAGGATTGGTGATAAAGCTTCTTTAGGGTGACACCTTTTCCCAATGATAACACTTTCAGGACTGAATTTCCCTTCCTAGGGGGAGATTTCTCTCACTTCCTGTTGTCTCACCTCCGTTTGTAACTATGAGTCATTTGAAAGTTGGATGATTGCAGCTCAGGGACTGCCTGCTTTTTAATTCCGCAAAGAATGCAAGAATCACAATTTTTTCCCAAACAAAATTTTTTAAATGTCAATTTCTCCATAGGAAAACAACAGAAAAAAGCCCTGTGGCTTCCAAAACTTCCAGAAATTTTACATCTTTAAGCATGCACACACTTCTTTACTATCAATCCCATCCTAACAGATATAGACACTACCTTTCATAACCACATCACAGACTTCAGGGATATGAAAATTTAAATTTTCCCTGTCTTGTCACTGAGAGCTACTGATTCATTGGAATTAATTATGTGTCCTACGTGGCACTTGAATATATCTTTTGAATATACCACTTGTCTATCTCCAACAAAGGTAAAACCCCTTTCATTTGGAACAGAACTGGCAAGTTTTAACTAGAGTAGAGTATTTCTTATCCAACCTTCACTCATCCAACATTCCATTTCAGAGCTGTCCAACCATATACGGCCCCCCAACCCCTTCCCCATGGCCCCCTACCCTCCTGCAAGATATCTGCTTTTTAAGATTTTTTTAAAAAAATTAAATATTTTTTTGAATATTTTTTTCAAATATTTTTTTTTCACGGGGGGGGGGTGAGGGGGGGGCGGGGCGGGGCAGGGAGGAGGAGCAGGCTCCCTTCCTCCTACTACTACTTCCCTCCCTCCCCCCTCTCTCTCCCTCCTTACTTCTCTCTCTCTTTCCCCCTTTCATTCCTTCCCCCTTCCACCACCTGAAAGAAAGAGGGAAGGAGAGAGTGTGCACCGAGCGGGAGGGGGCGTGGCCAGAGCAAAAAAGGGGTGGGGCCGAGTTCAGAGCGCGCGGGGGGTGCTCATCCATTCCCTTTCCGGCTTCCTCCTCTTCTGAGGATTCGTGCCAAGTTTGGTCCTGATACATCATTATTTGAGTCCACAGTGCTCTCTGGATGGAGAAGAACTACAACTCCCAAACTCAAGGTTCAGTACTTTCTGTTGCTCTCATGAGAGTTTAGGTTTGATTCAACATGGCTGAGGAATGCTTTGATTGTATTTTCCCCTTATGGCAGAAGGAGATTGGACTGGATGGCCCTTGGAGGTCTCCTATTCTAGGAACCCATTGTAATTATTATTATTATCATTATCATCAGAGGCTGAATGGTCATCTGTGAGGAATGCTTTGATTGTATTTTCCCCTTATGGCAGAAGGAGATAGGACTGGATGGCCCTTGGAGGTCTCCTACTCCAGGAACCTGTTGTTGTTATTATTATTATTAGCAGAGGCAGAATGAATATTATGCCTTATCATTCAGGGTTATAGGCCTGCGTGGAAGGGCTTTGGCTTCTAATTTGACTTCCTTTCCACACATCTGAATAAAATTCCATGTTATTTGCTTTAAACCAGATTATATGAGTGTGGACTCCGATAATCCAGTTCAAAGCAGGTATTCTGGGTTATATGGCTGTGTGGAAGGGCCCTGAGTCCACACTGCAATATAATCCAGTTCAAAGCAGGTTTTGTGGGGTTTCCTGCCTGGATATTCTGAGTTATATGGCTGTGTGAAGGGCCCTGAGTCCACACTGCAATATAATCCAGTTCAAAGTAGGGACTGGGACTTGAGACTGGGTTTTTGGTGTTCATCTCTATCTCCAAGTCAAAGCCCCAGTGTCCTCCACAGACACCTCCAAGGCGGGAGAGGGAGGGCAGAGCTGGGGGGGCGGAGCTGGGGGGGGCTGGGGTGGAGCCGGGGAGGGGGCAGAGCCAGGGGCGGAGGCAGACCCTTCAGCCCCCCAGGTCATCAGTAACCGGAATTCCGGCCACAGGTCTGGTAGAAGTTGGACAGCCCTGTTCTACTTTATCCAGTGCAGTGTGCCTCCCACCCAGATCCACAACTGTTTCAATACATTGTAATGTTTTGATACTAAATTCATAAATACAGTAATTACTACGCAACATTGCTGTGTATTGAACTGCTTTTTCTGTTGATTTGTTGTAAAACATGATGTTTTGGTACATAATTTGTAAAATCATAACGTAATTTGATGTTTAATAGGCCCTTCCTTAATCCCTCCTTATTAACCAACATTTTCGCTTATCCAACGTTCTGCCGGCTCGTTTGTCTTGGATAAGCAAGACTCTACTGTATATAGCACCTAGAATTTTTTTCCAAATATAGTAGCAGATACTTCTTGAGTAATTAGTAGCTTTCACCTTGTCTTTTTATACAGAACTAGGATCTATGGCAAAGAAAAAGGGCAAGAAGCAAGGCAGCAATCATCTCATGGGGAAAGTGCAAAATGTCAGAGCCAAGTTTTAATTGTATCTGCTCATTTATGGCTAGAAAAAACAGACTAGCCATTAACCTACACCACCAATTTTCTCCCTGCTCTTTCCTATATTTTTATGTATGCAAACTGACAGAAGATTTGCATTATAAAATATTTAAAACATACTTGCAAAAACAAAGCTTTAGCTCTCTGCCATACAAACTTTATTCCATTCAACAAAAGCCACTGACAGAGCAAGTACAGTAATGAGGGTATACAATTCAAAAAGTTTCACATAATGCACCAAGAAACATGAAACTCAAGGGAACATACTCCTGCAGAACAGAGGATATCTATCAGAATATAAAATTGGAAAGACTAGTGGGGGTTGGAGGAGGAAAATAAAACATAGATGATATGCCCACGCTTCAATAACATTTCCTCAAGTTAATTTATAACTTGATTTCCTTTATTTCAGTCACTAATGGTCTGTCTCCAGTTTTAGAAGAATTTGTTCCTGTCAGCTTTGAGAGATGAACTGTTCTCCTGCATGACAGCACAAATTCATAGTGGGATACTACAAAGAAACCTTGGTGACTGTACTGCATTCTATATTTTTATTTATGATCATCATTATTTTAACTGCCTTTTAAAACTAGTTTTACATTAATGTTGTAATATGATTTTTTAAAATCTTAACTGTATAACTGTATTTTGTTCTAACACATAGTGTGAGCTGCTCAGGGTCACATATTGAGACAAAAGTGGTAGTATAACAAATTTAATAAATATTTGTAGAATAGAACTATAGTGGACCATACTGCTTTTTATTTTTCAGATCTTTTAATGTTGCACATTCTTTAAGAACATTTTAATAACAATCTCACATTGCATTTAATTAAAATCTTTTGTAATGGGTGAGTAGAAATGCAGCATTATGCTCATCCAAAATGACAATATAACCAATATAAAACAACTACTTAATTTAATCATTAGGCGAGACTGCTCTCAGCTTAGAAAAGTAATTGAGAGCACAAATCCCAGAATTTCCGAGTTAGAATAGCCACAGGCAAATGATTTAAAGGAAAATCACACTTCCAAGAAGTCTGCATTTTACTCAAAGATTTTATGCGTATAAATGGCCAAAATCCAATTGCTAATCTCAATTAAATCAGATGATTTAATCAATTGGTAAATGGTATCACCCAGTTAGTTTATGAAAATAAAAACCATAAATGTATCAAGAATCTGAAAGTTTACTTACACTATATTTATTACATACATTTCTATCCCACCCTTCTCCCCACAAAATATTCCATATTTTATACTATATTGCAACAAGCGTTTAGTTTCTAAGGCTGCCAAAAAGAATTTTTTAAATTTAATTTGCCTGGAAGACAAACTATGTTTTCCTACCATGAGATGTTATGTTGCAACAGTAGTACAAATTTCCACATGTAACAAACTGAAACAAATTGCTCTCTCTTAAACAAAGAATAAATTCACATTTCCAATCAATAATGGTAGACTTTATTCAAGGCTGGCTTATTCTGGAGTTTAGTTGTGATTAGCAACTTGATTTATTTATTTTAAAGACCAAATAGTATAGCTGACATCCTAACAGTAGCATACATATGTTTAAGTCCAATTTCTGTGGAGAAGGCATGTTCAACTCTGCTTGCACAACCACTTCCTGAACAAGGAACTCACCTTTCTCTACCCTCTACCACACAAACAACAATTCCACCATCCTGTAGAATAGGCATGTCCAAAGTACAACCCAGGGGCCAATTTATTTATTTATTTATAAATTCGATTTGGTAGACCGCTCTCTCTGGAGCCCAGAGCGGTTTACAACATAAAATCAATAAAACATCAATAAAACAAATAAAAGACGTATACCCAAAAACCCCACTCCCCACAACTGATCCCGGCAAGCAACAATATGCAGAAGCAATACATGGCAGGACGGTATGTTGGCAGCCCCTGTTCAAATTTTCACTGGCTCTCTCTCTCCAGGCCTCTCTCCCTCACTTATTTCCTCCCTCCCTTGACTTCCTTCCTTACTCCCTTTTTCCACTTCCTCCCTCCCTCCATCCCTTCCTTCTTGGCGATCAGGGGCCCAGAAAAGGGCAAGGTCTTCGGAAGGAGTGAAAAGGAGATAGCAACTTCTTGCGTCTCTTCACCTCAATTAATCATCGCCTTCTCCTCAGGTGGCTCCGGCCTCTGGTATCCCATCCCAGTGGCCCCTTGTTCCCCTCTCTCTTCCCTCACAACTTTTTCTTTATTTCTTTGCAAAGGAAGGCTCCTCAATTGCCCTACTTTTCCCAGGCGCTCTCTGCTGTCCCTGCTGCATGCCCAGGAAAGGCAGGTCTTTGAAGCTGAGCACCTGCCTGGCTTTCCTCCTTCCCTTCTCTGCCCCAGCTTCGTCCTTCATCAACACCCCACATTTTCCAAGAAGGCTTCCCTTTACTGCAGCTTCTCCCTTGGAAAGGGGAGAGCCAGGTAGCAACTATAACCCCCACCACCACCACCACCACAAAAGCCCTCCTGACAAATAGCCATGTTGCGTCTGTTGAAAGACACTCCACCAGATGCCAAGTCTAACGTTTAGGGTGGGGGCTGGGTAAATTACCTTGGAGGGTCATATTCAACCCGCGAGCCTTGGTTTGGGGACCCCTGCCCTAGATAAATCAAGATTTCCCTCTCTCCACTTTCCTTTCACGGGCAGGGAAAAACATTCCTCTGTCATCAGGCATTTGTGGGCAGATGAGAGAGATGAGCTTTTGGGAACAGTATGATTGGGATTGTGGGTGTGTGGGGAGTTTTAATATTTTAATTCTTAATGATTTAAATAACATGGTTTTATTGGTTTGATTTTTATATTTATATTTTAATGCAATTGCATTGTTTTAATTTGCATTGTTTTATGTTGTTAGCCTCTTTGAGTCCCCCATCAGGAGAAAGGGAGGATAAAAATTAAGTAAATAAATAAACCAGTTTATGCCGGATCAAAACTCTACAATTGTATTTAAAGGTGTTCCATTCATATGACATTGAGGAAGAAATTCAGCCATACAAAGTAAGTTCTGAATGCACTGTTTAATACAGATTATATACAAGATGTGTTATGTTTCAAGGGTAAGAACTAGGCTACATGCGTCCTCATCTGATTTAGATGTGAATATCTCCCCTTTTCTACTCTATTTCACAATTATATTGTTCACTAAATAACTAAATTGTATACTTTGTCTGATTCTCACTGAATGGTAGACAACCATGGTTAGAATTATTTTTAACCAGGCTGACTGTTCTGAACTCCAATATGGAAGCAACATATCCTGGGTTAAGGTGAAGAGGTATACTGGGTTAACTGGAAAGAGAAATACACAACCTCATTACTCAAACTACCAGCTTCCAACCAAAGGTCATTAGTTCAATGTACAAGATATTTTAAAAGAGTCGTTTGGAAAAGATACACAAAACATTTTGCACCTATCTTTTTTTGAAAAACTTCCCCAAACCATTCTTGTCAGGGCTTGATATTACCTGAGTGCTGTCAGGCTGCTTGATATCATAAACTCGATAGCAAAGCCTCATTTAAGAATCAGTCACCTGCATTTTTACCCCTAGAAAAGATGTTGCTTTTTGAAAGCTTTCAGATCCCTATCCATCTTCTTAAATGTCTGAAATAATTTCAAGGTGTTTACAGACAAGTTTATTATATAAGCCATATATTATTGTTAAATAGAGAAGTATTTCCATGCAATCTGACTCTGGGACTACAGATGGTGCAAGTGAAGTGTCATTCTGTTAGACACATACAAATCCATGCTTCAACCTTAACAGACAAATAAGTGTTGCTGGTGATATCAACATTTCTGCCCTAAAACTTCTCTTTTGTCTCTCTCAAAAAGTAAGCAGGATTAAGGAAATGTATTCATTACAAATCATTCTAGAAGCAAATGTATTTTTGGAGAAAAAACAAGCCTTTGCTATTAGATACATTTAAAGGACAAGCCAGTACAATAAATCTCAACAATGAATATCACTGTATTCAATGAAATGGACTCTTTGTAATTTGTTTAGAAGTACTTAATAATCTTTGTAATCAGGCTGCAAAAATATGAACTTACATCTTTCCCCAAAACTCTGAGTTCAAATTGAGATTCCTTGAAGTGGACTTTTGTAATTCTAGGCCTAAAAGTTAGAAAAAGTTAAAAGCAACACAGATTAAATCACAGATATATTAGAAGCCATCGAAGGAATGGAGCAGTTTCCTGAGAAAGACAGCCTATCATTACTTTAATTAATAAATTATATGCCTTACTGAAAAAACTCTGATAAGCTAACAGTAAATAACATAACTCTGAAACAATAGCAGATGTTTACTGATGGAAGAGAAGTGGAAAATGCTACTCTTCGCAGTTTTATCAAAACACTTTTTCCTGAATGAAGCTGAATTAGAGAGGGCTTCTAATACAATCTTGCAGGAATTTCCTTAATCACAGACTGTTTGTCTTTGCTAGGCATTCCTTAGAGCAAGCATGGACAGTTGAGTGTTATCATTCCCCCATGATTACTAAAATAGATGGGAGGTACAATACAACAGTGTCTACTTCTGCATATTAAACAACTGCATACAATACTGTCTACTTCTGCATTAGAGAGGGAATTAAATGCATTAATTAGGTGAGTAAAACACTGAAATTATTGCTTCTCAATCAGTGGATCCCAACCTGTGGTCCGTGGACCACCAGTGGTCCGCAAGAACGAAAATATGGTCCACGGCCTCACCATTACTACACTGTGCCTCTAAACCATGTGATAATGAGCACGACTGGTCTTGTGAAACCCTCTTATAGTGCCGAAGCAATGAGGGTGTTGGGAGGGGCAAGGTTAACTACTCACAAAAGATTACTACTCCCACATCAGCTCTAGATTATTAAATATGGTTTTCTGTGGGCGAGAAGATGGTGACTACTGCATGGCATATGTTCTGTATCTGAAACTAGAGCTGATGTGGTCTAGCCAATGCAATTTTCTGAATCAACACCCCAAATAACCAAACCGATTCTAAAGTTGACAAAAAGTGATTCGTAACCCCTTTAGGTACTAATGTTGGAGAATGGTATCTGGTCAAAGTGGTCCCTGTTCAAGTGATAACTGGTCAAAAAAGGTTGGGAACCACTGTTCTAGATTGAGGTGCAGCATCATGAAGCAATCTGAATAATGTAAATACTTTAGAAGCAGAGCAATGGAGATGAAACTTGAATTAATAAAGAATGCAATTTATACAAGTTGGATTTACACCGTTGCAACTCTTTCTCCCATAGTTGGATGAAGAGCAATGATATCATGCTTGGGACCTCCAGAGGACCCCCAAACATCCTTGGAAATGTCTAACACTGCATCTAGCAATAGGAAAATAACTGGATATTTGTCTACTACACCCCAGCTCCAAAAATTAGGAACTAGCTGGGGGGTGGGAGATATTCAGCTAAAAAAGAGCAAGTTGACAGATTACTGTAGCTACATCTTGTAGCCTCATTTGACAATACTGGATTATGGCCATTATTTGTTTAAACAAATTTTTATTTGTTTACTTACCAAAAATACTTTCCTACTTGCTTTTTGTTCTTGTACACAACCACTCCTACAGGGGTTAATCCTAGAAAATATTCAGATTTGTTTTCACCCTGGAAAATAATGTTAAAACTACGTGAGAGAGTGCTCCCCCTTTTCTTTGATCTTTTTTCTTCTTCTTTGAATACTTGTGCCCCAGTATATACAGAGAGAGTGATTGCAAAATGTTTCCTAAGCTGTTCAGCTACCACGGTGGTCAACCAAAAGCATATCATGCATTGTGATACCTCAATTATGGGTTTTTTAAAATATCATTTAATTCAAAAAAATCAAGGTGAATATTAAACATTACCTTTTGCAACTCCAAACTTCTAATTATCTTCTATTTCCTGTAACTATGAACATTTAAGGGCCTTACTCAGCTTCTGGGTATTACTTTAATATTTCCTGTCTGAACATATCCTTTATAACAGACTCCCTTTATCTTGTAATGACACTTAGAATAAATCCTTCAGATTTGTAATCCATATTATTCTTCCAGCACAGTAATTGCTTTTTTATATGGAAATGCAACCACATTATTTCTAAGAAAATCTCCTTAATCCATGCTTCTCTTCAGCATGTATTGATGTCAATTTGAACTTTTCTTTAAACATTCTAAGGCTAGCACTGGATTATGAAATAGTAGGGTTACTGCTTTTTGACAGTAGTCATCCTTAACCAATTCAAGTGGACTGTTGAAGTTACCCAGGATCCAAAGAACTGCATAACCAGCCACATATATCAGCTACTATGTTCTATAGCAAATTGTATTTGAGACTGAAAAAAATTGCAACAGCAGTTTGTGGTTTGGTTTTTGAGTCTGCTGTTGAAAAGAAACAAACCAACAGTCTCATTGGGCGCATGACCCTAAAGCCAATTCTTTGTTCAAACAAGAATAAATCTCTCAAATGAATAGAGTTTACATACATGTTGACTCATCATTCAGCAACTGATTTCATGGGTCTATTCCACTTTTGAAAGCAATTACATTTAGGCCTTAATAATACCTTCTGTAAGCCTAAAATGTCTCTCAATAAAAAGAGGGACTTGAAAAACAGATCTTTATCTTGTACTACTCGTTCTCAATAGCTCAATGAGTATTGACTACCCCATATCAGTTTCCCAAACTTAATATTCTTCAGATGTCTGGGGATATATTGGTGGCCTTCAGGTATCATGACTTTCATTATGAGATGTTCCTTCATTCCACCCAAGGTTAACTGCATGACACTCCAGACTTTAAAACATTTCCTTTCAGATTACAGTTCCCATAATCCCCCAGTTAGTATGACCATTAGTCTGGTGAGTACACTTCCTGCTTTCATAGTAAGACCACTTCTAGTATAGTCTGTAATGGCACATCATACATATTTATCAATGTCTGGCTGTCCACCGTGGGTAGCAGTGGGATAATCCTCTTCACAATATGAATAATACTCATGTCTTGCTCTGTGTACATGAAAAGACACAGGGAGCCCGGGATATGCAGGCAGCAACAGTCACACTGCTGGCACAGTTAATATTCAAAATCCAGGAGCTTACATTTGCAAATGCTAAGCTTGAATGCCCACAACAATTAAGGGATTGGGGCTACAGTCAGGAAAGCCACAAACATTTATGTCTTTATTTTCAAACAACATTACTCACATAGACAGGATGAAGATCAACTCCATACATTTCAAGCGTCTTTGCCACACCTAGGTAATTCAGTTCTGCCTCAGCAGGAACTTGGCCCCTGTTTAATATAACAATACTCCATGTGTTTATTCAGTACAGAGGAATTCCTTTAAAATCATTCATGTGGTTTAATGATAAAGGTGAGGGATATTGACTTACCTCTGTTTCCCCTATTTTAAATGCTTTTCAATTGCTTTAAGTTTTGATTTGTAAGTGGCATATAGTCAACAACAACTGAGTGGAGAGGGGAATAGTATTGCCTTATGTAATAGGAAACAATAATTTTTTTCTGATGCTTAATTCCAACATTAAGCCTGTAAATTGCTTCTTTTGCTTCTACTTGTTGTTGTTATTTCTTACCTGCCACCCCAATACATAAGGCATGGTATAACACCAGGTTTTATCTAAAGGTATACTGCACTTTGTATCTTAATGATTACAACTCTAATATATTCCATTTATAAGCAGTTTCTATTAAAAGTTTTGTTTACATTCTTGCAAAAAGGTTTGTTGGCTGTGATGAGCTTTAGCAATTTCAATGAATGGCTGTGCAGAATTTTACACTTTGTTTTGTCATTAATGTAGACTGTAAAATACTTTGCAGCTTTCTAAAATTTCTAAACATGACAGTGAAAAATCATCAAAATGTTTATGATTTCTGATCAGAAATCTCCTTCTCTACAATCATCTACTTATTTGAAAAAAGGCTTACCCTTAGAAATATCTAACTGAAAAACCAACAGACCAAGTAGATCATTATACTCCACAGCAGGCCTGCAGTACTTCCTTTTGGCAACAAATTCAATTGTTTAATACACATAAGCTTCTTACATAGGCCGTCTCATAGTATCACATATACAGAGAGAGAGAGAGAGAGAGCATCACTTTTTGATGTGCAGCATATCTTAAATAATATCAAACACCCTTAGTTATTCTTACAGATCAGGGCTATATCCGTTCAGTTTCAAGAATGGCTCATTTCACCAGCCCCTTCCTACATTTAATGCATTCAAATTCCAAAAGACAATAGTGCCAGGAAATCACTGAGCTTTAAAAAGCTGCGCTCATTTTATTCCCTACTTTCTGGGAGAAGACAGAGGCTTACAATGTAATCTCGGAGTAAAGCCATTGTTCTATTACCTTCTGAAACAGAAATGTTGAGCTTGTAGTCCCAGCACCTTCCTATATACTGCATGAAAATTATTAGTTGCTTACCTGTAACTGTAGTTCTCTGAATGATCCTCTGTGAATTCATACTCCTGCAATATCTCCAGCTCGCAGAGCAGATCGGAACCTTCTAGAAGATAGAATTGACACATTAGAGGTAGCCCCGCCCCTCCATATATAAGCCCCTGCACGGAGTCACCCACTCAGTTTTCTAGCCGCAAGCAGCCAGACGAGGGGCATGACCCAGGGGAGGAAGGGCGGGTCGTATGAATTCACAGAGGATCATTCAGAGAACTACAGTTACAGGTAAGCAACTAATAATTCTCTGTCATGGATCCTCTGTGAATACATACTCCTGCAACAGTTTACAAAGCTACCAAACTCGGGTGGCGGGCGTCATGCGACCGATGAGAAAACTGCTCTACCAAACTGCGCTTGTTTCCTGGAAATGGCATCTAGCTTATAATGCGCCACGAACGTCGAAGGCGTCTTCCAGGTTGCAGCACGGCAGATTGCGTCCAACGGGACTCCCTTCATGAAGGCGGCCGAAGCAGCCATGGCCCTTGTAGAATGACCCTTCAGACCGTGAGGAATCTCCTTCTTGGCCAACTGGTAGGCTAAACGAATAGTAGCCACAATCCAAGAAGACATTCTTTGGGCTGAAACTGGGAGGCCCTTAGAGTCTTCCCTATACTTAACGAAAAGTCTAGTAGTTTTCCTAAAACCCCTTGTCCTATCTAAGTAGAAGGCTAGAGCCCTTCTGACATCTAAACAATGCAGGTAACGCTCTAAAGGAGAGCTAGGATCTTGAAAAAGGGCAGGTAAAATTATATCTTGAGACATGTGAAAAGGGGATACTACCTTTGGTAGAAACGCAATGTCCGTGCGCAGCACCACCTTGTCTCTATGAAATCTAACATAAGGTGCGTCAGCCCGGAGAGCACACAGTTCGCTAGCTCTCCTAGCTGACGTGACTGCGACTAAAAAGGCAACCTTCCATGTCAAATGTGAAATGTCATTTGACGCCATGGGTTCAAAGGGAGGTTTAGCCAAGGCTGATAGAACCAAATCCAACTCCCAACCTGGAGCTAGCGGGGCTATCTTAGGATTCGAATTATGAAAACCTCTGAGGAACAATTTAACCATTGGATCCGAAAAGCAAGAAGGAAGGCCTGCTTTCCTTCTATACCATGAAATGGCAGCCAAATAGCACTTAATTGAGGACAGCACAAGACCTTGTTCAGCTAGATCAGCTAAAAAATCCAAAATTAAAGATATGGAGGCAGACAAAGGATCTGCATTCCTCTGGGCCATAACAATACTAAATTTCTTCCATTTGTAAGTGTATGACTTTTTCGTAGATTCCCTGTGTGCAGCCTCAATATAGCGTCTAACAGGTAGGGAAAGATCAGACATCACTATTGTGTGATCGGTCGCAATCGCCATGCCGTTAGGCGTAGCTTGGCTACTTCCGGGTAAAGGACCCTGTTCCCCTGCGACAAAAGGAGGTCGGGTACTCCCCTGAGTCTCATGAAAGTTTCCTGGGATCGGTGTAGGAGTGGGGCAAACCATGGTTGGCGTGGCCACCACGGCGTCACCAGGATACAGTTGGCGTTGTCCCTCCGGATCTTGGACAGCACCTTGAGCAGCAGAGGGAAAGGAGGGAAGGCATAAAGCAACCCTCTATCCCATGAGAGAAGAAATGCATCCCCTAGGCAACCCCTGGATCTGTCTTCCCTCCTACGTGCCCAAAATCTAAAGCACTTAGTATTGTCAGAGGAGGCGAAAAGGTCGACAGTTGGGTAGCCCCAAGCCTCGAATACACGATTAGCTTCGTCATCGAGCAGAGACCACTCGTGATGACTGAGTGGGGATCTGCTAAGGGCGTCCGCTACGGTGTTATCTTCCCCTGGTATGTGTAATGATGAAAGGAGGATCCCCCTAGAGAGACACCAGTCCCAGATCTGCATTGTCAGGTCAAGTAGGGATCTGGAATGAGTACCGCCCTGTTTATTTATATAATACATGACTGTGGTGTTATCGGTCAGGACCAGTACAGACCTCCCTGTAAGCATCAACTCAAATGCCTCTAATGCTCTCTGTACTGCCAAAAGTTCAAGATAGTTAATGTGATGTGAGGACTCAATGGGCGACCATTGGCCTTGCGCCACGAGGTCATCAGAATGGGCGCCCCAGCCCGACAAAGAGGAATCTGTAGTCACCGTATGCGTGGGGCTGGGGGGCAGGAAAGGGAGGCCACAACAAACATTAATGGGGTCCAACCACCAATAAAGGGAATTACGGACGTCCGTGGGAACATGCAAAATCATAGCTGGGTCATCCGAGAGGGGATGAAATACAGAAAGCATCCAGGCTTGCAGCGGTCTGAGGTGCAACCTGGCGTGGGGAGTGACCGATGTCGTTGAAGCCATGTGCCCTAACAAAGTTGGGATGTGGTGGGCTGTCACAGCCTTGGAGCGTAGCATTAGGGTTATTACCTCGCGTAGTGCGAGGAAACGCTCATCAGGTAAGTATACCCATTCTGCTACTGAATCAATAATTGTCCCAATGAACGGGATCCTCTGTGAGGGTTCCAGATTGGATTTTTCCAAATTTATCTCTAGGCCCAGAGCCCGTAAAAGTGAAAGTGTGAAAGAAATATCTTCAAGGAGCCTCTCCCTGGTTGGGGCAACCAGTAGCCAGTCGTCCAAGTACGGATAGACCGTGACCCGGTTGGTTCTGAGGTGCGCGGCAACTGCCGCCATAAATTTGGTAAAAACCCGGGGAGCTGAGCATAGGCCAAAGGGAAGGACATTGAAGCAATACGCCTGGTCGCCAACCTTGAAGGAGAGGAGCCTTCTATGCGGACATGCTATGCCTATGTGAAAATAAGCGTCCCTGAGATCGATGGTGGCAAACCAATCAAATTTATTAAGGAGGGGTAGGATGGAATACAAGGTGACCATCTTAAACTTACGCGGCTTCACAAAACGGTTAACCTCGCGAAGGTCTAGAATAGCCCTGACACCCCCGCCCTTTTTAGAAACAAGAAAGTAACGCGAAAAGTAACAATTTGGATACTCAAAAGGAGCTAGCAGAGAGATAGCCCCTTTGGTCAAAAGCGTTTGGATCTCCTCTAAGAGGGGCGGAGAAGCGACTGTGGAGGTAACCTTACCTAACTGTGGGAACCCTATCAGTTCAATACTATAACCCTGACTAATAATCTGCAGGACCAAGCCATCGGTGGTGATGGCTTCCCATGCTGGGTAAAACTGGGACAACTTATCCAGGAAAAAGATAGAACCTGAGTTGAGGGGTTGGGCAGGGAGGACAGGGGCCGTAGGAACAGGATCAGAAGCAACGGAGGCGGCATCTGTAAGAGATGGGAGAAGCACAAGGCTTAAATCTAGAAACGTTTTCTAGGTGCCCCTTGAAACTTGGGCTTACCCTGAAATGGTCTATATCTATTGCGAGGGGCGTAGCCCTGGCGTTTACCTGACGGTTGGAACCTGTTGGCCCCTCTGTTGCCGTATCTAAAGCCACCTCCCGACTGATTGCAATAATTCCTCCTATAGGAGGTGGATGGCTGTTGGCCTCTGCGCCTATGAAAGGGCTGCGGTTGGTTAGGGAAGCCGTAGTCCTGCGCAGCCACGCGGACGTCTTGTTTCGACTTGAGGTCTGAGTCTGTCTCAGGGTTAAACAGACCTGGGCCCTGCATGGGCAGGTCTTCCGCAAGAGCCTTCGCTTCCTCCGAGAGAGAAGCTGTGCGGAGCCAGGCATGGCGGCGCAAAGCGGTCGCCTCAGCGAACAAGCGTCCTGAAGTTTCCACTAGGTGTTTCCCTAGGTCCTTCTGGAACCGGGATACCGCCAACGCCTCAACCTGGAGGGCCTTTGGAAAATGACGGCGCTCGGGAGGAAGCAGATTGAGATACGGGAGGATTCTGTTCCATATGTATGCTTGATACCCGCTAAAATAAGTTGCAAAGTGGGCCATATGTGCTATCAGTCCCGCTGTAGTGTGTATCTTTTTGCCTATTCCGTCCAGCTTTCTCCCTTCCTTATCGGCAGGGGTGGACATCACGCCTCTTGGGCGTTTGGACTTTGTCAACTCCGTCACCACGGTGTTAGGCTTCGTAGGCCGAGCCAACCATTGGTAGGCCGCTAGGTCCACCCTATACAGGGAGTCAAGACGCCTCGGAACGGCCGCCACTAGGGCTGGGGAGGCGTCAGGTAGAGTGGTTAGCTTTGCTAAGTATGGGAGGGGGGGAACAGCTTGAGAAGTGGGGACTCTCTGCTCATCCGACGGGAACATCGGATCCTCCACAGAATCATTGACCTTTGGGATAGGCAAGTCGAGAGCTCTTATAAGCCTAGACATCATTACAATAAAATTATTAAAATCAGGTATAGCCATCATATCCCCTTCTGCTGCCACACCTTCAGGTGCGGGATCCTGCTCATCCCCAGTTAGATCTGAGTCAATGGGGTGCTGGATCTCTGCAGGGCCTCCAAGGAGCTGCTGTTGAAAAGCAGGGTCCCACTGGCAAGGCACTTGTGCCACATGGGCAGCTGGCTGCGCAGATGGAGGTGCAGGCTGGGCTGGCTGCACAACCTGTTGGGTGATCAAGGCAGCTGCAGGCACAGGGGGCTGGTGCGCGATGACTGGGGCCGCAGTGGCACTTAAGGCAGCTTGAGAAGGAGCCATCAGGGGTGCTTGCGGTGGAGGAGGCCCAACATACACGTAGCCTTGCGCCGTCCACCACCAAAAGGAGGGAGGGGGAGCCGCCATCTCTCGCTCCCTGCTTCTTCCCACTCGACGTCGGCGCCTGTGCGCCCTCTTGTGGCGCCTATGATGCCTCCTTGAGGAACCCGAAGAGGAGGAGGAAGAGGAGGTTGAGGAAGAAGCAAACGAGGAGGAGGAGGAGGATCTCCGGCGGCGGCGCCTGCCCAGACGAGAGGGGTGACGGGAGGGAGCCCAGCCTCGTGTCGGCGCCGGCCCCGGCATCGGCGAGGCAACAGCGAAGGGTCCCGACGGGAACGGGGGCGCTGGCGTGGGGTCCGCCTCCTCCCACGGCCCGGGAGAGGAAAAGACCGGCATGGAAGGCTGCGGGTTCCCGGCGTCGCCTGGCATTGGAGATCGAGCCGGGGCCGACGGCGGCTCTGTGGGAGGAGCCTGCAGTGACAGCTGAGCTGACGCCGAGGCTGGATCTTGGCCCGAAGTGGAGCCTGGCGCGCCTGCGCCGTTCACTCCTCTCCCCTCGCTCGAGAGCACAACGGCCATCGGCTGAGATGGGGAAGGCTGCGCAATCGGCATTCTGCCACCAGAGGGCTGCTCTGGGGCTGGCAGCGGAGGAGGAGAGAAGAGAGCTTTGGTGAGTGTGCTGGCTTCACCGTCTCTTCGCGCGCTTTTAGCGCCCGTTTTTTGTGGCGCAGCGGTTTGGCGGCCATCTTTTCCCCTCAGATGCTTGGTCTTCCTCACAGCTTTAGCGGGCTGAGGGGCTTCGGCCCTGGGTGGAGATGGGGCCGCGAAGCCCCCTGGGTGGGTGGGGGGTCAACGCAGGGATCTCCGTCGTAGGGAGAAGCTCCTGATCCAATGAGGGGGCCAGGGAGGGCAGAAGAGCCTTTTCATACAAAGCGGCCTTGAGGCGAGCCTCCCTATTTTTGCGGGTCTGAGTTGTAAAAGACCGGCAGATCTGACAGGATTGAGTCAGATGGCCCTCTCCTAAGCAAACCAGGCAAAGATCGTGGCCATCAGTGTCCGGTAGGACATTAGGACATTTGGCACACGCTTTAAAGGATGAAGTCGCCATATCCAAGGGAGATCCGATAGAATTGTTAGTCAGTCCAAAAAATCAGCCTATCAAAACAACAGTGTCCAAATCGTTTAGCAGAAGAATGGTCAAGTCCGAAGCTAGGTCAAAGAAATACTGTACCAGATAAGAGCAGTCCGAATGTGAAGGTTCTCAACGCTTGTGGAGAGAGAAAACTGAGTGGGTGACTCCGTGCAGGGGCTTATATATGGAGGGGCGGGGCTACCTCTAATGTGTCAATTCTATCTTCTAGAAGGTTCCGATCTGCTCTGCGAGCTGGAGATATTGCAGGAGTATGTATTCACAGAGGATCCATGACAGAGAATATCTGAATCTTCAGAGCTACTCTTTGTTCCATCTAGCAAGTATCAATGTCAGTGGAACTTGTTTGGAAATGATAGCACAGTAAGATGGGGAGGAAGAGTTAATGTGTGCATAATACATACTTGTGTGAGAAAAGGCATGTGTGTAGAATACATTTGAGGATATGAACTTGTGTTGGTAGCCCTAACTTCTCCCAAATACAAAGATGGCTTAGAATGGAAAGAAATGAGCACCCTAGCTACAAAATAATTCTTCCATAATTGTCATGTACATTTTATAAATGTGATTATTACCACAACAATACATCACATTTTCATTTCCATCCTTTATCTCACCAGATGCTTTCCTTTTTTGTTCCATTCTCACAAATAAATTGATAACCTTCCTCAGATTATCTTTGCCACATTACATCAGTCATCAATCCTGATTGAGAGTAATTTCCCTAGCATTTCTACAAACACTGATATTCAGTACATTTGGCTCTACTCCTTTGGGTTACACAATCCATAACTTATTCACATGACTCATTTTTCAAATATGCCTTTCTTCTCTCACCTGTATTAAGAAATGCAAAAGTCTGCCAAACTATGCTGATGGCTGAACTGCTTTATCTTGAATATTCCAAGCACCGCTAAAGTTTCATAAAGTCTGTTCTTAATACTGAAACCTTTTGCTTCATTTCTATCTCTCTTTGTTGTGATAGGTATTATCTGTTTATTTCAATGGGGCTAGATGATATTCTTGTGTCTTTTTACATTTATCAATACATACTATGTAATAACAGTGTCAATGGAAACTGAAGATACTATAAATATGCCAACAGAATACAATGTGCCAGGATTATATTGAACTGGGTTATGTTTATGTTTCATTTCAGAGAGAGAGAGAAACCAACTCTACATAAAGGCAGATTTAAAACAGCAAGCAGTTGTTCCTCCCCTTTCACAAACATCAAATGCATTTTCTGTGTAATTTCCTATGCAACATTACTTAATAAAGACACATTCTTACATGAGTGTTTTGTGTATCCGTTCTATTGCATCTTCCAGTTCTTCTTTCTGGTCTGGAACAAACCGGTATTCTGAAACATAACCTGTAGTGTGCTTGTATGGGTCATAGTCTCCAAGCTCAGCTGCACAAGTACACATAGAAAAAAAATTAAATACTCATTCTATTTATTTATAATATTTATATTCCGCCCTTCTCACCCTGAAGGGGAATGAGAGCTGATCAAAGAACACATATACAGCAAACAATGTCGTTAAACACTGACAAGACAGACAACTATACATAGAGTTATATATAGGCTTTCCAATGTTCAGCATCTTGAAGGCAGTGCTTGGTTGCGGAAACAGTGGGGAGGGGGGTGCTGTCACCCCATCTTCCCTGCTAAACGGTTTGGGACCCGCCTACCTTCGTGACTATATCTCCCTCCATGAACCTGCCCATTCCCTATGATCCTCGGGGGAGGGTCTACTCTCACCTCTTCCACTGTCTCAGTCCCGCCTTGTGAGAACAAGGGAGAGAGCCTTTTCCTCAGTAGCCCCTCGTCTATAGAATGCGCTGCCTGGTGAGATTAGGCGAGCCCCCACTTTAGGAGGTTTTAAGAAGAACCTTAAGACCTGGCTCTTCCGCAGTGCTTTTGGAGATTAATTATACAATCAGGCTATTATTTACCCTTAATATTTGCTCTGAGTGCACACCTCCTTTCCCCTTTATATGAAGGTTCTTTTGCTCGACCCCAGTTTGAAAGAGTTTTCTCCCTCACAAATTATTCGTACCACTGCTATTTCACCCCGTTTTTATCCCTTTCTTTTCTATTTTAATCTGTACATGCGGCCCGCTCACTGTTTTGTGTCATGAATGGTTTTATTTTATTGTAATTTTTTACTGATTGTAGTATTTTATAGCTTATGTTTTATGTAATTGATTATATTGTTTTATGTTTGATTTTACTTTGTTGTTGTGTTGTCTGGCTCGGCCTCATGTAAGCCGCCCCGAGTCCCCGTTGGGGAGATGGTGGCGGGGTACAAATAAAGTTTTTTTTAATTATTGCTGTTGTTGTTTGTAAACTTCCTCCTTGATTGAACTGCTGGCATTTTTCTGTCATTTCCTTATGGGTGCCTTAAATACCTCCCCACTTTACAGAGGTACCTATTCATATACTCATATTTGTTTTTGAACTGCTAGGTAGGCAGAGCTGGGCTAAGGCCAGGAGCTCACCCCAACCCAGGCTTTGAACTGTCAAACTTCCGATTGGCAAGATTTTACTGCAGCTGACAATTAACCTACTGTGCTAAAGTCCGGCCCTCTATGGAAGTTACATAAGTCATATGAAAACAAAGACAAGGAGGGCAACTTGATGAGGTGGATTTTGGTCCACAACAGCAAATATCGCCACAGATATTTTAGTCTTTACATGTGCATGAATCTTTACCATAATGAAACTAACACTAATACCTCCCTACAAATAATTTTGCCAAATAGAAAAAAATTTCTGGCCACCAGATTAAATTCACTACAATTCTAGTTTCTAAATAGAATTACATCTGTCCTATATTTGCTTCAAATATGTAATTCCTATATAATCCAATTCCTGTAACTTCAAGACTGCCCTTCCTATAAAAACATTCAAGCAAACTTGATTTTTAGGGGAGATAAAGGTTATGTCCTTTCAACAGTAACATAGACACAGGTCCTCTCTGTGATGGTGAACTCCCTGTGAATGATCTTCCTTCTGTACATCAGACTACATCAACACTGGGGTATTTAATATCCATACTCTCCAACATTACAAAGATGAAAATTGGGACACACATAATCAAGTAACATCCAGGTTGTATTCAAGACAGTACATATCATTAATGAGATATAATACACAAGCTAGGACAGCTGCAGCAGTTTGCTTTTGTCTGAGCCTATGGAAAGTGCAAGATTCTGCCCTTTCCTTATCCCCCCTCCCCCATTTAAACTCACTTTATATCAACTGAACTAAGAAAAGACAAAGGGTGCATCTACACTGTGGAATTAATAGTTTAACATCCCTTTAACTGTCACGAAACATGGGAGTTGTAGTTTTAGAAGGTCTTTAGCCTTCACGGCAAAAGAGTGTTAGTATCTCATTAAACTACAATGCCCATGATTAAATGGCATGGAGCCATGGCAGTTAAAGTGATGTCAAACTGCATTAATTCTATGGCGTAGGTGCACCCAAAGAGGGAAAGTGGGAGGATGTGAGAGAATCTGGGACATTTGGGACATTTTAAAAGTAGCTGAAAATATGGGATAGCAGAGAATTAACTAGGAATGTCTCTGCCAAACTGGGATAGTTGGAGAGTATGATATGTTTAGAACTTTCTAATAAGCCGAATTACAATGTTTTTGTCAAATTGCTTTGATATTTTAAGTGATGTTACAAATTCACTATGACATTTTTACAAATGAAAACAAATCTAATAAATAAGGAAATGACCTAGCATTAATAAGAGAAATACAATATCAGTTGACCTGAGCCACATACACTGTATTGCATAAGATCCCAGCTGGGCAGCAACATTCAAAGGACAGGGCAAGCGCCCTTGCAAGACATCTTGTTTCACCTGTAAAAAAAATTGATACCTAAAAAAAAGAGAGGACATAAAATTTAATCTGCAAATATTATAAAGAGCCTACTTCACAACTGTATATTTATTTAATAGAAATCACTTTCAGATTAGTTTCCAAACGAACTAGCTGACAATTTAATATTGTTTAATTTGAATCTTCATTGTAAATGCAAGGGGTTTCTCTTTGTGGATTAAGTGTAAAAAAAAAAAAGAAAACACACAATTCACCTGCCCATTAGAAGCCCCTGCTGGCACAATGGGTTAAACCACTGATTTTCAAAGTGGGCAGTACCACCCCCTAGTGGGCAGTGAGGCGATCCAAGGGGGTGGTGGGAGGCTCAGGGGAATTTGAGGGGTGGAGAACCCCTTTAAGGGGGGAGTGAACGATTGGAGGTTCTGTGTGCCGAGTTTGGCTCAATTCCATTGTTGGTGAAGATCAAAATGCTCTTTGATTGTAGGTGAACTATAAATCCCAGCAACTACAACTCCCAAATGAGAAGGGCTATTTTCTCAAAACTCCACCAGTGTTCAAATTTGGGCATATTGAGGATTTGTGCCAAATTTCATCCAAATCCATAGTTGTTTGGGTTCATAGTGCTCTCCAAATGTAGGTGAACTACATGTCTCCAAAATCACTGCCAATTTCTCCCAAACCCCTCCAGTATTTTCTGTTGGTCATGTGGGTTCTCTGTGCCAAGTTTGGTCCAGTTCTGTAATTTGTGGGTGTCTCAGTGGTCTGTGGAAGTCAGAGCTGAATCGATTGAAGGTACTGCAAATCCCATCATCCGTTGTCCATACTCCCCCAAACATATTGTTTTTGTGATTAATCACTATGCTTTAATTATGTTCAATTTGTAACAATGAAAATACATCCTGCATATTAGATATTTGCATTAGAATTTGTAGGAGTAGCAAAATTATTTATGAAGTCGCAACAAAAATATGATTGGGGGTCACCACAACATGAGGAACCTTATTTAGGGGTCACGGCATTAGAAAGGTTGAGAACCACTGCATTAATACATATATCTTTTGTTTAATTGCTATTAAATTTTAAAAAATTAATTTCTAGGGGGGCTGTGAGTAAAAAAAATTCTGGAAATGGGGCGGTAGGCCAAAAAAGTTTGGGAGCCACTGGGTTAAACCCTTGAGATAGCAGGATTGCTGACTGACAGGTCAGTGATTCAAATCCGGGGAGAACGGGTTGAGCTCCCTCTGTCATCTCCACCTCCCCATGTGGGGACATGAGAGAAGGCTCCCACAGGATGGTAACACATCTGGGCGTCCCCTGGGCAACGTCCTTGCAGACAGCCAATTTTCTCACACCAGAAACGACTTGCAGTTTCTCAAGTCATTCCTGACATGGAAATAAAAGCCTGCCCGCTATATAAGTGGTTTCAATATAGATTACAGCCTGTAAATTTACTGCTGTGAATTTATGATGAAATTAAGTGGTGAAGGTTGACATTGCTATCAGTAGCCTTAGGACACATCTAGTGATCTAAATCAAGTTGACACCAACTTAATTATTGTTGTTCCCCTGAAATAATCCTGGGAACTGTGGTTTAAGGAAGATGCTAGGAGTCTTCTATAATGTTTGACTCTTTCAAGAATGCTTTCTTTTTTGACATCCACTTTTCTTAGAGCAACCTAGCTGTAGGACCAGAATCTTTATGAACACATTTTTTTCATTTAAATCTATCACAAATGAAAATCAATTAAATCAAAGCTGCTGATTGTCTGATCTATTTGGTTCCACCATCCTATGTGCTAGAGATGAAACTACTGCAAGAAGAAAAGGGGCTTATTTCCTTCTTAGGACACTTCTCTTCTTTGCTACAACAGGTTCCCACCTGCTAGAGCAGGGCTACTTCATAATATTTGTAAAAGGAGAAAAGTCGCTATAATGTAGAAATAATCCTCTATACACAAAGCTATATACTATAAACGGATTACATACACATTCCATATGCAGTCAACATATTTTTTTGCATTATTAGATCATGCAATCCATATTGTGCACCCAAAACATCAGACCAGAATGCTGATCGAGTTTGCTAGAACAGGGTGAACGTTGCAAACTAAATAAGACCACTTCAGTATCTGACAGTCATGTTCTTTATGAATCTCAGGTAACAGATTAAAATCACAGATTAAAACTCTGTTGTATTTTGTCTCAACGGATCCCTTGCAAGTAAATTAGTTTTCCAACCCCCATCCCCCTCAAAAAAATCCCCTCTCAGTAGGTTAAAATAATTACTGAAGTTATGGAAGAATAATAAATGGTCTTTAGAATCAGATATGCTATGGTAAAATTTAATTCTCAAAATGATTCAGACAAAAAAGGAATATTTTTCAGAATCATTGGAAAACTTTGGTCACATTCCAATCAAACTTAACTTTTGATTTAACCTAGCTCATTAACACCATTGAACATTATTGGAATTTTCCAGAAACTTCTTCAGAAGTTTTAAACATGGTAATCAAACTCCCAAGTTGTCCCATCCCCCCTTCTCTGACTGAAAAACATCAATGTGCATACTACTTTGATAGTGCCTGCTTCACCATATTACTAAAGGTTAAATCTGATTAATACTCTACCTGGTGATTTCTTCCTTTAGTCTGCATGGATCTTCTGCATAAAATTTAACACCAAAGTACAGAGTATAAGGTGGACCAGCTATTAAAAATAAGAAATCTAATTAATTTTGAAGCGCACAATCAAATCACTGAAGTCCTGAACACATTTACAGTGGTTTCCATAAATATCCGTCCTTGTTTAATGTTTCAACTTTTTGTTGTGTTACAACATGGAATTAAGATTGATTTATTTGTATCATCACTGCTTTTTGTACACAAAATACTCATCACAAAAAGGTCCAAAATATTTTTATTGTGGAACAAAAACTAAGTCAACAAAAACAAACTTGCCTTCTCAAAATATGGAAAAGTCAAATAGATGGGAATCCCCAAATTAGTCACAATTTAGGTTCTGTACATTTGTTCTTAAGTCGAATTTGCATGTAAGTCAGAACAGGTACATTTTTAAGTGTAGCTCCAGACAAATATATATACACATGAGATTTGGATAGCATAGTGAAGGGTTAACACCTCTTTGCTGTTTGGTTTGCTGTCTGTGCACTTCTTCAGCAGAATTTACCCCACTTTCTGTCCCTGTGATATTTGGATTTTGAACATTATGGCTTGTTGTAGAAATAAGGACTGGAGATAAAGCTTCAATGGAGGCACCTTTCCTCCACGATAACTCTTTCAACAATAAATTTCCCTGCCTAGGCGAAAGATTTCTTTTACTTCCTGTTGTCTCACCCCAATTTGTAACTATGAGTCATTTGTAAATAGGATGTTTGTAACTAGGGGACTGCCTGAACTTCTGAAAGACACTGTAAGCCTTCACTTGAATGCACAGATGGCTAAAATGTAGGAGAGGAATGGGAATGTGCATATAAACACAATTTCTTTGATAATCTCAATGTAAGTAGACTTTGTGTTTGAGCTTAAAGGTTTGCAAATGCATTCAACTAACTACAATATGAAGCTTGTATGAGAAGAAGTAAATTTTATCAAGTTTCCTGCTTGCAGAACTTTATAACTGCAGTGACATGGGCACAAGCTATCCACTTTCCCTGTGTTAATGAACACACGGAAAGGGTGATGAAGCCGGAATCAAGTCTAGGCAACATACTGGTACGAATTGGAGCCAATCCCACTGTCCCAAAGCCATGAGATATTCTAGAATTTCCAGCAAGCTCTGGAGTATCCTATGACTCCGTTCAAACTGGAGCAAAGTCAGTTTAAATTTTTTAAAGTCTGCAATACTGACTGGAAGTCAGCAAACTTTATGGGAACAAGGAGCAGTCCATTAGAGGCGAGTCTAAATTTTCTTGCTTCTCGGGAATTTGCTGGGACAAAGAATGGGACTTTTCAATCAACCCTCTGCCCTTGCTGCACAGTCTCAAGCCCTATGAGATCCTCTACCAACTGGGCAAATTACCCTGCAAATTATGCTTGCCACAGTTTTGAAGTGACATCCCACATTTCTGAAATAACTCCTTTTTAAAGGCAAGTTTAATATTAAAACATGAAATAAAATTCCAGTTTATAAAATACTATCATTTCAATACTTCAAAAGTTTTAGTACTGCCAACAGTTGGAGCTCAGAAATATATGTAGGAATGGGCTAGAAAAAAAAAAGGATAATGCAAAAACATTCGGATAATGCAAAATTTGGAATTTGCTATCTATAAGCTATATTTGTGGATCTTTGAGGTACTTTAAATCTATCAGATTTAATTAAGAATGAATTACATACATACTATTTATTAGTTCCTTGTGTTCTGTAAGGGTTTTTGCAGGATCCAGCCAAAACTGTGGGAATAACCATAAAAACCACTATTAAATTTCAATACAGATACACTATATTAGTGTACTTGAAGAGCAAGGGTTGCTTTGCTATGGTAAGAATAACCTTACATTAATCATTTTAATTGCATTGGGTAGTTTACTAATTTTTAAAAATGGTTGCTCATTTGAGGATGATGGGAGATCTTATACAACAAATCTGTAATTGTAATTTTATTTATGGGCTACAGCTAATTCAGGACTATAATTAATTTAGGTATACTTCAGTTAATGAAGTCCCTGATAGTAAAACTACCCATTCTATTGATGATTCATTTTAATTATAGCCTATGCTTCCCCCCCAAAAAAATTGGGATTCAAGGCAGTACACAACCTACAGGTACAACGTATATACCCAAACACCCTACACACCATATGAAAGATTAGCATTAAAATGTAATTCAAGTTATCAGCAATATGAAAATAATTTAAAAGATATATCAAGAAGAATAAAAGAAAAGGTATAACAAACAGTATAGTATTTATTATTATTTATTTACATCATTTATATTCCACAAAGCACTTTTTAAAAACAAGAGGGAGCAATGTATGCGATAACTTTTGTTGGAAATAGAAACCTTCTCAAGCCTCCACTAGTTGTTTGTTATATATATAATTGCTTGCTGTATTGATATATGTAAATTGATTTGCAATTTTACCTTAACTTTTTGCAGTGTGAGGGGCTACAGATTATGTGATCAGGTCTGGGCTTGTTCAGGGCTCAGACTCCATTTTAGAAACAGTATGACCTTAGAAGACTGCAGGAACAGTACAGTTTAGACTTCAGTAAGAACAGTTCATCTTAAAGACTTCAGTAGAAACAGATGTATACTTTTAGAAGTGAGTTGAAGCAGACTACAGAGACTCTAACAGACTCTCAAAACGGAGAGATGCTTTAGACTTTGGACTGATAAGATTCTAAGAATGATGCTCTGTGTTACCTACACAGAAAAACTACTTCAAATATACTTGTAACAGGATTAATAAGCAAAGTACCTGTATGTTGAATACATGATATTTGTGAGTAAACCAACGATGTTACTTTGAAATAAGTCTGTTTATTTTTGTGTCTTGAGAGCATGATTTGAAGGCAAATATATTTTAAGGGAGAGTAGATGTTTGGGGGCAACTAAAAAGAACACTTCTGAACCTCTGCTCTGTGTGTGTGTGTGTGTGTGTGTGTATGTGTGTACACACACACACACACACACCTGAGAGAGAGAATGAGAATTCTGGTGAATGCCATTTTCCCAATAGAATATGACTAACAGGTCATGCTTTTTACCAAGAGGTTATGGCATCATTTTAAAAAAAAGGTTGTGACTTCTAACAAGGTTATGCCTTTCCAAAGAACATAAAATCTCCAAACATTTCTGGAGGTTTCCATTTCTCAAAAACTTTGCAAATAATTATGTGGCAAATCACCCACAAACACATTACAAAAAATGTCAGAGTTAACAGATCACCTGAATGCAAGAAAAATACATCACAGATATCACAACAGAGAAATCAGTAGACAAAAATATTTATGTACGTAATAAATTCTCATGTTCAAGACAGATTTTGAGCAATGTGCTCAAGACTCTCATACTAATGGAGAATGTGTGTGATCACTGAAAAGTTGCCTATAATTCATTTTCATCACTAATTATGTTTTTATTCAAAGAATCAAGAGAAGATAATCATACAGAATTGACTGTCTACCATAACCACCCCTTCTGCAACTTTCGACACCCCCAAAATCTTCTTAAGGTTTTCCTAGCATTCTATTTGAGATTGCTGGTGGAGGGGCTGCTCTAATGCAAAACTTTCTGATAGAAGCAATTTAATCAGAGAATAAATCTATTGGATCCTGCCCAACAAGGCCTAACTGTTTCACACTTTTAATAATATTGTACATAACTACTTATGCTTTTATTTCAAGTTTTCTGCTATCACATCATAACCAAGCAGAGCTATTAGGGTTTTTTTTCTGTTCTTCAAAGGTCTACTAATCTGAAGACAAAAGGCAATTTCTACACAACAGATTGTCAGGGCAGGAAAAAGAATACCTGACAGAAGTATTTATTTCCATAGAAACATGACAGTTCAACTTTGGGTAGTTTAAAGATTGACTTGTGGACAACATATAGGGCAATTTAAAATATGATTGGAAAAAGGGTTGCTAGCAGTATAAATGTTTGCCACTGGAAAATTTGTGTTGTGTTTCTACTCACCGTCTGGTGACTTCTGTCACAATAACGCAGTCCAAAGTAATCTATCTCCACAAGGTTTAAATGCCGGAATACGTAGCCCAGGACAACCGACCCTTTCGTTGACTTCTGTGGGAAAGAATGTACAGAGTCCTTTAATACAAGTGTTCATTCTTTTGTAAACTGCACGGTGGCATTCATGCATTCAGCTAACTTTGACTACCAAAGGAGATTGTTTAATCAGAAACAGACTTACTGGTATTTCACTAAAATCTAAATGACAAGGGAGAAAAAAACCCTTCATGCTCACTCTAGTTGCTTCGAAGAAAATGTTTAGCAAATACACTTAGTTAAATAATCAACTTTTAATTAGGAAGGGAAAATTCAAACAACAGATTGGAAGCCGTGACTGATCTCTTGGACTGAATCTTTTTCTGCACTGTTGACTCTGATATTATGCCCTCTTGTGTTTCACACCCACAAAGGAAGGCTTTGGGAGGTGGGGGTGTCCCACATTCACATTTTGTAGTTGTGTAAAATTGCTTAAGATGGGTCATGCATCAACAACTTCATTTATTTTTAATTTATATCCTACCTTTCTCCCAGTACTAAAACTGGTGCAATGTTGCAAAAAAACCCAATTATAAGAACACAATGATTATAATAAACATATCCCTAACAAGTTACACATGTGGCTGAGAGTGCAGTTCTAATGTCTATTACAGGGATGGGCAATTTTTTTTCCATGGGGCCGCACGAGAACCAAAAAATATTATGGAGGGCCGCACTTAATGGCTGAACTACATTATACATAATATCAATTGAATTTCTTTAATAATAATAAGGGAAGTTTTTGATATATTAATAAGACTGATAAGAGTATATGTTATGAGCAATGAAAAAGAGAGGTTGTCATAGGAAAATGACATTTATTCACTAAAATTTTACAAAACAATGGTTAACCAAATGTGAACATTTGTATCATTTGTGATTCATTATATTAATGATCATTTTCAGTCACATTCACTTCAAAGCACATTTTGAGTTTCACTTATTCCTGGAAAGAGGTTCTTGGTTTTCTACAGACATATAAAAAACACTGCCTACATTTTTGGTTTAATCACCTCATTTGGTGCTATTCAGTGTTTTTTTTTTCTTATTCAGTGAGAGAAATCAAGTCTCTGTTGGTCTTCAACAAGTGCATCAAAGTCACTTGTTGAGGTGGAGATGTGAAGCACCCCTGACAGATGGCCATCCAGCCTCTGTTTAAAGTCCCAGCAATCTCTATGCTCAACTTCCACCAGAGGCTAACCATAAAATCACCCTGGAGGACCTAGAGATTCCTATAAAATTTGTTTTTAAGAATATCTAGGTACTCCTGCATAACTTTAAAGATTCCTAAAGAAATATAAAGGACCGACTATACAACCAGGGACAACTTTACCATAAGCGCTGAAGCTACCAAAGATTCTGCATTTAAGAGCTCTACACCAGGGCTGTCCAACTGGCGGCCCCGGGGCCGGATCCGGCCCCGTAGCCAGTTGGACACGGCCCCACCTATGCCCTCAGCCGCCATTTTTAAATTTAAAATTTAAAAAAATGGCGGCCGGGGAGGGGGGGGGCAGGGAGGAGGAAAGAGAGCTAGCTCCTCCTTTCGGCGCCCCCCTCCTACCTAGGGCGGGGAGCCGCGAAAAAGGGCAGAAGCGGCAAAGAAGAGCAGCGCGTCACAGGCCTGGCGTGACGCGCTGCTCTTGGCACTGCCACTCCTCCTTCGGCGGCTCCCCGGCCTAGGAAGGAGGGGCGGAAAAGTAAGGCCAGGGGCAGAGCGTCACGCCAGGCCTGTGACGCTGCCGTTGGCGCGCCTGCCTTCTGCCACCGGCGGCGGCCCCGGCCTAGGAAGGGAGGGCGCGAAAGGAGGAGTAGGCGGTGCCAGGGGCAGGCATCACGCCAGGCCTGTGACGCGCTGCCGCTGGCGCCGCCTTCTGCCCCCACCGGCGGCTCCCCCGGCCTAGGAAGGGAGTGGGGGCGCCCGAAAAGGAGGAGTAGGCGGTGCCAAGGGGCAGCGCGTCACACGCCAGGCCTGTGACGCGCTGCCGTTGGCGCCGCCTCTGCCCCCGGCGGCTCCGGCCTAGGAAGGGAGGGGGCGCCGAAAAAGGAGGAGTAGGCGGTGCCAAAGGGGCAGCGCGTCACGCCAGGCCTGTGACGCTGCCGTTGCGCCGCCTTCTGCTGCCCCCGGCGGCTCCCGGCCTAGGAAGGGCGCCGAAAAGGAGGAGTAGGAGGGGCGGGGCTTGGGCTGGGGGCGGGGCCTGGGGGCGGGGCCATCAGTGACCTCTTATCCGGCCCTGGACCCGCCAGAAGTTGGACAGCACTGCTCTACACCAAAAGCTGCTGTTCCAACTGCTACTCATGCCTTCTTCCCAGCATTCTTGTTCCCATTCCTTCTTTCTGTTCACCCCATCAGTCTCTATAGTGTACACTATCTTCAATTATAAGGAAGGAGGGAAGGCTGCTTTTCTTTCTCTGGTTTGGCCAAAAGAGAGATGATGGGGTTAGAGCGTCTCACCTCTACCTCTCTCTGGGATTTTCAGTGACAAGAGGCAGGTTGCTTTCCTTGTTTTTCTCCCACTCTACCACCATTTTTTCCAGGACACATTTTCATTCTTTTTTAATTTGCATTCCTTTCCTTATCTATATTTACATAGATGTAGACATTTTAGGATTAGCAATGAAATTTACACCATTGTAACCCCTGAAATAAACAGATCCTTTCCATCTCGTTAGCTTGACCTAGCCATGAGGTTGGCTTATATACAAGTAAATACAACACTTTTTTACAGTACTTGGAAACTTGTTATTAGTTGTGTCCCTCTACCCTGGAAGTTAAACAACTGTTTTTCCTCATTTTTTCTTCTTTTTTAAATCTAGAGCCGAGATAAATATGAGGAAAAAGGAGCTACTGTGCAGTATTCAGTGAGCCATGGGGGGATCAGTTAGGAATAAAACATATGCAAACTACCATTTAAAGTTAACCCTCTCCAAGCACAAAGATCTTTCTGCTAAATTAATTCTTACATCATTTTTGCCAAATCTCAAGGCAATAATTAATGCACAATAAATAATGATATGAAAATAAGAAATTAAATTGTACATGAAGAATTTAGTCAATTAAATAATTACCAGAGATAGATAGATAGATAACGCAAAACCAGCATTTAAAGCAAATTAAATTCATAAAAAGAGATATTAATGCAGGGGTCTTATATCAGCTTGAACTATTTGTCCATATAGTTTTTACACTTGCCAAACTGAACGCTGCAGCAGGTTTCTCTGTCTCCAATTATTGTGCAAAAGAGAGCATTTCAACAGGTGCTACATGACATGTAATCAGGTAGTACACAGGTAACAATTTTAAGGGTACTTCAGTATTCCCAGACAGCGGCCTTTTCCATCAATTGCTAAATTATCTTGTTTTAATCAGAGACACCAAAGGCTGAACCAAAACCTTTCTGCATTCCGTGTATGTACTACTCCACTCAGCTACTGCCTCTCCCTTAATCATGATTCAAAAATTTCCTCCCACTTCTTATGAAAGGTACTTAGTGCAAACAGAAAAGAAAATATATTTGTGCATTTTTACTTTTGTCTGTGATAGTGAAATAAATATTTTAGTTCAATATGGTTTGATACTTAAGTTAATTTCACCTAATATATTCTCAACACTATGAAAGAAAAAACCTTTCAGAACACTGCAGCTAAGAAAATATCTGTTGAATCTATGCAATATATCACTGCATAAATAACAGTTAATATCTTATAGTATTTGAACTGATGCTCAGCAATTTTCATTTCCTCTGTAACATTATAACAGTATTTATGCAGTATTGATGTGATATTATGTCTTAAAACATTACATTAGTAAGCAGCTAGTTTGGCACGTAGCTGACATCGTAGGTTTGTACCTAAAAAGAAAACAAAAGAATGCTGAAGCATACTCTGCTTTGTGACAAACTGTTGTGGTTTGCATTATTAATAACGAAGCAGTAGACATATGACTCAATGAGATAAAGTTGAGTGTGGACAGTATTCCTCCCATGAATAATGCATGTCTCCAATGCACATCCTTTTTTTTAATAAAGCCAAACGATTAGAGGAGTAGTTTTATAATGTGTTGGAAGATTACATTCTGTGACATAATTAGCTATATGTACAACAGAATTGATACTAAACTCTATTAGAGAGAGCTTAAGAAGGAGCCAGAGTCAGGGAAGGGTAGAGATGCATATAAGCCAGCTATCAAGATAGGGGGTATTTCTAAAGTTACACAATTTCTGCTTCATACTAAAACCAAACTTGCTAAAGTGTTGCTGCATTCTCAGAGGGAGCAGGTTTATTTGAAATACCATCAGTTATGCTTTCAAGAGTGAACAAAGAATTGTTCAAAATGAGTCATAAGACCATGCTTAATAGATCAGCAACAACACTATAAACCAGAAAGGCAGGTTTTCATCGTCTTCATAAAATGACAGCTAGAACCTTCAGAGAAGACCAAGTTTTCCTTTGGCAGAAATGAAATTCAGCCATTAAAATATGGTACTGTGTTGGTTAAAAAAAAAAGATAAGATATTTTAAAACCCTAAAGCCAAACTCATTATTTAAGATTGAATATTTCTGAGCATTTATGTTATATAAAATATAAATATATGAAACTCAAGGACAGGGGAATTACCTATTTCCTAGAAACAGCTTAATGTCTTTATAGAACCAAGGCAGCCAAATATTTAGTGCCACTTCTTCTGGCAGGGAGAAACACTAAAGAGAAAGCTGCATCCTGTTTCTGTCTGTCATGGGCAGGAAAAATAGAAAATCAATAGTTCCTTAGTGAAAGAAAGCACCTTCGTCAAAAGAAAAATCTCAGTGTAATCTACAAAAGTTCTCAGTTCAGCTTTCATATAGCAGCAGGAACAGCAGAGTACCAAAACACATCCCAGACACACATAACTAGATACAACATAGTTCACAATCCATTGGTACTGCCTCATTTCTAGTGAATTCAAGGAAGCAACAGTACAGGCAACCCTCCACTATACAACATTAGGGGCACAAGGCCCCTGCAAAAGTAGAAAACCTTAACTATCTTAAGACACATGCCTTATTTAATATGCTTGCTGGCTCTAGAGCACAGAGATTCTAAGCCAAACCTTTCCCCTTTGTTGGTCTGTTTCCCAGTCTTGCTATCCTATATTTTAATAGGAACATACAAACCTTTTGTGCATTCATGCATGGTCTTCCTCAGTCTCACCAGGCTCGCAGTCCTTTTGTAGGGCAGCAGCAGAAGTGGCATCGAATAAGCAAATTCACAAATGTGAAACCCACAGTCCATCTGTACTAAAGGCATAGTGATTGCACTACTCGATCTAGTAGTCTTGGGAATGTTTGTATTTATCTGCCTTTTCTGGTTGTATCAGGACATAATTTATAGCAGATTGCACTTCGAAGCTCATAGTTTAACATGTTACTCCCCATATTTTAAGGGCTTATACTCAGTGCATACAACTAACAATGTTTATTTTCATTTCTTGCTTAGTACCAGCATCTCCACACTGCCTTTCCTTCCTTTGTCACTATCAACAGTTAGACTGAAAACCCTTCAGAGCAGTAAATTATATTGTTACTATAACTGGTATTGTTGCTATTATTCTGTAAAATGCCATTTAAAATTGTAACTGAAAAATAGATTTGTTCAAACGAACGGAAATCTTGGATAGCCAGACCATATACGACATCACCTGTTGGTTACCACCATCATATATTTGCATTTTAACAATAGTTTTGTTCAAACACAGCTCTTTTTGGAGATTCAGATCATGTAAGACATCATCTGTAAGCTATCACTGCCAGATATTTGCATTTTAATGCATATACAGATTTGAAGCTCTGTGTAGGAAAATCGGTACTAAATATTACCGATCAAATAATACTAATATTCAGAATACACAGTCTGACTATGGTAGAAAATAATGCACTATATTTTAACTATAGTTTTTGTTAAAAATCCGACTCTTACCTACCATCCTAACTAACTATGAGATAACTGACTAACTGACCAATGCATGGGGAAACCATTTATTCATTTATTCATTTAAAGAGAGAGCCAATGTGATAGGACTACAAGAAACTCATATTAGAAAGGAGGATACAAAATACCTGAAAAATGACAAACTAGGGGTGGAATTCATAGCGGCCATAGACTGCAAGAAAAAAGGGGTGGTCCTATATGTAGACCCAGCCCTACAATCAGAACAAGTATTTGTGGATAGGGAAGGGAGGTACATAGGGGTGGCTATCAAGAGGGAAATGGAAACAATTCTGCTGTGCAATGTGTATGCTCCAAATGGATGTAAAGTTGGTTTTTTCCGGGATTTAACGAGGGTAATAACTGAGGTGGAATTTGATGAATGCATAATGATGGGGGACTTAAATGGGGTCCTTAACCCAGGGATGGATAGAAGCACGGAAAAGGGCAGGAAAAGAAAATCGAAGGGGAAACTCCCGGGTAGCTTTCTGGAACTCATGAATAGTCTTAATTTAATTGATGTGTGGAGAGAACAGCACCCAAAGGAGAAGGACTTCACCTTTTTCTCTGAGCGCCATAACTCATGGTCGCGTATTGATCTCTTCCTGATATCCGGCGGTCTGTCTCCCCTAGTAAAAAGAACCAGAATAAAAGCCAGAACAATATCCGATCACTGCTGTATCACCCTAGAAATGAGCGGCAAACACAGAGAATTCCATTGGAAGCTCCCAACGTATATAGTGGAAGATGAGGAGATTAGGGAGGAGGGGGAAAGAATCGTGAAAGAATTTTTCGAAATCAACTGCCAAAACAATAAGAACACTAAATTAATCTGGGACACGAGCAAGGCCTACATGAGAGGATTCTTCCTTAAAAAACAAGCCTATAAAAAGAAACTAAGGGAGAAAGAGGTGAGGGAAACTAGTGAAAAACTGGAAAGGGCAGAAAAGAGATTAAAGACCAATCTAAGATGTGTGAGAAGCAAAAGGGAGGTAAATTTATACAAGAAACAACTAGAATGTTTGGAGTTAAGGAAAATAGAAAAGAATCTGAAATACACCAAACAAAAATATTTCGAATCGGCAAATAGAACACCATCCTAATTAACTATGAGATAATTGACTAACTGACCAATGCATGGGAAAACCATTTATTCATTTACTACATTTATATCCCACCCTTCTCATCCCAGCAGGGGGACTCAGAGCAATTCAATGCCATACATATACATAAAAACAATAAAAATAAACGTATGCATTAAAACTCAAAATACAACAGCAGGATTATCAAATTATAAAATATTTGTTTTAAAACCAAATCATACAAAAATCACTCAAAAGTGCTTAAAATGGCTTTGAAACAGCATATGCAATCCAAAGCCATTTTAAGTTTGTTCACACTTAAAATCATAGAACCATGGAGTTGGAAGATACCTCATGGGCCATCCAGTCCAACCCCCTGCCAAGAAGCAGGAAAATTGTATTCAAAGCACCCCTGACAGATGGCCATCCAGCATCTGTTTAAAAGCTTCCAAAGAAGTAGCCTCCACCACACTCCAGGGCAGAGAGTTCCACTGCTGAATGCCTCTCACAGTCAGGAAGTTCTCCCTAATGTTCAGATGGAATCTCCTTTCTTGTAGTTTAAAGCCATTGTTCTGTGTCCTAGTCTCCAGGGCAGCAGAAAACAAGCTTGCTCCCTCCTCCCTATGACCTCCCCTCACATATACATGGCTACCATGTCTCCTCTCAGCGTTCACTTCTTCAGGCTAAACATGCACAACTCTTTAAGCCGCTCCTTATAGGGCTTGTTCTCCAAACTCTTGATCATTTTAGTCGCCCTCCTCTAGACACATTCCAGTTTGTCAATATAACATACATAACATAATTCTTTACTGATTAGTCAATTTTGACCATATCAAATCATACAGCACATACACATACATACAGTAAATACCAATGTGAATACAAAACATACCTACATACATACCATCGTGCTAAACCCACTCCTATCTACCTCTTATTTAAAAGATTTAAAATTAATTAATTACTTAGAATAAAAGTTGAGAGAGGACAAGGGTAAGTAGAACTACATTCCAGTTTGTCAATATCTCTCTTCAATTGTGGTGCTCAGAATTGAACATAATATTCCAGGTATGGTCTGACCAAGGCAGAATAGAGGGGTAGCATGACTTCTCTGGGCCTAAACACTATACTTCTATTGATGCAGGCCAATCACATTGTTGGCTCATGTTTAACTTGTTGTCCACAAGGACCCCAAGATCTTTTTCACATGTACTGTTCTCGCGCCACGCGTCCCCCATTCTGTATCTTTGCATTTCATTTTTTTCTGCCTAAGTGGAGTATCTTCCATTTGTCACTGTTGAACTTCATTTTGTTAGTTTTGGCCCATCTCTCTAATCTGTCAAGATCGTTTTGAATTCTGAGCCTATCCTCTGGAGTATTGGCTATCCCTCCCAATTTGGTGTCATCTACAAACTTGATGATCATGCCTTCTAACCCTTCAACTATGTCATTAATAAAGATGTTGAACAGGACCGGGCACAGGACGGACCCCTGCAGCACTCTGCTTGTCACTTCTTTCCAGGATGAAGAGGAAGCATTGGTGAGCACCTGCTAGTTTCGTCCACTTAACCAATTACAGATCCACCTAATCGTAGTTTTGCCTAGCCCACATTGGACTAGTTTGTTTGCCAGAAGGTCATGGGGGACCTTGTCGAAGGCCTTACTGAAATCCAGATATGCTACATCCACGGCATTCCCTGCATCTACCCAGCCTGTAACTCTATCGAAAAAAGAGATCAGATTAGTCTGGCACAGGCCCGGATTACCCATAAGGCCACTTTCATTTAAAAAAATAAATAAAAATTAAAAAGATGGCGGCGTAAGCAGCATCCACGGCCGCCCCGCCCCCAGCTCTGCTCTCCTCAGCTCTGCCCCCGCCCTCGGCTCCGCCCCCGCCTCCTCGCGCGCCCAGTCTGTTTCCCTGCCTCGCCTCAGTTGCTCTGTGTGTGTCTGAGAAGGAGGGTGGGAGGAGCCAGCCAAGCCTCGAGTGTGCCCGCCCCGCGCACGTGCGTCTGCTGCGGAGGTGTTGGGCGCCCTTCTTTAAGTCTGCACTCCTGCCTTCGGGGCCGAAGATAAGTTTGGTTGATTTATTTCTCTCTGTTGGCTGCCCTGTAATTTAGGGGCAAGCCAAACTGCGGAGCTATGACTTGGAGAGAAAGCTCCAAGCTCTTGCTCTCTTTCCCCTCCGAATGGGACCCAGGGATCTCCACAAATGGCAAGGGAAGCTGCTTGGAGGAGGGAGAAGGAAAGAAGGCTTTATGCGGAGATAAAGCCTCCCCCTCCTCCTGAGAGAGAGAGAGAGAGAGAGAGAGAGGCTTTCTCGAGCGTCTCTTTCCCCCAGAGCCACCCAAATCGCCCCTCTGCTTCAGAGACCCTCTTCTATCTTTCCTTCCTCAGAAGCAAGCCAAATTTTGGAGAGAGACCTGGTAAGAGCCGTTTTTGTAAGGAAGTCCTGCTAACCCAGGCACGGGCAAACTTTGGCCCTCTTGGTGTTTTGGACTTCAACTCCCACAGTTCCTAGCAGCCGGTATAAGGGAAACTAGGGAGAATGCTAAGGAAATAACAAGTGAAGGGAGCTGAGGAAAGCTAAATATAGGAAATGCAACACTACAATATGTGATAATATTAATTATTATAGAATCATATCACAACAAGTAACATAGCAAATTTACATCAGAAGGGTCAAACATGGTGCCCAAAGACATAAATTGACTGGCATCTACTAGATAAATAATTATATTAGACAATGAAAATAACGTATCTTGGATCTAAACTTGCAATCTTACATGCAATGTTACATATCCAAGATATGCTATTTTCATCGTCTAATATAATTATTTATCTAGTAGATGCCAGTCAATTTATGTCTTTGGGCACCATGAGCTTCTGAACTTGCTGACCAAAATGTCAGCGGTTTGATTGGGGAGTGGAGTGAGCTCCTGCTGTTAGCCCCAGCTTCTGCCAACCTAGCAGTTCAAAAACATGCAAATGTGAGTAGATCAATAGGAACTGCTTCAGCGGAAAGGTAACAGCACGCCATGCAGTAATGCTGGCCAAATGACCTTGGAGGTGTCTACAGACAATGCTCTTCGGCTTAGAAATGTAGATGAGCACCACTACCTCAGAGTCAGACACAACTATACTTCTTCTTCGAGGGCTCTGTGAATGCACACTTATGAAGTTTGCGCGCCAGCGCGGGCTTCCAACGGAAACTTTCCCAGTTTGAAAAGTTTTGGCGGTAGCTCCGCCAGCTGGCCCGGAGGGCATAAAAGCGCCTCCATGCGCGCCCACCCCATTCCTTTGTTTTCCGCCACTTGGGCAACATCGGAAATACGGCTGGTTGTGTGAGCATAGTATGTCCACAACCAGTTTCAAAAAGTGTTCATCCTGTGGTAGCAAGATCCCGGATTGCGACGGTCACTCGAAGTGCCTTCGGTGTCTCGGAGAGGGGCACGTTGTTCCTGCCTGCCGACACTGCCAGGCCTTCTCGTCGCACACCAGAAGAGCGAGAGCCCGCAGGCTTCAGGCCTACCTGACGGAGCGTGCTCTCTACCCTCCAGAGATGGAGACGGCTGTCCCATCTACCTCCTTGGGGTCCGGGCGGCTGCTCCGCCCCTACCGTATCGACCGCTCACCCGGCTGGGAAGAAGCGTCTACGGAAGGAGAAGAACACGAAGTCTGTCTCCTCGAAGACTTCGGCGTCGAAGAGGCCCTGCACCGTGACGACAGAGACGGTTCAGCTGCCTCCACCTCGCCGGTTGCCGACGAGCTCGATGGCGTCGGGCCTCTCCCAGAGGTCGACCATTTCGACGACTCCCTCCAATAGAGCTATGGAAATAGCATTCTGGAGGTCGAGCGAAGAAGCCCGTAGAGCCCAGACCAGAGGCCTGGTTCCTGTGACTCCAGGCAAGTCTCTGGAGGCCGGAGCCTCGAGACCCCCGTCTCCAAAGAGGCACAGGACTCTGACGTCATCTTCATCGGCGTCGTGCCCTGATTCCCCGCCTGCCCCTGTTCTCACTGTGGAGACAGGGGTAGAGCAACAGACCATCTCACCGAGAGACTCGGTCCAGACCGTCGTCAGAGTCCCCTTGGCTCAGCCCTCAGTCCGACAACTCTTCGTGACGTCGCCTGAAAAAGGCAGACAGACCACGAGGCTCGCCATGGCCCCGGCAGCATGAAACCCTCTCCCTGCATCGACGGTGGTGACCGCGGTCCCATCTACGTCGAGATCACCGCCACCGTCCCAACTTCCGGTGGCACCGGAAGTGGTTCGACCATGGTCGGGAGATGAGGCCGAGGAAGGCGAGGCCCCTCGATCGGTGAGGTCGGGGTCCATCTTGTCGCTCAATATGGACCGAACACCTTCCCACAGAGGCTGTGAGATGGAGCCTTCCTCGTCGCCGACAGACTCCGCGAGAGCCTTCGGCGAACAAGTGGGCCGAATGGCAAGGGCTCTGGGCATGCAGACGTATGTCCCTAGAAGGTCCAGCGCCTGCCCCGTCTTCAGCAGGGTGCAGGTCGAGGACGCGGCCCAGCCACATCTTCCCATGCTGGAACCCCTGGAGGAGGTGGTAAAAGTGTCGTGGAAGACCCCGTCGACCATCCCACCCACGTCAGGGCGTATCGAGGCGTGGTATAAGATCGACGAGAGGGAGAAAGAATGGCTGCACGATCATCCGACACCCAACTTGATGATCGTCACCTCCTCCCAGTCTTCAGGCAGAGAGTCCACAGCCCCCTCTGACCAGGAAGGGAAGAGGTTCGACACGGTTGGTAGAAAGATCTACCGAGCCGGACTCCTGCTGACGAAGATGGCAAATTACGGGGCGTGCATGGGAGCCTATCATCAGATCCTGTGGGAAAGGGCCCAACCCTTTTTCCAGGATCTCTCCCAAGAACAACAGACTGCACTGGCCTCCATCTCTCAGGAGGCGGAGGCACTGGCACACCACCAAATCCTGATGTCCCGCCACACGGGGGACACATCGGGAAAGCTGCTGGCCCACGGTGTCGCCATCCGCAGGCACGCGTGGCTGAAGTCATCGGGGTTGTCCTCCAACTCCAAGAAAACCATCAAGGACTTGCCGTTCGATGCCCAGGGACTCTTCTTTGCTGGCACGGACGACAAGCTGAAGGCCACTCACGACTTCAGAGTCCTGACGGCCAAGTTGGATCGACCACCAGCGCAGCCCAGGACCCGGTACTACCAGCGGGCAAAGTTCCAGCCCAGGTCGCAGTACCGCCAATCCCCAAGGCCATACTCGGCCCGCAGCAACACCAACAGCAGCAGCCGAGACAACAGCAGCAACAACAGACCAACCGACCTCGCCATGGCAACAAGTCGAGGCCACGCCAAAACAACGGCAATGGACAATCGAATCACCGTGTTTGACACGGCAAGGGATGACACCGCCTCCTCGCTAGGTACCGCTGCCACCACCATGCCTCCCCCCCCTCAGAGACTTAAACGTGTACGTTTCGCCGAGGAAATTCAGGATGGTGTCAGTGTCGCCCATTCTCCCGCTTCTCGGACAAGCGACCACTCGCCTCGATCGACCTCCAAGACGCATACTTCCATGTCTCGATCAGACCTGCTCATCGGCGCTTCCTGAGCTTCAAGGTGGCAGGAAGGGCGTACCAATTCAACGTCCTTCCCTTCGGCCTCAGGACGGCTCCCGAACATTCTCCAAGTGCATTCGGTTGTGGCTGCGCACTTGAGAAGGAGAAAATCGGTTTTTCCCTTACCTAGACGACTGGCTGCTGGCGGCTCAGTCTCCGGAACTGCTACAACAACAGGTCACGGCGACACTACGACTGCTCTCTTCGTTGGGCCTACGTCTCAACGAAGAAAAGTCCCAACTTGCCCGTCCATGACCATAAAGTTCATCGGGACAATGTTCGACTCCGTCGATCAGCTCGCCTATCTGCCAGAGGTCAGATTTCAAGCACTTCGGATGCGAGGTGAACAGCTGCACCCGCCTTGCATCACGGCGAAGCAGATCCAAGTCACGCTGGGCCACATGGCATCCACGGTGGCCGTCACTCCGCTGGCGAGGCTACGCTTCAGACCGCTGCAGCGTTGGTTTCTAGACCGCCCGACCCGGTCAGAGAGCACCACTCAAAGAAGCTTTCCCTCGGTGGAGGTCAAGGACTCCCCGGTGGTGGACTTCAGGGCCAACGTTTGCAGGGAGTACCATTCCACACGGTGACCCCGTCCATCACGGTGACGACCGATGCATCGCTGCTCGCCTGGGGAGGTCACACAGACAACCTGTCGATCAAAGGTCAATGGTCAGCGGTGGAGAGGCTCCACCACATCAACTACCTCGAGCTCCTGGCCATAGCCAAGACTCTTCGGGCCTTCGCCCCCCTCGTCAGGGGACAAGTAGTAATGGTCAGGACAGACAACATAGTGGCCATGTACTACGTCAACAAACAGGGTGGAACGGGCTCGAGGAAACTCCTGGCCCTAGCTCAGAGCCTGTGGGAGTGGTGCATCCGTCACCAGGTAACCCCCAGAGCCGTCCATCTCCCAGACGGGAGGCGGACTCACTCAGCAGAACCAGCTGGTCGTCCCACGAATGGATGCTGCACCGGAGGAGCTCCACCGAGTCTTCCAGCGGTGGGGATTCCCAGACGCAGATCTATTCGCATCGCGGAAAACAGCCAACTGCCAGTTTTCGGTGCCCGGCTTGCCCGGATGCTCACCGGGATGCCTCGGGGGACGCACTCCTGCTCGATTGGACGACGGATTCTTCTACCTCTTCCCGCCGTTCCGCTTCTTCTCCGCATCATCGAGAAGATCCAGCTATCGGGGACCGACTGCATCCTCATCGCTCCCTACTGGCCGAGGCAGGTCTGGTTCCCGACCCTGCTCCACTTGGCCGACGGCAATTACATGCCTCTCCCTCACCGACCAGATCTTCTGACTCGGGAGAAGGGGTTGCTCCTGCATCCGGACCTGCCGTCCCTGCACTTGACTGCATGGAGGATCTCTCGGCGGCGGACGTCTCACTGGCCGTAGCAGAGATCCTGGCGGCAGCCCACAAACCAGCGACGTCGAGGGCGTACTCGGTTTGCATCGCCCGCTTCACCAAGTTCCAGGCCGCCCGTTCCAGCGCCGTCTTCCCGCTCTCGATTCGGCGGTCCTTGACTTCCTGGCGGATTGGTCGACAGAGGGCTGTCCACGTCCTCGGTGAAGACCCACCTGGCGGCTCTCACCTGGCAGAATCAGCAAAGGGTGGCCCTTCGCTGTTCCAGTACCCGATGGTCAAGAGATTCCTGAGAGGGGTCAACAACACTGGCCCCCCTGTGCATCCACCAACGCCGGGTTGGAGCCTTGACCTGGAGCTGTCCTGCCTTGCAGCCCCACCGTTTGAGCCGTTGTCGTCCATCGACCTACGCCTCCTCTCCTGGAAGGTGGCGTTCCTGGTCGCCATTGCGGCGGCGCGTCGCCGCCCTCCGAGCTGGCGGCGCTCCGTGTGGACGAGCCTACCTGCTGTTCCTAGCGGACAGGGCCATCTTGCGACGGACATCACCTTCCTGCCGAAGGTGGTATCCCCATTTCATGTTAACACTGACATTGTACTTCCAGACCTGGGGTCCTCTCCTCCGGGGACGGTGAGTCGACACTCAGAGCCCTCGATGTCAGAAGAGCCCTCTGGGTCTACAAGGGCAGGTCGGCAGACTACCGGTGGTCGACTAGACTCTTCGTCTCCTACGCCACCGACAAGCTGGGCTTGCCGGTGTCGTCCCTGGTTGAGCTGTGCTATCAGATAGCCCGTCAACCGTGTCCCCCTAGGGTCAGGAGCCGCTCAACTAGAGCGGTGGCCACGTCGACTGCTTTCCTCCAGGGGATCCCCTTAGACTTGATTTGTAGGGCGGCCATCTGGGCCAACCCCTCCACCTTCACATCCCATTACCGTGTAGACACCCTGTTTGGAAGGGAGGCGGCTTTTGGTCGAGCAATTCTCACTCCCAGGGCCTTCAGGGCTAGTGTCTAACAGGCTACCCTGTTCTCCCCTCCATACACTGTTCGATCGACAGTTTTAAGTCGATCGAACCTCACTACCTTGTAGGAGGGATAAGTGTTTGCCGTGCCTCGGGTCTCGGGGTCACAGTCTACCGGTTAAAGCGCGCTTTATTTAGAATCCTATGGTTCTATGTTGCACCTGTTGTGCACTTGCTGTTGTGAGGCCTGTGTGCCTGACATGAATGGTGCTTGTTGCACTTTATACTGTGAGGCCTGCGTGCCTGGCATGAATGGTGCTTGTTGCACTATGTTTACAAGTGGGAGCATGTCTTCCACTCTTATTTATTATACTGTTGATTATGTTATTTATACATATTGCTGGTTGCAATAAACCTGTTCGGTTTTTATAAAAAATTGGCTGGTTTGTTCCCACCTCCTTTACCTTAGCTCGGTAAGTCTTCATAAGTGTGCATTCACAGAGCCCTCGAAGAAGAATGGTAGGTTACATACCTGTGACCATCTTTCTTCGAGTGGAGCTCTGTGAATCCACACGAGCCCGCCCGGCCATCCCCTCTATCTCAAACCACCCTTTCCTAGTTGCAATTGTGGCGTAGGAATGGGGTGGGCGCGCATGGAGGTGCCTTTTATGCCCTCCGGGCCGGCTGGGCGGAGCTACCGCCAAAGCTTTTCAAACTGGGAAAGTTTCCGTTGGAAGCCCGCGCTGGCGCACAAACTTCATAAGTGTGGATTCACAGAGCTCCACTCGAAGAAAGATGGTCACAGGTATGTAACCTACCATTAATATCAGGGGAAACCTTTATCTTTACCTTAGACCACATGTGCTATGATATGTCCACACACACACACACACACCTTTGAAGGCTTTTAGTCTTTAAAAAAAACCAGGACACAAATAACTCTGGTTTTTTTAGCAACAAAATTCTCATGGCACTGTTAAGGAGTCAGTTGTTTCCTTTAAAAACATGCCAGTCAACAAATAGAAAATAACTCTGTAGTATTAGCATAAGCTGTTCAACCACATTTATAGCCAGTGTTACAATAAGTTATGAATCTGCTGTACTAATTAAATAATTAATTGATTGATTAAGGACATTTCTTGTTTATGTGACAGAGCCTATGACTAAGCCATTGGGGAAGATTTGGGGAAATCATTTAGTCAAGTGTAGAGAACTGAAACATTTCAATGAGTTGAAAAAGAACTTCAGATTATGCTCACATCTGTTTATATAGTAAGGAGGAAGTTGTGGCTATTTTATATATCAGAGCCAGACAACCTATGGATCTCCAGAGTATTATTATACTGTAAGGCTGAGGGCAAATGAACATTATGTGCCTTCGTAGCTGAAGAAATAATAAACAAACAAACAAATACAATCACAGAATTATGAAGTTGAGAGGGAGCCAAGGAGTCAGCTCTATTGTTACAAAGCTAAATTATCCCTGGCAGATGGCACTCCAACCTCTGCTTAAAAAACATTGATCAACTCAGAATCTGCCATATTCTCAGGTAACATCATATAATCATAGTTACATTTGATACATAGTTATACAAGGGGTATCTAGTCCACCACGACTCAAAAATAATGTAGGAACACACAATCAAAACACTCCTGCCAGATTATCATCCACTCCTTAAATGCTTCCAAAAAAGACTCCACCACACCTGAAGGTAGTACATTCCATTGTGAAACAGTGGAAGCACGCTCTCTCTCTCTCTCTCTCTCTCTTTCTCTCTCTCTCTCTCTCTCTCTCTCTCTCTCTCTCTCTCTCTCTCTCTCTCTCTCTCTCTCTCTCTAGTTTGAATCCATTGCTATGTGTCCTAGTCTGAGAGGAAGGGGGAAGCTGGGCAAATGGGGCCACGTTGGGTGCCTCTACATAAGGCCTGGGCCAACTTGGGCCTCCTTCCTTTTCTTCCTTCTCTGTCCCTCCTCCCCTTCCTTCTTTCCTCTCCCTTCTTCTTCCTTCATTCCTTACTTTTCTTACTTTCCTTTCCTCTTTCCCTTCCTTCTCTTCCTTTCTTCCTATCCACCCTTCTTTTCACTTTTTCCTTCCCTCCCTTCTTCCCTCCCCTCCCCCTTTCATCCCTTCCTTCTCTTCCTCCCTTCTCCTTGTTTCCTCCCCTCCTCCCTTTTCTTCCTTCTCCCTCCCTCCTCCCTCTTCCTTCTTTCCTCTCCTTTCATCTTCCTTCGTTCCTTCCTTTTCTTACTTTCCTTTCCTCCTTCCCTTCTTTCTCTTCCTTTCTTCCTATCCACCCTTCCTTTCACTTTTTCCCTCAATACAAAAAATCATCAGCAATCCACGTTTTGAAGATCAAAGGAGAAGATAAGGTTTTATTTTTAATGTGGGTCTGAGTGATGTGTGTGTGTGGGGGGGGTAGAGGTTGTCTTAAAGGGGGCGTAATTCCAAAGTGTGGCCTAGGGTGCAAAAAGGTCTTAATCCGGGCCTGGTCTGGCATGACTTGTTTTTAATAAATCCGTGTTGACTATTAGTAATGACTGCATTTGTTTCTAAGTATTTGCAGACCACTTCCTTAACATTCTTTTCCAAAATCTTGCTTGGTATTAACGTTTTTTTCTCTCCTCCTTTGCCTTCTACTAACAGCAAGATCACCACCATATGTCATGTGCACCTGAAAGTTCCTTCATTTTCAAACAACAGCCACATTACATGAATTATTGTTGTGTATAAAACAGGAGTCCAAATGCTGGACTAGCGCATCAGAAAACTGCTGCACAGTTCTGTGACCCAAGTCCTCCTATCAGGTATCTTTCAAAATATTTTTACTTTGAAATAACAACATCTCTCATTTTCATCATGAAAAGTGACATATTTGTAATTAATCAACCAAAAGCTCACTTATACTTTTGAATGTGTAACCTCTTGCAGCCACACTCAAGATTTCTTTATTCACAGTGCTAATGAAAAATGCATTACCCTCCAACATTCAGACCAAAAGACTCTTGGGGGTTAATTAATACAATGCTCCAGGCAAGTCTACTTTTTAAAGATAGATTAGAATTTGTTGTATTCTTCAAGACTTGTTAGTTATTTTAATGCATTTTATTTAACAACGAAACATAAAAGCAGCTCTACATTTTATTTTAAATTCATATGACAGTGAAAGTATACTCTTGCTTCATTCAGGAGTGGCAATGGCTCATTAATAGCAGAAGAAGAGGAAAAATAAGCAAATATTGTGCCATCTGCACCTGCTTTTAATTCAATATGTGATTAGAGGTTTGTACTGCATTAGAGTGTCCTTGAAAACAGTATATCCCTAAACTATTTTCTTGGAACAGGTTGTAAATCCCACTGACACACCGCCTTGTTTTGTGCACAAAGTAAAACATTTAAGAATGTTTTTACACAGAATAATGATATTGGAAATGGAACTATAATTGCCAAGTTTACACAGCAGTTACTATGAAAGAGAGTAAAAGTTTATCTCTGACATAAACCTAGAATCCAAAACCACAATTTAGTGCTTACATGGGACAAGATAAGGGATCTGTAAGTACTCCACCTATCTAAAATTATACCTAATATAAAACTTAAATATAAAACTTCAAACATATAAAGTCACATTCCCCTCCCCATTTAGCTGAAGGCTATATAACTAAGGATGAGCAAACTTCGGCCCTCTAGGTATTTTGGACTTCAACACCCACAATTCCTAACAGCCGGTAGAAGTCCAAAACACTTGGAGGTCTGAAGTTTTTCATAAAGGCTGTGAATGAGAACCAGCAGGCGCCTGTCTATCTTGGAAGTTTGCCCATGACTACTATACCCTCTATTAGTTAAATGCAATATTTGTTATACTTCTACTTTAAGTATTCATCTACTATCAAACAGGTGCTAAAACAGATACATTACCCATCTTTCTCTCACAAAAGTGATACATTCTTTGCAGAATTTTGTACCTGATGGATCTCACACATACTTCTACAACAGGGGTGCTCATTAGGTAGCTCGGGAACTACTAGTAGATCTTCGGCCCTCTTCCAGGTGATCTTCGGGCCCCACCAGCCGGATGGGGCGCTCCTGCCATGAGCACGCACACCCAGCGTGCACGCGTGCTCCTGTTGCTAGCTTTCGCTCTCGCGGTGCTTTTTCGCCTGCGGGACATTGCAGGAAGAAGGAAGCACGAAGTGGGGCCTCTGGAGGGAGCGCCCTGCCTCTCTCTCGTCCAGAAGCAGCTGTGCAGCCTCCGTTGCCGGCAAGACAGGCAGGGCGGAGCGCTCCCTCTGGATGCCCTGCCTTGTGCTTTCTCCTTCCTGCAATGCCCCGCAGGCCAAAGAAGTGCTGTGCGGACGGAAAACAGCAGCAGGAGCGCGCGGGAGCGCATGGTGGCGGGGGCAGGTAGATCTTTTGGGCTTGGTTGCTTTAAGAGTAGCTCGCATGCTGAAAAAGTGTGAGCACCCCTGTTCTACAACATTTACGCTTTGAAATAATCCAGGTTTCTGCCTTAGAGCCCTTTTCAATGCAAGTGCTATGGTACTGTATATGTCATTCTACTGAGCATTTCAGCAGGTAAGCTGTGTCTTATATAAAATTTCAAAAGCCAAAAATAGTCCTTAAACCCAATAAGAAGAAAACTAATATAGCTACCAGGCAAACCGGATTACAAGTAGTCAATATATCAGAAATATATTTCAACCTACACTATTATGTTAGTAATATTTTTGCTCTATGTTTCAACAGCTTGGGGTCAGTTTCATTTTCTAAAAAGTCTCAAAAGGTTCCTGATGTTATTTGCTTGAAGGAAAAAGGACACACATTTCCACACTTTTCTTCGGTCACATTCTGATTCATAGGGTTTCACAATTATTCTGTCTTGGAACCAGCAAAAACAGAAAAAAGCAGAAAGTGATAAAACGTGCCTTCCTAATTTCTGACTTGAATTTCATCCTGCCAAGCTAAATTGCCTAACGCCAAGCTTTTAAAGTACACACAAACAGCAAGCTGAGTCACTCATGAACTCCTAAATCTTGTTTAGGCATGAAAGTGCTAAGGCATACTGTGATTCAGGAAGGATTTGCATTTATTTCTTTTTCCTTAGGATGTAAAATATGTATATTTTGACTAGTCCTGCCATCATACTAAATTTGATACACAGCAGTGTTTATTTGATTGTTTTAAGCAGAAATCTTCTCAGATTGGTCTTGAAATTCAATGGAAAAGAATGATGTATTGCTCTATTAAACATGCATAACCAGCACCACTAACACCCACCTTTTACAAAAGACTAGACTGTCCTATTGTGAACAATGGCATGACAAAGAAGGCTCCAAAGGCAGCTCAAGATGACATTATCAGAAAGCAGACATCTGTCTTCTAATAAATCTTTTCTTTCTTCAAATGGTATCTCTTTTCAATCTTCCTTCACATTTTCTGTCACTTCAATATAGAGTTCTTCTGGCTCCTAGTCAATAAAGCTTAATAGTGAAAATCTATTTTTAATATTTAATTTTTACAAGGAATTTCTTCAGGTTGCATTTTGCCATGATGATTAATTTGCTATTCTTCTTTAGCTTTATTCTGATTTTTTTATATTAACAATTCATGGCACAACTGTTCCTGGTTCTGTTTTTGCATAAAGAATGGAACTTATTATTTTTATTTATTTATTATTTCAATTTGCTAAACCGCCCTTCTCTATCTTCTACTTCCACTAATGTAATCTATTCAATGATCTGGGTGACAAGCTGCCAAAATCCCCTGGGATGGTAGACCAGAGGGGCAGTTTCTCATCCCATATTGTCCTCCACCACAAGGGGGCACTGGGGAGGTGGCTTCAGCCTCTCCTAGTGAGATTTACACTGGCCCCTGTCTCCCTGGGTCCCCACACAAAGACCCCCATAACAAATACAGCTAAGTTGGAAATGTCTTTTCTGGATCCATGACTCATGCCCAACACAACCCACTGGTGCCCAGAATGGAGTTTACCTCTGTCTCCACTTTGGTCTGATGCTGCCTATAGCTACGCCCCTAAGTCTGAAACAGTGCTTCTTGCATACATTTTTATTTATGTGTATCCATGGGTAGGGATCAATGTGAGTATGAGAATGATTAATCTGGTATCACGCCATTATCAAGGTTCATATATCCCTTAAACAGTTGAATATGGGACACTGACACAAATCTGGTAAGACACAATATTGATTAGGTTCATATATTACTTAAACACATTTAGCTCTGTGCCATGAATTGCTTCTGCAAAATTTGTGGATATCTTGCTGAGTAATTCCCAAGTAATTGCCAATTCATAAAGGGAATATGCTTGCCTGAATGCCATATATGCTTCCTAGACAATATTTCAAAACTAGGGAGTCAGATGATGGGAGCTTCCAACTAATTGAGTCACAGCATTTGAACTAAAAGTAATATTAACCAGGTAGTCATATTAGTACCTATTTAGATACATGATTAACCACATATTAAGTCAGTCTAAGTTTTCATACATACAATATTTCCAATCATACAACCAAAACATACATTTCACAGGGCAGCTTCTCACTTTAAGAATGTCATTTGAAAAATATTTATATACTAGCCGCCCCCTGCCATGCATTGCTGTGGCCCAGTCTGGTGATCTGGAAATTAAAGTAATGAGAAAGTGTTGGTTTCTAATATATGTAATTTCTTTATGCTTGTGGGTAAACAGTATATCTTGCTGTTTCTTTCTCAGTGTTGATGTGGAGATAGTGAGGTTTGCCTACTCTGGAACACGCAACGTATAATTGTCCTTCTTTAGGGGTCCCATTCCAATCTAGGATACTATCTCTCTCTGTGTGTGTGTGTGTGAATCATATATATCTATATCTAGATATATATGATTCACTGGATGGATGATTCTTTGTCAGGAGGGCTTTGATTACGTTTTCTTGCCCTGGTGAAGGGAGTTGGGCTGGATGGCCTTAAGTATTTTCTGTTGGTCATGAGGGTTCTGTGTAGGATGTTTGTCCCAATTCTGTCATTGGTGGGGTTCGGAATGCTCTTTGATTGTAGGTGAACTATAAATCAAAGTAACTACAACTCCCAAATGTCAAGATCTATTTCCCGCAAACTCCATGTGTGTACATATTTGGGCATATGGAATATTTGTGCCAAGTTTGGTCCAGATCCATCACTGTTTGAGTCCACAGTGTTCTCTGGATATAGGTGAACTACAACTCCAAAACTCAAGGTCAATGCCCACCAAACTCTTCTAGTGTTTTCTGTTGGTCATGGGAGTCCTGTGTGCCAAGGTTGGTTCAATTCCATCATTGGTGGAGTTCAGAATACTCTTTATTTGTAGGTCAATTAAAAATCCCAGCAACTACAACTCCCAAATGACAAAATCAATAGTTGAGTGATGGTCACTCCTTGGGTTAGTAGGTGTCTTGTGGCCAAATTTGGTAGCAATTCGTCCAGTGGTTTTTGAGTTATGTTAATCCCACAAACAAAGATTACATTTTTATTTATATAGATGCAAAACTGGAGGGGACAAGAGACAAGATCTTCTCAGTGGTGGCCCCTCAGCTATGGAACCCCCTCTCCAGTGGCATCAGACTGGCCCCCTTCCTCCTAGTTTTCAGGACCCTCCTGGTTTTCAGGAAAAGGGTGAAGACATGGCTGTGGGATCAGGCATTTGAATAGTTAAATAGAGAACTAGCATAATTGTAGCAACACTATTGACGACTCCTGGACAAAGTATCACAGTTTTAACAATTTTATATGTTTCATTTTGTTTAATGTAGATTATATATTGTATTTTACTTGTTATATGAGGGTTGAATGAAAAGTAATGCCTCCAGTTACTTGAGTTTGGATGGGAATATTTTAATAAATCAAATGCAGAAATAATCCTTAGAATGTGCTCATTAACAACCACTATTCATTTTTCCACATAATTTTAGGGTATTTTAGTATTTGCTACCTTGTATGTGCATTCTTTAAGTCGCCCCGAGCCACACCGGGAGTGGCGACTCACAAGCATGAAATAATTAAATTTTTAAAAAATAATCACCAGACACCAGACAATTGGATACATTTCTGCCAACGATGAACAAGTTTTCTGAAGCTGTCACGGAAGAAGTCGACACTCTGCATCCACAACCAGCGTCAGCATTCTGAGTACCCATGGTGCGCAGATTTTCCAATAGCCAAGCAAAGCAATAAAGTGACCCACACGTTCTTGTGAAATGACAATTATGCTTGAAATTTCTCTCTGAGTGATATGACGATCGTCCTGAATCAATCTGTCAACCTTTTGCTTGTGAAACTCGGTGGTTGCTGTCACAGGACGTCCAACTCTTTGTTTTTCACACAAGTCAGATGTTCCCACCTCAACATCTTTAAACTTACTCACCCAACGATGCACAGTACTCACATCAACACAATTACCATAAACAGCTTGCATTCTCTAATGAATCTCCTTTGGGATGACACCTTCTGCTGTCAAGAATTCAATGTTGCACAAGGTTACATACTTCACACTTTAACAACACAACCGTGGAACTGTAGAGGAGAGTCTACTGAACAAGCCAGTATCTGTCGCATACCAGTACTGCCATCTCTTGAGGAGTTACGAAGGTGGAGGCATTACTTTTCATTCAATCCTCGTATATGCAGCATTGAACATTGCCATAAGCACTACTCCCCTCCCCTTTGGAGAGAGAGGTGCAGGATATAAATATAGTTAGTAAGCAAATAAATGAATAAATAAATATAGCTATTTCATTACTATAAATTCTAGGTCTTGACTAAGGTGTCACAAAAGCTTTCCCAGTAGAGGCAGATATTAATTGGTGAGATCTACAACAGACAAATCCTTGCAGCTTATTTACCAAATACAGTATTATGTAGAATGTTTATAACAACAGAATTCTGACAGCAGTATACATATAAACCATAATTACGGTACTTACTTGAAGACTATTTCTAAGCATATTTTCTCAATTTCTTTATTGAGAGCAGAATGTAAAGTATGATCAATATGCTTTGACATAAATAGACAAAAGCTTTTCATTCAAACCTGCTAGAAGGAATCTAGCCTGGAGTTATTTTATCAAACCAGACTACAAATATGTCAAAACAGATTACTTTCCATGACAATGCACAACCACACCAGTGAAGAAACAGCAATAGTTTCCTATTTCTTCGTAAATTCCTTTCATTAAAACCTGACATAAATGTTTGAAGATCAAACTAAAATGAATGCCACATAACTGTTCTGAAAATCTACAAACAAGCATTTTTGGCCAGATTGTATTGTTGAATTGCTACAGTGCAAATGTAAATTTCAAAACTCTGGGAAAATCTTATTTCTGCATGATCCAGAACTTGCATTCAGGACCCATTTCCATCCTCCTTTCTTAAATAGAAAAACCATTTGTAAAATGTGTCCCTAAATCCTAAAGTGCCCAAAAGAAGAGAGAGGTTGGGACACTGTTCCCTCAATTATGTTCCTCACTGGTGGCTGAGCCAGCAACATCAAGCACCTAAAACCAGATCTTGATCATATTGTTCCTAGACACCGTGCATTATTCTTCCCCTTATATCTTCTGTTCCATGTGGTAGAAAGTTATGTAAAGGGACACCTTAGCTAAACCAGTTTTTGCCTTTGACAATTCTGGCATCAGCCATTAAAGACTGAGCTAATTGCCACCAATTTATGCCCATATTGATATCTTTACAATAAAAAAGAATTTTGAAATTTTATGAATGGTCCTGTACATATGCTATAAGTATTCTTGGTTTAACAGCAAATTCACATTGGCCTATATGAAAGCCACCTTGAGTCCCCTTCGGGGTATAAATAGGGTAAAAAAAAATTTTACAGATAGACTCCCCTATAAGAATGATTGAATGGGGCTACCTGGAGAATATGAGCTATTAATAATAAATACTACTGAATATCCAGAGGCAAATAAAGACAAATCCCTGTTATGAAAACTGTGCATACTGTCTATTTATGGTAGAAAAACAATGTGGAAGCTACACATATCCTCTGAACAATGTAGAAAATGTCTATGGTCAAACCACATTCACTAGAATTCACTCAATGCAGCATGCTGAGGCTAAAAAATTATCATGAATGAGTAGCCAATTTATACACATTCCTCATATTTTAATGTCACTGTACACAATTGGTGAACATCTCTCATAAAATCAAACAAACATACAAAAGAATACAGTCAGGAGTGAAGTGTTTAATAATCATGATCTTAATTACCCTTCTGAAACCTAGGCTAGTGGCTGTTCTTAATGAAGATGCTAAATTGAATGTGCAAGTTATTTGTTTCCCCCCAAAAAGGTGAGACATTTTTGTTAATTGGGCTAGATTTTGACAAATGCTCTGAAAAAGAGTAATGAAAAGCTCCGCGATATTCATACAATAAAAATTTCTTATGACCCCTTTTTATTAAATTAATATAGTGTTTAATTTATATACTTGCTAAGCTGCATTGCTTTTAAATATAGTTTGCTTTTAATACAAAAAAAATTGAACGGAAAGAAAACAATCTGTGGCCCCATTCAAACAGATTCAATAATCACTGCTACAATTCAATGGCAGTCCTCCTCAGATAACTGACTAGCAGTGTCAGCTCTGAAAGCATCAGGTACTAATTTGAAAAAGGTGTGGAGAGAAAAAAGACGATTTCCAGCACTAAGCAATCCCAATCAAACTTAAAAGGGATGTACAGTAATTAACAAGGGCTGAGGAAAAGTCCTTTTATAACTACCGTATTTTCTGGCATATAAGACTACTTTGTAACCCAAGAAAATCTTCTCAAAAGTCAGGGGTCGTATTTTACACGTGAGTCGACTTATACACCAGGAGTAGTCTTATACACCGAGAGTCATTTTATAGAGCAGGTGCTGAAACTTCCAACCCGGATTGGAGAATCTGTGGTTGCCGCATATGGTAGGGGCAGCTCAAAAATGGCAGTGGCCACGTCCCTGCCGTTTGCAGCGACTGTATGAAAGCATTAAGGGCGACGCTGTACAAGTACGGTATAACCCAGAAAAACACACCCCTTTTACCTGTCTGGCCCGCCCTTGTATCCTATTACTGTACCTCCTCCTCTGCCTCTCAGATCTCGCTCCTGAAGACTGCAGGTGTGCATATGCAGAAAAGGAGGAACAGTAATAGGAAAATTACCATATTGAAATCAAATCTGATGCTTTTTAATTTTTTATTTGGTGTGTGTTGGAAGAGGGGTAGTTTTATATGGCGAGTATATCCCAAACTCTATATTTTAACCGGAAAAGTTGGGGGTTGTCTTATACGCTGGAAAATACAGTACATTTCAATGAGAAGGAACAAAAACAGGCCCTATTTTTGTTAGAAGATTCCAATTACCATTCATTCAGATATATTGAGCTTTATGCCTGTTCCCAGTGTTCAGCTTTTTCCAACCTAAAAGTACCAGTATCTTCTTAAAATGTACTTCTTGAGTATTAGCACAGTGGAGCTTACACTCCTTTTATAAGTACACAAAGGGAAACAAATGCATGTCGTGCATGCCCCAAGTATCCTAGTGTGCAAGAGAATGAATCGGACAGTTTGTTTTCTTTTCAATACAAACATCTTTTCAAATTGTTCACTGTGACATTTTATTACATCAGACAAGTGAGCTTTTTTACACCACATTCTTTTGTATCTCTAATTTAGAGGAACAAGGTTATAATCCCTGAACTGAGCTCAACAAAGCAATGAACTGTATACTTATCAAAAATTTTGTAGATGTACAGTCATCGTATTATAAGAGACAGTAATTTCCCCATAAGCATGATAATTCCACATCATGTACAACATAATGAGGTGATATAGCTACAATTGAACTGAATGCATTTGTCTTACATTTAATCCCAGATTGTCAAAAACAGTTAGCTATTGTTGCTCCATTGTAAATTGCAACACATAACCATTGTTCAGCAGACTGTTAAATAGAGGAAGTAAGCAAGTACAGGTGGGCAACACAATCACATGATGCCTATGAAAATAAGTTTTCTTAATTTAGCTCACAAAGATCTATATACTACTTAAAGTAAACAATGTATACGTTTCTAATTTTATTTTCACCAAATATCAATCCATGGTCTTACAGATATGATTTACTAGAAAGAAGGCACACAGCAAGTAAGTTTGTATCAGGATTATGAAGTTTATTTGTGAGGCAATAAGGGTGAAAACAAAAAAAATAACTGTATATGTTTCTTGGGAGAATCCATTATACAGTATTTAAACATGCTGGTATACAATTTGCAAGTTTATGAGAGTTTCTACATTTATAATGCATTCTTCTCTCATCAGGGGAAGAAATTAAAACCTCATGAAAGGCATAATTACAGTGTATGATTTCTGTTCATACCAGTGAGCCTTCAGAAATGTCAACTCAATTATAAAACTGTGCAAGTAAGCTTGAGAGGAAAATACAGTAGCAGCTCAAAATTCAGAAAACTAATTCTGGCATGCTCCATGTCAATTGCTATGAGGCGAACCTCTTGAATTAAATGGAGGATTAAGTAGGCAAAGTTAGTATGGCCTCGTTCTAAATTTGAAAAACATTTAAGATAAGTTGATATCTACTGGCATAAAAACCCAATTTTCAAACCTGTGCTTGAAACTATTCCAGGTGATTTCATTTAAGATCTTCACCCTGTTACAATTCTACATAGTGACTCAAAGCTGAGGAACACTTGCCTCTCACTCACTGTCACACTGGGAGTCTCTTTCACTCTTCATGAACAGCTATGAAATAAGAGATTTCTTATGACAAAACTTCTAAAAATAATTCACTACAGGGAGGGTTCACAAAATCATAGAGTTGAAAGAGACCACAAGGGTCATCCAGTCCAACCCCAAACCATGCAGGAATACCTACTGTAATCAAAGGACTCCTAGTATGGAAAGTGAAATGTGTACAATAGCACAAAATCATGACTTGCAATCATCAGACATAGTCTTCTTTGAGTCATCTCTCTGTTTTCAGACAGTGGCAAAGGGGAGTTCCACAGAGGCCCTCCAAGGATGAATGGCCACTTCCGATGGCTCCCCGCGGGAATCTGTGTTGCCAGCATGTTAAAATGGAGAAAATACTTTAATTTCAGGAGTCGGATGCTACCTGACTCCTGACTGCAGAAAATGGGGAGGAATCAGGGAAACTAAAAGAAATGACGGGAAACTGGAGACAGAGAAAGACGGTAGGGAACAAAACAAGATGGTTTCCTCCACTTTCCCCCTGCTCATCTGATGAGGTCCTTACAAGTGCGCACAATGCTAAAAGCCTGCCGATCAACATAAGAGAGCTAGATATCTTCTGATTTGAGCCTGCCCAAGATTTAAGATATGCAGGGAATATCTTTATACCACTTCCTTCAGTGAGTGAGTGATGAAACTGAAGGTACTACAATTGTGTTTGGATAACACTATCAGATCTAGAAATGTTTGGTTTAAATGTTATTTAGAGCACTAGTATACTTTCTTGAAAAGTTTTCCTCTTCCCAGAAAAAAAAAACACATCACCATGGTGGTTGCAGCAAAGATAATGGCCAAAAATCATGTAAGGGTCCCATCCCTCCTACTACCTCTGTCTTCTATGAAGAAGGTGCACTTACAGTACATTGGATATTTGTCTTATACACAGAATCTTGCAGTAATCAAACTTGGAGCCAACATCTTCCCAGAGGATAAAGTCTAGAGTTGGGAAAGTCTGCATATATCCAACAAGATGTGTTTCAATTATTAGTCATTATCATCTAAGCCTTTTTTTTCCTATGAGAGGAACAGATTTTCGTATGCTATCTACAGTATTTGATTTGGGAAGACCTACAAAGCTGAAGATTCCTGCAGGAAGAAGTTTTGAATTCCTCCAACTTTGTTCTGTTTTTGAAGCAGAAAGAGAAAGATAAATTACTAGGTCTCAATATGCCAGAAGCTTCCTTATAAGAGCAGACTGGTGTGCTCTGGCTTGCCTTTCATCTTGCAGCTGGTACTGCCAGATTTAAGTAATAGAAGATAATATTTTACACACATACAAACAAAGATAGATAAAGAGAGTACAAGATTCTGCTTGAAGGTCTTTCAGAATGTTTAGTCATTTCCAAATCTTTCTCATAGACCAAAGAACTGGCAGAACACTTGGATATTCTACATTACCTAACTGTTTTTACCTCAGGTTCTTTTAAACAAAGGAAGCACAGAACACCACATGTTGTCTGTGCACAGCACAGATTAAAGCAGGATCTTTTGAATGTCTGATGCCTTTTCAAAGCCCTTGTTTTGGGGGGGGGGCTGCCAAAAATTAACAAGATCCAACACTGCAAGAACAGACTTGTGCTTACACAGTGGATCCCCCTCCTCTTCTCCACACATTCGCATATCTACTCCAAAAGCTCCCAACTCCTGACACCGAGGAGCATAGGATTGCATGAGGAAAGGATAATCCATTCCCCCAACAAACAGGTTGCTATTCAAAGACTAGATACAGCCGAAGGATACTATTTTCACTTGCTTTAGCTTGTATCAATTTTGATTTTCCTGTTTTTACAGATCCAATGTGCTAAAGTTATGTTAACTGAAAAGCAGCTTGTGTATCGCTCTCTAGGCCCTGGGACTTGACCTCCCTGGATAAACCACACAGCAGCTGAGGTACAACAGGTTTATTGTGAATAAAAGGTATAGGAAAGTGTTTGGAGGCAATTCTATAAGGCCTCCAAATAGCAGCAAATAACAGGAGTCAGCGGTGAGTAAATAATCCCGTGGCAACAGGAATCCAAGCGGATGGGTTCAGGAAACAAGCCGGATGCAATGAAAGTCTCTTAAAGGTTCCCAGCCAGTTTAAGATGGCAAGGAAGGTTTTCTTGGAAGCAATAAAGTTCAGTAGCTTGTAAAGTCTTTGCAGGAACAACACAGGAACATAGCACTGGGGCAGGATCAAGTCAGCCCGATGCTGGCTGGCACTGGCTTCTGGATGGCCCGAAAGCGGCCTCTCTCACAGAAACATCCTTGAATGCGGAGTTGGTACGGGATACCTTCAATGGGCATCCCTAAGCAGTTATAGTGTCCAGTGGCGTTGATCTGGGTGCGTTGAGTGTCAAAGTTCCATGATTGATAACTGTCTATATGTTTAGCTACTAATAAGCAAAGGAAAAGCTGTTCCACATATACAGCAATGCAAAAGGGAAAGATAGCGCTGGGCTATTAAGCAAAACAGTCTATAGTAGATAAACACACCATGAAAATACTTAGTATGATATATATTGTGTCATAACATCTATAGTACAAAGCGTAGAAGCATCATATACAAATCATATATACATGATAAGGTAAGTACCAATATGATATACAATGAAAGCAATAAATGGCGGTGAGCTCGCTAGCGTGGGCGGCGAGCTGAGACGCCCAGCCTCCGGTGAGGAGAGGCAATGCTGGATGATGAAGGCCCGAGTCCCGGACTCTTTACCCACCCCGTAGGTTCACAGATGATATAGAAAATAACACAGTCTCACAAATATGATGTCCGGGTGGGAAAGGAAAGTCCAAGGGCCGACGAAAGGGTCTTGCGCGCCTTCGTTTCACCCCCGTAGGGGCTTCCTCAGGGCCAGGGGCGGGGCCTGAATGATGTAATCGCGTGAGCGTCTTCACGAAGTCATGACTCTAGAGTTATGAATAGTACAGAGTGACAATACCGCATATATATTTGTGAACTTTCAAGTCAATTACAGCGAAAGCTATCTGGAAAAGGGAAACAGCATGGGAATGGAGGTAGTAACAACATTAAAATACAATAACAATGTGGATAGAGGCTGGAAGAAGTACATACCACAAGGAGGACAACGGGAGCACCGCAGATGTAGGCAGTATCAACCGACACTGGGCTGGAGGCCCCGAAGTTAGGTAGCAGGGCTCTTAAGTATTGTGTTACACAGGTGTGTGTCATATGAGCAATTCACTGACGGATAATTTGTCATTTAACCCGTTAGGGGTCTCTGAATTGAGGGAAATTATCCATTTATTTTCCAGGCGAAGAAGAGTCCTTCTTACATCAGAGTGGGGCTGGGGTGTATTTTTCCAAGACAGTAACTGTAAAATTGTCATATCTTGGGTTACATGTTTTAAAATGCATGTACAGCACAGAATTGTCATACCCTGTATGGAAACGTGACCTGTGTTCACACACCCTAGTTTTCAATTCTCTGGTCGATAAACCGACATAGAGACCCCGCAACAACCACAAATCAAACAATATATTATGTTCTTAGAATTACATGTTGCCCATGTGTTGATTTTATGTATTTTACTGTTAGTGGGGTTTTGGATTTGGGTCAAGGGGGAAATGTGTCTGCAGATACTACATCTGCCGCATTTCTTGGCGCCAGGGGGTAAGGGTATAGAGGGGGGGAGGGAGTCAAACATGTTATCTTTAGTGTGTACCAGTAGGTCTCTCAAGTTCTGCGACCTCTTGTATGCGATTAAAGGTGGATTTTCTAGGCCTGGGATGGAACTCACCAAAGGCCAGAAATTGGTGATAATTTTTTTGATATCATTGGAATGGGGTGACAAAGTAAGTGGCCAGATAATTTTGGAGGGCGCTGTTCTAGCCCTAGGAGTCAGTAATTGGTCTCTAGGTATGTTGTTAGCTCGGTGTAGGGCTGAATTTAGTACCCTATCAGGATAACCCCTACGTTTTAGATTATCAAGAAAAAGATGGGCGTCATGGGTGAAATGGTGCGGGAAGGAAGAATTTCTTTTCAGTCGTATAAGAGAGGAAAAAGGTAAGTTGTTTTTTAGGTGATGGGGATGAAACGAGGAGTAGTGGAGGAGGGAATTGGTGTTAGTTGGTTTAGAGTAATTTCTCACTCTAATTTGGTTGTTATGAACAAAAATGGTTAAATCAAGAAAATTAACCTCCTCCATACTGCACTCAAAAGAAAAAGTCATATTGGGATGCCAATTATTCATCCAATCTTGGAACTTCTTGATGTTAGTTTGTCCATCCACGATACATAGAATATCATCGATATATCTAAAAAATGTTTAATATGTCCAGAGAATTGGACATGTTCCTCAGAAAAAGGTATGTTTCTTCTAACGATCCCACAAAAATGTTGGCAACTGTAGGGGCTAGAGCCTGACCCATGGAAATTCCCCCCACTTGTAAATAATATTGTTCTCTAAATACAAAATAATTATATTCAAAGATAAGATCAATAAGATCCATGAGATAGGCCGAAGATGGCCGATGGGGGGTCGAGCGCCTATCGAGGGTGTTGTGGATAATGTGTCTGGCTTCGTCACATGGAATATTGGTGTATAATGAAGAAATATCCGCTGATATGAGGATGTCGGAAGGCAGTATGGAGATACCTTCAATCTTATTTATCAGATCTCTGGTGTCTTTTATGTATGTAGGTAATCGTTGAGCAAAAGGTTGGAGTATAGTATCCAGAAAGATGCCTAAAGGTTGTAATAAACTGTCAGTGGCTGCCACGATGGGTCTGCCTAACGGGGGCCTAGTGGCCTTGTGAATTTTTGGTAATAAGTACAGGTGAGGGATGCTCGGGTGGTGATTTACTAGAAATTCAGCTTCTTGGTTAGTTAATTGGCCATTGAGGAGGCCGTCCTGAATCACATTGTAAATAGTTTTCGCAAATTTGGGAGTTGGGTCCTGGGGTAGTGTTCTGTAATACTTTGGATTTTCCAATTGGGATGATGCCTCTTTGTAGTAGTCAGTACGTTCCCAGACCACTATAGATCCTCCTTTGTCTGCGGGCTTGATAATCACCTGTGGGTGATTGCCCAGCTCTTTGAGACGTTTGATGTCCTTATGGCTGAGGTTCGAATGTCTTTTATCATGTTGGTGGTCAATGGCTGAGACTTGTTGTAGAACTGTCTTTTCGAAAATCTTAATGTTATCTGATACTACAGGAGGGGTAAAATTACTTTGGGTCCTGATTCTAGAGGCTATGTAGCGGTCATTGGGTGAGTCTCTGAAATGTTCCTTAAGGCGCATGGTGCGAAATAAAGTAGCCAAATCAGTACGAATGTTAACAGCCGAGCAATTGGGAGTGAATACATACGTTTTTTCTGAGGAACATGTCCAATTCTCTGGACATATTAAACATTTTTTTAGATATATCGTCCCTAATTTCTTTTAATTTGTCACATTGTTCTTTAATGATATTCTATGTATCGTGGATGGACAAACTAACATTAAGAAGTTCCAAGATTGGATGAATAATTGGCATCCCAATATGACTTTTTCTTTTGAGTGCAGTATGGAGGAGGTTAATTTTCTTGATTTAACCATTTTTGTCCATAACAACCAAATTAGAGTGAGAAATTACTCTAAACCAACTAACACCAATTCCCTCCTCCACTACTCCTCGTTTCATCCCCATCACCTAAAAAACAACTTACCTTTTTCCTCTCTTATACGACTGAAAAGAAATTCTTCCTTCCCGCACCATTTTACCCATGACGCCCATCTTTTTCTTGATAATTTAAAACGTAGGGGTTATCCTGATAGGATACTAAATTCAGCCCTACACCGAGCTAACAACATACCTAGAGACCAATTACTGACTCCTAGGGCTAGAACAGCGCCCTCCAAAATTATCTGGCCACTTACTTTGTCACCCCATTCCAATGATATCAAAAGAATCATCACCAATTTCTGGCCTTTGGTGAGTTCCATCCCAGGCCTAGAAAATCCACCTTTAATTGCATACAAGAGATCTCAGAACTTGAAAGATATACTTGTACATACTAAAGATAACATGTTTGACTCCCTCCCCCCCCTCTATACCCTTACCCCTGGCGCCAAGAAATGCGGCAGATGTAGTATCTGCAGACACATTTCCCCCTTGACCCAAATCCAAAACCCCATTAACAGTAAAATACATAAAATCAACACATGGGCAACATGCAATTCTAAGAACATAATATATTGTTTGATTTGTGGTTGTTGCGGGGGTCTCTATGTCGGTTTATCGACCAGAGAATTGAAAACTAGGGTGTGTGAACACAGGTCACGTTTCCATACAGGGTATGACAATTCTGTGCTGTACATGCATTTTAAAACATGTAACCCAAGATATGACAATTTCACAGTTACTGTCTTGGAAAAATACACCCCAGCCCCACTCTGATGTAAGAAGGACTCTTCTTCGCCTGGAAAATAAATGGATAATTTCCTCAATTCAGAGACCCCTAACGGGTTAAATGACAAATTATCCGTCAGTGAATTGCTCATATGACACACACCTGTGTAACACAATACTTAAGAGCCCTGCTACCCAACTTCGGGGCCTCCAGCCCAGTGTCGGTTGATACTGCCTACATCTGCGGTGCTCCCGTTGTCCTCCTTTGTGGTATGTACTTCTTCCAGCCTCTATCCACATTGTTATTGTATTTTAATGTTGTTACTACCTCCATTCCCATGCTGTTTCCCTTTTCCAGATAGCTTTCGCTGTAATTGACTTGAAAGTTCACAAATATATATGCGGTATTGTCACTCTGTACTATTCATAACTCTAGAGTCATGACTTCGTGAAGACGCTCACGCGATTACATCATTCAGGCCCCGCCCCTGGCCCTGAGGAAGCCCCTACGGGGGTGAAACGAAGGCGCGCAAGACCCTTTCGTCGGCCCTTGGACTTTCCTTTCCCACCCGGACATCATATTTGTGAGACTGTGTTATTTTCTATATCATCTGTGAACCTACGGGGTGGGTAAAGAGTCCGGGACTCGGGCCTTCATCATCCAGCATTGCCTCTCCTCACCGGAGGCTGGGCGTCTCAGCTCGCCGCCCACGCTAGCGAGCTCACCGCCATTTATTGCTTTCATTGTATATCATATTGGTACTTACCTTATCATGTATATATGATTTGTATATGATGCTTCTACGCTTTGTACTATAGATGTTATGACACAATATATATCATACTAAGTATTTTCATGGTGTGTTTATCTACTATAGACTGTTTTGCTTAATAGCCCAGTGCTATCTTTCCCTTTTGCATTGCTATATGTTTAGCTACCTCAGTCTCTCCGGAATGCACAACTCGTTAGCAGCTCGCAGCTGGCGAAGGGAGCTGGACTCGAAGCATCTCTGAGGCGCTTCGCTTATCAGGGGAGGCCCGTTCGAGTAACCTTGGCCTGTCCATGTTGTGCATTCAGTACCTGCTTCTCACAGGAAAGGCAAAGGGGCCCAGAGGGAATCTCTGGAGTGAAACAAGCTGGCTTGGAAAGTTCTCTGCAGCCGGCATGGCTGCGGTCTTGCTCAAGCAAAACTGATGCCTGAGGCCCTTGAGGTGTGACACTGTGTATGTTTGCTTCCCTAGGTCTGTTATCACTGTGCTCACATACATGAAAACTCATAATGAGGCTTTTGAACAGAGGCTGGGTGGCCACCTGTCAGGAGTACTTTGACTGTGCTTTTCCTGCATGGTTGGACTAGATGGCCCATGTGGTCTCTTCCAACTCTATTATTCTATGATTCTATAATTCTATGAAATGGTCTATGAATTAAATATCTCAGGAAAATGATGAAGTAAAAACAAGGATGTAGACCGCTTTGAAGCTTTACAAACCTGCTCCAAAGCATCCCCATGTCCTTTTAACCTTTACAGGATATCCCCTACCATTTAGGTGTGTTGAAGATTACATTTTAGTATTTTCATTTTGTTTTGGGTTGTCTTGACAGTTTTCATTTGTCCTATTCCATCTTTCAGCTGCTGAAATTTAGAAAACAGTCTAACAATAAAGTGATGGCTTTTTCTATGTTTTATTCTGACCTTCTTATGAAAACCTCTGGCACTGACTGCCTGCTTCTTGTTTCTAGGAACTTCCATCCCATATGAAACCACGCCAAATTAACTTCAAAGCCAAACAGCATAAACACTGGCCCAATTTTAATTACCTCTTCGTTTTCCTTCTTTAACCATGGAATGCCAATAAGAGACTCTTGAATGGGACTGGTTGCTCCTCCACACATCCCAATATCCCAGAATATCAAGGTAGAAAATCCCACAATATCTACTCTGAACTGAGTTATCTGAGTCCACGTGTGGGGTTTTACTGACTTGATATTCTGGGATATAGGGCTGTGTGGAACAGCCCTCAATAATGATTTTTGTAGCCTCGTATTGCTGGTTTTAGAATTTTGAAGTTTTTCAATTATGCATATTCACTACCTTTCTTCATTCAACCTTTGTTTCAACAAAGCTGCTTAACTGGCCTGTTGAGTGAGACTGGTTTCCTATTTCCATCTTCAAGCATCAGGTTCCTCCTATATATTCTGTATATTGTTTTGAAGTTACAGTTATGTCTACCAAGTGAGCAACATAAGATAGGAAAGATGGCCCAAGCCAGTAACCTTCAGTGGACAGGTCAGCTGCCAACCTACTTCCAAGTAAAATATTCTGACAAGCTGAGGAAACCTGCTAAATTCAAGACTAGAAGGGAAGCTAAGTACAAAAAGGGTCATGGGGTTGAATGAAAAGCATGCAGTGTATTTCAAGACACTACCCTGGAGCATTAGCAAAGTGTGTAAACATCACAACTGAACCTCTACTAAAACTATGGATTTAAAGAAATGACATCCTTTCCACACCCACAAGAAAAATGAAGTGCTTTCCAGCAAACAGACTGACTGCAATCTCAAAAATATTACTTCCATTCAAATAACTTTCCAGTTAGCAAAATTTGGAGGGTGGAGTAGTTCATGTAATAGTTATCACAAAGACAATTATAGTTCTGAAGTTAACTTAATCATCATTCCAAGTACTTAGAGACAATATGAGAACTAAACAAGAGAATACCAATCCTATACTTTTGTATTCAGAAAAAAAGCCCTACTAGGTGTTATTACTAGCTCACAGGATCGTTGCCTAAGGTTATCCCTTTACTTTTCAATAAACCCCATTAAACTAAGTAGGATTTTCTACTGAATAAATGTACACAGTAAACCTAATTATAGGAAAAAAAGCAATCTGGAAACTGGCCTTAAGGCTCCATAACAAATCTGTTCTAACAAAAATTAAGAACTTCAATGTCTTACACAGTCACAGCTTGATTCAGTCTGCCTCTCTTAACAAGAACATGTGTTTCATTATAGCTTGAAGACCACTGCTACAATACTGGTAACAATACTCATGGTGAAAAAAGAGCAGAGTGCAGTGCTGTTGAAAGACAGTAAACGGGCATTATCTTACTGCTGCTGGGTTTCAACTTAGCATGGGATGGTAGATGCATGCACCAGGTGATACAAACTGCTAAGAAGAGCACAATCTATATATATAAAATTGCTCAGTCCGTTTAATGTCGTATATAGACAAAGAAACTATGGCTCCCACAACCACCAAACTTGACAACCGACTGGACCATTACACTAGCTACAGACAAAAGCAAAAAAACCGGACCTACATACCTCCCAACACCCCAAAAAACGATCCCCAAAAAATTGCCAACGGAACTCCCACCCCGGCCACTTTGCTGCCAGCGCAAACGTTTAGAACGTTCGCACATGGCAGCCAGAGCGCCTCCTCCGCCTCCTCCTTTGATCAGGAAGAGCGGCGGGGGGGGGGGACGTGGAAGGAGGAGGGGACACCTCTCCCCTCCTCCCCAGCCCCTCCCACCTCCTTCCGCGCCCCCTGCCGCCGCCCGGTAAGGAAGAGGGGGGGGGGGCTGGAAGGAGGAGGGAACCTGCCTCCCCTCCCCCCAGCACCTCCCACCTCCTTCCATACCCCCCCGCCGCTGTCCCGGTCAGGAAGAGCGGCGGGGGCGTGGAAAGGGGAGGGACCCGCCTCCCCTCCCCCCAGCCCGTCCCACCCTCCTTCACCCCCCCGCCGCCATCCCGGCAGCTTCCCTCCCACCTCCGCCACCTCCGAAGGCCCAGGCAAAGCGGGCAAGGACCAAGGAAGGCCCGATCCCTGAGGAGGCAGGAGGAAGCTGCCCTTTCCCGGCACCTCTTTTCCCTCCTCTCCCCGCCCACCTCCCTTGATTGAAGGAAGGAAGGCGGGGAGAGGAGCGGAAAGAGGTGCCCGAAAAGGGCAGCTTCTCTCCCACCTCTGCCAGGATCGAGACCGGACCGAGGGAGGCCAGGAGGCAAGGAGCCTGCCCGGTTCTCTCCGATCCTTGAGGAGGCAGGAGGGAAGCTGCCCTTTTCCCGGGCACCTCTTTTCCCTCCTCTCCCCGCCCCTCCTCCTCCTCCAACACACCCTCCCACCCTGACTCCCCTTCACCCCGCCCCTCCTCCTCCTCCCTCCCACCCCACCCGTGCCCCCGACTCCTTACCCGCCGCATCCATGCCCCGCCTTCTCCACCGCATCCTTGGCCTTCCGCAGCGGCTGCCAGCCTCTTTGGGACCCGGCCCACGCCATCGCCTCCTCGACCTTCTCCGACGCCTCTTCCCCGGCTGGCCAACGGCCGAGGAGAGGGGCAGAAGGCCAAGGAGGCAGCACCGCGGCCCGGGTCCCAAACAGGAAGGCAGCCGGCGAGAGAGGCCGAGGACGCAGCAGGAAAGGCGTCCGCACGACCCGGCTCCCTGCGGCGCCTGGAAGGTCAGTGAACTACACCTCCCAGAAGGCTCCGCGCCGGCCCGTTTCCCAGCGAGCGGCGCGGAGCCTTCTGGGAGGTGTAGTTCACTTACCTTCCAGGCGCCGCATGGAGCCGGGTTGCGCGGACGCATCCCGGCAAAGGAGGGAGGGATGATGCCCTTTTCCCGGGCATCTCTTTCTCCTCCTATCCCTGCCCTCCTGCCTTAAATCAAGGGAGGACGGCGGGGCGAAGAGGAGAGAGAGGAGCCCGGGAAAAGGGCAAACCCCCCCCCCTCCTCTGCCGGGATGTAGAAAGAACCGGCCGGAAGAGGAAGGCCCTGGCAACCACGAAGCCAGCAAGGAGGAAGAGAAGAGGGAGCGATCGTCCATCCCTCGCTGCACTTTCCTGCGCCTCCTCCTCCTCGCCAGCTTCGTGATCGCCAGGCCTTCCTTCCTCCGGCCGGTTCTTTCTGCATCCCGGCAAAGGAGGGAGGGATGATGCCCTTTTCCCGGGCATCTCTTTCTCCTCCTATCCCTGCCCTCCTGCCTTAAATCAAGGGAGGACGGCGGGGCGAAGAGGAGAGAGAGGCGCCCGGGAAAAGGGCAAACTTCCCCCCCCCCTCTGCCGGGAAACAGAAAGAACCGGCCGGAGGAGAAGGCCTGGCGAACACGAAGCTGGCAAAGAGGAGGAGGCGCAGGAACTGATCGCTCCCTCTCCTCCTTGCCGGCTTCATACCCACACATACATACACAGACACACACATACATACGCACACATACATACAAAGACACACACACATACATACACACACATATACCTACACATACATACACACATATACATACACACACACACACATACATACACACACATATACATACAACACACACACACACACACATACATACATACACACATATACCTACACATACATACACACATATACATACACACACACATATACAGACACACACACACACACACACACACACACACACACACACACACACACACACACACACACACACATAAACAGACAAACACACATACATACACACATACACACAAACATTCACACACATACATACAAAGACACACACATACATACAAAGACACACACATACATACCCACACGTACATACACACACACATATACCTACACATACACACACACATATACAGACACACACACATACATACACTGACACACACATACACACACACATACCTACACATACATACACACATATACATACACAGACATACACATACATACACAAACACATATACAGACACACACACATACATACACACACATACATACACACACATACATACAAAGACACACACACAAACATAAACACACACATATACCTACACATACATACACACACATACATACACAAACACATATTCATACACAAACATACACATACATACACAAACACATATCCATACACAGACACACACATACATACACAAACACATATACATACTCAGACACACACAAACATACACACACAAACACATATACATACTCAGACACACACACATACATACACACACACATATACATACTCAGACACACACAAACATACACACGCACATACATACTCACATCTCCTAAATAGGGCACAGCAACGCGTGCCGGGATCAGCTAGTGGGTAATATAAATATGGATGTCACAAATGCAAGTCACTGCATGGTTCACCTGCCACTTGGAAATGTGGTTGGTCCAGCAGCTCCTTGACTTAAAGGGATCCCCAGAATGAGGATGACAATCACATGTCTCCCATGCTAAAACCATCACAAGAAATAGAGAGGGATCATTTTTAGCCTTTAGGTGTTACAAATAAAAGGAGAGTAATGGAAGCAAGCAACATTTTAGCAACATTCTCTACAGAAAACACAGCAAATGCATAGCAAGTGATTTGGTTACTTGCTGCTCACCTGTACTGTCAATTTTCATAGAGTTTTAAATTGATTCACTCTTATATTCAACAAAAATCTTGAGGTACTTATCCGGTGTCTCAAAAGGATAATATTGGCTACATCGCCGTAATTAGTCAGAAGTAATCATAATGCTACATGTTGTTGTCATGAGAACATGCAATCCTAATATTTTTTCTTCTTTTTTTCTCATCTTTTATAATCAACACTACATAGGGATTACCCCAATATTCATACCTTTGGGTGTAGGATATGAAGCCCCAAATATATGCTAGGGCAATATATATTATATTCCAGATGTTATTGCACCATAAGTCTCAGCAGCTCTTGACAGCACAGCCAGTAAAGAAGGTTGCTGTCACCTGCAGTCCAATAACATACAGTGAGTCGGATAATTCCTAACCCTCACCTAGATGTTGACTGAAGCTTTGTGCTGATTCCTATCATTTGGACTATCATTAAACAATCCTAAAGTATGATTATCTCCCCATCTACCACATTAATAACTCTGTGTGTGTATGTACTGTATATGTGTGTGTATACCCACACACACATACTTTTAGAGCCAAGCAAGACTTGATATCAATCAATCAGCAATTTTATTAACCTTGTGATTAAATAGTTAGCTTTTTCTGTGCTACCAACTTCTCAAATGGCGTACCTAGATCAAAAGCAAATGGCAAACCACACAGGATTTCAATAGGTGCCACCTTTCCACTAACCCCTTTATAAGATTTTGTAAGACACCAATAATAGATTTTTTTCATTCATCAGTCATCTGTCTAGACTCTGGCCTGTTCAAAGTGAAACCTTGCATAAAAGTATACCGAGGAACATTTGATAGAAACAACAGAAAATTATGGGGAAGGCTTCTCTGAGGGAAGGAGTAACACAAAGAGAGGTACAGATAAAAGACCTAACTCCAACTTTAAACTATTCCTTTTTTGCACTTTCAGAATATATAATTACAAGCAACTAAAAGTTTTTAGCTAAATATTTCCTGGTTATCCTTCTCTTCAAAAGAAAATATGTGAAGAAGGTGAGACATAGCCAACTTTAAAATTTGCAGATATTTTATTTAAGCTTCAAAGATCTTGTGATAATGGGTTGTTTTTTTTACTCACTGGGATTGATCTAAGTCTACTGTGGCCCTGATTTCACATCTGGTCTTTGAAGAAGTTTCTACCACATGTCAATATTTCTGTTTCCATGGCATTGTCACAACCAACTTCAATTGTGTGCATGATTCTATGCATATCTTCAAAGATAATGTCATCAGTCTCAAAGAAAGTTCTTCAGAGGTTTATTGGGAATGGGTTTGTTTCTGAGATAAAAGAAAACATATTAGATCAGAAGGTCCCCAGGTAAGCTTAGTAAGATGTATTGTATTCAAGACTGCTACAGATGCAGCTGTTTATCTGCATACTGCCCTGACATAAAATAAATAAAACCCAGATTTCAGAAATTACATTCTTTGTATGTAAACATTCTCTCTGTTCAGAAGGCAACTTTAGTCATGTTGAGTTTGAAAATTTAAGAAAAGAGTGTAAGTGGTCTGATGAAAATTCACCTGTACCCAAATAGCTTAAAGTTGTCTTCAAACAAGTGAGATGAGAATGATTACTCATTCACAATTCTTGCCACCAGTTTACACATGTTGACTATTTTTCTGGGGAAAACTGGAAAAAAGTGTCTAGAAACAAAAAATGGGGAAAAACACTAACAGGCTATAAGAACAGAACCAAGCAAGGGCTAAAAGGAGCCTCAAGCAATATAGGACACTCTATTATTACAAGATATATCCTTAATAGAGCAAAGTATTCAATTCTCAAGCACAGGGGAAATCCCCAAAGTGTTACAATACCATGTGTAGAATGCCAGAAGGGGCGAGAGTCCTGACGAGAATAAATAGTCCCTTTCTCCGGGGGGGGGGGGGGGGCCAGGCCTTTAAATAAAGTATAATAATAAAACTTTATTTTGTATTCTGCCCTATCTTCCTGAAGAGATTCAGGGTGGTTTCCAACACATAAAGCAAATATTCAATTGCTAGAAAGAAAACATGTTATTCAAAGTCCAGCACTATAACAAGAAATGTCCTGGATTTCCATGATCTTAGGGCCCTTCCACACAGCCCTCTATCCCAGAACATCAAGGCAGAAAATATCACATTATATGAATGTGGACTCAGATATCCCAATTCAAAGCAGATATTGTGGAATTTTCTGCCTTGATATTATGGGAAATAGGGCTGTGTGGAAGGGCCCTTAGTTATCTATGGCTCCTTCCACACATCTATATAAAATCCCACATTATTGACTTTGAGCTGATTTATATGGCAGTGTGGACTCAGATAACTCAGTTCAAATCAGATATTATGTATTATCTGCCTTGATATAGCTGTGTGGAAGGACCCTATATGACAATCCAGGATTGTTGTCTCATTAAATGTTGTAGATGTGCCCTTGAGTGATCCTGAAAGTGTGGAATTGGAAGCTGGGAGGGGAAAATGGGTTACTTGTGAGCAAGAATCAGATGAAAAGCAACAAGGGAAAAGGACCCGGCAAATGCTTGAGGACTCTTTTGAGGGTTTCTCTGGGGATGATGGGTCTGTCAGTGGGGAGCCAATTATGGGAAGTGGGGCTGGGGTTCTGAGGATCAGGCTTCATCCGGCCTGCTCTTGACTATGTGTTTGCTGCTTTTCTGTTCTTCGACCTCAGACTTCGCTGACGCTTCTTTGCTCTTTGTTTTTCCTTTGTTGCATGTATTTTTGGGAATAGTCCAGGTTTTCTGGAGATTTAATCCAGATTATATGTGTTTTATGTGTTTTTGACTGGTTTGGTCTTTTTGATGTTATTTTGCTCAGTTAACACTGCAGCTAAAGTGTTTTTGGGACAATTCTTTATTTCTGGAATAAACTCTACTTGTTTACTATCTAGTCTGGCCCTTTAAGGCTTTCTGTGTTGTGACATTAAATACTTCCATAGCAAGAGGCCTCAAAGTTCTGAACTGTTGACTTCCACACAATTTCATAGAAGAGCCAGAAATATGCCTTTTTCCCTGCAAAAAATAACTGAGAAAAACTAAATTACTCCCTCAAATAAGAAACCCTTGGATGTGTAACACTGCATCTTACACTGATTTTGTTGGTACTAAGCTTTGACAGTAAAACGAAACTGCAGATATGACAAGAGCACCACAAATAAAGCAATAAGCACCCTTCACATCCAGTTCACAAAGTCAACTGGTGTTTTTTCCTGGAGAAGGCTTTGCAAAATTTGATTCGTCAAAACATACCAACAGCTTGTCATCTGCTACTGTTGCTATGTATTTTCAAGGAATCACTATATGTCAAGGGGCATTCAAGGTTAAATACTTCTAATTCTCCGAGTGACTTATTTAACTGTAATTGTCAGATATTCTCCAAAAAGTCACCATCTGAAATATTTGCATCTTTATCTCATAAATGTGAAATCAGGACCCCCTTGTGTGCTATGGCACCAATGCATCCAACATGCATGCTAACACACTACTGAAAAAATAAACAGAAGCTTTGAGCTCCTTAGAGCTATTCAATCTTTACTATATTCTTTTCCACAGCTATAGCTGAGCCACATCTTCACATACTGGACAAGTCTATTCCTTGAAGAAGTAGTCATCACCATGTATATATTATCTGGCATGTCAAGAAATGACTGACTTCCTATTCAATGCTTGCACGTTGCCTCATGGTACTGGAACTGTACCTAACCACATAGTGGCAGATGGCACCATTTGCTTAGCATTCAAGAACTACTTCCTCCACTGAGCAATGCATAAATCTTTAGATACCCACTTACTGTTATTACAGAAGTCAAGAAGTCCATTACGCTACTTTATATGGCTTCTGAAATATTTACTGATTCTCTTGTTAAGAATTGTCTCTAAAGACGTATCTATACGTTTCATCATCATGAGCACAGCATGGCAGTCTTTTAACTAATCCTTAACATTACATACTTGCCTCCAAGCCACAAAGCACAAGAACTGCTGGTACCCAAAGTCACAGATTGCTGTATATCCCAATGTATGATACGTTATCTCCCACTAAACTTTTGATCCTGGAAACTTCTCCAACTATATCTTTAAATTAATCAGTTTGTGAAATTAATCACAGAACATTAAAAGAAAGTATAAGGAATTGAAGCCATTCACAAACTGTCAGTGTAAGAATGCCATTTGTGAAGAAAGTGTGTTTTTACTACAGAGCACAATAGCAAATCATCTTGACCACACCGAATGCAGTGTATCACCAGACATTATGCAGAAAATAATTAGATACATCTTGTAACTGAAAATCATGACTTAAATTATTGCAATATTAACAAGTACAGTGCACGCCCACTCACCCTGCATAACAGATCAAAGATACCAGAAACACAGAGCTGAGAAACTATCAATTTTATAGGAACATTCTAGACCTTTTTAATAGTTGTAGGATGTCAAAACAGCTTGAAACGATAACTACACAATCATAGATGGGAACTAATTTTCAACCCAAGGTATAACAGATACTGTCTTTGTCAACCGGTTTCCTTTTACATCACTGAATTTGAGAAAATCGTTAGACATCATATCTATGCTGTCACCATCACACTTCATTATCTTCAAGGAAAGAGCCAATTCAAAAGGACAGCACATGAAATGAATGCTCTAAACTCTAAAGTAGACTGTTGGAGGAAGATATCCAACAAAACCCGCAAAACTCATCACTGTTCAACACATCATTATGTCCTATGACATGAGTAAGTCCTGAAAAGCTACTCCAAGGATTACATCTCAAGACTTGCCACAACTGTCTCCACCCAGTCCTTAGCCAAGGGCTTAAAAGGTTACAGGATATTACACATTCAACTCTGTCAACACTTAGGCTACTCTTTCTTCACAACACGAACACATTTTGACTAAGAACAATGTAAGAAAGGTTTATTACACTTTCACTGGACTTGTGTCATATACCGATATATTTCATCATGAATTATATCTGATGCTTTCACTACAATCCATGTAGTCAACTGATAGTCACAAAAAACAAGCAGTACTTCATAATTTATAATCCTAGCTCTCCATGCCAACGATCTACAGAGATACTCGCAGGAACACCACAGCAAGAAGAATGGCAAGTTAAGACCCGGAACCACAACCCATGGCTGATACTGGATGAGAAACCCCCTCCTGAGCACACACAAGACTGGGCAACTTGGAAAGTGTTGAACAGACTGCACTCTGGCACCATGAGGTGAAGAGCTAATCTTAAGAAATTGGGCTACAAAGTGGAGTCCATGACACGTGAGTGTGTAGAAGAGTAAAACACAGACCACTTCCAACAATGCAGTCTGTGCCCTGCCACAGGCATAATGGAGGGCTTTCTCACAGCAACACCAGAGGCACTCCAAGTGGCCAGCTTCAGGTCAAATGAAATCTACAGTAGTGTGATGCCAAGTTTTTAACTTTGTGTTCCTTTAAATACATTATAATTGTACCCTCAGTTCGCTTCTGGCATATTAAATAAAAATCCTAGCTCTCTTTTAGAATGAAGAAAACAAAAGGCCGTATTGAATGAAACTGAAGACAAAACTAAAGTTACACTTTCTATGGATTTTATACTTTTATTTACTCAGTTCTGTACATCCTGGCAGGCTTTTGGAATTTTATCCAGGAAAAAAGAAAAGAGGTTTATAAAGTAAATCTACCTTTCCCAGTAATTCACATTTTTGCATGTCAGTATTTATTAAAGCAATATAGCATCCGTTCTCCATTCCTTTCAATAAGGTTTGTTTAGGTTTAATTCACAAGATCTATTGAAAAGAACAGCACTTAACTGCAGTTTTAGTGCATCATATATCTTCTTGTTATGTGCCCAGGCATATATTTCTCAGTACACGCTAACAGAAACAAGGTCAAATACAAAATTGCAGGAAGGAAGCCAACTAAGTTGCTATTTCAAAAATATTTAGGAAAGGCTGGGTGTGTTCACTAACGATGCAGATCAAGACAGATTTCACTAAACAGCAACATTTAACTTGGCAGCAATACAAGACTAAACCCAGAATGCAAAATGACAACTCTACCATTATGCTCTATGGCATGCATTCTTGTTCTTTAAAAAATAAATAAGAAGAGCATGCCCTGTTACGGATTTCTACTACCCATTAGTAAGAAAATGTTTGTTTCAGTTAAACCATGATTACTTAGAAGGTTTCTACTCTATACTAATTCATGATATGCTCAGAGCAAACTTCTTATGAAATCAGAGTTCTGTTTAAAATAAAGTGGCTTGCAATTCCATTGTGGAGAGGGGGTTAAAAAGTGGAGTGAAACAGGTAGAGTAAAAGGAGAGACAAAAATGATACAGAAGTAGAGTGAACGAGAGATGCTGGAAGGAAGCAAAATCAGGGTTTGAGGGTGTGGATTAGGAGAAGAATGGAACCAGGACAGGATAGCATTGAGACTGCCCCTTGAAGAGAAAAGGCAACAGGTGGTTGAGCCAAAAGGGGTATAGAAGCACAGCTCTTTCCTCTCTCCTCCAGTTGCTGAGATTCTCTCTTCATGTGATGGGGATTTGTGATTTTGCTTTAATGCATCAACATATACATGTAAAGGCTTTTCACATGCTACAGTATACATGTGGATGTGTTCATATATTTGTGAGCATTTCTGTATCCATCCTCATTCTTAATTTATACCTGAATAAAAAGAAATCCTCTTCAATCATGGGAATCAAATTGAAAGAGCTTGATTGATTGCATGTAGGGTTAAATGGGCATGCACATAAGCCTCATCCCAAGCTTCAATGCACACCTTCCAGAATCCCAGATCTGCATGTACCAAATACAATGATCTTTACAGTTCATCCTCTGTGCCCACAGATTCTGCATCCATGGATTCATACATATAAAACTTCAAAATACCCCCCCCCCAATTTCCAAAAGGCAACGCCATTTTACTATGCCATTAAATGCAATGGGCCTTGAGCAAATAGAAGCTGCAGCCTATCAACATGGAATTCCACATGTTCCCCACTTCTGCTCTATATGAACACACATAAATTCTATTCCATAAATATAAGGCTTCATTGGAATGTTCATTACTTAGAGAATGTATTAAGATGTGGAGTGGAAAAACCGATACTGACTGATATTTCAAATATTATTGTATAAAGTATATATGCAAGAGGAAACAGTGGAGGATGGAAGTGGGGAAAACAATAAAATAAACAAAAAAAGGAAAGTTACTGAAGGAAACCAACATGGTTGCAACAGTCACTTTGCTTTGTTCTTTCTTGGGGTCAGACTATAACCTTCTCTGTAGGTACCCCTCTAGGCTGTGAAATACTCTCTTAACAATGATCTAGCAATGCAACTCCCTTGAATGCGACTTCAGGAAAAGTGAACACTATTGCAAAGGATTTTTCATTACTTTTAAAATTGCAACTGTACACTGAATTTAACATAACAGTATTTCGATGGCATCAGAGCCTGTCTGATTTTTGAAACTAAACAAAGTCATCCCTGGGTAGTGGTTTGATGGGAGACTGTCAATTATACTACCGTAGGTATTGAAATTTATATTTCAGAAGAAGGACGAAACAAAACCACTTCTGAGTATACCTTGCCTATGAAAACCCTTTGAAATTCAAGGGATCGCCCTAAGCTGACACGTGCACACATATACACATTTTGATATTTTATGGTTCTACTGTTGTATTTTTATTAATTTTGTAAGTTACACAAGAATAGAGAGAGATGAGGTGCAATTTTATAAAATTAATGTTAAATTAGTAAAATTATTTAAGGTTTTTGAAGCCATTAGGCTCATTTCACATTAGCTTTCCTCTGTCGGTGACCCGGAAGCTCAAGCTGGTGCAGAACACTGCTGCCCGACTCCTGTCTGGATCTCCAGCAGGCGGTCACATAACACCTGTTTTGCAGGATCTGCACTGGCTCCCAATCGAGCACCGGATCGCCTTCAAAGTGCTGGTGCTCACCTTTAAGGCCTTGCACGGCCTGGGGCCAGCGTACCTGAGAGACCATCTTTCCCCATATTGCCCTATGAGATCACTACGGTCAGAAAACACCAACTTGCTGGTCATTCCATCGACTAAGGTTTGTAGGCTAACTGCAACCCGGAGGAGAGCATTCTCCGTAATTGCCCCTATGCTCTGGAACGCTCTCCCAGCCGAAACTCGAGCCCTCCAAGACCTCCTGCCCTTTAGACGGGCATGCAAAACATTCCTCTTTCAGAAGGCCTTTGGTCTCTAGTTGCCTGCGCGCACAGCCCGCCGAGGTTGCTGCCCCACTGTATTTTGTTGTGTTCGTACAGCATATTGCATTCTAATCCGATGTTTTTATTGTGTGATTTATTAAGTGTGCTATTTTAATGTGTTTTTATTTCCTGTGAGCCGCCTCAAGCCTCCCGGGAGTGGCGGCCTAGAAGCCCAAGAAATAAATAAATAAATAAATAAATTTCAGAGACAAACAATAATAAAAACCAAAGACTGTTCTCATCCCAAATTCAAAAGTATTGTAACTTGTAGAATACATTCATTAAACCTACATATCTACCTCCTTTAATATGAAAAGAAAAAAAAGGACAGAATACAAGTTAAGATGTTTTGTATGAGTGAATCATAATTTAACACTGTTCATCTTCAAAACGCCAACAGTCAACAAGATGAATTAATATCTTCTTTTCTTCCTCATTTTCACTCTTCCAGCTTGATGCCTATTATCCATACTCTCCATTAGGGTATCTTTACCTTTCCTCCTCCACATTAGCATTGGATCGGAATAAATCCAGTTCCAACAGGGATCAACTGTACCAGCAACTATCTTGCTTCAGATGTAGGAAAAATATGTAGTTTGTACTAAGATCAATATTGTGTTAAGAGGGAAAAATGATAAAATGATTTCACAAATATTTAGAGTATGCATAAAACAATACAGTTTGCCAAACCTATCCCAGATGTTGGCACATGAAATTCTACTAAGAAAGATGAGCTCTCGAAAGGTATTTGACTACCTTACATGCAGATTACACTTTTACCAAGACAAAACTGAACATGCAGCCCCATCTTGGCCAACTTTATTGACCCTGGAGCACCAGTGTGAAAGTGAAGTTCCCGCATGCCAGCACTATAGTAAGACTCACAGGGTGAATGTACCTTTTGGAGGGGAAATAATGAAGCTTATATATTTCACTTCTAAAAGACATTTTATTTTATAATACAATAAATAAACTTGGCATAAACTTTGTTTTAATATAGTAAAGTAATTTAGAGCAATACTTTCAAAGCTATATGATGTGGTGGACAAGCAAGATATCTCCCCTCAATTTGCTAGGGACCAGCATTATCTTCTTCTATCACCGATTATGATCATTATTACTATCAGTTCTCCGTATCCATGAATCGTATCCATGCACCCACAGATCCCACCATCAATGGCTGGAAAACATTTTTTTAATCCAAAATATTAACATTGACTTTGCCATTTTATATAAGGGACGCCATTTTATTACATCATTATATATAATGGGTTTTCAACACGCACAGATTTTTGTATCCCTGTGTCACGATCACGGACTGACCGGCCCCTTAATCACACACACAGAGACGGACTGAAGGCTAACTACTTTATTGAATATAAAAACAGTTCAAAGGTAATGTCCAATAGAATATAAAAGCAATCCAAAAAGCTTGAAGTAACAATGTCCAAGGTAACGTGGCAAATAGGCCAAAAGCTTAGCAAGGCTCCGCAAGACTCTGCGGATCAGGAACCAGGGCAAGGCTCCGCTCAACCAAGCGGATCAGGAACAAGGCAAGGCAAGGCTTGATGACCACTAGCTAGCTTAGCTTCGTGGTCCCACTCCGCTTCACGCCTATTCAGTTGCGACGTGGCCGGAGCACTGAGGATTCGTTCCCACGGATCCTATACTTAATCTCTCGGCCGAGGTCCCCGACGCTCTAGGCTTCTTCGTCTCCAATCCCTGCTGACGGACCTTGGCCGGTCTAGGGCCCTCGACCACCCCCTCCTACTAGACTCGATGTTCTGTCGCCTATCACAGGTTCGACCTGGTCTCGCCGCCGCTGTGTTGCTATCTCCTGAGAGCTTTCCTCCCTGGAAACTTCCCAGCCGCTTTCTTCCATGTTTTCACTTTCGGGCTCCTGGGAATCTCTCCCACCCGGGTGCTCGTAGCTGCCAGAATCGCTGTCTTCCATCTGCACCTGGTTATCTATGTCTTCGCTAGGGCCAAACAACATTTCTTCCCATGCCAAGCTCTCTGTGGGCGAAGGAGGCCCATCAGGGGAAAGCTGCCCTTCGCCCCAGTCATCTAGCTCATCCTCTAAATCTAGTTCTGGTACTGCTGGCCCTAATGCTAATGGGACCCCGGGTCCTGACCCCTGCCCTCCAGGCACAAACGAGAACTGCTGTGCTACACCCTGAGGGGTCCTTAAACCAAACAACCAGTTCCAGGATGGACTCAAACTGAATCTTGGACCTATGAATAACTATGACCTTATTCACGCAGCTCCACTGAGCAGTATTTATTTTTTATTATTTAAAACTTTTATATCCCGATATTCTCTATCTCCGTAGAGGGACCCAGACCGCCTAACAGCTAGGATTCGATGCTAACAATACAATCTAAAACATCATACATCAACAATAAATTAAAAATACATATAGGATAAAATACATATAAGCCATTTGCCAAGATAAAATCATGTCCAACTCAGTCCGCATATTGTGGTTAATAACTTTGGTCAATTACTGGTCTCAGCCATCATTCTGCAAATGCCTCGTTCCACAGTCAGAATTTCACTACCTTCCTAAAGGTCAGGAGGGAGAGGGCAGATCTAATTTCATTCAGGAGAGAGTTCCATAGCCAGGGGGCCACTACAGAAAAGGCCCTGTCTCTCGTTCTCACCAGATGCGACTGCGAAAGTGGCGGGACTGAGAGCAGGGGCTCTCCAGAAAATCTTAGCAGCCTTGATGGGTCATAGGGAAGAATACATTTGAACAGGTAAACTGGGCCGGAACCGTAGAGAGTTTTGTAGGTTAAGACCAGCACTTTGAATTGTGCTCAGAAGCTAATTGACAGCCAGTGGAGCTGGCGCAACAAGGGAGTTGTGCGCTCCCTGTACCCCGCTCCCATCAGTAGCCTGGCTGCCAAGCGTTGGACTAATTGCAGCTTCCGGGCAGTCTTCAGAGGCAACCCCATGTAGAGAGTGTTGCAGTAGTATATACAGGATGTAACCAGAGTGTGGACCCACTGTGGCCTAGTCAGATTGGTGCACAAGCTTTAACTGTGAAAAAGCTCCCCTGGCCACCGCCAAGACTTGGGGTTCCAGGCTCAGCAATGAGTCCAGGATCACTCCCAAGATGCGAACCTGCGCCTTCAGGGGGAGTGTAACCCCGTCAAGCACATACCACGTATTCACCTCATACAGGTGTCAATATAACACGCTGATACTGTATAACTCTTTCTTTATCTTATTTTTTATTTTTATTTATTTATTTATTTTGCTGGCTGGAGCTCACTCACATAGTGACCTGTAATCATATACTGCATTTTGCAAAACAATTCAAGCTTGCTAACTGCAACATTTACACATTATCAGCGTCTCATTATTAAATCAGTTTCCAATTGCATCATCGTCGTTCCATAGGTCTCAATTTGGTAATCATACTGCATCTACAAATGCCCGGTCAAATAGCCAGGTCTTGACCTTCTTGCAAAATGTCAGGAGGGGGCTGATCTGATACATACACACTCCACTCGCCTCACTGCCAACAGGATCTCTGAAGATGCCAGCCACAGATGCAGGTGAAACATTAGGAGAGAATGCTGCTAGAACATGGCCATACAGCCCAAAAAACTCACAGCAACCCAGATCTTTTACATTCTCTGAACTGAATCTGCTTAGTCTGTTTTGGTTCTCTCGTATGTGTTCTGCTTGCTTTTGCTGTCTACCCTCCTCGACTGCAACCCTTCACTTCACAGGCACAACTAAAAGTCAACTGAAACTCAGGAGTAATAGCAAGCAGAACCAGCTTTCCAAGGTGACATCATCTCTAGCCAAGTACCTCTCACTCATTTTACAGCTGCCATTGCCTCAGCTGTACCACAATGACAAACACACCACATCTAATGAAGCCACAAATCTGTCATAAAGGGACTGTATAACATTAAATTTGCCACACTGCCACTGTTTCTTGTACAGATATTGCCTCTCCAATTACATTGCAAAATATAATAGCTGCACAGAGCTCTACCAAAATGCAACATCCATCCTCTAATAATTAGAGGACCTTTATTTATTATATTTCTATAGCTGGCACCTTAAGTAAGTCTGCAATTCTCAATGAGAATAGGCCTAAATCAAATTTTGTATATTTCATTTTTAAAATTATCATAACATACTAGTATGCATAGTCTAAGTTTTGTGTTTCAAAACAGAAACCTAATTTAGAGATGCAAAAGGAAAATTGTCAAACTTAAATATATAAAAAATATTGCTTGCACTAGGAAATTACCATTCATTAAAACCAGAACAGCAGCCTCATCTAATAAATAAATCTCAGGCTGACCAGGAAGTAACTTCATTTAAAAATTAATGGGTTTCTGCTGCACTATCATGCAGGTTTCATTAATTTAGTTAGATGCACCCTGGGAAAATCAAGTATCTCAATTCTCATTCATTACATAGTTAGTCCCTGGAGAATTCAAAATTGCTGGTCTCATCTGTAAAGATGCAGGAAAAATCTGCAATTTGTTTCAAAGAGTGACAATCATTTTAAAGAGAATTTAATTTACGAAAAGATTTGAAAGGTCTTTTTTCTTTGTTCTTTCCAAATTAATACAAAAAGACTGCTCATACTATATCTCACACATAACTGTGTATAAATATAGAAATACATCAACTATTTAGATTACAAGCATATCAAATTTACAACCCCTTTTGAAAGAGAGAGAGAGGAGAAAGAATCTTTTCCATTCTGTGTTACAATATGTCATAGAAACAGGGTGGTTTTTAATGTTTCAAATTGTTTTTTGTTTGTTTTTTTATTTAAAAAGCTTGCATTGATGCAAGTCATTCTTAATACCTTCTTGTTGTCTGGTCTTAAGAGTATCATCCTTTTAAAAAAAACCTTCCCCTACCAATCCTTTTACAAAACACTAGTTTCCATCAAAGCATGTAAAGTTCGGGATGACAAACTCAAGGCCAACTCTACTGTAAGGAAATAAAGGACCTCCAAAGCTGTATACTAGAAGAGCAAGGATGCATATGTTGTTGTTTTTTTAAAAAGCACACATAAAATATCACCTGCAACTTCTTCTGTTTTTATTTAGGATATTAGCAATTTATTGCAATTTGCTAATTGCTTTAAAAATGCCCAAAATATGTCAAAAAATCCTTCCCATAGGACTCCACCAAATGACAGTCTAAAATTTATAACACTGCTGTTATTTCCCAAAAGATATATCATTATGCCTTCATTACTTACAAAACACGATGTTGTAGGTAACACTACTCATTGCAACATGTGACTTTCAAGCTGTGAGAAAAATTATAGTCAGAGGCTGCACCCACTATTCTCAGCTTCCCAATTAGAGAGGCTGGATGATGAAGATGTTCTGCTAATAAAGATGTACTCCTTGAAGGCTGTCCAGACAGAGGTGACGCCAGTTTTGAGCAGACACAAAGCCAAAGACTTACACACTTAGAATGGGCATTATGCTCCTGAGCTTAGGACTACACATTGAAACATGAGGTGGAAGGAGAAACCTGATTCCAGATAATACCATATTTGCTGGTGTATAAGACTACTTTTGAACCCAGGAAAATCATCTCAAAAGTAGGGGGTCATCTTATAAAGTCAATAACACCTATATCATTTCAAATGAGTTTATAAAGAAGGCGGCAAGTAGCCAAAAGCCGAAATCGGCTAATGTTGAACACCACAAATAGTGCAAAAGCGATTCCTAAACAATAAATTCTATAATAGTCAATAATGTAAATCAAAGTTCATGTCCATGTATAAGAGTTCCAGGGTCGGGAATTGATAGTGCCAAAGGCAGAATATATATAACTCCTCGTCCGCCTCTTTTCATCTTTGTTTTGCCATCGGGCAGTCGGATTACAAATACACTCAGTTGAGTGTTTGCATTGGAGTTCTATATATTCTGCCTTTGGCACTATCAATTCCCGACCCTGGAACTCTTATACATGGACATGAACTTTGATTTACATTATTGACTATTATAGAATTTATTGTTTAGGAATCACTTTTGCACTATTTGTGGTGTTCAACATTAGCCGATTTCGGCTTTTGGCTACTTGCAGCCTTCTTTATAAACTCATTTGAAATGATATAGGTGTTATTGACTTTACTTTCATATCCTCCATTGAGGTAGCTTTCAGCAACCGCCCCGTTTGTTTTTCTACTGGTCATCTTATAAAGCCGGTCTGAGTCCCCCTATAGAGGTGAGAAGGTCGGGGTACAAAAAATTTAAATAAATAAATAAATATACGCCAGGTGTCATCTTATAGGGCGGGTCCTGAAACTTCTGAGCCAGACTGTAGAATCTGCAGTCACCGCATATTGTGGGGGGGGACTCAAAAACGGCTATGGCCGCATCCCCGCTAAATGCAGTGACCATATGAAAACAGCAAGGTGGCCTTGTACAAGTATGGTAGAAGAAAATCCACTCATCAGGATTTGTGGAAAGAAGTGACTTAACGCGGTCCCAATAATGAGGTGAGGGGGCACCTCACTGGGAAGGTGTAAGTGAAGGGCAGAGCAAGCTGCAGGCATTCGGGACGCCCAGGGTATGGAAAAAAGAGATAGAGCGATGCTGTGCCCAGAAAAACACACCTCTTTTACCCATCTGGCCCGCCCTTGTATCCTATTGCCGTACCTCCTTCTCTGCCTCTCAGATCTTGCTCCTGAGGACTGTAGTGTAGTGGCGCAGGCGCTCATGTGCAAGAGTATGACTATACCATCTGAGGTATGATTCTCGTAGTCTGTCAGCAACTGGAGCAATGCCAAAGCGTTGCCGGATGTCATCATTACAGATGTGGTCAAAGTGTGTGACGCCAGCTGTAAGTTATAGCATCCTCACCTCCACAGTACCAAAGTGGCGTTCTGCTTCCTTTGTTTCCAGCCAACATCCGGCTCCATATATTGCAGCAGACCTTACAGCAATTGGAAATGATTTTTGATTTCAGGTAATTGGGCACCTTCTTGTTGCAGAGTACACCTGCTACCAAGTGCCATTTCATTCAAGCTGCGTTAATCTGTTTCTCCACCACCAGTTAAAATTAAAGTGGGATCTATTATTTTAAAAGGTATCTACCCACAGGAAGTAATTAAAAATCCTTAGGTAACAATGGTCAACTAAAGATATAAAAATAACACTAACTGGGATGTTGTAACATTCACAAGCATATTTAACCTATTAACAACAATCATTTACTATCATTAATTGATTGAATTATTTACATATATGAAATTTAAACAAAACAACTGTGTTTTAAAACAGCAATATTTCTATAATTAACAACCAATGTACAAATATTTGTACATACTTCAGATTAATGGCAACCTGTTACCTGTCTTAATTCTTCTCTCACTGATTTCTAATAGCTACAGGGATGACATCTCTATTTCTACACATCATGAAGACGTGTTCTCAAGATTTTAACCCCCAGCTATTAATTATAAATAAGTCATGACATTCTTTTGTGCCTTTTTCATGTACATTATCTGAAGCAGAATTCATTACAACATACAAACCTATGCCACCACATTAAAATGCAAATAAATCAATCTATACAATAAGAATTCTATTACATATTCATATAAACCTTTCCTTTCTTAATGTTGCTAAATGATTTCAGCACTAAAAAAATCTATTAAAATTACTTGCAACTAGCACCATGTCTATAGTATAGACAAGTAACACGATCTGTATGTTTATTTAAAAGCAAGTTTCACCACATCCAGTGGAATTGATTCTGATGTCAATATGCATAAGATTGGGGGCTTTCATTGATTAAGGAAATTGCACTGCCTTGAGGCTACCAATCTTCAACAGGATAACTACCAAACTAAAATTCCAATGAAGCTTCTAAAGAGTAGGGGTTGAGTTCCATTCTGGGAATTGTCTTGGGATAATTTGCTAGTAGGGATAGATGTGGATCTTACCAGACTGATCCTACATAACCATTTTTAAACAATGTAATTGTGTCCAAACTGCAATCCAGAGCTCCTGTTCCATAAAGAATCTTCCCAGTATTCAAACTTGAGTCTCTGTTCATACCAAACATTTCAGAGCTATAATAGTACATTTATCTCAAAACTTTAAGCAGCTTCTTATATCCATCTCCAAACATTAACCACAGACAAAAGAAGCTCCACTCCTGTCTTTTAGAGAGAAGCTATGACAGCCAGTAATAAATTACAATTCAACATAAATGTAAACTTCCTTAAACCTATTAAAATATAATCAGTGAGGGAAACACGTATATGTTATAAATCAATGCACACCATCAAAATCAGCAATGTTTGATTATAAGTGAACAATTAATGGATTCTTCAAGCAATACTGGCTTGTGTATTTTAGTTCCATTTATTTGGTTGAACTTAAGGATAGTTTACATATTACAAGGCAACAAACCAGGATTTCCAACCCCAGTTACTCCCAACACAGGAGAAAGGGCTCATCTATACCATCACTTAGGTCAGTTTGGAACCAGTTTGGCAGAAACTGGTTTCGCTGTGCAGATGCTTAGATTGCCATTTAGGAAACAGGTTCAGGGCCAGAAAGGTGATTACATTAACCACGGAAAGTGGCCTAGAAACTGAATCTGAAGTTTTTGCGGCGTGACAGCCACATAGAACGTGGTTGGGGTTTTTTTCCATTTCTGAATGAGATGCACACAAACACTTTGGAGGCATAAGAGGTGGAAACAAGAAGGGAAAGTGGCAGATAGCAGTAGAGGTAATCAATTACCTGTTCTAGAGGCTCAATTAGGGACATGAGAGAAGCCTCCCACAAGGATGGTGAAACATCAAAACATATGGGCATCCCCTGGGCAATGTTCTCAAAAACAGCCAATTCTCTAACCCCAGAAGCAACTTACAGTTTCTCAAGTCGCTCCTCACACACACACACACACACACACACACACATGTCACTGGCTGCCCAGCCATGCCTTTGGGGTCTTTTTCAGCAGGCTTCCACTCGACGTGCATCAGTAAGGTGGATGTCTACAATACACTTCGCATTCTGCGGAGCTGATTTCACCATGCAATATGTATGTACACTGTAGCACATTCGGGGGCTTATTTTGAATTTCTTGCAACTTTTCTTGATGGCTTTAACCTCCTTAAAGCACACTGCAGTGCACTATGGTAGTGTGCTTTATCTAGCTGCTGAAGTTTAACGCTAGCTTCAACCTGCACTATTTGGTCACTATATATGAACGTAAAAACAATTCTTGTTAACAAGTTTACCTTTATGATTATTCTCTATATATTACTTTTTAACTGCATAATTGAATGATTTTGCACGTATCCCTAAAAAAGTATTGTACAAAATAGTCTTGAAGTTTAGTGAAGTTTTATTGCTCTGCACTTAATGGAAAACGTATATTATTCCACACTTATGTGTGATTCTACCCTCAGAAGTGTACTTGATTCTACCCTCAGAATGTCATTGTTTTCAAGTTAAAATTATAAACAATTTAGTTACAATTATAAATTCTCAAACAAATCATTAAACATTATGATGAGATTCTACAACCAGGATTTTTGGCTGCTCCTAGGATGGGGCTCATTTTTGCCTTTCTCTGAAACTGAGGCCCCTTCCACATAGCTATATAAAATCCACATGGATTGTATAGCAATGTGGACTCAGATAACCCAGTTCAAAGAAGATATTGTGGATTATCTACCATGATATTCTTGGTTATATGGCTGTGTGGAAGGGCCCTGAGGGAATGGGACTTGCCCAAAGTCAGAAATGGGTTTCAATAATTGAGCTGGGATTCAAACCCTACTATCCTGAGTTGCAATGCACTGCACAAATTGCTACATCATACTGGCTCTCAAAGGCTCATTATTGATTATGAAATAAGCCTAGTAGAGATATGATTTTTAAAGCAGCAGTCAAAATCTATTTAAAAGACTTGTAAATATTATCTTGTCTCCTAAACAAGAATTTGTATCCAGCTTCTTATCAGAATTATCAGAATTCTATAGTTAATCCTGACTAGAATAGAACCATTAAATCATGGTTCAAATCTCAAGGACAATTGATGTATGTACAATCCTGGTTTTAAGGCTTAAATCCGTTCCTTGGTTCTGAACATTGCAACTTCTTCATAGGTAAGGAAACGTGATGCAAAGTTAAACACCTCTTGGCATGTCCATTTCCCCAATCAGACAGCAGTCTGTTTTGATAAGCACTCTTACTAAAGAGTGTGTTTCCATGCAGATTTGCCCCCTATTGCTCAACTCCAGACAAAGCATTTCAAGCACTATTGACAAGCGCCCAGGGTAACCCTAGTTAAAAACAGAACAGGCTGGGCTTACCTTTATCCCCTGCTGCTGGGTAGTTAAGGTCAATTTGGATTCATCCAGAAGCAGAACTTCACAATAAAATTCCTCTGGGACAGCACAGAAGCAGCCCATGGCTGTTTCGGTGCTTTTGAAGTCAGAAGAGATGACGGCAACTCCAAGGGGCTCAGAAATTGAGAGGCTGGCAGACTAGCGTATCTCAGTACCGGGGAAACAATAAATGAATGTCCTTGGCAGTCCAGAATAAAGAAGCAGGAGAGAGCAGGTTATTCTTCGTCCTTGTGAAGTTGTGGCTCCAGCTGTGAGTTAACAAGCTGGATGAGCGAAACAATAAAAGGAAGGGAAGATCCTTCTTCGATTTCCTATTTTTAAAAAGCGAATGTGCCACCCTATAAGTTAGAAGTAGGGAAAAATACATTGGTTGCCAGTAAAGAGAAATAAATAATTACAGGTATCTTGTATACTTTTACAAGCTACATTCATTCCAAAGTTTGCAGGGTGAGCACCAGCCTTTGTTCACTGTGCAACCGAAAATATCCACTTGCAACCAGGGGCCAAAGAGTCCCATTAGGGGAGCAGCTAACCAGTAACCCAACCAAATAATACTAATGCATTAGTAGACCCCATGTTGGCGGCTGGTTTTGTAGCTAAAATTATGGATTTCTATATTGTTGTGGATATGTTAAAGTCATTCCTTGGGAAGAGGAAAGCACCAATGCCACCTCAGGGAACCAACTGCCCCTGCCCAAGCATTCAAAATGACCACAACAAAGAGAGTAGGGCAGTAGAATCATTGGGTTGCTGTGAGCTTTCAGTGCTGTATGGCCATGTTCCAGAAGCATTCTCTCCTGATGTTTCACCCACATCTATGGCAGGCATCCTCAGAGGTTGTGAGGTCTGTTGGAAACTAGGCAAGTGGGGTTTGTTTGTTTATTTATTTATTTATTTGAAACATTTATGTTCTGCTCTTCTCACCCCGAAGAGGACTCAGGACGGAACACAACATATATACGGCAAGCATTCCATGCTGGGACATAAAATAACTATAAATATACACAAAAATTAAAATCAATTTAAAATCAGCTGTTTAAAACCATCTCAAGACACCATACTGGTTTATATATCTGTAGAATGTCCAGGGTGGGAGAAAGACCTCTTGTCTGTTTGAGGCAAGTGTGAGTATTGTAATTGATCACCATGATTAGCATTGAACAGCCTTGCAGCATCAAAGCATGGCTGCTTCCTGCCTGGGGAATCCTTTGTTGGGAGATGTTTAGCTGGCTCTGATTGTTTCTTGTCTAGTTTCCAACAAACCTTACAACCTATGAGGATGCCTGCCATTGATGAGGGTGAAACGTCAGAAGAGAATGCTTCTGAAACAGGGCCATACAGCCCGGAAAACTCACAGCAACCCAGTGATTCCAGCCATGAAAGCCTTCGACAACAGTAAAGTCATTCTTTTAGGTTTTCCCAGACTAACTAAGCTCTTGCCTTTTGCCACTGTACACAAAGAAAGAGATGGTTCCTTTTTTGAAACGAGTTAAGCTTAGGACAGTGACCCATAGATACGTCGACACAGTTTATGTGGCTTGGGTTTTTTGACAAAAATATCCAGACTGATAGAAACAGGAGTATGCAGGGCATAATGATTAATATAGTCCAGCCCAGGCATGGGCAAACTTTGGCCCTCCAGGTGTTTTGGACGTCAACTCTCACAAAACACCTGGAGGGCCAAAGTTTGCCCATGCCTGGTCCAGCCGTACACAGAAGTGGGAAATCACTGGGGGCAGAGGCTTCCAGATGCCAAAAAAAAGACCTGCGGGAAGGGCATGTGCTCCTGAGAAGTCCAGTATTATCCTGAGGCTCTGCATCTCTGGGAAAGACCGGCTCTCTGGATTAATGATTGCTGGCATTCCTCCCGGCTGCCTCCCACTCCCTTAGGAAATTGCTCTTTTGTGTGGCAACAGGGACGGCAGAAAGAAAGAAGCAGCACCAACAACACTCTATCCCAAGACTTTCTACAGACAGAGAACCCTTTTCATGGGAGTTGTGGCAATAGGCAAACTTTGGGCACTCCCTAGAGGTGTTTTGGACCCCAACTCCCACAATTCCTAATTTCTATTTATTTTAAAAATGTGTACCCCGACCTTCTCACCTCCAAGGAGGAACTCAGACCAGCTTACAGCAAATTTAAAACATCTTAAAACAGCATATTAAAATACATAAAAACAGAGATACATAAAAATTCCTAACAGCCTCAGGTCTTTTCCTTTTTCCCCCTCTGCCGCTTAAGCACTACACTATTCTATTCAAAGTACAGGTAGTCCCTAAACGACACACACTCAAAAACAGGGAAATTCCGGACAAGAAACAATCAGGGCCAGCTAACCACCTTCCAACAAAGGATTCCCCCAGGCAGGAAGCAGCCAAGCCTTGAAGGCTATTCAATGCTAATCAAGGCGATCAATTGCAGCATTCACATTTGCCTGAAACAGACAAGAGTTTTTTCTCCCACTCATTCCACAGATATATAAACCCCATTTGCCTAGTTTCCAACAGACCTCCCAACCTCTGGGGATGCAAAATACCCTGATGCTACGGAAGCTAGGGAGAGAAATCCCTTCCTAGCTACGACGAATCCTTCCCTTAGACCCTAAGATGGTTAATGGTAAATTATTGTGCTGCTAAATTGTATTGTGTTTTGTTTGTATGCTAATTTTGTTTACTTATACTGTGTTGGTTCTTCAATTCTGTAAACCACCCCCGGGGAGTGGCAGTCTAGAAATTTGAAGTATAAATAAATAAATAAATAAATGCTTGCCATAGATGTGGGCGAAACTTTAGGAGAGAATGCTTCTTGGAAACATAGCCATACAGCTCGGAAAATTCACAGCAAACTCACACTTAAGCGTCTGGGGGGGGGGGGAAGGAGGGCCTGAGGCCAGGCATGAAAATTCACAGCAACTGGTACTGTTTATTCATATCATGACCTGATCACCATGCTCATTATATCCCAGATTCATGGGGTTATTGGGATAACTGAAGACCCTCTTCCACCCAGTCTCAGGGGAGGGCCTGAGGCTGTGAGGAATGGTGGGAATTGGAGTCCAAAACACCGGGAGGGAGGGAGGGCCCAAGTTGGCCCAGGCCTGTGGTGTATAGCCTTTGATTAAATCCAGAAAGGCAAGTGAGGAAATAGAGCTCACAATGTAATAAAAGGGGAGGGAAATACATTAATTCTGGGAGTTAGGACAGTATATTTTTAAAAATGGATCTCAAAATGAAGCTGGGTCTGAATCTGAGTTGCAGTGGCATTGGGTAAACTTTGGGCCATCCCTCGAGGTGCTTTGGACTCCATCTCCCATCATCCCTAACTCCCACCAGCTTAAGCGTCTGAGGGGGGAAAAGGAAAGGGCCTGAGGCGGTGAGGAATGGTGGGAGTTGGAGTCCAAAACACCTGGAGGGAGGGAGGGCCCAAGTTGGCCCAGGCCTGTGGTGTATAGCCTTTGATTACACCCAGAAAGGCAAGTGAGGAAATAGACCTCACAATGTAAGAAAAGAGGGGGAAAGACATTAATCCTGGGAATTAGGACAGTATATATATAAAAATAAAAGGATCTCAAAATGAAGCTGGGTCTTGTGGGGAGCTCTAAATCTGAAGTCCAAAATACCTGGAGGGCCAAAGTTTGCCCATGCCTGGTCCAGCTGCATACAGAAGTTCCAGTGGCATTAGGTAAACTTTGGGCCCTCCCTCGAGGTGTTTTGGACTCCAGCTCCCATCATTCCTAACTCCCACCAGTTTAGGCGTGTGAGGGGGGAAAGAAAAGGGCCTGAGGCTGTGAGGAATGGTGGGAGTTGGAGTCCAAAACACCTCGAGGGAGGGCCAAAAATGGATCTCAAAATGAAGCTGGGTCTTGTGGGGAGCTCTAAATCTTAGTTGCAGTGGCAATGGGTAAACTTTGGGCTTTCCTTCCAGGTGTTTTGGACTCCAGCTCCCATCATTCCTAACTCCCACCAGCTTAAGTGTTTGAGGGGGGGAGGAAAGGGCCTGAGGCTGAGAGGAATGGTGGGAGTTGGAGTCCAAAACACCTCGAGGGAGGGAGGGAAGGAGGGCCCGAGTTTGCCCAGGCCTGATCCATAGTGAAAACGACGCAGACTCCTAGCTTACCTCGAGAAGTGGGGTTCCCCACCAGCTCCTCCTGACAGAAGCCTGCCTTCCTTCCTCCTTTTCCAGCGTCTTCCCTTTCTCGCCTTCCTTCCTTTGAATGAAGACGGCGTGAGGGCCTCCGCCTCCTTTCCTCCGCCCAAGTTCTCCTCAGGAGAGAGAGAGAGAGAAGCCGGCGCACCTGCCCCTCCGTTTCCCTCAGCGGCCGAGAAAGGAGCGCTCCCGCCGCCCGGCCCGGCCCGGCCCGGCTCCTCAGGCCTCAGGCTGGAAGCGGGTGGATGGCGAGAAGGCAGGGGCCACTCCGCCGAGGCTCCGCCGCGCTCCCGAGGCTTCTCGTTTCTCCTCCTCTTCGTCGCCGTCCGCCCTCCGCCCTCCCACCTCCTTTTCCCCGGCGCCTTCCCGGGGCGGCAGTGACCCCTGCAGGGCGGCTGCCTCTGCCTGAGAGAAGCCTCCTCCTCCTCCTCCGCCGCCGCCGCCGCCGCCTCCTCCTGACAGGATTCAGTCGCGAGCGCCTCAAGCCCGCCCGCCCGCGCGCGCGCCGGGAAGCCGGGCTTGATGAAGGGGGCCGCCTTTGGACATTTCCCCCTCACTCACTGTCGTTCGCGCTCTGACACACTGTCCTTTATTATTATTACTAGCTTGGGGACCCGGCCCGGCCCGGGTTATTAGAGAAAGGCATTATGTGCCAAGGTGGGTCCTTATCATTTATTTGACTCGCAGTGGTCTCAGGAAGTGAGTGGAGGTACTTGAAGCCCCATCATCCATGGTCCACCCTACTCCAAACTGCACCAGGATGTAGAGTGGGTCATGGGGGCTCTGTGTCCCAAGTTTGGTCTTGATAAGTCATTGGATGAGTTTGGCAGCAGTCTTGTGAAGTGAGTGGAGGTACTTCAAGTTCCATCATCCACGGTCCATCCTCCTCCAAACTGCACCAGGATGTAGAGTGGGTCATGGGGGCTCTGTGTGCCAAGTTTGGTCTGCATTGGTCATTGGATGAGGGTCGCAGTGGTTTCAGTGAGTGAAGGTACTGCAAGACCCATCATCCGTGTTCCAGCCCCCTTAGAACTGCAGCAGGATGTAGAGTGGGTCATGAGTATTCTGTGTGCCAAGTTTGGGCCTGGTCTGTGATTTGTAAGGGCTGTGGTGGTCTGTGGGAAGTGAATCGGGTGAAGGTACTGCAAATCCTATCATTTGTGGCCCATCCTGCCCTAAACTGCACCAGGATGCAAAGTGCGTCATGGGGGATTTGTGTGCCAAGTTTGGTTCTGATCCGTCATTGGTGTGGGCCACAGTGCTGTAAGGAAGTGAGTTTAAGTACTGAAAATCCCATCATCCATGGTCCATCCTTCCTCAAACTGCACCAAGACGTAAAGTGGGTCTTGGGGGTTCTGTGTGCCAAGATTGGTCTTGTTCTCTCATTGTTGGGGGCCGCAAAGTGTTTTGGCCTTAAACTCCCACCAAGTCTGACTGCTTCAGGGCTTTTTCCTGAACGGAATGTGTTGGCTGGCCAATCAGAGGCATTATGCACATAATCCCACAGTAGCAACCAATCATAAAGCTGGCACATATCCACAAACACCTCCGCATACATACATACATACATACATACATACAAACATTCTTTTTTATTATTATATATACAGATTATTTTTGCAATGCTTCTACCCCGCTCTTCTCACACACACACACACCCTGGGGGACTGGACTCAGGGTGGCCCACAAGGCAGCAATGTGATGCCTACACATACAATATAAATCCTAAAAACATATATCATTCAAATAAGAGTTAAAAACAAGCAAATATTCAACACTTAAGTAAATTAAAAACATAAATCTATGTTATTAAACCGTTATCTGTGTTCAAAACATTGTTTGAGTCCACAGTGCTCTCTGGATATAAGGTGAACTACAACTCCAAAACTCAAGGTCAATGCCCACCCAACGCTTATAGTATTTTCTCTTGGTTATGGGAGTTCTGTGTGGGAAGTCTGATTCCATTCCATCATTGGTGGACTTCAGAATGCTCTTTGATTGCGGGTGAACTATAACTCCCAGCAACTACAACTCCCAAATGACAAAATCAATTTTTTGACTGATGGTCCCTTCTTGGGTTAGTATTAGTATGTTTTGTGGCCAAATTTGGCAGCAATTTGTCCAGTGGTTTTTGAGTTATGTTAATCCCACAAAGGAATATATATATATATATATATATATATATATATATATATATATATATTAGGCATGAGAAAATTGATATGAAAATGAAATGATTCGAAGAAATTCGTAAGAAATGCTACTTTTGAGTATTTCCGCATCTGGAACGCCAACCAGAAAGTGGACTTTCTTTATAGAACTGGGGCCAGGATTTTCTTAAGTGTCGTTATTAGGTCGTAAGGGGGCACCCTCCTTCTCTCTCACCACCCTCCCGCCTCCCTTGCCAATAAGTATTATGGCAAGGCAAGCCCTAAACTCGCTCCTTCTTTTGGCTGGAAGCCTGGAAAAATGGTGCCCTCCTTTGCAGATGTACTTCTGAGTAATCCTCTCTGTTTACATTTTTTCCAGGCTTCCCTGCCTCTCCTGCCTGCCAGGATCTAAAGCATCAAAGAGTATTGGGGTGAGAAACCAACCTAATGTATAATAGAATGAATGCTACTGTAAGTGCCTAATATTATAGGTAATCCAACTGGTCATATACCTACATTCTATGCACATGCAATAATACAGCAGTAATAACAATGGGTATAAGAAGAGGTAAAATTCAAACTGCAAAAGGCTCTTCTCTGTGAGCCCGGGAAAAGCCAAAACCCCGGGCACAGCGTTTGCTGCCTGGGTGAACACACATACATATTCTTGGGGGGTATTTGCTGCAGAATCCCGGGCTCATAGAGAAGATTCTGCAGCAAATCCCCCCAAAGAATATGGATCGGGGTGAGAGAGAGGCAGCGAGGGGGCTCCTCCTCCTTTTTTTTTGGCTGCTTCCAAGAATAGAATACCCCCTCCCTCCTTCCTATTTGGAGAGTCCCATCTAGAATTCAGTGTGATTTATTCAAGTTTGGGCCTACAACTCCCAGAAATCCCAGCCAATTTACCAGCTGTTAGGATTTCTGGGAGTTGTAGAGGAAGAACTTCCTGACTGTGAGAGCTGTTCAGCAGTGGAACTCTCTGCCTCAGAGTGTACTTCTGTCTGGCTGCTCTCTTTCCAGCTGGCTTCCCTGAGGACCGGGTACGTTTTTCCTGAGGACCAGGAAACTGGGTTAAAAACTAAACACAGAGACTGAGAGCTGTTGAGTGTGTGTCTTTCTGCCATTCCTGCCAGAATATCTATGTTGTGTTCGTCGAAACAGGACCAGGTTTCACACTGAGTGTATAAATACATTTAATAGCATATCAACTATATGTATTACTGTGTTAGAGTGTCATTTTGTGTCATTTTGGTTAGTGGTGTGCCCCAGGATTTTGTAATTGTAAAAAATGTGCCGCAACTCAAAATAGGTTGAAAAACACTGCATTAAGCTATGCATTGTCACTGGTATTCTGACTAGGGGAAAAAAATGTGAAATGCTAAAGCAGTAGCTCCCAGCCCAGTGGTCCGCACAGGGGCGGATTAAAGCACTCGGCGGAGTAGGCGGCTGCCGAGAGTGCCAGATCCGCAGAGGCGCACTGCCGCTGACTGGAACCTCCGCCTCTGTGCCGGCTGGAAACTCCACCTCTGCACCTGCTGTGTTTCCAGCAGGCGTGGAGGCGGAGTTACCAGCCGGCGCAAAGACGGAGTTTCCAGCATTCATGGAACCTCCACACATGCTGGAAACTCCGCCTCCATGCCGGCTGGTAACTCCACATCCGCGCCTGCTCCAGGTTTGGTTTGCAGGGGGGGGGGGAAATAATTTTCACCTACCATTTAAAATTACCTTGTGCCACCTCTGGGTCCACAAGAACAAAAATATGGTCCACGGCCTCACCATTACCACACAGTTGCCTCGAAACCACGTGGCAACAAGAACTACTGGTCTTGCGAAGCCCTCTTATAGTGCTGAGGCAATGAGGATGTCGGGAGGGGAGAGGCTGACTACCTACAAAAGATTACTACTACCACATCAGCTCTAGATTATTAAATATAGTTTTCTGTGCGCAAGCAGATGGCGACTACTGGATGGCATATGTTCTGTATCAGAAACTAGAGCTAATGTGGTCTACTCTATCCAATGCAGTTTTCTGAGTCAGCAACCCAAATAACCAAACTGAATCTAAAGTTGACCAAAACCTCATTCATAACCCTTTTGGTACTAATGTTGGAGAGTGGTCCCTGGTCAAAGTGGTCCCTGGTCAAGTGGTCCCAGATTGGGAACCACTGTGCTAAAGTGTACCTGGGGAGACAGGAGCTACAAACAGCATCTATTCCCAAATCAGCATCCGTTCATTCAGATCTTCCTTTGAGGCCCAATACTAAATAGCTTCCTTGTCATCCAGATTTGTCATTTAAAGTGCCCTGACTTTGGAAGACACACACATGGAAAAGGGAACACAGATGGCTGGTTTACAATTATTCTGGCAAGATTTCAATGTTGGAAATGCAACAACACTCAGTTAAAATCTTAAGCGAGAGCAGAAGGCAAACGGTTAGTCATTTCCTGTCACTCAAAATCTTCCCATCTCTTCTCTCTCTGCCCTCACTGACCTGACATGATACTTTTTGGGATCTTTGTGCCTCTTCTCTTCCTGTCCCCTTATTCTCTCTCACAAAAGGTGACATTAGCCTGGTTCTGTGCTACCTTGGCACCCTTGGAGACCTTTTCTATCTTCAGTAGAGCAGGGCTTCTTAAACTTTTTTCCACTTGTGACCCTTTCCACGTCAGAAGTTTTTTCATGATGTCTTTCTGCCCAATAAAGTTTTACATGACCCTAGATACTGTATATAGGGTAACAGGTATACAAATTAAACATGTAGTGATAATAAATCATAATTTACAAGGATCACTAACAAGCAGATTTTTCTTTTTCTGGAGTACAGCTGAAGCCTTTTCTGCAGAATCAACTGTGAAAACTGGATGTTGTTGATAACAGATTTGTGTAAATGGGTGGCATTCAGAAACCTTTTACTATTGCTAAAATTGAGCTATTGTCGCCCCCTTGGGCCCCTTGGCACTTGACCTCCCCGGACAACAGACAAGACAGCTGAGGTACAACAAGCTTTATTGATTATAAGGTAGCAAGGTAAGTATATAGTCCAGGAAGCCTTTAATATGCAGCCTCTGGATAGCAGCAAATACTGGAATCAGCAAGGCTTGAGTATCCGCAACGGCAGGATCTCAAGCGGAGTCAGTTCAGGCACAAATGCGGGATGCGATAGATAGTCTCTGAGCCCCCAACCGGCGCAAGAAGGTTGGCGGCTTTAGGTACTGCAGGCAAAGTCGATGCAACAACAACACGGCTTCCCCGCAGGGCTCGACGATGAACAGGAACAAGGCGAGATGCTGGAACGAGGCAGCCGAGGAAGGCTGGCTGGCTGGATCTTAGTAGCTGGCCGAGAGGCCTGGTTCACATCGACATCATGGCAATAGCAGTCGTTGGTACGAGATGCGGCTAAGCAGGATCTCACAGCTTTTATAGGATTTCTGTCGGCAGGGCCCAGTGCATCGAACATCAAGTTGGATGATGGATGAGCCCCGGGTTGTTTTGAGAACCTCAGTCCTGAAGAATGTAGGCCCTCGTTAGCGCGAACCACCTAGACTGGGGAGTAGCGCTTACTGCTCCGAGTACCTGCTTCTGCTATCAGCTTGGTGGGCTCCGCTTGGCCTTGACATGCCTTTAGCATGGCATGTTTCTTAGGAGAACAGCAAAGAGGCCCACTGTAGGAGCCGGGAGTTAACCCAGCTGTGCTGGAAAGTTTCTTGAAGTCAAGCGGGCAAAATGCAGCCCCTAGGAAAGATGTCGTTGGAGGCTCTTGGGGTGCAACAGCTATGGGGATCCCATTTGGGATCGGGACCCACAGCAGGCCCGGATTATGCCCTTTTGGTGCCCTAGGCCAAAGGCTCCGCCCCCACCCTGGCTCCGCCCCGCCCCCACCCCGCCTCTTCCTCCTCACCGGCGCGAGGAGGAAAAGGAAAAAAAGCCCCACCCCTGGAGCCGATGCCACGCATGCGCGGCACTGGCCCCAAGGGCGGGGCTTCCCTCTGCAGCTCCGCCCCTTCTCATGCCAGCCTGAGAAAAAAGGGCAAGCTTCGGCCGCTTCTGAGGCCAGCATGGTGGCTTTAGGAGGGAGGGAGGAGCCGCGGGGAGGCTCCCCACGGCTCCTCTCTCCCTCCTAAAGCCATCACGCCGGCCTCAGAAGCAGCCGAAATCACCCAGAAAAAAGGGCGATCTTTGGCCGCTTCTGCACCCAAAGATCAAACTTAAAAAAAATTGGGGGGTCCAGACCTGCCGCCCCTCCATGGCTGCCACCCTAGGCCATGGCCTAGGGTGGCCTTATGGATAATCCGGCCATGACCCACAGTGAAAGAAACAATGAAATAGGCTGCTTACAGTAAAGCTGTTGTTTCTTTAAGCTACACACACACATTCCATCATTAAAGATATAACTTTACATTAAAAATTGTTAGCCACTGCACACACACAAACCCTCCATCATTTAAAATATAACTTTTTATCCAGCTGTTTCATTTATACAGCCTCTCGGTCTAGTTGAAATCTATTTCTTGCTTTTCTTGCTGTTCTTTTTAGTTTTTCAGTATTGTATAACCTTCTAAAATAATTATTTTTAATGTCCATGACCCAGGAATCTCTTATTATGAAGGACCATATAGAAATATTTTCAATAAATGAAAACACATCAGTTCTCCCTCCACATATGGAAGATTTATTTTTCTTAATTTTTCAATGCCTATTTTAATAAGCAGAATAGAGGTTTATGTATATAGACGCTGTTGAGCAAACATACACATCTTGGAGTTTTTATGCACATAGCCAACTAGCTAATAGACCTCTAGAGGTTTGGCCCACACATGGCTAATGAAGCAAATGTGCAGAATTGTGCTGTTCTGAATCAACATGTCATCACCTGTCCAAATACAATGCTGCCTTATGCAGCTGCTTCAAGATATTTGCATTTTTGGATGGGAGTGTCTGTGTGGATGGTACCTAATAGGCTTCTGAGAAGTACATTGTTGCCTCACCTTACCCCCAAGGAGAAAAGGAAATGGGTTAGAGAGCATGCATTGCTTCTGAACACTGACTAAATAATGAACCTCTTTTTCCAAATGCAGCTAAAGAAATGTAGGTATTTTCCTTCTCCCTGAAGACAATCTGCACTCACTTTGGAATTGGTGTTAAAATAACGCATACAATAAACACTTTTTAAATAAAATAGTTGATCATAAAGACAGATTAGACATTCATTAATTAACATTTATAAATTTGTAAGATTTCAAAAGTTTTCTGCGCTATGAAGCCAACAAAGTCTCTATATCTCCTGCTTTTCTGCCTGTTCCCAACTCATTCTGTCCTAGAAATGTTACCGAGCCACAATAACCCCACCCTGAAAGAGTTATAGTTCATCAGGAGACTTATTAAAAGCTTTTTTCGGAGATCTTGAGTTGTGAAATTCCAAAGCATTAAACTCCAGAACAGATCTAGCAGCCGCTGTACCCCATTGTGTCTAATCCTTTAATAAAGTATAACAATTTGATAATTTTTGTATATTTTGTATCTTTCCTATACCAGGTACTGTAGCAATTCCTTATATAGAATGTATAAACTGTCCTCTTATCAGCTCAGGCTGTTTCTCCATTTAACCTGAGGCTGAGAGTCTGTCTCTCCTGTGGAAGAGGGAGCTTAGGAGGTGCATTCATTAACTTTCTATACCAGCAGCCGAGTCTTTGATTGTCTAAGATCAGCACTTTTGTCTTTGAGTCTTACACCTTTGTCCTGCACAGAACTGGACACTTGAGTTAATAAAAACTCATCTGCATATCTACACCATTGTTTCCCCCATGGACTATGCCCTCCCAGGGGGCTTCTCTGTAGTAGATTAGCTCCCTGAACAGACCAATCCCAGGCTGCCACAGGAATCTCTGCCTCTAGGCTATGAGGTCAAGGGAACCCACAGCCACTCCCAGTGCGGATCCCAGCCAACCTCCATTCCAGCCAATCAGGGAAGGCAGTGGGAAGTCTGAATAGCTGTCAAAACTGTATAAGATGCCTTGCAGTTCTGTGTATGCGTATGCTTGTACCTTTTGAAGCAAATTGCTTGTACTTGAATCCTTTTGAGTGGAATCATAATAAATCTCTGTGCCTTGTCTTCAATCTGATTAGTTTGTTTCTCTGTCCTGGCCAATGTGGTTTAGTTTAAGCTTGCCAGCCACAAACTCTTTAACTATGATCCCAACTGAAATCACTACAAAAATAATGAATGTTTTGTATATATAGCTCTTATTAGAGACGAGACTGCCACCATTTAGCATTTGCTGAATCAGAGACTTTTGTCCATCCTTTGTGTATATGTGTATGTGCCTTCAGATTATGTGGCAGCCCATTAGATTCAAAAGGGTTTTTTTTAATGCAAGGAATACTCAAAGGTGTTTTTCCAGTTTCTTCCTCTGAAAGAAGAATGCTAAATTTAACTGATTTATGAGGCCATAAAGATCTCCAGGAAACACTTTGAGGAATGAAGGTGTGCGACAGCTCCCCCTGGTGGCCAGATGTTAAATTGCCTCTGTCTGTCTTGTGTTTGTGTGTCTAAAGGCATTGAATGCTTGCCTGTATATGTTCATTGTGATCCGCCCTGAGTCCCCTCCAGGTTGAGAAGAGTGGAATATAAATGAAGTAAATAAATAATAAATAAAGAGAACTTATAGCACCTGGTATCTATCCATCGGTGATCTCCCAAGTTCTAGCCAGGGCTGACACTGCTTAGTTTCCAAGAGCCAGGTGTTTAGGCCCATTGTCCCATTTAACAGCAAAATATCACGAAAGGTATTTCAGAAACTTTACAAAGGTAATAATACACCTCAATTTTAAAGCTCTGTGCTGTAGTATTCCATTGCACCTAGATGTGAAGAGACTAGTAATACTAAATAACTAAAATTTTAATCTGAATAAATAAAGAGAAATTACTTTTTATAAGAAGGAAAAGAACTAAAGTATTTCTGTTTAGAATGTGCCTTTAACTAAAAAGAAATTAATATCTTCCATCAGGCAATAAAGGAATAGAAGGATGATGTTATAGTTGAGCCTGAGGCTAAGGCTGAGAGAGTGGACACTGGGGCTAGGATTGCAAAATGGGTTACTCGTGAGTCAGAATCTGACTAGGAGCAACAGAGGAAGAAGATAAGGCAAATACTTAATGAGTCTTCTGATGATGATACATTCCTGGGTTTTTCAGGGGATGATGGGTGTGACAATGGGAAACGGTATATGGGAGATGGGGATGAGGAATCTCGAAGTTCTAGCGATATGAACTGGACTAAAGTACAGCAGATACAGGATGTGTGTGAAGCGCCTACCAGTAGTGATTCATTTGTGGGTTTGCTGGGGATGGGAATTGGAGTACGGAAGATCAGGACTCATGCTGGCGCAATCTAAGTCGCCGTAGGAGAAGGCTAGCCTGGCGTGAAAGGCAAAAGGCAGCACGTGAAGGAGTGATGGAGGCTGAGAGAAATGATGATGGGGTGTTGGCTCAATCTAGTTCTGATGAGGAACTGTGAATAAAGGTGGGTTGGGAATAACGCTTCCTTGCAACTGGCAAGGAGTCTTACTTGCTGCCCGTGCTCTGCCTTGTCTTGTGTTGCTGATTGTTGGACTGTGAACCTTGGACTTTGGACTGCCTTCTGGACTGGTGGGATCCGCATCTTGTTCCCTCTCATCGCTACACCGACTTTAATCTCTATGTGCTAGATTTCCTGGTTTCCTGTTTCACTTCAGATTGTTTCTGGCTACTCCATGAGGCTAACTATTCTTTCGGTTTGACCTGGGACTGCTTCGACACTGCGCTGCTGCTTCCTTTGGATTGCCGACTTCTCATTGGCTGCCCTTCCTGGTGTGATGACTACAGACTGGCTGATGACGCGTTGTTTCTTTATCCCTTTTTGTCGGCGTTTTTGTGCTATCGCGGATTTTCCGGAGATGTAATCCACATTTTGTTCCATTGACTTTGTTTTGAGCCAAGTTGCTGGCGTTTCTTTTGTTCCTGGTGTTGACACAATAAGTTTTCAGTGTGTTAAGTCAGTTTGACTACGTTTTGAGTTTTGTGTTGCTGCTTATAAACTTTTACTAACTTCTTCAGTCGGCTTGGCTTCTTTAAGACAGTCTGACTATGACAGATGAGGTATATTTAAGTGTTCAGACCATTTTTTTGGTTTCACCAACCTGGTTCGGGTTTTCCAAATATAGGATAAATGCATTTTAATCAGCTTGAATTACTAAAAGGGTAGCTCCATTTGTTAATGTCACGGTTATGTTTTACTTTGAATGATTAGGTACAAAATACCAGCTGTATATTTTGCATAAAATGTAGCTAGATAAATGTATGTAGAATGCAATCTCATGCTTATTTTGATTAACTGTTATTACTCTCAATAGAAGACCAGAATCTACAGCTATATCTATAACTGAAATTCTTCCCCAGTTTCTGAGACTTTCTGTCAAAATTGTTTAGTTACATCATGTTTCACAGCAATATAAGCAATATTTAATACTAACAGCTATTACAATTTGTGAAGTGGTAATTATAATATCTATCTATCTATCTATCTATCTGACGATTTTTAAAAACTACCACTTTCCATTTTATTTCTACTAATGCATACCCTGTACATAAAATGAAATGTTAAGATTCATAAAATCTACAGGCAGAAAAGCAGAGTAATTTATAATGGATTAATTTCAAAGTATGTCAAGGTTGGATGTTTCATAGCAGCTTATAATTATCTACTAGTCAGTATGGTTTTGCAAACCCTTTAAAACAAAACCCATTTTCTTGTCATGTAGCCATGCTAATGCCAATTTTACTTGTCACTTCTATGAAGGTTCAAATATATACGTATGTGTGTTTGTGAGAGAGACCAAGAAATGCTTGCTGCAGGCGAATTGCAATGAATTCTTTATGTTGTATCGTGAGTTCAGGGTTAAATTTAAGCAGGTTATTTTCCTGCCAAAAGCAAATAGCTAAAATGCCATTTCATTTTTACGACCTTCCAATTTATACATATCCAATTATGAAACTGTTAGCGGGAATAGATTTATATTGCATATATAAGATCTGCATTAAAGTTATTGGGATTTACATTCTATGACTTCTAGTTATTGAAAGCTAAATATAACTGCTAAGAATGTGAATGGTGAAATGTTTTTTTTTCATTCCTTCCATCTGAAAATATGCCATTTACTAACAGAAAAAGTTGTGATAAAGACAGAATCTGAAAAATACTTTGGAACAGCAATGTCACAAAGCTTTGTTGATTTTTTGAAAGTTCACAGTTTGCATGTCTTATAAGCTGTTTGAAAAACACACTTCCAAATGTAGATGAATTACTTTGTTGATACCAAATAAGAACAGAAAAAAGGGAAAATAATGTCAAAGACCATGTCTGTTGGTCACCACTAAAGCCACAATTCCGTACCTTCTTTACAGGGAAGACAGGGAAATTTCCCCCTGGAGTCAGTGGGACTTACCTCTGAATATGTATGTACAGCTTTGATTTTTTCCCCATAGATTCAGTGCAGATCTGCACGACATGTGGTCCAGAGGCCTGATGTGGCCTTCACAAGGATTTGGTGCGGCCCGAAGAAGCTCTGAGCCTAAGAGAGAGGTCACATGCACTGCTACAACAAAATATCAATCAGAACCTACCATTCCCCCCTCCAGGTGTTTTGCCTCTATGGTGTTTCATTTCTGTATCCACCAAAGTTAGCAAACCAACCTGTGACAAAGGGGCACCACTGATAGATCCAGTCATGATACAGTGCTGGTCTTGGTTGGAAACGAGGTCTGGGGAGATTATTCGACTCAGGTTGGAGTACTGGGAAGCAGGGATGAAATTTAAGGATGATTGGACCTTTCTTTTGTGGGCCATTCCATACAGCCCTATATTCCAGAATATCAAGGCAGAAAATCTCACAATATTTGTTTTGAACTGTGTTATTTCAGTCCCTTTCCACACAGCCCTATGTCCCAGAATATCAAGGCAGAAAATCTCACAATATCTGCTTTGAACTGGGTTATCTGAGTCCACACTCAGATAATGTGGGACTTCCTGCCTTGATATTCTGGGATATAGTGTTGTGTGGAAGGGGCCTGGGAGGTTGGAATCTTGAGATCCAGGTTATGCCAAAATATTGCTTTAGATTGGCCATTTTAGAGAGCAGCAGAGGCAAAAAAAAAAAGGACTTCAGTTCCTGCCTCTGCTGCTCTTCTTTTCTCTTCATGTCTGTCATCTCCTTCTCATCCAGTGGCAAAACTGTCAACTTTGCCACCATTCCCTTTCCAAGGACAGAAGGGAGCCATAACTATGCAAGTGGAACACTATACTCTGCTTCCTGGATGCAGGGTCAACAGTCATCATTCTAAAACAACAATAATACAAGTAATAATAATCATAGTGATCCGGTGCTTTTGGGTTCTTAGATTTCTTCCAGGAAAGACAACTATTAATCTACCAAAGCAGTGCTGGTTAATATTTAAATTCCACATTCACATAAAACAGTCTTTGTTTTGCCTAATCTAAGGTTAACTTTGTGAAATGTCAAAAGTTTTTGTTAACTTTTCAAATATGCTGAATGGGCCGTTTGGAGGGGTGCATAATTATATTCATCCAGGAATGCAGACTGTTTTCTTCTAGGACCTGATATTTCTTTAGTCAAAAGATTTCCATAATTGTCAGACTAACTAAAATCTTTGAAGCTATATCCAAAAGTGGATTACGATGCTTGTTGTGAAGTATTTTTTCTTCTCTACTGTTTTTCACAAGTGCCTCACTTCAGATATGGTTTTAGGTTACCCTGTAAATCAAAGCCAAATGAAAAGCTGCCAGATTGCTCTGTTTGTTGGAAATAGCAACCTTATCAAGCCTCCACTAGTTGTTAGTTATATATATAATTGCTTACTTTATTGTATGTGTGTGTATTGGTTTGCATTTTGACTTTGTCTCTTTGTTGTGGGAAGTGCTGCAGACCAACTGATCAGGTCTGGGCTTGTTCAGAGATCAGACTGCATTTTAGAAACAGTACGGTTTTGGACTTCAGTAGGAACAGTATGTTTAGAGACTTCATTGGACTTTCAGACTAGACGGAGACTCTATTAGACTCTCAGAACGCAGAGATCATGACGCATTAGATTATGGACTATTGATTCTAAGAAAGATGCCCTGTGTTACCTACACAGAGAAACTACTTCAAATCTATTGGACTGGATTGATAAGCAAAGAACATGTATGCGGACTACATGAAGTTTGAGAGTAAACCTAGTATGTTAAAATAGTCTGCTTATTTTGTCTCTTGAGAGCATGATTTAAAGGTAAATATATTTTAAGGGAGAGTAGATTTTTTGGGGCAACTAAAAAGAACACCTCTGAAACTCTACTGAATATATATGTGTTTTGTGCATTGGCATATCTTTGTACCTAGCAGTTCAAAGAAATATCTAGGTACAGTGTTCCCTCACTTATTGTGGATGTTACCTTCCAGGACCACCCGCAAAAAGTGAAAATCCGTGAAGTAGGGACGCTATATATATGTATATCGTGTTCCAAGGGTGAGGCAGAAGCAAGGAGAGATTTAAAGGTACCGCACACCTTTTTCTTGCTAGCTATAAGGAAGGGGCTATAAGGCTGTGATTTACATATTGCTTTGTATCTCTTCTCTCTCTTGATTGGCTGCTTCTCTCCCAAGGGTGAAACCCCTTTCCTCACTCCATCGTTGCCAGGAGGTGGGATTAGAACGCCGCACTGGGCAACGGCAACCATTCATAAACTGGGAGGCAAAAACCCACGAAACAGCGAGTCTGCAAAAAGTGAATCGCAAAGTAGCAAGGGAACTGTACATCAGTTTAACGGTTGAGAAATCTAGTTGCCTTGCATGAATGCTGGTGAATGCCATTTTCCCAATAGGTTATGCCTCTAACAAGTCATGTTTTACCAAGAGGTTATGGCATCATTTTTTTTCAAAAAAAAAAAGCTTATGGCTTCTTACAAGGTCATCCCTTTCCAAAGATCATAAAAACTCCAAATCGTGATGGAAATTTCCATTTTCCAAAACTGCTAGGGCTAAAGGATAAAGGGCACAAATAAAATTGGGAGCCATGACTGGAGGCTTAGTGGTGTGCCCTTCATGGTGCAATGTGCCTTGCTGATTTAAAGTTTCTAAAGGAGAAAAAGGACCATTTTCCACTCCTGCCTGGTCATCTGGGAAGAAAGAAGGACAGCTCTGTTATCAAACACCAATACCGTCCCTCAAATAAAACATATCTATAATTCGTCTATAGTTTGCTAAGAACATCAGGCTAAGATGGTATAAAAGGGTGAAGTCTTGGTCACCCTTTGACACAACTAGCAGCACCATAGACTCCCCTTCTATCTGGCTATATCTGTACATATTTTATCAGGAGATAAAATTAACAATATAGTGTTAATGAAAATTAACATGTGGCCAATGTGCTAGAATCCCAGCTACCATGGACATTGATCTCTGCTTGACCAGCTCCAGGCAATGACTCACAAACAAAAGAATTCCAAGGCCTTTTGTCTAGCTGGGGTAAGAGAAGGTATTTACATTTCTGTACTTTAGTCTGGGAATGCATCTGCAAACAGCCAAGGGAAAAACCAAGAAAAATTTATTTCCCAAATCCAAAATACATAAACTTTATTAAGGCCCCAAAAGGTTGGGCAATCCCCACTAAAATCTCTCTTCTCAGCATATAAAGAAGGCAATTATGTTAATTTTGTTGCTCAAGCCAAAACCAGTTTGTTAATAAGTCAACAAACTTGCTTCCTCCTGACCAAGCCCTCCATTGTCCTCAGGAATGTGGATCCCATAATTCCATCATCCCCTGCTGGGTACATGCCAACCTCTGCATCTGGGGACTACTCTATACCCCCCTAAGCCTTGTCTCCACCTGGCTGGGAGGAGATTTCCAGCCACATCATCGAAGATACAGCCAATCCCAGGCAAGGGAGGGAAAATTCAAATTATAACAATTAAACAGACTTTATTTAGCTCCTTACAGGAGCACATGTTTCTCAGACTTGTCCTTCTGGGGGAGAGCCCACAATTATCCCTCTCTGATCAGGATGAACAATAAAACGCCTCTGTCCTTGTCTTCGGCTGCTTTGATGAGTTCATTTTAATCTGGAAACTTTGGCTCTTAATCACTAGCATTCCTTGCCTGGCAGAATTCTCAAAGTACTGAGGTCTAGACTCTATAACAACTCAACCAGGACAACTTGAAAGTAGAAGGGCAGAATAGCTGAGCAACAGCTGTAATGACTTGTGAGAATTGTCAATTAGGAGGCCTTGGACTGGAACTCTGGACTATGATTTGGATTTGCGGACTCAGACTTGGTTGTGTTAATATTTTAAGGGCCAGTATTTTTAATGTACTTTATTGCTTTTTTAAATGTAATTTTATTGCTGTTGACCTGTTTTATGTTAATTGTTGTGCTCTAACTCAGTGTTTCCCAACCTCTTTTGAGCCGCGGCACACTTTTTACATTTGCAAAATCCTGGGGCACACCACCAACCAAAATGACACAAAATGACACTCTAACACAGTAATACATATAGTTAATATGTTTTTAAAATGTATTTATACACTCAGTGTGAAACCTGGGCCTGTTTCAATGAACTCAACATAGATATCCTGGCAGGAATGGCAGAAAGACACCAACTTCCCACACAGAACTCCCATAACCAAGAGAAAATGCTATACGAGTTTGGTGGGCATTGACCTTGAGTTTTGGAGTTGTAGTTCACCTATATCCAGAGAGCACTGTGGATTAAAACAATGTTGGATCAGGACCAAACTTGGCATGAATACTCAATATGCCCAAATATGAACACAGATGGAGTTCAGGGGAAATAGACCTTGACATTTGGGAGTTGTAGTTGCTGGGATTTATAGTTCCCTTACAATCAAAGAGCATTCTGAACCCCACCAATGATAGAACTGGGCCAAACTTCCCACACAGAACCCCCAGGAGGCAAGAGGAGGTCTACTTGGGGAAAGGGAGGCGGGCCTTCCCAATGCATGGAGAGGGAGAGACCAAGTAGACAGCGGGTGGGGAGGGGTGTGTGCTTGTAATGTTGTGCCTTTATAGAGGTAGGTTTCTTAGGGTTTTTATACTTCAACACACTAGACTCTTCCCCCCCCCCCTTTCCAGGAGGTTCCAATTTCCCACGGCACACCTGATAATCGCTCAAGGCACACTAGTGTGCCCCGGCACACTGGTTGGGAAACACTGCTCTAACTGTTTCTTTGTCGGCATCTAATGACTGCCAATTGTAAGCTGTCCTGAGAGTCCCTCTTCAGGGGTTGAGAAGAACGGGATACAAATGCTCTAAATAATAAATAAATAAATAAAATAAACATGGGCAACGAAAGTGAGCAGAAAATTGTGACCTGCCAAGATGGTGCAGAATATTACTGGGTAGTGGTCACTCAGGGTTGTTTGTTTATTTGTTTTCAGAGCCACTTCTGGCCTCTGAAATAAAAGCACTTCATACTATGTAGTTCATCTTTCATGAAAATCATTTGGAAATAGACTTCTGAAAACAAATATAAGCTTTCCCTCTTGAGCCTTGCCTGCTGACTAGTAATCGAACACCCAGAACACGTTGTACATATGCAGATAAATGACTATTTCCTCACAGCATGGTGATTATGCTGTACATCTAAGAGTAATCATCTTTTATTATACCAAGGAATGATCTTTTCTACACAGCTGCTATGGAGCTCCCAAGCATTTAGTGGAGTATGATAACAGCACAAAATTAGCAAGTTTCATTTTTCCCCCCAAGTAGGATTCTATTCAGCAGGAAAATAGTAACAATGGTGGTGTTCTTTGCTTTCCAAATGAGTGTCATCTTGCTGTGAAAAAAAACCCCAACAACAATCCAGGACCATTCAAAGCACCAAAATAGATAATGTATTTCTTTTGACAACTCCTGGACATTCAAGGAGAGGTGTTAATTTTCTGACTCCAAGCAATGAACATGGTGACAGTTTTAAAACTAATGTCTCTTTTTAAAAATTAGTTGTCATATGTTATAAATATATTTTATCTTTAAAACCCACATAAAAGTATATATTACGCTTACATGCAAATACTTGCTGTATTGGTATATTGTAGTAAATGCAGGATTATTTTTAGAGTATGGAAAAAACAGTTACAAAATCACCTTCTGGAATCTCAGGTTTTCTTTACCACAAAATAGATACTAAGGCATATCCCCACTGAAAAGAAAATGGCTCAATTTTGTTTTAGTTAATTAAATTATGTTAGATGAGATTAGATAATGTCACAGGAACATGTGTTATTCCTCATCTTGATGAAGGCTGATATATAGCACAAAACAAAAAACGTTAACAGCATTCTGGGTAGTGCACAGTTGGCATTTAATGCCTAAGCTTTTCAGACAGCTGTTTCTTGTCCATTAAATTATGAAATGACTGAGTTTATTAAGATGTTCCTGCACATGGGGTTTACTGAATTTTATGCCATCTTTGCCAAATATACTGTCAGATAATGCCAGCCAGATGAATGATGTTTCAAGCGACTGCTGCATTTGTGATCAAGCAGACAAAGAGCCATTATTTTCAAATTGATTAAAACAGCTAGCTATTAGAATGAAGTCATCATGATCTGTCAGTACAGTATTTCATGCCAGGAGCCTCGCTTTTTATTTAAAGAACTAACAAAGTGCTATGAGGTAGGATCAAAGAGCACATGTCTTGCTGTGGATACTTTAACAGTGCAGCTTAAGCGATACTGAACCATCCTGCAAGAAGGCAAAAAATGGATTGAGATCCATAAAATAGTAGAAAAAGTATTAAAACTAGAAATACTTATTTTACTTACTTAGCTAATACCTCGTAGCCCGAGGATCATGGTTCTCCAAGTGTAGTGTCTTGGTGGTGGGTCCATAGGTGGCTGTGGAGCCCTATTCTTGATCCCATGTTCTCCCACAATGAGGACATCTGTTTCCAGGTGAAAAGCGGTCCCAGTCTAGGCTTGACTTGACTTGACTTTCTCTTGGCACCAGGGCCGTAGCCAGGATTTTGTTTCGGGGGGGGGGGGCTGAGTTTGTTTCGGGGGGGCTGAGACTGGGTGGAAGAGGGTCTACCCTAGCAATAACTGTTATCCCAATAACCCCACTAATGTGGGATATAATGAGCATGGTGATCAGATCATGATATGAATAAACATAACAGTTTAAATAATGTACCAGTAAGGTCTTTTCGCGGACCACCCTGAGAATTTCGGGGGGGGGGCTGAAGCCCCCTTAGCGCCCCCCCTGGCTACATGCCTGCTTGGCACAATTCTCCCTTTCACCCTTCATTCGTGCCTCTTCAAATTCTGCAGCATTGCTGGTCACAGCTGACCTCCAGTTAGAGCGCTCAAGGGCCAGGGCTTCCCAGTTCTTGGTGTGTATGCCACAGTTTTTAAGGTTGGCTCTAAGCCCTTCTTTAAATCTCTTTTCCTGTCCACCAACATTAAGTTTCCCGTTCTTGAGTTAGGAGTATAGAAACTGCTTTGGGAGACGGTGATCGGACATTTGGACAACATGGCCAGTCCAGCGGAGTTGATGGCATAGGAGCATCACTTCAGTGCTGGTGGTCTTTGCTTTTTCCAGCATGCTGACATTTGTTCGCCTCTCTTCCCAAGAGATTTGCAGGATTTTTCTGAGGCAACGCTGATGGAATCATTCCAGGAGTTGAGTGTGGCGTCTTCCAGGCATATAGCAGGGTTGGGAGGACAATAGTTTTATAAACAACCACTTCGGTATCCCTACGGATGTCCTGGACCTCAAACGCTCTCTGCTTTATTTGGAAAAATGCTGCTCTCGCAGAGCTCAAGCAATGTTGTATTTCAGTGGCAATGTTGGAGATCACCAGCTCCAGCAAATCCCTCTGCAATGCCAGAAATACAGCTTAATGTGTAACATTAGAAAATGTTGACCATTTCTGCTACCTTGACAGCTATCTCTCCACAAAATTAGAAATATTCATGCATCCAGAAGTGTTATTACTAGGCATAACAGATAGATCACTTTTGAAGCAAGTGATTTTGAAGCAAATCCCTTAGGAAGCAGCCCAGATCCGGAACTGGTGCCTGTCAGCTGTTGTGGACTGGATGAGGACGAACAAATTGAAATTGAATTCATACAAAACAGTCCTGGTCAGTCATAAGGCGGATTGGGGTATAGAGTGGAAACTTGTGCTGGATGGGGTCAAAACTTGTGTGCCAGCTGAGCCCATACCTTGAGAAGCCAGACTTGGTCCATGCTTTTGTTACAACCCATTTAGACTACTTTACGTGAGCCTGCCCTTGAAAAGCGCCTGGAAACTCCAACTAGGTCAGAGATCTGCAGCCAAGTTATTGACAGGTTCTGGACTCAGGGAGCGTACCACCCTCTGTTACAGCACCTACACTGGCTGCCAATACGTTTCCGAGCCCGATTCAAGGTGCTGGTTTTGATCTTTAAAACCTAAAGAGTTCAGGCCCAACTTACCTATCTGACCTCATCGCCTCTTACCAACCTGCTTGATCATTAGGCTCTTCCGGAGATAACCTTCTTTCATTGCCACCTCCGTCACAAATACGGTTGGTGGCAACAAGAGAGAGGGCTTAGCCACCCATGTCCTTTGAAACTCCCTCCCCAGAACTACTTGTTCAAGCAAGCTTTTGATGAATGAATTCATTTGCTAATGACAGCAAGGTCAATTTGCACTGAGCTTAGCAAAATATATTATTTAATTGATGATTTTCACAATAATTGTAATTGGTTTTAAATGTTTTTAATGCTTAATATTTATTTGTCACCTTGAGTCCCCTTCAGAGTCAAGAAAGGCGGGGGAAGAAATGAAGTAAGTAAGTAAATAAATAATATTTATATCTTATTTCTGTATGTTATGCTGTGTGATTTTTGTCTTATTTTATGTTAAATGTGCTTTGATTTGTATTGTATTTTGTTGCGAACTGCTTTGGGTCCTGTTAGGGCAAAAAACAGGATATAAATAATGATTATTTATTATTATTATTTTGAAGTCATATGACAGGCTTTTCATTCTGATGACAACTGCATTAAGAATTGTGTATACGCTGATGTGGAAACTAGAAGAAAAACCGAAAACGGAAGAATGGATAGTAAAAGTAGCTGAAATAGCAGAAATTGACATTTTGACAAGATATTTTCTGATAAAAGACCCTTCAATATTCAAGAAAGACTGGGAACCCTTCAGAAGTTTCCTGGGAGAAAAGAAAATTGCAATATGGGGATTTCATGTTTAAAATGTTAATCTATTACATTATACTCTACCCAAATAAAGAAGAAAAAAATAAAAGAGAGAGACTGAAGCCATTAAACTATATCCACTAAATTGAATGTTTAACTGACACATATAAATTAAAGTGTGAAAAATGATGGCACTGAGAAATAGCAGATACTATAATTTGTTGTTGCATGCCTTCAAGTCACAACCAGTTCATGGCAACCCTAATACAAACCTATTTGGCAAGATTTGTATTGTAGAGGGCAGGGGGTGTCATTGCCTTCTTCTGAGAGCGTGTGATTTCCATGGCTGAGTGGGGATTTGCACCTTGCTCTCCAGAACCATAGTCTAACACACAACACTGCGCTGGCTTTTAGGTATTCTAATAGAGCTTCATAAACAACAAGCTATAAATTGATAACTCAAATAATTAACACATATAGCTCTGCAACTTCAGAATGAGGAAACCTTAACTCAAATATGCAAGCCACTAGATTAATTAGGTTCTAATGTCCAGGTAGTCATTTCAAAGCCTGGGAATGTTATAGGGGACTGCTTTCCTGCTGCTGGAGGCCTTAGGGGTTAAGTCAAAGTAATTTGGAGCTTAAAGGTTACTAAGAGGACATGGAGGAAATAGTGAGGAAAAGGTTCAAAAGTGGAAGGGAGAGATAAACATTACGCATACTTATGGAGGGAGGAGGAGGGGATCTGAGATAGTACTGCCTGACAGATAGATGCAGGGATGACAGGAAAAATAGTTATCCTGTACCTTCAACTCATTTCTGATTTATGATGATGAACCTAAAAATGACCTATGCCAAGAATCAAAAGGTTTCATGACAGAATTTTCTCAGAATGGATTTGTCCATGTCTTCCTATGAAGCCGAGAGTATGTGGCTTGCCCAAGATCGTCCAGTGTATTTCTAGGGCCAAATGGGGAACCAAAACCTGGTCTCTAGAATCATAGTCTGTCACTCAAATCTCTACACCAGTGTTTCTCAACCTGGGGGTTGGGACCCTTGGGGGGTCACAAGGGGGGTGTTAGAGGGGTTGCCAAAGAGCATCAGAAAACACAGTATTTTCTGTTGGTCATGGGGATTCTGTGTGGGAAGTTTGGCCCAATTTTATCATTGGTGGGGTTCGGAATGCTCTTTGATTGTAGGTTAAATATAAATCCCTGCAACTACAGCTCTCAAACTTCAAGGTCTACTTTCCCCAAACTCCACCAGTGTTCACATTTGGGCATAGTGAGTATTCATGCCAAGTTTGGTCCAGATCCATCATTGTTCAAGTCCACAGTGCTCTCTGAATGTAGGTGAATCACAACTCCAAACAAAACTCAAGGTCAATGCCCACCAAAACCTTCCAGTATTTTCTGTTGGTCATGGGAGTTCTGTGTGCCAAGTTTAGTTCAATTCCATCGTTGGTGGAGTTCGGAATGCTCTTTGATTGTAGGTTAACTATAAATCCCAGCAACTAAAATTCCAAAATGACAAAACCAATAACCCCCAACCCCACCAGTATTCAAATTTGGGCATAGTGGGTATTTGTGCCAAATTTGGTCCAGTGAAGGAAAATACATTCTGCATATCATAATTACAGTTATGAAGTAGCAACAAAATTAATTTTATGGTTGGGGGTCACCATAACATGAGGAACTGTATTAAGGGGTCACGGCATTAGGAAGCTTGAGAAACACTGCTCTACACCATGCTAACTATACTGAGATGATTAACTTCTCTGAAAATATGCCAGAAAGTATTACAACAGAGATATCTTAGGGACCAAAGGTCCTCTGAGCCATAATGAGGTCTTTTAAGAGAGTCAAATAATCAGATTTTCCTGTGCAAATTCCAGATTGGAGCAGAAAATTCTGAGGTTCAATGATCTGAGCTTTAAAAAGACAAGGCAGAGAGTTTAATGTTTCAGACAGAATCCTCCAAGACAGAAAAAAAGCTTATTTCTAGGAATCTTTGGGGGAAGCAAAAAGACCCCTCCCCAAAATGAATTATCTAGTCTCCCCTTTATAAGATTTCAAGGAGTAGAGAAGGGCCTTCATTTTTTCAGATTAAACAACCAATAGCACAGCTGAGACCAGCCATCTTTCTGGAAAGACATTGCCAGATACTTATCTTAAGAAAAAGAGAATAATATCTGAGACAAATACCCACTTGACACTACAAAGTATTTGACCTGACAATTTTGCACCTGAGGTGATCTCCAAAGTCAGTATGTTTGTTGGTTGCAATCAGCGTGTCCAACCTTGGGTAAATCTCCTTGGCTGGGAGGTATTCGGGCTTGACATGCAACTGATTGTCCCTGCCTCCTGGGAGTATTCAACCTTCAATGTGAGTGCTATTTAGGACTTATATTTCTGTCGTTTTCCCTCGAGGCTGACTTAAGGATCACAGAGATTTTTTCCCCCCAGTTTCTGGCTTAATCCTTCTTTGTTCTAGCCCAGACAAGATTTCTCTGTTCTGGGCCAGAAGATATAAATGTACATACAGACAAAATGTAGCAGGGATATGGTACAGATATAGAAACCTGGCAACCCAGGGCACCTATTTTACATATTTAAACCACAGTTTTTCATTTCAAAGAAAAGTCAAAGATTATTATTGGAAAACAAAACATATAGCTGGAGTGCTGTGAGTTTTCCGGGTTTTTTTTTTTTTTGCGTATCAAAAGCATGACATAAACTAATATAAAACTGACAAAAAACAGAAGGTGTGCAGGCAGCTAAATATCTTTTGACCAAAAACGGGCAAAGGCAACAGCATTGTCTGTAGCCTCCAACAATTCCTCCTCTGTACATGTACACAGTGGACAAGCATACAGATGCAGAGTTGTCTGTTTCGCTCCACAATCACACAAGGTATGGGATTCTTTTAGGTAGTGCCATTTTGCCAGGTTGTCTTTTGATCTGCCCACTCCACTTCTGAGTCTATTCGGGGACTTCCAAGTTGTCCATTCTTGGTTTGCTCCTGGAGAAAGACCCTCATGGGGGGGGGCATCCAGTTGGGATTCCCTGGTTTAGCTGCCCAGAGTGATACCCTTGCTGTTGCTGGAGGGACGCCAAGAGGAGTGGTAGTTCTCATAAAGCTTTTCCTTGATTTAAGCCTACTGGGAGGAGGCTGGTAGCCATGTAGTGGATGGCTTTCACAGTGTTCAACCTTATTTCTCTCACATTTAGCAGCAACTTCCCGTCGCATATAGGGGGGAGGGGGCAATGCTAGCTAGCTTGTACAGCAGGGGTGCCCACACTTTTTCATCATGCAAGCTACTATATGAACAATCAAGTTGAAAAGATCAGCCTTCCGTCCACGTGGGGCTTCTTTCTTGCCTGCCCACGAACTCGCCGCCGCATGCACCCGGGAAGGGGATCCTCCTTGCCTGTGCGCGCGCTCGCTCTTAATGTCTTCGTTGTCTTCCTCCTTCCTGCTGTGTGCTTTCGCGAAGCAGGAAGTCCCCATCCCATCCTGCTTCTTGCATGCACAGCAGGCCCCTCCCACGCACGCAGCAGGAGGGTATTTATAGGTGCACCCACCAGCGCTCCGGCCAGATATGGCTTCGGCGGCGGCTTGGAAGGCGCAGGGCTGGGAAGAGGGGCTGCCTGGCTGCTGCCTGGGCCGGAAAACTCAACCGAGAGAGGGACCCACATGAGGCTGGAGCCTCCCCACGGCAGCCTCCCCTCTCCCTCCTCCCTCGAGGCTTCCTTACCTGGGCAGGAGAAGGAAGAGTGGAAGAGGTGCTTCCCCAAAGTGACAGATGCAGCGGGGGGGCACCCTTCCTTCCTTCCTTTTGAGTGTGTCACTCAGAAAGGACGCCCAAGTGGATGGTTGGCAGAAAGGAGGACCCCTCCCACTGGTGGCAGTCCATGCCCATGGGGGGGGGGGGAGAGAGAGGGGGGGCTTTTCCTAGCCGGTAGGCATGAGAAAAAAGTTATGAAAATTAAATGAAATCGGAAGGGATTCGTATGTAATGGGACTTTCAAGTTTATACGCATCGCAGTGGCAATCCCGGAAGTGGACTTTCTTTTCCGCACTCCCTGGGCCCAAATTTTCGTTAGATTTGTAAATATTTCAGATGCCCCCCCAACAGGAAAATTTTCCCCTCCAAAATAGCTTTCCAGACATTACTCACAGTCAGATCGGGGCCTTTCCATGCTCGGAGCCTAATTAGAGTGAAAGGCTTTCCTCCAGGAAGTGAAAAACCAGCCGGAACCATAGAGAGATCCAGATCGGGACTCCTAGAGGGGCCTGGAGGACTGAGGAAGAAAGTGGTTTAAACCCCCAGGAAGGGGGTTTAGATAGAAGGACAGAGCAGAAGGACATAAGAACTGCTGAGAGAAGGGGAGCAGGAGTGAAAAGAGCACGGAGAGGAGAAGGAAGAGTTCAGAATCAAGAAAAGCCATAGAGTTCAAACGGAGATTCCTAGAGTGGCATGGAAAACTGAATGGGGAAAAGCTGGAGTGAGGAGAACTCTACAGATTAGCAAGGCCTACACCAGAGGTGGGCAACTATTTTATTTAATAATATTAATAATAATATATTAATGCATTATATGTGCCTGCAAAGAAACCCTGGCTTTTTATTAATATATTAATGCATTATATGTCCCTGCAAAGAAACCCTGGCTTTTTATTAATATATTAATGCATTTTATGTCCCTGCAAAGAAACCCTGAGCTTTTATTATAATATTAATAATAATAATAATATATTAATGCATTATATGTCCCTGCAAAAAAAACCCTGAGCTTTTATTATAATACTAGCTTGGGGACCCGGCCCTGCCCGGGTTATTTGAGAAGCGCAGCAGGATGTAGAGTGGGTCATGGGGGCTCTGTGTGCCAAGTTTAGTCTTGATCCATCATTATTGGGAGTTGCAGTGGTATCATGAAATTACTGAAGGTAGTGCAAGTCCCATCATCTCTGTGTGTCCCGTCCCCCAAAGTGTAGTAGGATGTAGATTGGGTCATGGGGGCTCTGTGTGCTAAGTTTGGTCTGTATTGGTGAATGGATGAGGATGTATTGTTTTTTGGAAGTGAGTGAAGGTACTTCAAGTCCCATCATCCGTGGTCCGTCTCACAGTAAACTGCACCAGGCTGTAGAGTGGGTCATGAGGGCTCTGTGTGCCAGACTTGGTGTTGATCAGTCATTGGATTAGGTTTGTAGCAGGATTGGGAAGTGAGGGAAGGTACTGCAAGTCCCATCATCCATGTTCTGTCCCCCTCCAAACTTCAGTAGGATGTAGAGTGGGTCACTGGGGCTCTGTGTGCCAAGTGTGGACTTTCTCGGTGTTTGTTGGGGGCCACAGTGGTCTGTGGGAACAGAAGGGTGTAAAAGTACTACAAATCCCATCATCCATTGTCAGTCCTCCCCCAAACCTCACCAGGACATGAAGGCAGTCATGGGGGTTATGTATGGCAAGTTTGGTCTCGATCAGTGATTGGATGAGGGTTGCAGCGGACTTGGGAAGTGAGTAGAGGCACTTCAAGTCCCATCATCCATGGCCCACCCTCCTCCGAACTGCACCAGGACGTAGAGTGGGTCATGGGGCTGTGTGTGCTGAGTGTGGTCTGTATTGGTCCTTTTTGGTGGCCTCAGTGGTCTGTGGGAACCAAAGTCTTGGAAAATACTACAAATCCCATAATACGTGGGTCATGTCATAGGGGGGTTATGTGTACCAAGTTTGGTGCAGGGCCATCACCCGCGCTGGTCGCTGTGGCCTGTGAAAGTGGCTGCCACATATCCGCCCTGGCCTGTGAAAGTATACCGGTGTAAAACAGAAAGGAGTAAAAAAAAATGGACAAGGCCTGCATGGAATTAGCAGTAAGGTCCAATGAGGCTGGGTGGGGGCTTTGGGCCAGAATTATTTATATAAGCATTAAAAGGCATTAGAGAAAGGTATGTATTGTTTTCTCTTGTGTCTTTTGAGTGAAGTAGGGCCTTACCTTGTAGAGTGACAGTGCCTGTTCTAAAGATCCTGTCAGAAGCTGCCTTTCTCTGGCACTGTGTTGAAGAGGGAAGATGGATGCCTCTTTTGGGCCTATCTGGGAGAAGGGATTTGTAGGGGCTACAATGTTTTCTGGGAAGTGAATTGGGATGCAAATCCCATCATTCGTCGGCCATCCTGCCCTAAACTCTATTTTGGGGCCTGTAATGTTATGGCCTGCTATTGGTAACTTTAAAAGGGTGCATGGCAGGCATTCGTTTCTAAAAGCTGAGGGGAGGAGAATACAGGAATCCATTTTGTTTTCACAGAGCCAAGTGGGGAGGAATGTTGATGGTGCATTTTTCCCCTCAGTGGGAAGAAATCCTGTTGTTTGAATGTAGAGGCCTGGATTCTGGGATGCTGGCTTTTTTCCCCTCAGTGGGAAGAAATCCTGTTGTTTGAATGTAGAGGCCTGGATTCTGGGATGCGGGCTTTTTCCCCCTCAGTGGGAAGAAATCCTGTTGTTTGAATGTAGAAGCCTGGATTCTGGGATGCGGGCTTTTTTCCCCTCAGTGGGAAGAAATCCTGTTGTTTGAATGTAGAGGCCTGGATTCTGGGATGCTGGCTAATCAGTGGCTATCAATGCCCTCTGTCTGGTGCCTTAGAATTTTGGAGTGGCGAGGCTGTCCAATCAAGGACTTTATGCAAATAGCTGCCACATATCCGCCCTTCCGCCCTACATACACACATACACACATACAAACATTCCGTTTTATAAAGGTATACAGATACAGATTAATAATAATATATTAATGCATTATATGTGCCTGCAAAGAAACCCTGGCTTTTTATTAATATATTAATGCATTATATGTCCCTGCAAAGAAACCCTGAGCTTTTATTATAATATTAATAATAATATATTAATGCATTATATGTCCCTGCAAAAAAAACCTGAGCTTTTATTATAATATTAATAATAATATATTAATGCATTATATGTCCCTGCAAAGAAACCCTGGCTTTTTATAATAATAATAATAATATTAATAATATATTAATGCATTATATCTCCCTGCAAGGAGACCAAGGGAAATGTTGCCCCTTGATTTGCCTGTACTTAAAACAGTGTCAGTCCTGTTTCCCTGCTTTGCCTACTTTAGAACTACTAACGAATTTTGTTAGTAATTATGTTACATTTTAGAAATTTTTGGAAATTTTTTTGTAAGTCTTTCTATTACTACTCAAAAAAATCCCCCCCATTAGATTTTCGAATCTTGATTTTTGGGTTCTAAACCAAGCCTACTAGCCGGCTCTGAAGAGCCACCCCTCTCTCTCTCTCTCTCTCTCTCTCTCTCTCTCTCTCTCTCCCTCGCCGCCTTTCTCCTTCAAGGGCGAGGGAGGGCGAGGTGGAGAGAGGCGGCGAGGGCACAAGCAGCTACAGCAAGTGGAGTCTCCATCCCCGCAGCCCCCTCCTCCTCAGGTTCAACCCCAGGAACACGGTGGAGCCCTCCCTCTTCCCCCCCCCCCACCCAAGGAAAGAAAGCAGCCTCACACAGCTCGCTCGCCCAGGTCTCGGCTTGGAATGGGAGTCCCGAGGGCAGCAGCAGGGTTTGCAGCGGGGCTTGCTTGGCTTTGCCCCACTTTGCCCGGCCTCCTTCGCCTCTTTCTCTCTCTCCCCCCCTCTCTCCTTCCAGCAGCTGCCTGCCTGCCTGCCAAAAGGATCCAAAAAAGTTCTCAGGATTTCTTTCTTTTCTTCTTGGCTTTCTTTCTCACACACACACACACACATTCCCTCCATCCCTCCCACAGCCTTGCATCCTATCCGTGCGCGTGCCTTCGCCTTGCTCCCCGCAGCAACCAATGGGCGGTCATGTCACCACACCGTGTGTGGCAAGACGAGCACCAGGGCCCGCCCAGTAAAGCCTCATTTTGGCAAAAGAAGCCCCACGAAGGTGGAGGCGGGAGCGCATGTGCACACGCATGGCAGGAGCATGCCATCCGGCTGGTGAGGCCCAAAGATCACCTGGAAGAGGGCCCGAAGATCACCTAGATGCTCCCGATCACCGTAATGAGCACCCCTGTTGTACAGTTTGTCAACAGGTGTAGGTTTTAGACATCCTGCGATTATTTTGCATTTTTCATTCAATGCTATGTTCACCTACTTTGCATGGGCAGACCTATGCCAAACAGGGCAGGCATACTCAGCAGTTGAATAAGACAAGGCCAGGGCTGATGTTCTTATTAATTTTGGGTCTGCACGCCATGTGCTACCAGTAAGTTTTCATAGGATGTTATTGTGTGCAGCTACTTTGTGCTTGGTGTTCAAGCAGTGTTTCTTATATGCTAGTGTTCGATTTAAGGTGACACTAAGATATTTAGGATGCTCTCCTGAAGTTTTGCCCACATTTATGGCAGGCATCCACAGAGGTTGTGAGGATCTCACAACCTCTGAGGATGCTTGCCGTAGATATGGGTGAAATGTCAGGAGAAAATGCTTCTGGGACATGGCCATACAGCCCAGAAAACTCACAGCAACCCAGTGCTTCTGGCCATGGAAGCCTTCGACAACACAATACAGATAACATTAAATTACAATAATACATTTGAGAATGTACAAGAATTCAGATCCAGCATGCTATAAAGGTGTTGATCTTTGGATTTCAAGCCTGGATACTAGGGTTCAATTTCTCATTCAGCCATGGAAGCCCATTGAGTGACTATGGTGTTACAAGAAATGTCCTCAGTGTTACAGGAAAGAATAACAAAACATCTCAGAATAAATTTCACCAAGAAAACTTCATAATTGGTTTGCATATATATTTTTTACTTTTGTAAAAATTGGTTTAGTTTGGAATCCTCAGGAAATACCCAATTTTCCAGTGTCTATGATCCTACTTCAAAATTTTGCAAGAGAAAAGGGCTTGATTCTCTGCTTGGCAATAGAAACCCACTGGGTGATTCCCACACTCTTGGCCCCAGAAAATCCTATGTCCATAGGGTCATCATAAGTTGGAAACGACTTAAAGGCACACAACAATAACTTTTCCACAACTTTTAATATCTAGGAAATGTTAAATGTTTTTTTCTTGAAAAACAATATACTGTACATAGCATTCAATTAAAATAAAATTACAATAATTAAAAATGTGGGGAGGTCAGTCTAGAAGAAAATGTAGCAAGACAAAAACATTAGTGTAAGTATAACATGTTATAATTTTAACTTGGCACCAAAAAGTGAACTGGATTATGTTTCCAAAAATTGTCAAAGAGAAAAGTTACTCTAATTCATCATATACTACTGTATGATGCTTAGCTATTATACAGAGCTTGTATCCCAAATTGGAGAGCTATATAAGCCAGCAATGCAAATGGCATTTCAGAAGAAAAATGTGAGCAAGGGAGCCCTCTGCAGCCTGCAGAGTGGGAATAAACATCTAAAAGTGCTTCCTAGTTGCTGGTTTTAAACCACATGGATATTTAATTTTCCTTTTCCAATAACTTTTCAAAAAGAGAATAGTCATCACAGCTATATAGACTACAGACAACATATATCCTTTGCTGGAGCAATGGTTCAAATATTGCAAGGGATGTGCATGGAGGATGTGTTCTTATCAATTTCAGTATACTGGATCTCCCTATATCAGGGGTGCTCACACTTTTTCAGCATGCAAGCTACTCTTAAAGCAACCAAGTCCAAAAGATCTACCTGCCCCTACTGCCGTGTGCTCCCACACGCTCCCGCCACCGCGCGTGCTCCTGCTGCTGTTTTCCACCCGCGCAGTGCTTCTTCCGCCTGTGGGGCATTGCAGGAAGGAGAAAGCCCGAGGCGGGGCATCCAAAGGGAGCACTCCGCCCTGCCTGTCTCACCAGCAATGGAGGCTGCACAGCTGCTTCTGGATGAGAGAGAGGCGGGGTGCTCCCTCCAGAGGCCCTGCCTCGTGCTTCCTTCTTCCTGCAATGCCCCGCAGGCGAAAGAAGCACCACAAGAGCGGAAGCCAGCAGCAGGAGCACGTGCGCATGGCAGGAGCACCCCATCCGGCTGGTGAGGCCCGAAGATCACCTGGAAGAGGGCCGAAGATCTACTAGTAGCTCCCGAGCTACCTAATGAGCACCCCTGCTCTATATGGTACACAAATGAGTAGTTTTCCTGATCTGCTCTCTGTAAAAAGGAGCGTAGCTTGTCATACTAACTTAGTGCACTAACAGGATTCCAATATACGAGTCCTTTCTAAATTGTGGTGTCATGATCAGTGCATGCATGTGCCTTTTAGTCACCTGTAGACCTATATAGACCCTATGAATGTCATGGGCTTTTTTAAAAGCAAGGAATATTCAGATGTGGTTTTGCCAGGTCCTTCTTCTGAAATATAGCTTACTGCACCAGATATTAATTAGTGTTCTCCAAGTACTAACCAAGGCTGATGGGATCTGGTGCCTCTGATGTATTCAGGCTGGCATGCAGAGGCATCTCTTAATTAGTGTCTATGTGACATCACTAATGATGCTACTATGATGTCAGCGCACCAGCTTCTTCTGCACTTTTTTGCTTGTGGCATTTAAAACAGCATTGTCTCACTATACCCTTTGAAGTTTGTGAATGCACACTTAGCTATTATGGACAGCTCTTTGTTTTGTGTCAAAAAAGGCCATGTAATTTTGTATATCTTTACCTTTTCCATTTTTTAAATAAGAGGAACATACTTTTTCACTATCATAGTGCAATCCTCACCTGAATGTTTTATTCTTTAAAAAATCGGTACTGTTTCATTATCCAGGTGAAGGCCACTAGGGAGTGCTAGAGAGAAAAGGATAGTCCATTTTATGGGGGGAGGGGTGGGTTGAAGGAGGAAAACCATTTCCCCCTGATTTCCTGTTATTTTTCCACCCATGTCCCCATCGTGGAAACAACCTTTCTTTATTATACGGAAAGGGGGGGGGGCATAAGCAGTGGAAAAAAAGAAAATGTTTTCCTCCTTCAACTCCCTCACTCCCATAACATGGACTCTCTCTCTCTCTCTCTCTCTCTCTCTCTCTCTCTCTCTCTCTCTCTCTCTCTAGCACCCTCTAGTGGTCACCATCCCAATAATGGAACAGTGTTGCACTCCAGGACAGGAATAACCCTCTGACTTAAACACACCACACGATGAATAGGAAAAACAATCCTTTTATTGAAGCTTAGTAAAATAGCCAGTTGAGAATAAATGCTTATAAGAAAATAGAGAAGTCCCAATAAAGTAGAAAGATCAGCAGGATCAAAGTAATCCAAAGCAGAGTCCAAAAGAATACAAAGGTAATCCAAGGCAGGGTTAATCCAAAAAAGGGATCAGCAAAATACAAAGGTAATATCCAGACTTTGTAGTCAAGTCCAAAAAGACCAAGAAATCCAACCATGAACAAGTACCCTTAACATGAATCATCCATGAAGCAAGAACTAAGTTTCTAGAATGATGCTTGATCTAACAAGTTTTCCCTTGAGGCAAACCTTATATCCCAAAACCCGGAAATTGGTTTCGCTGTACTTGGCTCTCGTTCCTGGCTCTTATCTCTCAGAGCCTGGAGGAGCGACACAACCCTTGAGTTAGCTGCCGATCCTGGCTGAACTCCAGGAACCTATCCAAGAGCTCCCTATCTTGCTTCTCATTAATTCTTCCAGGTGTCACGTTTTTTTCAAAACCCAAATCTTGAGAGCTCACAGAGTCAGGGAGTAAACCATCATCCATATGCTCTGCAGGGACATTATCATGAGAAACTGCCCTTTGAACTGGTGTCTCTCTGTCATTCTCTGCATGAATATCATTGACCAAACCATCTCCATCTTGCAATCATTTCCCACATCATTTCCCACAACAGAAGCACCATAATCCTGAAAGACAAGCAAAGGCTGATTTCCAACAAACAGTACCAAAAATGTATCTATTTTCCCTCTCTGCTTCTAATTCTAATGAAAGGCAGCAAAGTATTCCTGCCATGACTGTAGCCATCTGTCACCTTGGATTAGAACAAATCATTATGGATTGTATTTATAATTAAACAAAGAGAGAGAACAGCTAGGTGCATTTTGTAAAAAAAATCATAATGTGTTGATAAAGTGGTCTAAGTATCTGAGATACCATCTGATCTTGGGGGCTATGCACCCAAGATCAGGTTAGTACTTGGAAGGGAGACTGCCAATGAATAACAGATGCTGTGAACTATATTTTAGAGGGAAGAACTGCCAAAACTACCTTTGCCTTGTCTAAGATAGCCTTAAGACATTCATGAGGTTGCAACAAATCGACAAATGCTTGAAAACACAAATAAATGCATTGATAAATCCTACTTAGTGCCTTTTGAACACAATCCCAAAAATATTCACATAGGGGCAAAAAGAATCAATGTATTGCTGGTATATTGATTGGAAAATGAAAAGAAGGAAAAGATAACAGAAAATTATTATGTATTGATTGGAAAAATGAAAAAAAGGAAAAGATGATTTAAAAAAATCATAATGTAGGCTATAAGGGATAAAGAGACCACCAGCTAGAAAAAAATAGTGATGTGCTGGTATGTCTCAATCGGTTTCTTTCTCCTTTCATTTAGATGAATTATTTTTACTTTCAAGATTTAGAGGGCTTCAGAACTTTTGAAAAGTTCCCTTAACATAATATTTATTGCCATTTCAGGTACTATGTGTACTGCTGTACAAGAAAACTCATTAATGGTGTTAATAATTCATATGCTGTGACTTATTAGATTAGTGACAGTTAAGGGCTTGTTTCATTAATAGAGTGAGTTTGATTTATGTGGATTACTTACTCGCTTTCCATTGGAACTATTTATTAAGAGAATGACATTCCAGGATAATTTGAGGTATTAATAACTTTGTAAATGCCAGAGGCTCTCTTGTGTTGTTGTTAACATCATATATTCTTACCTTCTCTTTGTGACAGAGAGTTTTGGAGACACTTTGAAAATAACGCCAAATGCTAATGTTCAGTTGTGTTTAAAGCCCCCCCCTCTCTCTTGCAATCTCTTAAAATATTTTGGCCAGAATCCCAAAAAAATGTTTTGTAAACTCCCAAAACTGCTTTTGCAAGTACACTGACAGAGTTAATTTTCATAATTTAACAAAACTTAGAGGGCAGTCCACTGGGTGGTTTCCAAGGCTTAAAGGTGTGACGTCATGGATCAGACCAAATGCAATAGTCTCACTCCAGAAGCGAATAGCAAGAAATGTCTAAAGCAGAAATGTCTGAAGTTAGGATGGACGTCTTCACTAAAAGTATCTTTATGCATTAAAAAGTGTTCTGCAGCCAAGAGGGAATGACTGTAGATGTCTTAGAAGACTGTCCCCTTTGCCCCAGTCAGGATAATATATTGCATGCCATAGGCGTACCAAAATTTTGAACGTTGCTTCTCCCCCCTCTCCTTTTCCCTTCTTTTTTGCCATCAGAACTTTAATTTAGGACAGTGGTTCTCAACCTGTGGGTCCCCAGGTGTTTTGGCATGCAACTCCCAGAAATCCCAGCCAGTTGACCAGCTGTTATGATTTCTGGGAGTTGAAGGCCAAAACATCTGGGGACCCACAGGTTGAGAACCACTGATTTAGGGTGACTCTATGAATGAGAGACTTCCAATAGCTCCAATTAGCAATTGCCCTGTTCGGGTCTTGCAAGTCTAGGGCTGTGACTTCTGTGATTGAATTACTCTAGCAATAGTGTAGTCTTCCTCTTTTTGTGCTGCCTTATAACTTTCCAAACTATCCTCTTTTCCAATGAGTCACACCACTGCATTACAAATATGAAAGTACCTGAGGAGTATTTCTTGGTTCCTGTTGGAGTTTGTGTTGTGACCAGAGAAGGTCCAGTCCCTAGAACAGTGAAACAGAACTCAAGTAACTGGAACTCTAAGGCAACCAGCAAAAAAATGAAGAAATAAAACTTTAAGTAAAAAATAAAATAAAAACACTTCTAAAAATGTTACGTTAAGTTAAGCTTGTCCTTTGTGTCTTAATTTGTCTTTAATTACTGTTTTTCAATATTAATATCAAGTCAATACAGAGTTTATGGTATAGTGTGCCATGGAGTATAGTCTTCGGTCTATTTTAATAGTATCTCTCAAGCAACAAGAAACTATATTTATCTAGTAGCTACCAATCCCCATAGGTGCCTGTTAACTGAGACTCTACTCTATATCTCCAGCTAGAATAATGAAGAGTTGGCAAACATCCATACAGTTCTTGGGCATCCTTATAAGGAAGGCACTTAAAACAGCAAACAAAGACAAAGGTCCAGGAACTTAGCATGAAGAACTTATTGTGAATCCAACTTTTCTTCATCTGAAGCTAGACTCAGTACTTGGCACTTATATCTCTACTTTGTTTCCCAAACAGCTAAGAACGGATTTTTCCTTAATTTTGGTTTCACTTCTATCTTTGGTTCTAATTTGGCTGAGTGCCTTAATTTCTGATTTGTTTGTATTTGTTGGCTAAAAGCACTTCTGCATTAAAATTTGCACCTGGAGATAACTGACCAGGGGACTGCGGCGAAGAGCCTTTCCCAGGCTCAAGACCTTGAGAATTCCTTTGCAGCAATACAGGCCTCTCTAAGCCATCAACTAAATTGCATTCAGATGACACATCTCTAAAATCAGACCCAGGAAACAGACCATCATCCCCATTCCCTTCAGGAACATCTACATGGACAGCATCCCTGTTCCCATCAGAGGAGTCAACTTGAACATGAACAACATTGTCATTCCCATCATCCAAAGTAACCTGATCATTAGGCACAATCCCAGGCTGACGTACAACACAAACCAAAACTAAAGTTGACCAAAAACTGATTTGTAACCCTTTTGGTACTACTGTTGGAGAGCCGTCCCTGGTCAAAGAGGTCCATGGTCAAGTGGTCCCTAGTCCAAAAAAAAGTTGGAAACCACTGATCTACAGGGAAGATCAAGACTTTACCCCTTCCTCGCCTCCTCCTCCTGCTGAGTTGATTCAGTGCAACCTAGTTTTGCACTTTGAACCCTGTTTGCAGGAACTGAAGGAAGCCAGGAATTGATAGAGATAGTGGTACATCTTAAAGCAGTGCTCTTAGGAACCCCCTCTTTGCCAAGTCTCTATTTCCTTCTTTTTCTTCCCCTTCCTCCATAATGAGGAGCATGTCAAATCTGAATTTTTCACATGCAAAGGATTTCTGAAATTAAGTATGTGTGTGAAGGCTGCAGAACCTTTTCGTATAATAACAATATTGATACTATTTCCATAAGTGATAATGGAATAGAGTGGATGATAGTAACATTGATCTGCCTAGATTCTGATCAAATTAATTTTAATTAATTCATCTTGTTTAGCATTAAATCCATCCAATCAATCCCATCCAATGAACATTCATTTCATTTATTCTATGGATTGAAACATATATAGTGCAAGTTGTTTCTAGGTTTCACATGTTCTGAACACCAGATGTCGCTCTTGTCCCAAGTTATAGAACAAAATTAAAAAGATAATTTTAATACCTTTTTTTTTTTACAATAATGAAGAAAAGGGGCTTCCACAAAAACATTGCAGGAAGAATTTTTCTTTTGGCTCTAATAACATAACATAACACCTAAATTTCAAAATAGTGACTGGACCAAAATGAAAACTATTCTGACAACTGCACCCTTCCAAGATTTTGTCAAAAGAAATGTATCTTGACATACATTTTAGATTATATATTACCCCTTGTCTCTTCTCGTCCTATATTACTTAACTCAACACATAACGAATCCAAGAATTTCATCTGGGCTAAGAACTAAATCTATTATATAAATGGGTTCACGTCATGTGATGTATACCTCAAACAAAGAAACCATACAACACAGAAACACAATACTTGCCAACAGAAATAGGCCTCAAGCAAGGTACGTTTGTAGCAAAGAAACTTTCCCCCCCCAACACCTAACAGGCCCCCAAAACAACGAGTAAAAATAAAACTACATTTCCCAGTATCCTCCGGGGCAGCCAATGACTCACCCAGCCTCTACATTCTGAACAACACGATTGGCTGCCAATAAGGGCGGATTTGCATAACTGCTGTAACCATAGCAATGCTGGCAAGAGCCATCCAAGGCTAGGATAGAATGCTGAGAGATTTCAGTTGGTGTTTGAGGGTTAAACTGCCAAAACCAAACTCTGAGGGAGCAATTCTCCAGCAAATTCCTACCCACACAACACAACACAACTTCCAATCACAACCCATCCCACCAACCTTACGGGACCCCGTACACACAACACCTACAAACACCACAAACAAAAACCATTCCTTCCTTCCACACAGACATAAACTGACCCAAAAGACAAGCCATGCCTTATAAAAATAACAGCATCGGATGACACACTCACAACGCTACATACATCAAACAAAAAAGGGCAGAACAAACGCCAGAACAGAAACACACTGCGCAGAGACACAGACAACAGGTCACTGCACGACGCACAGCTGAGAACCAAATTCAAAGAACTGCACGACAAGAAGAAGCGCGCAGCCAGGAACAACAAAGACGCAGAAATGCAACACAACAGCAGCGCGCAAGGAGCACAGAAAAACAATGTCGCAACACAGAAAACAAACTTCAAAAATGCCACAACCAATTCCACTGCCTAGCTTTCAGATACAACGCTGCAGAAGACTACAGCATGGCGCCAGAGGCCGACATTGGCACCCTAACGCACATCTGCACACACTGCAAAGCCCTGAAATACCCAGCAGAAACACCAGGAATGTGCTGCCTAGCCGGTAAAGTCTCTCTACCACCACTTGCCACTCCTCCACAACCACTACAGACTTTGCTGAGTGGAGACACTCCAGAATCAAAACACTTCCTCCGCTATATAAGACAATACAACTCATGCTTCCAGATGACATCATTTGGAGCACACATAGAAAGTGCGCAATTCATGCCTACATGACCCCACCAAGACCATAAGTAACATCATTTCCAACCCTTACATACTCAGACTTTCTCGCATCTCCTAAATAGGGCACAGCAACGCGTGCCGGGTACAGCTAGTCTATATATATAAAGGAAGAGTCATCATGGAAAGACCGTCCCAAACAGAGAAACCTTACAACACAGAAACACCAAACTTGCCAACAGAAATAGGCCTCAGACAAGGTACGTTTGTAGCAAAGAAACTCCCAAAAAAAAAACCTAAAAGGCCCCCAAAACAACGAGTAAAAAAATGACATTTCCCAGCATCCTCTGGGGCTGCCAATGACTCTCCCAGCCTCTACATTCTGACAACATGATTGGCTGCCAATAAGGGCGGATTTGCATAACTGGCCAGCCAACATGAACATTCCGACCCATAATAAACTGTCAGAGGAGGATAAGGCAAAGGGCTGAGGCACAAACACAAACACCCAATTCACTTCCCACAGAAAATTTACACCCCTACAAATCACAGACCACGCCCAAAATTGACAGTAAGGCTTCATTAACTTAATTTCACTGACTAGGCCTCACTTAACTTGATTTTCCCGACTAGCCAACAGCTCATTTGACCTTTTGTATGGCCTGAATTGACAGTAAGGCTTCATTAACTTGCTGTTCCTGACCAGGCCTCAGCTCATGGGACATTGTGTATGGCCTGAATTTACAGTAACCTACCTTGGCACACAGAGCCCCTATGACCCACGCTACATTCTACTACAGTTTGGAGGAGGGTGGACCATGGATTATGGGACTTGAAGTACCTCCATGGATAATGGGATTTGTAGTACTTCAAAACCCATCATTCCCCACAGACCAGTGTGTCCAAGAACCAAGACCGATAAAGACCAAACTTGGCAAACAATGCACCCCATGACCCACACTCCATCCGACTGCAGATTAGAGGAGGAAACACCATGGATAATGGGATTTCAAGTACCTCCACTCACTTCCAAAGTACCCCACCCACACACGCATCAACCTCTACATCAACACAGCAGACGGAAAGACAACATTGTATATCCACAAGCTATGCAGAACGCCAGCAACACCGCACAACAACAACTCCACAGGACTCCAACATCCCACCCACCAAAACAACCCACAACAACACAGCCATGACCCCAACAACACCATAACTAACAACAACTCCAACCCTTACATACTCAGACTTCCTCGCATCTCCAAAATAGGGCACAGCAACGCGTGCCGGGTACAGCTAGTTTTTAATATGGGAAGAACTCAGCAGACATCTGAAGAACAGGAAAGATCTTATATTCTGAAATACACACCTAATATTTTGAATTATGTTAACATATCTTTAGCTGTTCAGGTAAGCAGAACTTAGAAAGTGATGTTAAAGAAGTGCTGAATTCCGGGAGGATTGTGCTCTGGAATCCAGAGCATCTTGCTGTAATTGCTTAGTCACCGATGGCTATAGCAGGACATTTCTGTATTAGTTTAATAATTTGGTATAGGATAATTCTGACTGTTGGCAGCATTCCCAGTAGGTAGATCAACAAATCACTTTAGCCATATCCACTGCTCAAAGCTCCTTTTGAAATTTCTCTGATTTTGGAAAAACAAAGTGTCTGCTGAAGTCCATCCTCTTTTGCACATGCAGGCAGTCCCCAAGTTACAAACAAGATAGGTTCTGTAGGTTTGTTCTTAAGATGAATTTGTCTGTAAGTCAGAACAGCTACATTTCTTAAGTGTAACTCCAGTCAAAAATATCTATCTATCTATCTATTGACCTTAACATATCTCCAGCAGCCAGTGGCGTCACTCCACTTTGCCGTGGGGCATGGGGAATTGGGCGTCCCATGCCCTACATCTCCTTGATCCAAGGGAGGGTGAACACATGGGGGAAAGCTGAACACAGTTTCCCCTCATAGACTGTATAGGAATATGGGAACTCTTCCACGTTGCCTTGCTGGCAGCATGCACCAGCTCCACCCTACTTCACCTACAGAGCCAGCACAGCATCATGTATTGGAAGCCGGCCAGTTCCATGAGTGACCTGAGCTAAAATCGGCGCATGACGCCAATTTTAACCCAATATGATGAGGTCATATCTATCTGTTTATATTAATTTTGAGTAGCATTGGGATGGGTTGGTACCCCTGTAGTGTTTGTTTTGCTGTCTGTGCCACTGTCAGAAGATTCCACATCACTTTCTGTCCCTGTGACAATTGGATTTTGAAAAATTTGGCTTGTTGTGGAAACAAGGATTACTGAGAAAGCTTGAATAGAGACACCATTCTTTCAGGCGATAATTTCCTTTCCTAGGGGTAGATTTTTCTACTTTCTGGTATCTCACTCTTGTTCTTGAGTCATTTGTAAGTTGGATGTTTATAATTTGGGGACTGTGTGCACTTCCACGGATGTTGCTTAGGTTAAATGACAATGATACATGCGATCTTGATGTCCACTAGGAAAGGGCTGCCTTGGAGTGTGATGGAGTTCCTTTCTTTTGAGATTTTAAAACCAAAACTTGTGTGCCCCCCAAGCTGTCTTGTCTGCTCTCTTTCTGCCCCAAAAAGGGTGTATGTGTGTGAACTGCCTTTTCTATAAGCTGCCAGAAGTGTCAATTCACATTTTAAATAGGTCGCAGCCCCACCATCTGCACTACTTAACACAAAACCATTGTTTTTCAAAAGCAGAAATTGACTTCTAACTTCTAAGGTTCTATTTTTGGTTTGGTTTGGTTTGCATACTTTGGCAGTCTGTGTGCCCTCTGAGTATTCTTGAGGGCAAAATTGGCCCTTTGGCGCACCACAAATGTCCGTCTCTGCTATAAATGTTTTTTCTATTTCTTTATTTTTTTGTTATTGTGTATTAATGGATCTATTTTGAAACCAAGTATTTTGTTTTCTATGGCTCAGCATAACCTAACACATCAATTAGAATTGGGAAAAAACCAGAGCAGGAAGATTATCTCCAGTCATTTCCAGAAATTATATTATATCAGATTTCTGTCAAGGATTTAAACAAAAGATAGGAATCTTCCCCCAATATGCCTACAGTTCACAGGAAAAAATCAACATGTTAAGCAGCGATATAGGGCCACTTGTATTCAGACCAATCTCCATCATTGGATGAAATAGGCCCATTACAGAAACCTGCAATTTAGTATGACTACTTTTCTAGGTAATACATTTTTAGAGGAAATGAATCCACATCTTGGATAGAATTCCATTATTGGTGAATTAAAAGACTCTTCAAAAATATTGAAAGCTGCAAGGAATCAACTGACTTCTAACTGCAACAGCAGAATATCTGTAACAAAATACATTTCAAGCATGGTGTGTGTGTGTCTTTGTGTTTACATGGATATGTGTGCATGCCGGGCACATACACATAAAAGCAAGCATCCAGGGAGGTGTTTGGCGCATGTTCCCGAATTCCTCTTTTCATGCCCGGATTAACACCTTTTTGCACCCTAGGCCACACTTTGGAATTACGACCCCTTTAAGCCAACCTCTACTGCACCGCACCCCCCCCCCATCCTTTCATCTGCTCATCTCCCTTAGGGCCCCGCATCCAGCTCTCCCGGTGTGGCCCCACTAGGTCCGCCACAAGAGTTTCCCTCTCAGCAGGCACTATGGATGCAGGCATGGGGGGAGGAGCCTCCTCCCCAATGCCGGGGCTTGAGACACTTGGCTCCTACCCGGTATCGGGGATTGTGCATGCGTTGTAGTCAGCAGCTGTACCGATGCCGTGCTTCTCCCCGATACCGGGGCTTGTCGCTTTGGGCTTCTCTCCTGTACTGGGGTTTGTACATGCGCCGTAGTCGGCAGTTGCGCTTCTCTCTCCAGTAAGTAGGAGTCTCCTCCTTATGTTGGAGGAGGAATATCAGCTTTCATGGTGTTAGGGCATGTGCAGACTGCGCAATGGAGTTTCCTGTACTTGCACTGAAGAAGCCAACAAGTGGATGCTGTCGGCATCAAGGGAGTTAATTGTTCCTCCTGTCGACGCCAGTGTCGAGAGCCCCTGCGCATACGCCGTTTGCGCAACAATAGCAGAGGCAGGAGTTGGTATTCAGGAAGGGGCAGGGGCGGCACCTAAAAGGAGGGCCTTCGGTATCCTTCCTTCCTCATCTCCATGCGTGTTGCGTTTTTATTTGTTTCAACGTTTTAAAAAAAATTTGGTCCATGGTCTGCGCCCCCCCTCAGCTTGGACCCCTAGACCATGGCGTAGGTTGACCTTATGGGTAATCCTGACCTGCCTCTTTTGTCTCCCATTGGTTTTATTTAAATTTGATATGCTAAGAAATAAGCTGTAGAGGGCAGTTACTGTAAAAGATAATAAGGAAAAGATCATCTCAGTGAAGAAAAGATCATATCAGATGTCCTAGGCTAAATAGGTTCAGGGATTTTTAAAAGGGGGGGGATTGGTCCTGGCAGAAGAGATTTTCGGGAGATCTCTTTTAAGAATGTAAAAATAGAAGTTAAGAAGGTTCCTACCTTCAATTAGGTATTCTTTGTATATATAGGACTACAATTCCTATTATTCTCCTGTCAATATGGCCAAAAGACACTTGCATTCACGTTATATTCGTTATATGCTTTCAGAACACTTGGAAATAATCTACTCAAAGCAAAACAAACATGTTTCACTATAGCTGTGGGAGTTCCAGTAACGTCATCTGCTCTGTCTGTCTCTATTATGTTTAATTTCACATATTTGTTTTAGTACTGTGATTTCAATTGTTGCAGGCTGCTGTGATTGGTGTCCATGCATTCAAGGGAGTAGTAGACAGAATCCATAATTAAATACAATAATAAAACAGCAGAAAGATTTGTGTTTGGACTGATCTCTTCACACTCTTGCATTGATCCCTCTACACATCCTAAATGTTAGCTCAGCAGACTGTGAATGGATTGCTCCAGTGGTTGTCCAGTGAGACTGAGGCTAGATCTACACTGTCCTATATCCCAGGACCTGATCCCATGTTATCTGCTTTGAACAGGATTATATGACAGATAATTCTGAGATAAGAGGATATAAGAGATATAAGGCAATGTAGATCCAGCTGGATCATCTGTCCTTCACTAGATCTTGCGGAAATTATCATTTGCACTAAAGCTCCCAGCATCCCCTGCCAGCATGGCCACATGTGGACTAGGAGGGGTCTATGGGAGTTGTAATCCAAAAAATAACCCATTCAAGCTCTTAACATGAAATAACATTTCCTGTATTTAAACTGTTCTCTTCCACCTTGTAGCCCCATTTCTTAAGGTTAGCTCTGCATTTCGTGGTGCCAGAGCGCAGTCTGTTCAGCGTCTTCCACATCGCCCAGTTTTCTGTGTGCCCAGGAGTCTCTCATTTGGTATGAGCCATTGATTGAGATTCTGGCTTTTAGCCTGCCACTTTTGGACTCTCGTTTGCTGAGGTGTTCCAGCGAGTGTCTCTGTAGATCTTAGAAAACTATTTCTTGATTTAAGTCGTTGGCGTGCTGGCTAATACCCAAACAGGGGATGGGCCGAAGATGGCACTTCCTTGGTCCTTTCACTATTGGTTGCTACTTCCCGGAGACATGCAAGTGTGGAGAAGAGCAAACCACAGACTACCTACTACAATGCAAGCTGAGCCCTGCTACATGCACAATGGAGGATCTTCTTATGGCAACACCAGAGGCACTCCAAGTGGCCAGTTACTGGTCAAAGGACATTTAATAGAATACCAAGTCTGTAAACTTTGTGTTTTGTTTGATTGTTTTTTTTAATGAAATACAACTGTTTGGTTCGTTCCTGTTCTCTTCAGCATGCCTCTGCTTCCTTTGGGCTCTGGATCAATTTTTGATTTTCCTCATTAACAATTATATGTTTTTCCAAAAGTTTCATGTCTTCTTAACTTTTGGAGGACGCTGTTCTCTCCTGTTGGCTCTTTTTAATTCCAAAGTAGAAATGTGAATGGCATATGGTGAAATGAGGGAGATTTTTCTCATATGTATTTATTTTATTTTATTTACTGTATTTTTCCCTGTTCTATCTCACCCTGAAGGGGACTCAGAGCAGCTTCCAGATTGGCAATAATTAAATGCCACACAAACATAAACATACAAATACAATATACACCATATATTAAAATCAGTATAAATTAAAAAATCAAAGCAAATGCCATTCATATCTCTACTTTGGAACTAAGGACTTCATCACAATTAATGAGCCCTGGGGCTGCAATGGGTGAAACCCTTGTGCCGGCAGGACTGAAGACCGACAGGTCGGAGATGAGCTCCGTCTGTCAGCTCCAGCTCCCCATGAGAGGACATGAGAGTAGCCTCCCACAAGGATGGTAAAACATCAAAACATCCAGACGTCCCCTGGGCAATGTCCTTGCAGACAGCCAATTTTCTCACACCGGAAGCAACTTGCAGTCTCTCAAGTCGCTTCTGACACGGAAAAAAAATCACACTCAATAAAATCAGTGTTTCTACACACTTAAGAAACAGCTATTGACAGAGCCCAGCACATGATACAAGCTTGTACAGTGGGTTCCAGGTATTTTGCCATTTCTAAAGTGTAGTTTTTTCCCCTATGCTTCCTAATTCGATTGGCAATCAACTTCTTTTTCAATTCCCTGTGTAAAGATATGTAAAATCAGCCAATTTACCATGTCATGGGAATTCCTCCTTGTCCATTTGTAAACATTTTTTTGAAAACATAACGATGACATCATCATGGAGGAAGGAACGAAGGTGCTTGCCATAGATGCAGGCAAAATGTCTGGAGAGAATGAAAAGAAAGTGGAAAGATGGAAACCATGTAATGGGGGTAGAAAAATCATCTGTTTAATGTCAAAACATGGCGTTGCAAAGCTTAAGGGAAAAACAATTATCCCAAACACTTTACTTATTCCTTGGGATGAAGTCCTAAAACAGCAGATAGGAAATTCTGCTGCTCTCTCCATTCACGATTCATAGACTCGATGTCTCTTCACCTCCCTGGTTCTGTTCATCAGGAAGGTGAGAGAATCAGAAAAAAATCATAATATGGTTACAGCTCAACATGAACAATAGGGTAGCCATGAAAAGATCTCCGCACTACCTTTTCTTTAGGTAAAGGTAAAGGTTTTCCCCTGACATTGTCCAGTTGTGTGCAACTCTGGGGGTTGGTGCTCATCTCCATTTCTAAGCCGAAGGGCGTTGTCCGTAGACACCTCAAAGGTCATGTGGCCAGCATGACTGCATGGAGCACCTTTTCTTTATGAGAGCCGTACAATAGGGATAGGCAGGCAGTTTAAACAGAAAGCTTTTTGGAAGAAAGGTTTGAAGTGAGCAGGAGGAGGAAAATCTTCATCCAAACATTTCCCCCCAATACTGTACATGTTTGCATCCATTTTCTGTTAGGAGAACCAACATTTTACATTAAAAGGTGTCATGATGCAGGGCAGAACAAAGAGCAAAATGACTGGCAGGAAACTCACAGCCAAGACTATGTGAAAAGAATTTCAGTTTGGCACTGCCTATTCTAGGTCTTCACTGGGTTAAACCCTTGTGCCAGCAGGACTGTTGACAGAAAGATCAGTGGTTCAAATCCAGGAAGTGGGGTGAGCTCCCGTCTGTCAGCTCCAGCTGTTTATGGAAGGACATGAGAGAAGCCTCCCACAGAATGGTAAATCATCCAGGTGTCCCCTGGGCAAAGTCCTTGCAGACAGCCAATTCTCTCACACCAGAAGCGACCTGCAGTTTCTCAAGTCACTTCTGATACCAAAAAAAATGCCTCTGTAGTGACCCTTTGACACCACACATAACTCACACATATCATGATGAGATTTTCATAAGTGGCCACATGTTTCCTCCAGGCAAACTTGCCTTGTTGTGAGAAGGAGATTCACATTTTCAATACTTTATAATATTTTTGGCCATACAACTGTGCCTTCTCCCCCCCCCCCCTTTTATGCATGTGAATAAACATATTTTCTGTTAAGCAGAGATGCACAACTACAGATATGATATGCAAGAATCTGTACACATGAACCACACTAATTCCATCCACCATTGATTCCTACCAACAACTCAGTGCTGCATACCGCAAAGTTCATATTTTCTGTGAAATCTCTGTGTAAAAGGCAAATTACACCATGTAGACATCTAAATGAGGTCTTGGGAATGTGAAGAGACTACTACTACCAAAGTATTTCTTTGCAAATCAGAACTGGAAAAAGAAATGCTTTGAGCAAAACGGTGGTTATGGTTAGCAGAATAACCCACTGTTGGGACATAAACATATGTTGATATAGAACACATCTTATTCTTGGAGGCAGCTGTTTCTTTTCATAGAATTAGTTTCGGGACAATGTTCTATTTCCATGGCAGACAATAATTTATATGTAAGTTAACTTGACATTGCTCCATGATCAGTAGGACCTTACTATAATAATGCAGGAAGAATAATCATCATAATAATCATACAGGAAACGTTTCGGAGGCAGCTTGGAGATTTCTATAGACCAAACTGATTAGTGTGGCACTATGATTTAATTATTTGGTAAATATTGATTAATTTGCACAACGGTGCAGGAAATCATATATCTGTTAAGAGGGTTCAAGTCCAATGCATTTAAAATGTTTTTCATTACTTTAGCATAATAAGAAACAATCAAATATAATTAGAGAGAACAGAACTTTCTCTCTCTCTCTCTCTCTCTCTCTCTCTCTCTCTCTCTCTCTCTCTCTCTCTCTCTAGTAACCTGTTTGGTGCTATGATTATAGACAATTGCAAACCAATTTCTCCATTGTTGACTGCAGTTCTTTGAGGTATTATATCTTTCCAGAATGAACTCTGCTGAATTGGTCCCTATCAAAAAGGTAAAGGTTTTCCCCTGACATTAAGTCCAGTTGTGTCGGACTCTGCGGGTTGGTGCTCATCTCCATTTCTAAGCTGAAGATCCAGCGTTGTCCGTAGACACCTCCAAGTTCATGTGGCCGGCATGACTGTATGGAGCGTCATTACCTTCCCGCTAGAGCAGTACCTATTGATCTACTCACATTTGCATGTTTTCGGACTGCTAGGTTGGCAGAAGCTGGGGCTAACAGCGGGAGCTCACGCCGTTCCCCGGATTCAAACCTGCTCCTTTTGGGTCATCAAGTTCAGCAGCTCAGCACTTTAACCCACTGTGCCACCGGGAGCTCCTGGCCCCCATTACTCCATCTAAAATGGCTACCTGAAACCTTCTGAATCCCAACATTATGGGGGCTGTAGCTCTGGACTTACCTCCCCAGCATCACCACCACCACTTAATCCATGCTGTGCCCAAACTATGGGGTTGCTCTGGAGTTTCAGCTGTCAAGGGAGGGAGGAGGGGGAGATGAGGAAATCCATCCTCCACTCTCCCTCATTTCCCAGTACTCCCCATCACCCTGGCTGACGTCAGGACAAACAAAGGGGAGCAGGTCGTTCCTGTGTTATAGCCAGAGACTGCCATGGCATGGGGGGCAGCAGGTGGGAGGGGACTGCCATCCCATGTCCGTGAGTTTCACAAGATCAGGATACATAGAATGGCAGTGGCCAGTTCCATTTTAGAACCAGCCAAACTGTTCCCAAATTCTGGGTCAGAATTTGGTCTTTCCCCTGATTTTCAGTAACATGGGAAAAGTTTTGCCCCTCATTACTGTGACATAGGGGCCGCCATGGGACTGAACCTAAATGGTCAATAAAGATGGTCAATATACAGTCAAACTGTAAACCAGTATGCCACACTGGTTACCCCAACACACAGTATCAAACAAATCTCTTAAAGTATTATTATGAAGACAGAAATGGAAAAGAAATACCTGTAGGTTGATGACAGGGAAAAGAGGTCAGGACTCATTTGTCTTCAATGGTGTTATAGAGGATGAAATGTCAGCACATATAGCTTGTCATGCACATAATTTACCATACAACTATTACAGGTATGGAAGCCCAGTGCTATTTTTCATGGAGTCAAGTGGTACAGAACATACATGTCAGGTCTCTACTTCCTTCCAAAAAATGCTGCATTCGTAGAGCTCAGAAGGTGCTATATTTCAGCATTGATGTTGCAGCCAATGTAGGACACAAATACAATGGCCCTGCTATATCCATGGGCTGACCATCTGTGGATCCAACCAATTGTAGATTCAAAGCAGAGGAGGTAGCAAACCCAGGCTGCCAAATATGCATTCTTCAGGCTCCTCTCCCTCCAAGGAGCCCATCAGACAAGACAAAAGCTGGTGAACAAATGGCTGTCTACCACCAACAAGACAAAAGCAGACAGCTGGCATGATCTTCCAAAACAGGGGAGCCTGAAGAATGCCTGCCCGGCAGATGGGGCTTGCTACCACCTCTGCTACTTCCTTGTGATGTTTTATTAATAGGGACTCCAGAATCTCTGTATTGTGGTATATACACAGGGTCATGGAGCCAAGCATTTGCACATATTGACCCTGACGAAATCAAGGCCCTTGTATTAGAAATAGTACAACAATCACCCCACTCTGATCATATCAAGAGATTAAAAGAGAGAGAAACAGCCTGGATTTTAAAAATGGGCACTGAGATTTATGGCGGATTGAATGACCATCTTTCTTTAAACGCTATACTTGGAAAGTAACACAGCTGACATCAATATGTCATGTTTTCCTTTAAATGAGTTACATCTCTCACACCTATTCACCATTCCCCCACTGGATGGCATCAGCGGATCTCCCCAAGACTGGAATTCTACTATTGATGGTAACTATATGGCAACCATCGATTCCTGAACCGTATGAGTGCGCGTTATTCCACTGTGAATTATAGAATGCTTTTCTATTTCTCAATTTTAAGATAAATCCCCAGTGGGTTAGAGGAAATTTCTACTAGCGAGCCCTGAAAGAAATATTTCGAAACGACCGGAACGCCAGGCACCGGCACAGCGCTACTGTCGTCGGCTTGGGGCGGCTCCGCCCCTCCCTTCCCCGCTTGGGAGGCTCTTCGCGACCTTTGCGGCTCTGGCTCTTCATTGCTGGCTAGTCGCGACGAGCGTGACTCTTCCCCACAGACTACGCTGAGTACTATTGCAAGTCTAATTTGACTCTAATTTGACTGTATTCTCTTGGACTACTTAGGCAATTGCCAGTGATTTATGTTTGTTTTGCCATTGTGCCTTAGTACTTGCATGTACTACTTCTCCCAAACAGGGAACATAGATATGCCATTAGGCTATTATTCATTGTGATGTACTACTGCTTACTTATGAACAATTGAATAGTGTATTAAGACACAAGATATATGATATTTGTTTTCACTTTATTGTCAGCTTGCTATATGCCAAATGCAAATATGAGTTATTGATTGAATGATATTCAATACGTGTATTGTGTTTTTCTTGATGTAGTGGAGGAGCCCCCAGTGGCACAGTGGGTTAAATTGCTGAGTTGCTGAACTTGCTGCCCGAAAAGCTGGCAGTTCGAATTTGGTGAGCAGGGTGAGCTCCCGCTGTTAGCCCCAGCTTCTGCCAACCTCACAGTTTGAAAACATGAAAATGTGAGTAGATCAATAGGTACCACTTCGGTGGGAAGGTAACAGCGCTCCATGCAGTCATGCGAACCACATAACCTTGGAGGCATCTGTGGACAATGCTTGCTCTTCGGCTTAGAAATGAAGATGAGCACCACCACCCAGATTCAGGCACGACTAGACTTAATGTCAAGGGGAAACCTTTACTTTTTTTAACCTTTACCTGATGTAGGGTAGTATGTAGGCTTGCCAGAGTGAAAACGAGCGAAAGCTCAATGTCCTTTACTGGCTGCTGAAATTATGTCATCTATGGCATAGATTCTATGCAACCATTAAAAATAAACGAGTCTACTCTAATTTTCACTTTGGCAAAGCCCAGCCACAGATTTGTCCACCTGTGATCAACTTATATAAAACGAAATATCGCCAAAACACCTTATGCCTTCCAAGTTCACTCTTCCAAAGGGAACCAAACCCACCTAAGCATTTCTCACTACTCGGGGAAATAGGGCAACCAATAGTCTTTTGGCTTTATAAGAAGCAGGATCAATGTATACATGTTTCTATGCATCCATTAACAAGAACATCAAATATGCAAAAATAGTATATTGAAGCATCTGTTCTAAATAGGTCAGTGGAATAATTTCATTTAAAAGAGTCCTAATGAGCTGCCAGAGAGAATTCATTCTCTTTTGAAGGTTTCCTAGGGTGATCTGATTCTGCTGACCCTACCTTCAACTTCAACCCCTGCTATCAACTTCAGAAGGATTGCATCAGAGCAAACTCATTGGTTTTTACAACTTGAAGGTAGACCACGGTTACCTAGCAACTAGGAAGTGTGTGTGGCATGTACAATTAACTCTTTTAAGTGTGGTACACAAAGAACAGCCATGCGATTTTAGAATCACTTGCCAGCTCCGACATGAATCAGTTTGCTAGAAAAAGCTGACCTGGTTTTGTCATAATTGAGAGACAGGCGGCCCATCAGCAAACCTGGCTTTCAAAAACCTAAAGACTTTCTGGAAGGATGCATTAACAGGGGGTCTCTTAGAGAGCCGGGATCGGCTTGCTCTCTTGAAGTGACATCTGTCATATTGCATTATGTCATATTGTCAAGAAATTGTGCTGAAAACTGCAGAGGTGAAATGATCTCCCTGTTAAACACATCATGACACTTTACATTTTCAGGTCTTGATAACACTTTGAGTAAAGGAAATGGCCACGGGGTATTTTAGGTGGATGTGCAGAACAGTGAGTAGAAAGTAGGACATTTTCGTCATGCATGTAAGAGTCATTGAGTTATTCCAAGCACTGAGAGGCGCTTTCCCAAAATGGTTGTTACTGTGTGCTTCTGTTTTGCAGAGCTTAGAAAATGGAGACTACAGCTCCCAGAATCCCCCAGCCAGGTTGGCCACAACCTACCTTTTAAAAAGGTAGGATTCTCAAAAACTGAATTATTTTCTTGCATTGCTTTTCAAAGCATCACGATGTGTTTTGAGTTCAAACCTCCGGTGGTCCGCAAAAAGGCCTTACTGGTACATTATTTAAACTTATGTTTATTCATATCATGATCTGATCACCATGCTCATTATATCCCACATTAATGGGGTTATTGGGATAACAATACAAAAGGTTTGCTAGGGTAGACCCTCTTCCACCCCGTCTCTGCCCCCCCCCCCCCCCGAATCAAAATCCTGGCTACGGCCCTGCTTCCTAGGCAATAAGTCCCTTTACGTCAGTGTTTCTCAACCTTCCAAATGCCACGACCCCTTAATACAGTTCCTCATGTTGTGGTGACCCCCAACCATAAAATTATTTTTGTTGGTACTTTTGCTACTGTTATGAATTGTATTGTAAATATCCGATATGCAGAATATATTTTCATTAACTGGATCAAATTTGGCACAAATACCTAATACGCCCAAATTTGAATACTGGTGGGGTTGGGGGAGGGATTGATTTTCTCAATAAACAACTAGTAACTAGCGCTACACTGTGCTACGTATATACTACCAACAAGTAGGGAAAGAGAATTGGGAACGAATCACCAAGTCTCAAGAACAAAAAACAATATATCATATATCTCAAATGAGATTGATTTTGTCATTTGGAAGTTGTATTTGCTGGGATTTATAGTTCACCAACAATCAAAGAGCATTATGAACTCCACCAACAATAGACTTGCGCCAACCTTGGCACACAGGAAGTGTTTGGTGTGCATTGACCTTGAGTTTTGGAGTTGTAGTACACCTACATCTAGAGAGCACTGTGGACTCAAACAATGATGGATCTGGATCAAACTTGGCACAAATACTCAATATGTCAAAACGTGAACATTGGTAGAGTTTGGAGAAAATAGATCTTGACATTTGGGAGTTGTACTTGCTGGGATTTATAGTTCACCTACAATCAAAGAGCATTCTGAAACCCACCAATGATAGAATTGGGCCAAACTTTCCACACAGAATCCCCAAGCCTTGAAGGGACTCGCTGGCACGAGCCTGCCTCCAACCTCACACTCTCTCACTCATCCACACATGCACACCACACTGCTTTTGGTGAGAGGATTCATCATCTGTTTCCAAAAAGGAAGAGAAGGACAGACAGAGAGATATTCAACCTTCTCTGCCAGAGGAGTTCCTAAGACCATCAGAAATAAATGTTTTCTTATGGTCTTTGGCGACCCCTCTGAAACCCCGTTGCGATCCCCCCAAGGGTCCTGACCCCCAGGTTGAGAAACACTGCTTTACATGCAACAGAATTTGAACAGCAGCCATGTATAGGATTGACCATCCTTCCTGAATAATCATCTCCTTCTTCAATAATCATTTCCTCTCTATTTAAAACATACTTTCCAATATCCTTTTTTTCATTTTGCATTACCTGCACACTTTATACATGACGAATACGTATTATAGAATTATGTTGCTACCCTTTTCAAGTCTTGTGACATCTCTTACGTGATTTTTACTTTTGCTGTGGGTCATCTAAAATAATCAATGATGTATTCTCTGGCATTCTCCAAGGTCACCAGGGAAATCTCCTCTGCCTAGCTATGCAACCAGACATTTAAATATCAGGATACAGAAGTAGTTTATGAGGATCATCCATTTTCCTCTCTCCTCCCGCACAGCATTCCACAGAGATGTGAAAAATAATAAGAATAAGAATGTAGTGATCTATATATTTGCTTTTTCTAGATAATACTTGCCTCAAACATGCTAATGTTTGATTAATGTGCATTTTCTTTTGACACCTCAGCTGAAACATTATGCCTGAAATGAACAGATGGAGCATTAAATTGAATGATAACAGGGAAGACTTAGAGGGCTTTGAACAAGGGGGGAAAGGGAGAGAATGAAAGCTATGCATTTTTATCCATTAGAGAAGGCATGTGATTTCTCTCCTCTGTTCTCAGAAAGGACATTGCTGTGTTTCAGGATCTGCCACTGTGTTCGATAGAACCTTTTTAATTAGTCAATTTGGACCAAAGTGCATGTCTAAAACCTCAGATCGTTGCCTTCTTCTGGAGTGCGATGGTCTAATCTCAGAGAATTATGGTTGTGCGGTGTAGCCAGTTACTGTGCCATCCTGTCACCTACAGTCCATTCAAACTTGACTAATGATAACAGAACAGAATGCACGACTAGGGACCCATTCACACTACACAATTATAGTGCTATTATTCCAGTTCCAGATTTGTAGTTTGGTGAGCCATTAGAAGACTTGCTGAATATTTCAGAATATTGCAATATAAGAAGAGCCTTGCCAGATTACAAAAAGGTCTATCTGGGTCCCATTCACATTACAGAATTAACAATGTGATTATTGCTGAGATATGTAAATAGCCTTCTCTTACCTGCCAATCATAGGATACCATCGTATGGAACTCAGCAGTTAAAGTGGAATAATAGTATTCACCTGGTGCTGAAGAGTAATCACATTTGTCACACTGTAAATATCCATGGGAGTATCCTGACCATTAAAAAAAATCCTCTATCAAGACATATGAGCCTAAGGTCTATTAAATCCAAATGTTACTCAATGTAGTTCAATAGAGTTAAACTGTATTATATGGATCTACACCAGGGGTGGGCAAACTCCGGCCCTCCTAAGGGCCCCGGCAGGCAGGCAGGCTCGCTCGCCACTCGCCCCGCCCGCTTGCCCCGCCTGCCGCTCGCCTCGCCCCGCCCGCTCACCACTCGCCTTGCCCTCTCACCTGCGCTCGCCCTCCCCTACCTGGCCTTGCTGTCGCAAGAGGGTGCGCAGGCGCGCGGGTGAGAGGCCAAGGCAAGCAGCGAGTGGGCGGGGTGAGGCGAGCGCTGGGGCAAGGCAAGCGCCGGGGCAAGCGAGCGGCAAGCAGGCGGGGCGAGAGGGCGAGGCAAGCAGGCAAGCAGAGCGACCGACGGAGAGGGAGGGAGGGGAGATAAGAGGAGAAGGCCAGGGAGGGAGCGAGCGAGCGAGCAAGCGCCGCTGCCGCCGCCGAGCATCCTTAATAAGTGAACTATACATCCCAGCAACTCCAACTCCCAAATGTCTATTTTCCCCAAATTTCCCCAGTGTTCACATTTGAGCATATTGAGGATTCGTGCCAAGTTTGGTCCTGAGTTTCCCATCCTTTCAATGGGTTTTGATCTCTTCCTTTTCCGTCACAAATCTCAAAGGCTCGCTGTCAGGAGGTTTTTAGAAAAGTGGGAACAGGAAGTCATCGAGAGGGAAGGGACCCCAGGGCCATCCAGCCCAACCCCCAGGGATACACAATCAAAGCACCCCCGACTGATGGCCTTCAAGCCTCTGCATAAAACTCTCCAGAGAAGGGAGCATTATTTTATTTTAGTGGTTTTTATTATTATTGTATAATAATTTTATAATAATATAATAATAATATAATAAATAATATAATATAATGTTATATTATATTATAATTTCAATATATTATAATGTCTATATATATACTATAATATAATAATTATGATATTAATACTAATAATATATGAATATTTCTTGATATATTAATATGTTAATATTAATGATGTGTAATATATAGTAAATATAGTAAGTGAATACATAAATAAATTATGTAGATTAGCATGTAGTTCCGCCTTTAGGTGCGGCCCTCCATAATATTTTTTGGCTCTCATGTGGCCCCTTGGAAAAAATAATTGCCCACCCCTGATCTACACTGACCATATAATGAAGTTCAAACTTCATGATTTGGCAGCAGGCCTGTAGCCAAAAAAAAGGGGGGGGGTCAAAACATTTGTTTAGCAAATCATGAGAATAGATCCATAACTCAAACAATTTAAATTATATTATGTTCTATATTTTGATATAGACTTAATTAAATCAGATTTCTATTTTAGTTACAAATTTTCAAGTATTTAAAAAATACTAAAATTGACTCTTAATTGGTAACTTATGGTTACAAAAGAATGTAATGACGTCTGTTGGGAGAGATGGCTTAAAACATCCCATCAACAATTCTTGTGTTGCACGAGTGATGTGCGGATGTGCATTGTCACGAAGGAGACAGGCTCCCACCATCAGCATCCCACAAAGTGCGTTTTGGATAGCTCTGCGAAGTTTCTTCATGGTCTCACAATATATTCCGTACCCATTTTATCACATGCTGTCTTGACATTATGTCCTCTCCATAAACTGAAACGATTTTGTGATGAATAGCAGCAGCATTCATGCCCTTAGCATTTAGGTAGCATATTACAGCGCAAACGTCTTACTTGGAGGTAAACAGAATGGGGATGCTCATTTCTGACCTTCACCACAACGACAGTTTATGAGCTACTGACGACTAGTACTGCTCGTTCACTTCCGCTGACTTCCGACTACATGACAGTGATGCAAACTTCCCCAGAGAAAATACCCAGTGAGAGCTACATGCTTTGTAACCTTACTTCCCGGATAACTCTTGTAGTCTGTGTAGGATTAAAATGTTAATAATATATATGATATACATGCTTTGAAATATGAAGTAATTATTCATATGACTGATTATGGCAAAAATGTATCATCTTGGAAGCTAAGCAGGGTCAGCCTTTGTTATTACTTGGGTGAGACACCATAAGTAGTGCTATTATTCCACTATAAAGGGCAAGGGGGATAACCCAAGCCATGTCAGGTTCCTGTGCTGACAGATGGCGCTGTGTAGACCATAACTAGTTCATGTTTTCTTTCCCAGATATAGCTCTAACAAGGCCTTGCCAATCCTTGCATACTAATTCAATGGTATCTGTGCAGTATGGTGAAGGATTAGCAGTGCTAGCACCATAGTTGAAATGCTAGATTGTGGAAGGATTGTTGTAGAAAAATCTAGTGCAAATCTATCCTTAATCCTACATTCCCCCACAGTGGAAAGCAGCTCTCTTAATTTATCACAATGGGAACTCTATGGGTTGCACACACACACCACCAACAACAAAAATTAGTTGTTTTTGAAAGATCATTGGGCTTTAATTGTGGTGCTATACACATTTCACCGCAACTAATTCACAAGTGTGGGCTGATTAAAAATAAGATCCAGTTAGCAAATGTAGGGAAGTGCTTAAAACCCAAGCATTTCCTTTGCTGCTGTCTGTAAAAACCACATGAAGGCAGAATTAATGGACCTAGAAGGAGGAAAATGACATCTTTTATATTATATTGCAGTCTGCAGACTGTGTCTGTACTTATTAGTGTTTTATATCAGCCACTGACCTTGTCCTTGGTACTAGCAATCTCAACCTTTTTTGCGGGCCAAATCCTTTTCTTATTCTGTTAGACCAAGTCTTGAAAAATAGCTAAAGTGTGATAGATTGGTCCTGACAGTGGTTCCCAGCAGCCTGGCTGACAGCCCTTACAGCTCTCTGCGTTCCTGCCTTCCTTGGTGCCTTCATTGTCTTTGAGAAAGGAGACTGTAATAGAATGAAATCCCCCAGCAATCAAATTTACAGTGCATTCTCAAAGGGACATTTCCTCCGCAAATTTCATTTGTTTTCTTTTCACCCAATGTCTTCAGTTATATCTTTTCATATTAGAAATGCCCTCTTTTGTCAGCTTGGGCCCCTAAATTCAAAAGCTGTTTTACAAGGCCTTTTGGAGAGATGCCGCATTAGCCTAATTCTACAATTTAATTGAGCCAGCGTGCCTGTTAATGAATTGCTTCCTGTTCGTGTCATGTCTTTATAACTGAATTAGGAAGAAAATCCTTTTAAGTTACGGCTACACAGATATTTGGCAGAGAGGCTTGCTTTGTGCATTTAACAAAATATGTATAGTACTGTTTTCTCCCTTTTCTCTTCCCCCCAGCTTGCATGAAATGACTACCTTAGAAATTCTTGCTGCCCAATCAAAAAAATTCCAAAGTACATGAAAGGGGGAGTGTAACTTGATACTATATGCTGAATTGTAGCTACATTGAATGACATGTTTGAAACAGAGCTTGGTAGTTTTATGCTTTTGGACCAGGCATGGGAAAACTTTGGCCCTTCAGGTGTTTTGAACTTCAACTCCCACAATTCCTAACAGCCTCAGGCCCCTTCCTTTTCCCCCTCAGCCGCTTAAGCACTCTCAGAATTTTCCTCCAACACCACCGTTCAAAAGTGTCTATCTTCCTTTGCCCAGACTTCCTTATGGTCCAGCTCTCACATACATATACAGACAATCCCCAAGTTATGAGCAAGATAGGTTCTGTAGGTTTGTTCTTTAATTGACATTGTATGTTAGTTGGAACAGGCACATTGTTAAAGTATAACTCCAGTCATATGTATATACGTTAGCTTTGGATAGCATAAAATGTTCAACACCTCTGTGGTGTTTGTGGAGGCAGGGAGAGACTTTGTATTTCTATATTACTTCAGATCCAGACTGCAACCAGGAAATCAGAAGATGTTTACTTCTTGGGAGGAGAGCAATGGCCAATCTCAATAAAAATAGTGAAGAGTAGAGACATCACACTGGCAATGAAGGTCCAAATAGTAAAAGCAATATTATTCCCCGTAGTAACCTACGGATGTGAGAGCTGGAACATAAGGAAGGCTGAGCGACAGATGCTTTTGAACTGTGGTGTTGGAGGAAAATTCCGAGAGTGCCTTGGATTGCAAGAAGATCCAACCAGTCCATACTTCAGGAAATAAAGCCCGACTGCTCATTGGAGGGAAGGATATTAGAGGCAAAGATGAAGTACTTTGGCCACATAATGAGAAGACAAGAAAGCTTAAGAGAAGACAATTATGCTGAGGAAATGGAAGGAAAAAGGAAGAGGGGCCAACCAAGGTCAAGATGGATGGACTCTGAAAGAGCTGGGGGTGGTGACAGCTGACAGGGAGCTCTGGCGTGGGCTGGTCCACTGAACGAATAAACAACAACAAAACCCTTTTCAGAAGATTTCACATCACTTTCTGTCGCTGCAATAATTGGTTTGTTGGCTTGTTGTGGCATTAAGGATTGGTGGTAAAACTTCCATGAAGACACATTTTCCCCTTGATAACTTTTCCAGGAGTGAATTTCCCTTCTGAGGGGCGGATTTCTCTCACCTCCTGTTGTCTCACTCCTGTTGTTAGCTATGAGTCATTTCTAAGCCAGCTGTTTGTAAGTCAGGGACTGCCTGTATATTTGCCTGAATCATACAGGAGTGACTCTATATCTATTATCTATATCCATGTAGAGGCACACTCTAAAAATGACTACAGAAAGTCTGCTAAAATTGCAATAATGAGTGGGATGTGGTCATGGATCCTATTTTCTTTCCGGTTTCATAATTACTATTAACATAAAGGCACAATGCCCTGTTTCTCATCTTATCTGCAAAAATTAATTCTCACAGTATTACAAATTTGGCTTTAAGCAGAAACTGGTCTGTCTGTCCTCTGTCAACAGAAAATCCCAAGGGAAACATTTATGAGTGCATTTTAATACTAATAAGTTAGTAATCAGGAAACAGCAGGATGTCAGTGATATTACACAAAAGGGGGTTGAGTACAATTATTTCATTCAGTAATAATGGCTATTCTTTGTGCCCTTCTGACCTCCAGCCTTAAAAAGGAAATTTGTAAATTGTACAAAATATTTATTTTGAGTGATGCAAATCTTATTTTATTTAATACTTATAACAACAACTTTATTTTTGTATCCCACCACCATCTCCCCGAAGGGACTCAGGGTGGTTTACATGAGGACCAAGCCCAGTCAAAGAGAGATTAAAATACAACACAGTAAAAATACAAATACAAAACATCTTAATACCATAAACAACAACTAATGGCAATGAAGAGCCACATAGTTAAAGCAGTAGTATTTCCTATGGATGCAAGAGCTGGAACATAAGGAAGGCTGAGTAAAGGAAGATAGATGCTTTTGAACTGTGGTGTTTGAGGAAAATTCTGAGTCTTGGATTGCGAGAAGATCAAACCAGTCCATACTCCAGAAAATAAAGCCTGACTGCTTACTGGAGGGAAGGATATTAGAGGCAAAAATTAAGTACTTTGGCCACATAATGATAAAACAGGAAAGCTTGGAGAAAACAATGATGCTGGGGGAAACGGATGGAAAAAGGAAGAGGGGCCCACCAAGGCAAGATGGATGGATGATATGTTTGGAGTGACTGGCTTGACTTTGAAAGAGCTGGGGGTGGCCACAGGTGACAGGGAGCTCTGGCGTGGGCTGGTCCATGAGGTCACGAAGAGTCGGAAGCGACTGAACAAATAAACAACACCACCATGCTGGATCTCCTTTGACCTTGCTGTTGTGAATCAGCCTGTGATTGTGTTTCAGGATCATGATGCTTCTGATGTGGGAAATGATAGTTTAGTCAATGATTTTCATGATGCTTCTGATGTGGGAAATGATGGTTTGGTCAATGATTTTTATCAGGTAGACAATGACAGAGAGGCTTCAGTGCAAAGGGCATTTTCTCATGAGAATATTCCTGTTGAGCAGAGAGATGACAGGCTACTCCCTCTCTCTGTGAATTCTCAAGATTTGGGTTTGGAAAACAATCTGACACCTGGGGAATTTAATGAGCTGTCTGATAACGAGTGGCAAATTAGGAGGCTGGAATTTTGCCAGGATAGACAGCAAACTCAAAGTTTACGTCGCTCTGAAAGACTTCATCAGATAAGAGCCAGAGTGGGGGGAAACGAAACCAGTTTCTGGGGTTTGGAATATAAGGTTTGCCTCAAAGGAAAAAAAACTTTCAGATCAGGCATTGATCGGAATCAAGTTCCATGTGTCTTGGTAATCTTGCTCAAGGAGTCTTGTTCCTGTGGATTTCTAGCCTTGTGGATATTGACTAACATTGCCTGGATTGTCTTTGCATCCTGTGATTCCTGCTTGGATTAATATTGCTTTGGAAGGTTTTTATATCTTTTATGGACACTGCTTTATGTTACTGCATTTTGACTGACTTTATACTTTTTGGAACTTTTTTACTTTTTATAAGCATTTATTTCTACTGGCTGTTTTTATTTAGCCTCAATAAAAGGATCTGATTTTTCACTCATCATGTGGTGTGTTTTAAGTCAGAGGGCTTTTTCTGTTCTGGAGTGCAACACCTACTGATTTCCATGTAAGATTTTTGGATTTTACAAAAAAAAATATCAAAGGGGTTTTTAAAAACACAGAGACTGGTTGAAATAGTTATTTATTTAGCAGATATTGCAAGATTTTCTCCCTTGATTTTCTGGGTGATATGGCTGTATGGAAGGGGCCTGGGATAACAATAGTATATCACTTTTACTTGTCAACCAAAACAGCACATTTAAGTCCCAAATGCATTACGTTTGCTGGGACCAATAGGTACCATGATGCCAAAAAGCAACAGACTCACTGGAATTTTTTTTCATCCCAGCTGGTATGTAAGACTAAATGACAACAGGTTTCAATCGCTTGCCATGTCGTGTCGTGGGCCTAGTTCTTTGTCTCAATGTGACTTCGGGGGATTAAAATGCCCTATTCCCCTGCATGAGGTTTTTAAAAATCAAGCTCCATTCCCATTTTAAAAATTTCCCGTGTTTGAAGCAACAGCAATAATCCTCCTAACCGAATTAACCACTGTAAAGTTATTTCAGCTTTGTGGATTTAAGGTTATGATTCATGATCTTGACAAATACACTTCCTCTTCCTATTAATCTTTGTAACTGCTTCGCTCTTTGATGTATATAATACACTCTATATTGCTTTTATGTATTTTTTCAAAGGTTACCCCCCCTTTCACACACCCCCACACACACAAACACATTAGTAACAACATTACAAAGCAATGGTGTGGTGCATCAGTGTTAATATATTGTAGGAAAAAGCCTAATATTACCTTAAAAACAAAAGGGCACAGGCATATGAGTTGTTTTAGACCAGGTCAGATGCCTAATCCTTTTAGCACAATATTATCTCCTCTAATAGCATTAGATTAACAGGGGTGCAGGCAGAGAGTTTTCTTGTGAACTTCACATAAGATATTTTTATGGAGTTGATGCAAGTTCTACCTGTGAGGAAAAACAAACATACCATCCTATGATATATGTTATCTTCCTCTACCCATGCACCACAAAAATAGCTTTAGGCTATAAATAGTATAGGGATAGGCACTTCAGCTCAAAGCGACATTCCACTCCAAGCCATATGTTAGTGTGGTTTAATGTGTGACATTTTTCTTCAGGGTTCATTTTGCATACTAGTCTCTGTTGTATTTTTACTTCCTGTTGCTATGATTTTACAAAGTTTTCTTCTAGTGCTTCCATCTCAATATAACCATAGGAGATAATTGTATGCCTCGTCCTTTGCTAGTGTTAACCAGCTACAGTTATTTGTGAAAAAATAGCACAATGCAACTAAAGTTAAGCAATTTCCCCAAATTATTTTATCCTCAAGTTCTGTGCAAAATTTATTCTGCTGCTTATGATTTTGTACAAAATCATATTTTTGGTGCAGTTTTAGTTTTGTTAGTTGCCTTCAGCATGTCTATCAAAAGTCAGGATATAAATAATTAACCAGGATTTTTTTTTTGCTTATAACAAATGTGGCTGACTGAAAAGGGAATCAAATAAGGAATCACCCTCTTATTTCTTTATACCACACTTTCCCCCTAATTTGGGACTCACAGCAGTTTACAACTGTCAAAAGAAACATAGCTTAATTATTCTCAGAAAAGGGGAAAATAAATTAAATTAAGATTTTGTTGTTAAAGGGAAACTAGCAAACAGAAAATCCAGGCCCCATTCGCCTTGAGCTATAAATCTTTGAAGGCCTTCATTTTCATGAGCATGACCTGAATTCCCTTGTCTGCCTTTTGACTGACCAGGAGCAGGCAATTTTTCTGTCTTTTGTAGATAAAATTTAGTTAATTCACTCCTCTGTATTACATTATTAATTATAGGCACCCCTTAAGGACCAAATCTCTTTCCTTGGATTGCGGTGGAGAATGGAGTAGTAGAGTTGGGTTCAATCTGCATACTAATGACACCAATCATTAGTATGAAATGTCAAAACCCTAAATGACCCCTCTCAGCAGTTTCATCTATATTTTAAATAGCTTCTTACTTCTCCTTTTTCTTTCTTCTTCTTAGGCGATCCCTTGTGATCCGAGTATGATGGCCTTCCAAGGATTTTATTTTTCTTGGCTGATGCCTGTGTGTGAGGGTTTTTTTTTTAATGTGTGGAGCTCGATGCACAGCCAATCAACACACAGATTTCACAGAGCAAAAGTCCCAACCAGTGGCATGGTTAACGATGGTGGCTTCTCAATCTGTTGCAGCCTTCTTTCAGCATCATAGCCATTGTAACATGTACCATGTTATCTTCCACCTGATCTGCCGTTGAGGTCTTCAGGTCTTCAGATTGTTCTTGGTCCAGAACTTGGTCAGGAACCTCTCCTGTGCTTGGTCCGGAACCTCCCCTGGGAGTACATGACTCTGACGGTTACTCCCACAGGTTCATTGGAACACGCAAGCCCACTCACCATGACAAGGTGACAATCCTTCGAGGGGTTAACAAGGTAGCAATCCATCGAGCACAGGGGGGAGCCCTGAGTCCTGAAGTACCCCAAAAGTCAATTGCCAAGGACTCAAAGAGGGTGAATCCAGGACCACCTTCTTGGTTCGCCTCTAGGGGAAGGAATGGAGTCACTATAAGGAAGTGCCTTCTAAGCCCATCTTTGCAAGGTGGTTCAGAATATCATTGCTGGTGATACCATTGTTGATGGTTTTGAGAGCCACTAAGAGGTCCATCCAACAGGGGAAAAAATCATCTTCCACGGTAATCACAGCTGTCTGTTCCACGGCCAAGCCTGCAGCCAAACTGAAACTAATCTAGATAATGGTCTCATTCAGAAACCTCTGAACCTGGAAGGCCACCAGTCCAGTATCTTGGCCAAAAATTAAATGTTGGTAAATGAACAATAATTGTCTGACATGGTAGCATCTAGGTATGGCCTTTTCTGTAATGGCTTTATATCTGCCTCCTTTTGGTATGCTAAAACACTGCCTTGTTTCAGATGTCTATTAACTATTCCAACTATCCACTCAGCCAACTGCCAACCCCCTAAATGGATTTTAACAATAAGACAGGAAAGGCAACAACTAAAACATATATGGTGGCTCTCACCTCTCCAGGAATATGACATAATATTTAAACCACCTGACAACTTTCAAGAGTGCTTCAGGCTATATCTACACTGCCAAATAATCCAGATTATAAAATCATATAATCTACATTATCTGCTTTGAACTGAAATATATGAGTCTACATTGCCATATAATCCAGTTCAAAGCAGATAATCTGGATTTTGTATGGAAGTGTAGAAGGGGCCCCAGAAGAGCCCAACTTGGGCCACAATTTTTCTGTTCTTGTGACTACCAGTTTTTAAACAGGGCATAGTGACCTTAGTGCATAGTGGCATTCTGTCGGTGACCTGGAAACTTAAGCTAGTGCATAACGCTGCAGCCTGTGTGCTCACAGGTACCCCTGTGGGCCACCACATTACACCTGTATTGCAGGAACTGCACTGGCTGCCTATTGAATTCCGGATCACCTTCAAAGTGTTGGTTGTGATCTTCAAGGCCTTGTATGGTCTGGGGCCAGTGTACTTGAGGGACAGCCTTACCCAATACTGTCCCATGAGATCACTGAGATCCAAGGATCAAGATCTTCTCCTCATCCCGAGCGCCAAAACCTATCGTTGTACGTCAACGAGAAGAAGGGCATTCCCCATCAATTGCCCCTACGCTCTGGAATTCCTTGCCGCCGGAGGTCAGGTGACCTTCTGACTTTCTGACCTTTCGAAAAGCATGTAAAACCTGGCTATTTCAGCAAGCTTTTACTGTTGAGTCAGTCTAGCCATATATGTTAGTTTTAGTTAGTACTGTTGTTTTAATGTAATATTTTAATGTTTACCACTGTATTTTAGCGCTTAATATCCATTGTTGTTTACTTCTTCTGGATTGTAAGCCGCCCCGAGCCACCAGGGAGTGAGTAAATAAATAAATAAATAAATAAATAAATAAATAAATAAATAAAATAGGAAACTTATCTCTGATTGCAATAAAAATATGGCTTATCTCTAGTGATAGTTGTGTAGTATTACATAAAATACAAGGGCGGGTCAATAAGTCCATGACTTTTTGAATTTCCCGCCTCTTAAATGAAAGGGCAGCACTGCTCCTGTCAACAGGCATCTGTCAGTTGACTCCTGTCAACATTTGAACAAGCTGCGTCATTTAGTTTGTGTTTGACAGCCATTGATAGCAGACTACCGCGTTATTTGAGGAGAAAATGGAAAAAAGTGAATTTTGTGTGCTCATTAAGCATTACTTTTGCGGGGAAAAACCATCACTCAAACCAAGGCTAAGCTTGATAAATACTATGGGGACTCTGCACCATCAATTTCAATGATAAAAAATGGTTTACTGAATTTAGTTGTGGCCGTACAAGCACAGAAGATGCGGAACGTTCTGGATGCCCAGTTGAGGTCTCTACACCCAAAACAATTGAAAAAATTCACAATATGGTGTTGGCCGATCAGAGATTGAAAGTGCAAGAGATTGTGGAAGCCATAGGCATCTCACATGGCTCAGTGGTTTCAATTTTAAATGATCACTTGGGTATGAGAAAGCTTTCCGCAAGATGGGTGCCATATTTGCTCACAATCGACCACAAACGCAATCATGTGTCAATTTTGCAGGAGTGTTTGGCGTTGTTCAACCGCAATATGGAAGAGTTGTTGTGCCATTTCATAACTGTGGATGAAACATGGCTCCACCATAACACATCAGCAGTCAAAACATTGGGTTTCTCGGGGTGAATCGGCGCCAAAGGAGGGCAAGGTGGGTTTGTCAGCCAATAAAGTCATGACGACCGTTTTTTGGGATGCATGAGGTATAATCCACATTGACTACCTTCAAAAGGGTAAAACAATCAATGGTGAATATTATGCCAACTTATTGGGTCAATTTAATGAGGATTTTGGGGGGAAAGACTGCATTTGGCCAAGAAAAAAAGTTATTTTGCACCAGAACAATGCAAGGGTGAACACATGTGCAGTTTCCATGGCAACAATCCATGAATTGGGATACAAATTGCTCCCTCATCTGCCCTATTCTCCGGATTTAGCCCCAAGTGACTATTTCTTGTTTCCAAACCTAAAGAAATGGCTCGGCGAAAAGAGATTTTACTCCAACAATGAAATCATCTCACAAACAAATACCTATTTTGATGACCTCGACAAATCTTATTTTTTGGAAGGGATGAAAAAATTGGAGAAACGTTGGACAAAGCGTATAGAGCTCAAAGGAGACTACGTTGAAAAATAAAATGACTTTTTATCCAAAAACCTGTGTTTTATTCAAAAAGTCACTGACTTATTGACCCGCCCTCGTAGATTAAAAAGTATTATTTCTGAGAGGCGAGATATAGGAAACTAATAAATAAGAAAGAAGCACAAATACACTGGGAACATAAGAGATTGTCATTATTATTTCTGAATCTTCCGTATTCCTTCCTTCATAAGGTTTAATTTTTAGTTTTTTCTGCTACTTATTATGCATATCTAATTTTGATATACAACTTAACCATTGTAAAATAGAAACAAATTTAAAGACAAATTCAATAAATCAAATATAATGACTCTTAAAATCAATATGCAACACAAAACCAAGTCAGGTACAGTCACCAAAAATCAATACCCTCCCATTCTCCATATGTGTCTAGATGGTGTGCGTGTGTGTTTTTCCTTAAGAAATACGTAGCAACAAGAAAGCTGCAATTTATTTCTGATTGAAGAGAAAAGAGAGCAGAATATAGTAGGACAGTCACAGCAGGTGGGAGAGAAAGTACTGAAGTCGAAATCTGACCTTAAAACAGATAAACTAGAAGCTTTTGTGATGATTGCTAAAAGTCTGCAGCATTCTACAAAGCGTTTCGACTTTCCCTTTATATTCTCCCATGCACTTAAACATTTCAAAGGTACTTTGTTCCTCTGAAGAAATACAATGTGTTTTCTGTCACAAACAGGGAAGGAAAAGAAAAGGGAAACTTCCTTTTTTGGCTCCATTTTGCTGTTTCCCTGTTGGTGGTAACATCATCATTGGCTGATTTGAGTCAATAAATAGAGCAATATTGCACTTCTTGAAAAACTTGTTGATGAAAGCTATACTCAAATAAAGATCAATCCAGAAAACTTTGCACAGGAGTTAGAGTTGGGTTTGAGGTGCTACACAGTGATTGGCTGTGTTTTGGGAACACTATTGATGGATGATACTGCCCCAATTACTTCTGCAGCAGTCAGGAGTGACTTCCACAGAAGGCAACCATCAAATTATACTGTTGGATCTAGAGATTCATAGAAAGATTACTTCTCTGGGCATTTATAGGTCCTCCAGTATAATTCAGTGTTCGACTTCTGGCAGACACTGGCCATAGAGTTCCTTTAGAGAACCTAGAGGAGCATTTCTCAACCTGGAGGTCAGGACCCTGGGGGGTGGTCGTGAGGGGGTTTTCAGAGGGGTCACCAAAGACTATCCGAAAACACATATTTCTGATGGTCTAAGGAACCTCTTTACCAGGAGCAACTTGAGAAACTCTCAGAATTGGCCATCTGCAAGGAGGTTGCCCATGGGACACCCAGATGTTTTGATGTTTTACCATCCTTGTGGGAGGCTTCTCTTATGTCCCTGCATAGGGATCTGGAGTTTACAAAGGGAGCTCAACCCATTCTAGCCGGATTCAACCCGCTGACCTATCAGTCAGCAATCCTGCTGGTACAAGGGTTTAACCCATTGGACCACCAAGGGCTCCATGTTCTCTCCTCTAAATCACTGTCAATTCCTTCCAAATCCCTCCAGTATTTTCTGAGGGTCGTGGGGGTTCTGTGTGGAAAGTTTGACCCAATTCTATTTTTGGTGGGGTTCAAAATGCTCTGTGATTGTAGATGAACTATAATCTCAGCAACTCTCAAATGACAAAATCATTTCCCCTCCCAACCTTACCAGTATTCAAATTTGGGCATATTTGTGCCAAATTTGGTCCAGTGAATAAAAATACATCCTGCATATCAGATATTTACATTACGATCCATAACAGTAGCAAAATTACAGTTATGAAGTAGCAATGAAAATAATTTTATGATTGGGGGTCACCAACAAATGAGGAACTGTATTAAAGGGTTTCGGCATTAGGAAGGTTGAGAAACACTGACCTAGAGATTCATATATAGATGTTTTCGCAGGTGATCCTGACTCCTGCAAAAATTGAGAGTCTACTGTGCTATGTCTCCCTGCACTGAAAGAGATTGATGTTGAGCATTTATTTGCATCAATTGCATGGAAGCCACTACATGTCCAACCAAATTCAAGATTAATTAAATCCACATTATGGAGAGAAATTAGAAGAGTTGCTCTTTACACTACAACTCTCAGAATCCCATGCCCAGCATAACTAGTAGTCACCATTCCGGCTGGGAGACTAGCAAAAGATGCTTAGAGAAGTAATGTTTGGGACTATAACTCCCAGAAAGAGTTTTCTGGGAGTTATAGTCCCAAACATTACTTCTCTAAGCATCTTTTGCTAGTCTCAGCCTTTTCAATCAATTGGTCAGTTGTTGAATCTTTGATCCTCCCGTCCCCATAGCAGACATTCCCCTGTCCAATACAGACTAGTACATCAAGAGAAGGTTTCTTCCTTTTCATGTTCTGCTGGTACATAAAGAGAGTGTTTTGTTTTATGAGCATGCCTTCCAACAGACAGTCCTTCACTTTTAGTCAAAAACAGTATTAGCTGACCAGACAGAGCTGTTTTAATGGAGCGGTGCTCTTAACTCTTTTGTTTTTGACAGCAAGTGTAACTGGAAAATAGAATCACAATTGTTTTGCCCTTCTAAAAGACAACATCTTAAATCCAGGCCACGTATTAGTATTCAAGAAATCTCCAGGAATAGGCACACTGTTGTTTCCTGCCTGTGCACTGCCACCTGTTTAATTCAGCCGGCAGACCCCTGCGGAGACTACCCTGGAAACAACATCTACACTTTGGTGAAGGATATTATTAGAGAAGCCTTGTGCTGCCTATTATTTGGTGCTGAAATGGACAAAAAGTCATTGCTCAGCAGTAACTCTTAGTTGCTAGTTTTTCGTCTTGTGCAAGATTTCGATTTCTTCAGGAGGCCAGCAGTAGAGGGAGGGATGGCATGCCCAGCCTGCCTCAGCAAAGCACTGTTAAGTAAAAGCAAATATAAATGGACCACTGATGTGTGTCCCCCCCCCCCCCATTCATGTGTGCATATATTTGTTTCGAATCCATTTTATTCTGCTCAAACATCTTCTTCAGATTTCTTTTTAAACCCACAAAATGTGCCGATCCAGCTAAGCATTTTCAGTGCTAGCATCTTATCTGAGGACTGTGCTGCTCCCAGGCGCTCCCCTCACATCCATCTTATGGGGAGGTTGGTGTCACGTGAGAATCTGTTTATTGTCACAAGCATCTTAGCAAATGTTTGAGCGCTTCTGCACTCTTTCCCTTGCAGTGCTTCTGGATTTACTTCCATTTTATATGCTGAAAAATTCCATGTTTTTGTGGGCGATCTTAACTTGCTTTTATGTTTCTTTAATTACTGTTTTATTTAATTATTGTTGCATTGTGTACATTTAACAGGCAATATTGTATGGTCTGTTGAACATAATGAATTATTCATTATACAACAGGCAGTCCAGACAACTTGGGTAGTGGGCACTTTAAAAGTAAGATTTATTTATTTTGTATCAAAAGCATTGCACAAATTATTATTATTATTTATTATTATTTCCTCACATTTGTCCACCACCCCCTCCCCCTCTGGAGGCTCGGGGCGGCTCACAACAGGTCCAATCACAACATAGTAAACAGAGTAAATTAGCATAAAACTGATAAAAATAGAAGAAGCACAAGCGGCTAAATATCTTTTGACTGAAAACAGGCAACAGCAACCACCTTGTCTATAGTCTCAAACAATTCTTCCACCATACATGAGGCAGGATATTGCGGACAAGCATACAAATGTGGAGTTGTCTGTTCTGCTCCACAGTTGCCCCGTCTTTCTCACCCAGAAGGGGACTCAAGGTGGCTTTACACACAGTTAACAACTTGATGCCTTAAAACACAATGTACACCTAAATAAATATTAAAATAGAATTTACTTATTTTTAATGATTTTTATTGAAATATTACAACATACATAAAGTAAAAAGCAACAAATAATGAGAGCAGCCATGGGGGTTGGAAAGAGGGGTAATGGGGTATGGAGAAAATGAGGAAAAGGAAAGGGGGAAAAGGTAAAACGGGTAAGGTATCTATTGACTTCCATTCATCTTCCTTTCGTTTGTTTCTTTCTTCACTATATCTAAACAAACAACTGCAAAGATCTTAGGAATTTCTCTTTTCCCTATAAATCAATGTCCATTTAACAAGTCCACATGATTTGCTTTCTTTAAATACTCTTCAAAGTTTGACCAATCTGTTTGTGTCATTGTTTTGCCGGTGCTTTTCTTGATCAAAAATGTTAGTTTATCAATATATTTTATTTCAAGTATCTTATCGAGCCATTCTTCTTTGGTTGGGGTAAATTCTGCTTTCCAGTGTTTCGCAAATATAATCCAAGACACAGTGGCAAAAAAGGTGAACAATTTATCATTATTGGCATCTGGAATTGTCTCTTTCTCGTACATTAAAATAGAATTTAAAAGTACATTAAAACAATTAAAATATTTAAAAACAATATATTCAGATTTAAACATGTAATCCACGAGCTCAATCCGGGCCATTCCAATGGTCATTGCACATTGTTCCAAATTGATCTATTCCACGAGTTTTTGAAAGGCTTGGTCACAAAGCCACGTTTTCTCTCTCTTTCAGAAGGCCAAGAGAGAGGGGGTGATCTAATATCCCTGGGGAGGGGTTCCACAGCCAAGGGGCCACCACTGAGAATGGCCCAATCACACCTGTGAGGGAGGCAGGACCGAGAACAGGGCCTCCTCAGATGATTTTAAGCTCCAAGATGGTTCATAGGAAGAGATCCATTCAGACAGGTAAGCTGGGCTGGAACCATTTAGGGTTTTAGGTAGTGACATTTTGCCAGGTTGTCTTTTGATCTGCCCACTCCACTTCTGACCCTGTTCAGGGACTTCCAAGTTGCTCATTCTTGGTTTGCCTCTGGAGGTAGACCTTTGTGGTGGCCATCTAATTGCGATTTTATGGTATAGCTACCCAGAGGGATACCCTTGCTGTTGCTGGGAGAACATTATGAGGAGTAGTGGTTCTCATGAAGCTTTCCCTTGATTTGAGCCTACTGGGAGGAGGCTGATAGCAATGCAGTGGATGGCTTTCACGGTGTTCAACCTTATTTCTATCATGGTTAGCAGCACCTTACCTGTCTGGGGATGACCTGGCCACATTGGTTCATGCCACAGTAACCTCAAGACTTGACTATTGTAATGCCCTTTATGTTGGCCTTCCCTGACCCAGAGATTTCGACTAGTACAGAATGCGGCGGCCAGACTCCTCACGGGAACCCCTGTGAGGAACGATATAACACCTGTACTATTGTAGCAACCCAGCCTCCGTTCCAGCCGAGGGGGCGGGGTGCCACTCCGGGGGTCCCGATTGCTTTGGACCAAGATGGAGGGGATGCAGGGGCTGATGGGCATGCATCACCGACTGACAGTTTGCAATAGGATGACACCTGGCCTTCTGCTTATTCAGATGATGAAGGCCAGCCAGATTCCGGATCAGATTGCGAATATGAGAAACCAGGAGGCTTAGGTTCTCAGGAGCGTTTGTTGCCACCAGCTGCGAAGGAAGATATGGAAACCGAGTTGGAGGCACTTTCCCAGGAAGATAACGGGGCAGATGGCGCTGAACCTGCGAGGAGCTTCGACCGGAGGAGTAGTATTGTGGCTACTCAGAAAGATTGGAAGCCTGGAGAGGCGCTGGTCTCACAAGGGTGGGAATTAAGTATACACTCTGTGGGAAAGTTCCTCAGTTGAGCGGCCACGTCGTTGCTGGACAGACACATCGGTGGTCTGCTGCTCCCTGGAAGCCATAGTTTGGCTCACCTTGCCAAGAACTACCTTGAGACCTTGTTTCTTCCATGAACCTTGGATTGCCTTGTTTGCCTACGGACTAAGTTGCTTTTGATTGATTCGCTTTGTTTTTATGGACCTTGCTTTTGAGAGATTCCCTGCTTTTTTGGATTTGCTTTTGGACACTAATTGCTAATTACTTTGGACTTATTGATCTCATTACTTTTGGACATTTTACCTTTTCACCTGCAAATAATTCTGCTTAATAAATAGTTAATTGACATTGTCTGTGTGTGTGTGATTAAGGGGCAGGGCCAGGTCCCGCGTTGTGACAACTATGCCGACTGCACTGGCTTCCAGTTGAGTTCCGTATTACTCACAAGGTGCTGGTTCTAACCTTTAAGGCCTTGCATGGTCAAGGGCCGGCATACCTACAGGAACACCTCTCTCCGTGTCGACCCTTGAGATCGCCTCAATCAGACCATCAGAATCTATTACTGGTCCCAGGCCCTAAGGATGCCCATTTGACATCAATCTGGCATAGAGCTTTTTCAGTGATTGCCCCATCACTTTGGAACGCCCTCCCTCCTTACATCAGAGCCACCTGTGATCTAAAAGACTTTCATACGGCTTGTAAAATGTGGCTGTTTGAGAGGGCATTCGGCTGAGAATAGTTAGACTGTTAATTGTTTTTAGATGTTTTTAGATGCTAATTGTTTTTAGATGTTAGATACTTTAGATGTTTTAGATGTTTTGGTTGTTTCAGGTATTTAGTTGTGTGTTTTTACTGTAAATCGCCCAGAGCCATTTGGGATGGGCGATTAATACATCCCAAAATAAATAAAAATAAATAAATAACTTATCGCACATTGGGGGGTGGGGGGCATGCCAGCTAGCTTGTAGAGCTTATCAACAGGTGTTGGTCTGAGACAATATTTTGCATGTTTCCTTCAATGCTATGTTCACCTGCTTCACACGGGCAGACTTGTGCCAAACAGGACAGGCATACTTGGGCGTTGAGTAAGACAAGGCCAGGGCTGATGTTCTTATTAATTTTGGGTCTGCACCCCATGCGCTGCCAGTAAGTTTCTGCAGGATATTATTGCATGCAGCTACTTTGTGCTTGGTGTTCATGCACAAGTAAGATAAATACATCTTACATAACTTTGCCAGGAGATCATTCTGAAAAGAACATAAAACAAATGTTACTCCAACCCAGCAGAACTGGCTGTAATCTTACTCTATTTTGATAAACAAGATCATTTGCCAGCATTTTTGCAGTGGGCCCTTGGTATCTACTGGGGTTTGGTTCCAAGATCCCACCACCACCACAGAATACCAAAATCTATGTATGCTCAAGTCCCATTATATACCATGGTGTAGTAACATGATGTCCCTTACAGAAATGGCAAAATCTACGTTTTGCTTTTTGGGAATTTGATTTTTTGGGAATATCTTCCAGCCATGAATGGATGAAACTATGGATACGGATTACATGAATATGGATGGCCTCCTGTGCCATGGATTGCCCCCCCCCCCCCTACAAAGGCCATTTGTATCTATATCAGCCTTGTTCTCAGTGGTCCTCCTAGGCCCCATCTACACTGCCATATAAAATACAGATTATCTGATTTGAACTGGATTGTGTGGCAGTGTAGATTTATATAATTCAGTTCAAAAATGATAATCTGTATTATCTCATTTGATAATCTGGATTATATGGTAGTTTAGATCCAGCCATATTTAAATCACTATCAAAGGAATGGACTGAGCCATGCTTTTCTTCTGACAATTGCGTTGAAAGTAGCACCATTTGCCACCATTCATCCACTGTCGTGGTGCTCCTATTGAAGGGAGGTTTTACATACTTCTGTGACCAACCAGAAAGACTGAATTATCAATTACAAAACGCGATAAATTGTTGGTTATACAATGTTTAGTCACATCCAAGTTCAAACAATCAATAGTGTATCAACTTACTCACGCATGAATACAAATAAAGTGGAATGGAAGGACCAGGAGGGTCAAATCAAAGTCCATAATAGTCATAGGGTTATATCCCAATGTTCATAGTAGCAACGTGCAGTGGAGCCGTGTGAGTGCGTAGTTGGGGCGGGTTGACGGAAGTCACCGGGTTCCCGCTCCGTTTCGTGCCTCAAGGCACTTTTTCAAAACCCAAAATTATAATCAGGCTTCAGAGGCATCCACATGTCAAATAGGCTTGTTCAAACCGGCACGGGCCTTACTCCCCTGAGTTTGGCCCGTGCGGTTTGAACAAGCCTATTTGACATGTGGATGCCCTTGAAGCCTGATTATAATTTTGTTTTGAAAAGTGCCTTGAAGCACGAACGGAGCTGGAACCCGGTGACTTCCACAACCCGGCCCCAACTACGCACTCAAACGGCTCCACTGCACGCTGCTACTATGAACATTGGGATATAACCCTATGACTATTATGGACTTTGATTTGACCCTCCTGGTCCTTCCATTCCACTTTATTTGTATTCATGCGTGAGTAAGTTGATACACTATTGATTGTTTGAACTTGGATGTGACTAAACATTGTATAACCAACAATTTATCGCGTTTTGTAATTGATAATTCGGTGTTCCTTTCTTCTTGTATTGATTGGTCACAGCAGCTACCATTTCTTTTTGCAACCAGAAAGACTATCACACACTTATGCAAAGTCTTGGCAAAAAAATAGTGTGCTCCTATAGCGGTGGTTCTCAACCTTTCTAATGCTATGACCCCTTCCTACAGTTCCTCATGTTGTGGTGACCCCCAATCATAAAATTATTTTCATTGCTATTTCATAACTGTAATTTTGCTACTGTTGTGAATTGTAATGTAAATAAGTGATATGCACGATGTACTTTCATTCACTGGACTAAATTTGACACAATACTCGATATGCCCAAATTTGAATACTGGTGGGCTTGGGGCGGGATTGATTTTGCCATTTGGGAGTTGTTGTTGCTGGGATTTATAGTTAAGCTACAATCAAAGAGCATTCTGAACTCCACCAATGATGGAATTGAATCAAACTTGGCACACAGAATTTCCATGACCAACAGAAAATACTGGAAGACTTGTAGTTCATACAGAGAACAATGATGGATCTAGATCAAACTTGGCACAGATACTCAATATGCCCAAATATGAACACTGGTGGACTTTGGAGAAAATAGACCATGACACCAATGATAGAATTGGCCCAAACTTCCCACTCAGAACCCCATGACAAACAGAAAATACTGTGTTTTCTGATAGTCTTTGGCGACCCGTCTGACACCTCCTCGCAACCTCCCCAGGGGTCCAGATTCCCAGGTTGAGAAACGCTGTCCTATAGGATTCTGGTTTATGACTACAGCCCATAATTCACCAACCAGGTTGCCCAAGGTTAACATGGCAGTTATGGTTATCTCTTGTTGCTTTCCACATTCAGGGCAGAAGGAAGACAATTTATTGCTTCAGTCTAACAATGTATACTAATCATTTGAAGGAAACTGACTGTGCTGACATGAAACTTTTAAAAAGATTCCCAAAGATTTTTCATGCTGTCAGCATTATAAACTGTGTCATGTACTTTAAAAGAGATTTTGTGGCGTTAAAAAGGAAGCAGTTTATTCGCAATGGCATTGTTGTTAACTCTTGCACTTTTTAATCATTGGGGTTAATGACATGGCCTTTTAGTATTGGGGGAAAAGGGAGGTGGCAATGGACAAATTCCATGAGAAAGATTTTCTGCAAAATTTTTTTATAAAATCAAATGGGAATTGCACAAAACTACATATATGTGTATATTTCTGGGTCAACTCACACACTGAGAGAAAAGCATATTTCTTGCTATTATGTTTTCCCTCCAGGCATACAGTTCCTTCAAAGCTCAGCGACTGTTCAATCACACTTTCAGATGAATCATGCGTCTCTCTTCTGATGATCAATAACAAAAGAAAGGAGATTAATTCACAACTTACAGAATGAGGCACATTCATGTTTAGATAAACTGACAACTTTCCCCTTTTAATGGTATCTTGTTTCCAATTAAACAATGCCCTTCTTCCACTACAGTCCTATAGAGCTGAGGAGGACATCTCAAGGTGATAGTATTTTCCACATACCTCCTCTGCAATGAGGAGGGATGTCAACTTTCACTCCTAATTACGTGGTTTGAATGAAAAGTAAAGCCTCCACCTTCGTAACTCCTCAACAGATGGTAGTACTGGCATGCGGCAGGTACTGGCTTGTTCAGTAGACTCTCCTCTACAGTTCCATTTTGACGGGAAACCTTAGCATTGAACGGTTGTGTTGTTAAAGTGCAAAGTATAGAACCCTGCGCAGATGGTCAGTCAATGCGACTTTAGCAACGTGCAGTCATTGAATTCTTGACAGCAGAAGGTGTCACCCCAAAGGAGATTCATCAGAGTTTCTGGTGATTGTGTTGATGTGAGTACTAGGCATGGTTAGGTTCGGTCGGAATCTTCGTAATTCGGAATAGACTCGGAAAGATTTCCTTTTTGAAGCAATTTTGAAGTTTTTAAGGAAACCAGAAGTCCCTTTGCCCTTCCGAAGCTTTTTCCGCCATTTCTCTTACAAATCAGCGAGTGAGTCGGAAATGATTCAGCTTTTCCCCGCTTCTGTTCCCTGGCCTCAGTTCAAGCCAGAGAAGCCACTTCTAAACCAGTGTGGATGAATTCCTTTCCTTTCCCTCCTGCCTCCTGAGTCAGTCTTAAGTGAGAGAAGCTGTTTTAACCAGTGTGGATGGGATGGATCCGCGTCAGTTTAAACCAGTGTGGATGGATTCCTTTCCTTTTTTTCTCTCCCGCGTCAGTTTAAACCAGTGTGGATGGGATGGATCCAATCAGTTTAAACCAGTGTGGATGGATTCCTTTCCTTTCTCTCCTGCCCTGTGTGGATGGGATGGATCTGCGTCAATTTAAACCAGTGTGGATGGTTTCCTTTCCTTTCTCTCCCACGTCAGTTTAAACCAGTGTGGATGGATTCCTTTCCTTTCCCTCCCGCCTCCCACGTCAGTCTTAAGCAAGAGAAGCAGTTTAAACCAATGTGGATGGATTCCCTTCCTTTCCTTTCTCTCCTGTGTCAGTTTAAACCAGTGTGGATGGGATGGATCCGCACTCAGTCTTAAATGAGAGAAGCGGTTTTAACCAGAGTGGATGGATTTGCTCCCCCCCCCTTTTTTTCTGGAGTAAAATAACTGCTTTCAATGTAAAGACCACCCAATGAAACAGGAAATAACATTTTGAATCCATTAACAAAGGATTCAGAAGTCTCTGAAGTTTTGAAAAGTTTTGAACTTTTTTTCTGTGAAAATTGGAATTGACTTTAGATCCGAACCACCAGCTCCCCTACATCCGAAATGAGTTTTGAACCAATTTTTTAAATCAAACAAGCCTAGTGAGTACTGTGCATTGTTGGGCGAGTAGTTTGAAAATGTTGACATGGGAACATCTGACTTCCATGACAAAGAGTTGGGTGTCCTGTGACAGCAACCACTGAGTTTCACAAGCAAAAGGTTGACAGATTGATTCAGGATGATCGTCGTATCACTCAGAGAGAAATTTCAAGCATAATTGGCATTTCACAAGAATGTGTGGGTCACATTATTGCTTTGCTTGGCTATCAGAAGATCTGTGCACAATGGGTACCCAGGATGCCGACGTCTGAAATGAAAGCTTACAAACTTGAAATTTGCCAGGAACCATAATGGCTTCAGAAAACTTGGTCATTGTTGGCAGAAATGATTATATGGAAAAGTGAATAGTGGTAGTTAAAGAACACATTCTAATATTCCCATCCAAATCCAAGTAACGAAGGTGGAGGTATTACTTTTCGTTCAGCCCTCATATCATTGTTGCTACTAAAATCCCCCCCCCTGGGGGGTCTCCTGGTCCATGATTTCTACGCACCAGGAGAGCTAGCCGAAGCCTGTAACGAAGGCTGGGTAATTTTTCATTACCTTTCTAAGGGGTCTGGGGGTTTGGGGGAGGGCCTCCAGATGGTCTCTCGGGCTTAAAGGCGGATTCTCCTGGGATAAAGGCCTGTCTATATCTGCCCCCAGATTCATGTCCTCTAATGAAGTAGACAGTCTTTATATAATTAGAAACTGATTTGTCCCTCAGATAGGAATCTATCAATATAATTAATATAAGCATTGCAAATAAAGATTAACTATAATTTTAAATGAACATATAAAGCTAATAGAATGTGTGTGTACAGTGGTGTGCTAACTAACAGACCTGAATTAAGAACAAAAAGGCATCTTGATGACTTAGACAATGATTGTGGCAAAAGCTTTCAGGTCATGGTTTTTGCATAATACTGGCAAACATGCATTTTGATGCCTCAAATGTTAAACCTGTTTCTGGGTATATTTCACCTGCTGGTTTCAAAAATGGTACCAGTTTTTCCTTATAAGCTCTCTTTTTGAGATACAAAACATATGCCATGTACCACTCTTCACTCTGTTCACCCATACAAAATCATGATATTTTAATGTAATGTTTAAATTGCTATATTTTAAGCATGACAGAAACATATTAAAAATGAAAAGAAAAGTGTACTACATGAAAATCTACTTATTTCATACCAAAAACACAGAATTATGATACAAACTATATCAAAGATACTAGAGCTGCTGTGGTCTAGCCCAGTGTTTTTCAACCTTTTTTGAGCCGCGGCACATTTTTTACATTTACAAAATCCTGGGCACACCACCAACCAAAATGACACAAAATGACACTCTAACACAGTAATACATATAGTTAATATGTTTTTAAATGTATTTATACATTCAGTGTGAAACCTGGGCCTGTTTCGATGAAGACAACATATATATGACTTCCTCTCACATATTTATACATGGCTATCATGTCTTCTCTCAGCCTTCTCTTCTTCAGGCTAAACATGCCCAGTTTTTCAAGCCGCTCCTCATAGAGCTTGTTCTCCAGACCTTTGTGAGATTTCACCCTGAGTGAAACTTGCTTCCAGTTAACTATGGATGTCATGAAGCTGTTATAAACAGTTCCGGGGGGTGTAACTCTAAAAAAAATCCAGTAAAATAGTTTTTAAAAAATCAAAGCGGAGAGGCTCAATTTGTTTCTTGGAAACCTCTGAGGGGGCTGCTAGGAGGGGGGAGTGCCAATTTCCCACGGCACACCTGATGATCGCTCACGGCACACTACTGTGCCACGGCACACTAGTTGTGAAACACTGGTCTAGTCAGCGCAGCACCCCAAATAACCAGCACCCCAAATAGCCCCAGGAACAGGCCTAAAAACAAAGAAATCAAGAATGCTTTATTTAGTAATGCATACAGTTGTCACCTTAGGGCTAAAGTTCACACTTGATTCTGTATATCGCATGCAATTTAAGGTCTATATCTCTTTTATACTAAAGTAACAACTTCACAATAGAGAGCTGGCTTCGGGTGTTGCACTAAGGGTCCTTCCACACAGCCCTATATCCCAGAATATCAAGCCAGGAAATCCCACATTATCTGAGTGTGGACTCAGATAACCCAGTTCAAAGCAGATATTGTGGGATTTCTGCCTTGATATTCTGGGGTATAGGGCTGTGTGGAAGGGCCCTAGGACTCCAAGGCACCAATGTTTGAATCCATACTCAGCCTTGGAAACCCACTGGAGTCACTTCTACACAGCTGAATAAAATGCCACATTATCTGCTTTGAACTGGCAGTGTGGACTGAGATAACTGAGAGCCTTTCTGTAGTTGAACATGACCCCCCAAATTAAAAGAAAGTTTATAATCAGGGAATTCATATGTATTGTCGAAGGCTTTCGTGGCCGGAAACACTGTGTTGTTGTAGGTTTTTTCGAGTTATATGGCCATGTTCTAGAGCAGGGGTGCTCATTATGGTGATCGGGAGCACCTAGGTGATCTTCGGCCCTCTTCCAGGTGATCTTTGGGCCTCACCAGCCGGATGGCGCACTCCTGCCATGTGCGCGCACGTGCGCTCCCGCTGCCGCCTTTGCGAGGCTTCTTTTGCCAAAATGAGGCTTTAGTGGGCGGGCCCTGGCGCTCGTCTTGCCTCGCACGGTGTGGTGACATGACCGCCCATTGGTTGCTGCTGGGGGGGGGGAGCAAGGCAAAGGCACACGCACGGATAGGATGCGAGTCTGTGGGAGGGATGGAGGCAATCTGTGTGTGAGAGAGAGAGCCAAGGAGAGAAGAAAGAAATCCGGAGAACTTTTTCGGATCCTTTTGGCAGGCAGGCAGGTGGGCGCTGGAAGGAGAGAGGGAGAGAGGGAGAGAGGGAGAGAGAGAAAGAGGCGAAGGAGGCCGGGCAAAAGCCAAGCAAGCCCCGCCACAAACCCTGCTGCTGCCCTCGGGACTCCCATTCCAAGCCGAGACCTGGGCGAGCAAGCTGTGTGGGGCTGCTTTCTTTCCTTGGTTGGGGGCGAGGATGGAGGGCTCCGCTGTGTTCCTGGGGCTGAACCCGAGGAGGAGGGGGCTGAGGGGATGGAGACTCCACTTGCTGCTGCTGCTTGTGCCCTCGCCGCCTTTCTCCGCCTCGCCCTCCCTCACCCTAGAAGGAGAAAGGCGGCGAGGGCCCACGGGAGGGAGAGAGAGGGGGTGGCCCCTCTTCCCAGCCCTGCGCCTTCCAAGCCGCCGCCGAAGCCATATCTGGCCGGAGCGCTGGTGGGTGCGCCTATAAATACCCTCCTGCTGCGTGCATGGGAGGGGCCTGCTGTGCACACAAGAAGCAGGACGGGATGGGGACTTCCTGCTTCGCGAAAGCACACACCAGGAAGGAGGAAGGCAACGAAGACATTAAGAGAGAGAGCACGCGCAGGCAAGGAGGATCCCCTTCCCGGGTGCGCGCGGCGGCGAATTCGTGGGCAGGCAAGAAAGAAGCCCTGCACGGACAGAAGGCTGCAGTAGGAGCATGTGCGCGCACGTGCCCGCACACGCTCACATGCACAACAGGTGATCTTTTCAACTTGATTGTTCATATAGTAGCTCGCATGATGAAAAAGTGTGAGCACCCCTGTTCTAGAGGCATTATCTCCTGACGTTTCGCCTGCATCTATGGCAAGCATCCTCAGAGGTTGTAACCTCACAACCTCTGAGGATGCTTGCCATAGATGCAGGCGAAACGTCAGGAGATAATGCCTCTAGAACATGGCCATATAGCCCGAAAAAACCTACAACAACACAGGGAATTCATAGTTTTGGCAAGGACACCAGGCTGGAATTATTGTATATAATCAGAGTTATATATGTTAGTCCTTCTACCAGTCTGCAGAAGGACTAACAACCACAACAAAGACCCTTCCCATGTTAGATGGCGTGTACATTTAATCAAGATTTATGCCCTATATTTCATCTGTATACCTTTATAAAGCGGAATGTTTGTAGTATGTGTGTGTGCGGAGGGCGGAAGGCCGGGAGGCCGGGAGGGCGGAAGGGCGGATATGTGACAGCCACTTTCACAGGCCACAGCGACCAGCGCGGGTGATGGACCTGCACCAAACTTGGTACACATAACCCCCCTAACCCCCTTTACGTCCTGGTGCAGTTTGGGGGACATGGCCCACGGATTATGGGATTTGTAGTACTTTCAAACACTTTGGTTCCCACAGACCACTGAGGCCACCAAAAAGGACCAATACAGACCACACTTAGCACACACAGCCCCCATGACCCACTCTACGTCCTGGTGCAGTTTGGAGGAGGGTGGACCATGGATGATGGGACTTGAAGTACCTCTACTCACTTCCCAAGTTCGCTGAACCCTTCCAATTACTTGAAACCAAACTTCACACCCCTCTGTTCCCTGACAGACCACTCTGTCCCACAGGGCCCCCAACAAACACTGATAAAGACCACACTTGGCACACAGAGCCCCAGTGACCCACTCTACATACTACTGAAGTTTGGAGGGGGCCAGAACATGGATGATGGGACTTGCAGTATCTTCTCTCACTTTCCAAGACTGCTACAAACCTAATCCTATGACTGATCAACACCAAACCTGGCACACAGAGCCCTCATGACCCACTCTACATCCTGGTGCAGATCGGAGGAGGGTGGACCATGGATGATGGGACTTGAAGTACCTCTACTTACTTGTCAAGTCCGCTGCGACCCTCATCCAATTACTGATCGAGACCACACTTGGCACACATAACCCCCATGACTGCCTTCACGTCCTGGTGAGGTTCGGGGGAGGACTGACAATGGATGATGGGATTTGTAGTACTAGCACAATAGAGTCAGGGTTAATGATCAATGACACAAAAGGATGGTGTAAACAACAATCAGTATATCAAAATCAGTATATTGTATGGCAGGGTTTCACTGGATGCATATAAACATGAATAATAAAGCATATAAGTTACATATTCAATACATATTACCGTGTCCTTGGCGCAAAACTGGTCTTTGAATCTCAGTCCAGAGTGCGAGAGAGCAAGTCTCAATAATGTTCAAAATAGTCTTTTCAGGGAAGTCCCAAAGTTCAAATTAAAGTTGTATCCCAAAGACAGTAGGTAAAGGAAACCTTTTCCATTGTAGGAGTCGCATTAAAGCAAAGAACCGGAGCCAAACATCCAGACTCCGTTAACGGATACAACTTTAATTTGAACTTTGGGACTTCCCTGAAAAGACTATTTTGAACATTATTGAGACTTGCTCTCTCGCACTCTGGACTGAGATTCAAAGACCAGTTTTGCGCCAGGGATTTGTAGTACTTTCACACCCCTCTGTTTCCACAGACAACTGCGGCCCCCAACAAACACCGAGAAAGACCACACTTGGCACACAGAGCCCCAGTGACCCACTCTACATCCTACTGAAGTTTGGAGGGGGGCAGAACATGGATGATGGGACTTGCAGTACCTTCCCTCACTTTCCAAGACTGCTACAAACCTAATCCTATGACTGATCAACACCAAACCTGGCACACAGAGCCCTCATGACCCACTCTACATCCTGGTGCTGTTTTGTGTGAGACGGACCGCGAATGATGGGATGATGGGACTTGAAGTACCTTCACTCACTTCCTAAAAACAATGCAACCCTCATCCATTCACCAATACAGACCAAACTTAGCACACAGAGCCCCCATGACCCAATCTACATCCTACTACACTTTGGGGGAGGGTGGACCAGAGATGATGGGACTTCCATCAGTAATTTCATGATACCATTGCAACTCCCAATAATGATGGATCAAGACCAAACTTGCCACACAGAGCCCCCATGACCCACTCTACATCCTGCTGCACTTCTCAAATGACCCGGGCACCGCCGGGTCCCCAAGCTAGTAAATAATATTTTATAACCATGCCTTCCCTTATGAACTCCAGATGTCAAAGGCCAATCTTTCCCTACCCTGCATGCCCCCCTTTTCCCTTATGAACTCTGTATATGCCTTGTATCCCCAGTTATTATATCTTTATCTGCATAAATATAGAGCAAGGTGACCTCTTTGTGAACTCGGGACCCAGGTATTACAAAATTTCCTGGATCTTCATCCTTAATCAACGGACTTTTCGGAAATTGTCAAGCATGAACAATAGACAAATGACCCCTTTCCTTGGGCCTTGGAGGGTCTTTTTGACTAAGCCACCTGAATATCGGGGATCCATGGACATGTTAATCACTTATCACAAAAGATATTTCCCAACTCTGAGGGGAAGGGGATGTCACCATTTTCTCCAACAAAGCCATCCCCCTTCCCAGAAGAATGGACCCAGAAGATCTCATCAAGGAAACCAGTATCACCGAACTTTTGACAATGGGCTGACTCTGAGGGGCCAGACAAAAATGTTATTTCAAACCTCTGTGTCAATAGCCAGGTCAAGCTTGAGGGCTTCAGCAACCACTTCAATCGCTTGTCAAATCAGGTCCGGGATGGGCCATTCATAATCCTGTCATCAAGCCACTATCGCCCATTGTTTCTCTGTTGCCGCGCCTCCTTACCCACCATTGGCTGAGCGGCTGAAGCGGGGCTCGGGCTCTCATTGAATGAGCCACATTGGCCCCCAGCTGCTCCTCCCAGATCACTGACATCACAGCCAATCACATCAAAGCTGGCTCAGGGGGTGGGCATGGGAAATTTGAATGGGAAAAACTGTATATATTGTATAGGTCTTTGCACATGTGTTATGTTGGCTCCTTTGCAAATTACTGCGGTCGTCATCCTTTCCAGCTGGAATAGAAAATAAACTTTGATGGCCTTGCTTCATCCTGGTGAGATTTATTAGGAATAGGGAAACTTTTATTGGTGCTTATTGTCTCACCAGGCGTAGTAAACCCTCCTTTTGGGTCTTTGCTGGCCCCCTAAATCTATGCTCTGCTTCACTTCCACACAGCCACATATCCCAGAATATCAAGGCAGAGAATCCTGCAATATATGCTTTGAGCTGTGTTATCTGAGTCCACACTGCCATATAACCCAGTTCAAAGCCGAACATGTAGGAATGTATTCAGCTGTGTGGAAAGGGCCTCCATTCAAAGTGGATATTGTGGGATTTTCTTCCTTGGTATTCTGGTTTATACGCCTGTGTGGAAATCACATACTCCCAACTTAAGAGGAAGACAATGGCACATCTCCTTTGAATAAATCTTGTCAAGAAAACCCTGTGAGGGGTATCAAAAATCCGAGTTGATTTGAAGGTACACACCAACTGTAAAAGGTCACAATCTAGATTGGGACTGGGCCAAGATCGCAACCTAGACTGGGACTGGGCCATACAGAACATTCTGAATTTTATTCTACCCAATTATGCAATGGCTAAAAACAACAACCCTAAATTCTGTTGGTGCCTTTGGATACAAATTTGTTAAATTGACTTTGGATGTACTGTATGTGTGTATAAGCACCAGACCCACTCACCCATTTATTTTGTAGCTGTGTAGTTGAAAAAGGTAAACTTTATTAGCTCTGGTCTGAACATTCAAAGAACAGCAAAATACTAGACGGTGACATAGCAAGCCAGCACATGAAATGACTGAGGAAATGAAGTCACACAATATTTACAAGAATTGTAGTATATCATTCACTTTTTAAGCTGCTGGGGAATGCATGACTTACATACTTTGCATTTTACTAGAGACTGGAAGGTAGTAAAAGTATTTCTCAGCTGCCACTCTTTGGGAGAATATTTCACTGGAAGCTACGAGTATAAAGGACAGCGCAATAATATGCAACATGTCTGCCATGTCAGCTAGCCTAGCTCCTTGTTAGATGTGAAACAGTGATTTGGAAAATGCTCTTGAACATTTCATGAGATCATGGAAAACAAACCTCTTCTTATGATGCAGGTTCCGAATGCCCTTTTTATTCTGAAGAACAGCTTATTCCTCCCCATAACACAATGAACATATGTAAGGCTTATATTAATTTCAGGGAATTTAGTTTGGACTATCAATTTATCTGTCTATCAGCATGTGTATAAATATGTATGTTAATTCTATTGTTTGCCTCCTACACAAACAATATTGAAATGAGGTTTGCTCAATGAGATTTCCTGCTGATTTTAATCACACCTTTGAACGGTTATGCAATTAACTTCATTCAAATTGAGTATTTATTTAGCTCTTCCTCATAACATTTATTGGACCAGACGATATCTAGATCATCACAAGGAGGCACTTCACCATGAAGCTGGGATAATGATTCGTAATACAAATATACATCTAAAATGAAGTCGTGGCAATATGTTGGTTTGGAAATGTTAAAGATAAGAGCAGTGAATGTTATTAGTGTATTACAAGATGAACACAGCCAGTCTGAATCCTTACACAGCAGACGCCATTTGAAGGAAAAACAGAGAATGCACCATGTTAGTTACCAGGGAGATTTTTCTTGCTTGTTACAGGTGAAAAAAACCCTCTTTAATCCTCTTTGGCTGCAGAATATTGCTAAAACATAACATAATCTTTATTGAACAGGTACAAGGGCACTTGGTGCAGTATTATTACTCAACATTTCAAGACTTCCTTGCCTTTATCTTATTTGCCCAAAAAAGAACAGCTCCAGCTCTGCTGCTGCAGACAGATTTATTATCAAATATACGTACACAATTACTTTAGTCACTGTGTGGTTTTAGCCTTATTTTGGACAAAAGGCAGCTTGAGATTTTAAAGTGCATCACAGTGCAGGATTCTGGAGAATTTGGGCCCAATAATTAAGATGTTCCAAGCAGTGCAAACTGATCTTGAAGTTAAAAATGATAGCCTTCCTTTTCTGGACCAAATTTACTACAGTAACTTGTTTACTAACCTCTCTGAAATTTTGTTTTATTTTCACCAACTCACTCCCCAGATATTTGGAACTGGAAAAAAAGGCTGCCATCCTAAATGCTTTCTTGGAAGCAGGGCCGGCCTTCCCCATTAAGCGACCTACGCGGTCGCGTAGGGCAACGTTCCCGGAGAGGGGCGTGGCCACCTGGGAGGGGCGCCGTCCCACCCCGCCGCCGTGTCGCCGCAGCCAGCCAGCGGCGCGGAGGAACGGGGGGGAAGAGGGGACTCACGGGGCGGGCTCCCGGACCCGAGGAGGAGCAGGAGGAGGGGGGAGGCCACGAGGGCGGCCCCCACGGAGACGCAGCAGCAGCAGCAGCAGCGCCCCTGGAAGGGCCCGGAGCCAGAGGCACATCTTCCTGATGTCACTTCCTCGTCGCCGCCTCTGCCTCGTCGCCGCCTCTGGAAGGGGAGGAAGGCCTCGCCGGCCGCGCGCTGCAAGGACGCCCGGAAGGAGAGATGCTGGAGGGAGGGAGGGAGGGAGGGAAGGAGGAAGAGGCCGCCGCGCCTCCGCAGGGCTCCCTCCCTCCGGCGTCTCTCCTTCCGGGTGTCCTTGCAGCGTCTTCCTCCCCTTCCTCCTCGGCAGAGGCGCCGACGAAGTGACGTCAGGAAGATGCGCCTCTGGCTCCGGGCCCTTCCGGGGGCGCTGCTGCTGCTACTGCTGCTGCTGCCGCTGCGTCTCCGTGGGGACCGCCCTTGTGGCCTCCCCCCTCCTCCTGCTCCTCCTCGGGTCCGGGAGCCCACAACGTGAGTCCCCTCTTTCCCCCCCCCCCATTCCGCCGCGCCGGCGTGCTCGGGGGGCAGTGCGAATTTCTGCGCATGCGCGGGCGCAGCCAGGAGCCGGCCGGCGGGGGGGCGCCAAAATAATGTTTGCTTACTCCCCCCGGAGAGCTCGGACCGCCCCTGCTTGGAAGGTATCACTAAGCTTGAAGGACTTACTGTATATTCTCAAATATAAGTCTGGAAATTGTAGTAGAAATTGTAGAACTAAGAGGAGGAGGACTAAGAAACTTTAAACCTTTGCAATGCTGGCTAACCCACTTGTATTATATGGCTGCTACGATAAATGGTGTCAGCCATTTTTAATGTAATGTCTCTTAATTTAGAGTGTATATTGTAATGTTTACTTATGTTTTCGTCTATTATGTCTTAGTGGATTGTTCCTTATTTATTTTTATTTTGATATTTAATTCCTTTGTGGTAAGTTTTCTGTTGTTACTATCCAATATCCTGTATTATTTTGATGTCTTTGTATCCATTTCGAGGCATTGAATTTTTGCGTTTTTTATGTGTAAACCACCCTGAGTCCCTCTGGGGAGAGAGGGCAGTCTAGAAATAAAGTATTATTATTACTTTGCTGACAAAAACACAGTATTTCACAGCAAACCAGATATATATGCTGGACTTTGTATTACAAAATCACAAGTCGAACCCTGCCCAAGCGTCTAGGACTGTGTGACGCATTTTCGAATGATGCGGGCAGATCCAAGTAATTGTGGCCTTTTGCAATTGACAGATCGTGATTTTGTCAATGTTTATTGTTTCCAAATACCGGCTGAGGTCTCTTGGCATGGCACCCAGTGTGCCAATTACCACTGGGACCACCTGTACTGGTTTATGCCAGAGTCTTTGCAGTTTGATTTTGAGGTCTTGATAACAGCTGAATTATTCCTGTTGTTTTTTGTCAATTCGGCTGTCACCTGGTATGGCAACATCATTAATCCAAACGTTTTTCTTTTCCACAATCGTGATGTCTGGTGTATTGTGTTCCAGTCTGAATTGTTATTATTCTGCTGTGGAACCACTTCTGGCCTTTTTGAATGCTCGGGTGAGGAAGTGGTAGTGGTAGTAGCTAGGGGAAGATGGCCCTGAGGCAGTTCTGGTGCTTTTTCCTCTCTGCAGGATAATATTCAATTTACCTACACGTAATATCAAAATCCATTATTTTGTCAACAAACCTTCCCCCAACTTAACCATGAGATCGACTTATATACACAAATATATAGTGAACATGTCTAATATGACATTGCATGACCCAATTATTTCTTACACACTTGGGATCCCATTTTATTTTTAGAGTTTTGTTTTAAGCAGCAGATGTGTACAGTGCACCTTACAGTGGCTTGGATCCGATATTATGCTATGACCATGAGGATTAGCTTTCTGGAGTTGCTGGGAATAAAAGGGTTAAAAACCCACTGGGTCCTTTCACACTACATAATTATAGTGCTGTGATTCCATTTTAACTGTTATGGCATTATCCTTTGCAATCCTAGGATTTACAGTTTGGGGAAAAGGTTTTAGAATGCCTAGCCAAAGAGCTATAGTGCCTCACCAAACTGCAAATCACTGAATTGCACAGAATATAGGTATTTGGGGAGAAAACACAAAAGCTTTAAAAGGAGGTGAAAGCATATAGGAAATACATGAGGCATATGTCAGCTATACTTATCTAACCCAGGTGCAGTTTAAATCCCACAGAAGTCAAAGATTAAATCCTGCTAATTTAAATTTTGAATTAGATTTCAAATTTAAATGTATCTGGATTGTTTCCTATTTTAAAGAACACACTAGTTCACAGAGAAAACTCTTGCAAAAGAGTGCTGGCTGTGAGCAAAGAGGCAGAGTGTTGAACAGTAACTTCTTTGATTCCCCAAGTATGTAGAAGTGAAAGTATCTACAATCTAGCCAAAGGAGGACAGTGTCTATATTTAGAAAATCTAAAATAAAGGCTTGGTTATAATACTGCAGCTTCTAATGCCATTACAAAGAGAGCCCACTCATAGCAAATTAGGCAGGACAACCAGACTTCCAGTTATTATAAACCACAAATGTGTGTGACTCACTTAAGAATTATTGATGGTGTCCCTGGCTGCTAAGGGCATGTTGTTAAATGACTGGATGAAGGATAAAAGGAGAAGAAATGCAGCATTACAAAGCGTAGTGTCATACACACTGGCACAAACATTTTGATTGTTGGCAAGCTGCTTATTTCCTATAAACAGTGGAAGAACAAAGATCCCAGGATATTGGATAGACACGTGATAACCACTAACTTTTACTGTGATGTTGCTTTACATAGAAATGATCTAAATCTTGGCGGCATTCAACAACAAACTTGTACTGAAGAAAGGGAGGTATTGCCTGCCTTGTAGTTCTGGGGTCACATTTGGAGTTAAGTTCTATTTTGTGTTAGGCTACTTTTTTATACTGCCATTTAAACCAGGTTAGGATGTGTATTAAAGGGACTCAGTTCCCTGTGGAGTACCTATAGATTCACCTCAGGAACCGTCTGGAAGCTCAAGCTGTGGCCAGATATATATATTTTTGTTACCTAAGAAGGCTGCCCAGATCCTGAACCGGTGCTTAGCATTTGTATAAGGGTGAACAAATTTAAATTGAATCCAGACAAGACAGAGGTTCTCGTGGACAGTTGAAAGGCCGAACACACTATAGAGTTACAGCCGGTGCTGGATGAGGCTACACTCCCCCTGAAATCATAGTTTCGCAGCTTGGGAGTCCTCCTGGATTTTTTTCTTACCAAAGGAGGCTGTTCAGATCCTGAACCGGTGCTTGGAGGTTGCCCTTAAATACTGTTTGGAAGCTACAAGTATGGTAGTCCAATAGGCCACAACATGATTGCTCACCAGAATGGCGTACATGGAACATACAACCCCCCTGCTGCGTCATCTCCACTGGCTGCCAATTTGCTATTGAACACAATTCAAAGTGGTGACTTTAGTCTATAAAGCCCGAAACAGTTCTGGACAAAATTACTTGTCCAAACACATCTCCCTCTATGAACCAGCCAGAATACTAAGATCCTCTGGGTAGGCTCTGCTCTTGGTCCCACCCCCTTGTGGCTGGTAGGATGAGGGACAGGGCCTTCTCAGTGGTGGCCCCCGGCTGTGGAATTCCCTCCCTAGTGAAATCAGATCAGCACCCCCCCCCCGTCCTTTAAAAAAAAGTTAAAACCTGGCTATGGGATTGAGTGTTTGTGGAGTAGCACAAGGTCAACATGCAGCTATGAAGTGAATGGAATATAATGCAATTTGGAATGGCTTCTGGACTAAGATTTTGGATCTCCATGCAACGTTCAACATTATATGTAATGTATTTATATGTCATTGGTTTTATGATGATTTATGATTTTAATGTATGTTGTAATATGTATTTGTATGTTTAATGTGATGTTGAATATTGCCAATCTGGAAACCACCCTGAGTCCCCTTCGGGGTTGAGATAAAGTAAATAAATAAATAACCTCCTCTGGTGGGATGTGCTGATACGAACCAGCCAGTTCAATGTGGATCAGCGCTAGACAAAAGCAGGGCAAAACAAGAAGGGAGGAAGCTGCGATTCCCTCTTGGGGGGAGTGTTTGTTTTCCTTCTGGCCAAGCTGTGGATCCCATTTCTCCCTCTGAATGCTTCAGTGCTAGCCCTGTCCTCACAAATATTCCACCTTTTGACCTTGGGCTCCTGGTCCGCATGGGATATACATTGATTGGTTGCAGTGGATTTTGTGGTTGGAACCAGAATTTCCAGTTAGTTTTTTTAACACGCTGTTTCTGGCTGGATGCATTTTGCAAGCCCACATTGGAGGTGTATGTTTTGTGGACACCCCCACCTCTAGCTGGCTTCAGACTGGGTTTTAGTCCCTGTGCTGAAGGGCCCCGAAGACATAAAGGATCTCTTCTGATCTCTTGTGTTCCACTGAAATCAGGAATGCTATCCCACATTGCAGAGGGTAGCTAAACTATTCTTCATATTAATTCCATTCTTTGGATTAAGGCTATTCTTCAAGAGCTAAAGGTGTGTGCTCATTCTGCTTCATTACTAGTCTAACAGGTTTTTGCCACATTTTATAAGCTTTGTAAAGTTATTCAAATATTCCTGATTAGAGACAACAGTAGGACAAAAGGAACAAGTATTTATCAGCTTTCCTCAATGCCCTGCTGCCTGGAGATCATTATATTTACTGTTCCATAATCATCAGCTTTCTGAATTTGGAAATTAACCATTTGTCATCCAGTTTTTTCAGATGGTTTTATAATGTCCTAGTTTATCTGTTTTCCTCCCACTTTCCCCTTTTGTCCATAGCTTACTTTAATTGCTGCAAACTGAAATTAAAATGCAAAAATACATTGTACTCCATTTACTCTGCACCCTTCTACACTGCCAGATAATCCAGGTTATCAAAGTAGAAAATCCATATAATCTGATTTGAATTGGATTATTTATTTGATGCTTTATATTAACACACACAACATAACACACACACACACACCGGGGTTGGAGGGGGGAGACTCAGGGTGGCCAACAAGGCAGCAATTCGATGCCTAAACATACAATATAAATCCTAAAACATATATCATTAAAATAACAGTTAAAAATCAAATAATTCAAGTAAATTAAAAACAGTGTTCCTCCATAAATCTATGTTTTAAACAGTTATCCATATCAATCATTCATATTCTAGTCCACAGTGCTGCATTCTGCTATTGTGCAAAGGCCTGGTCCCATAGCCAAGATTTTACTTTTTTCCTAGCGTATTCCACAGGCGAGGAACCACAGCTGAGAAGGCCCTGTCTCTCGTCCCCACCAGCCGCATTTGAGATGCTGGCGGGAGTGAGAGCACGGCCCCAGATGATCTTAGATTATGAGGTGGGACATAGAGGCAGATGCATTCAGACAAGTAAACTGGGCCAGAACCGTATAGATCTTATATCAGGGCCCTTCTACACAGCCATATAACCTAGAACATCAAGGCAGAAAATCCCAAAATTTCTGCTTTGAACTGAGTTATCTGAGTCCACACTGCCATATATCCCAGTTCAAAGCAGAAAATGTGAAATTTTATTCAGCTGTGTAGAAGGGGCCTAAATCTACAACACCATATAATCCAGTTCAAAGCAAATAATGTGGAACTGTCACGATGCAAGGACTCGGCCGGCCCCTTAATCACACACACAGAGGCGGTAATCAGCTAACTATTTATTGAGTAATAAAGAACAGATGAAAAGGTAATTGTCCATCAAAATATAAAGAAGTCAATCCAAAAATAGGGTATGCGTAGTATAGTCCCAAAAGCAAGGTTTAACAATAGTAATGTCCAAAGGCAAAGGTCTTGGCAAAGTCTTGGCAAAGGCTCCGCAAAACAAAGCGGATCAAGGATCAAAGCAGGATTCAAACAGGGCCCAAGAAAACTTCTTGGCAAGGAACGAGCCGGCACCTAGGCTCCGTGGTCCTCGCTCACTTCACTTCGCTTAGATTAGAAGTGGCCGAGGTACTGAGGATCCGTTCCCACGGATCCTATACTTAAACCCCGGGGCGAGGCCCTCATAAGAACATAAGAAGAGCCATGCTGAATCGGGCCTCAGCCCATCTAGTCCAGCATTCTGTGTCATACAGTGGCCCACTAGTTGTACCCAGGGATCTCTAGCAGAAAGGAGGGCAGAACCCTCACCTGCTCCCGACCCCCCACAACCAGTACCGAGGGAAAATCCTGCCTGCCTCCATCAACACAGAGGTGGCACTTGGATGTCCATTTCAGTAACTACTGATTCCCTTGGTATCCATGAATCTGTCTAATCCTGCCTTGAAGCTGTCCAGGCTGACAGTTGTCACAACCTCCTCTGGAAGTGAGTTCCATAACCCAATGACCCTCTGGGGCCCTCGACGCTCTAGGCTTCGGCGATAATCTGTGCTACGGGATCTAGTGCTTCTCTGGCGCTCTAGACTGCGGTGCTATTCCCTCCTACTGGACTCGATGCTCCGTCTCCTATCAAAGCTTCGTCCTTGCCTCCCAGCACCTGTCTCACTATCTTCATGAGAGTCAAACTCCTCTTCAGCTTCCATGACCTCATCGCCCATGTTTTCCCAAATTCGCTCCTGAGAACGTCCCCCCCGGTTTCTCATACGATTCATCGCTATCAGCATTTTCTGCCTCAGCCTGACCTTCCCAGTCTTCGTAAACATCTGGCCATCCCTCATCCCAAGCCAGGCTCTGTGGGAGAGGAAGGCCCAGCTAACTCATAACCCTTCCTCCATTTCCTCCTCAGCTGCGGCTGGCTCTAATGCAAGTGGGACCCCCGGTGCTGCCCCCTGCCCCCCAGGCACGAAAGAGAACTGGGTTGCTACACGATTTTATACAGCTGTGTAGAAGGATCCTCAGTAGGAGGGAGAAGAGGAGAAGGACCAGACTCTTGGGCTGGATCTACACTGCCCTATATTCCCGGATCTGATCCCAGGTTCCTTCCACACAGCCATATAACCCAGAATATCAAGGCAGAATAACACACAATAACTCCTTTGAAATTGAGTATCTGAGTCTACACTGCCATATATCCCAGTTCAAAGCAGATAATGTAGGGTTTTATTCAGATGTGTGGAAGGGGCCCCAGATGATCTGCTTTGGACTGAATCATTTGAGTCCACACTGCCAGATAGTATGGGATAAGCAAATAATCTGAGAGCAGATCCTGGGATATAGGGCAGTGTAGATCCATCCTTGATCTTCCGAATAGACTCAGACAAAAGCAAACTGCCACCACTTCTCTTAACTTCTATGTTCCTCCTCAGCAGGCATGTAGCCAGGGGGGGCTGTAGATTCTCCAGGGTGGTCCTTGAAAATCTTACTGGTACATTATTTAAACTGTTATGTGCATTTAAATCAGACAAAATGCTCATTATATCCCACTGGGATAACAATACAAACCACTTAGACCCTCTTCCAAGTCTCAGCCCCCCGAACCAAACTCAGCCCCCTCCGAAACAAAATCCTGGCTACGGCCCTGCTCCTCATTAATAACTTTTGCCACCTTGATTATTCTCCCATGTTGCCTGGCCACTCATGTCCTATTTTCAGCTGAGATGTGTTGCGAGGCATGTAGTCCCACTGTCTGAAAGTCGCTGGTTGGGGATAACTGGAGTAAATCGAATGACAACCCAAAATATCAAGGCAGAAAATCCCACAATATCTGCTTTGAACTACGTTATCTGAGGGCCCTTCCACACAGCCCTATATCCCAGAATATAAAGGCAGAGAATCCCACAATATCTGCTTTGAATTGGGTTATCTGAGTCCACACTCAGATAACGTGGGATTTTCTGCCTTAATATTGTGGGATATAGGGCTGTGTGGAAGGGCCCAAAGTCCACACTGCCATATATTCCAGTTCAAAGCAGAAAATGTGGGATTTTATTCATCTGTGTGGAAGGGACCTTGATTAATCAATAACATGCCCCAAATCTCAAAGGTTTTGTTGTGTGTTTTGACATCTGGAACACTTTAATTATCATGTAAAAAGTTATAGTTAGAAGAATATACTGAGGACACTAACATGAAGAATGAAGATGTTACTTTAGAAACATCATGCAAGTGAATGGACACACGTTTCTAAATGTTTCCGGAAACCTGGATCAAACTGGGAAAAATCATGATTAAAGGTTAGAACTTAAGGCAGAAGCCACTGACACCAACACAGATCTATCTAGGAAGTTGATTTTGGGGGGAAAGGATGTAGCTATAGAGGTGCTGCTTCTCACATTAATTTTGTAGTTAAATGACAAAATAGCAAATCTCACAGGCAAGTCCCTAAAGTTTACAAAACAAAATGCTAAATAAAGTAAACCCCTTTGAAGCAACAATTCATACCAAAGCTGTGTGAGAAAAGCAGATTATGAGCCAATTAACCTTTCCGAACATTTCTTATACCTAGAATAGATTCTGAGTGCCATCTCCTGTAATGTAATCCGACATACGACTGTCAAAGAGAACAGAGTAGTGTATTTGACCAGACAGGAGTGTTAATCTATTTCAACAGGAAAACTAAAGGGGGGAGAAAGGATTTAGCAGCACCTGCAAGACAGGTTGACTGTTATTTTAGTACGGGTTTTCATAGATTTTCATCTGCCTCCATTAGAAAGCAAAGGTGATACTATCTCAGTCCTCTTTTTGATTTTGGAGCAACCTTCATACAGGAGTGCATTTAGTTGTTGTTTATTTGTTCAATGCTTCCTGACCTCATGGACCAGCCCACGCCAGAGCTCCTTGTCAGCCATGGCCACCCCCAGCACCTTCAAGTTCAAGCCACTCACTTCAAGGATAACAGCCATCCGTCTTGCTCTTAGTCGGCCCCTCTTCCCTCCATTTCCTCCAGCATCATTGTCTTCTCCAAGCTTTCCTGTCTTCTCATTATGTGGCCAAAGTACTTCATCTTTGCCTCTAATGTCCTTCCCTCCAGTGAGCAGTCAGGCTTTATTTCCTAGAATATGGACTGGTTTGATCTTCTGGCAGTCCAAGGCACTCTGAGAATTTTCCTTCAACACCACAGTTCAAAAGCATATATCTTCCTTCACTCAGTCTTCCTTATGGTCCAGCTCTCACATCCATCGGTTACTATGGGGAATACCATTGCTTTAACTATATAGATCTTTGTGTGATGTCTCTACTCTTCACTATTTTATCGAGATTGGTCATTGCTCTCCTCCCAAGAAGTAAACATCTTCTGATTTCCTGGCTGCAGTCTCTGTCTGCAGTAATCTTCACGCCTAGAAATACAAAGCCTGTCACTGCCTCCACGTTGTCTCCCTCTATTTGCCAGTTATCAAACAGTCTGGTTGCCATAATCTAGGTTTTTTGATGTTTAACTGCCCCAGCTTTGGAACTTTCTTATTTCACCTTGATTAGGACACTCTTCAGCTCCTCCTCGCTTTCGGCCATCAAAGTGGTATCATCTGCATATCTAAGGTTGTTAATGTTTTTTCGGTGATAGTATGATAGCTGGGTCCCAGTGCCACAAGCATTACGCTGTTTCCGGAATGCTGCTTCGAGTATGCAGACTGCGGAATGCAGGAGCGGGACAGTAGCACTAATGAAATTTTACGCAGGGGGACACACAGATCATAGTGAAGGAATGTAACGGTTCTTCAATGTAAAATGATAAACAACAGTTTGGGAAGCGGTTTTGGAAGGCCTTACATGGGATACAAATCAGCAACCTCACCCAAAATAATATTAAACGGTTCAATGTTGTTCCCAGCCCACATCTAGGTTGACCACAAACTCCAGGGCGTTGGGCAGTAATTCAACATGCTTGCCAAAAACTCAGGGGCAGCTCCGTTGTCCGAAATTGCTCAACAAACTGGATTATATTCCTATTTCTCATCTCCCCCTTCTATCCTTCCAATACAACAAAATATCTTCAAGACCCCCCCCCCCCCAACACATCTCTCAGTCTGCCCGCTCTCTTGACCATGTGGTCGGACACATGTTCCCTTTCCTCATTCACAGCCCCAGTTGCGCTATCAGCATAATGCTAGCGGCACTGAGACCCAGCTATCATACTATCACTGTTTCTTCCAGCAATTTTAACTCTTGCCTTGGATTCGTCGAGCTCCGCATGTCGCATAATGTCTTCTGAATACAAGTTGAATGGGTCAGGTGAGAGCCCTGCCATGGTCTTCCCCAATCTTGAACCAGTCTGTTGTTCCGTGGTCTGTTCTTCTTACCATTGCTACTTGGTCATGATACAGATTCTTCAAGAGATAGGCAAGGTGGCTTGGTATCGCCGTATCACCAAGAACTTGCCACACTTTATTATGATCCGCACTGTTCTAACATTTGTATATTTGTGGATTTTAATTTACATTGAAATGCTTGTAATGTAAGCCGCCTTGAGTCTCCTCTGCGGAGAGAAAAAGTGGGGTATAAACATAGCAATAATGTGGTATTGTGGCATGATGCTCCAAAGGGCTACAGCAGACCTCGAAGAAGAAGACGGCATATATATACGCTATCGTACTGATGGTAGCTTGCTCAACTTAAGCCGTCTGAGGGCTCGCACTAAGACTCTAAACCAGGGGTGCTCACACTTTTTCATCATGGGAGCTACTGATTAAAAAACCAAGTCCCAAAGATCACCTACCCAGAAATGTAAAACGTATAACTATTTTCTTATTTATTTCTTTATATTTATTATTCATTTTTATGTACCGCTCCTTCCAGCAGGCTCGGGGCAGTTTACATGAAATGAAGTTAAAAAACATCAACATTTCAATGTAATAACAATATAAAACAGAGCATAAAAATACATCCAACCACCCCATTTCTCCCACACTGCCATATTACCACACATATTATCAGCCAGAAAGTAAGAAGAGTGGCTTTTGAACTGCAAGGCCATTTAATACTCAGCAAGGTAAACAAAGGGACATGCAAAAATACATCCAACCACCCAATTTCTCCCACATTTCCATATTCCCCAACATATATTTCTCAAGGAACAAAGCAAGCAGAGAGGCTTTGGAGCTAAAAGGCCATTTTTAAACATTAAAAATAAACAAAGAGACATGCCACAGAACAATCAAGCACCCACCCCCAAGTAAAAAGACCGACCTTTGAGATGCGGTAAGGAAATGACCCCAAAGCGTCCTTGTCCTCCTCCTCCGTCATTGCTCCTATTTCCACGCCACCAGCATGCGTGCCGCCTCCAAGAGCTCACGAGAAGTCTGAGAGGCAGAATGGGCACTTCTGCACATGCGCGCAGGGCCAGCCATGCATCGCGTCATCAGGCCCGCCCCTTTGGTCTCCTATGACTCTGAGTGTCTGGAGAAGGACGGAGGGAGGAGGAGGAATCCAAAAGAGGGGGCCCATTCTGCCTCTTGGACTCTGGAGCTTTAGGAGGCGGCGCACGAGCAGGGAGCGGGGAGGAGCAACGATGGAGGACTTCTTTGCACGCAGGGGCGCATGAAGAGGACCAACTGCAAAAACCTGGTCAGGGGCCTCAAGATCACCAGGATGAGGCCCAAAGATCACCCTGGTGATCCCGATCACCATTCTGAGCACCCCTGCTCTAAACTATCTATTCCGTGAGCTGCTTTTTGTTGACGATGCTGCCCTTGTCGCCCATTCAGAAGCGGCCCTGCAGCGCCTAACATCTTGCTTTGCAACAGCTGCAGAGCTGTTTGGGCTGGAAGTCAGCCTGAAGAAAACGGAAGTCCTTTACCAGCCCGCATCACAGGAAGAACACCATCATCCCCATGTCAGCATAGGCACATCTGTGCTTAAGTCCGTTCAGCAGTTCACCTACCTGGGAAGCATCATCTCTTCAGATGCCAAGATTGATAAAGAGATAGATCTCAGATTAGCAAAGGCATATAGTGCATTTGGAAGGCTTCACAAAAGAGTCTGGAGTAACAAACACCTGAGACAAAGCACCAAAATCAGTGTGTACAGAGCTATCATACTGTTTATTCTCCTCTATGGGTCTGAAACATGGGTCACCTCTCGCCAACACCTATGACTCCTCGAACGCTTTCATCAGCGCTGTCTTCGCACAATCCTAAATATACACTGGACCAACTATGTGACTAATGTTGCTGTCCTTGAGCAAACAGGGATCACCAGCATTGAGGCCATGCTATTGAGAACTCAGCTGTGCTGGGCAGGGCACATCTCTAGGATGGAGAACCACCACCACCCAAAGATATTACTCTAAGGTGAACTCGCCATGGGTCAGCGCAAGAGAGGCGCCCCCAAAAAGAGATATAAGGACTCCCTGAAACAACATCTCAGGCTCGACCAGAGGGATCACCAACAATGGTCCACCCTGGCCTCACATCGGGAGGCGTGGAGACGCACTATTCACAATGCTGCGGCCTCTTTCGAGAAGATACGCCGAATGGGTCTCGAAGAGAAACAACAACGCAGAAAGAACTGCAACTTGGAAACAACATCACCCAAGGAGACTTTCTGCTGTGCTTTCTGCAACCGAACTTGCCTATCTCAGATTGGCCTTTTTAGACATCAACACGCTTGTAGAAATGGGATGAGTCCTTCCCAAGAATCTTAGTTCGCGAAGTAATGCCGAGAGAATGTGGTATTAAACTGCATTAAGCCTGCAGTGTAGATCAGTGTTTCTCAACCAGTGCGCCAGGGCACACTAGTGCGCCGTGAGCGATCATCAGGTGTGCTGTGGGAAATTGGAACCTCCAGGAAGGGGGGGGGGGAGAGTCTAGTGTGTTGAAGTATAAAAACCCTAAGAAACTTACCTCGATAAAGGCGCAAAATTACAAACACCCCCCTCCCCACCTGTTGTCTACTTGGTCTCTCCCTCTCCATGCAATTGGAAGACCCGCCTCCTTTTCCCCAAGTAGAGACCTCCTCTTGCCTCCTGGGGGTTCTATATGGGAAGTTTGGCCCAGTTCTATCATTGGTGGGGTTCAGAATGCTCTTTGATGGCAGGGGAACTATAAATCCCAGCAACTACAACTCCCAAATGTCAAGGTCTATTTCCCCTGAACTCCATCTGCGTTCATACTTTCTGTTGGTAATGAGAGTTCAATATGCCAAGTTTGGTTCAATTCCATTGTTGCAAGAGTTCAGGATGCTCTTTGATTGTGTGTTAACTATAAATCCCAGAAACTAACTCCCAAATGTCAAGGTCTATTTTCCCCAAACTCCATCTGTGTTTACATTTGGGCATATTGAGTATTCATGCCAAGTTTGGTCCTGATCCAACATTGTTTGAGTCTACAGTGCTCTCTGGATATAGGTGAACTACAACTCCAAAACTCAAGGTCAATGCCCACCAAACTCTTATGGCATTTTCTCTTGGTTATGGGAGTTCTGTTTGGGAAGTTTGTGTCTTTCTGCCATTCCTGCCAGGATATCTATGTTGTGTTCATCGAAACAGGTCCAGTTTCACACTGAGTGTATAAATAAATTTTAAAAACATATTAACTATATGTATTACTGTGTTAAAGTGTCATTTTGTGTCATTTTGGTTGGTGGACTTTTGCAAATGTAAAAAGACGATGGGATTTGTAGTACTTTCACACCCCTCTGTTCCCACAGACCACTGCGTCCCCCAACAAACACCGATAAGGACCACACTTGGCACACAGAGCCCCAGTGACCCAGGATTTTGCAAATGTAAAAAGTGTGTCGCGGCTCAAAAAAGGTTGGGAAACACTGGTGTAGATGCCCCCTTGGAGATGGCAAATGAAGAAGAAATTCATCGATGTTTCATGGGCACATTGCACACATCTCTTGAAGGTAATTTTATTCATAATACTAGCTTGCGGACCCGTCGGTGCCTGGGTGATTTGAGAAGTGTAGCAGGATGTAGAGTGGGTCATGGGGGCTCTGTGTGCCAAGTTTGGTCTTGATCCATCATTATTGGGAGTTGCAGTGGTATCATGAAATGACTGAAGGTAGTGCAAGTCCCATCATCTGTAGTCCACCCTCCCCCAAAGTGTAGTAGGATGTAGATTGGGTCATGGGGACTCTGTGTGCAAAGTTTGGTCTGTATTGGTGAATGGATGAGGGTTGTATTGGTGTTAGGAAGTGAGTGAAGGTACTTCAAGTCCCATCATCCGTGGTCCGTCTCACACAAAACTGCACCAGGCTGTAGAGTGGGTCATGAGGGCTCTGTGTGCCAGGTTTGGTGTTGATCAGTCATTGGATTAGGTTTGTAGCAGGATTGGAAAGTGAGGGAAGGTACTGCAAGTCCCATCATCCATGTTCTGCCCCTCTCCAAACTTCAGTAGGCTGTAGAAGTGGGTCACTGGGGCTCTGTGTGCCAAGTGTGGTCCTTATCGGTGTTTGTTGGGGGACGCAGTGGTCTGTGGGAACAGAGGGGTGTGAAAGTACTACAAATCCCATCGTCTAGTGTCACACCCCCACACCCCCGAACCTCACCAGGACGTGAAGGCAGTCATGGGGGTTATGTTTGCCAAGTGTGGTCTCGATCGGTAATTGGATGAGGGTTGCAGCTGACTTGGGAAGTGAGTAGAGGTACTTCAAGTCCCATCATCCATGGTCCACCCTCCTCCGATCTGCACCAGGATGTAGAGTGGGTCATGAGGGCTCTGTGTGCCAGGTTTGGTGTTGATCAGTCATTGGATTAGGTTTGTAGCAGTCTTGGAAAGTGAGGGAAGGTACTGCAAGTCCCATCATCCATGTTCCGTCCCCCTCCAAACTTCAGTAGGCTGTAGAGTGGGTCACTGGGGCTCTGTGTGCCAAGTGTGGTCTTTATAGGTGTTTGTTGGGGGCCGCAGTGGTCTGTGGGAACAGAGGGGTGTGAAAGTACTACAAATCCCATCATCCATTCAGTCCTCCCCCAAACCTCACCAAGACGTGAAGGCAGTCATAGGGGTTATGTATGCCAAGTTTGGTCTCGATCAGTGATTGGATGAGGGTTTCAGCGGACTTGGGAAGTGAGTAGAGGTACTTCAAGTCCCATCATCCATGGTCCACCCTTCTCCGAACGGCACCAGGACGTAGAGTGGGTAGTGGGAGCTGTGTGTGCCAAGTGTGGTCTGTATTGGTCCTTTTTGTTGGGCTCAGTGGTCTGTGGGAACCAAAGTGTTTGAAAGTACTACAAATCCCATAATCTGTGGGTCATGTCCCCCGAACCCCACCAGGACGTATAGGGGGTTAAGGGGGTTATGTGTACCAAGGTTGGTGCAGGTCCATCACTCGCGCTGGTCGCTGTGGCCTGTGAAAGTGGCTGCCAATCAGAACGCTGCCACATATCCGCCCTCCCGCCCTCCGCACACATACAAACATTCCGCTTTATTAAGGTATACAGATACAGATTTTAATAATTTTGGGCATGGAACAAAGTTTGCATACACTGAACCACTTGGAAAGCAATGGTGACACTATCTCTCAACCCAGCTTCACCCAGCTTTCCAAGGCTGCCAAAGAGCAGCAGCAGCCCAGCCCGAGCTGAGCCCCCTGCTTGGCTCCAGACGGTCTCATTGTCAGGCGCGAGCTCCATTACAAGCCCCGCCCCTTTCCCAGCTGCTCTCCCAGCAGGTGTGAGGAGGGAGCGTGAACAGCAGGCGCCGCACCCCCCTCCCTCTCCGCGCAGGCGCACTGGGCTCCCTTTCTTCCTCGCCTGCCTGGGAGCCAGGATCCCGCTCGGGCCGCGCATGCGCCGGAGAGGGGCAGCCTCCTCCAGCAAGATGGCGGCCGGGGGGCGAGTCGGGCAGCCCGAGTAGGCGGCGTCGGCGTCGGCAGGTAGAAGCGTGGCGGCGAGGGCCAAGGCCGGGCGAAGAGGGCCGAGAAGGGCGAGTGAGGCGAGCGGCTCGGCCTGCGTCCTGCTCGGGAATGAGGGCTCGGGGTGGCGGGGCGAGAGGGAGCAGCCGCCCTCTGTCCCGCCACCGCCGGCGCCTCCTGTGAGGAAGGGAAGCAGCAGCCCTCGCGCGCAGGCTTCGGGAGAGAGAGAGAGAGACCCGGATGTGGGGGAAGGCCTCCTCCGCCTCGGCGTCCCTTGGCGGGCCCAGTCCCCGAGCTGAGCAGGGCAGGTGAGTGAGTGAGCCAGACCCTCCCTCCTTCCCTCCCTCCCTCAGGCGCCCCCTTTGTCTTTCCTTCTAGCTTGGCTCTGAAGGAAAGAGAGAGCTCCAGAAACCCCCAGGCCCCTTCGCCTGCCTGCCTGCCTGCCTCAGGGCACCTGGAAGCCACGGGGTGCCTCTGCACGGCTGCTCCTCCCCGAACTTTGGCCTCCCAAGTGTTTTGGACTTCAGCTCCCAGGCTCCCTCAGCATTGGCCACTGCAGCTGAGGCTTCTGGGAGCTGAAGTCCCAAACGCCTAAGTACTAGACTTTGGGAAGCTACACAACACAGCCTTCCAAACTCTGTGTAGTGACAACGTCCGTGTGTCGGCTGCAAGGGTGTGGGTGTGTCACCCGAACAGCAGACACAAACAAGCTATGTCACACAAGGACAACCAAAGGAAGTAAAACACACAGCCTCTCCCAAACGATAAAGCAACAGAGCATCTTATCTATCTATCTCTCTCTCTCTCTGGCATTACTTCGCGAACGAAGATTCTTTAGGAAGGACTCATCCCACGTTTTTTACAAGCGTGTTGATGACTAAAGAGGCCAATCTGAGATAGGCAGGTTCGGTTGCAGAAAGCACAGCAGAAAGTCTCATTGGGTGAGGTTGTTTCCAAGTTGCGGTACTTTCTGCGTTGTCGTTTCTCTTCGAGAGCAAGCAAGCACGTAAGGAAGCAATGAAAAACCAAATATCAAAGCTTTGTGTAATACATTCTAAGTATACAATACATCAACAAAATGCCCATGTACAAAGTAATGCGGCGTCCCTCATGCAGCACAAACCAAAATACAATATGGAGCGACAGGGTATGTGGGAAAGTAGTCCTGGGAAGGGAAGAAATCGACGAGGTGGAGAGTCTTTTAGGGAATTAAAACATAGTCCATCCCTTTTTCCATTCAAAATGGATATATACTCATCCAGGTTCACCACATAGGTCACAATCCTGTATAGCGTGCGTGGATAGCCGGCTTGTGGAGCAAATGGGAGCCGAGGCCCATTCAGCGTAGGGTTGCCATTTTTTGATATAAGAAATAAGGGACATTTACGGGATTTTTCACAAAAATAAGGGGACACTTCATTAAAAACTTGAAACTCAAACATTAGGTAGAAATAGTTTTATTAACAGAATAAGATAATGATTGAAACTCACAACAAAACTGACTTACACCCTCTTAACCGTACATGGTATGTTTCTGCATGCTTTGTCATGCAGAAAAAACATTATTAGAACTACCTAATTTTCTCCATCTGTATTTAGTACTTGACTTTGCTGACTTTAAAAGTGGACTGTCTAAACATTAAAATAAAATAAATTTTATAAGACAGTACATCTTCATGATTATTATGTCAATAGTTAATGGTATAGTATAGTATGGGATACACAGCATTGTATAGTATTGGGATGCACAGCTAGGCCTATTTTAAGAGTAACTCTCAAGCAACCAGAAACTATCTTTATCCAACATGATCCAACATTCCCCTTGGGTAACGGTTAATTAGTCTACTGTACTTTGAAAAAGTCCTGTAGTTGGAATCCCCGGGCAGGCATTGCCGTGGAAACTGCAGCGCACACCTTCCTCTGGTCAACCCCTCTCAGTCCTGTCCTGCTAGTCAAAAATAAGGGACAGGGCCTGAAAATAAGGGACACAAATTTTAGGGCCAAAATAAGGGATGTCCCTTAGAATAAGGGACATATGGGAACCCTAATTCAGCGTGTCTTCTCAAAACAGGGCGCAGCATTGTGGGTAGTGCCTCTCCATGCCTCCCGATGTGAGGCCAGAGTGGACCATTGTTGGTGATCAATCTGGCTGAGCCTGAAATGTTGTTCCAGGGAGTCCTTATATCTCTTTTTGGGGGCGCCTCTCTTGTGCTGACCCGTGGCGAGTTCACCATAGAGTAGTATCTTTGGGAGGCGGTGGTCCTCCATCCTAGAGACGTGTCCTGCCCAGCGCAGCTGTGTTTTCAATAGCATGGCCTCAATGCTGGTGATCCCTGCTTGCTCAAGGACAGCAACATTAGTCACATAGTTGGTCCAGTGTATATTTAGGATTGTGCGAAGACAGCGCTGATGAAAGCGTCCGAGGAGTCGTAGGTGTTGGCGATAGGTGACTCATGTTTCAGACCCATAAAGGAGAATAGACAGTACGATAGCTCTGTACACACTGATTTTTGTACTTTGCCTCAGGTGCTTGTTGCTCCAGACTCTTTTGTGAAGCCTTCCAAATGCACTATATGCCTTTGCTAATCTGTGATCTATCTCTTTATCAATCTTGGCATCTGAAGAGATGATGCTTCCCAGGTAGGTGAACTGCTGAACGGACTTAAGCACAGATTTGCTTATGCTGACATGGGGATGATGCTGTTCTTCCTGTGATGCGGGCTGGTAGAGAACTTCCGGGATATATATATCCCATTCACAATGAATCAATACATGAAAATCCAGTACCAATCAATGGTGTAAAGACATGTTCATTCCCGGGAAAAGGATTCCAAATGGGTCCAGCAGTATTGATAAATCCATATGCGTCAATTCGTAGTATTCCCAATAAAAATCCGTTGTATCGAGACAATTGAAAAGGGAAATCCCATGAAAAAGCCAAAATTGGCAAATGAATAAAGATCCAGGTACTCAAAGGGATGGTCAGGTTCTGAGCGGAGAGGTAAACATCCAAAGAAGCCGCCAAAAGAAACTGCATAAACCAATGTGCAGCGAATGCTGAGGAGAGCAACAGTGGGTGTCTCCATTCACAGAAAAGCCGACGACATGCTTATGCTGTTATCCACGGCCAACAAAAAACGTTTCACCTTTTGCCTTTTTCAGGGCATTAATATAAGCTATTAAGCGTCCATAGTATCTATAAATTAATCACAAAATGTAAGAGAGCAGCTACATTACAATATACAAGCAAAATAGCCCGTAGAATGTTAAGGAAATTATATAAACTCAGTACATACCAATGGATTTTTCATCAAAAGCATAACCCTGCCTCATGTAGCAGGGTGACCCAAAAGTTACCCCAGCATCTGCCAACCTAGCAGTCCGAAAACATGTAAATGTGAGTAGATGAATAGGTATCAATCTGGTGTGAAGGTAGAAGAGAATGAAAATGGAAAAAAGCATGGTAATTATAGTTATGTATATTTTTAAAGAATAATAATAAAAACAAACCCTTGACTCTAAAATATAGATTACTGCAACACACTATGAGGGGTTGCCTTTGAAGACTGTTCGGAAGCTCCAACTAGTCCAATGGAAGGCAGCCAGGTTGCTCACCAGAGCGGCATACAGAGAGCATACAACCCCTCTGCTGCGTCAGCTCTACTGGTTGCCAATTTGCTACCGAGCACAATTCAAAGTGCTGTCTTTAGCCTATAAAGCCCTGAATAGTTCTGGCCCACCATACCTGTCTGAACGTATCTCCTGCTATGAACCATCATGAAGTCTAAGATCGATGGGAGAGGCCCTGCTCTCGGTCCCACCATCCTCGCAGGCCTGACTGGTGGAGACAAGAGACAGGGCCTTCTCAGTGGTGGCCCCTTGCCTGTGGAACTCTATACTCAGTGACATTAGATTGCCCCCCTCTCTCTTGTCCTTTAGAATGAAACTCAAAACCTGGTTATGGGACCAAGCGTTTGAACAGTAGAGGCAGCAATTTAGAATGAGACCCAATTCATGTGAATGACAATGAACTGACCTGGACTATGATTTCAAACTTGCATTATTTAAACAATGTTTTAATAATTTTATGTTTTAATTGCTTTTATCATTTATTACTGTTGGCATTGAATGAATGCCTGTTGTGAAGCTGCCCTGAGTCCCACTCCGTGGGTGAGAAAGACGGGATACAAATATGTGAAATAAATAAATAATAAATAAAATAAGTAATAAATCATATACAGCAGACATGGGAGAACTTCAGCCCTCCTGTTAGGAATTGTGGGAGTTGAAGTCCAAAACAACTGGAGAGCTGAAGTTTGCCCATACCTGATATACATATAGTCCCCGAGTCCCTTTGGGGAGATGGGCCAGGATACAAATAAATGGTCTGCCACCACATTCTGAGAAGAGGTTCATAATTTTCATCTGACTGGTGAAGAGATCTGTGGAATAAAAAAGATTAAAAACCCTGGTGTAGAGGCAGGCGCCCTTAGATTTGTATGCTCCTTGGGACTGTATGCATTGAAGGCAAAAGATCTGGTAAAACAATAGATACTATGATTCCATAGCATTAAGATATGGCAGCTGCATTAATTCTACGGTGTAAATGCACTCTATATTTCACATTAACCTATTCATACATATGCCATTGTCTTTTCAAGAGCGTCGCTTTTTATAAACTTCTGTGGTTGGTGGACCTACATTTTCTTATAGTTTTGGTAAAGTTTGGGCTCTCATCAGCTGGCAAGCCCAGGGTCTGCTTTCCTACCTATGGACTTCCCATAGACATTGAGTATTGGCTGCTGTAGAAAATAGGAAGCTTGACTAAATAGGCTTTTGTTAAGATTTAGCAAAGCTCTTAGTTGTTTTTTCTTATGTGGTTGGGGTTCTTAAATGGGGCTTATACTTCCATAGTTGGGTTGAATGAGTTATAGAATAGGAAAGTTGTGTGAGAAGACTTGCACAGAGTGGCTTGCAACCACCAGCAGATAAACCAGGTGCCATCTACCTATGGTTTGGGCTAGCAACATGTCTAGAAATCTGATTAGTACTCCTCAGTGACAAACAGTCCCAAGACTGGGACTGTGTGGCTCAGATTGTAACAACTGCAGATTTCCTGTGACTTGAAATTTCAGAATAGTTATAACATAGCCAGTCTTACCAAAGTTAGCATTTGTTCCTTCAAGAAACCAAGGGTTTGAAATTGGGTCCCAATTCCTGCAGTGACTTCTTAATATAGTTGTTTTTATGGTTATGTTTGAGATACAAGATAGTAAAAGAATTTTAATCTCTCTGCCATTTTGAGACCATTTTGATTCCAGTACTGACAGTTAAACTAAGATTTTACTGAGAATAAGAGGTCATGCAAATTTTCCAACTCCAGGTAGAGAGGCTGAATATTTATTTCACGTGACAGCAGCTATTGGGGTGGAGGTAGGGGCTTAATGTTTGCAAATTGTAGAGTGGCAATGTGTTTATACTGTTGAGCTGCAAGTTCCAGAACTCCTTAACTAACCAAGGTGGCCTCCTGTTAGGGAGTATTCACATGATTATGCCAATTTGGGGGCATTATGGGGATTGGAACACATCCTCCCTCACCTAAAGCCCCATCTTCCGAAAACTGTACAGCCCCAATCATTTCCTGATGAGTATGCACAGAAGTGTTTCCATTTAGCCAGAAGCAAAATGACAACAGAAGCTCTGAGATCTGTCAGGGATCTTCTGGAGACCTCAGTATTGCTGTCAATCATATCATGTCTGCTTTGGAGATGTAGCTAGCTGTTTCTGTGATCCTGCCTGCTCTCTGCAAAATAGGGGATGACCATGTGGGAAGAGGGAGACGGTCTTCAGTAAGGGTTTTGTGAGTCTACATGTGGGCCTGTTGCTGAGCTGTACAGGATTATAGTCCTATTTGGATATGAGGAAAGGTGGAAGTTGCATTCCAGCTTCTGTAAAGTAAGACTGAATAATTCTGTTAGCTGAAGTGAACTGGCTGTATTGTTTGGAAGGTCATCCTATTAGCAGTTTATGTTCTTAGTTCTGGTATGAATATTTTTGATGGAGATGAGTCTGTCTGTAAAGTTAGCCTTATGGTTACAACAAGAGTGGACATTTTTAGACTATGACTTTGTGGGCAGTGCTTAAATAGCTTTTTGGTATTCGTGACTAAAGAATAATCATAGCATCATAGAGTTCGAAGAGACCACATGAGCCATCTAGTCCAACCCCCTTCCATGCAGGAAAAATACAACCAGAGTATCCCTGACAGATGGCCACCCAGCCTCTGTTTAAAAGCTTCCAAGGAAGGAGCTTCCACCACACTCAGAGGCAGAGAGTTCCACTGCTGAATAGCTCTTACAGTCAAGAAGTTCTTCCTAATGTTCACAAGGAATCTCCTTTCCTGTAATTTGAACCCATTGCTCCGAGTCCTAGTTTCAAGGCATCAGAAAACAAGCCTGCTCTTTAAGACAATCCTCATAGGGCATGGTCTTCAGATCTTTGATAATTTTAGTTGCCCTCCTCTGGACACCTTCCATCTTGTCAATATCTGTTTTGAACTGTGGTCCCCAAGATTGGACACAGTATTCCAGGTGAGGTCTAACCAAAGTAGAATACAGAGGCACCATGATTTCCCTCAATCTAGACACCATACTCCTTTTGATGAAGCCCAAAATCTCATTGGCCTTTTAAGCTACTGCATCATACTGTTGGCTCATGTTCAACTTGTTGCCCATGAAGACTCCCAAGATTTTTTTCACATGTACTGTTGCAGATCCAGGCATCACCCAGCGGACAACGCCACTATTGTAGCAGCTCCACTGGCTGCTGATAAGTTTCTGGGCCCAATTCAAAGTGCAGGTTATTACCTATAAAGCCCTAAACGGTTTGGGTCCTGCTTATCTTCGTGACCGTATCTCCCTATATTAACTATTGCGAGCGCTAAGATTTGCCGGGGAGACCCTTCTCTCGCTCCCACCTCGGTCGCAAGCACGGTTGGTAGGGACGAGATAGAGGACCTTCTCAGTGGTGGCCCCCCACCTCTGGAACTCTCTCCCCAGGGATATTAGATTAGCCCTCATCCTTTCCGCCTATTGGAAACACTTGAAGGCTTGGATGTTCCAATGTGCCTTTGAATACTGGTTTAGCTCAGTAGTTCCCAAACTTTTTTGGCCTACCGCCCCCTTTCCAGAAAAAATATTACTCAGCGCCCCCCTAGAAATTAATTTTTAAAATTTTTAATAGGAATTAAACAGAAAGATATATGTATTAATGTTTCTACCTTTTTTGTAAAATATAGTAAGGTGAAAATTAGAAACATTGAAGTTTGAAATTATGAAACTTTATTGAACTTATAATAGAAAGGTAATACAAAAAAAGTTAAAACATTCGAAATCATCTTAATGAGAAGGATGAACCTGGCATGCTGCTACCAATTTAGTAATCCTCGGCTCTATTTTTGTCAGCAGTAATCTCAAATCACCGCGATTGACTATCTGCAATTGGTTTCTTTTTTGTTAATAAATTGGTTACCACACTGAATCCACGTTCCACTAAATATGAGAAGGAAATGCAGTGCGTGATTGCACATACCTCAATGAAAGTGAGGGAGCATGCGGAAATGTTACCTTCTTATACCATGTATAAGTGACATAGCAGTTGCTAAAAATTAATTAAGGAATTGCATTACTTGTTGTGATCAGCAGTTTTACACCAGGAAAATACTGTTAATACAACTTTATTTTGCAAAACAACAATTTCAATGTGAACATTGAACCAAACTTGGCATAGAGACCTCCCATGACCAACACAAAATACTGGTGAGGCTGTCAGAAAATATACATTGGCATTTGGAAGTTGCTGGCATATATAGTTCCCTTCCATCAAAAAGCATTCTGAACTGGCTCTCTCACCCCTTTGGATTTGGTTTATGGGCTTAAAGGGGTGTCATATAAACCCCTATAAATCCCTATTTCCTTTCTTATTATGTACAAGCTGCGTGCATCCTTAGAGCAAGCATGGGAAAACTTCGGCCCTCCGGGTGTTTTGGACTTCAACTCCCAGAATTGAAATCCAAAACACCTGGAGGCCCAAAGTTTGCAGAACACAGCTATTTTGAAGTGTTGTGCAGAATACTACCAATGTCATAAAACTATATATATGCACATGTTTTTAAAATCTAAGGGCCCTTCCACACAGCCATATAACCCAGAATTGTCAAGGTAGATAATCCCACAATATCTGCATTGAGTTCACACTGCCATATAACCCAGTTCAAGGTGGATTTTATACCATTGTGTGGAAGAGGCCTGAAATTCCGAAGTCCAATACAGCACGCTTTTACAACATCAGGCCCCTTCTACGTGGCCATATAATCCGTATTATCTGCTTTGAACCGGATTATATGAGTCTATACTGCAGTATAATCCGGTTCAAAGCATATCATGCTGCATTTTGTATGGCAGTGTGGCCCTTCCACACAGCCATATAACCCAGAATATCAAGGCAGAATAACTCACAATATCTGCCTTGAACTGGGTTATCTGAGTCCACACAGCCATATATCCCAGCTCAAAGCAGATAATGTATGATTCTATTCAGCTGTGGAAGGGGCCTCGGTTTTCTATCAAACTTCCCAGATCCTAACTGCAAGAAAAGGTGAGTGGAGATGGGGGCCCTGGATGCTTCCCACCTACAAGAGATCCCAGCCTGGTTTCAAGCCTAGGGAATCAGCGTCTGGGATTGTTTTGGCCGTTTTTGGAGAGGCATCCAGGGACAAGGGCTTGTACGCACCTCCCTTGATCTGGAGGAAGGCAGGGGTGCAGCCATGCGGGCGGAAGGTGATGGGAGAGTTCAAAAGGTAGCCTTCGGAGGTAGAAGAAGCAGGAGAAGCAGCAGCTTCTTATATCTTATTTGATTCTCTTGGTTTTTCTTCCCTTTTTCAGGTTTTCCTCAGTTTTTAACTTTTGTTGCTTCTCTCTTTCCACCAACTCAATCCGCCAGGCAGTCAGCCAATCTCTTTCAGTCTACTGTTCTCCTGCTCTCCGCGTTGCTCCGTTGCACGTTCACACACGTACATCGCATTTCCCCGCATCTCTTCCATTTACTGCTCGTCTTCTGAGCTGGTGTGTTGATTGACTTTTTTATTAGATGGTTAATTACTCAGTCCAATCATTCCAGGAGTAAAGTAAAGTAAAAGCGGATTATCTAATATTAAGTCCAAGTTTACATGCCAATCGTTCATCGCCCCCTTAGAGTGATTGATGGCCCCCAAATGCACCTGTGGACGTCACTGCCCCTGAATCGCTTCACTGCCCACCAGGGGGCGGTAGCGCCCACTTTGGGAATGGCGGGTTTAGCTACTGATTAAGTCTGCCTAGCCCTAATGTTTTGGATGGATCTCCAGCACGGCCCTACAGTTTGAGTTGGCACAAGCTCTTGTCCTGCCCTATTAGTCTCAAATCTGTACATGCCCACTTTTTTTTGGCTACTGGTTATTTGTTTGTTTTATGATGTCTTACATTTTATTGCTTTTATTGTTGTAATATGTTTTACTGTTATATGTTTTTAATTGTGTTACTTGTAACTTTTGTTTATATTGGACTTGGTCCCCCATCTAAGCCGCCCCTCATCTCTTCGGGGAGATGGAGGCGGGATATAAGAATAAAGTTGTTGTTGTTGTTGCAGCTGCTGTTGTTGTTACCTTATATCTTTGCATTTCATTTTTTCTGCCTAAGTGTAGTATCTTACACTTTGAGTAACAATTGATTGCTCTGTATTAAGATTTACTGAGAAGAACTTGGGGTATGTGATGACAATCTCAAGGATCTACTCTTTCTGGAGCTTAGTGAACTCCCTGGAATTTTCTCCTTGGTGAGATTATTAAGAACATGCGCCAGTGAGTATACAATTGCATATCAATGTACTGTATGGTCCGATAGTTTGATGACAAGATGATGAGAGGTGTGGTGAGCTTGTTAAATCACTGGATTGACTTAGCACTTAAAGAAAGAAAATCAGCTTTATATTATCATAGATTTGGAAGAGACCACAAGGGCCATTCAATCCAACCCTCATCCATGCAGGAATACACAATCAAAGCACTACTGACAGATGCCATATGATAGTTCCAGACTTAACCTAGTTTTATGATTCATAGAACTAGAAAGTATTTGCACTATTATTAATCCTTCCTCTGTTCATTTTGTCTTAGATATCACACTGCATGGAGGCAGGGGGGAACTGAGTTTTCTTGGTAAGTGGATTTTATTACTTTGCTCTTGCTTGCATTTTATGTAGAACAATTCTTACCATGAATTATTCCTGCAGTGGTGTTAATTTGAGTTTCTGTTATTTCTGGTGGAAGTGCCATGAGCACTGAAGTCTGAAAATAATTTTATAATTTCATTTATTTACAGCAACTAGAAAAGTTTCCTGTGAGGGGCTTACTTAAACTCAGTAAAAGCAAATAAATGTGTCTCTATAATCTTGGAACCGTCCCATAACTTTGGAATTTAAAAATACACAAAATTAAAAAAGGGATGGGGAGATGGGAGGGAAAAAAACAAGTAGTCTTTCAGCAGAGCTCATGAAATGCCCTTTCTTCAAACCTGTTATCCCTTTTACAGCTTGTTGAAATGTCAGCTAGTAATAGTATTTGAGAAAAAAATATGATAAAGGTGGGTTTTCAAGTGGGCTAGTGAAATGCCCTACCTCATATACCTCTGTTATAGCCTGCTAAAATTATCATCTTGAAGTTACTGTGCCACTCCTAAGCAAACATGTTGCAAGATATCTCCTGAATCTCAGTACAGCTATTGCTGCTTATGTGCATTTTTCTCTTGGCTGCTTTATTCACATTTTATTGTTAGTTCAATACCTTCCTTAGTTACCTAAGCTGCTGTGGAGATCAAATATGGATGTTCTCCATTATTCTGCAAAGAAAGAAAGAGACTTTGGTACATTGTTTCCCCACATGTCTTTCCTCTTCATAGTGATTTGGTTGTAACATCTGATAAGATTGCCTCAGAAATACTTTTATTTGTAAGAAGGCTTCCATTCCATCAACAGTTCTTGCAGGTCTCAGGTTCAGGGTTCTTATACAACTGCAGTTTTTCTGACGGTACCAGTTGTTGACATGGAAACCCGTTTGGGAAGTTTCTCAAAGCAAGCTGTGCAAAAAATTGCTGATAGCCATCAGAAGTTGTCATTCAGGTATGATCTTACACTTGGAAAAGATAATGTCTAGACATACCTTTATGGATTAGCATAAGAAACCATACATTATTAATAAGGAAACCACATTATAATTTATGGCCTAGGAAGCATTTGATTACAATTGAACTTTATTTCTGGAATCAGTTCTGTGTAAGTGAAAGGTACATGTATGCATACCTAATTCTTTTGTATTGAAAGATACATATTGACAGCATGTGGTATTCTCCATTATTTCACCTGTCTGTTGGTTTGAACCTCCAACTCTATGTGACATAATTGGGATATGAAATTAGGTATATGTTCTATAGTTATTAAATACAGATATCTTAAAAGTAAAATTAGATAGCTGTGCAGCTTCCACAAATAAGTGAACAGTTATACTTGTGAGACAGATTTACAGTGAAAATGTTGTTTATAAAAAAAAATCATATTACAGTGGAGCTTATAGAAGTGATTTTGGTCAATACTGATGACTCTGGGTTCATTGATGGGTATAACATTCCTTTGCATATTTTTATACTCAGAATGTATTTCTTTTGACATCTTGCTTGTTCTACTTTGCAGAAATCTCTGTTGCTGATAAGCTCATTGAAAACAAATAGCATTCTTTATTTTGTACTAGAAGAGTAATCAGAATGCACCTACACTGTAGAATTAATGCAGTGTAATATCATGTTAACTACCATGGAATCCTGGGATTTGTAGTTTTTTCAGGCACCAGCACTCTTTGTCAGAGAAGGCTAAAGTCTTTATAAAACTATAACCCCCACTATTTCATAGCATTGAGCCATGGCAGTTAAAATAGTGTCAAATTGCATTAATTCTGCAGTGTTGATGCACTCTAGGGCTTTACAGTTCTGGGTATCAGTCAGTCAGTCAGTAGCCTTTATTTCGGTCAACAAATTATCGGCTAAGATGGTTCTGGGTATCTAGAATTATTCACATTTTTAAATTATTTTACTTTATTTTTACCACATCTTTCTCCCCATGGGAATTCAAGGCAGCTCACAAATACATGATACAACCCAATACATTTTAAAATTGCAAATACAAAAATTCAAAATAATTAAATATTTGTGTCATGTATATAAGTTGAAATACAGTTAACATATATTAAATAAAATTACATTTAAAACTCACTTCTCCCTCCAGAATCCCACCCACAATATTTCCAGCAGCATGCCCCTCATTCTCCCCCAAAGGCCTGCTGGTACAGAAAGATCTTTACCTGGTTATGGAAGGCAAGCAGGGATAGGACCATACTGGTCTGTCTTGGGAGGGAGTTCCACAGTTTGGGAGCAGTCACTGAAAAGGCTGTCTCCCAAATTCCCACCAAAAATTCTACAGTAGGTGGGGTGACAGCGAGAAGGCCCTCCCCAGTTAATTATTGGTATCTAACAAGTTCATAGAGAGAGAGAGAGAGATGGTTCTTCAGATCATCTGGATCAAAGCCATATAGTGCTTGTAAGTCAAAATCAACACTTTTGTGCCCAGAATTGGTTTGGTTGCCAGTGGAGCTGTTGCAACAGAGGCAATATCTGCTATTTGTAGCCAGCCCCAGTTAGCAGTCTGACTGCTGTTTCTTGTACCAAATGAAGTTTCTAAGCACTTTTCAAAGATAGCCCCACAAACTCCTCATTATAATAGTCCAACCGGGATGAAACCATGGCATGTACCACCGTGGCCAGATCCGGCTTTTCCAGGAATGGGCACAGTTGGTGCACCAATTTTAACTGTTCTAAAGCACTTCTGGTCACTGCTAATACCTGGGTTTCCACGGTTAGAGCCCAATCCAGGAGTACTCCCAAACTTTGCTATTGAGAATGTTTCTGTTTCTTTAGGAAGACTGGTAGGAAAATGCAAAATAGGTAGAGTTTACTTGTAGTCTGTTTTATGTACAGGTACATTTGGAAGGGACTAGTGTACTTCTTATAAAAGAAATATTTGCTGTATCTAATCATGACCTTTCTTTGAGTTGTTTGCATTTATGCCTAAAGTCATACTGCTTCCATTTGATTTTTGTACTTTTTGTCTAGTTATTATATTTATTTCCTGCATTTCTTACCCAAAATGGCATTGAGGATTACTAAGAGTATAAGTCAAATAAAAACAAATATAATTAAAACATAAAAAAGAGCATCCAGTGTTTGGATTCATAAACAGTCTGTGTAAGTCTCAGGGACCTGGAAACCAAATGGAAGTGTCCTATAGTTTCAGCACCTTGCTGTTTCTCGGACTTTACGATCTCATATGTTTAAATCTTCTATACTATTTGAAACTTGGATATACTTGTCCAGCTCCTGCACATTTTGGCACTGCTTATTCCCTAGCCATAATAACTTAATTTTCCCTTTACTATCTTTACCCTGCTTTCCAATGTTCCTTCCTTTCCTTTCAGATAAGGGAACCAATAGTATTCAGACTGAGCCTCACACTTATTCGGTTATATTGATCCTGTTGTGACTTGTAGTCTGACATTTCTCAAACATCTGTCTATGGGCTAAAAATACATTCTGAATTGTTTGTGGGATTTTCTTTCTAGAAGAAAGCAATTTCCATTGTCCTGTCTTTTGAAAAACACTGCCATTTGAACCTGTTTTAATAGTTGTTCCAACTAGAATAAAGCTGCACTGTGTTTTTAAATAAGGAGTTTGTTGTGCTCAATAATGCATTTCAAGAGCTTGAGCTGTGAGAGATCTTGTCTAGAAAATCAATTGGGGAATAGAGCTGAGAAGGTTATAATACCAGATGTAAAAATCTGTGGACCTAAGCCTTTGAAAATAGAAGGCCTAAAAGAAGAATTGAATGATTTTTTACATGGAAAATACCTAAGACAAGGATAGGGAAAAAATTGCACTGGTGAGCAATAGTCAGACTAAAGCAAGACTTGTGTATTGTAAAGATAGAGGAGCAGAAAAAGCCATGGGTTTTTACTCTGTTTGTATATGTGATGTGCAAACGCTGCTATATGTGATGCTTTTAAAGGCCACCCTACAGTTTGTATACAGTGTTTTTCCATGTGACCTACCACAGCATCTCTCTGGAACCCATTCCCGAGGAAAGATGATATAAGAGAGAACATTGGCTAGCACCCATTTTGATGCATCAAATGTTAGACCTTTTTCTTGATATATTTGACCTGTTGATTCCATAAATGGTACTAGTTTTCCCCTAACAACTTTAGTTTTTGAGATACAGAACATCACCGTATACTATAATTCTACCAGTCTTCATCTGTCCATAAGAAATCATGATAGCCATATCTAAGACACTAGAATTGATGTGGCCTATCCAATTCAGTATTCTGAATAACCCCTGAAACAGGCCTAAAAACCAACACACCAAGATTTTTTTTGGTTGAGCTGTGGAATGAATGACTAAGACACTTAGAGCAGTGGTTCCCAAAGGAGTCCCTTACTTTTTGTAGGAGCGAGGAGAATCTGCCTTATCAGGAATTGTTATATCAGGGTGCGTGGAGTGCCTTGAAGTCATTGCCCTGTTTAGAGCCAATGTTCAATTTTGGTTCAGTCAGCTGAGCAGTGTGTTAGAAGGGAACATTTAAACTTCATTGTCCTGCCATTTAGTCCTATGTTGTTCATCAGATTGAGAAGTATTGGGCTTGGAGTTGAGAAATCTGTGTTACAGTTCACAATGGGCCATTAAATTTATACTGTGACCTTGGACCAATCATTCTGTTTCACCTTGACCTGCTCTTTCAGGGTTAGGATAACACAAGCAGAAGGAAGCTCTGTAAGCTACCCTGAACTCATTAGAGGAAAGGCAGGATGCAAATAGAATCAATCAATCACCTGAGCAAATAAACAGGAAGACAGACAACTACTCAGTTAAAACAGTATGGATGACGTGTAGCTGTTTCGTTTCAGTATTAGTCCTGCTCTCCATAGTGATGTTGTCTCTTGCTACTTCACCCAAGGAACTGTTTGCTTCCCTCCTGGTTTCTCTCAGTTCAACAAAAATTTGAACTTTAAATACTGATGTTTCTTGAACCTCTGTTAGAGGATCCGAGGTAAATAAAATTTAAATGGCTTTTAAAAAAACAAAAACCAATGTAATACTGTATTCAACAGAGTTAAACTTCAGGTTGCAATAGGCCTTCCAGTACACTTGGAAGCCATTAATGCACCCATCATGAGAAGCAAAAAAATGCTAACTGGGATAAAGTACAGAAATTAGACCATAGTTAATACAGTTAGCCATCCATATTTGATGGGGTTAGGAGCATGAGACTCCTGCAAAAGTGGAAAAACAGCAAATAAAATCATTTTTTTCACATGAGAGATCACCTCTAGGAATTGCTAGCTCCTCCAGCACAAATCTATTGTCAATTTTCACTGCATGTTGGCCATAGAATTGCACTTGAGGACCTAGAGATTCCTAGAATTGTATTCTCTCTAGAAGTCCCAAGTCCCTCCAGCATGAATATGGCAGAAGTTGATTATAGAATTACACTGGAGGATCTAAGAATTTTAACCAAATTTGTGAACCATCAAGTCCTCAAGAGTCGAACCTACAAATGTGGAGGGCCAACTTGATATTCCACTACAATGGCTACATCTCTAGCATCAGCACAGTCAGTGATAATGATTACTGTTCATTGCGCAGTTAACAATGTAGTATTTATTTATTTACATCATTTATATTCCGCCCTTCTCACCCCGCAGGAGACACGGGGCGGATCACAATGCACATATACAGGCAAACATTCAATGCCATAGACATACAACACATATATATATACAGACAACGAGCTACACAATTGGTCAAGAGCTCACCCCGACCTGGGCAGGCCTCGAACTCATGACCTTCTGGTCAGTAGAGATCTTATGCAGCTGACTCCCAGCCAGCTGCGCCACATTCCCAGTGCATTTTATTCTATGCATTTACATAAAGGTATGTTCTACTGATTTTATTGGTTCCCTTCATTCCTTGTTTGTTCCCTGAAAAGGTTTTTCTTAAGGAATAAGTACCGTAACCTTCAGATTAATGTAGGCAATCATCTCCATTCTACGGTAGTAAAGACATCTCCCCATTTGGAGGTAGCTTTAATACATTATGGGAGGGAAACTTAATTTCCATTAGTTTCCTTTCAAACATTCACTAATTCTGATACCCAAGGCAAAGTTTTTCATTACGGTTGCCTTATACCAACAGTAGGGAATTGTAGTCCTCCATTTGTGACTAGACTAGAGCACCATTCTTTCTCAGGCTATATAACCATATCAAACACCCCGTACCTACAATGCATTTCAATACAGATGAAAGAAAGAAGCATTTTAACTGGATAGTATTGCTTCTTTTATTCCTTTGCTTAGCAACAAGATTTCATAAAAAGCTGTTCCAGTCCTAAATTGGACTTTTTAGTAATAGATGAATTTGAAACAATCTAGACAACACGGGGGTACACCTGGTCATTCAAAAGTCAGGTGAGGAAATAGGGATCCAGTTAATGTTGGACAAGGTTATACTAAAGATCAGATTTGCAGTCTAGGTGTGCTCCTGGCAGTTCAGGTTTCAGTATAGGCAGGAGCGCATTTGCACAATTAAGACTTGTGCACCAGCTTGCCTATTCCTTGAGATGTCGGATATGGTCATGGTGACACATGGTTTGCTTACATCCCAGGTGGATTTCTGTTACGTGTGTATCTGGGGCTGTCTTTGAAGAGTACTTGAAAGCTGGTCCAAATATATTTTTAACAGAAGGTGGGCACAGGAACTATATAATTCCTTTTTTTTGCTACAACACATCTGGCTGCTGGTCTAATTTTTGCGCACAAGGCAAAGTGCTGGTTATGATATTTCACGCAACCTTTGAACGGCTGTATTCTCCCATTCTCCTCTTTTTCTGGAAAGGCGGTGGTAGGCCAAAAAAGTTTGGGAACCACTGATCTATAGGGTCAGATTGGTTTTGCTGCTTCATTCTTCATGCAATCTTGGTACCACACGGAAAGTGAATACCCAGGTACCAGCCTTTATCTTCCAGTAGGTGCATAACATTGCAATTGTTATGAACTATGTTTGGTATTAATTCTGCAAGTATTCTTTGAGATTAAGAAGTTACATTGTCTGAATATAGTATTAGGGTTTTTTCCATTGCTTTTTACAGTGTTCCATGATTTAGCACATTTGGTTGAAACATATTTAAATTCAAATGCTTTACCATTTTCATGTGATTTTATAATTATAATAGTGTATAGAGAAAAAAATTTGTTTCACAAAATGATCTGTAAATATGGGCAACTAGTGGACCATAATAAAATGTTGGTGGTGGTGATATTCTGTCCTGGGATATTTGTACTTGGAACTGACTGAGCAGCAATAGTTTTTGTAAAGTAGAAACAAGCTTAGCAGTGCCTTCTTATGCAGTCTGTTTCTCTGAGCACTAGGGTTTGTCAATGTTCCTCTCCTTAAAAGAACAACTAGGAATTCATATCTTACGTATATTTCGCCTATTTAATACAATCGATTTCAGTACAACAGACCATATAAATATAGATAAATGTATGTGTAGGTGTTCATGGTGTAAAAATATTTCCCACACAAAATAGAACATTTGGTCAGATGTTGGTCATCTTGTGGTACAACCAAAATGTTCATGCTTCAATTTCTTTACACTAATATCAGTTCTTTGTTTTTATTGTACATTCTAAGAACTAGTTTTCAACTATATTGTAGAATGTTAAATTAGTATGTAATAGAGTATTTCGCAAAACTTTGGATTCCTGTTCAAGTGACAACCCACTAATTAAATGTCATTGTTCGACCTTGAGAACTGGACTTGGTTTGTCAAGCTTTTCCCCAAAAATGTTTCAAGTGCAATAAATTGAAAAGAGTGAGCTGAATGGGAAAGGCGTTTTTGTCATTCTCTTCAGCACCGGATTTGTGTACTGCTTTATTTGCATGAAAAAGTAGATTTTTGTACTTGACTGTCTTTATAGGGCTCTCAGTTTTACCAGGGAACAAAATGTCTTGACTTATTTTGAACAGAAGCTTAGTTTGGTTCACAAAATCTTTGGTAGTATTTCTTTACATTGGTAAATATATACAATCAAGATTAAAATTTGCTTTATTTTTGTAATTCCTAATTGTCATATATTGTTTGGGCTTTTGAATGATTTAATCTTGTTGTATCAAGATTGAATAGTTTCTAAGAAATGTATTAGTGGTGTTATAAAATATAATTGATTGAAACCAGGTTTAGCTAACTGAAATCATTGGCAGGTAATTATTATTAACTTTAGATACACTGAATCCAGTCTGTCTTTTAAGGCAAATACATATTCATATTGTATACCTATACATTGTTTATCTAACAGAGATTTTAGGAAGAATTTCGCAGGTTCAGTTAAATGCTGGCACCATGGTGCTGACCATGATTTACTGGTTCACATGATGCCAGTGTGCTGTGTGATAGCACCATGTTGGCTGAAAAGTACCCTCATTTTTTTATAAACTTTCCTGAAATGTACAGACATTTGTGCACCTTAAAATTACACTCTTGCAATTTGGAAGTTATCAGTCTGGTGGAAGTGGGACCTGAGAGTCCTTATGGCCTCCTTGAAATTGCAAGGATGCACAAGACTCATTTTTATTGGTCTCTTAATTTTAAGCTGGAAGGACAAATGTATGTCATCTATTATTCAATGGACCGAAAGTGTCACTGCTGCACTTAATTACGTATCTTATTACCATCATGGCTGTGATGTCTAAACTACATAAATCAGTGTACTGTAAATGTCAAAATATTATATTTGCTTTGTCAATTAATTGAAAACATTTGAAGACTCACACTCCCCAACACAAACACTTATCAGTTGTTTCTAACTTCTGTTAACATATGCTTCCATTTTGCTGTCAGAGATTCACATTGTTTTTGTGACCTGTTTCTTCATGAGTGTTAAACTTGGGATTCTGTGGGAGAATGAAAAGTAGTAGTAGTTAAGTACAAAATATAGTGGCATTGTCAAAATGTGGATTAATTTATTTAAATAAATGACTGTTTGGTATTTATATGAAGTATAAACATTTATCCCGTAAGTTAATTCCAAATCAGTATAATTCTTAAACAAAGTCTAGTTTCAGTTCAAGATAAAATGCCATGGTCTGTGTTCTCAGCAGACTAAAAGCAGGGATATTGAAAGTGTTTTGGAGAACTAAGCCAGTGTTTCCCAATCAGTGTGCTGTGGCACACTAGTGTGCCGTGAGTGATCATCAGGTGTGCCGTGGGAAATGGGAACCTCCAATACCCTTTCTTCCCCCTCCTGCCCACTCGGGCTCCCTTCTTCCCAGCCTCGCTCTGCTCACTTTGCCTCGCTTTGCTCAAGCTGCCGCTTCTGCAGGAGGGAGGAGGGAGGAAGACGTGACCCATGGGGCACTACTGCGCAGACTCGCCCCACATCTTCCTCCCTCCCCTCCACAGTGCTCTCTGGATATAGGTGAACTACAACTCCAAAACTCAAGGTCAATGCCCACCAAACTCTTATAGTATTTTCTCTTGGTTATGGGAGTTCTGTGTGGGAAGTTTGATTCCATTCCATCATTGGTGGAGTCCAGAAAGCTCTTTGATTGCGGGTGAACTATAACTCCCAACGGTTGAGCAAGACTTTCGTGTGTCTTTCTGCCATTCCTGCCAGGCTATCTATGTTGTGTTCATCGAAACAGGTCCAGGTCTCACACTGAGTGTATAAATACATTCAAAAACATATTAACTATATGTATTACTGTGTTAGAGTGTCATTTTGTGTCATTTTGGTTGGTGGTGTGCCCCAGGATTTTGTAAATGTAAAAAATGTGCCGCGGCTCAAAAAAGGTTGAAAAACACTGAACTAAGCTATGGAGAATGCTGAGGTAGCAGTATCTGTGCTTCCACTCATCCACCCAACTCTCAGGCATATGCCCCCAAAATTCCACTAGTTTTCCCTGTCCACATAAAGAATCTTGGACTGTCTTAAGCTTCTGATGCTCTGGTGACTGCAGCCAACAGTTCAAGTCAAAACTGCAAGGCAGTGATTTCAAAGAAAGTCCTCATAGGGCAGTGGTTCTCAACCTTCCTAATGCCGCGACCCCTTAATACAGTTCCTCATGTTGTGGCGACCCCCAACCATAAAATTATTTTTTGTTGCTACTCCATAACAGTAATTTTGCTACTGTTATGAATCGTCATGTAAATATCTGATATGCAGGGTATATTGATGTAAATATCTGATATGCAGGGTGTATTTTCATTCAATGGACCAAATTTGGCACAAATACTGGTTGGGTTTGTGTGTGTGTGTGAGAGAGAGAGAGAGATGTTGTTTAGGAGTTGTAGTTGCTAGGATTTATAGTTCACCTACAATCAAAGAGTATTCTGAACTCCACCAACGATGGAACTGAACCAAAATTGGCACACAGGACTCCCATGACCAACAGAAAACACTGGAAGGGTTTGGTGGTCATTGACCTTGAAGTTTGCAATTGTAGTTCACCTACATCTAGAGCAGGGGTGGGCAAACTGCGCCCCGGGGGCCGGATGCGGCCCTTTGGACGATTCTATCTGGCCCTCCTAAGAGTCCCTGGCTTGCCTCCCCTGCCTGGCCTCTGCATAAAACTCTCCAGAGAAGGGGACTACAAGGAAGCATTATTTTATTTTAGTGGTTTTTATTATTATTGTATAATAATTTTATTATTATAATAAAATAATATAATAAATAATATAATATAATGTTATATTATATTATATATTATAATTTCAATATATTATAATGTCTATATATATATACTATAATATAATTATGATATTAATACTAATGTATGAATATTTCTTGATATATTAATATGTTAATATTAATGATGTGTAATACAGTATATGGTAAATATAGTAAGTGAATAAATAAATAAATTATGTAGATTAGCATGTAGTTCCGCCTTTAGGTGCGGCCCTCCATAATATTTTTTGGGTCTCGTGTGGCCCCTTGGAAAAAATAGTTGCCCACCCCTGATCTAGAGAGTACTGTGGACTCAAACCATGATGGATCTCGACCAAACTTGGCACTGATACTCAGTATGCCCAAATGTGAACACTGGTGGAGTTTGGGGGAAATATACCTTGACATTTGGGAGTTGTAGTTGCTGGGATTTATAGTTCACCTACAATCAAAGAGCATTCTGAACCCTGCCAATGATAGAATTGGGCCAAACTTCCCACATGGAAATCCCATGGCCAACAGAAAATACTATGTTTTCGGATAGTCTTTGGCCACCCTCTGACACCCCATCATGACCCCCACAGGGGTCCTGACCCCCAGGTTGAGAAACACTGTCATAGGGTATTATTGCATGAAGGTTGGGGCACATGATAGCAGCTTCCTAACAACTATTCAAAACTCTTCTGATCACACTATGTTGTTTCAAACTCACTTCAAACCAGTTTTCAATTGATTGTTAGGCTGCCCTTTTCTATTATTTATTTACTTATTTCCATCATTTCTACCCTGCTTCTTCTCAACCCCCGAATAATGGGCGATTCCCTTTCTTAGGCTGCAGAAATACTTTCTTGTTCATGGTATCTGCGCTTTGGAATCCTCTAGTCTAGACAGTTGAAAGTCTTCTGACTAGCCCCACCAACCCTCCCCATTGATAGAAGGGCTAGCAATGTCTTCAAAGCCCAACCACGGTCACATCAATGGCGAGGCTGAGGATGCAGCCACTGCAGGCCTGGTTTCTGTGGTCATTCCACCCTTCCCAGGACAACCCACAAACCATATTCACCATTCCTCCCGGGGTAAGACAGTCACTTCATTGGTGGACAGAACGGGTGAATATATACGCAGTATCATCTTTCTGGAAATGTTGGCAATTTGGAAAGCCCTCAAAATGTTCAAGTAGCTAGTTCAAGGAGAGAGTGTGCAAGTTCTCATAGATAACACTGCGGCAGTGTTTTACATCAACAAACAGGGAGGCACCCAGTCCCGGGCCCTTTTGTCTCTGCCCTCCAAATGTGGGACTGGTGCATGGCTAGGAGGATCCATCTGTTAGCAGTATATCTGCCAGGGAATGAGAACTTCTTGGCTGACCACCTAAGCAGGACCTCCTACAGTGGTCACAACTGGTCCCTCCACCCCCAGGAGACCCAGCGACTGTTCAGTTGATGGGGCAAACCAGACATATACCTATTTGCAGCTCCAAGCAATGTGAACTGTCCACTTTATTGTGCCCAACAATGGTGGAACAAATACTGGGGATGCCTTCCTTTTCAAATGGCATCAGGCATTCCTCTATGTATTCCTGCAAGTCCCGCTTCTCATGCTTAGGTGGTCTCAAAGACCCAAAGGGAGGAAGCCGATTGTGTAATAGTCACCCCATAGTGGCCTCGGCAACCTTGGTTTGCCCCCTATTGGAGGCCTCATATGGAGAGTACGTCCATCTGGACAGCAGCAGGGTGGACCTCTTAGAATCATAGAGTTGGAAGAGACCTTATGGGCCATCCATTCCAACCCCGTGCCAAGAAGCAGGAAAATTGCATTCAAAGCAGCCCTGACAGACATTCAGCCTCCGAAGAAGGAGCCTTCACCACACTCTGAGGCAGAGAGTTCAACTGCTGAACAGCTCTCACAGTTGGGAAGTTCTTCCAAATGTTCAGGTGGAATCTCCTTTCCGGTAGTTTGAAGCCATTGTTCTGCGTCCTGGTCTCAAGGGCAGCAAAAAACAAGCTTGCTCCCTTCTACCTATGACTTCCCTTCACATATTTATACACGACTATCATGTCTCCTGTCAGCCTTCTCTTCCACAGACTTAACATGCCCAGCTCTTTAAGCTGCTCCTTTTAGGGCATGTTCTCCAGACCCTTGATCATTTTAATCGCCCTCCCCTGGATGTATTCCAGCTTGTCAACATTTCCCTTAAATTGTGGTGCCTAGAATTGGACACAGTATTCCAGGTATGGTCTGATCAAAGCAGAATATAGAGGTAGCATGACTTCCCTGGATCTAGACACTATACTCCTATTTATGCAGGCCAAAGTCCCATTGGCTTTTTTTTTTTGTGGCTGTCGGATGACATTGTTGGCTCATATTTAACCGGGAATGTGGTGCAGCTGGCTGGGAGTCAGCTGCATAAGATCTCTACTGACCAGAAGGTCATGAGTTCGAGGCGTGCCCGGGTCGGGGTGAGATCTCGACCAATTGTGTAGCTCGTTGTCTGTCTATATATGTTGTATGTCTATGGCATTGAATGTTTGTAAACAACAGGACCAACCCTCCTGCTTTCAGGACCCTATGGTACAGGTTTTTCTGCAGAGCTACAAGAACAAGTATCCACCCCGAGCCCCTCCACCACTTGCATGACGTCTTTGGCTTTCGGCTTTGACCAAGCCACCTTTTGAGCCTTTGTCTTCAGCAGAGCTCTCTCACTTATCCTGGAAATTGGCTTTTCTTGTGGCAGTAACAACTGCAAGGAGGGTGAGTGAACAGTGCGCCCTCCATGTAGGTGCCCCGTATTTATGTTTTCATAGAGACAAGGTCGTCTTACGACCAGATGTTACTTTTTTACCCAAAGTTGCTTCTTTGTTTCATATTGCACAGGATATTGTGCTTCCTGCTTTTCCCCCTCATCTGGCTATGCCTTTAGAGCATACTTTGCATTTGTTGGATGTGTGCAGGGCACTGGCCTATTACCCGGAACATACAAGGGACTTTAGAAAGTCCACTTGTCTTTTCTCCAGTACTGTCCAGACACCAAAAGTTCACCAGTGTCCTCACAGAGATTTTCAGCATGGGTAGTTGAGACCATTAGGCTGACCTACCAGTTGTTGGGAGAAGAGCTTCTGCCAGACTAGAAAGGACACTGTACAAGAGCTGCTGCTGCATCTATGGCCTTCTGTCGTGGTGTGCCTCTGGAGGATATCTGTAGAGCTGCCACCTGGGCAATGCCGATGACGTTTGTGACACACCAGAAGGTAGACCTGATTTCGAAGCGCCAAGCGGCCTTTGGGAGAGCGGTCCTCTTCTCGGTGGTGTCATGATGCCCACCTTCCAGGGTGAGTAGCTTATGAATCTACATATGTGTGCATTCCACAGAGACCACAAAGAGAGAAAGTATGGTTGCTTACCTGTAATCATGTTTCTTCAATTGGTCATCTGTGGAATCCACACATCCCCACACATCCCCGCCCATCCTCCCCGCTAATTGTCATGCCTTCGCCCTTGGCCGCTGTGGCGGTGAGGAACAAGGCCTATAGCCCCACCGGGGATATATACCTTCAGGGAAAGGTGGGCGGGGCTATAGCCCAAGTCCAAATAGCTGCTGAGGTTTCTGAAATGCTGCACAGGTGCACCAAACTACATATGTGTGGATTCCACAGATGACCATTCGAAGAAACACGGTTACGGGTAAGCAACCATACTTTTTCTGTTGTTACTCAAATGTTACTTTGCCTCTGTTTCCTATTACAGGAAGAAAGCCAGCCTCCCTTCTTGCTTTGCTGATCCTTTGGTGAAGCTTTTTCTCCAGAGGTACAGAAATCTTAGATGCCGGTCATGCCACTCGTTTCATCCTGGAATTTGGAAATAGTTCTTTCAGGGTTGAATAGGTCTCCCTTGGGCCCCTTGCAACTGCAGTTATGTATCCTGGAAAATGGCCTTCCTAGTAGCAATCAAATCAGCATGCAGGGCTAGTGAGCTACTGTATGCTCTCTATGAGTAGATGATCCTTACCTTTGTTTCCACAAGGATAAGCTCATGCATAGAGAATGTCTATGTGTTCGATTGTCACATCGGAAGCAAGTACTGCATTTACGATCGCTGATACTGGAGAGCAACTGTATTGTGTGTGTGTGTGTGTGTGTGTATACATACATACCTGAAGCTGGGTTCAGTTTGATATATCTGAGCTTGCTATGATTTCTACAAGGGCGGGTCAATAACTCAGTGACTTTTTAAATTTCCCGCCTCTTAACTGAAAGGATAACACTGCTCCTGTCAACAGGCATATGTCAGTTGACTCATGTCAAAATTTGAACAAGCTGCGTCATTTATTTTGTGTTTGACTGCCATTGATAGCAGACTACCGCGTGATTTGAGGAAAAAAATTATTTTTGCGGAAAAAAACATCACTCAAACCAAGCCTTCGGTTGCTAAATACTATGGGGACTCTGCACCATCAATTTCAATGGTAAAAATGTGGTTTACTGAATTTCGTTGTGGCCGTACAAGCACGGAAGATGGCGAACGTTCTGGACGCCCAGTTGAGGTCTCTACACTCAAAACAATTGAAAAAAATCACTATATGGTGTTGGCTGATCAGCGATTGAAAGTGCGAGAGATTGTGGAAGCCATAAGTAACTCACATGGCTCAGTGGTTTCAATTTTAAATGATCACTTGGGTATGAGAAAGCTTTCCACAAGATGGGTGTCCCGCTTGCTCACAATCGACCACAAACACAATCGTGTGACAATTTCGCAGGAGTGTTTGGTGTTGTTCAACCACAATATGGATGAGTTTTTGCGCCGTTTCGTAACCGTGGACGAAATGTGGATCCACCACAACACATCAGACACCAAACAGCAGTCAAAACAGTGGGTTTCTCGAGGTGAATGGGCACCAAAGGCGGCCAAGGTGGGTTTGTCAGCCAATAAAGTCATGGCGACCGTTTTTTGGGATGCACGCGGTATAATCCACATTGACTACCTTCAAAAGGGTAAAACAATCAATGGCGAATATTATGCCAACTTATTGAGTCGATTTAATGAGGATTTGGGGGAAAAATACCGCATTTGGCCAAGAAAATAGTTCCTTTGCACCAGGACAGTGCAAGGGTGCACACATATGCAGTTTCCATGGCAACAATCCATGAATTGAGATACGAATTGCTCCCTCCTCCGCCCTATTCTCTGGATTTAGCCCCAAGTGACTATTTCTTGTTTCCAAACCTGAAGAAATGGCTCGGCAGAAAGAGATTTGACTCGAACAATGAAATCATCTCACAAACAAATTCCTATTTTGATGACCTTGACAAATCTTATTTTTTGAAAGGGATAAACAAAATTGGAGAAACGTTGGACAAAGTGTATAGAGCTCAAAGGAGACTACGTTGAAAAATAAAATGATTTTTTAATCCAATATCCTGTGTTTCATTCAAAAAGTCACAGACTTATTGGCCCACCCTCGTACCTCCTCTGCTAAATCTGAAATGTGATAGCCTCACATCTAATCTTTTCACATTCAGTGCTGTAATATATATACATTTCTGTTTTACTTGGACTTACTAGACTATTTATTTATATATTTCCCGCATTTGTATCCCATCACTTCTCAACCCCTGAAGGGGGACTCAGGGTGGCATTACGTTAAGCCCCATTAGTGGCTATTATAAAATTACAATAATAAAATCACATATTAAAACATCACATAAAAACAATACATAGTTAAAACCATACAAAAATTGAACAATAAAACCAGTCTCGTCAGTCATATCACCATTGCAATTTGTCCCTTTAAAGTGCTGCTTACATCTATTGCCCAAAAGCCTGGTCCCAGAACCATGCCTTTAATTTCTTTTGGAAAACCAGGAGGGAGGGGACCAATCTTAATTCAGTTGGAAGTATGTTCCATTGGCGGGGAGCCCCCGTCTATGGAACAAATGTCTTCCTTTCCTTGGTGCAATGCTAGGTACCATTTTTTCAGCCCCTTCACATTCATTTGCTGGCTAAATAAGAAGATGAATTGCCACTTTTGAATAATCAGAAGTGGCAGCTCACCTTTTGAAATTGCAGATTCCTTCCCTCCACAGTTGAGCCATCAAAAATACCTTTTAAAATTGGGAATAGACTTTCAGCCACCTCTCCTTGGGAATTTTGGTCATTGTGTCAACAAAATCACAACTTTCACTCAGTATACTACGTTAAGCTATTATTTGTTTTATAGTGGCATTTAATTAGATTAGCATGTGTTTTACTCTTATGGTAATTAGCAAAATACATGGTATGTATGAAAATGTACTGTATATGGATAGCCAACCTTAAATTTGTGTTTCATACTATGAGCTAGCTTTCTGGGAAGCATGACTCCACTGATAATTTGTTTTCTAAAGCTGAGTAAATGCTCTAAGTCTTTTTTTTAGAACGATGATCCTTCCTTTGCTCAGACATTTTACCATATAAAACTGCAAGTATTAGGTAGTATATATAAAATATAATAAAATAACTTAAGCCTTTGTTATAGGCAACTGTCTTTAATTTGGATACTGGTATGATTTGTGTGTGTGTGTGTGTGTGTGTGTGTGTGTGTGGTCAGTATAATATATTATGGCAACCTACCATTCTTGCAGACAGGAAGCAGGACATACTGTTGCCATTAATCATGTTTCCTTGGTCTGTTTCTGGGCAAAAAGGTTTCCCAGACATTTGTCTCTTAAGAGTAACTGCCATCCTTTGGACTCATAAAAAGTATGTTAAATATAAATATAAGTTAAGACTGACAGTGCAGTCCTATGCATGCTTGTTTGGAAGTTCCACAATGATAAATTGAACTTATCATTTCATAAATATGTATTTAGGAATGCAGCTTCAGTTTTCGTAGAAAGGTGTTGTCTTCATATGTGTGCATTGTATAGTGAAGCATTTGATGTGGGTGTTGAATGAATACTGCAAACTACATTTTGATCCAGTTGTATTAACTGGATCAGAAATGCTAATATACAATCATGTATTCATCAGTATGTAAGCCTCTTTTGAGAAGGAGAATACATCCTTTTGTTAAATTTGACATAAAGGTATACCTATATATATGTGTGTGTGTGTGTGTGTGTGTGTGTGTTTAATCATCTGTAGATGGAATGAAAACACCTGTAAAGTGGCCACATTTTTTCTGCTATAAAATATGCCCATCCTATACATTTTATATATTTACATATGAGCTGCCCCAAAAACATAGACTTAGAGGCTAGGGATTGGATTTGAAGGTCATCATATGCTACCTACCCTGAAGGAGAATCCCATAGTTTGATCTGGAATAGATTAGACAGTTGTTATAATCAGTAATACAAAATAAATCTGAATTAAATTATCAATTTCTTCCCTCATATAAACTGACTCTTGCGGTAGCTGCTTTGCCATTATTTACCATTGATAATAAAAATCTACAAATAAAAGACTGTTCACACTACAAAGAAAAATCCTACAATTACATTGAAGAAATTGATGTTGGATTTGTCTCTGCTTCTCTCCCCCAACCCCATTTTTGTTTTTCAATTTCTCTCTGCTCTGTAAAGGTTTGTGTCCTTTCCTGTCCTCATTGACAAGTTATCCCTCCCTCCCTTCTTGCTAGATTGTTCGGATTGCAAATTGACAAGAGTCAGGGTGGATAGGAGAAAAGGAAGCCGTAGATGTGAACAAGAGTATGTTGCATTTTGTGATGTGAGCAGGGCCATTGGCTGGGTTGGGCTGGGTGCACACGTGACTGGAATGTGGCTGTGTGAGCTCTGTCTCTAGTGCAGAGTTGCAGACATTGAATACAGGAAGGTGCTGGGTGTTGAAGGCTGAATGGAGGTGCAGTCAATGTCGGAGATGGGGTAAGTGATGTTAACGTTGCTTGCCCTGAAGATTAGTATCTAGATGACTGTGTTACCCCATCCGATGATGGTGTGCGATAAATGTTAGGAAATGCAGGCTGCTTTTCCCTCACTGCCTTTCCCTTTCTGCTTCTATGGAACGAAACTAGGCACAGATTATTAGGGCTCTGGTTCATGTTTTTGACAGAATGGCAGGGGGAGATAATTGTGAATTTGAGAAGTGATAGGAGAATCTATGTTTTTGTACCACAGAAATTGTTCTAAAGCTTGTTCATAGAAATCAGGGGGGAATTGTATCTTAGGAGACGGATAAAGGACAACAAAGAATGAATCAGATTCATTGCTTAGAGGAATGAGAACTGAGCCCATTGAAATCCTCCCTTCTCCTCCTCCTCCCTCCTGTCATAGTAGCAGCAGCCAGAGAAAGGGACACAAAGCAGCAGAGGAGATGCCTTGATTTGAATCTAACAGCTCCACAATGCAAGGGCTGTAAAGGGAGGATGAGGAAGGTATTGTAGAGAATGGGTTATTATAATATTGAAATGCTAAGATTTGCTTTTGGACAATATGCATGATATTGTAAAGCCATGAAGACTCCCTGCTGAAAATGCTGCAAAATCCTAGTGCCTTTGTTAGTGGAATGGTGTGTTGCTGGGATTTCTGTGGTTTACCGCAGCAGCTTTTGCTCCTTACTGAAAGAAAACCTGCATAGAGATGAGAGCTTCTGCTGCACTGCTGCACCCAGGCATGCAATAAAGCTGTTGCCACCCCTAAAAAGCAAATGGTGGAATGTTAAATGAAAATTAAAGACATGGAGGAGACCAACATTCATCATCCACCCAAACCTTCTGAACTGATCTTCAAAAGAGGTTCTGAGAGTTATTCAGCCCTAGGTACTGTTAGTAATCTTAATAAATTATGTATGAAGTAATGGTTCCTTTCTTTTTGCTTGTCAAATGCATTCTTAATGCAATAATTAGGTCACCTTTGATACATCAATGTAGAGGAAAAATGGAAATTTTATTTGAGTGTCAATAGACTTAGAAGTAATAGAGCAGTGTAATTATATTAAAATAAAATAGTTTTTGAATCAATATTAGATAGCTAAAGCAGCAGTTGGCATTTTAAAAAAAGATTTGTCTTTTTTTTAAGAATTAGCCAGGCAATTCTTTAAAATGTTGCACTTATTCTGTTTTTAGAAGCATGTTTTATATTTGTCGATGATTTTGGGAACGTTTTTCAAGTTATAACATATTTCAATATTGTGGCTTATCATGTTTTAAGTTTATTAGCTCATGTTATTGATGAATTGTAGAAATCAGCCTTAATCACAATTTGACTAGATATCTTAAAATCATATGATCTTAGTGGTTTAAGAATAAGGCTGGATCCTAACAATGTAGCATGAAAAACTACATATAGCATCTATCTATCTGTTCAGTATGTACAATTTTTGTGAAATCTTGAATATATTAGTGGATTGTACAGCTTCAAACATTTATATCAAAGGATGATGAGCCTGTGGATATTTGATCTTATTTAAAATATTTGAAATATGTGTGATTCAGTGGTGGAGAATTAGCATGCAATCCGTATATTTCTGATAGTATGTGCCATTGCACTCAGTAGGGTTTCTTTCTCAAGAGATCCTATTGCTAGTAATCATGATTGAGCATTTATGAAAAATGTATTACATGAAATGTAATAATATGAATTCAGACATAAGGACACAAATAAATACATCAAAATTGCAAATTACTTCAAAAACAAACTTGAGTTGGGATTTTAGAAATCCATTTATTGTTGAAACACTATGCACTATTTATCAATTGCTGATGAAACTTCTAGATACTATTTTCCACAGGTTTGTTATAGAAGGCCACGATGTTGGGTCATTCATGCTTCTGAACTAATGTTATTTTGGGTAATAAGTAGCTTAATATAATTCTTTGTTTTCCTGGTATGTGAATCATGTCTTCTTAAGGAAAAACATGGCAGATTAGGACTTTCCATTGGATCATCTAGGTACAGTACCAGTCACACTTGATTTGGGCATTATATTGACCACGCCTCCCCTGTTTCCTAATGAACTGTAGCAAATAACACAGTAGCTCTTTGTTGCTTCGTGTTTACCTTGTTGATAGCAAGGGAGTTTGAAAACACCTGATTCAATTGAAGTTGCCAATAAATTGGCTGTAGAACTAAATATTCTATGGGTACATGACTAAGTTCAGTTTAATTGGCCTACATAGCTCCTGTGTGAGCTATCTCATTCTCATTGTTTGAAGAAATTTAGCTTGGCCAGTAGCTGCAATGTGTCTGGAAACAGCAGAATTCTACATTGCTATATAGTCATGTAGGATGGAGGTGCTATAAGATACATAGATCCCGCAAATGAATAAACCATAGCACATTTTGTGTTCTCCTTCTCAAAAAGCACAACACCATGTTTATGGCTGACAAGCTCAATTGGAGACTCAATGCTGTGTCTCATGAGAGGTGGAGAATTCATATGCAGAAGCAGTTAAATTTCATCAAGTCCCTGGAGGCAGATCTTGCTTATTACCAAGGCAGATATGTATCTGTCTTTTAGAATGAATGAAAACTCGAAATATTTTAAATGAGATGTATTATTCAAAAATTGAAATTTAAAAAGGATGTATGTGTATAGGAATGCACTGTAAAATAAGTTTAGCTATAAGCAAACTCACGTAATAGCTGTTACAGCTATAGAAAACCTTCAGGTCACATTTTGTACATGATTAATTTTATATAGTTATATTGCAGGTGATACTTACAATATCAGAATTATTTAGCTAAAATATAGAAATCATGGGTTTCCTTCAATACTCTTGACAGCGTAAAGTGCTATCTTTCTTGGAATTTTGAAAGATGAAATAAGATCATCCCTGTGTCTGTTATTGAGATGTGCACCATTTTCTCATTGTCATATCTAAGATGCAATTATTTTACAACATTGGACCTGTAATTTTAATGATAAAAAATGAATCCTAAACATACACTGAAATAAGCAGTAATTTAAAACAGATTTCCATAATTGCTGTCCTTGGAAATGCATTTTTGTGTGCTTGTTCAGATTATAAAACCCAGAGCTGAGATTTTGTGCAGCAAATAATATATTGGCCTTATTGCTGGGATAATGGGTTCATTTTTCCTCTCAAATGGAAGTAGATAAGGTTGTGCAATTTGACTTGGAAACCTGTTTAATAAAAAGGTTTCATTTTATTTTTCACATAAACATAAAACACATAAACCAAATGAACATACTGTAATATAACGAAAGGTCCAGCTCATAGTTGTTCTGCGGTGGACTTTGTTCTTCTGCTTGCAATGTACAGTAAGTGTAAAGCTCAAGGCCCTTGACTCAGTAACTACTAGGCCTCATAAAATTTATAGCTGAGAGCAAGAATTCCATGAACCGTCCTATTTTAGAGCAGTGGTGCAGTTTTCACTTGTAATCCCACCTGAAAGATCCTTTTTGGAAGGGTGGTATTGGAATAGTGTTCAAGATAGCTCAGAATAGTGTGGAAGGTAGCATTGGGTATTTCAGCAGAAAAGGAAGAATCAGCAGCAATTACTACCTGGTTCATTTGGAGGCAAACACCTCTGTGACTGTTAAAGATGACTGTTTACATGGGTAAATAAATAAATCTTATGAAATTATGGAAACTCTGCAAAGTACGTATTTTGATATTGCTTTTCAAATAACACATTCCTGTGTGAGAATATTTAGTTGTTAATAGTTCTCTGTGAACACTAAAGTTATTTTTGTTAAATAAAAATGTTAATATTTTTAGAACCAGCCACATTGTTGTGGTCCAAATGTTTCAGGGTACTTCCTAGCTGTATATGTGTGAAGGTATATTTCCCCTTCATCAGCTGTGAAGCTGGTATACTTGTGCCAATAATTTTTTCACCTCTGTCTGATTTTCAGATTGAGGTTAAAACTGTGGCTTGGTTCAAAAGTCTGTGTGAAATCATCTCTGATGTTTATAACACTCTAAAGTAGCAATACAGCAAACTAATTAGGAAATTGCTGGTGTCTATTGAGAACAACATGATGTGTTAAAGCTGTTCTAGTTCACATTAACACTTGTTTGCATTGTTACTCCCTTTGTTCATTTTCTTTCTTTAGAATACAAGATCTTAACAGTTAATTTGTGTATGTGCTGGTTGCCTCCAGAATATCCTTTGTGTTATGGTTCATAATGAAGATTAATTGCAATTTACATTGTGTTCATCCTGTCTCATAGCCACAGGCTGTTCTGCCCTTGACCTTCATTCTTTTCTGTATCCTCTACCAAAACTGACCAAAGTGCTCCCTTTTCACGGGTAGCTCTGTTGCCCAAACAGTAAAATAGAACAAAATACAAAATTCACAAAAGAGTGATACCTTTATTGGCTAACCAAAATGCAGAAAACATATCATGCTAACTTTCAAAGCTCCACTGGCTTCTTCGTCAGAGAAAAGATGTTAAAAAACATGTTGGCAGGAAACTGAATATTTGTGCAAACCACCACATGTAATCTGAAACTTTGCCTAACATGGCTACTGAAAACCAGCTGAGATAAACCTGGGAAGTGTCTGACCAAAGCTCTAGATTTCCCATTGAACATGCATGACTGTCTTGTTTAAAGCAGGATATTACCACTTATTTTTCAATAATTTTTCTATCTGTGGAAGATGTGACTGATGACAGAATGTCCAATTGTTTCAATGTACTGGTTCTATGTTAGAGCTATTCCAGGTGATCTTGGATAACAGGTGTTTTTTTAAACTTGTTTAGGAATGTCTCTCAGGCTGATTATAGTTATTTGTGCTGGTTAATGATTCCTGTCTTCTAAGTCACGGTGGCAGTGCAGCTCTCATCTTTAAAACAACTTTTATATTTAAACATATACTTGGACTTTGCTCAAGTCCCCGTCCCCCCGTCCCCCCGTGATTGCCTCACCTGGCTCTGGTCTGTTCAGACATCGAAGGTGGTCAAGAGGGAAACCATTTTAGATATTCCAAACTCAGTATTACCATTAATATAACATCTGTCTTAAACTGCTTAAAATGACCAGCTCTAGCTTTGTAGATAGGCAGTATGCGGATCCATATTTATTTGATTGAGATCTGGAATTGCTGCCTAGGAGGTGATTTTCTAGTAGATGGAGGCAATTGATCTGAAGGTGTGGTAGATGGAGGCAATTAATCTGAAGACAAATTGGAAGTATTTCTGGTTGGTGACCTGTAGGGGCTTACTTGTGATTAACTAGGATTTTGGATTCCAAATTTGAACAGGTGCAGAGCTTTGGAGTAGTTCTGGATTTGGCACAACTTTTGGAAAAGCAGGTGGCTGTGAATGCTAGAAATGCTTTTTACCAGTTGCATTTATTGTGTCATTTCTATGTCAATTTGATCAGAAGTAATCTGAGCCAGGTTTTTATGATTTTCAACCTTGACCATTGCAGTGTGATCTATTCAAATCAGCCGCTGACACAAAAAGCTTGCTAATGTAAGATTCAGCTGCCTACCTCTTTATAAATACTATAGCATGTGAATGTATTCACCCTGTATTATATTTATATTGCAGTCTTTTCAAACGGAATGCTGTCCTCCCACTCGTTTTCTTGAAAGCAGCTTAGTCTAGGATCCATCTAGCTTACGATTTATTGTTGAAGACTTTATCTTACAATTACATCTGTATATATTTGCCATCACTGTATAGTTGTTGCCTTGCCACAACCTTTTGTGGCATGCAAAGTTACAACTCTTGGAATTGTTTAGGAATGGTCAGAAGACTGACTTCTGATATGTTCTAATAAGGTGAGCTGACTGGGCTGAACACCAGCATTCAGGAGCTTTCAATATTTGTTTTTAATTTTAGGCATAATTTTAGATATGACACTGCTCACCAAAAGGCACTGTTATATTTAAAATTGAAAGCTGTTGTAACCTTTTGGGTAAGTAGACTGGATATGTTTTCAATAAATGTTACTCTTTGTGTAATACTTTCATACTTTCCCTCAGTTTTCTTCTAATAATTTACCAAAGCCAGATTACTTTTAGAACATATAAAAAAAATTCAGCAGAATATGTAATGGAAAGATAAGTCAAGTTCATTCATTTCAATATACTTTGTCCTAAAATGTTAATATGGGCTTTAAAAGGGGATGAGGAAATTTGAACTTCCAGATGTTTTGGTTGAAAGGTTCTATTAACTTCACCCAGCATGGCCAATGGTAGGAGATCATGTGAGTTCTTGTTCGTAACATACTGAGGGTCAGGGCTCCCCATTGAGGTATAGTAACAACTACAAATCATTCTTATAACAGTAGCACAATTAATCATAATACAGGCTTTTAAAAGGAAGAGTGTACAGCTCCTTGTAAAAACAACAAGGAGTGTGCTATCATTGTCTTTGAAGGTCATTCTGTAGGTAAATGACAGCAGTAGAAAAGACTAATGAACTATCATTATTATGACATAGAGTCAAGCTAATAAGACTTTAGCATGGAAAGGAGGTTCATATGATGAGAAGATTTGTTCTGCATGTATGTCTTCAACTCATTTGCAGCCTATGACAACCTTGGGGTGAATCTATCACAAGATTTTCTTGGTGAAATATGGTGGTTTTCCCTTGCTTTTTTCTGATACTGAGTGGGCTGACATGCCCAAATGATGATTCAAACTTTTGTTTCCGGAATCATAGTCAAAGCACCACACCATGCTGGTGTGAGGCCAATCTGGCTATGATGTCTGTCATTCCATTGATTGCCAGGGTTGATTCAGCTGATCTGGTTTGGTATGTGTCCCATTCCTCCCTCACCACACCATTCTGGTTCTTCATGTGAGAAAGTACCTCCTGAGATATTCAGATCAGGTATACAAATGACCTGCAGCTAGTTCTTCTTTTGTTTGTTTGGGATTTTTAGGGGACTAATGAAACCACAGTGGTTTCCAGGGAAGTTGGTCCACAGACCTTGCCATTTCTACTCTAACACAAGCTAGATTATGTTCATATTAATTCTTATTTACCAGGTATTAAGCAATGAAGTTCTTTGTGGAATGTAATATAGCAAACAGATTTCATTCACAGATATATGCGCGCGTACACACACACACACACACACACACAATACCCTAAACATTTCTTTAAAAATATATGTTCTGTGAACTAATGTCTCCATTCCTGAAGGGTTCCATACCCCTGGTCTAGAAAACGTCATTCATTTGTTACCAACCTTGTGCACTTTTCATTACACAAATGGAAAAGCAGAGCAGCACAAGTTTCCACAATATGGCAGGTTTTGCCAAAGACAGATTGCTACTCACATAGAAAACTTTCTACATTAGGAAGATTCCAGATTTTCTAAGACTCTTAACATGCAGAACTTCCATGTGAATAGAAACCCTCTCATATTTTCTGCATATTTATCACTTTCCATGTGAAAATAATGATGACAGAGGGAAGCAGAACTTTAATACTCCTCTCTGATTTGATGCAGAAACCAGAATGAATAAGAAATGAATAGGACTTACAAGCATGAGAAGTTTCCTTGGACAGAGCTTCTCAACTTCCACATGTCGTTGGGCTCCAGCTTCCATTATTATAGGCAGCTGGCTATGTTAGCGGAGGCTTATAGGAACTGGAGTGTAACAGCACCTGGCATGTAGCATGTACCCTCCTGTTCTAGGCATTTGAGATGTGCTTGAAGACATGCAGTGGGACCTTCTTCAGAAAGCAGCTTTTGCTTAGTATACTATTGTAATTTGGGGAGGTGATGCTCTGAAGCTTTCGTTTTTGAAACTGAAGTTCAAACAATGCTTCTTGGCAGCTCATTTTTTTAAAAAATTGAAGCAGTAAGATTCTGCATTCTGGATGGTGCTATTGTCCTGAATAAGAGATTATTTGTTCTGTATTCTGAATCAAAGGCATTGAAATTTGATTGAGTAAACAGTGAGGCATTTCTCCAGGTCAAATTAATCTTTTTTAGGATTTGCTAGTAGAAAGCATCTAAATTACATTTTTAAAAAAGTTTTAGCTTTAAATCAGTTTTAAAAAAGATTATCTGATCTAAAATGGTTTGATTTAATTGTATGCTCAGTAAAGATGTTTCTGTGAAATATAAAATTCACCATATTAAATTCTTCAGATGGAAAGTGAAGTAACATTTTCTAGTCAAGATTCTCTCATAGTTCAACTTATTTCTTGGAACAGATGAATCAAAACAAATATTTATTCTTTATTTGCTTTAGGTCCTGGGGTAGCCCAGAATGGCTGCAGTGTCATATGATCAGTTGTTAAAACAAGTTGAGGCGTTAAAAATGGAGAACACAAATCTTCGACAAGAACTGGAAGATAATTCAAATCATCTTACAAAACTGGAAACTGAAGCATCTAACATGAAGGTATAAAAATAATTTGACTTCAGTAGCTCTTGGGGTTGGTGGCCCAAATCACACAGAGAAGTCTGTGTATATCAAAACCTATGTATTTGGATTATTGCCTCATAGAATCCTAACTATGCTTTCAAAAGTTCTAGGTTTGCAGTAAGAACATGCAGCAAATATTATTCTCTAACAAGAAAACAAAAAGTTTTGTATAGAATGCTGGTGGAATGTACATTAAATATTCACTTATTCAGAAAATATATTGAAATGCCATGTGAAAAGGGGAATGTGCTATAGCATCTCACCCTCAGTCCTTCTCTGCACCTATACCATAGGACTCTACATCATAGACAGCCCTAATTTACCGATCATCCATGTGTAGGAGAAGCACTCACACACAAATTGCAAACTTTGCCTCTGAGGAGAACAGAACTTGAGATGGAAAGGGTACACTTCCTTCTTTTCATGTTGAATTAATATATTTCCTAAATAAAGATTTATATGTGATGTGTATGATATTTACATATGTGCAAGAAAAATCCTTGGCAGATTTACTAGATCTGTGGTGGGAAGCTGCTCTATTGTTTTTTTTAGAACCAGACTTCACTATATCGTCAATCATATAGTTTGACCTTTTATGTTTTGAAACAAACAAATAACTGAATTTACATGTGTGTTATTTGGGATTCTGGTGTGGGAAAGAAATATAAGAGACGTATATATAGTTGCAGTGGAGAGAGCTCCTCTGTTCCAGAGGGCTGGTGGATGGTGAAGGCAGGCAAACATATCCTGTTAGTGCAACCTTTTTAATGCCACGGCCCCTTAATATAGTTCCTCATGTTGTGGTGAACCCCAACCATAAAATTATATTTGTTGCTACTTCATAACTGTAATTTTGCTACTGTTATGAATCGTAATGTAAATATCTTATATGCAGGATGTATTTTCATTTTTGTAAATTGAACATAATTAAAGCATAGTGATTAATCACTAAAACAGTATGTTTGGGGGGTATAGACAATGGATGATGGGATTTGCAGTACCTTCAACTAGTTCAGCTCTGACTTCCACATACTACTGAGACCCCCACGGATGACAGATCTGAACTAACATTGGCATACAGAACCACCATGACTAACAGAAAATACTGAGGGGTTTGGGAGAAATTTACAGTGATTTAGGGGAGATGTAGTTCACCTATATTCAGAGAGCACTGTGAACTCAGACAGTGATGGATCTGGACCAAACTTGGCATGAATACTTAATATGCCCTACTTTGAACACAGGGGCAGTTGAGGGGGACAATGACTGATTTCGTCATTTGGGAGTTGTAGTTGCTTGGATTTATAGGTCACCTACAATCAAAGAGCATTCTGAACTCCACCAACAATGGAATTGAACCAAACTTCCCACACAGAACTCCCGTGACTATCAGAAAATATTGGAGGGGTTTGGGAGGAATTGACAGTGATTTGAGGGAGATGTAGTTCACCTACGTTCAGAAAGCACTGTGAATCCAAACGACGATGGATCTGTACCAAACTGGGCACACAGACCCAACATAGCCAACTGTGAATACAGACCTTTGCATATGGGAATTGTAGTTCACCCACATCCAAAGAGCACTGAATCCAGCTGATGACGGAGCTGAACTAAACCTGACACACAGACCCAACATGACCAACTTTGAATACTGTTGGGGTTTGGGGGTGATGGACCCATAATTTTGGGAGTTGTAGTTTACCTACATACTAATGAGAGCATTGACTAAAAACAAAAGGAAAGACTGTTATTTAGCCATTCTTGCCACCTCGAAGCCCACTCTCAGGCCGGCCCGGCCCACCAGGTATACTGGCAGCAGCCACAGCAGGTGTTGCCCCATTGCAGCCAACGCCTCCACTGAGCCAAGGCCCCTGGCAGGCAGGAAAAGCCAGATGCCAGCGGCAGTGCAGTAGGGCTCAGATCTGGCAGGGAGGCTTCAAAAAGTGCCTCCCACCGACTCTGCCGGGTTCAGCAAGGCCGAGGGCTGCAATGCTTCCTTCCCACTGGCACCCAGACAAGGGAAGGCAAGGCCTGGCATGCAGCTTATCCTTTGCTTGGTGGGAGGGGGTGGAACTTGTCCAGCATTGTACCACCGTAAAGACGAGTGGGAGACTCCCATGGCAGCCTCTCGCCCAACTGTGTGCTTGGCCCAGCAAGGCTGAGGGATGCAAGGCTTCTTTCCCGCCAGCGCCCAAGTAAGGGAAGGTGAGGCCTGGTTAGTGGCACAGCCGTCCACCTGCATCACCAGAGGGAAATGCAAGAGCTGTCTCTGGTTGGTGGGGCCAACAAAGAATCCCAATAGGGGGGAGGGGGCCCTCCCCCCACCCCCGTGATGTGATGCATCCATTTCACACCAGTGCTGGCTGGCTTTTTGACTGGCAGAGGTTTATTGGCAGGATTCTCGGGATGCAAAGGAGGCAAGGCGGAAGGAGGCTGTGGCATGACCCCTCCCAAATTGCCAATTGACTCCTCTAGGGATCACAACCCCCCAGGTTGAAAACTGCTGTGTTAGTGGAAGACTTTGTTTGAAATCTTAATTGTTGCTTGATTGAAGAAAAAAAGTGAAGATGGTATTATTCTATGCCTGCACCAAATTTCTTGCCCAGTAGGTTTTAAAGTTAGCTATCTGAAGCTATCTGCTGTGCTGAACCCTTTACAATAATACTACATTTATTTATTTATTTACTGTATGTATATACCGCTTTTATCACCGGGGGGGGGGACGGGACTCAGAGCAGTTTACAAAATACTGAAGGCAAAATTTAGTGCCAACATAGATGTTAAAAAATCATAACTAAATCATAACATATAACTATGAATTATAATCATTAATTAATCTTCATCAATATCATCTATATATATAAAAAGAGAGAGTCCGTTTTTGACGCTTATGCACGGACACACCATAACACCCAGACCCAAAAAAACCCACCCCACACATTTCCACGAACCAACACCAACAATCGTGGCACAAAAAAAGCCCAAAACATACCTCCGAAGACCCCTAAAACTGGCCCCCCAAAAACCCCATGGAAACCTATGGAGGCATCCGGAACCCAAAAAAACTACAAACAAAATGGTGCTAAAACCACTTCCTGTCCCGCAAATAACACTCCCCCGGAAGTTGTCCCTCACAAAAACCAAACCCGCCAGGAAACACATACCTCACACACTAACAGGAAATTCATAGCCTTCTCGCTCTCCTCCGCTGCTTCTCTTCCGCTCCCAGCACAGGAGGGGAAGGGAGAGGGACCATGCGGGCCCCTTTCACAGGAGGAGGTGGAGGACGTGGGCCCGACCACAGCAACGTTCTCCAATGCAGCACTCCTCCCTGCGAAGGTCGCTCTTCGGCCCACCCTGTGCCAGGGAAGTGGCGAAGGGGGAGCGATGACCGTGGCGCCATGGCCGTTCTTCCGGCCCCTTTGCGCTCTCCTCCGCCGCCTCCGTGCTGCTCCCTGAAGAGGAGGACGACAGGGGGCCCCGCGCGATCTCTCTCCCTTCACCCTTTTCTCCTGGGAGCGGAAGAGAGGCGGCAGAGGAGAGCGCACCCTTCGACAGGGAAGCGACGCAGAGGGAGCGATACTGCCGGCGCCCTGGCTGCCTCTTCCACCCCTTCTCGCTCTCCTCCACTGCCTCCCTTCCACTCCTAGAAGATGAGGGGGAAGGAAGAGAGATCGCGCGGGGGCCCCCTTTCCTCCTCCTCTTCAGGAAGCACCACGGAACCGGCGGAGGAGAGCGCAAAGGGCCCGGAAGAGCGGCCATGGCGCCGCCGCCATCGCTCCCCCTTCGCCACTTCCCTGCCACAGGGTGAGCCAAAGACCGACCTTCGCAGGGAGGAGGGCTGTGGTCGGGCCCACGTCCTCCACCTCCTCCTACGAAAGGGGCTCGCACGGTCTCTCTCCCTTCCCCTCCTCTTCTGGGAACGGAAGAGAGGCACCGGAGGACAGCGAGAAGGCGGACAACAGGAACCAGAACAGATGGACAAGGAAGACACAGGCAAGCTAACAACAAACACAAATGGATAAAAAACACAACATACTGCACAAAACAACACAAACCTACACAAATATACACATACATAGACACACATATACTGTATATACATAAACATACATACACACACAAACATTACCACAAACACACATACATATATATACATACACACAAAAATATATACACACACAAAACAACAAACACAAATATACACACATACACATATATACACAAACCCATACATTCACACCCAAACCCACAGACACACAAACATCCCCACATATACACAGACACAAATACAAACACACACACACAAATATTAAACACACATACAGCCATACCTACACACAAGCATACACATATATACACACACACAACACACACATCATTTCAAACCCTTACATACTTTTCCACATCTACTACATAGGGCACAGCAACGCGTGCCGGGTTCAGCTAGTCTATTAATATAATCATAATTACTACTACTTTGATTTTACTACTACTGAAAGCATATTTCACCAAAAGATATTAGTGTATTCTAACACAATATGGTGATGGAATCGCAATGTGCATGTGCTGTAAAACAAAACAAAAAAAGGAATAAAACAGTATTAAAAAACAGTAAAATTATAAAAAGTATTCCAAGACAGTGATGTATTTTTTTTCTTGCTGGTAACCAAATGATATTGGCATAAGTTTTAAATGCTACATGCTAAAGCAAATTGGTTGGATAAGTAAGCACATTTCCACCTACCTGAATAAAGAAATGTGTTGTTACTGGCATAATTCTAGGACACTTTTTCTCTGAGTAAAATAGATTATTTGATATGATATGAGGCTTATACAATGAGAGGTCATTGTTAACTGTAGAATATGATAGAAAAATACTGTGGGGTGTGTGTATCTTCAAGTATCCTGTCAATTTATATTGGTTCCATAAATTGAATCAGGTTTTCGTATGCAAGGATCACTGAGAAGTCTTTTTGCAGGTTCCTTCCTTTAAAATATATCCTACAACACCTAGTATTCATGTTTTACTAACCCAGTTGACCCTATTTAGCTTCTAAAATCACATGGGATCTGATGCAGTAGTGCAAATGAATATAGCCCATGGGAGGATGAGAGGTGAAGAAAAAGCGAGAGGAAAAAATACTGTATATACTCAAAAACAAAAAATTGACCCCTCTCTCTTCCCCCAAAAACAGGATTGACTTATCCAGGAGTCAGTGTGAGGTACAGCATTAACCTGAACAAACAAATATTTGTTGCTTCCCCACTATGGGCAGAGTGTAGATTGGTGCTTCTTTTAGGTTCTCCCATGATGGACTACACATTTACCTTACACCACTCCTGGCCTCATATTACTTTTCTACTAATATTTTGCTAGGCAGAGTAGGAGACCTGTGGACAACATTTTTGTGGTCAAAGTAAAGCCAGCAAAATAATTGTTGTACCATACTTATTGCAATCTCTGGTTCAAAATGGTAGACTTTGTCACAACGAGCTATACATATGGAATAAAATGGGAGTGTTGAGTAATTGTATATGCAAACAATTAGTAGCAAAGTAATATATCAAGAGCTGGTAATGAGATGAGAATGCACTCATCATCATTGGCTATCACTTGTGGCTGAGTATGATTGCCATCCAAGTGTAGGGTCCTGGCAGTAAGTTCGTAGTGAGGATATTGATTTCCAGCTAGATGGAAGGTGGTTCCGACAAGGGTTGGTTTGACATGCCTTCCTCTTGACACATTTCTTCTTTTTTGCTCTCCATTCGTAACTCTTCGAATTCCACAGCACTGTTGGTAACAGCTGACCTCCAGTTAGAATGCTCAAGGGACATGGCTTCTCGGTTCTTGGTGTCTGTGCCACAGTTTTTAAGGTTAGCTTTAAGCCCATCTTTAAATCTCTTTTGTTGTCCACCAACATTCTGTTTTCCGTTCTTGAGTTGAGAGTAAAGTAACTGCTTTGGGCGATGATAATGCCCAAATATGGCATTAACATCAAAGCAGACTCGCAACCACCATCCCTTAGTTTTGTGTCCGGGAAGAAAATGCGTTATCACATGACTTCTAAGCTCGCCTGTAAAAATATAAGGATTTCATATGACAGAGATCTGACCCAGAGTATAGATCTCTGTAACAAAATGAGGGGCTAAAGTAGGGGCACAATGTGTGTAGGTATGCATGCCACACACTTGACTGTGTCATAGAATTTTATGTGTATAGTGCAAGAGTTGGAAAAGTAAGATTTATGGCATCCTGCGCCCTTCACCCGGGGAAGCAGTAAGCTTGTTCTTTCAAATCGCTATGGTAGTAAAGCAGCATAACCGTCAACCTGAAATGTAGAAAAGTGTTCATTTTCTTAGCCCAGCACTCTTCCATAGCCCAGAAATGGAAAATTGAACTAGGGGAGCAGTTTATTGAAGTGGGAAATGCTATTAATTACGATAAGTTGGGAGGCTTTTGGAAGTCTCTTGTTTCCTTAAATTAGCAATAGTGACAATGTTGAAATTGAATTCAAAATCAGGAGAACTTGACATTGGTGAAGCAGTGTATTGAAATGAGGAGCAATGCATTTTTACAAGTCTGGGGGCTGCTTTTCTCTTCCATAAGCAATCAGTCAGATGAACATAAAAATGTTTCCCATGCCTCACAGCACTTCTTGGCTAGCAAACGCTGGGTTGCTGTGATCATTTCACCAAGAATAGTCCCAGCTTCTCTAAGGAGACCTATAGCTGCATTTTGTGCTGCTGTCACTGTGTGTGTGTCACCCCAAGTGATCATGTAAGTAGTTTTAAATTTAAAATCCTAAACTAAATCAAAATTAATTAAATACTTAATCTTTATATAAGAATTATTTACTGAATTCAACTTTCAGCAATAAATAATGTAATACTGAATTATTTAATAAATGTAATATTGATAAAATGAAAGTGATTTAATGAAATAATACAATGCTACAAGCTAAAAACATTTTTAAAATGTGCAGCCTGCAACAAATTCCCCAAGTTTTTGCTGATCTCAGAACAGTTGCTAGGTTGTGATTTAATGTAAAACTCCTTCTTTAAAGGTTATGGGGTCTTCTCAAATGGAAGGGACAATGGTACAGAAGCTGCTGGGGAAATGATTGGGAAATGGAGGTCGACATCTCTGGGAACTAGATGCAGGCATCTTCTATAGTGTTCACAGAATGTTTAAAAGCAGGTTTTTAAAAATAAAAACCTCTAAAATCTCAGTATTTTTCTGCTTCTGGATACCAAGTAAAAAGGTGAAAAGTAAAGACAAATTTGTGTGGATGAGGCACCCCAGAGAGGGGATCAGAACCATAAGTCGTCCCATACTCTCCCTCTCTCCTTTTTGCTGCTGTACAGTAAAAAAAGGTTATAAATAAAATAATGTTTTTGATTACACTAATTATATTGTGTGAACAATAATTTTGCTTTTAGGACATAGAGATGATTTCTATGAAAGTAATTGCATTGTGATATGTATGGCTTGGTTTGCTGTTTTCCCTCAATAAATATAAAAAACATTTTATGTTGGGCGGTTTTGCGCACTGTAAAACCATTAAAACACATCCATTAGGCAGATATATCTTGAAAATGGGCCAAACTAAATTGATAAGGGGCAGAGATTCTGTAGATGGTCTTGCATTAAGGAAACTGCTGAAGGATATAACTTAAATTGTTTAATTGCTTATGTATTCATTGTGTCTGCTGTATCTAAAAGCAGTGAAGATGGGCAGAACAATGAGGTTTTATACTATGGAATTTTTGCCTTATAGCCATGCTTTTCCGTTTGCTTTAGTTATTGATTGTGCCTCTATAATAGAAAACCTTGCAGATGTAGCTATCTCTACTTCTATATAGGCCATTGAGCATTAAGAGCCTCCGAACCTAGTCGCCTTGCTTAATTTAACCACTGCTTGTTAATGTTCATTGTTGCCTTCTTAGATTTATTTTTGTACATCTTAGTCTTACAGATAGCTATTTGGAAATCAGTTTTAATATAGAGTCACTCCTCCACATCCGCTGGAGACCCCCATAAAACTAGAAAAAGCACAAGTAAAAAAACCCCTCTTTTTTAGCTGAAGGGACACTTCTCTAGGAATACCTCGATCCTCCAGCACAACTCTGAAATCAATTTTCAGCTGAAGTTGATAATAGAATCCTTCCGGACCTACAGATTGTCAGAGAAGTGTTCTCCCTAGGTCTCTTTTAAGTCCTCCAGTGCAACTTCTGGTGAAAGTAGCCCATAGTGGACCTAGATATTCCTAAAAATAACATGTTGAACAAATCTGTGAATAAAGAAATCTGCAAATATGGAAGGCCAATTGTGTAGTGCTTGCAGAAGTATTTATATCCCACCTTTGACTTTTCCCATCTTTAGTTGTGTTGATCCTGGACTCATTTAGGAGTGATCCTGGGCTCATCGCTGAGCCTGGAACCGCAGGTCTCGGCGGTGGCCAGGGGAGCTTTTGCACAGTTAAAACTTGTACACCAGCTGCGCCCATACCTTGGGAAGTCTAACTTGGCCATGGTGGTCCACGCTCTGGTTACATCCTGTATAGACTACTGCAACGCGCTCTACATGGGGTTGCCTTTGAAGACTGCTCGGAAGCTTCAAATGGTCCAGTGTGCGGCAGCCAGGTTGCTAACAGGAACAGCGCTCCGGGAGAACACAACTCCGCTGTTGTGTCAGCTCCACTGGCTGCCAGTTTGCTACCGGGCACAATTCAAAGTTATGGCTTTAGCCTATAAAGCCCTAAACGGTCCGGCCCAGCTTTCTATCCAAATGTATCTCTCCCTATGAACCCCCCCCCCCCAAGGGATTTGAGATCATCAGGGGACATCCTGCTCTCGATCCTGCCGGCTCCATAAATATGTCTGGTGGGGACGAGGGACAGGGCCTTCTCTGTAGTGGCCCCACGGCTTTGGAACTCCCTGCCCAGGGATATCAGATCAGCCCCCTCCCTCCTTACATTTCGGAAAAAAAATTGAAAACTTGGCTCTTCGAGCAAGCATTTGGAATTTCAGCTTAATTAGTCAACTGAATCGGAAATGATCCAGGAATGACAACGCTGATGGAATGGATAATAGACTGAATATGACGACATAGTCTTTTAAATTTTTAATTTTTTAATTATTTTTATTGTCATTGTTTTGGATGCTTTGATATTTTTAGATATTGTAATGATATGTTTTTATTCTGTTGATGTATGTTTTTAAATGGCATCGAATTGTGCCGATTGTTCGCCGCCCTGAGTCACCTTCGGGCTGATATAGGCCAGGTATAAATGATGTCAATAAATAAATAAATAAATAAATAAAATTAGGAGGTGACATTGGTTTAATTGGCATAGGTTACCACTTATTATATGCAAGATCATTAACACTTTAAAGATGTAAAGTATCTTTGTGGTGCACATGTTAAATATACAAAACCATGGTGGTACTTGATAGTTGTATGAACAGCGTGTTGTCGAAGGCTTTCATGGCTGGAATCACTGGGTTGCTGTCAGTTTTCCAGGCTGTATGGCCATGAACATTTTCCCTGACCCATTAATCCTTGAGAAATGCACCTTTAGCAGTAGTTTCAGCCACGAGTCTTCTTTGATAAGTCAGCTTTGTGCATCTATCTGGATTCTGCAATTTATATGCATACTTGGCAAAATTGCTCTTCCTCTGTTCGGTTGGATTGGACTCTTCATGATTAGCCACTTTCAAATCCTGTAACAAATTCTTAATCAGATTGAAATTTGTGCTTCTATGTGCCCATTCTAAGACATTCATATTCTTGATTTGAAATCACTCTACCTTGGTGGCATGTTTAGAATTGTTGTCCTGCTTAGTAGACCTCTACTCTAGTCACAAGTATCTTGTGGACTGAAACAGATTTTTATCTATAATTGTGGTGTAATTGGCTATATCTCTATTGTTCTTAATTTGGACAATTTCCCCTTTTCTTGCCAGGGAAGAGAATTTCCAAAACATAATATTGCAAAAATCACACATTACTATAGGGGTGATGTTAGCCTGAGAATGAGAACTGTTGGCACTGTACCACACGTAGTGTTTTTGTCTCCTCAGATGAGGGGAGCTTTCACCACCTGTTCTTTTTCTCTACATTCCTTTTTGCAGAAGTCAAATATAGATTCATTTCAACAATGATTTCTTGCCACTATTCTATAAATTCAGATTTGTGGTGCATCCAGCTGATAGTTGTGTCATGGAAGGTTTCATTGTTTTCCACAGCTGATTTCTCCAGCCTCTTTAGAATTACCACTGACGTCTTGGTTGCTAATATCTTTTTTATCTTGTTACTGAGCTCTGGTGGATTCTTTATACTGTTAAGCCATATTTTTCCCATTTTGTAATAATTTATTTAATGGAGCTCCAAGGATTGTCCATAGGTTTTTTTAATAATTCCTTCAAAGTTGGTATTTCTGCACAGCCTTGATTTCATCTTTTTCTTCATAAGACTGTATAATAGTGTGACCTCTCAAAAGTCAGTGACTTTCATTTGAGATTGTATGGAAATGCACATGTTAAGCTACTACTTTGATTTCTGAGGCAGTGGGTTGTACCAGAGCTTATTTAGGTTGCCAAAATTAAAGAGATGAATACTTATGCTAGTGTATTTTATGTGCTTAAACTATGTAAAAAAAATTTAGTTTTTTATTATCTTGTTTTCATTTAGTTAAAGTCCAGATAATGGAATTGGTTTGGAGATGAATACTTCCACAAGGCATTATTTCTTGTTTAATTGTGTGATACTCCAGAAACTTCGTTTTTGTGGCTGCCACAAACTGTATTGAATTGGTTTGGATAATGAGATATTCATTGAAAAACTATAGCAAAATGTGCTGCAGGATGTCCTGCAAAAACAAAGGTTTTCCAGTTTAATAGTTTTCCATGGTTTTTGTGATAGAACTAAGTAGGAAATGACATTTATAACTTAGGAACAAAAATAATGTTACGTAGTGTAATCAGTGTAAATAGTACAGAAACATTTTGTTCTTGTTGGAGCAGTAACCTGTTTGCAAAAATACTATATCAATTTAAACAAAATGAATCAATTCATCATTGGAAATAATGTGTATAGTTCAGTTTGTTAAAAATAATGTAAGAGTCTGGTGGAACTTCTGCAGTTGAAGGTGTTACAAAATTGTGAGATTTAATCTCATTTTGGAATTATTTTCTTGATAGTATTATGTTCTTTATTTTGTAGGAGGTGCTGAAGCAGCTGCAAGGAAGCATTGAAGATGAGGCAATGGCATCTTCTGGTCAGATAGATTTACTGGAACGTCTTAAAGGTAAACCTCAAAGGAAGGTTGTAAACTTGATAAGTAAAATTGATCCCTCTAAGGAACTCCTTATGTGAAACCAGGGATGCTTAGTTATAAAACATAGAAGCCAGGAAAGGAAGGATATGGGCCACCTGCTACTTACTTGTCCAAGGGTGCAGCCATCATCACAGATCCTAGTGATGCTACTGGGAAACAGGATTATAAGGAATGTCCATCTTGTTTTCTGCAGTTGTAGTGGGCTGTTGGTTGAGTGTTCCTACTAGGAAATAAGGCATGTATTTTCGACACAACACCACTTTCCACATGGCAATTTCTGTTATTTTTGTGGTGACAGAAACTTTGGTAGTGGGATTTACATTGAGACAGTCATGATATTGCACATTACCTCTTTTAGCTTGAACAAAGTTTAAGTTATTTTGCTGGGAAGAAAGTGATAATAACATTTTATCACACCATACTTAAAATTTGAAAGAATAGTGAACAACATGGTCAAAGAGTGTACAGGGGTTCTGAGCCATAGATGTCTAGTTGTCTTTTTCTTTCTACATTAACAGTAAGTCCCACTGTCCATTTATTACAGTGATAAAAATGTTTCATTTGTTTATTACAGAAATAAAAAGTAATGTAAGAAATTAAAGTATTAAAGAACTTCTTGTTAACATTTCTAAGCCTTAATTGATCCAACTCTCTGTTTCTGTTCAGAACTGAACTTGGACAGCAATAACTTTCCTGGAGTGAAGTTAAGGCCAAAGATATCTATGCGTTCATATGGAAGCAGGGAAGGATCGGTCTCTAGTCGATCAGGAGAATGCAGTCCTGTTCCCATGGGATCATATCCCAGAAGAGGCTTTATGAATGGAAGCAGAGAAAGCACTGGTTATTTAGAAGAATTAGAGAAAGAGAGGTAATATTTTTATCCTAGATATGTCTTATGCATCAGCTTAAGAACATATAACAAAATACACCTGGTTTCAAAAGAATTTTTTTCCCTTTTTAGAGAGTGGGAATGACAAAAAATTGCTCAAGGGCAAAGAGGGCCTAAATGCCCTAAAGGCACCAGATCCTATTGATTTTGGAAGTTCAGCAGGGTCAGCTTCTGATTAATACTTAGCTAGATGAGAGACAATAAACATTAAGTGCTATAGGCAAAACTAGTTCTGCGTAGTCTTCATCTAAGAAAATTATATGAAATCTGTGGTGTCGCAACAAGTCAGCAGGTTACATATGCTTACACAAATCTGGGAATGTATGTTTAAACTAAAGTTGCATTCTTGAAGATCTGTTCAGAAATGAGTTTAGATGCATGGCAGGAAGTGTGTGAGCCATAGTTGTGCTTATTGATTTCACTGTAGAACAACAGAACTCAACCCATGTTAGAGTTACTACTGGGTGAATTTGCATGTGGTAGAAATACCATATATACTCATGTATAAATCAACCTCATGTATAAGTTGAGAGCCAGTTTTGGGGCCAAAATTATCAACTTTGATAAGGCCTGTGGATAAGTTGAGGGTCATTCTGCAGAGGAGAAATCCAATGCCACTTTAAGGGACCAGCCACTATCACCATTCTCTCCTTTCCCAGCATTAAACATGCCAAAAAAGCACCATGGTAGAGTTTTGAGGTTGTCAGTGCTTCTTTTCAGTTCCCCCTGGAATGGACTAAGCTCTTGTCTTTTGCCACTCTACTCAGAGAAGTGAATGATTCATTTTTTGATAAGTGTTAAAATGCAGTATTTACGTTGACCCATGTAAAATTCTACTAATGTTTTTAATCAGTAATATCATTAATTTAATTGAGACTGTTTAGAAATATGTATATGTTTTACAGCTGTCAGGTTTTTTTTAATCTTAATTGCAAATATGAAGAGTTTCAATCGAAGGTAAGCATGCATGAACATGCAATATGCAATAGAGCGTAAATCAGATTTCACCTGACTTTAACCTTGTGTCCTCGATTTCGTAAAGATAAACATATAAAACAACATGGCATCAGTATTTGTGGGGTACTTTGATTCTCAGAACAGTATTTTCTGATATTTTGAGTGTTCAGGAAAGATGACAGGAATCAAATACGACTCAGTGCACTCTTTGCTCACACACGGGGAGCTTGGGATCCAAGTTGTGTGTTGTACAAAATGGGCAGACATGTGACACTTTTCCTTTCTACACTACAGTAATAACTTCTGCCAACAAGAGCTAGTCGCAAAATGGCGACTTGGGGTAGAATTTTCAATGAATCTTGTGTATTACAAACCTGCATATTTATATATATATATATATATATATATATATATATATATATATATGCTAGTATAAACATCAGTAGAACTTAAATTTTACAATAGGCAGGCCAATTACAATAGTTTGTTCCCTTTCTCCCATCAGTGTCTGTGGTTTCCTTTTCACAGTGACAGTTAACCACGTCCAACTCAATCAGAAAATATTAAATGAATGCATTCATATAATGTTATTATAATGTATTGTTATAATTGTTCTATATTGTTATAAGTTATTTTTTAAAAAAAATATGTTTATTAGGGTTTTACAGTAAACAATGGATGAGGTGGAACAATATCAGGTATAGGAAAGGAGGAAACAAAAAGGAGAAGGGGGGGCCTTTTGAACTGGGTGAGAGGGGGCGAGGCAGGGGGGGGGATGTGGGTGGGGGGGAAACATTTGGGCGGGAGGGGAGGGGGGCTTAACCAGGAGGGGTGAGGGTGGTGGTTTGGACCGGGGACTGGGAGGAAACGTACTAGGTAGGAGTAGTGAAAAGAGATAGTTATAGGAGTAACTTGTTGACTTTCAACTTCCACAATCCCTGTTTTTTGTTTTGTTGTTTTGTTTTTTTTTCTTCCCTATTTGTCTTGTACGCTCTCTCTTGTTGGTTGAAATTGTCACTTCTTAATTTCTAGACCTCTCCTTTGGCTCCCCGTCAGCAATGAGACTTTGTATATCTCTTGATACCCAATCTGTTGTCTTCTTCCCTTCTCTTCCCTTTTAACATCCTTCGAGTATTCGGTGAGAGTGGCCATGACCGTTGTCCGTTCCTTGTCCGTGTAGCTGGGTCTGTTTCGGTCGCTTTCCTTGGCCCCTTTCCTAGCCGTACTCTTTTGGGGATTCCAAACCCTCCTCATCCACCTCTGGGGCTTCACATCTTGGAGGGCTGTATGTTGTGATCTTCCCTGGGGAGTGGACACAGCTTTTCTTAAAGTTTTTCTTACCTCTTTGTTGTCTTGTTCTCAGCTGGTTTCTCTTTCTGTTGAACCTTTTATCTTTATCCGTGTCTGCCACCCAGGTTAAGCCTTTAGCTGCTATATCAACCCCTGGCATTTTCCTCTCCTTCTTTTTGTGGAGTAGCGGCCTTAGCATTCCCAATTATCCTTCTTTTAGCCTCCAGTGGGGCTTCCACCACATTTCTAGAATACAATTCCCTCTCTTCTGATATTTCATGCCAGGTTGTGTTCTCCTCCACTCCCTTCTCCAGACCTTCTGGTATTGCTGCCTGTTTTCCCTTGACCTGGGATGCTCCCTTTCCACCATCATAGGTAATCACCAACTCTATCCTTGTGGGACGCACTTCTTTGATCGATTCCATTCTTGCCTCTTGGGGTTGTTCCTGGATCATTTTGGTTTGGTTTTCCTGGCGGGTCATCATTGATTCAATCGTCTGTAGGCACCTGTCCTGTGCTTCTCCCAGTTTCCGCAGCTCTTTAAGGATTTCTTTTAGAGTTATTTTTCTATCCTCTGTTCTCCTCCCTTGCATTCCCTCCTGTTCTATAGCTGCTGTGTTCAGGTCGTTTGGTGCTGGCATGGTTTATTGGGAATTGATCTATTCAATGGATGGGTTTGTTCTGTATCCTGTCCGCAAATGTCACCACTTGAAGGCTTTGTGTTATTTGGCTGCAGTTAGCTGTCAGGTGATGAAATTTTGTGTTTTGGCAACCGGGTAGCCTGGTTGACTTGAGCCGCCCCGTCGCTAAGATCTTTCTAAGGGTTCCCTACAGGCTCAGGTGGACTAATCCGGATGACTGGATTTGGTCAGGTCGATATCAGGAGCCGGGTCCTGTGCTTGGGAGGATGGGAGCTGTGTGTTCTCCCCTTTCGTGCTCCTTCCCACTGACTGTGGACGATCTGGGGGTTTTTCTGTTGTGCTGGGGCTGGTGGGGTTCGTGACTTGTGTCAGGTTGTGGCTGCGGAGGTTTGTGACTGTGTGTTCTTATTCCTCGTGTTCCCTCTTCCGACACTTCCCTCCGCCTTCGCTATGCCCCACAGTCCTGTCCCCTTCCCCCGCCGATTCCCCGATCTCCTCACCCTTTTCTGTTAGCTTCTGTCCTTTAAAGTTGAGCTTTCGTCCCCTATCCTCTTTCTGTATTCCCCGCTTGTCCGCCGGATCGCTCGATCTTCGCGGGTAGGTTTGAATCTTTCTCCTCCAGCCCCCGCTTCCGGTCTCCTGCCCTGGCTTCCTGATGTTTCCGACTCCCTTCCGGTGTTTGAGGTTTCCCCCCTTCTTGCCTTGTCCGCGGCCGTAAAGGCCTCGGGTGGATGAATGACCTCACTTCCGCCTGTGTTTCGCGCCCTTTGCCAACGTCTGCAAGGTCTCTTCTTCAGGCTAGTGACTGTCTTGTTGTTTTTTGTCGCCCCGCCATCTTGGTTCCCGCTAGTTCCGATGGTGCCTTTGGGTTGTCCTTTGGTTGTGGCTTCCCTCTGGGCCCAAGGGTTGCCTTGTTACTAAGGGGGTCTCTTCCTTTTCTTTCCTTTTACTTGTTCCTTTCTAGCTCTTCTTCTCCTTCTTATTATTATTTTTCCCTGTCTGAAAGGGGCTCCTTAAGCAACTCACTTTTACTTGGGTAGACTTCCGATCTCCCTTCTTTGTTCCCTCTTTCAGACACAGAGTGGGCTGGGCTGGCAGTAATTGCAGGCTGATGCCCGCTTCCCGCGCCCCGGCCCGCTCACTGGATCGGCTTGTCTCGGCCCTCTCAGTCTCCCTCTCTTGAGGAGGGGACTTTGTAGCCAGCAGTAGAACTTAAATTCGCGACTAGGCAGGCCAATTACAATAGTGGGTCTCTCCGCTTGTCTGTGGGGCGCAAAGTGCAGTTCCGACCAGGGCAACGGTTGATGTTTTAAATGGACATTCAAAACACCCGACCTGCCGCCATCTTTGCCCAACCGCCTTTGTTATAAGTTATTTTGATATTCTCCTACTGTGCCTAATTTATAAATTATGGATGGATGGATAGATAAATGGAAAAATCATAGTATATAGATATGTGTGTGTGTGTAGTATATAGTATAGTTTCTACAGTCACTTATGTATCCACTGCCAAGCCTCTACATTTTGAAGACAATCATACTCAGCCACAAGTGATAGCCCATGATGATGATGAGTAGTACATATAATGGGTGGTACTATCTGCAGTTTCAAGTATGCAGTGGTGATCTTAGAATGTGTCCCTTCCAGAAAACAGATGTTGTGATTCAGACAGCCTTAAAGGACCCAAGCCCAATAAAGTAAATAGTAAAAGTTTATTAACAGAGTCGCAAACTTCAAAAATAGAGCAAATTGTCCAAAAGGACCGTAAAGCTGAGCAAAATAGGCTCAAGTAACACAAAATACAACCAACCAGGTCAAAAAGCATCCAACCTTAAAAAATCGGATTAAACCACTAGAAAATCCGCATTAACCAGGAATACGGGAAAACAAGAAGCAACAAGTCGTCGTTCAGTCCTTTGTCATCAATCCGGGGAGGGAAAGCACGCAGTATGGGGTCGTCATAGCAGTCCTGGGTCAAGCCGGAAAAGGTAGCCAAAGAGGAAACGTAGCCAAACATTTTGAGGTAGAAAGCAGGAAGACAGTCAGATCTAAAAAACAGGGATTCAAGGAAGTGAAACCGATGAGAGAATACAAGATGCGGGACACACCAAATACAATACCAATATCCAAGGTCCAGAATTCACATCCACGAGCAATCCAGCAACGCAAGGCTTCGGACAGCAAGTACAACTCCTTGCCAGTGGCAAAGAAAGGATTATTTCCAAGCCCTCTTTATTCAGAGCTCTTCCTCAGAACTCAATTGGACCGACGCCCCATTATCATCCCTTTCAGCTGCCAGCACTTCTTCACATGCTCCCCTTTTCCTCTCACGCCAAATCATTCGTCTTCTGCAACGACTTAGATCTCCCCAGCAAGAACCCTGATTCCCATCACTCCAATTCCCATCTCCTGTGAATCCCACAAATGAATCACTACTAGTAAGTGCTTCAAAAACGTCACGTATCTGTTGCACCTTAGTCCAATCCATGTTACTGGACACCTCTGTGAATCCCCAATCCCATCTCCCATAGACTGCTCCTCATTAAACGAGCATGTAAAACAACTCTGTTTAAGCTTGCCTTTAAGCCCTCTGGCTCTGACCATGCCCTATCTGACAAATGTTTTAATGGTTATATGTATTTTATGTGTTTTATGTGTTTTACATGTATTTTAACTGATTGCTGTAAACTGCCCTGAGCCTGCAGGGAGGAGCGGTATATAAAATTGAATAAATAAATAAATTATCACACCCACCATCTCCTGAAAACCCCAAAAACGTATCATCATCAGAAGACTCATTTAAGTATTTGCCGAATTTTCTTCCTTTCCTGCTCCTCATCTGACTCTTGCTCTCAAATAGAACTTTTTGCAGTTCTGGTTGCAGGTTCTGCTCTCTCAGCCTCAGGCTCAACTATGCCAATAGAGGACTGCTGTACCATTATTTCAAATAAATTCTCCCCATAAAATTTATTTTGATTTATCCCCCAAATCAATATCATACCCACTAATTCAAATTATCCCAACAGAAACCTCTTCAGACTTTGGATTAACTATCAAAGGCAACCCTAACTCAATATGTTATTTTATATATGCTAAGCCACTTATAAATTAATCAAATACTGGGGGGGGGGGGAGGAGTCAGATACCAATTGTACAAGTTCTCCCACTTAAAAAGATGAGAGAGGCCTGTAATTGACATCATAGGTAGACCTCAACTATGAGAGACAACATGAGAAAACACATCCAGAAAATTACATTGTGTATACAATTAGTGTCTGACTAAATACCCTCCCCCCCCAAACTGTAAATCAATACGGTGGCTTTGACCAACATTAGAGTATTATTGCATGAAGACATTGTACTGCATAGAATGTTTTATGTAAGCAGATTTTTATTCATATTTAAGTTTATTCCTAATCACAGATAAATTGCTTAGGCTGCAGGTGCCCATGCACTAATGTTCTGTTGAATTCAGAGGTGATTACTTCTGAATTAACATGTTTAGGATCACACTGTTAATTTATCATACTAAGGTAAAAGTAAAGGTTTTCCCCTGACATTAAGTCTAGTCGTGTCCGACTCTGGGGGTTGGTGCACATCTCCATTTCTAAACTGAAGATCCGGTGTTGTCCATAGACAACTCCAAGGTCATGTGGCCTATTAATCTACTCACATTTGCATGTTTTCTAACTGCTAGGTTGGCAGAAGCTGAGGCTAATAACGGGAGCTCATGCCGCTCCCCGGATTCAAACCTGAGACCTTTGGGTCATCAACAGCTCAGCTCTTTAACCCACTGTGCCATATACATATGTATCATATCCATACATTTAATACTTTATTTATTTATTATTCAAATTTGTATGCCGCCACTCCCCGAGGGCTCGGAGCGGCTCATAACTTGAGAGATGGCAAGAAGATACTTTTTGGTGTTTAGGATTTTCTCTCTCATTTTTCTAGACCCTAGATCTTTGTTGTTGTGTTTTTGCTTTTTTATATCTCAGTATATCCCTTTTAATGTTTTGCATGTAAGATTTGGCTTCTTGTTTAGTGTGTTCAGCCTGTCAGAGTCACCTGGTGTATATCTGTTTGAATAGTTAATAAACTATGTCTAATGTCTTTGAAAAGTCTGTACTAAAGGTGTAATATAAAACAAATAAAAATTAAGTATATACTGAATTTAGCTTCTCAGTACTTCTGCATTTTGGTGGATAGCTGTTTAGAGAGAATTTTAATAGACACAGACAAGTAGAGTTAAAGGGGCCAAAAGAACAATTATAATTCAATACACTGCCAGTGCAAGAATCTATAGGTACAGCATCTCTCAGTAGTGGCCATCCAACCTCTGTTTACAGACTTCCAACAAAGGTGAGTTCACCACCCTTAGTGATACTCTGTTCCACTTCCAAACAGTTTTTATGATTAGGAAATTCTTCTTAATCTTTCTAGTGATTTTCATCCATCAGTCTGGAATCTGTATTTCGGAACAGAAGAAAACTAACTTGCTCCACCTTTCACATGACACTCTTTAGAAAGTTTAAATATTAAAGGTGTCTTTCATATTACTTCTCAGTCTACTTTTCTCAACTGTACAAATATTAGGTACAAGAGTGGACAGCCAACAGAGAACTCCATTTTAATCCTTGTTCTGCTGCTCTGGCTGCCAGTCCCTGACCCTTTGTGCTCCTTAACCACCAGCAAATCTTTTTTCTGGTCATTCTGTTCCAGAATTCTGACAGAATGGGACATGGACCCGGTGTTCCAGACCTAGTTACTCCCTAGTTTTTTTATTTAGTTGGTTAAAAGTAGCTATGTTGTTTGGCTGGGGTTGATACTTCCTCTGGCATTACTTCGCGAATGAAGATTCTTAGGAAGGACTCATACCACGCTTTCTGCAAGTGCATTGATGACTAAGGAGGTTGGATGTGTCCTTCGAGCCTGTGCAATGGATTTTTTCTGGTGGAGCGCAGCATGCACAGAACTGGCGTCACCCTTTAAACCAAAGGTTCGTCTGCCGGAGTCTAGCAAGCTTAGGACGTTAGCAGCGATGTCCTCAGGTTGTAGGTTTGATTTGAGTTTCCTTCTCTAGATGGTTGACCTTACAGGGTTAGACATCTGCCCAGGTTTGAAATTAGAGTTTTCTTTCTCTTAGGATGGTTGCCAAAAGGCTAGAGAGCCCATCCTACTCGTTGACGCTGTTTGTCAGACGCTTCGGTTGTGACCTGTCTGGCATGGGAGACCCTACCGGTGGCTATGCCACCGCCAGCATAGCTCACAACTTCATTAGGGTACGCAAGCCTCTCCCCACGACAAGGGGGCGCCAATGGAGAGGGGATGATACTTATTGAGACAAGAAATAAATGCCCTTCCTGCAACAAAGACTCACCATAGCAAATTAAGAATTAACCAAATTATCAATTTTCTGTCCAGCCCAAAATCCATTCCCTCTTGCAGCGTCAAACCAAGATTATAAATGTGATTCCAAAGCAGACAGCAAGAAAATACTTCTTCCAGCTTCATTTCCTCTTCTGGAACCACAGGAAGGCCAGTTATTCAGGAACAGATTTCCTGAATAACAACAGTATGAGGGGGGGTGTTTTACACACATTTAGGACAGAACACAGGATTTCCTTACAGTCAACACCTATTGACACAAAAAGCTATATATTCAGCACCAGCAACGGATATCTTCTTGCCCATTTCCTCTGTATTTGTCTTAGTTCAATAAGAAAGGGGAGGGAGGCCAGTGAGATTTCAGTCATTCTGAACAAATAATGTTTCAAGAGAAAATCAGAATTGAATAAACTCTAACAAGGAGAGTTTGTGGCACACATAAATCTTGCAGATATATACCTGCATGTCAGTATCAAAGAATCCCACTAGAAATAGCTTCAAATACCATTGCAAAGAAGAGTGAGTATGAAGAGATAAGATCCTAACAAAGAAGAGTGAGTGTGAAGAGATAAGGCCCTACCCATTGGGGAGACGGGGCGGGGTACAAATAAAGATTATTATTATTATTATTGATATTGCTTAACTGGCCAAGATAGTCACAAGATGCAGCAGCCTCTGGTGGCAGAATAGCGGTGCTGTTAATTTTTGCCAGTAAGCAGGATATTCAAGCCTTTGTCAGAAAAGTTAGAGCCCCATCAATGGGCCTATGTGAGAAAACTGCAGTTTGGAAGCAGGAACAAGTGCCCTATAGGAGCCTTGACAAAATGGGCTGCTCAGTGAGTCCCACTAAATCCAGTCAGTCAGAAGATCAAAAGGGACTTTTATGAATGTGATGCCTAATGACTTCCATTGCAACTGAACATGCCACTCTAAGATCAGTAAGGATTGTTCAAGATGACATGTTACTGTATGGTCAGGTCCTCTGCCCTCAGTTGGAATTCTTCCAGTTAACGGAAGATGATGGTTGACACAAGTATTACATCCTGTCACCACATGAAAAAGTTTCATAAAATGCATGCCATTTCTCTTTTTAATAGCTTTTATTGAAATTTTATAACATAAATACAAAGATAGCAAAGGTGCTAGACGGAAAGACGTGTTTGAATAAACAGAGTATATGTATAGAATAATTAAACATAAAAAGCATATAAAAAAGAAGAGAGAAAGAAAAATAAAATAAGATAAAATAAAGAAGAGAGAAAAAAAATTATCCCGATTACCAAAACCCCAACCCTACCCCCGGACTTCCCAAAAGTCTTTGGAGTGGTCTTCATTCGTTCCTTCTTCATATTTACAAGGTTGGTTTGCTTTCATGCGTTGAAACACTGGAGATGTTCATCTACAACATTTTCTTTTCTTTTCTTAGTAAATTTCTGAAACCTGACCAGTCAGTTTTCCTATTTATTTCCTTTAGTCCTTGCGACAGTTCATCCATCTGGATTATATCAAACATCTTTATAATCCACACATTTATGTTCAGTGCTTCGCTTTGTCTCCATATTTTAGCTAATACCATCCTGGCTGCAGTACTGCTTAATGTTAGTATTTTGTCTTCATTTTTATTTAGCTTCAGGACTGTTATATTTAATAGGTATATTTCTGGTAGTAGAGGAAAATTAGTTTTGAGTACTTTCTGCATATATGTATGAATTTGCTTCCAATAATTTTTTATTATCTTACAAGACCACCATTGATGGAAGAAGGTGCCCACTTCCTTCCCGCATTTCCAACACTTGTTGGAACGTTGTGGGTTAAACTTAGCTAGTTTCTCTGGTGTATAATACCACCTGAAGAATAATTTATACCAGTTTTCCCTGATGTCGATTGCTGTTGTGTATCTTAGTTTGATGTTCCATGTCTCCTCCCACTGATATGACCTTTACACATGGGAGTTGTAGTTCACCCACATCCAAAGTTGCTGCTGACGAGGGAAAGAGTCGGTGCCAGGCAAGAGGCCACCATTGGAGGTGCCCACCCGCCGGCACAACACTGGGCCCGGCAGGGCTGGAGGCATCAAGGACACTTGCCCTCTCCTTGCCAGGCAAAGGATAGTCTGCTCACCGGGCCTTGCCTTCCCTTGCCTGGGCACTGGCTGGAAGGGAGCCCTGCTGTCCTTGGCCTTGCTGGGCGCAGGGTGGGCGAGAGGCGCTTTTCAAGGTGGGCCTCGTTTGTCCAGCGCCCACCCTTTTTTTTCTTCCGCGGCCACGGGGAACCTTCCTGCCTGTTTGACAGGCGGGGTCGTGTGCAAGGCACCTTTAATTAAACTCCTTTCACACGACCCCTCCTGTGCGCCCACCCGCCAAAATGGCAGGAAGGCGCCCCACAGCTGCAGCAGAAAAAGGAAGGGGCTGGCGCTGGACAAGCGAGGCCCATCTTGAAACGTGCTTCCTGCTCGCCCCGCGCCGGGCCTAGTAAGGCCAAGGACAGCAAGGCTCTCTTACAGCCAGCGCCCAGGCAAGGGAAGGCAAGACCTGGCAAGCGGCATCTGCACGGAGCAGTTGCCCACCAGCCTCAACAGGGGGGAAAAAAGGAGTCCCTGCTTGGTGGGGCCAACAAAGGGTCCCAACGGAGAGCCTTTTCTTTTTCTTTCTTTCTTCTTCCCCCTCTTTCTTTCTTCCTTCTCTCATTCTCCCTTTTTTCTCTCCTTTTAATATCCCTACAAATGCACCTGTGGCCATCATCGCCCCCTGCAGTGCCCACCAGGGGGCAGTAGTGCCCACTTTGGGAATGACTGGACTAGAAGGATGAGCTCTCAGGGTGTTTTCTTGCAGGCTTTCTTTTTCTGTTTGCAACAGATATTCTCCTTTCATCTTTCTGATATCCTCTTTTCCCATCACTTTCAATATAAAACCTACTGAAATACCTGAACGGCATGACATACTGTTTGGACTGCCTTTTTGGATATACTATTTTCTAGGAAAGTGATAACGTGTTGCAGTAAAAACTTAAAAGCTAACAAATATACTTTAATATATACAGTCATGGTGATAAATCCACATATAAATATATCTTTTTTTCTCTCTCTCTTTTGAACGGGACCTCCTATTTTATTATTGGACAGGGAAGGATGAATGTAAATATTTCCTGCTTATAACAGTTTGAGCTGTGTCTCTGCCCTTCATAAATATTTCACTGTGTGGGACTAAAGGGATAGTCTGGACACACAAATTGCTTTGCATGCTAAATGGAGTTTTGAAATACAGTATGTTCTTTTCACAGCCCACCCCTATGCTACATTGCTTTTAAAGTTCCCCTGAGTTTAAAAAAAACAACAACCACCGTCATATGGCATAAAGGACACAAAAGGTTTCTTGGGCACAGGCAGCCTCATTCTTTAGATTCTGTCTGTTTTTAGTGAAGCTGCATTCCCATTATTGAAGAAGTTTAATAGTTAGCAGAAAAAAATAATATACTGCATTTCCATCTCAAAAAAAATCATGATATTTTTAATGGTGGCTTTTATATTCTAAAGCTGTATATGCTAGTGTCTAGTCATTGTTGCTCTTTCTACACTCTACACTCTTACACAAACATATTTTCTACGTTCTGAACTAGTTAAGTTCTTTAAAAATCTGATTCACTTGTGCATTATTTCATATCTGATACTGTGTCAATTTAAAAATATTTTCTTTAAAAAAACTTTCTGCTTTTGCTCTTCTGCATGGTAAAACTTCTGTCTTTAAATCTAGATGAGATTATAGAAAACTGGGGAAGTGCTAGATGTGGTTTGTGTAGATGTGGTTGTAGTTGGGAATCTGTGTACAAGTTGAGTATCTCTTAAGACCAGAAGTCTTCTGTATTTCAGATTTTTATTTTGAAAGAATTTCATATACTCATAGCCGGTCTGAGTCCCTCTACAGAGGTAGAGAAGATCGGGATATAAAAGTTTTAAATAAATAAATAAAATAATGAGATACCTTTGAAACGTGACCCAAGTCTAAACATGAAATTAATTTATGTACACCTTTTACAGATGAAGCTCCTTTATACACAATCTTTCTGAATAATTTTGTGAATTAAACAAAGTGTATATGCATGTATTAAGCCATCTGAGAATAAAGGTAGCACTATCTCAGCCACCCATGTGAATTTTGAAATTCCAGATAAGAGATACTGAACCTATACTTGTAAAGCACTAATTACTCAGATATAAGAGACAAATTCCCATTGTGCCTTCAAGTTGCCTGTCAACTTAGGGGGATTCCAATAGTTTCATAGGATTTCTTTGGGCAAATAATACCTTGGCCAAAAAGAAATGGTTTTTCTAATTTCTTCTTCATTGCTTATTGTGCCTGGTGTTCAACCTAAAGGGCACAAAATTCCATTTGGAAACAAAGCAAAGTCATCCTCTGGTTCATACTTGGATGGAAGATAGCCAATGAGTCCGAAATGCTGTAGGCTATATTTCACAGAAAGGAATTGGCAAAAACATCTCTGAGTATTTCTTGCCTAAGAAAATCCTGTGAACTTAAAGGGATTGCCATAAGTTGACAAGTGATTTGAAGTCACACATACACACCTACCTGATATTCACTGACAGCCTGCTGTCAAAGTACCAACCAGAATTGACCCTGCTTATTTTCCAGGGTCATATGGGATCTCGTGTCTTTAAGGTATTTAAGCTTACTATTATTATCTGTATATCTTAATAAAGCGGAATGTTTGTATGTATGTATGTGTGCGGAGGGCGGAAGTGCGGATATGTGGCAGCTATTTGCATAAAGTCCTTTGATTGGCCAGCCTCGCCACTCCAAAATTCTAAGTGGCAGCTATTTGCATAAAGTCCTTTGATTGGCCAGCCTCACCACTCCAAAATTCTAAGGCACCAGACAGAGGGCATTGATTGCCACTGATTAGCCAGCATCCCAGAATCCAGGCCTCTACATTTAAACAACAGGATTTCTTCCCACTGAGGGAAAAAAATGCACCATCAACATTCCCTCCCCACTTGGCTCTGTGAAAACAAAATGGATTCCTGTTTTCTCCTCCCCCTCAGCTTTTAGAAAACGGCTGCCTGCCATTCGGCCTGTTAAACTTAACAATTACCAGCAGAGCAGGCCAGAGCATTACAGGCCCCAAAAGAGAGTTTAGGACAGGATGGACCACGAATGATGGGATTAGCACTACCTTCACCCAATTCACTTTCCAGAAAACACTGTAGCCCCTACAAATCACAAACCAGGCCCAAAATTTACAGTAAGGCTTCATTAACTTGATTTTCCTGACTAGGCCTCAGTTAATGGGACATTGTGTATGGCCAGGCCCCAAAAGAGAGTTTAGGACAGGATGCGCCACGAATGATGGGATTTGCAGTACCTTCACCCAATTAACTTCCCAGAAAACACTGTAGCCCCTACAAATCACAAACCAGGCCCAAAATTTACAGTACGGCTTCATTAACTTGATTTCCCTGACTAGGCCTCAGTTAATGGGACATTGTGTATGGCCTGAATTAACAGTAACCAACCTTGGCACACTGAGCCCCTATGACCCATTATTCATTCTACTGCAGTTTGGAGTAGGGAGGACCATGGATGATGGGACTTGGAGTACCATCACAGGTTATGAGATTTGTAGTACTTTCAAACTCTTCATTCCCCACAGACCAAGGCGGCCCTGAACCACAAGACCAAACTTGGCACACAGTACCCCCATGACCCACACTCCATCCTAGCAGTTTAGAGGAGGATGGACCATGAAGGATGGGATTTCAAGTACCTCCATTCACTTCCCAAGCCCGCTGCAACCCTCATCCAGTGCATAATAGACCATCGGTTAATAGACCAACACAGTGAAAGACCATCGCGTGAAATAAATGGTGACTGTATAGTTATCCCAGGGGTGAGAGAGGCCCGGCTGACAAAGACCCGACGGAGAGCTTTCTCTGTGGTGGCTCCTGTAATCTGGAATACACTTCCGCCTGCTCTTAGGGCCATATCGGCCCCAGCCAGATTCCTGTCAGAGCTGAAAACTTGGCTCTTCCGCCAGGCGTTTGGGGATTGACTAATCTTGGGGATTGGGCCCTTTGTGATTCTTTGAACCCGTGTTTTTAATTAGATGTATTTTTTAAATGATGTAAGTCGCCCGGAGCACCATCGGTGGAGGGCGACTCACAAGAAATAAAGTTATTATTATTATTATTATTATAATCATGACCACACTTGGCACAAAAAGCCCCCGTGACCCAATGGACGTCCTGATGCAGTTCGGAGGGCGGACCACAGATGATGGGACTTGAAGTACCTCCACTCATTTCACCAGACCATTGCGAACCTCATTCAAACACTGATCAAGACCAAACTTGGCACACAGAGCCCCCATGACTCATTCTACATTCTGGTGCAGTATTGAGGAGGATGGACCACGAATGATGGGACTTGAAGTACCTCCACTCACTTCCCAAGACTGCTGTGACCCTCATTCAATGACTAATCAAGACCAAACTTGGCACACAAAGCCCTCATGACCCACTCTACATCCTGGTGCTGTTTGGAGGGGGATGGACCATGGATGACGGGACTTGAAGTACCTTCACTCACCTTCTGAGACTACTGCGACCCTCATCCAATGAATGATCAACACCAAACGTGGCACTAAGAGCTCCCATGACCCACTCTACATCCTGGTGCTGTTGGGAGGGGGATGGACCATGACCAATGGGACTTGCAGTACCTTCACTAACTTCCTGAGACCACTGCAAGCCACATACACATCTAATAGGAACCAACCTTGGCACACAATGCCTTCCTCAAATAACCCGGGCACCGCCGGGTCCTCAGCTAGTAAAGAATAAATAAGATAATTAACATTGAAGGTGTGTGCCCTTTTACAGCATTTAAATTGATTCTGAATTAACTAAGAGTGTTTATTTTTATTTTCATAGTGTTCTTCCATAGAAAGACAGTAATGGTATTGTTTCTTCTGTTTTCCCTGCTGTAGAAATCCTTAAATATATCTGGTTGGAAATAGATACTTGTGGCATGGCACCTATTTTTCTTTTCTTTTTTTCTGGATATAGACCTTGAGTTACAGTATATGTAGAATGTTTGTGTTACCAACAGCCATCAGGTCAGGAAAGGACTCTTGGAGAGCTGAACCAGATGTCTCATGCATAGGCTGAATAAGTGAAAAAATTATTACCTAAGTTCTCCCACATAATCCAGTATGAATGTTTCTTGTTCATATATAGATCTCTCTTGCTTGCTGAGCTTGAAAAGGAAGAAAAAGAAAAAGACTGGTATTATGCACAACTTCAGAATCTAACTAAGAGGATAGATAGCCTTCCTCTTACTGAAAATGTAAGTAATAATAGTGACAGCATTCAATCTCATACAAGTGTCATTTTGGGATTCTCTACTTTGCAGTCTTTTTTAAATGCTGTATCTTTTTTGGAAAGGATCACACGGACTTCCTGTGAATTGTATAGAAATGAAAACCTACATAGCTCTATCAACTAGAACTAACTTACTTTAGAATATATATATATATATATATATATATATATATATAGAATGGGGAAGTAATAATAATAATAATAATGGGTTGCAGTGAGTTTTCCAGGCTGTATGGCCATGTTCCAGAAGCATTCTCTCTTGACGTTTCGCCCACATCTATGGCAGGCATCCTCAGAGGTTGTGAGGTCTGTTGAAAACTAGGCAAATGGGGTTTATATATCTGTGGAATGTCCAGGGTGGGAGAAAAAAAACTCTTGTTCTTTCACCCACCTCCCAACAAACGATTCCCCCAGGCAGGAAGCAGCCAGGCTTTGAAGCCGCAAGGTTATTCAATACTAATCAAGGAGCTCTACCGGCGGAGCTGGAGCATCCAAGGTCAGCGCCATTCGGGGCTGGGGGCAGGAAAACCTCGGTCTGCGTGCATTCCTTCCATTCTTCCTTCCCCAGGGACTCTGTTCTTGGCTGCCTACTCACTCCCTCCATTCAGATCCAGCACCCACAGCGTTCGCGCCTCCGCCTCCCTCTTTCTCCCTAGCCCCAGGTTGGAGTGCAGCACCAGCCAGGCCAACAGGGCCAAGGGGCAGTGGGGCAGCACATGGCCGTGGCGCTAAGGCCACAGATGCGGGGATCTCTTCCCTCTGCCTCTAAGTTCCTCCTCTTGACTCCTTGCTGCCAAAGAGGACGAGAAGGAACCCATCTGCGCCGACCTGGATGCATGCTGGCCAAGGGCGCCGGCAGCCATTTTTAGGAGGCGAGGCCCTAAGGAGACGCTTTCGCTACTCCTCCCAAATTGCCAAACAACCCCCATGGGGGTCATGACCCCTAAGTTGAGAACCGCTGATTTAAAAACACTTTGTAGAATACACATATTAAAACATAATTCCATAAAAATATATTAAAATATATAAAACAAAATTAGACATATAATGAAAGTTTAAAATTTGTTATTAAACCTGTCTGGGTAGTACTCTTTGACACATTCCCATCTATCCATCCATTCCATGTAGGAAGTCTGCACTGCAGAATTCTTTCCAGTCGTACACAATTCATAATTACCAATTTTGGTAATACTCATGTTTTCTTAAAATAACATTGCTTCTCAGTTTATTTATCAAAAAGTTGAAGATCCATAATAATAGTAATAATAATAATGTGTGATCCAATACAACAGCCAGCAGAGTGTCTGCTGTGGACTCAAATTGTTTTGTTTCAAATAATAATAATCATCATCATCATCATCTTTATTTGTACCCCACCACCATCTCCCCAAAGGGTACTCGAGGTGGCTAACATGAAGCCAAGCCCAAAATTACAGTACAGCAAAATAAAATACAAAGAAGCAGAAAATACCATCAAAATAAAATACATGAAATAACAAAACAAAATAAATAGTTTCAAAATAACATGATAGAGAAATGTAACACAGTGGGCGGGCCAGATGCATTAGGATAAAATTAATAAAACCCTGGATAAGATAATAGTGGGAAAATGTATTTCTGAGGGAGGAGCTCAAAAGGAACAAACAATGGGGTTAGAGACCTTCATTAAGGGCAGGGGGAAAGTGGTGTTGAATCTGAAGAATTATACCAAACTGGTCTCTGCCTAATGTGGTTTGTAAATTTCAATGTCAGCACATCTTGCATGTAGATCATTCCTGTTGTGTGTTACCGAGGAGATTCAAAGCTGAGTGTTCTATATTCATGCATCATTTTTTAAAAATAATATAGGATATGACCCATGGATCACTATGTAAAATATTATGATGATTTTTATAATCTGATTGTTAATTTTTTAATGAAATATTGACTGTGTGTCACAGTTTTTCTTTGTTTAAATTACAGCAACACACTCAATATATATTAACACAAGTACTCAATGCTAATACTAAATCCTGTTTAGTTTATTTAGTAAATCCCCTTTCCTACATTTTCCCAAATCCTAGATTAAGGAAAGAATCAGTGTGAGTGAGGAGCAAATTGTTTCTCTGGGAGGCTATCCTGTATTTTTTCTCCCATCCTCCAAAAATGAAGGGAGAGGCAGGTTTAACAGTGCATAGATATGTGAATGGTACTTTATTGTATATACAGGAGGGAAATTGTAAGGTCCACACAAGGTTCATAAATATTTTAGTGTCTATAGATTTTCTTTGATGAATGGCTTTTTCTGTGTGATAATCATTTTCAAATTGATAATTAGGTCTGCCTTTCTAAATTCCTTGTTTAGATAATATGAATAGAATGCCAGGCATATAATTGATTGGAATTGCTCTGTTTTTTATTTCATTTTTTCTTTTGTTCCCAGTTCTCCTTGCAGACAGACATGACTAGAAGACAACTGGAATATGAGGCAAGGCAGATTAGAGCTGCCATGGAAGAACAGCTTGGCACTTGCCAGGATATGGAGAAGAGGGCACAGGTAATTATGCACAAAGGTTTTGCCAAAATTTAAAGATTGGAACCATCTGCCAGTGGAACAAAAACAACAGAATAAATCCAGTGCAAAATAATAGGAACAACAGCCTAAATACTTTGCAATGGAAACTAGAAACCTGCCATACACTGCAGCCGTGAAGTCCATGATCATTTCAGTAGAGAGGTAGAGAGAGAGTCTTTCTTGGTAGCTGCCCTTAAGTCGCTGGAACTCCCTTCCCAAGAAAGCCAGATTTCCCCCTTTTCGTTTTCCTGTTGGCAGGCTAAAACCTTTTTATTTAGACAAGATTTCAAAACAAACTTTTGATCTTTTTAATTCCTGTATATACTTGAGTATAACCCTTTCATAGGCTGAGAAAGCCCCTCTCGGCTTATACTCAAGTCAATGTTATTTATTATTTTACTCTGCTATTATTATGATCATCATCATTTTATTTATTTATTTATTCGGCTTCTATGCCCCCACTCCTGGTGGGCTCGGGGCGGCTTACAACACCAAACAACAGCGTAAAAAACAACGACACAGATTAAAAACATAGCATTTATTCATTACATTTATTATTTTACTCTATTATTGTTATGTGTTTTATTATTTTACTCTATTATTATTGGAAGGATACATAAACACATTTACATCGAAGAAGGTTAGAATAATGGTTTAATTAGAGTTGGACAGTTATCTTAAATTACAGCTTGATGGAAATATTCAAAATCATTTAACCTACAGATGCTTCAATTAATGTAATTTCATTGGTATCTATTTCTATTTTGAAATTTACTAGTAGTTGCTGCATTTCCCACCCTCAGCTTATACTCGAATCAATACGTTTTCCCATTTTTTTTGTGTAAAATTAGATGCCTCTGCTTATATGCGGGCCGGCTTATACTTGGGCATATACAGTACATTTGCTTCTTCAACTTGAGGAGTGAATTGTTCTACCTTTGCCTCAAACCTTCATCTCTTGCAGCTTCTTAAAATAATATTACTACACCTCAAGTTGATGTGCTATCCTTTTCTCCAGTCTTCTTGTAAATGAGGCATGCTGGAAGACATAAGCTCTCCACTTACATCCCATGGTACAGGGATCCTGAGTTCAAGTAGTCGCAGAGAACTCTCATTTGAGCATTTGTTTTTCCTCACTGTAGGGAAAACCAGTATGAGCTTCAGGTCTCTATCAGCTACGTATCTCTTGAGAAAATCACACACTTGTAAAGGATATAGTTTCTGAGAAGGCTTCCTCCGTGATTCTTTGGCCCTGGTTCTACAATTTAGTGATGCAGGAGTGGTGTCCTTGGTTACATTATTCTACAGTTCTCCCATAACTGTGTGAAGGACAGTTAACATTCACAGAGCCATTTCTGCTGAAATCCTCAGCACTATCTTGCAGTGTCCCAGAAATAACAAAAATCCATCAGCCCAAGACCTGCTTAGGCTGCGGCTTTCATCAGCTCCAGATCTAAGAAGCCAGAGCTTTCATCAGCCTCAGATCTGGCTGTGCTGTAATTCACGGCTCTTCTTTTAACTGATCCGATGCCTTAGCCTTGTTGGAGTGTAACTCCCATCATCCCCAGCTTGCCTAGCAAAGGAGTAAGAATGTTGAGAGCTGTAGCCTGGCAAGTAAGGTGAGCTATCTGATTGGTTATGAAGAGAATTGCGCCTTTGGTCGTGTGCAGGAATCACGTGGCTCTCTAGGCATGGCTGGACTCCTAATCCCCTCATCTTTTATCGCTCTCCCCCAAACCCCACCAGTATTTTAAATTGGACTATGATGGCAACATGTTACAATTACACAAAAAGTTATAAACCGTTTAATGAGTTATCAAGTTTAGCTAACCATTTTCAGCCAGAAACATCTACAAAATAACTAATTTGCCTTATGTTATGAGGTTGCTATCTTACGAATGAGCAGAAATCATTTGAAACTATGCCCTGCCCTTTTGAGTGGTAAGAGTTTTATTCATAGGCAGTCCGTGGTTGCAGAGATACAGCAATTTCATATCGGGTCCATCTTTTTGAAACACTCTATATATTTAAACAAAACACATTTAAAATTATTTTTAGCACACCCCTTATCATTTAGATTTAAATTAAGAGAATTAAACTCTGGGGTCCTAATCCTAACTATATGTATGGGGGTTTTTTTTGTTTGGTCCCACTGAATTCAATATGTGCATATGTAAGTATGCATAGGATAAAATCCATGAGAATTGACTGCATTTTACATGTGTTAATATATAGCATACTAGAACACTTCTTTTCAAAAGCAAAGCCACATTTGAAGTGGGAAAATAGCAAGGGAGAGGGGGTGCTTAGTTCTTTCAACACATACTTTTCCCTCACTGAATCCCTTTCCCATTTGAGTTGTGTTTTTACATTACATTTGAAACTATTGGAGTTTACCGATATATTTGGAAAAATGAAATAGGCTGTTTGAATTAATCTATTGACGAATACAGGACTTAGTGCTAGAGAAATGATAACCGTTTTGGAATTCAGGGTAATCTGGCAATGCCTATAATCTTGTGCTTTTGATCTCATAGTGTATATTAAGTAGTACAATAACTAAAAAATTAATCACATATTATATTGCACAAGAATTGCATATGCTTTCAGTTTATTTTTATTATTATTTGATACAAACAGCTTCGTTCAACTGATTATCTTTTGTCATTTCCTCCTTACTAAGCCAATATCAACTGGAAACTTCATTGTTATTTCAGGTGAGAGTGAGCAGAATTCAACAAATTGAGAAAGACATTGTGCGTATAAGACAGCTCCTACAGTCCCAGGTTGCTGAAACAGAGGTAAGTCTTCACTTTCTTCTATTTAGATACTAACATACTTAAACAAAAAGGTTTTTTATTAGGGATAAATAACCAACAGCTTATAATAGTTTCTCAGTTTTGACTCATCCGCAGATGAATAATATTGTGTCAATTCAGCCAAGAAAGCAATTTGTTTTTATGTTTCAGCATTACTAGTATTTGTTTGTTTGTTTGTTTGTTTGTTTGCGGTATTTGTATTCCGCCCCTTTCAACCCTGAAGGGGACTCAGAGGGTTCACAGTGCTGGCAACAATCCTGTTACTCTTAGTATGAAGCTATTCAGAGCACACCTTATCATGAGCAGTCATTGCAAATCTATAAAAACACTTCAAAATTATGTTGTCGAAGGCTTTCATGGCTGGAATCACTGGGTTGCTGTGAGTTTTTCACGTTGTATGGCAACTTTAAAATTGTCTTTTCTTGTTACTTTCATCCTTGAAGATAGCTATATTAGTCCCACATAGTCAGGTTTTGTTGCAGAATTCACTATTAGATCATCTAGGTGTGTATTTTGTACTATTGTCCCTTGAAGGATTATAAACTATGCAGAAATTTCAGACCCCCTCCAAGTACAGTTTTTTAAGATTAAAAAAATGGATGGGATAAAATGATCCAAACAATTTTTAAATATTTGCCTTGGTTACACTTTCTACAATAAGGAGGGCTGACAGCTGTTCATAACAAATATTCCGTCTTTGTGTTTGGATATTGGGGAATACTCTGTGAATGTGTACACACACTTTCCAAGTTGCCTATAAACTTGTGGTGACCCCATGACATCAGTATAACAGAATACAGGTAGGACAGAATATGGAGAAACAAAATGGTTTTCAATTGGCAGGTGAGTCAGGTAAGCTGCATTTTATCACCCTATCTGTTTAGCCTATATGCTGAACATGTCATGCTGAAAGCAGGATTAGACTCTAAGGAAGGAGGTGTGAAAATCTGAGGAACGAACATCAACATTTAAAGATACGGTGGTAACGGCATGCTGCTAGCTGAAAATAACAATGACTTGGAACAATTACTGAAGAAAAGGCAAGAAAGAAACAGCAAAGACTGGTTTGCAGTTTAACATTAAGCAGAGGGTCAGCAGCTGAAGAGAAAGCAGGAAGTGAGTTTCTTGGGGAGAGCCCTGACTCTTGGAGTGAACTAGCAAGCTGAGTGTTTGTTTGTTTTTTGTTGTTTAAAGGCTGGTAGCTTATTTGTAAGGTGGTGTGTTTGTTTTTAAGGCTTTGTGGTTGTTTTTGGTAGCTAGTGTGCTGATATCTCTGCTTAAGGCTTTGAGGCCATGTGCTTGCGGGGCGGAACTTCAGCTAAGTCACCTGACCTATCTGAGGACGGGTAACAATATCCTTGGGAAACAGTAGGTTATCAAGGCCTGGAGGGAACAATCTAATGGCTGAAGAGAGGGTAGAACAAACGTAACAAGCACCAAGCAGTGAGAGGGTAACAATCTAAAATAGATGTCTCTACTACACTAATACCCAGAGCATGGGAAACAAACAAGATGACCTGGAACTTTTAGCAGAACAAAACAGTTATGATGTAATAGGCATCACTAAAACCTGGTGGGACAAGCCCTATAATTAGAATTTAGTAATGGAGGGTATAACTTATTTCAGAGAAATAGGCGAAATGAGAGGAGGTGGAGTAGCATTATATGTCAAGGATGTATATATCTGTGAAGAGATGCAGGGCTTCAATCCTGGAAACCAGGTTGAGAGCATCTGGATAAGAATTAAAGGAACAAGGACTGAAGAAGATATAGCTGTGAAGGTCTACTACAGACCTCCAAGCCAGGCAGAAGAACCGTATGAAGCCTTCCTTGAACACATAATTAAACATGCAGAAAGAAGAGATATAGTAGTATTGGGAAATTTCAACTATTCTGATATTTGTTGGAAAACAAGCCTTGCCAAGGGGACAAAGTCCAATAAATTTCTCACTTGTCTAGCAGACAATTTTATTGTTCATTAGGTGGAAGAGGCAACAAGGGGATCAGCTTTTATGAACCTGATCCTAACCAACACTGAGGATCTGGTCAATGAAATGGAAGTGATGGGATCCTTAGGGGGGAGTGACCATGTTCCTCCTAGAGCTTGTGAAACAGAGGAAAGGGGGAACTAAGACAAGTTAGGCATGCATTCTAGATTTTAGGAGAGCTGACTTCAGGAAATTTAAGGAAATACTGAGCGCAATTCCATTGACAAAAATACTAAAAGAGAAGGAGGTTAATGATAGATGGGAGTTTCTTAAAAGTGGGATACTGAAAACACAAGTGCAAACAGTTCCAGCAAGAAGAAAAACATTAAGAGAAGTGTAAAGAAACCTAAATGGATGTCCAAGGAACTTTTAGCTGAGCTAAGGTTTAAAGGAGACTCGTACAAGAAATGGAAAAAAAGGGGGGGGATCACCAAAGAGGAATTCAACCAACCAACACATGTCAAGAAAAGATCCGAAAGACTAAAGCACAAATGAGCTCAAGCTTGCCAGAGAAATTAAAAACAATAAAGGGTTCTTTAGTTATGTCAATAGCAAAAGGAAAAACAAGAAAACAATAGGGCCTCTGTGAGGAGAAGGTGGTGAAATGCTAATGGGGGATAGGGAAAAGGCAGAGCTGCTCAACACCTTCTTTGCCTCAGTCTTCTCCCAAAAGGAGTTGGGTTCAGTCTGAGCAATACGGAGCAGACAAGGTAAGAGAGGAAATGCAACCCAAAATACATAAAGTAGTTCAAATACATAAAGTTAGTAGTTGCCTGCCAACTCTAAACAAATTCAAGTCTCCAGGGCCAGATAAACAACATTCAGAGTCTTGAAGGAACTAGCAGAAGTCATTTCAGAAGAATCTTTGAGAAGTCTTGGAGAAGAGGAGAAGTCCCAGTAGACCAGAGGAGGGAAAATGTTGGCCCTAACTTCAAGAAGAGGGGGGAAAAGAATACACAAACAATTACCATCCAGTCAGTCTGACATCAATACCAGGAAAGATAGTGGAGCAGATCATTAAGGAGGCGGACTGTAATCACTTAGAAAAGAATTGTGTGATTACTAGAAGTCAACATGAATTTCTCACAAACAAGTAATGCCAGACTAATCTTATCTCTTTTTTCAGTAGGGTTACAAGCTTGGTAGATGCAGGAAATGCTGTGAATGTTGTATATCTTGATATCAGTAAGGCCTTTGACAAGGTCCCCATGATCATCTTTCAAACAGATTAATAAAATGTGGGCTAGACAATAGAACTGTTAGGCAACCAAACCCAAAGGGTGCTCACTAATGGTTTATCTTCATCCTGGAATGAAGTGATTAGTGTGGTGCCACAGGGTTCTGTCCTAGGCCTGGTGCTGTTTAAAATCTTTATTAATGACTTGGTTTAAGGTTTAGAGGGCGTGCTTATCAAGTTTACAGATGACACCAAATTGGGAGTGATAGCTATTAGGGCTATGCAAAAATCCGGACATGGGTCGTAAGTCGTAAGTATTTTGGAAAATCTGTAAATCCGTACTTATTACCTGATTTACGAAGACAGCACCACCCCGCCCCTGCAGAAATGAATCAAAACATCAATTTACAAAGATTTTATACGAAATTTGTGATTTTTAGTAATTTGCAGTGAGTCAGCTTCTTTTTCAGCGCAAGCAAATTCTCCTGGGCAGCATAGCCAAACTTGGTATGTCAGATGCTCTCCTCAGCCTGTTAGGGCTGAGAGGGAGGGGAAAGGAGGAGCTACTGCTGCGTTTCCTTTAAATGCAGGAGCCACATTGCCTCTGCCGCCATTGTGCGACAGAGCTGGGAGGGAAATTGGGGGTAATACAGGAGCTTAGTTGGTCTAGCAGCTTAGGATTCCTTGTAGGATCTTTGTCCCCCCGGGGGTGGGGTGGGGGTCTGGTTAGGATTCATTTTGGGAGGGTTTCTGTTTTTTCCCCTTTGGATTTCTTTCTACGAACTGCTTTCTTTATTTTCTAGTTTATTTTAATTCTATTTTAATTATAGTCTATTAGTCTAGTCTCCTTGCTTTTCTTTCTATTGGTTTTAAAAGTCTAATTCAATTCTGCAAAGTACAGTGCTTTATTTTCTAAAATGCCAAGTTTTGAGGTCAAGTGACAAGAAGAATTCCAGTCTAGTGCGATTGATCAGCTGAACCAACCTGTTCCATTCTTTTCCCATATTGTACTACCAAGTAACTTTCTTTCCTTTCTTTTGGTTTTAAAAGTGTAATTGAATTCTGCAAAGTGCTGTGTGTGCTTTATGTTGCACCATTGTAGAGAAATCCAAGGGAATAGGTTTTGTAGGGTTTTTAAAAATTGACAAAACTTTTTAAATTCCTAAAAAATTAGTAGATGTGCGATTTTTTCTGAAACTTGTGGGGGTGATGCCCTGGTTATGTCATCGTAGAGAAATTAAAGAAAACAAGCTCTTGTAGTTTTTTTTTTAAAAAAAATGTTGTTTATAAAAACTTTGAAAATTTCCCAAAAGTCAGTGGATAAGCAAAATGACAGTGGTAAATGTATGCTACAATTGTAGCAAGTTTCATCCCGATAGTCCTAAAAATGAGGGAGAAAGGAGCCCCGGAAGTGACCTCGTTGGCGGAAATGGGTGAATAACAAAATGAAAAAATACTTAGATTTTCGGAACTTCATATTAGATACAATATCTTTACAATTTTTTCAAAACACTTTAGAAACAAAGCAAGGGTCACTCAAATTTCGTAAATAAAAACGAAGCAGGGTTTTGGCATTACTCCAAATGACCTTAATCAATTAGAGAGTTGGATCAAAACTAACAAAATGAATTTCAACAAGGAGAAATGTAAGATACCACACTTAGGCAGAAAAAAATGAAATGCTAAGATACAGGTGACATCTGACTTGATAATAGTACATATTAAAAGACCTTGGAGTCTTAGTAGACAACAAGTTAAACATGAGCCAACAGTGTGATGCAGCAGCTAATAAAGCCAATGAGATTTTGGGCAGCACCAAAAAGACATGGAGTCCCTCTATTCTGCTTTGGTGAGACCTTACCTGGAATACTGTGTTCAGTTCTGGGCACCACAATTCAAGAGAGATATTGACAAGCTGGAACGTGTCCATTGGAGAACAATTAACTCAGTTATTTATCAAAATGGAGATTGCATCAAGAAATCTGAAGAATAGAATTTGGAATGGCAGCTCTGAAGGGAACATAACGATTATAAAGTGTCAAACTATATCGTTTAATACTAAAGGAAGGATTGCCCATGCAATTGTTTGTGAAAGCTGGACAGTGAAAAAAGTTGATAGTAAGGAAATCAACTCCTTTGAAATTTGAAATATGCTGGATAACAGTTCTATAGTTCCATGGACTGCTAAAAATCAATTGGTTCTACAGCAAATCCTGTCTGAACTCTCCCTGGAAGCCAAAATGACATTAAGAGTGTTGCCCTTTGGAGATCTATCTATCAATCTATCATTGAGAAGTTAATAATAGGATAAATGTACAACAGATACACTTTTCAATTACACTGTTTTTCAGAACACTACTTAAAATGCACTTTCAGATGTGCACTGTATACTCATGTATACGTCTCGAAATTTTTGCCAAAACATCAATTCTAAAAACCTGGGTCACTTGTGAGTATTGTACCTTAACACTTATTCCAAAAAGCAGCAACTACTTATCTGAGTGGCGAAACGCAATATCTTAGCCTATCCTGAGATAAGCTAAAAGAAACCCCAACCCCCTCTGTTCTCCACCATGGGACCACTTCTGGCTTTTTTGAATGCCTGGATGAAGAAATGGCAGTGGCAGCCAGGGGCGGCTGTCCCTCTGAACTGGCATTGATGCTTTCCTTCTCAGAAGAATGATCATAGACCTATCCATGGGTCATATCAAGATCTAATTTTGACTCCAAAAGCTGCCCGCAAACATATACATGAGGTAATACATGAGTATGTACAGTAAATAGTATAAGTGCATATTATCATCTTTAAATTGGTATTTTACACATATTTATTTAGGAGTTTAGCACATTTATCTGTTGCCCACATTTTAATGGAATTGACATACAGATCCAACTTCATAACAATACTGTGATGAATAAGAATTTAGACCCCTCTTTTCTCTCTCATTTTATTATGGATCCAAAAGTACATTTAACATGATTTGCATGATAACCTAGCTGAAAAATTGTTCCAGATTTCTTACTGTTGTAATTTTTAAGTGCCATCTCAATATTGGGGTGATATAAAAAGCTGGTTCTAGCACATTATTCATACTATTTTTTCTATTCGTAAGATACTGTGGTCAATATTTCACAAATTATATGAAATTATGTTTCATTGCTTGCAGAAGACAGTGTTATCTTCAACCTTCTGCAAAACACAAATGTAATTTTCCCCCTCTTTAACCTTCACTTTGCATGACTACTCTATGATCCTTCTTCTTTGGCTATTTATGTTTGAGCACTATTTTACTTTTTAGGCTCACAGTTCTCTTCTACCTCTATGTGTCTTTATCTGTCAAAGCATATTTAGAGGGTTTTTCCTCATTTATGTTTTTGCTAAATGGTTGTTGTGTGTGCTGACATCATATTCAGCAACCTTTCCCTGTGTCTCATCTTCTGGGATATAGCAGGTTGCAATTTCTCGGTGGTTTTGCCCTGTTTGGGCCTTACTAGTCTTGTTTTGTATTGGATTAAAATAATTATGACTAAGTTTGAAGTTTAAACATTTGAGTAATTTTGTGCTGTTCCTTTTGCCTTCTGCTTATAGATTATATTTCTCTCATTATCTGTTGGTAAGATGCTGTGGAAAATATTTAAAGAGCAATATATTAATTACTTTAAACAAATGCTGTAACATTTTATTCATCAATCTTTCAGTCTCTCAATTTAAACCTCTTGTTTCTGCTCCCATCTCTTCTGTTGATTTAATGTCATTCATGTTTTAATCAAGTTGCCTCTGTTTATGGCTTATGTCTTAGATTATTCAGTGCTCCAGATTACACACTCTACGTTCAATCTAGTCCCAGTTATTAGCTTTAGTCATAAACCCACAAGGCAGTGGATTCCTTCAGATGAATAGATCAGTACAGTGTGTGTAGATGGAATACCTCGCTCCATGATGCTTTCTATTTAAGAGCCTTGAATCTTTTAGAACCATGTCTAAATCAGTTTTCCCCAAGATGCTGCCCTCCAGATTTGATCAGAGGACATCTCATGATTTTTACTTGCAAATGCTAGCTGAGCCTGAAAGGAGGTTGCAGTTGCTGCCAGGCAGCCTTTTCTAACCTGGGGCCCTCCAGATGTGGAAAGCTACATTTTCCATCAGTCTGATGGAATGGCCAATGTCCTTGAATGAAGCAAGATCTGTATAGTATATGTATTCAGCTCTGATATGATGCTGATTTATCAATCAGAGCCGAATGCAAATCGTTATCATTCAATTATTTTGTATATTTATTATTCTTTACTCTTTTATGTATTTAGGTAACTTTGAAAGAATCTTGTTGCCTTTATAAATGGGGATGTTACAAAAATAGTTTTTTAGTTTTTTATCTGAAATGTTTTTGTGAAGAGAAAAATGCCGTTTTTCTTTTACATTGTAGTCCTTATTCATTGATTCATTCGTTGAATTAAAAATTATTGGGCTAGGGACAAAAACATGCATTTAAATTTATTTCACATTAAGATAGATGCTCTAGCATAGGTCATGATATAACAGATACCTGGAAAGATGCCATTAGTATGAAAGTAGCATACTACATGTATTTTGAGCTGTCAACCCAGAAGGTGTTTCTGTTTGATTGCAAAGCATAAGTAATATTTTAACTGTTCCTGCCATAGCCTCCAGTAAACACGCAGACCATGTGACATTGCAGAGGAGACAGTTGTTTGCTCCAGTTCTGCTGTATTTCTGATAGTGATGTGAGCACAGCTGGTGGAGGATGGTGTTTTGTGTCTCGCAGCAAATCCTTTGTCTTCTAGGGCTATAATCCTCAGAGGACATGCCTCACTTTCATCCTGCATTTTGCTAAGACAGTCGGTCCAGGCTGCTCAATATTGAGACTAGTGGTTATGAAATAGAAAGCACAATTCAGTGGCTTTGTGATGCTAGCACTGACGCATTCAGAATTTTTAGAAAGCTTTGCATAATAAAATGCACTCCATGTCTATACATGATGTCGTAAATTCTTACATTAACAGAGAGCACCTCCAAGCAAGCATGATGCAGGCTTGCATGAATCTGAGAGGCAAAATGAAGGTCAAGGAGCAGCAGAAATCAGCGTGGCGACGGCTGGCAGTAGCCAGGTAAAGTGAGCATTTTATTTATAAGTACTGCTTAAACATATAATGCTTTTGAAAGTAAATTGATGTAATTCTACTATGAAAATAAAATGTGTGAGAGTGGTTTCCTTCATATATGTTAAATCAGAAAAGGCATGCTATTAGAGGAGATGAAAGCTCTTTAATCTGAAACAAAGGGTTTTACTAAATAGACTTAAAATATTTCACACAGTGAGCTCACTATTGTTCTTGCTTATGGCTGTACATTTGGCTGGGAAAGGAGCAAATACATCCTTCAGTTTGACTTTGCTATATATTTTCATGTTAAACTCTTGACAAATGAAAAAAAATCCTTTTACATGATTTTAAAATTGTTATTAAAATAAAACAAGTTATATATTTGTGTTTTTTTAAATGAAAACTGTTATTTAAAGCATGAAATCAGTTCTTGAATGTCCATTTGTGTTGAAAATTGATTTGATTTTTTTTTTTGTAATTGATTGCTGATGTTGTTTTGCTTTTTGTGCTAATCTGGATGATATCCAAACCTTTCTTTATATATAGAACAGTATGTATTCATTTCAATAGGGAATATTGTGAAATGAAGTATACTGTATGCTTTCACGAGCACCATCACATGTCAGGATGCCATAGAATCTAATCTAATTCTTATGTCCTTAATCCATTGCAATTTTCCTAATTTCTGTTTAACTATGAAATCTTTCTAATCTCTTAAAATTATAACATTATTTGATTTCAGATACAGTATAAAATTTAACTTATCTTGATTGACTTCCTCTTTCCCTATAGTCAGCATTGTCTAATGTAATTGATTTTTCTCAATAGTTAAGTGACAGGAAAGCTTAAATGGTTCTCTTAGTTTAAATATAATTTATTTTGATTAATTTTCCTTGCTTTTTTCTGAACAGTAAATTAGAGACTGCACTATAGATTCTATTAAAATGTTTCTCAGATTTAAAAATAAAAGATGGGTGATTGTGTTTGTTTAAAATATTATAATTAAACTGTGACACATTGTAAACATGGTGTAATCTTATCTTTGATGAAAATATTCTGTTTCATGAGATAATTTAAAAAGTGTCTTATTACACAGGGAATATCATGTGAAATATCTCGGGGGGAAATAAAGAAAGAAGTTGCTTTTTTAACAGAACAGTTAATTTTGAATTAATTAGGATAAATTATTCTTAAAGTATTAAACTTAATTCTCTCTTAAAGATCTATAGATAGGTAAAGGCCTTTTTCTGAGAGACATTTGGGGTTACAGGTTGAGCATCTTTTATTGATTCCAAAATCCAACATTGTTCAAATAGGAGGCGGAGATAGTGATATCTTTGCTTTCTGAAGAATCAGCATACATAAACTTTGTTTCATGCACAAAACAAATTTTAAATTGTGTATAAAATTACCTTCAGCTTATATATTTAAGTTGTCTATGCTTGAATGAATAAATGAATTTCATGTTTCGATTTGGATCCCATCTTGACGAGATCTCATTATGTATATGTAAATCATCTAAAATCCAACACTTCCCAGTTCATAAGTTCTTGCAGTTGTCAGATAATGAATACCCATCAGAGAGAGCGAGCATAATTTATTACGAGATATAGAATGATACTGGTAGTTTTTCTGAAAATGCAGTTAACTCATTTTACCTTTTACATCTTAACAGTGAAAATATTGAAAATAAACCCCCCAAAAAGCCTTGGAAATATTACTTATTTCAGATAGTGTTTGCAGTTGTCAGGAGACAACTGCATTTTGGAGAAACATGGATATTTCCAAGTTGACTGGGTTTTTTTTAGCTATGATTTAAAAAAAATGTAAAATGTCATGAAACTTGCAAGAGGTTTTCCTCTTAGTTAGAGGACACCTCTGGATGGGGTGGGCTGTGCCATCCAGAGAAAATGAGGGGTTACCAAAAATCAGGGGTGAAGTGGAGCTTCTGCTCCTAGTAAGTCTTTGTCTGCTTTTCAGCAATTCCCTTGTTCCCCATCAGTCCCTTTGCCTAATGGCCAATGCTATAGTCTAAGGCAGAATTTGGAGGTGTTGCCAGGGCAAAGTCACCGTCTTACCCTTTCTTTTTGATTTCTCTTTGGAACCAAGCCAGTGGTATTGATTGCTAAATATAGTTCAGCTTAATTTAGGCCTTTTTTAAACAAATGCTAGGATTTGTGGCAGGAGACATTGACTGATCATCCACATAATGGATGCTTTTAAGCTCCACAGCTTAGCTGACGCAAGTTTGATAATGTGAGTTTCAATAAGAGGATCCACAGGCACATTATTGTACTTGCAAAACTTAGGTCTCAGTCACTTTTTGAAAAATATTCAGATACTTTTATCCTGCACTCTCATAATGACTGTCTTCGTCATCTCCTATTTTTCGCTCTCAGTGAGTTCTGCTACATCTCCTTCCTGAATTTCAAGGCAGTTCAATAGGTAATGTCACTGTTCTTAAGGATTCCTCAACAGAAATCTGTCACTCTTTTTATCAGCCGAGAAAAGAGAGAGCAATTCATAGAATTATAGCATCTTAGAGTTGTAAAAGTCAACCCCTCCCCTCCCCCCACTATGCAGGAACACATAACTAGAGCATTCCCAACAGATGGCTATCCAATCTCAGTTTTAAATTTTCCAGAGAAGGTGAGTCCACCACACTCCAAGGCAGCATAATCCACTACTGAACAGATCTTACCGTCAGGAAATATCCGGAAATTTTTCCTTATATTCAGGCGGAACCTCTTTTCCTATAGTTTGAATCCTCTAGAACAGCGGAAAACAATCCTGCCCCATCTTCAATATAACATCTTCTCAAATATTTGAACATGATTATAATCTCTTAACTTTCTCTTCTCCAAGCTACACATACCAAGATCCCTGAGCAATGCCTAATAGGGCTTGGCTTCAAGACTTCATGACTGTACATCTCTGATTTGAATGCATTGTACTACCAGCTCTTCTTAATAAGTGCAGGAGAAAAGAGCACTTAATGGCGAACGGTTATTTGGAAATGTTATGGTCGAGTGCAGCTGCCAGGTCTAAGTGTTTTAGATGCCCTCGGGACAACATTGAGCCAGATGAAAATTCTCCTATAAAATGCTCTCACATGAGTGAAATGTCTCTTATCTTCCCCTGTGTAACTTACACTTGACTTTTTATAGATTGATTCCTTATCAGTTTTCCTCATCCATAATAAGAATTCTGGGACAATGGGATTTCTATTGACTTGCTTAGCTCAATTAAATCATAACTTGAATTGCAAAATGCTGAAATTTTAAAATGTTACTTAACTTGTAGAGTTCAACGGCTCGGATGGACCACGAGACATCCAGTGTTATGAGTTCTAATAGTAGTTACTCTGTTCCTCGGAGACTGACAAGCCACCTGGGAACCAAGGTAACCAAAGATTTTCGCAGGGTGCTTACACTGCATTTCATGATCAAAGTAATTTTTATATAAAGAGCATTACTTTTACATTTCTGAGGTTTTATCACAGGCTGTGCACTGTCCTGTTTTACAATACTAGGTAGACTGGGTTCTCTAGGTCATTTCACTAAAAAAAAAATGCTTCCAGTTGAGATCCCTCAGGCAAACTGCCTTTAAAAAAGACATTTCTTGGAGTTATAATTTGAAAGTTCTTCATATCTAGCAGCCTTGGAACAGTTTGGAATTTCATAAATTTCTTCTGCAGTTTCCATGGTGTTGTGCTTTGGGTGCTACCTAGTATTTTTAGTATTTTGCTGAGATGTATTTAATAGTAGTTGATTAAGCATGACTAAGTGCATGGCCTCTATGTCTTTGCATATGCACAAAGTTATGTTATGTGAGCAAGAATTCTTTTACAAAGTTACCACGAGGGTGAGATCCAGTAGAGTTTTGGTTGGGTAATGATTATCCAGTGGAATTGTATTCGTGGGAATTTTTGCATTATGTGAATGTAAGCCTATAAATGTTAGAAAATAAATGTGAAAGATTTTGAAAAATCTATATTTTTGCTCTTAACACATGTATATGCAATTGCATATAATTTACATATATATTTGTTTAAATATCAAAGTATTGAAATATTGAATAATAGTGTACATTTAATAAAAATTATATAACAATAAAGATGCTATAATTAATCATATACATAATAAGTATTTAAATAATTATTAAATTATATTGTTAATGCTTTTTCAAAAGTTCTTGGTATCCACTGATGTTTGTTTCTAGGCCCCCACCCCTATGAATTGTTTTGTTAACGTTCTGTGATTTGTACAGTCAGTCTTTCTCATTCGCTGGGGTTAGGTACATAGGATTCCTGTGTAAGTGAAAAAAATGTGAATGAAGAAATCACTAATTTTACCTGAGAGAACAATTCTGTAGGACAGCTTTTGAAACATTTAATGTTGGTGACACTTTTCAGACATACATCATATCGCGACCAAGTAATTCAGTTTTACTAGCACACCGGAGGTTGCACACCCATACCTTAGAAGAAATACAGATATATAGATCAATTTTAATAATGAAATGTATGGGGAAATAACAGATCCCATGAAGGAATTTTATTTACATTTTTAAAAATATATGATTTGCAAGATAATAACATACATTTCCAAGAGTTTTGTCATTTTCCGTTACATCATGCAGTACACCTACCTACACACTGCAGCCGACACACTAATGTGTCACAATGCACAGTTTGGAAAGCTCTGCTCTAGGAATTTCTAGGTCTTCCAGCATGAATCTGTGGCCGATTTCTACTGGAAGGTGATTATAGAATTGCATTTGAGGACCTAGAGATTCATAGAGAATTGTTCTAGGAGATTCTGAGAAAGAGCATTTTAATCAAATCCATGAATAATCAAATCCACAAAAGTCAAAACTGCAAATGTTGAGAACAACTGTACTCTTAATGTTTTGCTTATATTTTGTATTCCAAAATATCACAGTTCTGTTAATATATTCAGGCTCTAACAAGTATAATAAGCTTATCGAGGAATATTCACTCCTCATATTTTGTTGAGAAAGTTGGACTTTTAATTGTAATCTTGTTTTTCTAGCAGGAATATTTTTTTCTAATATCAATGTCTTAAAAATTAGTAAGAACATTTCCGCAAGAAAAGTAAAAGTCATTCCCAAAACTTGGGAATAACTCAGTCAGCACCTTTCCAAAAATGCCTTATGCTAGGGCAATCCCATATTTGATGATGGTGGTGGTAATTTATTCATCTTACCTGCCTCCCAGTAATGGGACTTAAGGGGGCTACCAACATATTTAAAATATGCAATAATGGATTTTAATGTTTCTTACTTCTAGGTGTCATTAGTCATTTTATAAACAACAAACTTATTAATATGCTTTACAATGATTGGAAATCACATAAAAATATTCTCTGTGATATCCCAAAGCTACTTATTATTTTGTACTTTAATAAAAATTGACAATATTATTGTGACAATTTTCCCTTTTCAGGTTGAAATGGTGTATTCATTATTATCAATGCTGGGTACTCATGATAAAGATGACATGTCAAGAACTTTGCTGGCCATGTCTAGCTCCCAAGACAGCTGTATAGCTATGCGCCAGTCGGGATGTCTTCCCCTCCTCATCCAACTTCTACACGGCAATGATAAAGACTCAGTGCTGTTGGGAAACTCCCGGGGCAGTAAGGAAGCCCGGGCCAGAGCCAGTGCAGCACTCCATAACATCATTCATTCCCAGCCTGATGATAAGCGAGGCCGACGTGAAATTCGTGTCCTCCATCTTTTAGAACAAATTCGAGCTTATTGTGAAACGTGTTGGGAATGGCAGGAAGCACACGATCAGGGCATGGACCAAGACAAAAATCCAAGTATGTCAGAAACATTTTCAATAGGTCTAAAGCAAGAAATGTGAAATACAGCTTTGAATTCTAATCTTGTGCATATTCATGTATAAGCCAACCTTGTGTATATGTTGAGAACAAGTTTTTTGGCCAAAATTACAGATTTTGAGATGATTTGTGGATATGTTGAAAGGAAAGCACCAGTGCCACTTCAGGGGGCTAGCTACTCATGACTGTCACTGCTGCCATTTCCTCACCTAGGCATTGAAAAAGACTAAACATTTTATACATATGTCTGGATATATAGCATATGAAAAAGCTATATGAAAGTTGTGGTTCATAATTAGGGTGGCCAAATCTGCTTATTTCAGCTATTATTGTAATGTAAGGCTGCTCTATTTCTGTATTAATATATCATTGCAACTAAAGTAACTAAATCCAACAATATACCTAAGATTGCAAACCTATTATTTAATGTGTGGGTGTGTGATGTAAGAGGGGGGAGGGTAGGAAAAATTATGAACCCTCTTCCCTTCACAACTTGCACCCCACCTCCTTCACATTGAGTGACAAAATGTTAATACACTATTCAATCTCTTGGGGGGGGGGATTCTTTTGGGGGGAAGGGGGTTGACCAGCTTATGATAAACCTGAAAACCTCAGTTTTTGTTCAGATCACTGGGGATTTTTTAATGTCTACATTCACAGTCCCAATGTTTTAGTCCTCTCTAAAGTCTGTGCTCACAGCAAGACATTGACTCGAAGGATTTGCCGCCTCTGCGATGACATCTGTCCTGAAAACGGTGCTTTGAACAATGTGCACTACAAATCTTATCATTGATTCTCTTTGAGATCCTTTGATATGTCTCTTCGAGGAGAGGATATAAATAAAGTTTAATAATAATTAATAATATGTTGAAGTGTCAGATATTAATGCTCTAGTCATGTGATCCATTTTGTGTGCATAGGATTGTTTAGGAATCGCTCTTCTTATTCTTATCAGGCCAGTGATGGTAGTAACCTATTGTCAGTGGAAGGTGATAATGGTTAGTGATATCTGTGAACCTTTCTGACATGTCTCTATTTCATTTATTAACATAATTGCTATCACTGTTTGTTCATGTTCGTGAAACCATTTTTGCTCTACATGCAGGCAGGGTTAGGTATATTTTTGAATTTGGAAGAGACTGTGCAATTAAATGATAATTAGAATGCATTTGATTTATTTTAAAGCCTGACCTCTAAACCTCATGCTATTGACTTTCTAATTGATAAAAGTAAAGAGAAATTGTTTTCCTTGTTGTGACACAGTGCCAGCTCCAGTGGACCATCAGATCTGTCCTGCAGTATGCGTTCTGATGAAGCTTTCATTTGATGAAGAGCACAGGCATGCAATGAATGAACTTGGTAAGATGCAAAGATTTCCACTGCACAGCAAGAAAATCTTTTTCCTCTTACCCATGCAGGCAGTTTTGTCAGGTGCTGTTTTCAAATGCTTTATTATCTTTCCCACCTATATAATTAAATATGTTGTCCTTCCTGGGAGTGTATGTCAAATAAAGTAGGTCTACCCTCATCCTATTTCATAAAAGACAAACATTCATTATACAAAATTATAGGATTTTGGAGTAAACTCTGAATATTTGTACAGTAAGTCCTCTTCTATCTTTACCAATATTGGCAGAATTTGTTAGTCTTTGCAGCTGTCCCTGCTAATCTCTGCTAATTCTGCTCTGCATACCTTCCAGAGGCTGGCTGTGTCAATATCATGAACAATGGAGCTAAATGCTATTTAAAATTTGTGACAGCAATATATCATCTACACGAAAAATAATCCATGAAATTATATTCACAAGTGTCACAAAATTTGTGTGGCATGGCATGGAACATGTTGCTGGTTCAAGCAATTCTCTCTAGAAATGTGCAGACTCGGGGATTTGCTACCTTGTGGAACTTTAAGATTGATGAATGTATATAACATGTATAAGTGTTCATAGTTAAGAACCTGTATCAAATACCTACCTAGTCTATTTCAAATGATCACACTTTTTTCCATAACTTAAAATGGGCAGACACGAATATGCTGAACAGATTGATAAAGAAGCCTTGTTAACTGGACCCTCTGCTTGGCGTCATTTCCCCTCCTATATTATAAATTCTAGAGGTGCCTTTTCAGAGTACACGAAAATTTTCCTGACTTAACAGGTGTATGTCAGGTACTAACATAACCAGGGCACACAGAAAGAGAAAACCTCCCACATCCATCTGTTATCTTTAGTCTGCCCTGTTCTAAGGAGTTTTAGAGCACCATATATAATCACAACACCTATCTCTATTTAAGTTAAGCTGAGAAATAGGCACTGCTCAAATCTACCAAGTGAGCTTCTTGGCTAAAAAGGATTTGAACTCATGACTCCCAGGTAAAATGTTCCCAAAATACTTTGAAATATCTGCCGGAGTAGGAGAGCTGACCAGTTGGAGTTAGAATTTATGGCCTTCATTCCATGGACTTTTTGTTATTTCCACATGTATATGTCTTGTATTTTCTTTAAAAAAAATAGTATGCAAGAACATCAGCAAACTGTGGTAATGGTATTGACAATCAGGGTGGTAGTGAATCATAGACAAGACCACATGAACCATCTAATCAAAGCACCCCTGAGAGTGTTGCATTTTCTACCATTTTTACACAATTGCGTACAACTTTGAAAGAGTTTAATGAATATGTCTCAGTGCTGAAGTTATGTCTGTCATCAGTAATGGATTAGATGAGACAAACCAATTGGGGAAAAGACAGATATGCTCCAAGTCATTTGGAAGATTAATCCGAGATTAGGGATTCAACCTGTGCTGGATTTATACTTGTTCTTGAAATTTCAGGTTTGTAGATTGGGTGTACTCTTGGATTCATCCCTGAACTTGGATGCCTAGTTTTCGGCAGTAGCCTAGAGTACATAGTGTACCCACTGCATCACTTTCTAACACATGCTTTGATTATATCGCAGCTGTATTACTATAAATCACTCTATATGGGACTGTCTTTGAAAAGTAGTCAAAAACTTCAGTAGATTCAAAATGCTGATTGTAGGGAGCATCAGCTTCTCTAGCTACCAGTTCATTTCCAGACACAATTCAGGGTGTTGGTTTTTACTATAAAATCCTATATGTCTTAGTTCCAGATTATCTGAAAGCCCATATCTCCCCATATAAGGCTGCTTGAGTCTTATGATCTTCAGGGTAGGGCTTTCTCTCCATCCCACCGCCTTCCCAAGCTTGTTTGGTGTGGACGCAGTTAATTGTTGCTCCTAGACTTTGGAACTCACTTCACAGGGAAGAGGTTGTAATTTTTCAAAGACCCTCTTCATTTAAACAAGTATTTAGCCTTGGGCCGACCAGATGGAGTAATGTGTAAATGGTGGTTAAGATTTAATATTCACTGTGTGTTTCTAGTGATTTGAATTTTAAAAATAGTGTTGTAATTTAATGTACTATTTCATGTTTTCCTAGCTTTTATACTTCATGCTATTTCAACTGCTCTGTTTTAATGTATACTGTAAAGTAACCACTTTGAATCGCACTTGGAAGAAAAATGGGATATAAATAAAATAAATATTAGACTTAGGGAAAAAATATTTCTAGCATTTAGAGCATGGACATAAAGGATGTAGCCTCCTGATATTGTTGGGCTCTATATTCTTTCATCCTCAGCCAGAATAGCCAGTGACTGGGAATAATGGTTGTTACAGTACAATAACATCACGTGAGCCATGGGTTCCCCATCCCAGCTTTTTTTAAAAAAAAAAACAAAACCAATCTAACCTGGATAAGAGTTTTTGTCTGAATTTTGAGCCAGTTGGTTTGCTTTCATTTTCCTAAGTTACTAGATAACGCTTGTCTTGGCATGCTCCATATTACTTTAAACACATTTTTTGTTGAAATTAAGAGTTTGTCATTGTTCTTTTGCTTTGTCTCTGGCATTTATGTAGTAGGGAGAAAAATATGTTGGTTAAGAATAATAATTATTTCAAACATTTCAATCACTTTCACAGGGGGATTGCAAGCCATTGCAGAATTGCTTCAGGTGGACTGTGAAATGTATGGGCTTACAAATGATCACTATAGTGTCACATTAAGACGATATGCCGGAATGGCCCTAACAAATTTAACCTTTGGAGATGTAGCTAATAAGGTAGGGTTTTTTACATGCCCTTTTTATTGATTTATATAATTAAATATTTAGAATTTTCAAACTATTGTTACTTATTGTTTTGGTTTTGGTTTTTTAGCTATCCTTGGTGTATTTAAGACACAAAACATGAACAGAAATAATGCCCATTTTTTCTTTTATTCCACTCTTAAATATTTTAACATGTGAAGAATGCCATAATTATACTGATTCATCAGTTGGGTTTTTTTTAAATAATCTGCTTCCTTTTCTTTAAACAGGCTACGTTGTGTTCGATGAAGGGTTGCATGAGGGCTCTTGTAGCCCAGTTAAAATCTGAAAGTGAAGATCTGCAACAGGTACATCTTACTTCCTATTGGAACATTCCTGCTACTATTTATTTCATGCATGTTGTGCAGCACACGCTATCAGTGGAGAGAAGCCTTCCACGGAATGGTAAAACATCCGGGCTTTCCCTGGACAAAGTCCTTGCAAGTGGCCAATTCTCTCACACCAGAAGCAACTTGCAGTTTCTCAAGTCATTCCTGACACGAAAAAAGGGGATTTTCTTACTCTATTATCCATACCCTTCCTTTTTTCATATTTTTTCTTTTCTTAATTTTTTTAATGCATTAGGCTATGGGGTGCTCTACAGATTTTGGGTACTACAAAACCCATAATCTTTTAAATTTGGCTGTAGTGACTAGGATTTTGGGGAATTATGGTAACAGATATCTTGAAATAATGTGTCTCTGTTATTTCAAAATCCAATCAAATCAGCTATTCATTCACTAATATAATTTTACCTTTTACCTTTATCTTTTACTGATGACATTTGGGGATCCTGAGTATAGGAGTACCTTAGTATAGACATGTACCTAGGAAGATAAGAAGAAGAAGCTGATACCTTATCTTGTGCTGTCTGATCCTTCATCTAATAAAGTTGTATTAAGGAATCTTGCATTTTGAAATGTAGATGGATTCTTGATTAATTATGTGCTAATTCACAAAGTTATTTTCTAATGTTTAGCAAATATCAAATGTTGGAAACACATAGATTATAAACTTTGCACCACATTCATTTTATGATTTTTTTACAAGGTCATTGCAAGTGTTTTGAGAAACTTATCTTGGAGAGCAGATGTGAACAGTAAGAAGACATTACGTGAAGTTGGAAGTGTGAAAGCCTTGATGGAGTGTGCTTTGGAAGTTAAAAAGGTATAGCCTACAGAAGAAACTTTACAATATTTATCTAGAATAATTTTTCATTTCTGGGAAAAATAAAACTCCCAAACTGCTGAAGTGAAATTCACCAGAGAGGGTTAATAATACTAAGCTAGTTGGACAGCTTATCTCATTATAAGGCAGCTTCCTGATTTCCTGAGGCTTCAATAATTGGGGTGGGAAAGGGGGACATACTCAGAAAATTCATGTAGTCTCATTTGCCCCCTCTTCTTTTGAAGGATTAGGCACCTTTGGGTGGGTGGGTGGGATTAGGAAGTTGCAAGAAAATGAAATGAAATGACTTTCAAATTGGTCCCTCTCTTTTTCAAGTGACAAAACCTTATCAAATTAAAATACTGTCATTGCATCTTTAATTAAACGAAAGTCCCTTTTAGCCAGCGTGGTTAACATCTTAGTAGACATGTTTAGGATTGCACTGGTGTTCTGGTATGAGATTTTATAGCAGTGAAACAAAAACTCTTCGGATGTTTTGTAGGTGTTCTTTACCAGACCATATCCAGTCTTATAGTTTTAATACTATAGTATCAAAGTTGTCATGAATTTGTTTAGTTAAAGGTTGCATTCCAGAACTGTAATCTAGTGTTTGTTGCCTCTGTAGGAATCAACTCTAAAAAGTGTACTGAGTGCCTTATGGAATTTGTCAGCACATTGCACTGAGAATAAAGCTGATATCTGTGCTGTGGATGGTGCTCTTGCCTTTTTAGTTGGCACACTCACTTACCGGAGTCAAACAAATACTTTAGCCATCATTGAAAGCGGAGGAGGAATATTGCGTAATGTCTCTAGCTTGATTGCCACAAATGAGGACCACAGGTAGGTCTACTGCCCAGTAACTTCTTTTTGTTATTAATTTATGTTAAGCGCCTTCAGTCCCCTTGTCAGGTGAAATGAGTTTCCGAACAACTTACCTTACCTGTTAGTAAATAAATAAAATGTTATATGTGCTAAGGCTTACACTCTAAAATGAATGATTCAAAAAAGCTAAGGGGTGGGGAAGAAGAAGCAAATTCAAATATCAGATCTTAATAAAAATGAGTTTAATATGAGGATCAGATGGAATAGAAGCTATTCAAAGAGAAAGAAGCAAAAGTAGATAATTACCAGTGAATGGACTGGTGAAACCTCTGTGGAGGTAGCAATGGTAGCCTATCTGTCAGCAAAGTTGATAGGGTGGACATGCTTCTAGTGCATCTGGTTCATATGCTTCACAGGGTCTACTTAAAACATGTGCTGTAAGCCAATCAGTTAATGGAAAGTACTAATGCAGCTGATGTTTATTTGACAACTCACAAAATGTTATATTGAAGTAGGCAGGTATTATGATTGAGGTTATACTTAATATTACAGTATGCTTACTTACATACATTTTGTGTTTAAAAGACTTATTAACCAAATACCTGCAGTCTGAAAAGTTTATGTGGAGGAAAAAGCAAAATACTTTGCTTGGTTATACTAGTTGTATTGATGTGCACATATCTTAATGTTAATTATAGTAGGCACTCCAGTTTCATGGGGATTCTGCAAAAGTAGAAAAAATTATAAACAAAAAAACTCCAACACTTTTTAACCTGAATTTTTTTTAAAGGAGTATCAGCTTCTGGCAAAAGTTGACTATTAGGGCTGTGCAATCGATTTAAAATGTTTCAAAAGTTATTATATAATTAGGAGCATCAATGTTTTGTTTCTAAAGTATTGTTAGTAAAAAATACTATTGCATTAGTAACAATATTTCATTACTATTTTGTCAAGGTAATTTTGCATGTGGGGGGCTTCTGGGGCTCTTTTCTCCCTAATTTTTAGACCTATTGGAGTGAAACTTGTTACAATGATAGAACGCATTTAACACTGTAACCCCCCACCCCTCCACACACACACACCAAATTTTCAGAACATTTCACTCATCTATTGATTTGGGGGGATCTTTTTTGGGTTTTACAAAAAGAAAAACTTTTTTAAAATAACAAACTACAAGAGCAAAATTCTGGAATTTCTCTACAATAACACAACATAGCCAGGATGTCATCCCTCCCCCAAGTTTCAGAAAAATTAGCACACTTCCTGATATGGGGGGATTTTTTTAATTTTTTGTCAAGGAGAAAATGTTTTTCAGTTGCTATGACTGGCTAGAGTGCAGTGAGGTGATATTTCTTAAGCACTATATTAAGCAAGAACAAGGTCCTTCAAGACCCAGGGAATTTTATAGTTTGTTCCCCCCTTAAGGATTTGGACTCCGTGATTTGACTTGTGGCAGAGATAAACAAGTGGTTGTAAGTTTTTTGCTGGATTATGCACACAGAGATCACACACTAGCTCTAGAAAAAGCAGCTAAGGCAACTTCTACCAGTTAAACAAGTGCTTGTGGGTTTTTGGTTTTTTTTGCTGGATGAGATCACACTAGTGCTAGAAAATGCTGCCAAGGCAAGTTGTGGCTGGGTGAAAAAAAATGGTTGTGTGCTTTTTGGCTCTGTGCACACACAGCACACAGAAAGCAGTGTAGCCCAGGCAGTAACCCTCAAAGATTCCTAAACGGAGCAAGAATATAAAACATTTGAAGATAAAAGGGACCCACCCACTCCAAAAGAATAAAGCAAGCCCCTGCCTGCCAGTGCCTGTCTCAGTGTGTCTACAACGTGCAAAACTTCCCTCCCTCCTTCTCTTTTCCCAGCGCAAAGAGTCAGCCTCAGCTACAGTAAGCTATAACCTAAGCAACAGTTACTTGAGTCTCTATCTCTCCACTCCAGTACAATCCTGTGCCCTATGCCTTCCTGCCTAGAAAGCTAACCTGGCGTGGAGTTCCTTTTGCTTTCCTTTCCCTAGAGCAGTGGTTCTCAACCTGTGGTTCCCCAGTTGTTTTGGCCTACAACTCCCAGAAATCCCAGTCAGTTTACCAGCTGTTAGGATTTCTGGGAATTGAAGGCCAAAACATCTGGGGACCCACAGGCTGAGAACCACTGCCCTAGAGCAAGCGGAAGGTGCAGCAAGGCACTGGGGGGAAAGAGCAATGGTTACAGCTCTGCTTCCTCACACCCCCCCCCCCCCGGCCAGCCCTTATTGGCTGAGAAGCATAGCAGTATGTTTGGTTTTACCTCCCAGTAGGGCCTTCTTGCTCTACAAATTAAAACTGTGTCACAGAGAATTATGACGTTTACACAACTTACAAAAAAATTACTAGGCTAAAGTTTCACCTCTTAATTTTTTGGTGCAGACAATGCCCGTGCATCAGATATCACATCATAAGTACAAATCTCACAAATTTGATCTGGCTTACGACAGGTTACAAAAATTTTGCACAGCCCTATTAACCATAGAGTCTTCCTGGATGATCTGTAAATTACTAGGCATAATGTATTCGCCAAATGAAAAGTCAAATTCATAAAAGTTAAACACACAAATGTGGAAAGCTGACTGTGGTTAATTGTTTGCACAGCCAGTTTTATTTTTTCACTGCTTAGTTAAACTTCTTACTATAATCCAAAGGGTAGCAAGCAACAGAAACACATACTGGCATATGTGCCATCACCCTTTGAAAAGATTGATTTTTTTTCATCTAATAATAAATGTTAATGGGCAACTAAAATGATCAGAGGTTTGGAGGCCATGCCCTATGAGAAGCATCTTAAAGAACTGGTTTTAGCCTGCAGATATTCTATGATTTTAATGATGTGTATTTTGTTTTTGTGTCCTTAACTGTAGGCAAATTCTAAGAGAGAACAGTTGTTTGCAAACCCTGCTGCATCACTTGAAGTCTCACAGTTTGACCATAGTCAGCAATGCATGTGGAACGCTGTGGAACCTCTCTGCACGCAATGCAAAGGACCAGGAAGCATTGTGGGACATGGGAGCAGTGAGCATGCTCAAAAACCTTATACATTCAAAGCACAAGATGATAGCCATGGGCAGTGCTGCAGCTTTAAGAAATCTAATGGCAAACAGACCTGCAAAATACAAAGACGCTAATATCATGTCCCCAGGCTCAAGCTTACCATCCCTTCATGTCAGAAAGCAAAAAGCACTTGAAGCAGAGCTAGATGCTCAACATTTATCTGAGACTTTTGACAACATTGATAACTTGAGTCCCAAAACATCTCATCGCAATAAGCAAAGACATAAACAGAATCTGTACGGTGAATATGTGTTGGATGGTAGTAGACATGATGATGGAGTTTGCAGATCAGAAAATTTTAATACTAGTAATGTTCTTTCACCATATTTGAACACAACAGTGTTGCCTGGCTCTTCCTCCTCAAGTAGAAGCAATGCAGAGAGTTCTCGGTCTGAAAAGGACAGGAGTTTGGATCGAGAGCGTGCTATTGGATTAAGCAGCTATCATTCAGCAACCGAAAGTTCTGGGAATGCTTCTAAACGAATAGGAATGCAGATCTCTACTGCTGCAGCTCAGATTTCCAAAGTAATGGAAGAAGTGACAAGCATGCGTATTCCACCAGAAGAGAGAAGCAATGGATCTGTAACTGAAATGCACTGCTTGTCAGAAGACAGGAATGCTTTAAGAAGGACGTCCGCTGCCCATTCTCACAGCAGTGCTTACAACTTTCAAAAATCTGAGAACAGGACATGCCCTGTACCTTATGCAAAAGTGGAGTATAAGAGAGCTTCTAATGATAGTTTGAACAGTGTCAGTAGCAGTGATGGATATGGCAAAAGAGGACAAATGAAGCCTATTGAATCTTACTCAGAAGATGAAGAAAGTAAATTTTGCAGTTATGGACAGTATCCCGCAGACTTGGCCCATAAAATACATAGTGCGAATCATATGGATGACAATGACGGAGAACTAGATACTCCAATAAATTATAGTCTGAAATACTCTGATGAACAGTTGAATTCCGGAAGGCAGAGCCCATCACAAAATGAAAGATGGGCAAGACCCAAACACATAATAGAGGAAGAAATAAAGCAGAGTGAGCAAAGGCAGTCTAGAAGTCAAAGTGGAGCATATCCTGTATATACTGAGGGTGGTGACAATAAACATATGAGCTACCCGTCAGCTTTTGGGCAACCTGAGTGTGTGTCTCCTTTCAGATCAAGAGATTCCAGCACTTCAGAAAAAAACAGAACAGGCTGCAGCCACGGAATAAATCAAAAAGTGAACCAATCTTTATGTCAAGTAGATGATTATGAAGATGATAAGCCAACTAATTATAGTGAGCGTTACTCTGAGGAGGAGCAACATGAAGAAGAAGATCATCCAACCAATTATAGCATAAAATACAATGAAGAGGAGGACCATGTAGATCAGCCTATTGATTACAGTCTCAAATATTCCACTGATGTTCCCTCTTCTACACAAAAACCATCTTTTTCTTTTTCAAAAAGTCCATCTGTACAGAGTTCTAAAACAGATCATATTTCATCAAGCAGTGGAAATACATCAACGTCTGCTGGCTCAAAAAGACATCATCAGCTCCATCCAAATTCTGCTCAGGGAAGAACAGGTCACGCTCAGAAGCCTACATCCAGCAAAGCACCCTCTATTAACCAAGAAACAATACAAACGTATTGTGTTGAAGATACGCCAATATGCTTTTCAAGATGCAGTTCTTTGTCATCATTGTCATCAGCTGAAGATGAAACAGGACGTGATCAAGCCACACGAGTAGCAGATGCTGACAATTCTTTGAAGATAGGGAGAATGAAAGAAAATAGTGGAAATCTGTCCGCAGCAGGTACAGTAAATGAAGCCTCATCAGCCACTCAGCACATTAGAACAAAATCAAATAGACTTCAGGCTTCTAGTCTATCTCCTTCTGACTCAGCAAGACATAAAACGGTTGAGTTTTCTTCAGGTGCCAAATCTCCTTCAAAAAGTGGTGCTCAAACTCCCAAGAGCCCACCTGAGCATTATGTGCAGGAGACGCCACTCATGTTTAGCAGGTGTACCTCTGTAAGTTCTTTGGACAGTTTTGAGAGCCGTTCAATTGCTAGTTCAGTTCAGAGTGAGCCTTGCAGTGGGATGGTAAGTGGTATTATAAGTCCAAGTGACCTTCCAGATAGCCCTGGGCAAACAATGCCACCAAGTAGAAATAAAACCCCACCGCCTCCACCAGTGACGCAAGTAAAGCGAGAAGCAGCCAAACCTAAAGTACCCAGTACTGAAAAAAGAGAATCTGGACCAAGGCAAGCAGCTGTAAATTCAGCTGTACAAAGAGTGCAGGTATTGCAAGATGCAGACACATTGTTACATTTTGCTACCGAAAGTACACCAGATGGGTTTTCGTGTTCATCAAGTCTAAGTGCTTTGAGTCTTGATGAACCGTTCATTCAGAAAGATGTAGAGTTGAGAATCATGCCTCCTGTTCATGAAAATGACCATGGGAATGAAGCAGAACTTGAACAATCAAATGAGACAAAGGAAAAACAAGAAAAGAATATAGAAAAACCCACAGAAACCGAAAAAGATATATTGGATGATTCTGATGAAGATGATATTGAAATATTAGAGGAATGTATTATTTCTGCTATGCCAACAAAGTCTTCGCGTAAAGCCAAAAAGCCCTCACAGACAACTGCTTCAAAGATACCTCCACCTGTAGCCAGGAAACCAAGCCAGCTTCCTGTATATAAACTTCTCCCTTCTCAAAACAGGTTACATTCTCAAAAGCATGTTAGTTTTACACCTGGAGATGATATGCCACGAGTGTATTGTGTTGAGGGCACCCCAATAAATTTTTCAACAGCAACATCTCTGAGTGATCTCACAATAGAATCACCACCAAATGAATTAGCTGGTGCAGAGACATCTGGAACGGGGGTGGAATCAGCTGAATTTGAAAAGAGAGATACCATTCCAACAGAAGGCCGAGATACTGATGATGGTTACAGAGGGAAAAATTCAACTGGGACTATTGTTGGGTTGGATGATGACAAAGCAGAAGAAGGTGATGATATCCTTGCAGAATGTATTAATTCTGCTATGCCAAAAGGGAAGAGTCACAAGCCTTTCAGGGTAAAAAAGATAATGGATCAGATCCAGCAAGCATCTCCACCATCATCAGTAAGCAATAAGAATCAATTGGAAGTTGAGAAAAAGAAACCAACATCACCAGTAAAACCTATGCCTCAAAGTAATGAATACAGAGCCCGTTTACGAAAAAACACAGAGCCAAAAAACAATTTTAATAGTGAGAGGACTTATACAGATAACAAAGATACAAAGAAACAGAACCTTAAGAATAACTCAAGAGATTTTAATGATAAGCCTCCGAACAATGAAGAACGTACAAGAGGAAGCTTTGCATTTGATTCTCCCCACCATTACACTCCAATTGAGGGAACTCCATATTGTTTTTCACGAAATGACTCCCTGAGTTCTCTAGATTTCGATGATGATGTAGATCTTTCAAGGGAAAAGGCTGAACTGAGAAAGGGAAAAGAAAGTGAAGCTAAATCCAATTCCAATACAGAACAAATTTCAAGTCAGCAGTCAACAAGTAGAATACAGGCTTGCCAAAAACATACTCCAGCCGTAAGAAATCAACCCAAGAATCTGATTCAAAAGCAAACCTCTTTCTCTCAATCATCCAAAGATATAGTAGATAGAATTGCAGCTACTGATGAGAAAATGCAAAATTTCGCAATAGAAAATACTCCTGTTTGTTTCTCTCGTAATTCTTCTCTGAGTTCTCTGAGTGATATTGATCAAGAAAACAACAACAATAAAGAAAGTGAACCTGTAGAACAAATGGAACCATCTGATGCACAGATAGAATCAAATCGGCCACAAGTTTCGGGCTATGCTCCCAAGTCATTTCATGTTGAAGACACTCCCGTATGTTTTTCAAGAAACAGTTCCCTTAGTTCTCTTAGTATTGACTCAGAAGATGATCTTTTGCAGGAATGCATTAGTTCTGCCATGCCTAAAAAGAAAAAGCTTTCAAGATCAAAAGGAGACAGTGAAAAAAATAGTTGCAGAAACATGGGGGGCATTTTGGCAGAAGACTTAACACTAGATTTAAAAGATATACAAAGACCTGATTCAGAGCATGGTTTGTCACCAGATTCAGAGAACTTTGACTGGAAGGCTATTCAGGAAGGTGCTAATTCAATAGTCAGCAGTTTACATCAAGCTGCTGCCGCAGCATCCCTATCTAGGCAAGCTTCATCAGACTCAGATTCAATCCTTTCATTAAAATCTGGAATTTCCTTCGGTTCACCTTTCCATCTCACACCAGACCAAGAAGACAAACCCTTTACTAGTAATAAGGGTCCAAGAATAATTAAACCTGGAGAGAAGAGTACATTAGAATCTAAGAAAGTAGAACCTGAAAATAAAGGCATCAAAGGGGGAAAGAAAATTTATAAAAGTTTAATTACAGGCAAAGCTCGGTCTAATTCAGAACTTACAAGTCACCTGAAGCAACCATTGCAAACAAATATGCCTTCTATTTCCCGGGGCAGGACAATGATTCATATTCCTGGAGTTCGAAATAGTTCGTCAAGTACAAGTCCAGTTTCTAAAAAGGGGCCACAACTGAAGAGTTTGGCTTCCAAAAGTCCCAATGAAACCCCAAGTTCTACTAATTCTCCAAGAGTTAGCAAACCATCTATGAAATCAGAGCCAAGCCCAATATCTAGACAGCCATCCCAACCAGGTGGATCAAGTAAAGGAACTTCAAGGTCTGGATCTAGAGATTCTACACCTTCTAGACCACAACAACAACCGTTAACTAGACCTCTGCAGTCACCTGGTCGAAATTCAATTTCACCAGGCAGAAATGGCATAAGTCCCCCTAATAAGCTTTCCCAGCTACCAAGGACATCATCTCCAAGTACAGCTTCTACCAAGTCCTCAGGTTCAGGAAGAATGGCATACACATCACCTGGCAGACAATTGAGCCAGCAGTCTATAACAAAGCAGACAGCACTGCCTAAAAGTACCAGCGGCATTCCTAGAAGTGAATCTGCCTCAAAGGGATTAAGCCAAATGTCTGGTATCAGTGGATCAAGCAAGAAGTCTGATGTATCTAGAATGTCTTCAGCAAAGTCAAGTGGGAGTGAATCTGACAGATCAGAGAGACCTGTTTTAGTACGTCAGTCAACTTTCATTAAAGAAACTCCAAGCCCCACTCTAAGAAGGAAATTAGAAGAGTCTGCTTCATTTGAATCTTTGTCTCCTTCTAGACCAGACTCTCCCACCCAGTCCCAAACACAGACCCCAGTTTTAAGTCCATCTCTTCCTGACATGTCCTTATCTACTCATTCAGGCATTCAAACGAGTGGCTGGCGAAAATTACCTCCTAGCCTGAGCCCTTCTTTAGAATACAGCGATGGGAGGCCAACAAAACGGCATGACATAACTCGATCTCATTCTGAGAGCCCTTCCAGACTGCCAATTAATAGAACAGGGACATGGAAACGAGAGCACAGCAAACATTCCTCATCACTTCCTCGCGTGAGCACTTGGCGACGGACTGGAAGCTCCTCCTCAATTCTTTCAGCTTCTTCAGAATCCAGTGAAAAGGCAAAAAGTGAAGATGAAAAGCAGTATGTAAGTTCTTTTTCAGGACTCAAACAAGCTAAAGAGACGCAAGCACCTACAAAAGGTACTTGGAGAAAGATAAAAGAAAATGAAATTCCTCAGATAATGACAAGTCCTCCCCAGAATAGTTCATCAGGTGCTGCTAATGGTGCTGATTCAAAAACTTTAATTTATCAGATGGCACCTGCGGTCTCTAAGACAGAGGATGTGTGGGTGAGGATTGAAGACTGCCCTATAAATAACCCTAGATCTGGTAAATCTCCCACAGGAAAGACTCCTCCCATTATTGACAGTGTTTCAGAAAAAGGGAATGTAAATAGTAAAGATTCTAAAGATCTTCATGGAAAACAAAATGGAGGGAATGGAAATGTCCCGGTTCGCACCATGGGTTTAGAACGTTTGAATTCATTTATTCAAGTAGATAGTCCGGACAAGCAAGGAACTGAAACAAAACCTGTGCTGACCAACCCTCCCCCTCCCCCAGAGACTAGTGAAAGTACTGTTAGTGAACGCACCCCCTTTAGTTCCACCAACTCAAGCAAACACAGCTCACCCAGCGGTGCAGTTGCAGCCAGAGTGACCCCTTTCAACTATAATCCAAGCCCTAGGAAAAGCAGTGTGGATAATAGTTCTGTACGGCCATCACAGATACCAACACCAGTAAACACCAGTACAAAAAAAAGAGATTCAAAGACTGAAAATGCGGATTCAAATGGTGCTCAGAGTCCCAAGCGCCATTCTGGATCCTATCTGGTGACATCCGTTTAACAAATAATTCTGATGTGTTGTGCTATATGTGGAACTTTTTAATGAAAGTATCCTTTTTTCCTCCTTTTTTTTGTAAATAGGTTTGATTCTTGTAGAGGGTCCTTGTTCTGGAAGCCATATTTGATATTCTTTATTTTCACTTATAATATTTGAGGGATTCCCAATTGATATTGATAATTTAGCAATAAAATTGCTAAAGTGATATTTGTACAGTATGTTTTACATATATTTAATTGACATCCCATACCCTTTCTTTGTTTTGGTGGGGTGAGGGAATTCAGGAAAGATGAACACCAGAGATTGAAATAAATAATTCTAATGCTTTTATCATTCATTCCTAGATTTGCAAAATGATTAAAGTGCATCAGGGAGAAGAAATTGGTATTTATGCAAAATAAATAGATAAATAAATAAATAAATGATTCCATCTTAGTATTTGTGAAGCCACCAAATCACGTAATTAATCATGTGGCTGTGAAATTCACAGTAATATGGTTTCTGCTGAACAAGCCTGTTTTTTCTGCATGAATAGAACTGATGGTTCATTTTCTGAAATGATGATTAACAATTCTGTGGTCACATAATGTGTATAGATAGTTATGGTGTAACGATTACCTTTTGGTTTTGTGTTCTGGAAAAAGAAGAAAGGAAATCTGTGTATGTGCAAACCTTGAACAAAATTATTTTATCAGGTCTAGATTTTAATCGACGGTAGGTAGGTTTTTTGCTATGCTGTAACTTGTTGTATATTCTGGTATTTGAGATAAGATGGTTGCTCTTTTATTAATGAGACATGGGCAAGGTCTCAGCAGAACTAAATGAACATTTCAGAATAAATTATTGCTGTATGTACAATTTGTTGTGTTGTTACTTTTGCAGTACATAAGAAATCAATGTTTAATTTTGATATTTTTGAGAAATTCTCTTCTTAGATATACTAGTGCACTTACTCAAAAGGCTTTTGGGGATAATCTATATTCCATTGAAGTCAATGGAAATAATCATATAGATTTTAATGGCTCTGGATTGCACCCACTGCCTGTTACAGTCACACACTGGTCCTCTTCCAGTTCGTATTAGCTGTTAATATTCAGGCATAACAGCTGCAGCATTAGGATAGAGCATTGGTGGTTTCAGTTGAGATTTCAATTGGTTCTGAGGAGAGAGAGAGAGAGAGGCTAAGAGAAGTACTTCCATATGTATATATCGATGCCAAAAAGCATAGCTTTCATATTGCACAGTCTGGAGTGCTCTTTGGTGTACAAATAATACCTTTGCTGGGGGGGATCTGAGGGACAGTTGAGGTTGGAAGTTTGAGTATTTTTTCCTAAGTTTTCTTATAATAAATTGGATAATACACTTGAGACTAATATACTGATTCAAGTGTCCTAGTAGAAGGAAAAAAGATTTGTACCTTAAGCTGCTCTGGATAAACCAACTTTGTATTTGCATATGCTTTGACTTTAGAGACCTTCATTAGACTGTTTACAACAGAAGTACTCTGCTAAACTTAAGTGCCTCTATACAGAAATAGTTACCTGCGTGTGCACATGGTTAATTAAAATAGTAATAAGTAAGTAATAAGCAAGTGTTATCTCAGGCTGGTTTCCATTATGACACTTATACATGTAAATCATTAGATAGGGGGTTCAGAATCTGATCCAACATGTCTTCACATATGCCAGTTCAACTAATAATAAAGGCAGTGCTTCTTATGTTGAGACACACTAGAGCAGTTGCTCTATCAGTTCTGTTTTTTCAAAGCAATTGTTCAGCTTGATGTTCAAACAGTTGAAGTGGCCTGTTTTGCTTATCACACCTTGATTTAGCTTTATATGCGGCAAGACAGAATGAGCCTTTGCTTTATGCACTTCTTTCCATTTTAGTGAAACTACAAGGGAGAGACTAGAAGTTTCTGTTTTTAGATTAACCAGAGTTTGTGCCTAAACCATAAAATTGTAACAAGAAGCTATCTTTATAAACAATGCCTTGAAATTAACTAGTTTTTGCTATAGGGTTAAGACTTACCTGCAGTTTGGATTCTGTTTTCATCAGCTCTGGTTAACCTAAAATGGAAGCAAAATATATTGAAGTTCTCATCATCACAATGGAGCGGGTGATGGTAACATACACTTAGTGTTAAATCGTGGCCTGACACTATATGCAAAAACAGCTGTTCTGCCATTGCCTTCTTAAGAGCCTGCTTCCATTTTTACTTGCCGAAACAATACACATAATTGTCGAAAGTTTTCATAGCAAGAATCATTGGGTTGCTGTGAGTTTTTCAGGCTGTATGGCCATGTTCCAGAAGCATTCTTTCTTGACGTTTCGCCTGCATCTATGGCAGGCATCCTCAGAGGTTGTGAGGTCTCACAACATCTGAAGATGCCTGCCATAGATGCAGGCAAAACATCAGGAGAGAATGCTTCTGGAACATGGCCATACAGCCTGAAAAACTCACAACAAAACACAATATAAATGATTTGTTAAGGCCAATGATGCTTTGAAATGCCAGCTTGCCAGAACAGAGCTCCATACATAAGTCTTCAAAAATCCTATTTCACCAACACAATTAAGGGCATGAAAACAAGTTAGCTTAAATGCAAGGTGTCTTACAATAAGTATAATGTTAAGATAGAAATGTTCCTGTTCAGTGATCTCTATTGGTTTTGCCTTTAAACCAGCCATATGTACTGACATACCATATTGGTAGAATGTCTTAGATGGGCATGAGCCCTATCTGATACACAGTCCTTGTGAAACATTTATATGTTTAAATGTGCTTAATGTACAGTATCACACATAAGAGATCCATAAACAGGATAAGTACTTGTTCATCAGTGTGATTCACTTCCATTCTCTTGCCTCAGCTGTTAAAAACATCTGGAGCACAGCTGCAGGGTTGCATGTGTTATCAGCCATTGACTACCAAGCTTTTAATGGTAACTTGAAGTCACTGATGATGTAAAAATTTGTACTTGCTGATTACTGCTATTTTTACTTGTACTGAATTTAATCACTCGTATGCACCGCACAGTATGGGCAAAACCAAGTCAACAGCTTTTCAGGGTGGGAGATATCCACTGATTCTTTTAAAGCTTTTCTGCTTCCTTCCACTGCTCTGGTAATGAGATATGTGTTCATTGTGTTAATTTTCACTTTACTTGTGAATTATGTACAAACCGAGATTTTTTTTCTTTTGTAACTTAATTGTGTCATATTGAAATAAACTAATGACAGTTCTATGTTCCTGTAAAACAAAGAAAATTGCCCAGGAAAAACGAGAAATGTATACATTGTATTGTTTTCTTTCCATCCATTTTTTACAAGAAGCTTACCTTTTAGTTCCAATGTATGTGGCATATGGATATATTTATTTGAAGGCTGTTACCATATCTGTATTTCAAGCCTATCATTGCCCATACTCTACCTTTTTAAGAGTATTAACTGAATTGTGATATTCAACTTGTGTGAATTAAATAATTTATTGTTCAAAGTCATGTACTTTATCTTTTATAATATGTTTTTTCAAAACCTGTAAGCTGCCCATTTTACTCTTTATGTACTAACAATGTAAAAACTCAGTATTCTGAATTTTTAAAATCTCTCTGATAGATCATCTATAATTTCAGAGATATGAGGCCATCATTTTGAAACTCGTGTCACTGACTATTAATGTTTCAGAAACTTAACATGTTTCTTTGTATATTTTTAATGTGTAAAAGCAAACAAAAATTAAAATTTGAAATCTTGTGTTTAGCAGAATTTAATTTGTAACAGTATAGCTAGATGACTTCTCAACTTCTCAGTGTTGTCCATATGTTTTAATGAAATATTCCAACATGAACACATCCAGTCCGAAAATGTATTTGTATGTGCTCACACTATATGTATGTACATATTTAAAAGCCATTTTAAACACAAAGCACCACCTTGTGTGTCTCGAATGGGCTGTCTGTTTTATTATTTTAAGGAAGATTGACAATAAGATTCAAGATGGGCTAATATTAGGTCCACTATTAATTACTTATATTTTCATATTTGAAAAAAAATCAAATAAAATTGTGACAATTAGAATCGAAGAACAACAAATAATAGATGATAAAGCAGGATGATTAGCAACCTGTAGCAAGCTGGCAACTGTTTTAGTCCCCGATTTTAGGGACTGTCACCAACAGAATCATTGTGAGAAGTAAATCTATTATTTTTATTATAGGTAGTGGTAGTAATCGTAGTGTTTCTATCCTGCTTCTTCTCTCCCACAGGAGACTCAGGCCCCTTCCACGCTGCCCCTATATCTCAGGATCTGATCCCAGATCATCTGTTTATTTTTTTATAGAAGTGTAACATGCCTCAACATGCAATGCAAATGCTTATTTTAATCTCTGACTCTTCCAACCAAATCAGTGTTATAAGAATGCCTTGGAGCCAATGGTTCCCAACTTTTGGTCCTCCAGATGTTTGGGATGTCAATTCCCAGAATCCCCAGCTGGCTTGGTCAATTTTCAGGAATTTTTGGAGCTGAAGTACAAATCATCTGAAGGAACAAAAATTGGGAAACAGCACCTTAGGCTATGTGAAATATTTTACTGTTTTCTGTGGCAATTGCCATTGCCATGAGAGTGCATGTGTGTGTGTGTGTGTGCAAGGAAAAGAGGATTCAAAGCCATCTGTTAAGAATCTGTTGCTTTCCTTTATCTCTCTTCTACTTTGACAGCTGGCTGGGAAAGGCTTGACCTACAAATATGTAGTTTATATGTTCTTTGTTAAGAGCTGTGTGTTTCTAAATATGATGCTATGCATTATTTTCATTTATGTACCTGGACCTCAAATTTACATGCAACTACTTAAAGAAAGAAAGAAAATGTCTCTAAATCCTTTCATGCAGCACTGTATAAAATTCAGTAGACATAGAATCACTTGGTCTAGTTCTTGGGAGAGTGGTTGACAGTCCAAATATTGCAATAGAACGAGTCCTGCCATGTATACCCATCAAACACTCTCTTTTGGTAGTAGGAATGTAAGCACAGGCCTCTAACACACAGATTGAGTAGCCATTATTCAAAATCCATTATTCAAAGTCTGAGCATGAAAATCATTTCTGTTTCATGTATACCTTATACACATAGCCTCAAGGTAATTCCAGGTATCATATTTTTACTATACACAGTAATCCATGTGGACAATTTTGGATTTGAGGATTACTGATCAACCTGTAACAAGAGTGTTTGCATGGAGAAAGGTCTTTCAGAGACCTTTGTCCCAAGCAATTTATATCTTTATAATTGGTCATAAGGAGCACCTTAAGTCTAGAAAGAACTGCCAGCCAGTGCCTTTGGTTGGAGAGGACAGTGTGGTCATCATGTGGGCACATTGCATACAATGGTCTAAATGGGATGAATTGAAGACCTAGGATACTGTAGCCAGATCTGTCTTCTCGAAAAAGGGTCACAGATGGTTTACAAGCTAATGCAGACCAATAGTGCAGCCGCAGTTTAACCCTCTAGTAACAATACTATACACCCGGTTTAAAAAATATAAAAGGTATGCTCCTTTACATAGTAAACAAGTGTTTATTGTGGAACATATTCCAAATTATACAGTATTTTATGAAATGGATATTTGGATGTTAGATTCCAAATACAGCAGTTCTATCGAACATAGTTTACACTGCCATATAATGCAGTTTCAGAATGCAGTTTAACTGCATCAAACAGGATGATAGCAGTATAAACTCAGATTGCATTCTGAAACTGCATTATTTGGCAGTGGAGATGGTTTATGCTGCAACATCATTTGCAAAGCCACAGACTTATATCAAGACTAGGGCTGCCTGTTCCTGCCATATGGATATAAAGTATTATTTTACTTCAGTCCCTTTTAACAATTCAGTATGACAACTAAGTCAAAAGTGACATACTCCATGCTCAGTGAGCACTACCTGATACAAATGTTATCAGAATGCACTTATAACTGTTAATGCCATCTAATTGGACACTAGTTGCAATGGCATTTTGATTAGGCATGTGTCACTCCATGCATTTATATCAAGACTAGAACACACAGGAGCCAATATTTGACCCGTGTTCCTCTCTTAAGGGCTACATCAGGGCACAATGATAATTGTATTTTTTTGTCAAGCTGACTGAAAAAAAAACATGGTTTAGTTGGGGATGAGTAGATGCCAACCATGATATTTGTGGGGGTTTTTGGGTTGTTATTCATAACCAAAAATTACACGTCCAGTTACCCCCCCCCCCCCCCCTCATGCTGGAGGCTTAGAAGGAGCACTTCTCTGAGCATTTTAGGTCCTCTAGCACTATTAGATGACATCCAAAGCTCTCTGTGTATGAAATGAAATCACATTCAATGAGCTTGCATAATAATCAGGCCTACCATATGTTGCAGTGTCATGATACAAACCAATTTAAATTATAAAGGAAGTTTCCTTTCTCTGAATCTTATGTTCCCTCAACACTGCTTCAATTAATATTTAATGAGTTGGGGAGGTCTGGAAAGTTGGGATATGCCCTCGCTGTCTCTTTGACTCTGCAAATAACAGCATGATCATTGCTGCACTTAGCTGGAGCAATCATCGCCTCTGCAAACCTGCAGTGATAGTCAATGAGATTTTATTTGGATATCAAAAGACTAAAATGTTACCAGGCAGGCCAGAAATTGCTCTGCTGGATCCAGGATACCCAAACAGAACTGCCCTTCCAAAAATAAAGCTATGGTTATCTACTGTCTACATTTTCCAGAAAATTTATAATTGGATGGTTTAGCAGCCTTCAGAATTTGGCATTTTGTAGGATGATAATAAGCACCTACGAAATTAGCATCAAAGATGTATACAAAAGTTCTGCACAACATTTGTCATTAATCTGCAAGTGGAGGGGTGTTTGGGATTTTTTTAAAAAAAACCTTAACAGGGTGGTATTCTGTTTCATAGTCCTAGCTTTTTTTATTGTGTCAGAAGTGAGAAACTTCAAGTTGCTTCTAATGTGAGAGAATTTGCCATCTACAGGGACGTTGCCCAGCGGATCCTTTGGGAGGCTTATCTCATTTTCCCTGCATGGGAAGCTGGAGCTTACAGATGGGAGCTCGCCTCGCCAATTTGAACCGCCAACCTCCAGGTCAGCAGTTCAGCTGGCACAAGGGTTTAACCCATTGCGCAACCTCGGCTTTATATAGTCCCAGCTAAGACTTATTCAATCTATTGTTTAATGGTGAGTTAACATGTAGGCAAATCTTACTGATTTAATAGGTCTACTCTAATTAGGACTAACAACAGAATTTGGCTCATTATGTGTCAGCTTTTAATACACAGAAAACTAGTAAGCTAATTTCCTCGCTTTGAATTAATGCATGTTTTCCTAGCTCCTAAATTCAATTTGTTCGACACATTTGAGATGTCTATCAATTGCTAGATACATTAGATGTCATATTTTATTAACTATCAGCTGTTAGTGAACTGTCCAGCTCTGTGCATCATTGTTTCTGACAGCCTTGGCAATACTCATAATTGTTTTCTAGCTGCGTATAACTCAGTTTATTACTTTACAAAGCCTCCAAAAAAGCTCCTTTTAACAAAATCTTTTTACGCTTCCCCCTTTCTCTCTGTTCTCTTTTTAGTCAGAACATTTTTAGTAACAAAATTGAGAGGATGATGGTGAAGTTTGGAAAACAGGCATGGGTGTTTATTATCCACAGTAAACAATGAAATTGAGTTTGAGCTTGAAATAGTGAGATTATACTCTAGCTGTAGGTGCCTGCCCAAAACAGGCAAGGTAAACAGCAGCTGCCTCCAGAATTACTAAGCATGTGCAAACAACAGCAAAAAGAGAAAGGGGGACAGCAGATATCAGATATGCCTACTTCATTATCTTCCCCAGTATATATTTAAAAACTTAAGTGGTCACCAAAAGGGAAATCATAAGAAAAATGGAGGCTGGGAAAGTGTGTGTGTGTATTCTTTCCCAGCCTCCACAAAAAATATTTTAATCAGAAGTAACACTATGCACATGTGAAATTAAACAACAAAAGGCATTCAGGGCTAGTTAGTATGCAGTATTGCTCACCTTTTTTTGTGATGTATGAACCTTTCTGACTCTGGTATCAAATTTTCTGTAAAGGAAGTATACTCAGGAATACGTCTTTGTTGTTAACTGAGTATAACTCTACAGGTTTATATCAAATACTACATTTGCACTATAACAGTAAATAGATTAGCTTTTCCCTTTTACTGTTATAGGAAGATGATTCCTTTATGGCTATTTCAACAGGCCTTTAAAGTAGGTTATTATTTCAGATGGTATAAAATTCTAGACCAGAAGCAGCTGGTAAAGAAGACATAAACACATTTTTTCGCAGGTAGTTGGTATGTTTTAAGAATGTATGCACAAAGTGCATGAGAAAGGGAAGGGAATTTTCTTCCTGATACTGATTTTAATGCAGAAAAAAACTGGAAAAAGCACACTTGCCTTACTTAACCTCCTTTTTTGCATGTGTCGCATTGCATCATCCCCATTGGATATGATGAAAATGTCGGCCCAGTTTGTAGATGCTTTACAATGAGGGAAATTCATGTCGAATTAATGAGAAAGGGAATCAGAAATAAAACTGCCAATGTCACACTACACTTATACAAGTCTATGACATTGTCATACTTTGAATATTGGGCATAATTGTGGTCATAGCTACAAAAAAGATAAACTAGAGCTTTAAAAAAGCCACAGAATGCTCAAAATGGAAATGTTACAATCTTTGTGGCTTTTTAACACTGGAAATGGCGAGTATGAGGAGTCTTAACAGTGTTGCATAAATTCATACACAGTATTAAAAAATTTATCACCTAATAAGTGCTTTATTCTTTTCCTTGGCAAACAGCTCCTTTCATTTCCAGCTCTTTCTGGACTAAACAAGAGAGTATATGCACTAGCTTCTCCTTTAGAGTTTCCAGACCCACTGGACCACTCAAGCAATTCATAGAGCTTATAATAATACCAATTGCATTTTCCTATACCTATAGGCACTTCATCACACTAGAGAAAAAAATCTGGTTTCTGCCTCCTGCAGAATTCTGGGGTTTGTAGTTTAGTGAGGCTGTTAAAGGCGCCTTCGTAAACTACAAACCCCAGAATTCTGCAGGAGGCACAAACTGGATTTTAAGTGGATTTTTCTCTAGGGTGATGAGTGTCCCAGGAGTGGCAGTATTCTCTTAAACAGGTTACAAAGCCCAAAAACAAGAGAGGGTTTTTTTTTAAAGTAAAACCATAAGAAATCAAAAGGATTTACATTCTACAAGTTGCTTGGATTTAGCATTTCTTGTCTTGATGCAGCCTTGAGACTTTCTCAACTTTGAATTAAGGGAACAGCTGGCACAAAAGTGCTCAGAATATTAGAGACAAAGCTGGGAGGGAGCACAGACAGTTACGAGCTGAAAGAAAATTTAAGCAAAAAAACCCCAAAACAACCATTATGGGGTCAAGTCAAAAGTGACTTGAAGGTACACAACAACAATTTGTGGCATTGTTATTCTTTCAACTCTTAACTCTGAACCCACTACCAGATCCATTTCTGCAGTGTTTTGTTGTGGTATGGAACTTAACTATCCTAAAGATATCAGATCCTGTCTAAGCTTGAAAACTATGCAGGTTCAGCCCTGGTTAGTACTTGGATGGGAGACCACCACTGAATCCCATGTACTGTTGTCTATATTTTGGAGGAAATAATTGGAATTCCTTGCCTAAGAAAATCCTGTGAAATTCATTCAATTGCTATAAATCAACAGGTGACTTGAAGGTACATACACATATATATGTAATATATAATTTTGATCTAACATCACTAAAAAAACAACTTGGAGGATTGCTATTAGGATGTTATAGCTCAGTCATGGGCAAACTTCAGCCCTCCAGATGTTTTGGACTTCAACTCCCACCATTCCTAATAGCCTCAGGCCCCTTCCTTTTCCCCCTCGGCTGCTTTGAAGTCCAAAATACCCGGAGGGCTGAAGTTTGCCCATGCCTGTTATAGCTTCACCCACTTTTTAAACATCTCACTACATTTGTGCTCTAGAATGAGAGAAGGAACAGCCTTCGTTTCCAAAAATTATTCCTACTAAAAATTATTCCAACAGTAGAATTACAAGCTTAAAGGGGGGCATCAAATTGCACACAAGAGTGCAAAGAGTATTCCTAAGAAAATAATAACAACAGCAACAACTTTATTCTTATACCCCCCCTCCATCACCCCAAAGGGAGTTGGGGCGGCTTACATGGGGCCATGCCCAATCAACAAAATTAAAACATATTTAATATGGAAGGTTGTATGTAGACATTCAGTATTTATCTGTTCTGAAGGATATGGATGTGAAGTCACTGCAATTGGCTCTGGACCTGTGTGACAGGCAGGACTTGATGGCTCTCGGGAAAGATCAGGAATAACCAAAAATCCAAAATATAGCAAGCTTTGAATGATTCGTATAACAATCACAGCAAATCTAAGTTATTTGAAATGTCCCAGAAGGTCTAAGATGCCCAGGATGACTTGCAAAAGTGATTTCAAGGACATGTGTGGATCTAAAGATGCCTTTTTGGACATAAGAGATGTATTGCATGCATGAAAGTGCTGTATGGGAGGAATTAAACCAAATCTATAAACCTTTCGCTTTCATTTGCAGAAGTGGAAACGTGGCAAAGACCTGCTGTTAGCAACAACTTAAATGTTTGTGCTGTGGGTAAGGGAAAACCATATTTCAGGTCTGGCCATAGATCTTTGGATACAATAGAAGTTACCAACAGTCTTTAAAATCCTAAATATTTATGTCTCAAATCAAAACTAAAGGCAAGAGTGGATGCATATGTTCACAATAAAACATAAGTTATGGTCATTGTACTAGCATCAATTTTGTAATAAATACAAAGCCAGCTAGTTTTATTTCAATGCCCCCTGGTGGTGCAGTGGGTTAAACCACTGAGCTGCTGCACTTGCTGACCAAAAGGTTGGTGGTTTGAATCGGGGGGGGGGGGGGCTTCCGCTGTTAGGCCCAGCTTCTGCCAACTTAGCAGTTAGAAAACATGCAATTGTGAGTAGATCAATAGGTACCGCTTCTATGGGAAGGTAACGGTGCTCCATGGCTACATGACCTTGGAGATGTCTACGGACAATGCCGGCCCATCACCAGACACAACTAGACTTAATGTTGGAGGAAACCTTTACTATACAAAACTGCCCAAGTCTTATTCATAACCATGCAACTGTGATCTATAGGCTTGGTGGGCTTTAGAGACAGGGCCTTTTCAGTGTTGGCTTCAACATCTTAGGAACACCCTCCAACAGAATATACATATCGCTCCTTATTATCTTTTACATTGGCTTAGAATACTTCAGATCAATTTATGTTTAATTGGAACACTGTGCTGGGTTTTAGTGATCTGCTTTTCCGCTGGTGTTAGGTTGATGTGTAATTTATTCGGGTGCTGTGTTGGATGTTCGTTTTAAATCCTGGCTGCTTGGTTTTTGTAAGTAGATTGCCCACCATGCACTATGGGGAAAGGCAAGAAGTAGAATGATTGGTGACCCTTGTTGCACAAACCCACCACAACAGTGATTAGAAAGAGCTGGCAGTGAGCTCTCCACAAATCCCAGCAGCAGGGCAGAATAGGTTCGGGAAAAACCCTATGCCGGGTGTGATATAGACAACGTCACATAAGTTGTCAGCCCTGGCAGGAATTGTGCCAACTGTATGGGCTTCTGGGCACATTTTGGAACCTATCAGAAACTGCTTTGACGTATTACCCCCACTCATTCTGGATGACCATATGGTCAAGGTTTCCTCCCATGTAATGGGATTGTCTTTAAGGTCCTTTACACCTTGATCAAGGAACAGTTCCTGGCTCAAACCTTCCCTGCCATGGCTCTGTGACACCTAAGGTTGCAAGCCTTGGTCTACGGTTATGGTACGGAAATCTCAGGAAACGGGATGCTGGATCCATGTCTTTCATGGGATTAATCCTAAATCTAATGTTAACATCTCAAGGGATACATGCTAAGTGGGGCTTAATTTGGCCTTAAGTGTCTATAAATTAAACATGTGGGAATGTAATAGAGTACTGTAGTGGCTTCTGGTTCTTAATGGTAGATTCACGTAATTCGGATAGCATACATAAACTAGTATAATCTTTTGTGACCTATTTCTGTCTTCGGATTCTGCATTTTTATGGCCTGCAGAATTCAATAAATAAATTACTTTTGACATCAGAAGGAATTCAGAGGCTGTAGGAGCACGAAATATTTTTTTGATGATATGGACTGAAGTGACATGCTTGATGAAACACTTTATGCGTTTAAGAAATTCTGAGCCCTGGCACCAAAAGCAGCTACTTTAATACCTAATTATAGTAACTCCGCATGTTAACTCAACTGCAAATGAAATGTGACCTTTCTCCTAGATTGGCTAAAAGAATATGCAATAGAGCAGTTGACTGACACTCTTATTCTTCACCCCAACAGTTTAGGCAATGGGTAGCTAATGAGCCATGTGCATTTCTCTCCCAACCTTCCTAACTTTCTTGGTGGTTTTATCATTCTACATGTTTGCTAGTGGCAAGTTATGCATCAGAAACAGGTCCCTGAAAAACCTTTGCATTAAAGTGCATTATAAATACTTCCCTCCTCCTTGCATTGTCAAAAAGCTCCCAAAAATGCATCCAGATCTCTTATTACACATGGCCAATTAAACAAGTCCCAATTAAACCAGCCTCAAATGTATTAGGCTACCTTGACCTTAGCTGGAGACTGGAAGCAGAAGTCTCTCCCTATTGATCTGCTTGACCAGTTGGCAGCTTTTGATAAACAACTCTACATTTTTTTACTGGTAGAAAATGAAGGATGGGGGTATTACAATTATTTATGTATTTATTTACAGCATTTGTATTCTGCCCTTCTCACCCCAAAGGGGAATCAGGGCCGATCACAGAACACATACAGAGCAAACATTCAATACTGTTAAACAGACAGGACAGACATCAGATAAAGGTATTATGTCAGCATTTCTCCCAACTTTGGCGTCTTGGAGGTTGTGCTAGATTCCGGCCACAGGGGGATGCTGTCACTCCATCTTCTATGTCGAAGAGCCTTGATCACAGACTTCCTCCTTCATTTGATTGCCAGCAATTATGATATTTCTTTTATGGTGCTGTAAAATACCTCACTGCTTAAGCAGTGCCTAACTTTTCTACTCACAGCTGCTTTCGAACTGCTTAGATGGACAGTAAGCTGGGCTGAAGGTCAGGTGCTCACCCCGACCCGGGCTTCGAACTGCCAACCTTTCGATTGGTAAGATCTGTGGCATAATGTAAAAATAAACCATGTGCAGTTCATGTTTGATCAACCCACACACTGCCTTGCTAGAGAAAGAAAACATGTCGTGCAGGTGAACAATGTAGAACAAGTAGTTTACTCTTCTTAGTTCAGAACAACATATATACAATGTGGTCAGTTGCATCAACTCACATCATATCCTTTTATGAGAGATTTAAAATGGTCTTTCTTTGTCCATGTGGATAAACTTCTTTGTCAGCTCAGCACACTCAAACCCATCTGCTCATGCAAGCAAGCCAGGATTTTGGTTCAGGGGGGCTGTGAGACCCAATCCAAACCCTGTCTCTGTCTGATCAGGTGAATTAACAGTTTAAATTTTCTTTTCTCTGAAGCCCCTTAGCCCCCTGGATACATGCCTGCTCAAGGCTGAAAATGTACCAGTATCCAAAAGTCCCAGGCTCAGTCTGCTCCCCGGGTGTAGATCAACCAATCAGCTTCATGCAATTTATTTTACAGTTGTCACACACACACACATTAACTGATTCCTTGCATGCTCCAACAAGATGTAGTGATTAACCAGCTCTGCTGAAGGCCAGTCAAGGACCTTGAAAGAGGTAGGATGAAGTTGGGTTGAAGTCACAAGAAGGAAACCGATTCTATGTGTTCCCTGTATGTTGCCAGACCGACCGGTCATCACTTGGATTAGATCAAAAGTAGACAACTTCTGCTGAATGGGAGCCGCTTTTCAAGACAAGGAAGCACTCGGGTTTTGTAGACCTCGGGGCTGTGTCTCCTTTCTAATAAATCAGTCAGTGGACCCATCTACACTGCAGTTTTAGACTATGTTATATGATCAGTGCAGACCCATACAATGCAGTTTAACCGCACTGAGCTGCATTATGTGAGTCTCCACTGAAACATATACAGGCAGTCCCTGAGGTCCAAACATCCGACTTAAAAATGACTCATAGTTAAGAACAGGAGTGAGACAACAGGAAGTGAGAGAAATCTACCACTCAGAAGGGAAATTCACTCCAGGAAGAGGAAGGAGGGAGAAGGAGGGAGCGAGAGAAGGAAGGAAGGAAAGAAAGGTAGAGAAGGAAGGAGATAAGGGAATAAAAAAGTGAAAGGAAAAAGAGGGAAGGAAGGAGAGAAGGAACGAAAGACAGAGGGAAGGAAAGAGAAGGAAGGGTGTAAACAAAGCAAAGAACGGGAGGAAAGAAACAGAGACAGAAGAAGAGAAATAAGGGAAAGAAAAAGAGGGAAGGAAGGAGAGAAAGGAAGGGAAGGTTGGCCACAGCAACATGTGGCAGGTACAGCTTGTGTGTGTGTGTGTACAACAGGCAGGGGCGGATCTAATGGTAAGCAAAGTAAGCGCCCGCTTAGGGCACCACGTGGTCAGGGGCTCACCCGGCTGCCAGGTTACGCGCATGCGCCATGGCTGCAGAGGGGCTGCAGTTGGACCATGACGCCAATTGTCCGAAACGAGGCTGAAAAAGAGGAACTTCTTGCAGCAGGAGGCTCCGCTCCGGCTGCAAAAGGTTCCTCCTTTTCGGCCTCGCTTAGGGCTATTGGCGTCTCGGTCCAGCTGGAGTCCCTCTATAGCAATGGTGCATGTGCAGAACTAGCTGGCTCAGCACATGTGCACCCGGCGCACATGCACACCCTCCACGAGGCCAGAGAGCGAGGGGGCACCAAAATAATGGTGATTTTTGGTAATTTTTAATTACCTTAGTCCGGCCCTGACAACAGGTCAACCAACATCCATAGACATATATATGAGTCTACACGGCCATATAATCCAGTTCTCAGTAGATAATCTGGATTTTACATGGCAGTGTAGAAGGGGTGGTTTTGGGTGCATCTACACTGTAGATTTAATGGAGGGAGGAGGATGAGGTCGGCGAGGGGAGGAGAAGAGGGCTTGGAGAAGGGAAGAAGCCTGTGCAGGAAGGTAAAGCCCACCTCACCCCACCCCCGCCAGTGACCATCCACTCGGACCTCGCCAATTCAGGTGGCCAGTGTGGAGAGGAGGCAGAGGCCCAGGGAAGGGGAGGAGGAAGAGGCCACCCTCTCACCATTGCGGTGTGCCTCTACTCCCAGGACTACCACTCCAGTAGCCAGTGGGAGGAGGGGGAAGGATGAGACCCACGTGGGGAAGAGGAAGTGGCATGGGGAAGGGGAGTGGGGGAGACCACCCTCCTGACATAGCAGTGAAAGAGAATGGGTTTGGGGGAGGATGGACAATGGATGATGGGATTTGTAGTACTTTCAAACCCTTTTGTTCCCACTGTGTCCCCCAACAAAGACCAATAAAGACCAAACTTGGCACACAGAGCTCCCATGACCCACTCTACATCCTACTGCCCTTTGGAGGAGGGCGGACCACGGATAATGGGACTTGAAGTACCTCCACTCACTTCCCGAGAGCGCTGGGACCCTCCATCCAATGACTGATCAAGACCAAACTTGGCACACATAACCCCCATGACCCACTTTACGTACTGGTGAGGTTTGGGGGAGGATGGACAATGCACAATGGGATTTGTAGTACTTTTAAACCCTTCGGTTCCCACAGACCACTGTGGCCCCCAACAAAGACGGATAAAGACCAAACTTGGCACACATAACCCCCATGACCCCCTTTACGTCCTGGTGAGGTTTGGGGGAGGATGGACAACGTATAATGCGATTTGTAGTACTTTTAAACCCTTTGGTTCCCACAGACCACTGTGGCCCCCAACAAGGATGGATAAAGACCAAACTTGGCACACAGAGCACCCACTCTACATCCTACTGCAGTTTGGGAGAGGGCGGACCAGGGATGATGGGACTTGAAGTACCACCACTCACTTTCCGAGACCCCTGCAACCCTCATCCAATGACTGATCAAGACCAAACTTGGCACACAGAGCCACCAAGACCCACTCTACATCCTGGTGCTGTTTGGAGGAGGATGGACCACTGATGATGGGACTCGCAGTACCTTCACTAACTTCCTGAGAGCACTGCGAGCCACATAAATAACTGATAATGACCAACCTTGGCACACAATGCCTTTCTCAAATAACCCAAGCTAGTAATGTATAAATATTAAAATAAATAGAACATCCTTAAATTGCGTTTTTTTAACTTATTGCAGAAGGTCCTGGTAAAGCAGAATTGGTGCTTTGAGCAGAAGTACAGTCAGGAGAGAGTGATGCACAAGCATAGTACTTAGTATAGCGGAGTAGCTTGCCAAAATCATGCTAAATGCCATTACGAGAATAATGCACTTTGATTGGTAGGTCAGGCACAGGCTGTGATTTGTGAAAGTACATCATGTGCCTTTCCTGATAACACCGGCCTTGATTGGTCTAGCAAGTTTCAACGTGCGTTTGTTTACATTGTAGCTGATTGGTAGAAACTGCGCATGAGTAAATGAAGCCGTTCCTCCCTATTGGCACTGAGGACGTTTTAGAAAATGTTGCAAATTCAGGTACAGGACGCTCATACAGCAGATAATACACTGTGGGAATGAAGAATTAATAACTGCGTAGTGCTGTTTTAACAAAAAAATGATGAAGACGGGACCTGCCGCCATAGCATGTATATAAGGGTTAGTAAGAGGATGATGGGGGTTCTTGCCCTGAGACAGCTCGTTCTGTTGGCAGGTCCCGTCAGCTGACGTTGTGCAATAAATCTTTGGCTTCATTTTTAATGCAATACGGTTGTTGCGTCTTCTCTCGTTCCTGTGCCCGCACGTCCCCCGCAACCTGGGAGTAAAAGGTAAAACCTAGGGAGTTTTGGGACTCCAGATTTGCTGCTACATATTTGGTGACCCGACGTGATTCAGAAGGCGATAAGACGGGTCTGTAACGCAGAGGACGCAATCTAGCTGACTAGACGGCTCTCCCTCGTATGCGAGGAGCTGAGGTGACCCAGGAGGGCTGAGAAGGGGGCCCCCAACCACCGCACGACTGGCTGCCTGGCTCGCCCCAGACCACCGCTTACAGACCTGAGAGACCGCAACCACTATTATTGCCAGTGAACCCAAACCCAAGAAGGAAGCCCGGGGGCGCAGGTCGGACCGCGCCTACTGAGAAATCCGGCACAGAGAGAAAGTCCGGGGGTGCAGTCTGCTGATCTGCACCTAGTGAGCAATCCGGCAACCAGAAGCGCGCAAGGAAAGTCGGGGGTGCAGTCTGCGACCGCATCTAGCGAGCAATCTGACGACAATCGAGTGAGGACGCGGGAAGTGGTCCCGGGGTCTGCAAGAATCGGCAAGTATAGAGCTCTCTAACACTAACACGTAGGGAACACACACTCGTTGGGAGGCGGGCAAGCACTGAAGTGTTTTGGCTGGTGGAAGATGGGTGGTGTGGGATCAAAAGCGAGAAAGGAGACCCCTTTGAAATGTGTGCTAGAAAACTGGGATAGGTTCTGCCTGTTAGCAGTAGAGGGAAATCCGCAGGAGTTAAAAGATTACAGGCTCAAAAACCTGTGCACAGAAGTGTGGCCGGCTGTCCCAGAGATTAGCTGGCCAGAGATAGGAACCTGGGATTTGAGGACCTGCAAGAAACTAGAATCTTATTGTTACGAGGTACATCCAAATGATCAATGGATTTACTCCGCAACATGGCTGAGATTGGTTTCGGAGGGGATCTGGTGGGCGGGCCCAAAGGGGCAAGCCAAGGAAGGATGCTTTGTTAGCCGAAAGGCAGGGAAAAACCCTCCGGTTTTGCAAACTGAACTGGAGGATTTGCCCCCGTTAAGGAGAAGACCCAGGCAGAGAGAAAATGCCGCCGCAGGGGCGGGGGAGGCCAATGCGCCCCCGCTCAATGCGAGTTTAAACGCCCCAGCCCAAGCCCAAGATGCGGCCCCCACCCTCGGGGCAGGCCCAGCCGCTCAGATGACGTCCCCGGCTGTGACGCCAGCTGAGGCGGCCCCTCCTGTTCCGCCGCAACTTCCCCTCCGGCTCCAGCCGCAACTCCCCCAATGAATCCCGAGTGTGCCACAACCCGAAATAGGGAGTCTGCCTGCCGCGCGGATCCCGCGTGATGTTCCCATCAGTCATGGCCTCATCACAGACCGCAACAGCCCCGCTAATGCCACCATCAGTCATATCGGCCTACCTAGTCCGCATTCAGAACACAATCCGTTTTACGGAAGTCCACCTGCATACATGGGCCCCCCGCCAGCAGAAATAAGTTACCCCTTTGAGGAAGCAAGAGAGGCTGAGAGGAGAGCAAGATGGCAGTCCCTAAGTCCCGATAGAATGATAGAGCGTTCTTCGGACAGAGAGGGAGAGGAAGAAGAGTACCCTGCCGCTAATAGGGGAATGATGGCGCGTTCCCCGACCGCCAGGAGAAGCTGCTCTTTTGAGGCCGCGAGACTGATAGTGCGGTCTCCCGACCCGAGTAGGAAAGATTACCGGAAGCCCCGGGATGTTTCACCTAGAAGGACTAGGAGCATGTCCCGGGAGGATGCAAGGCAAAGGGGAGAAGAAAGGGCGGCCCTAGAATTACCGATCCGGCAAGTCCCATTATTGGATGCGAATAATAGGGTAGTGCAAGCTTATCAGATAGTCCCATTCACTTCGAGTGATATCTTGAATTGGCGGAGTGCCACGCCTCCTTATTCGGAACAACCGAAGGCAATGGCGGATCTTGTTGAAGGGATAATTGCAACACATGATCCAACCTGGTGGGACTGTAAACAGATCTTAAATGCCCTGTTCACAGCAGCAGAGAGAAGGAATATTATCAACCAGGCCAGACTGTTGTCACAAGAGGGCCATGGAGAGGTTGACCCAGTCAGATATGGAGATGCAAGATTCCCAATACAGACAGATCTGGGGTGGGACCCCAATGAGGAGGCCCACCGTGAGCGTATCAGAGAGTTCCAAAAAATACTTCTAAAGGCCTCCTTTGAATTTAAAGACTATAACTGGACTGTCATCAGATAGCCATGTGTTGGGAAACCAGCAGACTTTGCAACAAGTACAGATGCTAGGGAGACAGTTAGAGAAACTGAGTCAATATACAGCAGACTTGTATCCTCTGTTCCCTACGACCTCTCTCCACTTGTTCTCCCCAGGCGAGGAGGTCTTGGTGCGCGACTGGGTGACCCGACCTCTACAGGCCAGATGGAGAGGACCGTACATCGTCTTGCTGACTACCCCAACCGCGGTGAAGGTGGAAGGACTACGGCCGTGGATCCATTACACGCGTGTAAAGAGGGCACCGATGGTTTGGGAATCTTCCGTGGATCCGGAGGACCAGTTAAAACTAACAATCCACAGGAAACGTCAGCACCCTGTTTAGGGGGTGATCAGGCCACAGAAGGGTCGGAGGACACTAGCGTTCTATTGCCAGACAATGGTGGTCCAACCAGAGGCAGGAGGAGAGAGCCTAAAACTTTCTCCCTGAGATGGTGGTTTGGGATACTAATGGGACACTGCTACGAAAGCAAACCACCTGTGGGAGTAAGGACTGTTTTTGGATACATGACTCTGATTTGGACATTGTACATAACCGGGACTCATGGGGGTTGGGACCAAAACCTATTTCATAGGTTAGTAACCAACATGACACATGAACTGAGCTTAAATGATTGCTGGATTTGTGGACATGGCCCTTCAAGCCATGGCCAAGGCTGGCCGATCATATCCACCGCTCTGTTAACGTTGCAGGGGAGGAACGAGATCAAGTGTAACCAAGCACACTTAGAGCGAAGTAAGGATGAGGCTCAGTTTGTGATTTCACACCGTTCTCCCGTGTTGGAAGCATCACTGTGCTTCAAATGGAGGAACGATGGTACTATCTATGCTACAGGGGACCAGAGGGAGGGTAGATATGAACTGTTTAACAGAGTTGAGCTAGGGTCTTACCCCGCATGCAATCACACAATTACAATATGTCAGATCTGGGAAATCTGAGCTTGGAAGAAGTTCAGGTTTCCAGCCTGCCATGAGATAGCTGACCTTTATTCCAGATCTCTGGGACCTTTGCCCTAGTTACTCAAGGACATGCTGAGTCAGTGGGGGGAGTGATGTAACTTCCAGGTGCCTCCAGGGAAGTGAGGTAACTTCTTATGGACTTGGACATTGGACAATAATCTGATTGTGCTGACTCAGAGGGCTGTGAGGTCACATCCCTTTGGACTATAGGATTTGCTGAATCACCCGGATATGGTGCAACCCTGCCTGGACATTGCATGGGCAGGGGAGGGGGTTTGGGTATATAAGGTGTGTTTGGGTGGCGGGCAGTGCTTTAGCTTTACAAGTATTGTACCTGCAATAAAATCGTGTTGGACCGTGCTTCTATCTACGCGTGATCCTTACCGAAATTGGAGCGTCATTACAGAAGCTAAAGCCCCATTCAACTTTCCCAGCAATGGAGAGGTTGGCTTGGAAGGAGGAGGAGTATATTGATATGTGGAATATTGCTCCCGAAGAAGTCCGGAGAACCATGGATTGGGAGATGACGACCATTGACCAAGTGGGGTTCCCGGATGAGCTCAGAGAGGTGACGGCGTGCGGAGCGTCAGCCCAGAGGGAAGAAGAACTCCGAGAAGCGGAGAGATTGTGGACGCTCAGGTGAGCGCTTTGAGGGAAAAGGCGGCGAGATCCAATTCAGATGGGTGTTTGGATGGCCGGAGGTGGAACCAGAGAAGCTGTGCCGAAGGAAGGGCCAGCTCAGGTGGATCCAGTGGAGGACAGGTTCAGAGGAGCTGGGAGGAAGAGTGCCTCAGCTCGGGTAGACCTGGAGGAGTGTGGTAGTGAGACCACAGAACCTGAACCGCTGTCGGAGTTGGCGGTGATGAGGTGTAGGATGGATGCGATGGAGCATACCATGAGAAGGATGTCCCAAGTGTGGCCCGGGAGAGAGCCCAGGGAATCGGCATGGAGTGCCCGGAGGAGGAGATTTCACTTATTATTCGTGGATGAATGGTGAACCGTCAGCAGCTGAGCGCCCTAGATCTCCCATGGGAGTGTGGGCAGACGGTGGTCATCTGGCGTCAGAGGAAGTGAATCCAGTCCGGGTGAGCAGACCCCTGCAATCGGCAGGGATGGGAAGGGGAGTTCCGAGGATGGAGGCCCCAGGGGAGGAGAATGCAATCTCAAGATTTTGGAGGACGATTGAAAAAGGAACCTCTGAGGGTGGAATTTGAAGGAGAGGCTTGCAAGGTGGCCTTCTTTATTGCTACCATTAGAGACCATATGGAGGATTATGGCCATCTTACCCCCCAGTGATGGGAGCTGAGTTCGAGCCATTGGAGGAGTGTTCAAGGGAAGGGCCGCGGAATGGTATGTGCAGTGCCATGACCGGAGGGATCCATGCTTAACATCGGTCCGGGCCTTCCTGCAAGCTATTAGAAATCGTTTCCGTGACCCTCTGGAGAGGGTGAAAGCGAAGGAGGCTTTGCGAAGTTTGTCCCAAGGATCCCGTTCAGTCACTGAGTATGCGGAAAAATTCATGGGTTTGGCCGGAAAAGTTGCAGAATGGTCCCAGGCAACGTTGCTGGAACTATTCAAAGATGGGCTGAGAAAGGAGATTTTGGAATGGTGTCTGCATCGCGGAGATCCAGGTGATGTTGACGGTTGGATCCAGTTGGCCGGCAGCATGGATTTTGGCTCAAGTACAGCGGAGGCGGTTCCAGCCGGCGAGATCCAGAGTGCCAGGACGCGGTGTTGCTGAAGGCCGATTTCGGGCCGGAGAGTTTCGGCGTGGTGGTGGAGGCGATGGCCGGGCTGGTGGGATGAGAAGGCCCATGATGGGACGGGCCGCTGTTTCATATGTTCCCAGCCGGGCCATTTTTGCGGCCCAATGCCGGCAGAAGCCGGTGCAGGATCATGTTGGTGCAGATCCATCGAAAGTAGCATCTGCTAGAGCAGCTTTTGTGGACAATACTGATGTGAAAAGTGTTAGTGAGTCCCCAAGTATACAATGTACCCTGGGATTGTATAAGGGGGTGAAATCATTGAGAAGAAAGCCTTGGTGGACTGTGGTGTTCAGAAAATATAATGTCCCCAAAGTTAGTGGGTGATTTAGGAGGGGCTACGAAAACTTTGGATACCTCTGTTAATTTTGCGCAATTAGACGGGTCCTTTATTAAGGGTGGGCCGTTCTCTTGGTACTAAAGATTTAAAAGGTCGGGTAGGACCTTGGGAAGGTATTGATTTTGTAGTGGCCCCCATTACAGGCCATGAGGTGGTGTTGGGGCTGCCTTGGTTAGAACAAGTAAATCCTAAGGTGGATTGGAAGTCGGGGAAAGTGCAGTGTGAGCCTAATGTAGAGAGGGAAGTTCAGAACGAGGTACAGGGGGTGCCAGTAGAGTACTGGGATTATGCAGATGTGTTTAACCCTAAGTTGGCCCAGAGTCCCCCGTAATGTACAATGTAGTATAGAGGGTAAGGAGCTATTTTGCCCAAGCCAAAAATATATGCCATGACTGTGCAGGAGAAGGAGGCATTGAGGCCGGTATTTTCATGCAGCTTATAAACGAGGTGCTGCACCCCCTTTTGTATAAGGGAGTTTTTGTGTACTTAGACGATATAGTGATTGTGACGCATACGAGAGAAGAGCGTGTTCTGTTGGTGCAAGAGGTGCTGGAGAGATTGCGACAAGCTAGCTTGTATGTGAAGCTGAGTAAGTGTGAGTTTGGGAAGAATCAGATTGATTTTTTTGGGGTATCGGATTAGTGAGAGTGGTGTGGCTATGGATCCGGCTAAGGTGGAAGATGTGTTGAGCTGGGAGGCTCCACAAACTCGAAGGCAGCTGCAGGCGTTTTTAGGGTTGGCGAATTTTTATCGTACTTTTATATCTGGGTTCTCAGCCATAACTCTCCCACTCACGGAGTTGTTAAAGACGAAGGGGAAGGGGGAGTCTAGAAAGACCAAGTCCCCTGGAGCGAGGTTAAGTTGGTCTGAGGAGTGTCAGAGGTCCTTTGACAGGTTGAAGAGAGCTTTTACCCAGAGTCCTTTATTGGTGCATCCGGATGTGAACAAGCCGTTTGTGGTCCAATGCGATGCTTCTGCATGGGCGTATGGAGGGGCGTTGATGCAAAGGGATGAGCAAGGTAGTTTGAGGTCGTGTGCCTATTTTTCGAAGAAGTTGGGTGAGTTAGAAAGGAAGTGGCCAGTTTGGGAGAAAGAGGCGTTTGCGGTGAAGTGTGCTTTGCAAACATGGCGGCAGTTTCTGGAGGGGCAGTTTCCCTTTCGTTGTGTTGACAGATCACCAGAACCTTCAATATTTGAAGAATCCTCAGAAGCTGTCTCCCAAATTGGTGAGATGGGCTCAATACTTGCCCAGTTTAATTTCTCATTGCAGCACATAAAGGGTAGTGAGAATGTGGTAGCTGATGCGTTGTCTAGATATCCAGGTGTGGGGGAGAATTGCTTAGAAAAGGCGGAGGAAGTGTTTACCAAGGAGCATTGGGGATTAGCTGTACAGACGCGGTCGCAGGTGAAAAGAGAGGTGAAGGAGGAAGAGGATATAGTGGATGAGTGGTGTTTAGAGTTGCAGAAAGGTTATGAAGGGGATGAGTGGTTACAAGACCACAAGAATGAATATAAGATGTTGAATGGATTATGGGTAATGGGAAGTAAGGTGTATGTTCCTCGAGGTGTGCGAAGGAAGGTTTTGCGGCTTAACCATGATCACAAGTCTGCTGGTCATTGGGGAGTGACGAAGACGCTGTTGGCTATAAAAAAGCGATATTGGTGGCCAGGCATGAGAGCAGAGGTGAAAGAGTATGTGGAGCATTGTGAGGTGTGCCAGGAATAAGGAACCTGCTGCTAGGCCGCGAGGGTTGATTCAGGTGGTGGCTTCTCCTGTGCGGCCCTGGACGCACGTCAGTACAGATTTCGTGGGGAGTTGCCGTCCAGCCGAGGTTACAGGTATATTTGGACAGTGCTGGATTTATTCTCGAAGCAGGCTCATTTTGTACCTTTGAAGGATTCGCCGGCAGAGAGGTTAGCTGAGTTATATGTGCAACATGTGTACCGGTTGCATGGTTGCCCGGAACAGGTTCTCAGCGATCGAGGGGTTCAGTTTACTGCCAGGTTTTGGGAGAAATTCTTAGAGGTGTTGGGAGCTCAAAGGAAACTTACGACTGCTTATCATCCTTGTTGTAATGGCGGCGTAGAAAGAACGCAAAAATCCTTGGGGGGTTATCTGCGGATATTTAGCAATCAGGAACAGAATAATTGGTCGGACTTATTGCCTTATGCGGAAATGGCTTATAACAGCTCTGTACATTCTTCCACGGGGAAGTCCCCTTTCGAGGTAGTTTATGGTCAGGACGTGGCTCCTTTGCCGCAGCTTTTGGAGTTTGGGGGAGGAGAAGAGTGAGTGGAAGATGCGAGCGCAGGATGATTGAGGGAGGTAACTGAAGCTTTGGGTAAAGCGCATGAGCGTATAAGTTATTTGGGGATCGACGAAGACAGGAAGGGGAGGAGTTTGCCGAAGGTGATCTAGTATGGTTATCCACCCGGAATTTGAAGTTGGGAGGTCCATCGAAGAAAGTGAGCCCAAAGTATATTGGACCTTTTAGGGTGGAGAAGGGGGTTAATAAGGTTTCGTATACTCTCTTGCTGCCAAAGAGTTTGGGCAAAGTACATCCCACGTTCCATTGCAGCCTATTAAAGCGTTATATGGGGCCCCTCCGCCTGAGGACTGAATGATGTTTTGTTTCTGCAGGGGGGGGGACGTGGTGGAGAAGGACGTTATGTCAGATCTGGGAAATCTGAGCTTGGAAGAAGTTCAGGTTTCCAGCCTGCCATGAGATAGCTGACCTTTATTCCAGATCTCTGGGACCTTTGCCCTAGTTACTCAAGGACATGCTGAGTCAGTGGGGGAGTGATGTAACTTCCAGGTGCCTCCAGGGAAGTGAGGTAACTTCTTATGGACTTGGACATTGGACAATAATCTGATTGTGTTGACTCAGAGGCCTGTGAGGTCACATCCCTTGGACTATAGGATTTGCTGAATCACCCGGATATGGTGCAACCCTGCCTGGACATTGCATGGGCAAGGGAGGGGTTTGGGTATATAAGGTGTGTTTGGGTGGCGGGCCGGTGCTTTAGCTTTACAAGTATTGTACCTGCAATAAAATCGTGTTGGACCGTGCTTCTATCTACGCGTGATCCTTACCGAAATTGGAGCGTCATTACAACAATACATGAACGTTACCGGCCACATTGTGGCCAGAAGACGAAAGGAATTTGGACTTGGGGTTGGGAGTATTCAAATTGCACCCACATCTTGTATGGAAACCGTCAGGAAGATGCCCTGGTTAATCTGGTACAGAATCTCCCGCGGGTCGCACTGGCCGTCGGGTGAAGGACTTGCCAGCAGGGGTATTACAGATTTGTGGATCCTGGGTGGGGCAGGTTTTGCCAGTGGCTTGAGCGGATTTGCACCCTGGGGACTATCGGCCCGGGAGGATTGAGAATACACCCTAAAAATACCCCAGTGACAAACTTACACATGCATGTTCAAAAGAGGTCGGCTGAGTCAATCCAAAAGCTTGGATATGACAGTAGTCGAACCTATCTCAATGAGGTTCAAAGGGTTTTGGCAATCAGTACGCCAATGATGGGAGTAGCATGGAATATAAAGCAGCTACGTATCATTTCTTACGGATTGGAAATGTTAGCTAATGAAACAGCCCAGGGAATGACTGCTTTGCAAATTGAAGTTAATTCCCTGGCCAGGATGGCAATCCAGCAGAAAATTGCGCTGGATTACCTCTTATCTAAGCAAGGGGGCCTCTGTGTGTGGCTGAATACTACGTGCTGTCATTATATAAACATGACTGGAGAGATTGAGACCGACATGGTAAAGATCCAGTAGGTTGCAAAACAAGTACAAAAGACTTATGTAGCTCCAAAAGACTTCTGGAGTTTCCTTACTGGTTGGCTGCCCGATGTAGGGTGGGTCAAGTCAACAGTAATGTCCATTCTCATGATTGCCTGTGTTGTACTAATAATGTTATGCTGTTTGCCATTAATTTTAAGGTGCTGTGCATTTGCAGTTAGAAGTTCCACGACTGCAGCCAAAAGTGCCATACCAGGAGCCAAACGGGATTGGCAAGTGAATTGGGCCCCACCTTGAGTGAAAAGGCATGCCATGTAACTGTTTTATTGGCCAGAAACAGTTACAAGAAAAAAAAAAGGAAGGAATAAAGCAGAATTGGTGCTTTGAGCAGAAGTACAGTCAGGAGAGAGTGATGCACAAGCATAGTACTTAGTATAGCGGAGTAGCTTGCCAAAATCATGCTAAATGCCATTACGAGAATAATGCACTTTGATTGGTAGGTCAGGCACAGGCTGTGATTTGTGAAAGTACATCATGTGCCTTTCCTGATAACACCGGCCTTGATTGGTCTAGCAAGTTTCAACGTGCGTTTGTTTACATTGTAGCTGATTGGTAGAAACTGCGCATGAGTAAATGAAGCCGTTCCTCCCTATTGGCACTGAGGGACGTTTTAGAAAATGTTGCAAATTCGGTACGGGACGCTCATACAGCAGATAATACACTGTGGGAATGAAGAATTAATAACTGCGTAGTGCTGTTTTAACAAATGGGAACGCAAGTAGAATGAACTGCCAAATAATGTGATATGTAATTGGATAATAGAAATGGGTTGATGATGTGTTGATGATGTGGTAATAATGTGAACCAATGAAAAATGATGAAGACGGGACCTGCCGCCATAGCATGTATATAAGGGTTAGTAAGAGGATGAGGGGGGTTCTTGCCCTGAGACAGCTCGTTCTGTTGGCAGGTCCCGTCAGCTGACGTTGTGCAATAAACCTTTGGCTTCATTTTTAATGCAATACGGTTGTTGCGTCTTCTCTCGTTCCTGTGCCCGCACGTCCCCGCAACCTGGGAGTAAAAAGGTAAAACCTAGGGAGTTTTGGGACTCCAGATTTGCTGCTACACTGGAACCTAACCCCAGCAATTAGTGAGGGAACATTGTACTGCCATTGGGTTGCTGTGAGTTTACTGGGCTATACGGCAATGTTCCAGTAGCATTCTCTCCTGACGTGTCGCCTGCATCTATGGCAGGCATCCTCAGAGGTTGTGATCAGAGAACATGAAAGGTACTGCAGACTAATCCAACCAGATATTATTTGAGAACCCCTGAAATGCTGGACCACTCTCACAACCACCATGTTAAACTACATAGAGAAGCCACTGAAATCCACAAGCATTTGAACAATTTCAACAGAAAGGAGGAAACCATGAAAATGAATGAAATGTGGATGCTAGTATTAAAACAAGTGTAAAATCAGGACAGTAAGTAAAGGAAAACAAGGGGATTCCAGACAGGAATCAGGGCGAGCTAACACCTCCCAACAAAGGAGTCACCTAGGCAGGAATTAGCCAGGCTTTGAAGCTGCAAGGCCATTCAGTGCTAATCAAGGTGGCCAACTGCAACATTTACACCTGCCTCCAACAGACAAGAGTTCTTTCTCCCACCTTGGACATTCCACAGATATATAAACACAATTTTCCTAATTTCCAACCTCTGAAGATGCCTGCCACAGATTCAGGCGAAACGTCAGGAGAAAATGCTACTTGGCAAACAGCCATACAGCTTGGAACACTTACACCAACCCAGTGATTAAAGCCTCGGACAAGACATTCTGTCATTGTCTCATAGTGGCCAAAGCAGAGAAGAGACCAGGAAGTTCGTTCCCATGTTGTGCTAACCTTTCGTGTCTCTACGGTCTACGAGCCTTTCCCTCTCACAGTGACCAAAGCAGAGAAGCGACCAGGAAGTTCGTTCTCATGTTGTGCTAACCTTTCGTGTCTCTATGGTCTACGAGCCTTTCCCTCTCATAGTGACCAAAGCACAGAAGCGACCAGGAAGTTCGTTCTCATGTTGTGCTACACTTTCGTGTCTCTATGGTCTATGACAGGCCTGGACAAAGTTGAGCCTACCAGGAGTTTTGGACTCCAACTCCCAGCATTCCTAGCAGCCTCAGGCCCTTTCCTGAGGAAAGGGCCTGAGGCTGCTAGGAATGCTGGGAGTTGGAGTCCAAAACTCCTGGTAGGCCCAACTTTGCCCAGGCCTGGTCTATGAGCCTTTCCCTTCCACTCCTCTTGTCCACTCTTCTCTACCAACCCTCGCGAGATTAGGAGGTTTGTTCTCGTGCTGACGTGCGGCGTCATTTCCCTCCTCTCTCTCTCTGTGAGTGATAGTGGCGTGGCCCATTGAAGTAAGGCCACGTCACGTCAGCGGCGTGAGGGCGGGACATCCTGCGGCGCGCCTCCAACTTCCAGTCCAGCCCTGGCTGCCTCCTGAGGTGGCTGTTCTCCTTCCGAGCGGGGAAGGCGGCGGGGGAGAGCGACCTTCTTGGCTTGCCGGGGCCCGGCGGGGGAGGAGCAGGAGGCCGAGGCCATGGCTTGGGCGGCGTCCTCGCTGCCCACCGATAAATCCCGGTAAGGCTTTGGAGGGGGAGAGGGACAGGGCCTCGGGAGGACGCTCAACCACAGCGAGGCAGGCCCACCCTCCAGGGATTTTGGACTCCAACTCCCATCATTCCCAACAGCCTCAGGCCTGGCTTGTTGTAGGTTTCTCGGGCTGGATGGCCATGTTCCCGAAGCATTCTCTCCTGACGTTTCGCCTGGCAAGCATCCTCAGAGGTTGTGAGGTTTGTGGAAACTAGGAAAATTGGGTTTACAGCAGGCCTGGGCAAACTTGGGCCCTCCAGGTGTTTTGGACTACAACTCCCACAATTCCTAACAGCCGGTAGGCTGTTAGGAATTGTGGGAGTTGTAGTCCAAAACACCTGGAGGGCCCAAGTTTGCCCAGGCCTGGTTTACAGTGTTCCCTCTCTATTATTTACGGCAGATCTTGAAGAAGAAGACGGCTTATATATACGCAATCGTACTGATGGTAGCTTGTTCAACTTAAACCGTCTGAGGGCTCGCACTAAGACTCTAAAGTTTAAACTATCTAGTCCGTGAGCTGCTTTTGCTGACGATGCTGCCCTTGTCGCCCAAACAGCCCTGCAGCGCCTAGCATCCTGCTTTGCAACAGCTGCAGAGCTGTTTGGGCTGGAAGTCACCTTGAAGAAAATGGAAGTCCTCTACCAGCCCACACCACAGTAAGAACACCATCATCCCCACGTCAGCATAGGCACATCTCTGCTTAAGTCCATTCAGCAGTTCACCTACCTGGGAACCATCAACTCTTCAGACGCCACGATTGATAAAGAGATAGATCACAGATTAGCAAAGGCATATAGTGCATTTGGAAGGCTTCACAAAAGAGTCTGGAGCAACAAGCACCTGAGGTAAAGCACCAAAATCAGTGTCTGTACTATCGTACTGTCTATTTTCCTCTATGGGTCTGAAACATGGGTCACCTATCGCCAACACCTACGACTCCTCGAACGCTTTCATCAGCGCTGTCTTCGCACAATCCTAAATATACACTGGACCGACTATGTGACTAATGTTGCTGTCCTTGAGCAAGCAGGGATCACCAGCGTTGAGGCCATGCTATTGAGAACACATGCTATTGAGAACACACCCGCCATGGGTCAGCGCAAGAGAGGCGCCCCCCAAAAGAAATATCCCTGAAACAACATCTCAGGCTCGGCCAGATTGATCACCCCCACCCTGGTCTCACAAAGAAGAGCCATGCTGAATCAGCCCCTGCATTCTGTGTCAACAACATCTCAGGGGACCCCCACAACCAGTACCGGGGAAAATCCTGCCTGCCTCCATCAACACAGAGGTGGCACTTGGATGTCCATTTCAGTGCTACTGATTCCCTTGGTATCCATGAATCTGTCTAATCCTGCCTTGAAGCTGTCCAGGCTGACAGCTGTCACAACCTCCTCTGGAAGTGAGTGCCATAACCCAATGGCCCTCTGGGTGAAGAAATATTTCCCTTTATTAGTCCTAACTTTCCTACCTTGGAGCTTTAGGGAGTGCCCCCTAGTCCTAGTGTTGTGTGACAGAGAAAATATTTTTTCTTTATTCACCTTTTCTATCCCATGCATTGGGAGGCATGGAGATGCACTATCCATAATGCTGCGGCCTCTTTCGAGAAGACATGCCGAATGGGTCTCGAAGAGAAACTACAACGCAGAAAGAACCGCAACTTGGAAACATCACCTAAGGAGACTTTCTGCTGTGCTTTCTGCAACCGAACTTGCCTATCTCAGATTATGGCTATTATGCCACTGCCAGCATAGCTCACAACTTCATTAGGGTACGCAAGCCTCTCCCCCACAACAAGGGGGTGCCAACGGAGAGGATAAAAACTTAAAATAGTGTATAACTACTGAAATAATGTATAAATATTAAAATAAATAGAGCATTCCTACATCGTGGTTTTTCACTTATTGCGGGAGGTCCTGGAACGTAACCCCGGCAATAAGTGAGGGAACACTGTATATATTTGTGGAAGGTCCAAGGTGGGAGAGAGAACCCTTATCTGGGTAATAGTGTGATAGCTGGAGATGCCGCATCGCTCCTTTGGGAACATTGTTTGCACAAGAGAGACTTAGTTAGTGTAAGCCAGGCCGGAGACCGATAATATAGAAGGAATGCAAGAGTTCTTTAATGGTGAAACCCTAACCCTGAACCGTACTGTATGTCTCCGCCTAACCCATACCCTATACCTAACCCTGATGCTAACCAAACCCTAAACCTTGCCCTAACCCTTACCCTAAGCGTCCCCTCCTTTCTATCCTTCCTGCACTCTCCCCACTCTCACTCTGCCCCCTCTCTTGCCTTATTCCCAGCCGCATTTCTGACATCTCTGTAATGCTTGGAGCTTCCGGACCCAGCTATCATACTATCACCCTTGTCTATTGGAGCTAGGTGTGAATGTTTCAATTGGCCACCTTGATTAGCATTTGATGGCCTGGCAGTTTTTAGGTGTGGCTTGTTAGTGCCTGGGAAATTCCTTTCCTAATCACCTCTCAAGAAAAGATGCTTGCCACAGATGCAGGCGAAACGTCAGGAGAGAATGCTTCTAGAACATGGCCATACAGCCCCAAAAAACTACAACAACACAGTGATTCCAACCATGACAGCCTTCGACAATATAGCCTCAGGACTTTTCCTTTTCCAGTAAGGGGCCTGAGGCTGTCAGGATTCTTCCTCTTCCTCCTCTTCTTACTCTTACTCTTCCTCCTCTTCATTATTATTATTATTATTATTTTGTTAATTTGCATCCCGTCCTTCTCACTCCCGAGGGGGGACTCAGAGCGGCTTCACAACAGTCACTTGTTCAGCTCCACCCACATTCATAAAAATACATTTAAAGCAACTCATTAAAACATTACATTAATAAGGCATTTGTTTAAAATCATGCAGGTTTAATGACTGGGTCAGTCCATTGTCAATTCATATTGCTTGAGTCTTATTCTCGATTGCTGCCTCTTTGGTTCAAATGCTTGGTCCCATAACCAAGGTAGCCATTCTGATGTCAATGGGAAGAGAGTTCCTCAGGTGAGGGTCCACCACTGAAAAGGCCCTGTCTCTCGTCTCCACCAGTTGCATTTGCGATGGTAGTGGGATCAAGAGCAGAGCCTCCCCAGCTGATCTTAAACTTCAGGATGGTTCATAATGGGAGATACGATTGGACAGGTAGTCTGGGTTGGAACGATTCAGGGCTTTAAAGGTTAAGACCAGCACTTTGAATTGTGCTCGGTAGCAGATCAGCAGCCAGTGGAGCTGACATAGCAGAGGGGTTGTATGCTCTCTGTATGCCACTCCGGTGAGCAACCTGGCTGCTGATAATTGGACTAGTTGGAGCTTCTGGGCAATCTTCAAAGGCAACCCGATGTAGAGTGTGTTGCAGTAGTCTATTCAGGATGTAACAAGAGTGTGGACCACCGTGGCCAAGTAAAACTCCCCAAGGTATGGGCACAACTGGCACACAAGTTTTAGTTGTGCAAAAGCTCTCCTAGCCACCGCCGAGACCTGAGGTTCCAGGCTCGGCGATGAATCTAGGATTACTCCCAAGCTGCGAGTGGATGCCATGGCTCAAAGGAAACATGATTGCTAATCTAATCCTAAATCTTGGTGTAGTGGCACTAAATGTCTTTTTATACATACCATAGATTAAACAAAACGTGTTCTCTCTTGGCCTAGGTTCATCTGTATATACCCAGCCTACATAAATAATAAGAAGACCATAGCAGAAGGAAGAAGAATACCTATTGACAAAGTAAGCACAGCAGTACTTGTCAGCATTTTGCAGAGAGGAGATACTTGGCAGAATCCCAGTTGCATTTTGGGGTCAATTAATTGGAAATTTGTTGTGTTTTGCAGCATTTGAACATTCCTGTTTAACCTCAGATGTGAAATGTGCTTAGGAATAATTTTTGGGAGGACACGTAGCCATATAAAAGCACACATTCTTAAACATTGCACTCACCATTCTAAAAAAAGGTCATATTTTAATAATAATAATAAATAAGCTTTATTTATACCTCACATCCTCTTCCCGGAGGGACTTGAGGTGGCTTACAGCAAAATGAATGAATGCAATCAATAATATACATAGAAATAATCACATATCTCATTCCAGGAGCGACTTGCAGTTTCTCAAGTCGCTCCTGACATGAAAATAATAAAGGCTGTTAAAATGATACAGTATTCAATGTCATCAGAATTAGGACTTTCTCCCCTTGCTTCTCCTGCTGAAATTGTTTGAGATACCAAGAACCTGTTCACCAGAGCACGTTTTTAGGGTTCATAGAGGCCACAGGAGGCAGATGGAGCACTACTTCTGTAAGAATCCATGGTCTGTCCCCAGATCCTGGCTGACAATATTTGTGAAAAGTATTTGCCTTTTTTCCTTGAGTATTAGGAGTAGTATAGTCCTTAAGATGCTGAACTTCAACTTCCAGCATCCTTGGTTAGCACAGGCAGTTGCTGGGAATGCTAGGAGTTGCTATCACTATTTATGAGTGCAGCATGATCCTCATCATTGCTATAACAAGTTTCTGCCTTTTCCTCTATTACTGAAAATAAAAACCAACAACTGAGTTATCAAGCTGCTAATTGGCCATGTGTGTATCTGGTTTAAACTTACGCTTTCAGTTTGCCTGCTGACTTATGGTTACCGTATGAATTTCGTAAGGTGTTTTTAGGCAACTCCCAGTTCTAAATCTTAACATTTCTAAATATATTTCTAAATATATTGCTCATCAATATGGATGTTATGCATTTTCCCCTCATATGACCAAGATATGAGAGAGGCTTGCCATAGGATGGTAAAACATCCAGACGTCCCCTAGGCAACATCCTTGCAGACAGCCAATTCTCTCAGACTAGAAGCAACTTGCAGTTTCTCATGTCACTTCTTACACACAACACCAAGACATAACATTATTTTCTACAGTATATATTGGACACTCCAAATCTGCCTTCATAGTTGATTTCTGTTAATCTGTGCATAGACGTTTCAAAGTTAAATAAAAAGTTAATACAAGAGAAAGTAGTTAACCAAAAATGTTTGATTCTTATAGGCAGTAGAAAATCCAACGTCTACAGAAATTCAAGATGTATGTGTGGCTGTTGGACTTAACGTGCTTCTGGAGGTAATCTGAGAACACCCTTCTGCTCCCATTGGACATTATTGAAAAGAGGGAAATGTTTTGAGCCTGTTTTGTAATTTAGCATTAAGTACAGTCATAAATTTAAAAGATTGGACCTTGGATACAATAACTATTGAAATAATTACCTGTGTACTTGAAATTTTGCATCTTGGCTACGGATTTTGAATAACCTTTGGCAATCTGTAGTGTGAGGATAATGGAATGCTTTACAGAGCTGTTGTACATATTATCAAGATAATGCATGGGAAGCATATTGGAAAACACAGCCGATTCCTAAGTGTCCTTACACAGAATTTAGTTCTAATGCATGTAGCTGATTTTGCACTAAAGTATCAGAGTTTAGAATTTGAACTCTGTTTTTCTGTAAGTAAAATTTTAAACTTTTCTCCCTCCCCCCCAAATATCAGAAAAACAAAATGTATCCCAGGGAGTGGAACCGTGATGCACAATATAGGGGCCGGGTGCGGATTCAGCTCAAGCAAGAAGATGGCAATCCATGTCAACCTCAGTTTCCAACACGTGAGTGGGCATATCACATGTTAAAATTCAACTGCTGTGATTGCAGTATAGGTGTCTTTGTAATGTATTCCTTCTAGAGTGGTTATGCAAGGTGTTCCAAAAAGATGGACCCAGTTTGAAATGGCAATATCTCTGCAACCGCTAACCCTTAATGAAACCCATACCACTTCAAACGGTGGCTGCATAGAGTTTCAAAGGATTAATGCTAGATGCCTCTTCCAGCACAAACAGACCCCAATCATTCTCAAGATGGCAACCCTAATGAGATACATTTGCAGAGTTATATTTTTAGATATGTTTCTGACTCAAACATGGTTAGTAAAGCATGATAACTCACAATCTCTGAGGATGCTTGCCACAGAGGCAGGTGAAATGTCAGGAGAGAATGCTTCTAGAACATGGCCATACAACCCAAAAAACCTACAACAACCCACTTATTAAACTGTTTGTTACTTTTTGTGCAATTGTAGCATTTTGCCATCATGAAATGTAGTTCTTTGAAACTGGGTCCATCGTTTTGAAGCACCCTGTATTTCTGTTAATATACAAGTAGCTAAGAAGCAAAATTCAGTGTCTTCTTAGCATCTGCTGGGGTTTGGTTTCTGGACCTGTGGATACCAAAACCCATGGATTCTCTATGCAATGATGTAATAAAAATGATGTCCATTATATAAAATAACACAATCAAGGTTTGTTTTTTGGAATTAAAAATATATATACTTTCAAAACATGCATGGTTGAATCCATCGATACAAAGGGCCAACTGTAATGCACACTAATTCCAACAAAAAGCATTTTTTACATGAAATTGTAATTTGCTTGCAAATAATAACAGTCCCACTGAAAAACTGATTGCTATTTTTTAGTTTTTCCCTTTGTAGTGGTCTTTTGGATGTGTAAGGACAGCAGTGGAGGTAGGAAATGGAGGCTGTTTGTGATTGCTCTTTTCTTCATTTCCCCCTAAAATATTGGTTTTTTTAAAGGTAAGGCAGTGATGCTGTACGCGGCAGAAACAATCCCCAAACTAAAAACAAGGACTCAGAAAATGGGGGGAAGTGACCAAAGTCTACAGCAAGGAGAGGGAGGCAAAAAAGGTAAAGGAAAGAAGAAGAAATGAAAAGGGCTGTCAGAAATACAATATATGAAGATTAACATGGATATGGAGCAATAAAGACTTATAATGTAAAAGATGGAACAACAAACAAGCTTTTGCAGCTGTTGTGTGGTAATTTCTAGACTGGAATGTATTTAAACATGCATCTAATTACAGTTGATCCATTTGTGATCATATCTAGAAATGGCTTTTTAGTACTTGCAACAAATGGGAAAATCTTGTTTGCCAAGTGGAGAAATGCATTTGAAATTAATGCAGCTTGTACTTTATAAAGCTGGTTGCTTCTTTGTGGCCCAGATTAATGTCGATAACAGGGGGATGGGTTAATTTAGGGTTTGATAAGGCTATTAAGAACATTTTCCTTGTATTAAAACACAGCACAATGATGTTTGAATTAAACTTCTTTGAAAGACCACCTTTTAGTTGCCTTATCTAAATAGCTATTATGTTTTACTACTGAATAGTTCTTCAGTGGAGCCGGATAAACTGAAGACGCCTTATGGCTGGGTAATGCTGCAGAATCTGTGCACAATAATTGTGTAGAATTTGCGTGTTCGTTAAGCAATGTGGGATGCTAAGCGTTTTGAATGAATCTAGAATGTTCAGACATAGGAATCAATGTTATTTTTATCTGGGCAGATAACACATTGCAAAAGTTTAGCATTCTGTTTCTGGAATTCCAAAATTTGCCCACATTTATGGCTGAGATAGTGATACCTTTGATTTCTGATGGAACATTGGACACAGCGTTTTTTGAAGCAATATTATGTAAAATTACTTCCAAGATTATTATGCACGCTTATACAAACACGGGTTTTCTCAAAGTCTGAAAACCAAAACACTTCTGGTTCCAAGCATTTCTGGTAAGGGATTCTCAAACTGTATTGATGTTTATTCTTTATGAATTAGCATCTTTCTTAGTGTAGACTTTTTTTTTGATTATAATGATAGTTGTATTGTTTCTTGTTAAGAAGAAATAGAGCATACAAACTTGCATATCTTGCAAATGAAATTATGACCCCTTAGAAAATAGTATTTAGTCTAAACTCTTAATTGATGTGGAACCAATGGTGCTGTGTCAAAAAGCACATAATGCGCTTTGTCATCGAAATCAGACCTTAAAAACGGATTTGTGTGTTTCAGTTTCAGCTTCTATTCACAACTTCCTGACTTTCCTATTCAGTATAGTATTCAGTCACCACAGAACTAAGACCCATTGCCGTTCAAACATGCATATGGTGACCTGTTAAGCTTTTACCCTCTATTTCTGTGCAGGTAATGCAGTTATTTCAACCACCACTTTAGTCAAGCTGTGACTCAGCATTTGAAAACTTATTTCTTTAGCCTTAACCATCAAACACTCAAGTTCTTTAGGAAACTGAAAGTTTTGCTAACTTTCTCTAGGTGGCACTGGTGTCAAGGGCAACTTACAGAATGGAAAGCAGAATTCACCTCCAGTTCTGTATGCCTTGTTCATTTAAAAACGTATTGGTGACCAGTGCTATCGTTGGTCTTTTGTCGTACATGGATCTGGAGGTAATTTCTGTTGCTTTTATACTGTCTTCTTTCCAAAATATTTAGTGTCACTAAAATCTTCTTCACCTATTAACGTCATATAAAACTTAGATTTGTAAATTGTCAAGTGAAGGGATGGTGCATATAAATGTATTACATGCGTATGTTTTCAACTCTGAGCTCTGACTCATACTGTGGTGGAACCAGCAGACGCACTACTTTCTTTATATGGCAGGTCTCAAGATTATGATTTACCTTATATAACCATGTTATAACTCTAGAAAGTTTAGTCACAAAAATCAACACAAAAAGAGTGGGTCAACTTATCCATGGGTCAATGTGAGCGCTGCACCTTAACTCTTTTTTTAAAAAAAGAAACTACTTCCAATATAATGTCAATACTTCCAGTGTTTGAGCTATGACTTGCAGCTTCTCTGAATACAAGAGTCTTGCCATTTTTTAAATCACTAAATCAGAATTTGTTTTGATACTTGATATCGAGGCTGCTTTATCATACTAAGCTAAGGCACACTAAGCTAGAGCTGCTTATAGGGAATAGAGAGTAAACCAGTTATGTGCCCCATCCCTTTGTGTAAGGAGTTCATGTACATTTGGGAAACAAAAGTTCCCAAACAAAAAATACATAGTGCTTTGGTTCTCATACCGTAAGAAGGGTGTGGTGTAAATTGAACAAATAAAATAATTCAAAGGGACAATAATTGAGTGTAACTTCACAGGTCTTAGTATGTGTCATTTGTAACAGCTGTTTATTTGGTATCTTTGCTTGCTCGGATGTCAGCTTTGGGTGCCTGTGGAAGTATAGAGTTCTACTGGGTCGTTATTATAGCATTGCTTTCTAGTTAGTAGGTACCCAACATTTAATGGCAGTTGACAGTAAAACAATATGTTCTTTTTAATGCAGACTCTTCTTAAAGATTCGAGCTTTAGAGCAGTGTTTCCCAACCTTTTTTGAGCCGCGGCACACTTTTAACATTAAAAATCTGGGGCACACCACCACCAAAATGACACAAAATGACACTCTAACACAGTAAGAACGGCTGGGGATGGTGGCCTGCTGGGAGCAGCTGCTGGGAGTGCGAAGCCAGGGAGGGGGGCGGAGCCAGGTTGCACCATGCCCCGCCCCCTACCCGGCTTCACCTCTCTCCCAGCAGCTGCTCCAGCCTTGAGGGCAGTGCCAAGCCAGCGGTGCCAGAGCCAGTGCTGGCTTGGCACTGTCCTCTCAAGGCAGGAGCAGCTGCTGGGGTGCGAAGCCGGGGGGCGGAGCCAGGTTGCGCCATGCCCCACCCCCTACCCCCGGCTTCACCTCTCCCAGCAGCTGCTCCAGCCTTCAGGAGGCAGTGCCAAGCCAGCGGTGCCAGAGCCAGTACTGGCTTGGCACTGTCCCCTCAAGGCTGGAGCAGCTGCTGGGAGTGCCGAAGCCAGGGGAGAGGGCAGAGCCAGGCCGTGCCATGCCCCACCCCTCCCCCCAGCTTCAGCTCTCCTACAGGCCGTGCCATGCCCTGCTCCCTCCCCCCAGCTTCAGCTCTCCTGCAGAAGAGGAGCATGAGCGGTGGACGGGCTTCAGTGGCGGGGCTCCTCCATGCGGCTTCAGCGAGCGAGGGGCGAGAGTCATGGTGGGAGTCATGGCGGATTGGAGGCTGGCTGGGGAAGCGGCCGAAGGAGGCGGCACCCCTGTCCCTTCTTCTTTTTCTTCGCCACTGCCCGGCCCTTCCTCCTCCTCCCCCAAGCAGCAGGAGTTCAGCAGGAGGGGGGAGGAAGGGGGCAGAGAGCTTTTCTCGTGGCACAGCAGGAGGTCTGTCACGGCACACTAGTGTGCCACGGCACACTGGTTGAGAAAGACTGCTTTAGAGTGCTTCAGTTTGTTTTCTTCATCCAGCATATCTTTCTGAGCCTCATTGAATGCACCACTGAAAATCAATTTTCTGATGTATTAGGAAACTTGCCAATATCTGTTCTATCTTTTATAGCTTTTTAAAAGTGCTTCTTGATTCTTTCTACTTTACCTTGTTCTTCCTCTAGAGCCCAAGAGGAGTCCCAAAAGAGAGCTTCTGAGGGCCTCATGTGGGCCCCAGAAACTATTTTAATTGAGTTACAGAGGTTTCCCACTTGTTTTAAAGAGTTGTTGCCAGAAAAAAAAATCTGCACAAAGTAGTATGCAAAATAGTAAATACATTGTGCAAACATTCAGTATTAATATCGGGCCTTTGAATAGGAAAAAAAGTATTACTCATTAAAATGGCCACAACAAAAGTCCAGAATGTGTCAAATGAGTTGAAAGGTTTGTCTAAAAGGAACGTTTTGCAATTATGGCTGAAAGTTGGGGTCATATGATTCGGTTTGGCATGGTGTGCATCTCACACAAGGGCATAATCACATTGGATTCATCATGTGAAACTAAAATGTCTGACTGGTGAATTTTCCGCATTGAAAAGTGACATGAGCTGTAAATACTTATTTTTATGCAAGATTTGAAAATTATTTCAAAGGTTTCCCCAGGGTAAAAGAGGTTGAGAAAGCTGTTGTAAATCATGACTACAACTTCTCATTTGTATAATTCACAAGGCCCTTCCCTGTAAGACAGTGGTTGTCAACCTGTGGGTCCCCAGGTGTTTTGACCTACAACTTCTAGAAATCCCAGCCAGTTTACCAGCTGTTAGGGTTTCTGGGTGTTGAAAGCCAAAACATCTGGGGACTCGCAGGTTGAGAACCACTACTGTAAGATGAAGCATGCCTCATTTGTTTGACCCACTGATGCTGCAACCCTGATCCAGGAACACATATGACTCACTGGCTGTCAGTAAAATCTCACAGGTCCTTAAATTCACTTTATACTCCCCAGCGCTTGAATGTCATGCCTCTTTCTGTCTTTAATTTATCAAACTTTTTAAATTGACAAACTTAGCTTCCTAGCTGTTTTTTGTGGGTATATTTGCTATAGTCAACCCCCACTTTCACCAGCAAGTAGTCGATCTCTCTTACAATGGAGATACAACACCCAGCTATGAATCTTTACCAAGGATTGTATTTGCAATAGAAGTCAGAACTGGAATGTTCTAATTCTTTGGTTTATTCCATCAAGTCAAGTTTTCCTGTATCCAGAGTGAACAACTGTGAAGAAATGTGAGCACATTTATGTAAGATTCTTGTTTTTTATTTGGATGTCTTGTAAGTACATTACATGAGCCATCTGAAAAAGGCAGCAGTCATTTACAGACACTTGTTTGTACATGAATTTTCTTACCTTGCAATAATATTGGGACCTTGTGCTATCAAGTGTTTCTGAATTCTGCTCAACACACCATATTATGGCATTTAATTATTTCTGCTTAACATTTCCTCAAAGCATTAAATGAAACAATCAAAACATCACAGCATGTAAGCCTTGTTCTGCAGTGAAAATGTTATAGGTTTTTTAAAGTCTTTTTAAGATTGCTTCTGAATGCTGTAGTTCCCAACAGATGTGTATCCCTACCATCTGTTCTGTATAATCTCATTCTACAGCCATCTTTATGGCAGCTTGAGGCTGGCACATGGTTTCAGACCAGGAGCATCTGGTGCAAGAGCTAAACTGTGCGTCTGTTAGAACAAAGATATATAGCTGCACTAAAGAATTATTTTCCGGTGGATGGCAGCACCTATCTTTTAGCCATCTTCCACTGAAGAGAAGCAATAAGAGTTAAATTGATATCTGTACCTCCATGACCCTGAGGAGGAGGGTAAGGTTTGGTTATAATTCTGCAGCTAGGAGAAGCAAGCAGATTCTCAAGAAGTATGATGGGGATCCATGTTGATAGCTTCATTTTTCTCTGGGCTGCTGAACGAGAGCTATACACTGTCTACCCTCTGTCACTACTACATTGCCGCTGGGAAGTACAGCACTGACGTGAAGCTGCTTGGCACAATGGTATTTCACCCATAGAAATCGTTTTCTAAGATCTACAGATAGTCGCATGAACATCTCAGCAAGCAAGAGTCCAAAAGTGGCAGACTAAAACCTGAAACTTCAATCCATGGCTGATATCAAATGAGACTCCCTCCTGGGCACACAGAAAACTGGGCGATTTGGAAAGCGCTAAACAGGCTACACTCTGGCACCACGAGATGCAGAGCCAACCTTAAGAAATGGGTCCACAAAGTGGAGTCCACTACATGTGAATGTGGAGAAGAGCAAACCACTGACTCCCTATTACAGTCTGAGCCCTGCCACATGCACAATGGAGGACCTTCTTAAAGCAACACCAGAGGCACTCCAAGTGGCCAGCTACTGATCAAAGGTAATTTAATATAATGCCAAGTTTTTAAAACTTTGTGTTTTGAAATACATCACAACTGTGCTCTCGGTTCGCTTCTGATACGATAAATAAATTTCACACATAGAGCTCCAGCTGGGGCAAGCTGTGGATTCAGGGATATAAGGACACATGCTATTTCTCCTGCTTACATGCAGTGCATGATCGTACATGAATCCTCATTTTGCATACTTGCTAGAACACAAAATGTTTGTGCCAAAGAAGATGGAACATTTTTCCCCAACCGCAGAATTGTGTAGTTGGAAAAACCCTGTATAATTGCAAATTATGAGGTTAGGCACTAGAGAAGGTAGCTTTGTAAAAGTCATAGCTTTGTGCATACCTAGCCTTGGCAATCCCATATAGACCAGAGCAGTAACTCTTATTTACTAGATTTAGAACCTAATGGTAGAAACTCCCTAGCACCATCACGTCTTGAAGCTTCCGACAATATTGATTTGGCCAGTAGCAGACATTGAGTCCTGGCCTAGATGGCTCTTTGGACTGAGCCTCCACAGTGTAGTTCTCATTAGAACAATTCAGAGGAATGGTATATTCCCTGCAGATAAGACAAGTTATTCTATGTTTGATAGAAGAGCAGATTTCTGTGGTTCAGGGTCATGTGAGCAACACTATGACAGGTCCCATCGATATGGATAGTGTTCAGAGAATATGAGCAGAATAAGTGATGCATAAGTAGAGCAGTTTGAGATCTTTCACAAATAACTTGCCCTTGGTAGTATTTTTTAAAAGCATTTGCAAAATAAAGATGCTCCCTCCCTTTCACAAGGTGACTTTTCTAACTGCGTCTCTTTGTATTATACACCATCATTCCTTATTTATGTGGCCACCTTTTCACCAAAAATGAAAGAAGTGGACATGTAAAGGTCTGGAATAAGCCACAAAAGAGCCTTTCCTAAATACCACAAAATCCTGTCTGATCTTGGAAGCTAAGCAGGATCAACCCTGGGGAGTACTTGAGTGGAAGACTGCCAAGGAATACCAGGTGCTGTAGGCTATATTTCAGAGGAAAGAAATGGCAAAACCACCTCCGAGTACTCCTTGTCTATGAAAACACTGACATTAATGGGGTCATTGTAAGTCGAGAGACAATCTAATTGCACATATGCACAGGAGTCAAGGATAACTATCATGATGAACCTTCCCAGAACACCATCCTATGCTTTGTACTATAATTTGTCAATTTCCATTTGAACCATTAAACATGCAGTAGTATTTCTAGAAGCCCCCTCAAGTACTTAGATGAGTGAAGCATCTTAGTGAAATAGGTGGGGAGCATACTCCCCGTTTCCCACCGCCTTTGGCAACCTATGAATGAGAGACCTCCAAGAGCCCTGGCCATCAACTACTATGCTGAAGCCTTGCAAACTCAGGACTGTGGACTCCTGGGTTGAGCCCACCTATGTGTAGTGCAGCCTTCCTCTTTTCCTACTGCCTTCTATTTTATCAAGCATAACCGGATTTTCCAGTAAGCTACAGCCTTTTATGATATCTCCAAAGTAAGGCATGTACAAGATCAAACTGAAAGATACACAAATTATAAAGGTGTACAAGGCCAAAAGTTACCAGCAAGTGTGTGTAGCAATAAGGAATTCCAACACTCAACACTGTAACCTGACTTCACTGTTTACAACATTCCTAGCAAGGCGCCCATAGAAAGAGACACACTTTTAAACACATAATTATTGATCATTATTCCTTGTATATGTACAAAGATACTGGCATTAATATCACTGTCATATGTAGGTATCAAATTTACATTACAGCAAGCACTAGTAAAGTACATGGAACCTTTATGTGTGGCTATTGCATGCACAAAGAAACAGTGTTAATAGTCAGTGCCCGTGGCAAATTTTATTTGAAGTTTACATAAACAGCAAGACAAGACATTGCTTAAAAGTTCTTTTTCTGCTCAGGAGACAAACAAACTAATCCGTATAAGCTTGAGACGCCACCCACTTCACTGGAATTAAATAAAAACGCTTACTTTCAGTACAAAGACCTGCAAAAAAGGGCAAGCAGTCTTACATCACATTCCTTTAATAAAATCAAAAATGCTTACAAGGCAACATTCAAAGTACTATCTCACAGTCCCCACAAAACATCAAGCTGTGTAAGGGAAGTGATGAAGAGACTTGAAACCTCTCCTCCAGTTAACCAGTTTAGGTGCTCTTCTTCTCCTCGCCCAGTAAACCTATTGTGGCTTTCTTAGCTGGAATGGGAAAAAAGTATTTTTATATTAACAGATGACAGAATCTCCTAACACAGTATGTGTTACATAACTTTGCATAGCAGAAGTGCTAAGAACCCCTGTTAGTGAACTGCAAATATGTCTAACAGACACATTGCACATCAGCACTCCAGTGTTCCAATGTAGACTATGTCATTCCCAATGTGCATTAGTCACTTTGCTGGTTTCCTGACATAGCAATGTAACAGCAGGCTTTAAATGGTTTGTTGTAGGTTTTTCGGGCTGTATGGCCATGTTCTAGAACAGGGGTGGGCAACTATTTTTTCCAAGGGGCCACATGAGAGCCAAAAAATATTATGGAGGGCCGCACCTAAAGGCGGAACTACATGCGAATCTACATAATTTATTTATTTATTCACTTACTATATTTACTATATATTACACATCATTAATATTAACATATTAATATATCAAGAAATATTCATATATTATTAGTATTAATATTATTATATTATAGTATATATATATAAACATAATATATTGAAATTATAATATATCATATAACATTATATTTTATTTATTATATTATTTTATTATTGTTATAAAATTATTATACAATAATAATAAAAACCACTAAAATAAAATAATGCTTCCTTATAGTCCCCTTCTCTGGAGATTTTTATGCAGAGGCCAGGCAGGGGAGGCAAGCCAGGGGCCCTTAGGCGGGCCGGATAGAATCAGCCAAAGGGCCGCATCCGGCCCCCGGGCCGCAGTTTGCCCACCCCTGTTCTAGAAGCATTCCTTCCTGACATTTTGCCTGCATCTATGGCAGGCATCCTCAGAGGTTGTGAGGACCTCACAACCTCTGAGGATGCCTGCCATAGATGCAGACGAAACTTCAGGAGAAATAAATAATCCACTGCCCAGAAATATTTAGTTTAATATAAAACAGGTAAAGTTTTCCCCTGATATTAAGTAGTCATGTCCAACTGTGGGGAATAGTGCTCATCATTTCTAAGTCGAAGAGCCAGCGTTGTCTATAGACACATCCTAGGTCATGTGGCCAGCATGACTGCATGGAGCACCGTTACCTTCCTGCAGAAGCAGTTCCTATGGATTTACTCACATTTGCATGTTTTTGAACTGGTAGGTTTGCAGAAGCTGGGGCTAGCAGTGGGAGCTCACCCTGCTTCCAGGATTCAAACTGCCAACCTTTTGGCCAGCAAGTTCAGCAGCTCAGCGGTTTAACCCGCTGGGACCCTTTGGTTACTCTAGTATTAGCATAATATATTAATACTAACAAGGAGGATTTGTGGGCTGTACATAACAATACAAAAAGTCCACACATCCTACTGTACTTTTCATGGCACCATTTCCCCCTCCCTTCATCCAGAACCAGCTATAAATACACAACCATCCACAAACTACAGGTATATTAAAGCAGGCATTCTTTGAAGAAAGTGGCCCTGGTGGCCTGGCCTCACCTTCTTTAGAAAAGGTGTCTGCCGTCTCTTTAGCTTTATCTTTCAGATCCTTCACTACATTATCCAGTTGAGCCTCGTGCTTCAGGAAGAAAGGGCGGATGATACGGTGGTATAGAAACTCGGCTCCATTTGAAGGACTTGGGGCCATGCACCAGATCAGAAAGCCACACTGCAAGAAAACAAAGTGAGAAACATAGTAGCCCTACCTTCTGGGGATGGTGCAAAAGGACAGCTAGCATCACTAAGCTTTCAATATCAGAGGAACCCTTGTTTAAATTCCACCACCGTCTACCATGAACTCACTAAGTAGCCTTGGGCAAGCTACTCTTCGTCTCTGCTTTTCGCGAGTGTGTCGAAAACATTGCACGTATACTTTATTATACAATGGTGGTAAGAATCTGAGGCATTTTGAAAGCCCTATAGAATTGTGTGCCCATGAATAACACTGATATGAGAAAACATATCTGCATGTGTATTGAGTGTGTAATCCTACAAATGTTTGAGTTTACTTCTGCATTTCTTTTTAGAATCTAATAACAACAACAACAACACTTTATTTGTATTCCATCCTATCTCCCTAAGAGGGGACTTAGAGCGGATTCCACCATATACACAGAAACAGGAAAACATTCATTGCCTTTGAAACACACAATGAAATACAAATACACAGGCAAAGGCTTCTCCTTTCATCTCCGGCTCTGGAAGTGGTGCTCATCTCCATTTCCAAGCCAAGGAGCCTGCGTTGTCCATAAATACGTCCTGATCACATAGCCAGTAGAACTTCGTGGGGTGTCCTTTTACCTTCCCGCTGAGGCGGTACCTATTGATCACCTCACATTTGCATGTTTTCAAACAGCTAGGTTGGCAGGAGCGGGGGCTGACAGCGAGAGCTCACCCCATCTCGCCCATTTGAACTGCCAGTCTTCAGGTTAGCAAGCTCAGCAGCACAACACTGCTGAGCCACAGTGGCCCTGAAGAAGTTGGTTATTCAAACAGTGACTCTCTTGTAACACTTATCAGGGAAAGGGGAGAAATGTATGGACTTTAGTGGGACAATTCCCATAATTCCTGGTCTCTACTCCCAATGTTGAGGAAACTGAGGTACAAATCAATCTGGAGTGCTACAGATGTCCAGCTCTCATTGTTACATGTCATCAAGTCTAATCTGATTTAATGGCAACCCAATCATAGGGATTTATTAGCCATACTTGTTCAAAAGAGGATTTGTTGTTGCCTTCTACAATTGAGGAAGTCTAGTTCACTCAAGATCTTCCAGTCAGTTTCCATGGCTGAGTGGGGATTCAAACCCTTGCCTCTTGGCATCCTAGTTCAATACTCAAACCACTATGCTATGCTATCCACCACTACCTGAGGACATTCCCTCCTTTTACAGGCCCGAAACTCTTTCAATCTCTTGAGAGAAGTGCATTATTAAACAGGCAGCCACCCTGACAGCCTTTAGAAAAAGTTTTCCGGTGTGCCTTTGGGGACTGAACAACTGATTTCCATGCCATGCCCCGTCCCAAGTACAACTTGTCTGATGTTCTTCACCTTATCTCTTAGTTGAAGTTTTATTCCACTGTTACCCTGTCCGAGCCCCTTCGTAAATCATAGCACTTCTACCTACCTCACCTATGGGTTTTATCAATTTCTATCCACTTTTCTATCCCATTGACCACAGTATCCTTCTGAGACGCCTCGCAGGAATGGGACTTGGAGGTACTGCTCTGCAGTGGCTCCAGTCCTTCCTGGAGGGTCAGTCCCAGAGGGTGTTACTGGGTGACACCTGTTCAACTCCACAACTGTTGTCTTGTGGAGTCCCTCAGGGTTCAGTACTGTCCCCAATGTTATTTAACATCTACATGAAGCCGCTGGGGGAGATCATCCAGAGTTTCGGAGTAAGGTGTTGTCTGTATGCAGATGACGTCCAAATCTGTCACTCCTTCCCACCTGTTACTAAGGAAGCTGTCCAGACTTTGAACCGGTGCTTGGCTGCTGTGTCGAACTGGATGAGAGCTAACAAATTGAAACTGAATCCAGACAAGACAGAGGTCCTCCTGGTCAGTTGAAAGGCCGAACAGGGCATAGGGCTTTGTCCCTCCTGGCTTTCGGGAAGAAATTGAAACCGTGGTTCTAGGATCAGGCTTTTGGACAGCAGATTTAATTAGCACTTTGGTTGGAAATTGACTGGAATGGCGATACAGCTGATGATACTGTTTTATTGTTTTAATTAATTCTTTATATATTGTTTTAATTAATGATTTTTTATTTTAATTGTTGTATTATTGTAATTGTTTATATGTAGCAGCATCGAATCGTTGCCAAATGTAAGCCGTCCGGAGTCCCCCTTCGGGGGTAGAGAAGAGAAGGGGTAAAAATACCGGGAATAAATAAATAATAAAATAAATAAATAAATTTCAGTCATGGGCCTCGCTCTCTTTGTCTAATTTTATTACCATTTTACCATTTGTTTTTATTACGATTTTGTTTTACTATGTTATTGCTAAGTATTTTATTTGATGTTATTGTCTTGTTTATATGTTTTTTGCTTCATTTTAATTTTGTTTGGGCTTGGCCTCATGTTAGCCACCCCAAGTCCCTTCAGGGAGATGGTGGCGGGGTATAAATAAAGTTGTTATTATTGTTGTTGTTTCCAAAAGGACAGCATACACACACCATTGGCAGTTTAAGTCTGTCTCTGCAAAGGCAGGAGATAAAATCTACAGAAAAGCAACAAGTACACCATACATCATAGTGAAAATAACATAGAGGTTAGTGGAATAAATGATTCAAAATAGTCCTTTAAAACATACAGAGAGAATTTTGCTTGAGCTGCAGGACAAAAACAAACAAGCAGAACGGTTCATCCTTCCAGGATAATGGAAGTCATTTTCAATTCACCCCATGGGAAATTAGCCTGTTTTCACACTGCTTTCCTATTTCTGGACAACTGTTTGGCTTGTGCCTGACCTGTGGTCGTAAGAAAGTATATGTGCAATGAGAGGCAGACACACACATTGTATTTCACCCAAAACACCTTATTCAACTTTTTCTGCAGAGCTTAGATTTAAGATAACCCCTGTGTGGATATAACAAATGAGAAAATTCAATCATGAATCTTAGGTAACAGGAAACGATTGAATGCTGTCTGAAGGGTTGAACATCAAAAAGTTAAGCATTTTGTGAAATCCGTAGTGAAAAAAATTCAGAAGACCTAGGAGTGGATGGAGGGGAAGGAGAGAAAGAATTTCTAAGGCACTTTGCAGATAAACTCGCTCAAAACCGTTCAGACTTGGATGCTAGTATTGACACAGTTCCAATTGATGTAACTTTGGCTCCTGCTTGTCCAGTGTTGATGGATACTTTTCAATAGGTGCAGCCTGAGGATGTGGAAAGTATCCTTGGAGAGGTGAGAGCTTCCATGTGTATTCGAGATCCTTGCCCATCCTGGCTGATTGAACAGGCCAGAGGGGGACTGACAGAGTGGGTGACGTTGGTGGTCAATGCCTCCTTGGAATAAGGCAAAGTTCCAACTTGCCTAAAGGAGGCAGTTGTGAGACTTGTATTTTAAAAAGCCGTCACTAAACCCCTCTATAATGGACAACTATTGGACAGTGTCCAATCCTTCTATTTCTCAGCAAGGTTCTGGAGGATGTGGTGGCTTCTCAACTCCAGGGATTTATGGATGAAGCGGATTATCTTGATCCATTTCAATCTGGTTTCAGGCCTGGTTATGAAACAGAAACAGCTTTGGTGGCCTTGGTTGCCTACAAAGAGAGCTAGGCAGGGGGAGTTTGTCCCTGTTCCGTCTCCAGGATCTGTCAGCGACTTTCGATACCATTAAACACGGTATCCTTCTGGGTCATCTCACCAGGATGAGACTGGGAGGCACTGTCTTACAGTGGCTCCGATCCTTCCTGGAGAGCCATACCCAGAAGGTGGTGTTGGAGGACTCCTGTTTGAACCCCTGGCCATTGTCCTGTGGGGTTCTTCAGGGTTCCATTTTGTCCCCCATGCTGTTTAACATATACATGAAACCGCTGGGAGACATAATCCGGAGTTTTGGCGTACGGTGCCACATGTATGCAGATGACACCCAGCTCTACTACTCCTTTCCACCTAATGCCAAGGGAGCTATCCTGACCCTACACCAGTGCCTGTCATCAGTAATGGACTGGATGAGGGTAAACAAATTGAAACTTAATCCAGACAAGACAGAGTTACTTCTGGTCAGTCAGAAGGCAGACCAGGGAACTGGGATTCAGCCTGTGCTGGATGGGGTTACACTCCCCCTGAAGACACAGGTTTGCAGTTTGGGTGTCCTCCTGGACTCGGCATTAAACTTGGAGGCCCAGGTGTCAGCAGTGGCCAGGAGGGCCTTTGCACAATTAAAACTTGTGCACCAACTGTGCCTGTTCCTTGAGAAGCCAGATCTGGCCACGGTGGTACATGCCTTACTTACATTCCATCTGGATTACTGTAACATGCTCTATGTGGAACTGCCTCTGAAGAATGCTTGGAAACTTCAGCTGGCCCAAAGAGTTGCAGCCAGGTTGCTCACTGGGGCTGGCTGCAGGGAGCGGACACCCCCCTCCCCTGGCTGCAGCACCTCCACTGGCTGCCAGTCTGTTTCCAGGCACAATTCAAAGTGATGGTTATGGCCTTTAAAGCTTTTTTAGACGGTTTAGGCCCAGGCTATTTGGCTGATCGCATCCCCCTGTATGAACCTGAGATCTTCAGGAGAGGACCTTCTCTCGATCCTTCCTCCAACTCAAGCTTGGTTGGTGGGAACGAGAGAGCGGGCCTTCTCAGTAGCTGCCCCATGACTCTGGAACTCCCCACCCAGGGAAGCCAGAGTGGTCCCTTCCCTGTGGTCCTTCCGATGGCAGGCTACAACCTCTTTATTTAGACAGGATTTTAAAGATGAGGGTTCTTAAGGTCAGTGTAGAGGGTGCTGTGGTTTTTTTAACTTTGAGTTTGTTTTAGTGGTTTTTAACTGGGAATTTTTTTAAAATAATGTTAATATTTAATCCAATTTTAATGTTTGTATATTTGTATGTTTTAAATGGTTATACTGATGCTTTTATGTTAAGCTGCTTTCATTCCCTTTCAGGGGAGATAAAGCGGGGCATAAATAAATAATAAGGACAGGAGCAACCTTCCTGTTAGATGGAAGGCATTGCTTAAAACACCACATTAATGAAAACAGTATCCACAAGTTACATAAAAGGCCTCAGTAATTCCTAAGAACAAAACAATGAGAGGGACGCATGTACATGGTTACATGAAAGCAGTGGGGCACTGTCTGCTTTCTACTAGAGATCTACAGCAATAGAAATCTACTGGCTTCATGCCTGGTTCATGGGCTTCCAAGAGACAGATGTCCAGCCACAGCAGGGACAGGATGCTCGGCACAAATGAATCCTATGTCCTCACAGGACAGAGCATCTCTTATGCATGACAGGTTATATACAAAGTGTGTATGTGTAAGGCAAAGAATGGATCTCTAAATGGAATATATCCCTCTTAATTTCAAACTGATAATGTGCCTTCTCTTATGCAGTGTTGTCGTATCACCAATGCTGTACTACGAGTAAAACCGCAATGAAACAGCACAACACGCCAATCGAAAGAAAAGTCTCCATTAACCTATAATGTCAACATCCCTTTGTCATTCTTCTTACTATATTTCAGCTTCTTCACCCTATTTTCTGGACCTTCAACCTTGAACGAATGAGGAAATCCTCGCTGTTCCTCTGCTGCATGATCACCAATCCACACAAGCCACACTTTGATAGCTTTCCTCCTTCATTTCTGCTCCTCTCCAGACTTCCCAAATCAGCAGCACTATTATGGACCAAGATTATTGATCCACACAGAAGGGTGCTTTTTGTTGTCCCTTAAACTTGTTTTGCACCAAAATGACTACAAGGAGTCAGAGGAGCCCTTTTGTGAAGTTTTGGGCTCAGAAATAGCCTTTTTACACATTGGGAGTTACTTCTGGATATTTCTTTTGAAAACATGGCCCTAAAACATGGCAAAAATGCCCCCATGGGGCCATTTGTGATGGGGCAAGTTTGCTGCAAGTGTGGTGGGGTAGATCCCCAAAGTCTCCTAGAGTGTCAATGTAGCCTCCTATATAGGTTATTCACTTCTGAATTAGAAGAACTGCACAGGTTGCAGTACAGGTGAAGAATCTTTTGCTCCTCCGATGTTTTGAACTACAAGCCCTATGAAATCTCTTTAGTATTGGCCATGTTGGCTGTAGGTTCTGAGGTTGGAAATCCAAAACACCAGAGAGGTTTCCCAGCTGTGTATTAAAAGCAGCATGCTCTTGCCTAAAACTGAACCAACTACCCCAAGCTAACACCTTATGTGGTGGTAGTAAATTCTGACAAGAACACTCTATAATAAAAAAATTAAACTTGTATGGGAACTATTGAGGCAAAGTGCTGAAGGTGACATTTTAATAACTTCTTTACAATGAGATCCATGAACAAACCTTCATCATGTAGTAGAAAGGGAACCAAGAGAGAAAGATGTCAGAGAAGAATTCTGCTACGCTGAAGATGCCGTACACCACCCAGTAGGTCAGCCATTGCGTGTCATCGTCTTTATTAGGGCTTTCAATGGCCTTGATGCTGCAAGGACAAATATTGAAAAGGTAAGTCAATCCATTCTTTCTACGGGGCACAAACATTATATCTCTTCTACACCATAGTTATGTACCTAACCTAAATCTGAATGCATTTCTGGAGATGTTAGCAGAAGTTGACTGCAGCTTCATGCTGAAAAACCTACAGATTGCTAGAAAGAACACTTATTATCTAAGCCAGGGGTGCCCACACTTTTTCAGCATGCGAGCTACTTACAGTATATTAAAACCAAGTCAGAAAGATCTACCTACCTCCTCAAGGCTGGAGAGGGGAGGGGGCGGGGCGGGTCTTGGCCAGAGGGGGGTGGAGCCACGCCACGCCAAACCCCTCCCCCTGGCTTTGGAGCTCCCAGCAACTTCTCCAGGCTTGAGGATGGCAATGCCAAGCCAGTGGTGGCATAGCTAGTACAAGGCTGGCTTGGCCCTGCCCTCCACAAACCTGGAGCAGCTGCTGGGAGTGCCGAAGCCAGGGAGGGGGTGAGGCTTGGGGCAGTCTGGCTCCGCCCCCTCTGAGAAGCGCCCCATCCGGCTGGGATTGACCTCCTTCGGTCCTGGAATTGACTGGTCAATAGCGATCGACTTTCTGGGCAGCCCTGATCTAAGCATTTGTAGGTCCTCCATTGTGACTCTGTGGGCAACTCCTATAGAATCTTCCACAACTTCCATTGTATTAAACCACAGAGTCATACTGAAGGACGGAGCAATTTTTAGTCAAGATTAAAAAATACTGTTTTTATTCATTTTCCCCTACTTGTGTAAGGGTGCACAAAAGTGGATACTGTACCGTACATTCAAAGTCAATCAAAGCAATAAATGCAGCAGAAATGAACATAACAAGAGAAGAACACACCTATAGTTTAAATCCTTTAAACAGCCACAAAGCTTGGTATGCCTCACAATCTGTGGGCAGGAGGGTTAGTCTGTCCAACACAGCAACTAATTTGATAATCTCAGCCACAGGCACTGGTAGGCAGCCTCCTTGCTTTTCCTTTTTTGTTAGAAGACAAGCTTCTCGTGTTAAAGAAGTTGCCACAAGCGCCCTAAACTAACCTGCTGTCCTGGATGTGGCAGTGGGCACCATGTCATCACTAGTTTCAAAATTAAAACCCCACTATCATGGCAGTAAATTTCAGGATGTGGAAAAGGAAGATGCAACTTCATCTGAGGGAACATATTGTTTGGAGACAAATATCTCACCTGTTCCACCTTGTCCCTTAACCTTTACTAACGGCACACATCCTATTGGCTCCTCCTTCTCTTACTGAAGGGCTCAGAAAACATACACTTTGGTTGGCAGTTCAAAGCCTGGGTCAGGGTGAGCACCCAACCTTCAGCCCAGCCTACTGTCCACCTAATCAGTTTGAAAACAGCTGTGAGTAGAGAAATGATGCACTGCTTAAGCAGGGAGGTATATTATGGCACCATAAAAAGGAAAATGCCGGCGATCAAAGAAAGCAGGAAGTAGAACCTTGCTGTCTCAGGCCAAGCAGAAATGAGCCAGAGCCAGAACAGGTCTTTCCGGACTCAAACCAAAAGGCTACTGAGCCCCTTCAGTGGAAGGAACCCCTGTTGTAGCCAGAGAAAGGGCTCTGTCATCCCAATCCAGGCAGAGAAGTGCTGGGCCTCGTAAGGTTCTCAGTTACATAATACCAAACCTGTGGTGGCACAAATTGTTATTCACACCAGTTCATGGATAGATTAGATCCGATTGTAAAGCCTGGACTCAAAGGACAGAATCTTCTTGGTGGCCTATACTGGTTAATCTACCTGTTCGATTAGCATATGATTTTATGGGCATTGGGAAAGGAGGTATCTCAGTGGGTTGTTGTAGATTTTTCAGGCTATATGGCCATGTTCTAGAAGCATTCTCTCCTGACGTTTCGCCTGCATCTATGGCAGGCATCCTCAGAGGTTGTGAGGTCTCAGGTATCTCAGTATTTGATTGCACAATATATATGGCACAACAGTGAACTTTATACTGATACATGAAACCATGGATATTAGCAAACTTTATTGAAATGAAAGACTTCCAGCCCCAAAATACCAAAAAGACATGCTGTGGACCTAGAAAATGCATAGAGAGGGTATATTTTGTTTGATGTAGATAACTGAAAGCACGGATTCCCATTCCATGGATATGTCATGTGTGTTATACTACTTCTCGATGGGTGCACCCTGTACTGTAGCCAGGATTTTGATTCAGGGGGAGGGGGCGAAGTTTGATTTGTTTGGGGGCTGAGTCTGAGTGAGAGAGGATCTACCCTAGCAAACTTTTTATATCATTATCTCAATACCCCATGCATATGGGATATATTGAGCATGGTGATCAGATCATGATATGAATACACATAACAGTTTAAATAATGTACCAGTAAAGCTTTCTCGTGGACCACCCTGAGAATTGGGGGGGGGGGGCTGAGCCCCTCAAGCCCCCCCCCTCCCCGGCTACGACCCTGGGAGCACCACACCAGAACAGGCACATCTCTGTCCACATGGCCTAATGGGAATGCCCTCGTGTCCGTTATGATAACAGAAATAGACACTACCATTGAGCTGCATCTCGGCGAGAACTACTCACATTATATACTGGGAAGGAAACGCTTATAAACTCCTGCTGCCGCCTTTTAATAAGAAGTAATTATTTTTACATGATCACTTATGACACGTGATTCTGCTGGAACACACAGAGCTGCTATTCAAGGCCAAACAAAGCAGGCAATTATGCTATTGGTGAATGCAAACATAGCCACTAGGTGTGAAAACTCAGTGAAAAGAGAAATCAGAGCATTACGGATTTCTTACCATATGACTGAGGATGCAGCAAAAAAAGGAGAAAGGATTCAGACTTGCACCAATCTGGAATAAGTCATTATGTTTAAGGCTGCAGCAGCACACATACTTACTCAGCCAATTCTATCACAAGACTAAATTTAGCCTTACAAGTATGAGTTGCAGGAAACCCACAGCTCATATACCAAATTCTCCTTAGGGAAGGATTTTGCAATATTTTCTCCTGCTTTGCATTAAAACATAAATTGCTGCACTGTCCGAGTTGGGAATGCATTTTAATGTTACATATTTTAATGTTACATAAAATGTCTAATGATACATATAGATAAAACATTAAAATACATATTTTATTTTTATTTTATTATGTTTTATATATATATGTATTTTATTGATGTACTTTAACGTGTATGTTCTGCATTGAATTTTTGCTGTAAGGCCGGTCTGAGTCCCTCTTTCGAGGTGAGAAGATCGGGATATAAAAGTTTTACATAAATAAATAAATAATAAATAAATAATGCCACAGTTAATCTCAACTATTGTTACCTGCAAATAACAGTTTTAAGCCATGTTTTAAAAGGTGACTTATTTCCACTAATTACTTGATACACATTTTATAGACCTTTTTATAGCGCTGTAGGACAAACATGGGTGAGGTATTTCGTGAGGCAGATCCCTGACTTCTGGCTATCTAGTCAAAACAACACAAAACGTTTTGTTTGTTCCCTGAATACAGGTTTGCATTTTGCTCTTTGCCACGGCTTCCCAACTTTCCCATTTCTGGGTTGCTGTGAGTTTTCTGGGCACTCTCACCTGACGTTTCGTCCACATCTATGGCAGGCATCCTCACAGGTTGTGAGGTCTCTGAGGATGCCTGACACAGATGTGGGTGAAACGTCAGGAGAGAATGCTTCTGGAACATGAACATACAGCCCGGAAAACTCACAGCAACGCAGTGATTCCGGCTATGAAAGCCTTCAACCACACATTTCCCATTTCTGTTTGATAAAAGGTATAATGAAACCCAGTGGATACATTAAAATCAGTACTTGAATCGGAGTAGATATGAGTAAGTGAAATAAAGCAGACTTCTCAGGAAGCCCTGAAACTGACTTCTAAGGCATATGTCTGTCCTACGAAACAAAAGCAAAATAGGTCATAACAGGAAAAACAGGTTTGGATGCAGGAGGAGGAGGGGAAAAGGCAAATCAATCTCTCACATTGAACACAATTTCCACTCTGCTTCAAACAACTTGGGAATGCTACATTATTGGGCCACAGCTTCCAGAATTTCCCAGGGGGTATCTCCACTGTAGCATTAATGCAATTTGACATTAACTTTACCTGCCATGGCTCAATGCTATGCAATTCTAAGAGTTGTAGTTTGATGAATCATCAAAACTCTTTGGCAGAGAAGGCTATAGACCAGGGGTGCCCACACTTTTTCATCATGCGAGCTACTATATGAACAATCAAGTTGAAAAGATCACCTGTTGTGCATGTGAGCGTGTGCGCGCACACGCGCACGCGCGCTCCTTCTGCAGCCTTCCGTTCGCACGGGGCTTCTTTCTTGCCTGCCCACGAACTCGCCGCTGCACGCACACCCGGGAAGGGGATCCTCTTTGCTTGCACACGCGCTCCCTCTTAATGTCTTCATTGCCTTCCTCCTTCCTGCTGCGTGCTTTCGCGAAGCAGGAAGTCCCCATCCTGTCCTGCTTCTTGCGTGCACAGCAGGCCCCTCCCACGCACGCAGCAGGAGGGTATTTATAGACGCACCCGCCAGCGCTCCGGCCAGATATGGCTTCGGCGGCGGCTCGGAAAGCACAGGGCTGAGAAGAGGGGCCGCCTGGCTGCTGCCTGGGCTGGGAAACTCAACCAAGAGAGGGACCCATGTGAGGCTGGAGCCTCCCCACGGCAGCCTCCCCCCCTCCCTCCTCCCTCGAGGCTTCCTTACCTGGGCAGGAGAAGGAAGAGTGGAAGAGGTGCTTCCCCAAAGTGACAAAAAGGATCCGAAAAAGTTCTCTGGATTTTTTTCTTGTCTCCTTGGCTCTCTCTCTCTCACACACACACACACACATTCCCTCCATCCCTCCCACAGTCTCGCATCCTATCTATGCGCATGCCTTCGCCTTGCTCCCCCAGCAGCAACCAATGGGCAGTCATGTCACCACACCGTGCGTGGCAAGACGAGCTCCAGGGCCCGCCCACTAAAGCCTCATTTTGGCAAAAGAAGCCCCGCAAAGGTGGCGGCGGGAGCGCACGTGCACGCGCATGGCAGGAGCGTGCCACCTGGCTGGTGAGGCCCAAAGATCACCTGGAAGAGGGCCGAAGATCACCTAGGTGCTCCCGATCACCATAATGAGCACCCCTGCTATAGACCATGTACAATTACAACTTCCATGTTTCCATAGCACTTAGGTAAAGGTAAAGCCGCTCTGAGTCCCCCTGTGGGGGTTAGAAGAGTGGGGTTAAAATGCTGTAAATAAATAAATAAATAAAGATTTCCCTTAACTTGAAGTCTAGCCATGTTCAACTCTGGGGGTTGGTGCTCATCTCCATTTCTAAGCCAAAGAACTGGCATTGTCCATAGACATCTCCAAGGTCATGTCGTCAGCATGACTGCATGAAGCGCCATTACCTTCCTGTCGAAGAGGTACCTATTGATCTACTCACATTTGCAAGTTTTCAAACTGCTAGATTGGCAGAAGCTGGGGCTAAAAGCTGAAGCTCACCCCGCTCCACAGATTCGAACCGCTGATCTTTCGATCAGCAAGTTCAGCAGCTCAGCGCTTTCACCCACTGTGCCACTGGGGGCTCCATAACACTTACATTGCAGAATTAATACAGTTTGACTCTGTCATTGCTCAATGTTATAAAATTATGAAAGTTATAGTTTGGTGAGGCTTATTCAATATGGTTTTCTGTGGGTGAGCAGATGGAGACTACTGGGTGGCATATGTTCTGTATCAGAAACCAGAGCTGATGTGGTCTTATCCAGTGCAATTTCCTGAATTAGCACCCCAAATAACCAACCTAAGTCTAGAGTTGACCAAAAACTGATTCATAACCCTTTTGGTAATAATGCTGGAGAGTGGTCCCTGCTCAAAGTGGACCCTGGTCAAAAATAAGGGTTGGGAACCACTGATATACAGTAAATGGCATGGGTGGAGACTAGTACACTTTCCCACGTGGCAGTTCAGTACGCAGAGGATTTATCTAGAAACAGACTGAGTCCATTACGTGAGATGACGGTGAATAAAGTAGTCATTTTTCTTTAAACCGGAAAAGCTACAGTAAAAATACTATTTTCCCCTACTTTCTGCCCCAAATGGGATGAGGTCTGTAGCCTGAAATTGGCAAACCTTAGCATTCGGCCTAAAATACAGACCCCACAGACCTATTGGCAAATTGTATTCTTTTGTTCTCAAAATCGTTGTTGTTGTACCAAACCAGATCGATAGCTGTTTGGAACACGAAAGCCTGATATGCATTTCAGATTTTTTCCCCCCATGCTGATTTTTTTTTTAAAAAACGTTTGATGTATTCTTTCTGAAGGCGTTTAATTGATGCCTCCAACTCAACATGGTGGCTACAGGCTCTCTTTTTTCAGGGCTGAATTTAAGGCTGTGATATGCAAATGATAATTTGGTTTAACAAATGACAGGGATACAAATTAGTCCGCATTCAAAATCTGCATTCAGGAGACTTTGGGAAAGGAGGAGGGAAATTTGAAATTCAAATTGAGAACCTCTCACCCAACACAATCACATTTGCCTTTGGAAAGTTCAGCACAAAAGCACCCTTTCCCAAAAAAGAGAACTATAAAAAGACCACAATTATTATAATGTCTGACAAATGACTGTGTAGCTAGGAATAGCAGGAGTTGTAGGGAAAAAAAGATTTGGAGAAGACAACTGTGAGGGAGGTTGCTCCATAGCAAAGACCCTAAAAGTTACATTTTGGACTCCCAGATCACAGAACCTAGGATCTGTGGATCCAAAAAGGTAAATATCCAAGCTCAGTAAATATATTAGAATTTAGTTATTGCTGTTGTTACTACTTTATGTGCAAAACAGCTATCCAATACAAACCCCCCTGCCCCTCCCCCCTCCATATATATATATAATACTATTTCTAGAATATATATTGCAAGTTGTTTCTGGTAGCTTCTGGTGTGAGAGAATCAGTTGTCTACAAAGACATTGCCCAGGGGACACCCGGATGTGTTGCAATCCTGCAGGGAGGCTTCTCTCATGTCCCCACTGGCGCATCACAGCGCACCCAAATACCAGGGAGTTACTCTGGACCATTCTCTGACCTATAAGAAGCATTGCTTGAATATCAAGCAAAAAGAAACAATATCATACGAAAGCTGACTGGCACAACCTGGGGTTCACAACCAGATACAGTGAAGACATCTGCCCTTGAGCTTTGCTACTCTGCTGCTGAGCATGCATGACCAGTGTGGAACACATCTCACCATGCTAAAATAGTGGATGTGGCCCTTAATGAGATATGCCGCATTATCACAGGATATCTACACCACTGGAGAAATTATACTGTTTAGCCAATATTGCACCACTTGACATCCACTGGGAAGTAGCCACCAATAATGAAAGGGCCAAGGCAGTGACATCTCCGGCCCATCAGCCTGTTCAAATATCAGCCAGCATGCCAATGCCTTAAATCAAGAAATAGTTTCCTAAGAACTACAGAGATAAAAGCAGGAACACCTCAACAAGCGAGAGTCCAAAAGTGGCAGGCTAAAACCTGGGACCTCAAGCCATGGCTGGTACCAGATGAGACTCCCCCCTGGGCACACAGAAGATTGGGTGACTTGGAAGGCACTGAACAGACTGTGCTCTGGCACCACGAGATGCAGAGCCAACCTTAAGAAATGGGGCCACAAAGTGGAGTCCAAGACATGAGAGTGTGGAGAAGGGCAAACCACAGACCACCTATTACAATGAAATCTGAGTCCTGCCACATGCACAATGGAGGACCTTCTTACAGTGACATCAGAGGAAGTCCAAGCGGCCATCTATTGTCAAATGACATTTGGTATAATGCTAAGTTTTTTTAAACTTTGTGTTTTTTTAATACATTACAACTGTACCCTCAGGTTTGCTTCTGACACAATAAATAAATGAATATACACAGAAAAGTAATAATTCCAAGAGTAAAGAATTGGTCGTGTCAAAAGTGACCCAAAGCAGCATATTATAATGTACATTTTAAAAAACCGATTAGCTATAACTCAAGAATGTTTGCACGAAAAGAAAGAGAACTTATGAATTCAGGCTTTTTGTTCAAAGTATCATAGATATTGTATGCATTTGTGTAAGTTGTGGAACAAGTCCATATTCTGCAGACTTGTTCCACAACTATGACTCTGGAGAGTAAAATTCAAGTAACTATTCAGACATGGAAAATGCTGGGTGACCTTGGGGGAGTGACATTCTCTCAGCCTCAGAGGAAGGCAAAGGCAACCTTGCCGAGAAAACTCTCTGAGAGGGTCTTCTTGGGGTCATCATAATATGGAAATGACCAAAGGCACACACTTTTTTTTGGGATAGACTACCTGTCCTATAGATAAAAGACAAGTCAAATCTTTTCATAAACTTTCTGGCCTAGGTTCCAAATGAACAGGCCAAAGAACAGATCAAATCACCCTTTCTGCACTTGGTATCTCTCCATCAAAGAAACCAAAAATGATTTTGAAGATCCCGAAGAGCAGCAACCAGGTTCAACTTCGATTTGTTGCAGCCTGATATGTAAAAAGGGATATCAGCTTGGCTCTCTATCAGCTTGTGCTGTTTATGTGAAGCAGCTGCTTTGCTGGAGGCTGGTGAGCTGGACAGAAATATTTATGGCTGATTCAGGAATTCTCCAGGTCAGCAACTGTATGCTAAAAAGCATGGGTCATGGTGCTCACTGGAAAGGGAGGGGAATAGTCAGGCTTCTCCAAGTAATTTCTTCAGAGGAGAAATGACTGAGGCAGTGTGGTGGTGTTGTCAGAGAATGCCAGATAGATCAAGACAATGCGGTTGAAATCCCAACTGAGCCATGACATGAACAAGCTGGGCCCAGAGACAGTTATGTTCCCTCTGTCTAATGGACTCTACAGGCAACTGCTGACATATTTTGGTAGCCTGAGTAGACAAACTCTAGCTTGTGGCTACTGAAACCCTCCTCCTTGTTTTGCAAAACTATCAGGGGAACCCCCTGTTCCTCTGCCTGGAAATCCAGAGGCACTTGTCTTGGTTTCAGATTTTATTTTTTTGTGTGTCAGGAGTAACTTGAGAAATTGCAAGTTGCTTCTGGTGTGAGAGAATTGGCCATCTGCAAGGACATTGTCCAGGGAACACCAGGATGTTTTGATGTTTTACCATACTTGTAGGCAGCTTCTCCCATGTCCCCGCACGGGGAGCTGGAGCTGATAGAGGGAGGTTATCCGCCCCCCGATTTGACCTATCGGTCTTCAGTCCTGCTGGCACAAGGGTTTAACCCATTGTGCCATGGGGGGCTCCTTGGTTTCAAATGATCCACAGAAAGTAACTGCCCTCTTTCACCCATTGTAAGGTATTATAGATCACTACTTACTGTCTCTACAGAGAACTTGTCATGATAATCGTCCTAAATTTAGAAAATTAAATACATTCAGTTCTCGAGACCTAGCCTTTTGACAAGCCCAGCTAAGAACACTTTCTCTCCCTAGCGGTCTGACCCATTTTTAAAAACTGTGCTTAAAGTTAGCAATTTATACATATTTTCCCTCTGGTATTCTATATATATTTTGCGAACCTTTGCATGCTACATGAGCTTGCAAGTGTTTTTAGCTTAGGTCATTTGCATTATTATTATTATTATTATTTATTAAGTTCGATTTGGTATACCGCTCTCTCTGGAGCCCAGAGCGGTTCACAAGAATGGCAGAATAAAAACATAAAACACATAATACATTAAAATACATTAAATTACATTAAAACAATTTCAATCCCCCGACTAAAACAAATTGCAGACCGGGCTGGAGTACAGTGGCAGGCTAGCAGCAGGATAGCGGGTGCGATAAACAGCAATCAGCTATGGGCCGAATGCCTTTCTAAACAACCACGTTTTTACTGCTCTGCGGAACAGCAGAAGGGCTCGAGTGGCCCGTATCCCTTCAGGAAGGCTGTTCCACAGAGTTGGTGCCACTACGGTGAACGCCCTCCGACGGGTAGTATCCAGTCTACAGACCCTAACACTGGGTACATCCAATAAGTTGAGCCCCTCTGAGCGCAGTGATCTCCTGGGCACATAAGGGGTAAGCCGCTCCCTCAGGTGCACTGGCCCCAAACCATATAAGGCCTTGAAAGTTAAAACTAGCACCTTGAAGATGACCCGGAATTCAATTGGAAGCCAGTGCAGCTCGCGCAAGAGTGGAGTCACGTGATCAGATCTTAAGGCTCCTGAGAGCAGACGTGCTGCAGCGTTCTGCACCAGCTTAAGTTTCCGGATCGCCGACAAGGGTAGGCCAATGTACAGCGCATTACAGTAATCGAGCCTCGAGATGACCGTGGCTTAGATCACCGTGGCCAGGTCGCAGCGGGAGAGGTAAGGAGCCAGGCGTTTTGCCAGACGCAGATGGAAAAAGGCTGTCTTGCAGGCGCAGCCAATCTGCGCCTCCATCGACAGCTGAGCATCCAGCCGGACCCCCAAACTTTTGACAGATGGTTGCGGGCAGAGGGCCGCACCGTCGAACGTCGGCAGCTGGGTCTCTACCCCCTCCGGGCGGCCTAGCCACAAGATCTCCGTCTTCGCCGGGTTCACCTACAACTTACTGGCTCGCAGCCATCCAGTTACGGCTTCAAGGCAGAGATGGAAATTATCGGGTACAGATTCCACCCCAGGGGCCATCCTCAGAACGCGCTGGGTGTCATCAGCGTACTGATGACACTCCAGCCCAAAACTCCGCACCAATTGGGCAAGTGGTCACATATAGATGTTAAATAACAGCGGGGAGAGAATGGCCCCCTGAGGGACTCCACAAAATAGAGGGGAGCCCTCGGAGACCACCCCTCCCCACTTCACTCGCTGCAGGCGGTTTTGGAGGAAGGAGGACAGCCAGTTGAGGGCTGTCCCCTTACCCGCTACCGCCAGGCGGTGTGTCAAAAGTTGGTAATCGACAGTATCAAACGCTGCCGTGAGGTCCAATAACACGAGCAGCACCAATCCGCCTCGGTCCAAGTGGCAGCGGAGTAGGTCTGTGATGGAGACCAGGACAGTCTCCGTCCCATGGCCCGAACGGAAGCCGGACTGGAAGGGGTCTAGCCAGGTTGCATCATCCAGGAATGCCTGCAGCTGGTCCATTGCTGCCCTCTCAATTACCTTGCCCAGGTACGGAAGATTGGACACTGGGCGGTAATTGGAGGGAGCCGCGGGGTCTAACCCGGGCTTCTCAGCAATGGAGTGACCACCGCCTCTTTCAACTCCTCTGGAAAAGCTCCTTGCTCAAGGGAGCAGTTGACTATATTCAACAGAGGGCCTCGTAGCCCCTCCACGCAAGCTCGAATCAGTGCGGAGGGGCACGGGTCGAGGGAGCAGGTGGTCGGTCGAAGAGCTGCGACAATCTTGTCAACATCCTCTGCGTCCAGTGGCCGAAACCGGTCGAAGGTGGATCCGGCGGAGGGCCACGGAGTCTCAAGCTCCTGCACTGTATCAACTGTAGCAGGGAGGTCCCGGCAGAGCAATGCAATCTTGTCTGCAAAGTGATTCTGAAAACCTCGGCAGAAAGGGCCCGATTATCGTTGTTTAGGATGGTAGGGACCATCGTCAGTTGCCGAATTATCCTGAACAATTGAGCCGGGCGTGAATCTGCAGACGCTATCGAGGAGGCATAGTGAACTTTTTTCGCCTCCTTGACAGCATGCTCATAAGCCTCCATAAAGAGCTTATAAGCGGATTCCCAAGGTCCGTCACGGAGCTTCCTCCACATGCGCTCTAGCCGTCTCTTCTCCCGCTTCATGGATCTAAGATCCTCCGTATACCACGGGAACAACATTTGCGGGGTCTGAGAGGGCGTTTAGGGCGATCTCGTCGAGAGCGGCGGACAGCTCATGATCTTCAATAGGTAGAGAGTTATCAGAGAGCACAGAAAAACACAAGGTGAATCAGTTTGTAGTTATGTAAACAAAAATGTTCTGTTGTTGTGTGCCTTGGGGTGAATTGACAAGATTTGCTCATAAGAGATTTGCCCTTGCCTTTTCCTGGAGTTCTGGCAGCGTGACCTGCCGAAGGCACCCAGTAGATGTCCGTGGCTGAGTTAATAATAATAAGAACAAGAATATAATAACTTTATTTTTATACCCCGCCAACCATCTCCCCAAGGGGACTCGGGGCGGCCTACAAGGGACAAGCCCAAAATCTATGTATATAATAAATGTCAGTGTTTGCGGCGGTGCGGGGGAATATGTGGCAGCATTTCGATTGGTTGCCACTGTGGGATTATTTGCATAAAGGACTCTGATTGGCCAGCCTCAGAACTCCAACATTCTAAGGCACCAGACAGAGGGGATTGGTTGACATTTCATCCACATCCTATAGCAGGCATCCTCAGAGGTTGTGAGGTCTTTTTCTTTCACAGCAAATTGTATAACAACTTGGAAATTGATACTTCTTTTTAAATGCTTAAATGAAGAGGGAAACAGTGCTCACAAACATATGCAATTCACCATAAAGAGTTAAACAGGAGAACCGCCACTCCAATGCAACATAGGCTGAGCTAGGCATTGCCCTTTTGCCATTAAGGATGGGCAGAGGTGTCCAACCTAGAGCAGCACCCTACTACATCACTGACTGAGGGGGGAACACTTTAGTTGTGTTTTACTTCAAAAGACCTTACAACCTAATTGGACTCTCACTGGAAGGGCTCCGGCATTAGCCAAGCTCTATCCTAAGAAAGCGCCCAGACATCAGCTGTGCATCTCCAAGTCATGTTGCAATATAATGCAACTGGCTGTTTACATCACTACTTTAAAATTGGTTATCAAGGTCAGCATCTGAAAATAACATCATAAAAACTGGAGGAAAGGGGGATTGAAACCTGTGGACCTGAGGAATAACCAGAATCACCCAGATGGGCAATCTATGACCTAAAAACAATCGTAACAGGTCTTGACCAATATTTTAGGACAGCATCATCTTGACATCCTGAAATCCAAGTGTCTTGCAGTTTACCATGCAGACACTAAAAAGCAAACAGCTTTATTTTATTTTATTGTATGCCATGAATAATAATAACAACAACTACTTAATTTTTGTATCCCACCACCATCTCCCCGAAGGGACTCTAGGCGGCTTACAAACCCAGTCAAACACAGATTCAAATATAACACAGTAAAAATTCACTAATACAAACTTCATAAAAACATATCCATCAACAACAACCAGCAGCCTAACATAGTGGCTATATACTGTGCTAAGGGACGAGGCAGGAGTTTCTACAATACCGTTTCGAGGACAGGGCTGGTGGGAATGTGCAAAGGCCAGATGATAAGTTTGGGCTAGAAGGGCTGAGTCAATTTGAGAAACACAACTATAGGGCAGGGACAATGGTAAAGTGCAAGAGCCAGATATTGAATTATGGCCCATGACAGGTCATGAATTAGGTCTTGAGAGGTCAGAAATGACATGAAGGACACAACAATCCCAACTCCCTGACTGTCACGCCCCAGGCTGCTTCCCGCAGCAAACGAGAGCAACCCAAGGTTAGGGCCAAGAATTCCATCTGGCGTGACAACCGTTCCGGGCTGCAAACTGTGGCTCCAGAGAGGTGCCATCCTCCCTCAGGCGCAGAGCTTCAAAGCACCGGTACTTCACACTTCCCAACTTGCATATCAAAGGAAGGCCGATAAGGGGCTACGAGGAAGCGACCCTTCCGTTCCCACGAGAACGCTTCGGCGTAGCCCCCGCCTTTTGGGTCATGACGGTCGAAGCCTATAAAGATCTGGTCCGGACTCCGTTCGGAACTTCGAAGCAACGTTTCCTTCACCTGGCCATGCTCATGGAACCTCGTCCGGACCAGTGGGCCCCCCCTGCCTTTGGACTCTAAGTTTTACCAAGCAACCTTTGAACCGCGTCAGTTGCTGCATCAAGATTCCTGCTTCCCTTGGAGATACTTTAAAGGACCGTTTGCTTCCATGGACTATTAAGAGCTTTGTTGGACTATCCTATCTTGCCTTTGAATAATCTACTTCTTCTAAATAAAGCATTTAAACCATAGTCGCTGTTGTTGGTTTATCCAGGGCCTAGGTTTTAACACTGACAAAAAAAACCCCTCTGGTTCATTGGTTTCTGCTTGCAAACCTGTCTTTCTTATGCCTTTATACTTCCACCTGTCCCTTCTAGACTTAAGTGTGTTGAGAAGCCGGTTAACTTTCACAATGATAGAGATTATCTGAAATTGGGGTGTGGAACCTTTGGCTCCCCAGATGTTGCTGGGCTGCAGCTCCCAGAAGTCCCAGTTAAGATGAGTGGTGATGAAAGGTTATGGAAATTACAGTCCAATAATAACTAGAGGGCCATACCTGCCTTGTTATTTTTGCTGCTTTTGTGGGCCTTCAATTTGTTTCTGATTTATGATAATCCTAAATTGACCCTATCACAAGGTCTTCTGTGTTTGAGAGTGTATGACTCATCCAGTGCAAGTTTTCCCGACCCAGCAGTTCTCCTTAGTCCAACACTCAAACCACAATGCCTACCCCTTCTTCAAACTTTGGTCCTCCAGATCTTTTGGGCTTCCCGGATAGCGTTGCTGTCCTTGAGCAAGCAGGGATCACCAGCATTGAGGCCATGTTATTGAGAACACAGCTGTGCTGGGCAGGGCACGTCTCTAGGATGGAAGACCTCCGCCTCCCAAAGATACTACTCTATGGTGAACTCGCCACAGGTCAGCGCAAGAGAGACACCCCCAAAGAAGAGATATAAGGACTCCCTGAAACAACATCTTAGGCTCGGCCAGATTGATCACCAACACTGGTCCACCCTGGCCTCACATCGGGAGGCATGGAGACGCACTATCCACAATGCTGCAGCCTCTTTCGAGAAGACACGCCAAATGGGTCTCAAAGAGAAACGACAACGCAGAAAGAACCGCAACTTGGAAACAACATCACCCAAGGAGAATTTCTGCTACCGAACTTGCCTATCTCAGATTGGCCTTTTTAGTCATCAACGCGCTTGTAAAAAGCGTGGGATGAGTCCTTCCTAAGAATCTTCGTTCGCGAAGTAATGCTGAGATTTATATTAATGCAGTGGTTCTTTACTCTCCTCCTGGTAAGAATGTGGGCAATTTCCCCAAAGGTGAGGCTTGTAACATGTTCACATACAATGTCACAGATCAACACAGGCAATATACCACCAATGTCAGACAGGCTAAATCAGACATGGGCAAACTTTGGGGCTCCGGGTGTTTTGGACTTCAACCCCCAGCAATTCCTAACAGTTTACTAGCTGTTGGGGATTATTGGAGCTGAAGTCCAAAACACCTGGAGCCCCAAAGTTTGCCCATGTCTGGGCTAAATGTATGAGGTCCAAACTAGATGATGCACTTTCCGTCCATCCTTAATTGAAGGTTTAATCCCACTGTTCAGCCCTTTGCGTTCCCTCCTCAGAAACACATTCTACCTACCTCATCCAGGGTTTTATCAATTCTAACCATTTTACTTCTAGTACATTTGGCCCGCTTACTGTGTCCCATTTCTCTATCATGTCTCTCTGGAACTGTTTTATTTGATTTTGTTATGTTATGTATTTATTTTGATGGTAGTGTAGTTTTTTGTATTTTATTCTGCTGTACTTGTATTGTATTTTGTTGTAATTTTGGCCTTGGTCTCATGTTAGCCGCCCCAAGTCCCCTTTTGGGAGATGGTAGCGGGATATAAATAAAGATGATGATGATGATTTGATAGGCTCGAGGTATATGGCCGAATTTGTTTGTTTTCAAAACATAAAACTGCAGTTCCACACTGTTTTGTTTTGCTCATAACAACTGACCCACTCACAAATTCTTCTTTCCCTTGTGAGTGAACTGCATTTATCTTACTTCTGAGATAACTGCAGAAAAGGCGTCTTGTTTCTAGAGCTATCTTGTAGAGCTGGATATACAAGTATATGGACTTGTTACCCTTAAGCACCCCATGTAACAAACGTCTGTGACATTCACAGCACAGTGATTCTGAATGTGCAGTTCTGCTACTATGCAAGAAACACTATTACTGGATTCACACTGGTAGTCAAAAATATAGACTGATATCCTGCTCCTGACTTATGCACATGTATATTCCATTAAAAATAAGTTTGACATTTAATGCCTATACACAAAAGATTGTGGAAACAAAAGGTAAAGGTTTCCCCTGACATTAAGTCTAGTTGTGTCTGACTCTGGGGGGTATTACTCATCTCAATTTCTAAGCTGAAGAGCCGGCATTGTCTGTAGACACCTCTAAGGTCATGTGGCCAGAATGATTGCATAGAGTGCCATTACCTTCAAGCAGAAACGGTACCTATTGATCTACTCACATTTGCATTTTTTCGAACTGCTAGGTTGGCAGAAGCTGGGGCTAACAGCGGGAGCTCACCCCACTCCCCGGATCTGAACTGCCAACCTTTCAGTCAGCAAGTTCTGCAGGTCAGTGGCTTAACCCACTCCACTACCAGGGGGCAGCTGCACATATGGTATTACCGAGCATTTGATGCCATTGTGCATCATGCATGCAGATGTACAATGCTCACTCCAATCATTAATTCACATTTGTTTGCACATTTGGTTGTATAGTATTGCAATTAACTAATTCATAGCCATCATCTAACTCCATGAGTATGTTATAGCCCATCTCCTTATTCTAGGATCTCAGGCATACTTTTTATATCTCTCCCAGTAATAAGAGACTTAACTGAAATCACAATACTGAATAAGTCTACTTTGGCTTGATCACACTATGGATGAGATTCTCCCTTCCTTCTGCTTCTGTGTGGTTCTTCCTGTAAGTATCTTGATTCATTTGGTTACTGTAGATGTGAAATTTCGATTGCACCCAGCATCTACTCAGCTTCTACAGGAAATGTGAGTCACTAACCACAAAATACAAATAGTAATTCAGATCTAAGAGGTGTATGAAATGCCCACGGGGAGGGAATAATAAAGTGACTTAATATATATATACTCCTCCAACAGTGAATAGCATTTGAACCTGCATTCCAATTCACAGCCAATGCACTGGAAAGAAACACAAAAGACTAATTACAAAGCAAGATTCAGCAACTCCTACATTATTTAGTTTAGGGGAGGGTCTAATGTGGAAAGTGCGAGCACAGGGTCTATAAATATATTTTATGTAGGACAAGAGGCAAGAAATATAAGAGAAGTTGAATTGTAAACACTGCTTCACAATAGGAACTCTGCTCTCACATTGAAAAACATAGCTCACAAGAAATTTCTAATCCTCCCCATTAACCTTTATTAGCAATTCCATTGTTAACAAATCTTACCAAGAAGCATAAGCCTCAAATAAGATATAAAGAGCCTTCAGCCAAAAATTTGGTTGTTTGATGCTACTTCAAAGCAAGAAGATGCAATGAAAGCTGTCACCAAGAGAGTAACAATTTTTAGTTGTGACTAAGGTTTAAAGGTATTTCATTTTAGTATGGAAAAGACTAATTTTGGCTCGCATCCCACGTAGTCTAACAAGACAATTTATATTCCCCTGAGGAGAGGTGGAGGTACAAACTATTATTCACATTTTTATGAAGGACCTAGAATCAGCTAAGGACAGAGGAAGATGAGGCTGTCTCTTTGTAGTAGGGATTATTATTTTTTTGCATGAAAGGCCAAAGTCTTAAGGTGATTATACAATATTTTAAAATAATTTTATGCATGAGACAAAGTTTGTTTACTTTGAACCTGTTGTATCCCAGAGCAAGAACACCTCTGTCCTTAAACACCACATCAGTAGAGTAAAATCAGCAAGCAAAGCAATAAAAATGATATAAACAGTATAGGCCAAAACAGTATTTTCCAAAGGGTACAAATAATCCATTAAAGATGCAAAATTCAAAAGAATAAGACAGCATGGGGATCCAATACCCAGAACAGGAACCTAGCAAAACTTGAAACATTAAACTAGAAATCCACTTGGAAACAAGACTGTCATGAAAATCCAATGTTGATTACACTGAGTTAAAATTCTTCCCCTATTTCTTATAAAGCTTTTCCTATTCCATGAAACGAAAGGAAAGCATTCTGTTGGCCTTTACAACCAGATAAGGATTTCTTATCTCTCTTTTCTAGCGGATTGGCTGACCTTCGGCAATCTTGAGAATTTTGTCTTAGTTTACGAAAGTCTTGTCTTCTATCCTCAAACCCATTAAATTCTACACCTGACAAATTATCCTCAGAAGACAGTTTTTCAGAGAAAGACGGCTGTGGGTCTCTTCCAGGAATGTGACCTTAGGAATCTACAGGAGAAGCACTCCATTCATGAGAGACATCGAGCCCCTCAGCAAAGCCTGGGCTTGACTCAGCTCAGAAAAACCCTCATCTCCATTGACACCAGACACAGGAACCCCAGCTGCGCGCGTGGAATTTGAGGCGAAGGAGGGCGAACGCGGCTCTGCCCCTCCTCCGCCTTGCTCGGCTCAGAAGCTGTTGCTGGCGAGCCTTGCCAGCACCTCCCTCCTCTCTCTCGGCATTACTTCGCGAACGAAGATTCAGGAAGGACTCATCCCACGCTTTTTACAAGCGCGTTGATGACTAAAAAGGCCAATCTGAGATAGGCAAGTTCGGTTGCAGAAAGCGCAGCAGAAAGTCTCCTTGGGTGATGTTTTTCCAAGTTGCGGTTCTTTCTGCGTTGTCGTTTCTCTTCGAGACCCATTCGGCGTGTCTTCTCGAAAGAGGCCGCAGCATTGTGGATAGTGCTTCTCCATGCCTCCCGATGTGAGGCCAGGGTGGACCATTGTTGGTGATCAATCTGGCCAAGCCTGAGATGTTGTTTCAGGAGTCCTTATATCTCTTTTTGGGGCGCCTCTCTTGCGCTGACCTGTGGCGAGTTCACCGTAGAGTAGTATCTTTGGGAGGCGGTGGTCCTCCATCCTAGAGACGTGTCCTGCCCAGCGCAGCTGTGTTCTCAATAGCATGGCCTCAATGCTGGTGATCCCTGCTTGCTCAAGGACAGCAACATTCGTCACATAGTCGGTCCAGTGTATATTTAGGATTGTGCGAAGACAGCGCTGATGAAAGCGCTCGAGGAGTCGTAGGTGTTGGCGATAGGTGACCCATGTTTCAGACCCATAGAGGAGAATGGACAGTATGATAGCTCTGTACACACTGATTTTGGTGCTTTGTCTCAGGTGCTTGTTGCTCCAGACTCTTTTGTGAAGCCTTCCGAATGCACTATATGCCTTTGATAATCTGTGATCTATCTCTTTGTCAATCTTGGCGTCTGAAGAGATGATGCTTCCCAGGTAGGTGAACTGCTGAACGGACTTAAGCACAGATGTGCCTATGCTGACGTGAGGATGGTGGTGTTCTTCCTGTGGTGCGGGCTGGTAGAGGACTTCTGTTTTCTTCAGGCTGACTTCCAGCCCAAACAGCTCTGCAGCTGTTGCAAAGCAGGATGTGAGGCGCTGCAGGGCTGCTTCTGAATGGGCGACAAGGGCAGCATCGTCAGCAAAAAGTAGCTCACGGACTAGATAGTTTAGAGTCTTAGTGCGAGCCCTCAGACGGCTTAAGTTGAACAAGCTACCATCAGTACGATAGCGTATATATATGCCGTCTTCTTCTTGTAGGTCTGCCATAGCCCTTTGGAGCATCATGCTGAAGAAGATTGTAAATAGGGTTGGTGCAAGAACACAACCTTGTTTCACTCCATTAGTTATGAGAAAGGGCTCCGAGAGAGCATCGCCATATCTGACTTGACCGTGCTGGCCCTCATGTAACAGGACAATCATTTTGAGGAACTTGGGGGACATCCTAGACGTTCAGGATCTGCCACAGACCTTTCCTGCTCACAGTGTCGAAGGCTTTGGTGAGGTCGACAAATGTTACATAGAGTCCTTTGTTCTGCTCTCTACATTTCTCTTGCAGTTGTCTAAGGGCAAAAACCATATCTGTGGTGCTCCTATTTGCTCTGAAGCCGCATTGGCTTTCAGGGAGAAGTTCTTCTGCAATAGCCGGAACTAATCTGTTCAGGAGTATCCTTGCAAGGATTTTTCCAGCAATGGAGAGCAGTGTTATACCTCGATAGATTGAGCAATCGGATTTTGTTCCTTTTTCTTATACAGGGTGATGATAACTGCATCTCGGAGATCTGATGGCAGTTCACCTTTTTCCCAGCAACTCACAAGGAGCTCGTGGAATTTAGCATGCAGTACATGACCTCCCTGTTTCCAAGCTTCAGGTGGGATTCCATCGATCCCGGCTGCCTTGCCATTTTCAACTGCTGTATGGCCTCAATGGTCTCTTCAGAGTGGGAGCTGTGTCCAGTTCATTTTCATTGGTTGTTGTATCATGTGTTGGATAGCTGAACCTTGGACTACTCGGCTGGCATTAAAGAGACCCTGAAAATGTTCAGCCCATCGGTTCAGGATGGAGGTTTTATCAGTAATTAGTGTTTGACCATCTGTACTGTATAAGGGGCTTTGGACCTGATAAGTAGGTCAAACACTGCTTTGAGAGCTTCATAAAAACCTCTGTGATCACCGAGATCTGCACAGCGTTGTGGCTTTTCTGATAAATCAATCCACCACTTGTTCTGGATGTCTCTGAGTTTTGTTGGAGTTTACTACATGCGAGACGAAAGGCTGCTTTTCTTACATGGCAAGATGGCTGGGCGAGGAATGCCTGGTGAGTGGTTCTCTTCTTTGCCAACAGCTCCTGGATCTCTTGGTTGTTTTCATCAAACCAGTCTTGGTTTTCTTAAGGGAGAATCCTAGGGATTCTTCAGCAGACTGCAGGATACTGTTTTTGATGTGTTGCCAGGCGCTGTAGGAGAAGAATCTGTAGGGTGGACTTCAAGTTTTGCTTGCAGATTTACCTGGAAGTTGTCTCTCACAACAGCCTGTTGAAGACTGTTGACTTGGAGTCTCCTCTTTAAGATGCCACCCCTCTTAGGTTTGAGCTTAAGGTGTAGATTTAGTTTACATCTTACAAGGCGATGGTCTGTTTGACATTCTGCACTGGGCATCACTCGAGTATGACGGACATCACGAATGTTTCTCTGGCGCACTAAAACATAGTCAATGAGGTGCCACTGCTTGGATCGGGGATGCATCCAGGTGGTCTTCAAGCTATCTTTCTGCTGAAAGATGGTGTTTGTAATAGTCAGCTGCTGTTCTGCACAAAACTCTAGCAGAAGGCGCCCATTATCATTACAGTTTCCAACACCGTGCTTGCCTAATACACCTTTCCAGGCTTCAAAGTTTTTTCCTACTCTGGCATTGAAATCACCAAGGATAATGATTTTATCTTCTGCAGGGACCTTTTGTATGAGGTGGCGTAGGTCTGAGTAGAATTTGTCTTTCTCCACAGGGTCAGCTTGCATAGTTGGGGCATATATACTGAAGAGAACAGCATGTGGGAGGCGTAAGGAGATAATGCGATCAGAGTGACCTGTCGGCAACGTCTCGAGTTTAGAGGCGATGGAGTTTTTAATCATAAAGCCTACTCCTGAAAGATGTTTCTCAGTTTTGGGTTTGCCAGACCAGTAGAGAGTGTAGCCGGCACCGTGTTCTTTAAGGCTGCCTTCCTCATGGAGACGAACTTCACTAAGAGCAGCGATGTCAATGTTAAGCCGTGATAGTTCATGGGCTATTAGAGCAGAACGACGCTCAGGACGTCCACTATCTGCAGAATCTTGCATGGTTCTGATGTTCCAGCATGCAAGTGTCAGTCTATTTGCACCTTTGCAGGCAGGTGTTGGCCTTTGTTTCTTTGTCTTTGTTCGACCGCATCGGAAGATGCCCGTTGGCCGCGGCTAGCCAACCAGGTAGACGGGGATGAGCTTTCGTTAGGCCACCTTTTCTAGGCCCCTCTCCATACGGAGCAAGCAGTGCTCTCCTTAAAGGCTGCTTGGTCGTTCAGGATGCTGCCGAACAAGACTGTCATCTCCCGGGTCAGTCTCGGCGACCAAAGTCCTGAACCGCCTGCATGCAGGGTTGGGTCTGCGGCTTCCAGTGCATCTTTACACCTACCGTTTCGTCCCTCGCCTATCGCTACAGGGCTTTTTCGGAAGTTGGATGTGTCCTTCGAGCCTGTGCAATGGATTTTTCTGGTGGAGCGCAGCGTGCACAGAACTGGCCTCACCCTTTAAACCAAAGGTTCATCTGCCAGGGCCTAGCAAGCTTGGACGGTGGCAGCGAGGTCCTCAGGTCGTAGGTTTGGTTCGAGTTTCCTTCTCTTAGATGGTTGACCTTACAGGGTTAGCCCGGGTTTGAAATCAGAGTTTTCCTTCTCTTAGGATGGTTGCCAAAAGGCTAGAGAGCCCATCCTGCCCATTGACACTCTTTGGTTGTGACCTTCGGTTGTGACCTGTCTGGTATGGGAGGCCCTACCGCCGGCTATTATGCCACCGCCAGCATAGCTCACAACTTCACTAGGGTACGCAAGCCTCTCCCCCACTGCAAGGGGGCGCCAATGGAGAGGTCGATCTTCCAGATAAGAGTTAAATACTCATTTGAGTGAATCATCTCCTTAGTGGTAAATATCCACTAGTATTCATGCAAGGCAAATTAGGTTTCTCAGTTGTTAGACTGATATACCTGGTTAGCTCTCTGAACTATTAGGAACAAAGATATGCCAATGCATAAAATGTATAGCCGATCTTCAGAAGTGTTATTTTAGTTGCCCAAAAAAACTACTCCATAAAATATACTGCTTTTAAATCATGCTCTCACGAGATCAAAAATAGGTAGTCTTTGTTAAAAGTAACATAGTTGATTTACTTACAAACTTCATATATTCTGCATACAGGTACATTTCTCATTAATTGAGAGTTGAAACAGTAAGTTCTATAAAGCATTCTGTTTCATTCTCTTCTTTGTTGCATACAGACTAACACTCTCTTCAGTTTAATACACTACTGAACATTGACTCAATATAGACTGACTACACACTGCAGCATACTGACACTGACTGACTTCTAAACTGTTCTGGACTCCTTCTGGTGCAAAATGACTTCTAAAATGGAGTCTCAGTAGGGTTCCCATATGTCCCTTATTCTAAGGGACGTCCCTTATTTTGGCCCTAAAATTTGTGTCCCTTATTTTCAGGCCCTGTCCCTTATTTTTGACTAGCAGGACAGGACTGGGCGGGGTTGACCAGAGGAAGGTGTGCGCTGCGGTTTCCACGGCAATGCCTGCCCGGGGATTCCAACTCGCAGGGCAGCCTGCGTCCCGTTGGAAGGAAGAGGCGTTACAGGACTTTTCAAAGTACAGTAGACTAATTAACCGTTACCCAAGGGAATGTTGAATCATGTTGGATAAAGATAGTTTCTGCTTGCTTGAGAGTTACTCTTAAAATAGGCCTAGCTGTGCATCCCAATACTATACAATGCTGTGTATCCCATACTATACTATACCATTAACTATTGACATAATAATCATGAAGATGTACTGTCTTATAAAATTTATTTTATTTTAATGTTTAGACAGTGCACTTTTAAAGTCAGCAAAGTCAAGTACTAAATACAGATGGAGAAAATTAGGTACTGTAGTTCTAATGTTTTTTCTGCATGACAAAACCTGCAGAAACATACCATGTACTGTTAAGAGGGTGTAAGGCAGTTTCTTTTGTGAGTTTCAATCATTATCTTAGTCTGTTAATAAAACTATTTCTACCTAATGTTTGAGTTTCAAGTTTTTAATGAAGTGTCCCTTATTTTTGTGGAAAATCCCGTAAATGTCCCTTATTTCTTATATCAAAAAATGGCAACCCTAAGTCTCAGTCTCAATAGTCCCAGATCTGGTCACATGGTCTGTAGTACCTCCCACAACTTCAAACAACACAGAGTTAAGGGAAAGCTGCATATCAAAATATACATACAATGTAGTAAGCAATCCGAATTCTATACATAACATATAACTAGTATAGGAGGCTTTTAGAAGGTTGCTATTTCCAGCGGTTATGAGCAACCCCTATTTTAATAAAAAGTGGGGTGCAGGGATTGGACTTGCATTAGGAAGGCCTACTTGTTTATAAGTATGGAGAGGAAAACTGCTAAGAAGAGAGTGTGTGAGATTAAAAACAGATAATACAGATGTTGTCATTATTGGAATCTCCTTGTGGATGCCACTATAGAGATTATCAAAATGATAGCCCATTCTTCAAAATTTAGTACTATTTACCACTTCTTATCTTCCTCCCATTTCCTATTTTGTTTGTCATTTCCTTTCAATCTTATACACATCTTCTTGGGAGTAAATCCCACTGGATCCCAACTGGGGCTTATTTCTGATTAAATACAAAGAACCACACTGTTACTCGTGTGCATCTTCAATATTGGCTGTTGTTGCTCTTTGTAAGGGAAGCATGTTGCTACTTCTACGAATGATTCCCAATGGCGTAGCTTCAGAAACACATAAAAACCATTGTAGCATGCAACCATTTAAAATGATATAACTATGGAAACACAGAATGGAAACAGCTTTAGGAGGTGATACCATGCCAAGGAACTCAGAGCAAGCGCTACACAGAAGAGGAAAAGAAACAAACATTTTTGCATTTGCTGTACCCATTGCTATGCAATAAAACACTTCACAGATATAAAGACTGTATCATGTGCCAAGAAACATATATAGCAGGACAGTGTCAGAACGGGAGAGACACAGTTCTGTTCATAGGCTTGATTAATGCAATTACAGATAGAGGACTTGACTACTGGTAGCTGAAAGAATGAATCCTTGCATTTGAAGCAATATGAGAAAAATGAGATGGATTTCCAAATTCTAGTCTCCCAGATGTTCTGGACTTCAATTTCCAGAAGCCTTGGCTTCCATTTTTTTAGTGAAAATGTCAATGGAGTGGAAATTATACATAAGGCGTAGACAGGAAAACTGCTAAATGTGAGGATATCACTGTACTGGATAGCTACCGTTTATAAACACACATGGATAAATTTGCTGGAGATCAGGCCCAGATTAACAACTTTTTGCGCCCTAGGCCACACTTTGGAATTACGCCTCCTCTACTACCGGCACTGAAACTTGTTTGGGAGCCAGGAAGGGAGGGTGGGGCCCAAGCCGTGCATGTCTTTCCTTCCTTCCTTGCTCGGGGGCTTGGTGGCCGTGGCAGGGTGGCCATCTGCCGGGGCTGATTAGGATCCCCGTGCCCCAGGGAGGGAGGGAGAGTAGTGGGGAGAGGCCTGGGGGGCCTTCCTTCCTTTTTGGGGGGGGGGCTCCCTGGAGATAGAGAGAGAGACACCCACCCATCTCAGTCTCCTTCAGGGCCGCTGCTCCTCCTCCTTGGTTGCAATCCGTGGCTCAGGGAGAACCCCCCCCCCTGTGGACTTCCGCCTCCAAGCAGGCCCTCGCCTTCCTATTGGCCGAGTCTGCGGAGCCACGCGTGCCCAGGAGGGAGGGAGGCTCCCCGATTGGCCGGCTGCCGCTCTTCAGCTTTGATCGATGGGTGTCACAAGGCAGAAGTGGGGCAAGAAGGCGAGCTCGGAGGACTCACTCCTGGCTGCGCCCACTCCCCGCCTCCCAGGGAGGGAGGGAAGGAGTGACGTCACCCTGGGAGGCGACGGAGCAAACAAGGAAGGCGGGCCTGGCGGAGGAAGAGGGAGGGAGTGATGTCACCCTGGGAGGCCCCGCCCCCGGCTGAGTAGCGGGGAGGAGGGAGGAAGGGAAGCCACTGCTGCTGCTCCTCGCCCTGCGTGTCCTGCCTTGAGACCAGGCTCAGCCCTCCCTCCCTCCGGGGCCTTTGTGCTTCAACTCCCGCCATTCCCAAGGGCTGGCCATGGAGGGTTTTTTTAATTAACTTTTTTTTGGTCCGTGAATTGCGCCCCCCTCGGCTTGCGCCCCTAGGCCTTGGCCTAGGTTGGCCTTATGGGTAATCTGGGCCTGCTGGAGATATCCCTTTAATACTCTTTGGAAGTGAACTTTACTCTGAGGTGAGAGATCTATCACACAATCTCCTGATATCTTTTCCTGTGAATAAAAGGGGGAGGGATTCGGATAGGTCACAGTGCCAAATGAAGGGAGAGTTTAATCTAGTAGTTCCCAACCTGTGGGTCCCCAGGTGTTTTGGCCTACAACTCCCAGAAATCCCAGCCAGTTTATCAGCTGTTAAGATTTCTGGGAATTGAAGGCCAAAACATCTGGTGACCCTGACGTTGAGAACCACTTGTATAGTTTTTCCAATTTAAATTAACAGCAAAGTAAGTATTATTCTGGAAGTGTGAACCAGTAGAATACAAGGATTCATGGCTTATCTGTCCTCCTTTTCCCCACTGTGGACATAAGCAGTTTTTAGAGTTATTAATGAAACAGGAAGAAAGGAAGAAAGCTCCCCTTCCTATGTCATTTCATCACTTCCATATTGTTGCTTTCAAGCAAAGAAAAAGACATTAGGTGTTCCAAGCATGGACCACATTACATCGATTTTTACCCTTAATGTGTAGAAACTTCCATTGCAGGGATCACACGCTATATTTTTCAGCCACCTGGACAGACACATTTAATTGAATGTCTACAAAGACAGCATTACAGTACAACTCTGTATTCATGGGGGAGATGACTTGCTCCCCCATGGACACCAGAAATCATGGGCAACAGTGAACCCTATGTTTTGATTACACTTGGGCCAAAAGCATACCACAGAATCACACTGGATTACTTAAGAGAGGTCCTCAAACCTTTCCCAGGAGCATGGAGTATTTTTTGGAGTGTAAGTGAAACCGTGAATAGTGAATCCATGGGTAAGGGAATTGTGCTGTATACCAATAGCTCCCCTTCCTATGTCATTTCATAGTGTAATTCCAATTATTATCTGTAATAGATCAGCCTATACCTAGAATCATAGGATCTTTGAGTTGGAAGAGACCTTGTGGACCATCCAGTCCAATGAAACACCCTTTATGAAGAACAGAATGCACATGCAGGAATATGACCTAACATCTCAATACTCTATGACTCACTGATGACTATGAAATGAGGTCTTAGAAATGGCATCAGATGATAGAAAAAACACCAGCCATGTGGTTTCATCTGTGCTGGCAATTCCATGTGGACAACCTCTGCCTTGATGCTGTAGTTGTTAATGAATGAATAGACTCTAGAGGGATGGATTAGATTGCTCTCATCTTCCCTACAAATTTATGATACTGTCCATGTTTTTTTTCTTATCTACAGAGGTGCTTTGGGACAGGTGGAGGACTATTTATACTTATTTTATTTATTTGCTATATTTATACCCCACCCTCTCTCACTCCAAAGGGGACTCAGAGCGGCTTACAAGTAGGCAACAATTCAATGCCACATAAAAACATACAAATAAAATAAACATATACATTAAAACCATAAAGTTTAAAACATCTAAATATTAAAACCAATTATTAAAACCACACAATCCAAAATCATAGTCCAGATGCCATTCCAGTCATAATTGCACTCATTCCGTATCTGTTTATTGGACTGAAATTACTGTCCAAAGGCTTGGCCCTACAGCCATGTTTTTAATTTCTGTCTAAAGGTCAGGAGGGAGGGAGCTGATCTCATTTTGCTGGGGAGGGACTTCCATAGCCGAGGGACCACCATTGAGAAGGCCTTGTCTCCCTTCCTCACCAGTCGTGCCTGCGAAGGAGCTGGAACCGAGAACAGGGCCTCCCGGAAGATCTTAACCAACTTGGGAGTTATGAAACCCCAAAAGCCATCCAGTCCAACCCCATTCAGCCCTGCAGGGATAGACAATCAAAGCATAACAGATGGCCACCCAGCTTCTCTTTAACACCCTCCAGTGAAGGATACTGCGTCATCCTTGGATGGGAAGGAGAATAAAGCACAGAACTTTATCCACCTTCACAGGCCATTTAACATATATAATTCTCATCACTCTTATGAAACGCAGGGCTCATTTCAAAATCACCAACAAGCTCCTCCCAGCTTGTTCTCTGTTATGTTAAGGTGTGGCCTAATCATTGCCAGCTGTACCAACTTTCCCCCATTAGTCATGTCCCGTGGGGGGAGAAAAGAAGCCAATATTTCCACATAGTGTAAACCGTCCTTTTCGCGTATTTTTAAAATTCTTATATGCAACTAGCGAAGGGGAACAATACAGATTCAAATTAAGCACTTTAATTCCCACTCCTCCCTGCCCAACCTACTTGCTGAAATATCTGCTAAACTGTTTCATAGTGACACTATCAATGTTTCAGGGAACACGGCCAATAATTTCATCAGAAGAGATATTGCAGAGGTAACCTTTCACTCCCAGAGAGAGAGAGAGAGAGAGTGCTGTGGCACTCCTAAAAGCTTTGCAACAGATTTCTAGCCAAGAGATGTCATGAGAACGTCTCACCACAATTTCACGATCCATCTGCCTGCTCCTCACAAGGGGTTTTACAGTACTTGTGCCAAAAAGCAAGTTCAGCGTGATAACTTGGCTATCGAGGGAGAAGTGTGAATTTCCTCCCCTCCCACACACACACCTTCTGGGAGATACCTATTTAGATAACAGAGGAGTCAAATTCAGACTCTGCCTAAACAATAACTGCAACACAGCAGATCAGTCCTCTACAATTGATGGTTTAGCACAGCATTTCTCAACCTGGGGGGTTAGGAACCCTGGGGGGGCGTGAGGGGGTGTCAGAGAGGTCGCCAAAGACGATCAGAAAACAGTATTTTCTGTTAACTGTGCGGGTTCTGTGTGGGAAGTTTGCCTCAATTCTATCATTGGTGGGATTCAGAATGCTCTGATTGTAGGTGAACTATAAATCCCAGTAACTACAACTCCCAAATGTCAAGATCTATTTTCTCCAAACTCCGCCAGTGTTCACATGTGGGCATAGTGAGTATTCGTGTCAAGTTTGGTCCAGATACATCATTGTTTGAGTCCACAATGCTCTCTGGATTTAGGTGAACTACAACTCCAAAACTCAAGGTCCATTCCCATGAAACTCTTCCAGTATTTTGTGTTGGTCATGGGATTTTTGGCACACAGAACTGTGTGCCAAGTTTGGTTCAATTCTATCATTGGTGGCAGTTCAGAATGCTCTTCTATTGTAGCTTAACTATAAATCTCAGCAACTACAACTCCCAAATGACAAAATCAATCCTCCCCGCAACCCCACCAGTATTCAAATTTGGGCGTACTGGGTATTTGTGCCAAACTTAATCCAGTGAATGAAAATACATCCTGCATATCACATATTTACATTACAATTCATAACAGTAACACAATTAGTTATGAAGTAGCAACGAAAATAATTTTATGGTTGGGGGTTACCACAACAAGGGGTCGCGTCATTAGGAAGGTTGCGAAACATCGGTTTAGCAGCTTCACCAAAAATATATATAATTGTCCTTAGCATGTCCATTCCCAAGTTACTTGTTTGAAGTGCAGCTCCAGCATGAAGGAAGAGGGATACTTACGAGATGTATGCAGGATAAGCAAACCCGATCAAGTTGCAAAGCAGAGATGCCCCATAGCCGATCACCATATAGATGGCCAGTGCAGCAAAAATGGCTACGAGAGGAAACAGAAAGCCAGTCAGTTGGAAGGACATGCCTATTTAACACACACAGAGAGAAGGGCTCTGCTTGGTTACATAAAGCAGAAGCGCTTTTCCCATGGAAGAGGCCGGAGGAAACTTGGCAGATGCCTTCCACGGGGCCCAGCCCCAACTCCAGTCGTCTGGAACCGAAAGGGAATTGAAGCGCCACATCCTGATTGACAAGTTTCGGAGTCGGAGGGTGAGGGAGGACAGGGATGCAAACAGAAGCTAACCTGTAAGACTGAAGGGATATGTGCCAAATTGGGGAGGTACGGGAAGCTTCATTGTTCTGCCCAGACACGTCAGCAGGCTATTCTCCTCCAGTGGGAGTAACTAACTCTCTTGCTTCTCTCCTCCTCTTCTCCCTGATTCACCACAAACATCCGGGATTTCCCCCAAAAGCCATTGGAATAAGGTCAATTCACTCTAGACTATTTAGGGCCCACTTCTAACTTGATTTCCCTCCTGAAAAGAATGTGGTTTTGACATGTCTTGTGACAAGTCTTTCAGAGGAGAAAGGGGGAAGAGGAAGAGAGAAGAAACTGTTTAATATAACCATCCTGCTTTGCTGCTTTTGGGGCAGTCAATCCCAACGCTCTCTCTGAGTCTACAAGATGCTCTAGCTCTCCTCTGATTTGTGTGTGTGTGTGTGTGAGGAGCGACTTGAGAAACTGCAAGTTTCATTGAGTTCCCAGTGGCGCAATGGATTAAACCCTTGTGCCAGCAGAACTGAAGACCGACAGGTCGGAGGTTCGAATCTGGGGAGAGCGTGGATGAGCTCCCTCTATCAGCTACAGATCCCCATGCAGGGACATGAGAGAAGCCTCCCACAAGGATGGTACATTGGCCTTCCTTTGTCTGTGATCCGGAAACTTAAGTTAGTGCAGAATGCCACAGCATGACTGCTCATTGGTGCGCCAGTGAGAGCGCACATTACTCCCATCCTGCTGCAACTATACTGGCTTCCTATAGAATACCGGATCATGTTCAAGGTGTTGGTTCTGACCTTTAAGGCCTTACATGATCTAGGGCCTGTGTACTTGAGGGACTGTCTCTCCCCATACATTCCCCAGAGATCCATACGTTCGGAGGATTCAAACCTACTAGTGGTCCCTTCAGTTCAGACATATCATCTATCAGTAACCAGACAGAGGGCCTTTACAGTGGTGGCTCCAGCATTGTGGAATGCCCTACCGGATGAGGCACGCGGTCTCAACGAGCTTATTCCTTTCCGGAAAATGTGTAAAGCTGTCCTCTTCCGATGGGCGTTCGGTCTCAGCAGCCCTCCATAAACCATCAAATGCTTGGCATATATTGCCACCCTAAGTTACTGCCTGCTGTTGAACTTGTATTTTGTATTGTTTTTTTAAAGATATGTGACTGTTTTGAGTATGTTTTTACCAATTGTACACTGCCCCGAGACTGTTGGGAGGGGCGGTCTATAAAATCAAAATAAATAAATAAATAAAACATCAAAACATCAAGGTGTTCCCTGGTCAGCGTCCTTGCAGATGGCTAGTTCTCTGACACCAGAAGCAACTATTTGAAATAATATGGCCCTTATGCCTCTTTCCCCTTCATGATTCTATGAATCCATGGATTTTGCATCCCTTTTCTAACTGTTTTCCTTCCTAAAAAGGATTTGGGATTGTCATGTCTTATGAGAAAAGAAGGGAAAAGGAGAAGGGAAGGAACTTGTTATTGTAACTGCAGAGCAACCAGCCCAGTTTACTGCTGCTGGGACATTCAATCCCAACGCTCCCTCAAGCAGCTGCTCTATCTCCCCTCCAAAGGCATATAGCCATATGCTACTCTCCTGTAAATGTCATGCATGAGAGAGACAGGTGCTAAGATACAAACAAAACTCACAACTAGACGCACTGAATCAATAGGGTTCCCAAGAATGGTGACCTCAATGGGTCTGATCTAGTCTGGCTTGAGTAGTGAGGAACATACCTCCTCCTGCCCTCTGTATCCAAGGATTCTGCATCTCTCTTCTAACTAGATCTCCCTCCTAAATGTATTTGGCAGCCTGTGACATGTCTTATGAGAAGTCTTTCAGAGGAGAAAGGGGGAAGAAGCAAAGGGAAGGAAGTGGTTATTGTAACTAGAGAACAACCAGACCTAGTCTGCTGCTGTTGCTGTTGGGACATTCAATCCCAAACTCCCTCCAGCAGCTGCTCTCTCTCTCTTCTCTGAAGGCATATTGTCCATATGTTCCTCTCTTGCAAATGTTTGCAAACAGGTGTTTTGACTCCAAATTCCTAACAGCGGTAGGCTGTTAAAGTCCCAGGGAGGCCTAAACTAAAGCCCAGGGACCTAAACTCAAATGATAATACCAACTCTGCTGCATCTCTAGGTAAAGGTTTCCCCTTGACGTTAACTCTAGTCATGTCCAACTCTGAGGGGTGGTGCTCATCTCCATTTCTAAGCCGAAGAGCCGGCATAGTCCATAGACCCCTCCAAGGTCATGTGGCCAGCATGACTGCATGGAACACTGTTATACAGCACTCTATACTGCAAAGTTAATGCAGTTTGACACCACTTTAACTGACATGGAATCCTGGGGGTTGTAGTTTGGTGAAGCACCAGCACTGCTTGGCAGAGGAGGTTAAATGCCTTGTAAAACCGCAATTCCATAACATTGAGCCATGGCAGTTAAAGTGATGTTGAACTGCAGGAATTCTACAGTGTAGATCAGTGGCTCCCAACCTGTGGGCCACAAGACCTAAAGTAAGATCCGTGGCTCTAGATCAGGCCTGGGCAGGCAACTTTGGCCCTCAGGTGTTTTGGACTTCAACTCCCACCATTCCTAACAGCCTATCGGCTGTTAGGAATGTGAGAGTTGAAGTCCAAAACACCTGAGGGCCAAAGTTTGCCCAGGCCTGATCTAGATTATTAAATATGGTTTCCTGTGGGTGAGTAGATAGCGACTACTGGATGGCATATATTCTGTATCAGAAACTAGAGCTGATGTAGTCTATTCAATTCAGGTTTCTGAATCAGCACCGCAAATAACCAAACTTAATCTAAAGTTGACCAAAAACTGATTCATAACCATTTTAGTACTAATGTTGGAGAGTAGTCCCTGGTTAAAAAAAGATTGAGAGTCACTGGTGTAGATGCACCTTCCTAGGAAAGAGGGACCAAGTTGGTAGGATTTACAAGAATGGAAGTTTTAATGCATGCATGGGCAAATTTCAGCCTTTCGGGTGTTTTGGACTTCAACTCCGACAATTCCTGTTAGGAATTGTGAGAATTGAAGTCCAAAACACCTGGAAGGCCAAAGTTTGCTCATGCCTGCTTTAATGGATTTTCTCTGGGCTGTCCGGGTTGGAGCATACAGTCGGTATTCGGCATCTCCAAATTCTACACCCATAGATTCCATCATCTCAAATACCAGAAAACATGCCGACAACCTTGTTGATCCATTGACAATTCAAGGGTGAGAGCCTCATTTAATACCCTTTGAAAGAAACACCAAGGGCCCCCTTCTCAAGGCCCCAAAAGGGGAGAGAAGCAAAAAGGCCTTGAGGAGAAAGGCATGGCCTTGGGCCAACATTTCCACTGCAAGTCAGCTGCCTCTTTGGTTCCCCTTATTAATTATTTATTTTGTTTTCATTCCACATTTCCTCCCAATCTTGGAACTCAAGGTGGCAAAGTTGGTTATAATACAATCAAATCTAGGCGAGTAAAGCAGCAAATATGCCAGGATACAATCCAAACGGGAGCGCCTGAAGGTGTGTGTGTGTGTATATATATATGACTGTGATTATGTTATGCTGTTATTGTTTTTATTGGGAAGGGTGGTATATAAACCATAATAAAGCCTCATGGGAAGGGTGGTATATAAATCAAAATAATAAATAAATAATAGATAATAAATCAAAATAATAATAAATAATAAATAATAAATTAATTAAAATAATAAATAAATAAATAATAAATCGAAATAATAAATTATATGTGTGTGTGTGTATGTGTAGGACTGTGATTATGTTATGCTGTTATTGTTTTTATTCGCTGTGAGCCACCCTGAGCCTCATGGGAAGGGTGGTATATAAATAAAAATAATAAATAAATAATAAATGGAAATAATAAATAAATAAATAATAAATGGAAATAATAAATAAATAAATAATAAATCGAAATAATAAATTGTGTGTGTGTGTGTGTGTGTGTAGCCCCTGGTGACATAGTGGGTTAAACCACAGAACTTACTAGGTCAATGGTTTGAATCTGGAGAGCAGGGTGAGCTCCCACTGTTAGCCCCAGCTCCTGCCAACCGAGCAGTTCGAAAACTTGCAAATGTGAGTAGATCAATAAGTACTGCTCTGGCTGGAAGGTAATGGCGCCCCATGCAGTTATGCTGGCCACGTGACCTAGGAGGTGTCTATGGACAACGCCGGTTCTTCGGCTCAGAAATGGAGATGTGCATCAACCCTCAGAATGGGACACGACTGGACTTAAAGTCAGGGGAAAAAACCTTTACCATATATGTGTGTGTGTGTGTGTAAAATAGATTGACATTAAATATTTTCTGTGTCATGGAAGATAATATTAAGATACACTGTAATAACTATCCAAAATCCCAGCCTGCCTCTCATTATGTCATAATAAAGGATGGCAGGAGAGGCCTTACAAGCTGGATATGAATTTGCATTTTCTGGGCAGTGGGAGGAGGGGGGGAGCGCTTGTTGGAGCCAAAATGAGGCCAAGAAATACACACAGGTTATGAAATTTGAAAGCACAACTACCAAGTCTTCCCCCTCCCTTTCCCCAAACCCAATTAACGGGCTAATTAACGGGCTAGGCGAGTTGGGGAGCTCTCCCTCCCTCCCCCTCCCTCCCTGGCTGCTGCCCCTGTGCCTGGGCTCACCGATGGCCACGTAGGTCCTATTGACGCCCGTCTTGGCCTCGATCTTCTCCAAGACGTTGGTCAGGCAGTTCTTCTCGTGGAGGAACTTGTCGAACCTCTCGCGCATCGACGCCGTCATGCTGGCGAGCAAGGGAAGGAAAAGGCCCAAAGGCGGGTCGGTGGAAAGGGATCCTTCTTCTCCTTCTCCTTCTCCTCCCTTCCCTTCTGCCTCTTTCTCCAGGCCCGCTTGGCTGCAAGAAGAGGAGGAGGAGGAGGCGGCTTGGAGGCACGTGGGCGCCTCTAAGTCCCTCCCTCTCTCCCTGCCCTTCTTTGCTTTGGCTGCCAGAAATTGGAAACAAAACACCCTGGAAGGACCCACCCGGCCTCTGCTACACTGTGTTGTCAAGCTCCCTCTGCTACACTGCTTGGCACCAATAAATAGCTCCATGCTGTGGGATGCTGGGGCTTCCTCTATGACAGCGTTTCTCAACCTGGGGGTCGGGACCCCTGTGGGGGTCGTAAGGGGGTGTCAGAGGGGTTGCCAAAGACCATCAGAAAACACAGTATTTACTGTTGGTCATGGGTGTTCTGTGTGGGAAGTTTGGCCCAATTCTATTGTAGCAGCTAATCTGGAGTCCCAAAACTCCCCAGATGTTTACCTTTTTACCTCAAGCGGCGTAAACGTGCGGGCACAGGAACGAGAGAAGACGCAACAACCTACTGCATTTGAAATGAAGCCAAAGGTTTATTTTGCACAATTCGTCAGCTGACGGGACCTGCCCAACAGAACTTGCTGCCTCTGGGCAAGAGCCCCGATCAATCCCTAACTGTTACTTTTATACATCCAATGGCGGCAGGTCCTGTCCACTCCCATCTTCATCATTTTTCATTGGTTCATGGCATTAACACATCCTTATTATCCAATTAAACATCACATTATTTAGCATCATTTCTAACAGCATTCTCATTTGTTAAACAGCACTACGCAGTTATTAATTCTTCATTCCCACAGTGCGTTATCTATCATTTGGGCAAGATGTACCAAATCTGAAACATTTCTAATCCGTCCCTCTGTGCCAGCAAGGAGGGGCGGCCTTATTTGCCCATGCGCAGCTTCTACCAATTAGCAACAGTGTAAACAATGCCACGCTGGGTGCTAGCTAAACCAATCAAGGCTTGTATTATCAGTAAGGCACATGATGTTCCCTGGCAAATCACTGCGGGTGCCTTACGTACCAATCAGAGTGCATTATTCTTGGACTTGGCTGCCAACATGATTTCTTGGCAAGCTACTTCGCTATTCTAAGGCCTATTGTGCTTGTGCATCACTCTCCTCTGACTGTACTTCTGCTAAAAGCACCAACTCTGCTTTACTATCACTGGTGGGGTTCAGAATGTTCTTTGATTGTAGGTGAACTATAAATCCCACCAACTACAACTCCCAAATGTCAAGGTCTATTTTCCCCAAACTTCACCAGTGTTCACATTTGGGCATATTGAGTATTTGTGCCAAGTTTGGTCCAGATCCATCATTGTTTGAATCCACAGTGCTCTCTTCTCAGGGTTAGGTGAACTACAAACTCCAAAACTCAACATCAATGCACACCAAACCCTTCCAGTATTTTCTCTTGGTCATGGGAGTTCTGTGTGCCAAGTTTGGTTCAATCCCATCGTTGGTGGGGTTCAGAATGCCTTTGATTGTAGGTGAACTATAAATCCCAGCAACTACAAGTTCAAATGACAAAATCACCCCCCACCCCCACCCCACCCGTATTCAAATTTGGGCTTATCGGGTATTTGTGCCAAATTTGGTCCAATGATTTAAAATCCATCCTGTATATTCGATATTTACATGACTATTCATAACAGTAGCAAAATGTCAGTTACAAAGTAGCAAAGAAAATAATTTTATGGTTGGGGGTCACCACAACATGAGGAACTGTATTAAGGGGTCGCGGCATTAGGAAGGTTGAGAAACACTGCTCTATGAGGTCTCCCCACCCTTCTCTGTCCAAGAGGGCTGGAATTTAGCTCTCTCAGGATTCCTTGAACCATGGCAGTGGAATCAAACCACATTAACCCTACAGTGTAGATGCACCCACCGAGGCCCCTTCTACACCAGTGTTTCCCAACCAGTGTGCCGGGGCACACTAGTGTGCCATGAGAGATCATCAGGTGTGCAGTGGGAAATTGGAACCTCCGGGGGGGGGGGGGAGAGTCGAGTGTGTTGAAGTATAAGAACCCTAAGAAACCTACCTCGATAAAGGTACAAAATTACAAATACCCCCCCCCCGGGTTGTCTACTTGGTCTCTCCCTCTCCATGCATGGGGAAGGCCCGCCTCCCTTTCCCCAAGTAGAGGCCTCCTCTTGCCTCCTGGGGGGTTCTGTGTGGGAAGTTTGGCCCAGTTCTATCATTGGTGGGGTTCAGAATGCTCTTTGATTGTAGGGGAACTATAAATCCCAGCAACTACAACTCCCAAATGTCAAGGTCTATTTCCCCTGAACTCCATCTGCGTTCATATTTGGGCATATTGAGTATTCATGCCAAGTTTGCTCCTGATCCAACATTGTTTGCTCTCTGGATATAGGTGAACTACAACTCCAAAACTCAAGGTCAATGCCCACCAAACTCTTATAGCATTTTCTCTTGGTTATGAGAGTTCTATGTGTCTTTCTGCCATTCCTGCCAGGATATCTATGTTGAGTTCATCTAAACAGGCCCAGGTTTCACACTGAGTGTATAAATACATTTTAAAAACATATTAACTATATGTATTACTGGGTTAGAGTGTCATTTTGTGTCATTTTGGTTGGTAGTGTGCCTCAGGATTTTGTAAATGTAAAATGTGTGCCACGGCTCAAAAAAGGTTGGGAAACACTGTTCTACACCACCAAAATACATAAACACAGCACAATGATGTGTGGAATCCTGGAGTTATAGTTTGGTAAAGAAGGTGAAAGATCTTGCAAAACTACAACTCCCAGGATCCTATAGCATGGAGTCTTGGCAGTTAATGTGGTGGGTATCCAATTACATCCAGATGCAGCCTTAGCCTCCCTAGAAAGGAAACAGCAGAGCCTAGGGGCAACCACTGCCCTGTATCCCAGGATCTGATCCCAGATTATCTGCTTATCCCAGATTATCTGGAAGTGGAGACTCATATAATCCAGTTCAAAGCAGATTACCTGGGATCAGATCCTGGAATATAAGGACAATGTAGAAGGGGCCTGGGAAGACCTTGAGGCTAAAGGGAAAAAAAGACAGAAGTGAAAGAAGGCTTATTCCATTACTTCTTTGGCAATTCCATAGTCTTTGGCCCATTCTCTACTGTCACTATCAGCAGCCATTTAATTACTTTAGCTTCCATTGTTTCCATCCCAGATACTCCTTGTAGGTAAGTAACTTTAATTTCCACCATGTTCTGCTACTCATTTCATATGAAACAATTGAGGCAGATAATGAACTCACAGGCGAGGTTATGTCACTCTAATTAAGATGCTCTAGGAAGTGTTTTGACTACAGGGTGTGGTATACATGCTTGAAATAAATAATAACCGGACTGCCATTATTTTGCATGGGCCTATTGAGCATGACTAGTTTGGATACAATCCAGCAATGGTGCCTGGAGGCAGCATGGGACCTAGTCTGGGCTTGTATTGTCATTCTTCGGCTGCAGGTGAACTGCTGGAGAGGCTTCCTTCGCTGTAGGATGCTGTCATGCCCTGTTCTCCAACGATGACATTTCCCCTTTCCCAGGAAAAAGACCACTTAATCCTATCAGCATGGACAATATTTCTGCTTTTGAACTCGCTGGAGAGCAGCGCCAGAGGCATTGGACCAGTTCACTGGGGACTCATATCGCTATTATCTTTCCAATAGAACTATATGGGACCTGATGGCCCCTTTGTTTGTCTCTCAGCTGGGACCTGATAATCCACTCAAGCCCCATCATCTGCCCTTTGTCTCCCATACTCTCCTGCCCCATGTCCACCATTGGAGGGCAAGAATCTGCATTAGGAGCGGGGAACACTCTCCTATTGGCCAACAGTGGCTGCAGTCCCACCTCAGCAGAGAATCCTTTGTGATGTCAGCGGGACTTAGCCAATTACTGCAAAGCTGGGCCCAGCTGGGTAGGAGAGGGAATTTCAAAGGTCTGTACTGTATACAAATGTCTGTTTTGCAATGCTATTGTATCTCAGCTTACTTTGGCAGATTACTGTGGGCTGGCATCACTTCGGCTGATTTCAATAAGCACCCCTGTGGCTTCTTCTTGGTGAGATTTATTTGGGAATATTTGGCTTTTTCGTCTTGCCAGGCACATAGACCTACAAGGCGGCCAGTCGCTGGTACCGATAACCGCCCATCGGAATTCAGTATCCGCGCTTCAGGTTTCGCTATCTGTTGCTTGGGTCTCACTATCTGCAACCATTTCAAATTGCTCTCCTTCAAAATGCCCTTATAAGGAAATGTTTTTTTGGAATAATACCATTCAGTGGGAAGTCAAGGAATAAGGTAATGCATCCTTTGTTTGGCAATAACCACTCTGCACCTCCTAATTTGTACCCTTCTTGTTTTATAATCTTCCCAACCAGTGTTTGTGACTGGTGGAGTGGGTAAAAGGAGGGCAATGTGGCGCAGCTGGCTAAGTGTCAGCTGCATAAGATCTCTCTGACGAGTAGGTCATGAATTTGAGGCCTGCACGGGTCGAGATGGGTGCTCAACCTCTAAGTGTAGCCTGCTGATGACCTTTGCAGCCTGAAAGACAGTTGCATCTGTCAAGTCTCAAGAACTGTAACTATTGTTTTATCATTGCTACGACCTATGTTTTTACTGTATGTTTTTACTCTTTGTGTGATCCGCCCTGAGCCTGCAGGGAGGAGCGGAATATAAAACCGAATAATAAATAAATAAATAAATAAGTAGGAGATAAAGGTACCACATTAAGCGGGGAGGCAAATTTTAACTGAATTATGAGGTCATTAAAGAACTCCAGGAACGCTGAGGAATGCGGAAGGAACAGCAAGGGTCGCTGGGAACGCTGAGAGATTAGAAGTGCGTCAGCTCCCCCTGGTGGCCAGAGTTTGCCTCTGTTCGTCTATATGTGTGTATGTGGAAACAGCAGAGATTGTCTGCTAAGTATGTGTACCTGTTATCCGCTCTGAGTACCCTTCGGGGTGAGAAGAGCGGAATATAAATAAAGTAAATAAATAAATACATAAAGTTGGGATGCTTCCAAAAAAATTTCTGATGCCATCACTCAGATTGCTCTAATCCGGGAGGGCAGTTGGACCAGTGGCAAAAGTTAAGTGGGTCTAACTCGAAAGAACTGGAGACTTAATACAATGCATTTAATATACAGTTGTGAGTCAAGAGAGATTCTCAGGGTTGAAAATGTTTATTAACACAGTGATTACCAGAAACTATCGTGAACTTTATGATAAAACAGAGTTTGTTGCAAGGCAAAAAACAAAACAAAACACCTTAATTACTATGTGCCATTTAGATGTCTATAGACTCAATTAATGAACATGAATAGAAAAAGGACACACAAACTATAAAAAGCAGAAGCTATTTTATACACCAGAGGTCTTGGTGAGAGCTAAGGGATAATGTCAGATGCCAGATGCCATACTCACCTAAATAAAAGAACAAAGTATGCGGTTCAGTAGTGGGTTAAGAAACTTCTCCCCTAGGGACAGTTTTTCCGGCAGTTTCACTCTTGTTCAGCAGTTTTTCTCCTGCTTTCCCCTAGGCATGATAAAAGCAGCGATGTGAGGCCACACACCACCGCTGCCAGATGTGTTGGCTTGCCACACACCTTGATGCCTGCATATGCACTGCAAATGTTTGCAGGGAGGGTGCTTTTGATCCTCCTTTCTTGCCAATGTTTGCTTAGGGGCAGAGCTAGTCAGAAGCTGCAGGAACAAGGTCTCCAAATAGTGATCCCTTTCGGCCTCAGGGAATTCAGACCTTACCTTTGTTATGCTTTCAAAAGCTTATTTGTGTGGGAGAGTGCCCTTATGAAAGAAGTTTGGAGTTTGGAGAATTACTTTTTTGTTTGCTTTTTTTGAGAACCGTCAGAATCCCCAGACAATATAATCCAATTAGTAGTCTAAAAAGGGTATTGTCCTCTTGGTAGCTAGTATTAAAGCTGTATATGGTCACTTTTTTTGCTGATTGGTTGTGTCTTCAAGTTGCTTTTCAACTCATGGTGATCCCATGAATTTTGTAGTGCAAGGGGTACTCCGAGGTAGGCCAAATAAGTTTGGGAACCTCTGTGCTACTTCAATTCTTTCATACTTTCTCCCCATCTCTACCAATATAACCGAACTGCTATCTGTCACAGTTCTCATGCTGATAGGATCTGAAACCTAGAACCCAAAAAGATCGGAGCCCCTGAAATCGAGGCTCAGACGGAGGATCTCTCAATACACTGCTCAGCTTCGGAAGTAGGAAACACTCCTTCCTGGCAAGGAATATTATATGGCAGTGTAGAAGGGGCCTAATAAGATCAGTATAGAAGTGATCAATCAACTGGCAAGCCGATCATACCAGAGAACAATACAAAAGCAGTCCAAAAGCTCATCACCACACCCCTGTTCCCCATAGTTTCATCAGAGGGAATAGAAGATCTCATCACCTAAGGGTCATTCTTCCCTGATAGCGATCACTGTTACCATTGTCCCCAATTATTTATTTATTTATTGTTTCTAATTTCTATACTGCTCCTTCCCGCAGGCTCGGGGCGGTTTACACATTCTAAAAACTACACAACACAACATCGTAGATAAGAACAGGTTATAAAAAGCTACAATTTAAAAGTTAAAAATGTTATCAAGGACCACTCAAGTTGAATGCTTGCCGAAAGAGAGTAGTTTTACGGGCTCTCTGAAAGGACCTATCTCCCTATCCAATTAGCACCTATCTCCCTGTCCAGGAAGCCCCTCTATCCTAAAGGGAACAGACTCAGATACAGCAGACAGACTCAGGTTTTCCTCCAATGAAAACTTTATTGAAGTCCCCACCGTACACACTCCACCAATCACAAGCTGTAAAATATGACAACAATGAATGTACTTAGAACCAGTTAGAGACAGTGGACCGTAATTTGTAACGATCAGAACAATGTCTGTTGTTTTGAATGTCTATGAAATACCGGTGTCTGCAAATGGAAGGGATGTGAGATCTGAGATTCTCTCTTGGCATTTTTCTTTGGCCATAAAAGCGATAAAGCAAACCCTTACTGCCCTTATTTCTGCTTGTCTTGGTTGGACCCCATCACTGGGGACATACCACTGGAATCCTGGACAACAGTAGTGTACTTGTAACTAGCTCCTGACATTTCTGTTCCAAGCGCACTTACAGGCAAGCCATATCTTATGCTCGCAGCCATACGAGGAGCAAAAACAAGACATGCATTGCAAATGCAAATAAATGCCCCATAATATTAATGACAAATACAAAGAGACCTAATAAGTTCCAATAGTACCCCAAAGATCCAACCTGAACCCTTAATTTTCTTCTTTTTTCATAGTTAACTCACAGACCAGAAACATAGGCATAGATAATTGTTATGACTAAAAGGGAACAAAAGCAGTTTCTGTTTAAACACATGTTACTGTTCAATTATGAATTGGAGTTGTGTACACATAAGTGTTTGTGTTCACCGGCAAACCCTCAAGGCATTGCAGATGGCCACAGTTCAGTGGTTTGTCCCATATGGATTTTCTTTTTATGTATATGCCAACAGCTATATGAAGCTTCTTGTACACCATTTTGTTCAGTAATTCCTGAACCTATTGTTTTCTTGCCCTCAAGAATCTATATATTCCAAGGCCAGATTTTTAAGGGAAGGTGAAAGGATTTTTCAATAACATATTTTTTTTCTTTTCCAATATGTAGGATACCTCACAGTGTATCCTCCATGGATGATGCAAGGCTCCATTCCTGATCCTTTTGTTTTCACTCTAATAAGGCTTTTGCCATAGCAATCATCAATAACAGCAGTAGTGTTTCCAAAATGCTCAGCAGCCTGTTTCTTCTGTTTTTATTGCCACAGGCACAGATCAGCTGTTACCGGCAAGTTCTGCAGCCAAATTAAACAAGGATGTTTGCTCTGCATTGTCCAGGTTGACACTGATGATTTTGCTTATGATTTGAATAAACAAACATTAGAGTGGTGGTGCCTACACTCGCCAAACTTGGTTGCACACTAATGCCCATGCAAAATTGCTTAAAACAGTTGTTTCCTTCTGAAAGCAGAAGACAATCCATGTCATACATACACAAACATGTCAAGATTGTTCATCAACATTGATTCACAAATGTGCCTTGATTTGCACTGTAGAATGAATGCAGACGTGGTCTGGGAGCTGAGTGGTGCAAATGCCTGGCAAAATTGGGACTGGTTTGAATTTACTTATTTATTTACAGTATTTATATTCCGTCCTTCTCACCCCGAAGGTGACTCAGGGCGAATCACAGAACACATATACGGCAAACATTAAATGCCATTATACACTGACAGGACAGACACAGTACACAGAAAGAGGTATATAGGCCTTTCCCATCTTCGGCGTTTTGGAGGTTGTGCTCGATTTTGGCCACGGGTGGGGGTGCTGTCGTTCCATCCTTCAGGCTTGCCTAAGATTTTGTGACCTTTGCAATGGGAAATGTAGTTCTTTCATGCATAGATATTATATTTTATGTTTTCCATATAACAACATATTGCATCAAGTATATGGTTATTTCTTCTATGTACTGTAAGGCATTTATAATTAAAGATTAAAAAGAGGGTGCTCTCTTGGTGTATAATAGTATAGGAGAAAAGGAGATTCTGCTTTTCTGGTTGTTGAAATGAGTCTTCTTTGAAAGAGAGATAAAGTGGAATATAAGTAAATATAATAATAATACATATCTACAACATGATTTTTTTTGTTTGCATAAGATTAGAATTCCTGGAAATGCTGATGACAGGTTAATAATAATAATAATTTAAAAAACTTTATTTATAACCCGCATCCATCTCCCCAAAGGGGACTCGGAGCGGCTTACACGGGGTAAAGTACTTGATCATCCAGAACTGCTCACAAAGGATAAGGCTGTAGCGATTACCCAGCAGCATTGCTGCTGTCTTGAAAATAAACTTTGTGCCGTCAATCTTATTTGATAGTTCTGGTTGCCAGAGCCATATATTCCGACACAGGATTAAAACTGATATGATGGAGTCATGGCAAAAGCGCTTGTCCCCTGTATCTGCATTATGTGCATGTCATATTACATCAAAATGTACTTGCCATGTGAGATTGCCTTTTGGTATGTGAAGTCAGCATAATTAGAATAGAGAATGGAACATTGTCAAGCATTTTGCAGGGGTGCCAACTTCTTTTTAATTGGGTCTGCAGACTGAAACACAAACATTAAGCAGGAGAATCTTCCTCACAAATTATCTTCATGCTTGGATACGATTTATCTGTTTAGATTTTGTGTCTCAGATTGCTGTTAAAGACAAAACATGATGAGTATTCTTGATTGTAATTTAGTGAAAAGTTACTGTTGAACATACAGCAGCAGCTCAGGCATTTTTCCTATTTGGTTGGCAATTAAGAACTCTTTGGGTGTCTTAGCTGTGATATTGTCAGCCAGGATCACACCAATGCCAAGTGTTGTTTGGAACTTAATGTGTTATTTTGTTTAACTATATTTTAAAAAGGAGTAAACTAAATATGAACTAAATGCAAATGGAACCTGGTTTAATTCCAGTGAACAGTCAGTCCTCCTCATTCACTGGTGTTAGGGGTATAAGACCCCTGTGAAAGAGAAAAACTGTAAATAAAAAACTATTTATTAGTGTGTTTTCTATTAGTGTTGTGTGTGTGTGTGTGTGTGTATACATACACATACATACATACATACATATATATATATATATATGAGAGTTCATATATCGGGAAAAAAGCCAAGATTAAAAAACCAAGTAAATATGAATAAATAAAATAATAAATCTCAATTAATATAATTTAAAAAATATTAGAACATCTCTAATGTTTGTCAGCACACCTCTCTAGTCAATGTCTAGTGGAAGCTGAGCACAGATTCACACTGGAGGATCTGGACTAGAGAACATTTTGATCAGGTCAACTAATAATCGAATCCACAAAAGTCCAAATTGCAAATGTGGAGGTCTGACTGTATATGTGTTTAGTTTGGAAGACAGGATTGCAATATACAGCCAAACTCCACACCAGCTCTTTCAGAGGCTGCTACCAATCTCCTGCATCTTACGGTTAATTGTTTCCCACCACCTCCTCCTCCTCCTTTGGGAACAGTACCACCACATTGCTGACTGCCTTTTCCTTTGCTGATGGTGGTGGGACGGATGCCTTGACCTCTGGAGTTCCAGGTGTTGGCTGGTTAGCCATTGCATGCACATTGCTTGTATGTGTATGGCTTGTATGATGGGGAGTATTGGTTATTTAATACATTGCTTGAGCTGTGCAGTGGGTGGAGTACCTGGGCTACCCCTGTATCCATACATTTTAACCATAGTTTATTTATTTATGCATATATTTATTTACTAGCTTGGGGACCCGGCAGTGCCCGGGTTATTTGAGGAAGGCATTGTGTGCCATGGTTTGTCATTGGTGTGGGCCACAGTGCTCTAAGGAAGTGAATTGAAGTACTGCAAGTCCCATCATCCATGGTATATCCTCCCTCAAACTGCACCAGGATGTAGGGTGCACCTTGGGGGGTCTGTGTGCCAAGTTTGGTCTTGTTCTGTCATTGTTGGGGGCCTAGTCAGGAAAATCAAGTTGAGGAAGCCTAACAATATCCCATGAGCTGAGGCCTAGTCAGGCAAATCAATTTAAGGAAGCCTTGCTGTCAATTTTGGGCGTGGTCTGTGATGTATAGGGGCTGCAGTGTTGTTTGGGAAGTGAATGAGGTGAAGGTACTGCAAATCCCATCATTCGTGGCCCATCCTGCCCTAAACCACGCCAGGTTGTGAAGTGGGCCATTGGGCCCCTTGTTTGGCAAGTTTGGTCCTGATCCGTCATTGCTGTGGGCCGCAGTGGCTGACTGCCTGAGGCCTTTCATTTTCCCTCTATGTATAGGGGCTGCAGTGTTGGTGAAGGTACTGAACATTCCATTTCCAACAGAAAAAACTGTCAACTGGCTAATTTCAACTCCAGCCATTTCTGTCTGCCTCAGGCCCTTTCCTTTCCTCTCTGTGCTGTGTTGGAATGTTGGGAGGCTGGCCAGTCACAGCCATTTATGCAAATAATCCCGGAGTGTCAGCCAATCGAAACGCTGCCACATATTCCTCCCACCGCACTGCCGCAAACACTGACTTTTAGATAGATTTATTTATTTGCCGTATTTATATCCCGCCTTTCTCAGCTCGAAGGTGACTCAAGGCAGCAATTCGATGCTACAACAAACATAAAATACAGTTTTAAAACATTTAGCACATAATATAAAAACCATTAAAAACATATATTCATCAACATTTTCTTATTAAATTAATTTTCCAATCATATCGTCTAAGCTGTTCCGTAGTTCCATATTTACCTATTACGCTGCATTTATAAAAGCTTGTTCAATACAAAATATAACAACAAATCCCACTCTGTGATGCCAGCTATTTAATAAATGATGCAGCAATGGAAGTAGCTGCCAAAGCATTCTGCTATGTGGAATCTGCCTCTCTGCATATTGGGAAAGGAAGCTTGCATGATGTTGCTTGAGCACTACGAGAGAGCAGACCACCCTCTGGTGGCTGAAGCAGTCAAACACATATTTGTGACTTGTTTGTATGGCTTACATTACAATATAATAGATTTTAGATATACAATTTGCCATTCTCATTTGTGGATTTAACTTCTGGGGATTAGATTTATTGCTTTCTACACTATCAAGGCTCTGAAGCAGTGGGAAAGCAAGCAAAATTTGCAGGCTCTGAGCAGGCAAGTCCTCTAATGTCATGTGTCCAATGTCATATGCCGTCAGTGTCTTCTCTCCCCCCACCCCGCACTACATATGCAATAAACCAGGAGGCTGGTGGTTTCGATTTCAATATTCATAATGTTGTCAAGCCACAGCACCCCCCTCCGCAAAAGATTATGATCCATAAGAAGACTTCAAGCACAAGATATAATCTTTTCTTTATTTTAAAAATATTTTCAGCTTTTTCAAAGTTTTTTTTTCAATAGTGAAGATGCTGGAGGTTCCAGAAGGACTTAGCAGCAACTGTACCCCAAACTCTATCAAAGCTAAACCCTTTAATAAATGTATACACTTGATACACCTGAACATCAAACCTTGCCACCTAACCATGCCGCCTCTGTCTGTAGATCGGTCGTATTCCGATCTATGTGAAGTTTTATGACACATGAGATTGTTTTTAGGAATGTTTTTATGATGTTTTTAGGCTGTTTGTGTAATTTTATTGTTGGAAATCGCCCCAAGCCACGGGGAGGGGTGGTCTAGTAAATCCGAATAATAAATAAATAATAAATATTTATTGTGTAACTTAGAAATTGATATGGTACACAAGCTATTCAAATCAAATAAAAAAACTTTATTACGGTCACAGACCAGCACAAAGCGGGCAGAAGCGCCCTAAGAGGAGAAGGACAACTCCCCAGTAAACAGTTATTTAAAATCAGACTAGAAATCAGTATAAAATATATTTTAAAAGACAGGATATTGTTGCCTTACGGTGTCAATCATCACCCGTCTGATATTAAGGGCAGCAGCACAGAACTTAGCAACACTGTAAGTCATTGCAGTGCTAGAGTCCGAAAGCAGCAGGGTGGAATAACATCTTTCACTGCGCCCCGGGTACTTTAAAAGCCATGGTCCAATGAGATTGGATCTAAGATCTCTGAAGAACATGCATTGGAGAAGCACGTGCTTAGTTGTTTCCACATGACCAGACCCACAGGGGCATAGTCTCTGCTTTGAGGGGGTCTTCTGATACCTCCCCTCCAATACAGCCGATGGGAGGGCATGGCATCTTGCCAGGGTAAAGGCCCTTCGGTGTTTGGGCACCTCCAGGTCTGTTAGGTATGCCATGGGGGCAGTGAGGTATCTAGTGGCTTCTCTAACAATGAAGGCTGGGGAACAGGCTAGGTCGGATTGGCGCTCTATGTCCAGGATCCATTGCTTAATGAGATCCTTGGCTTGGTCCCATCTCATGCTTAGCAATTGTCCTTGGGAGAAACCTAGCGTTGCGATCTTTGCTGCTACTGTTTTAATCCATGTGGACTGGAAGTCATCTCTCATGATGAGGGGGGCAAGACCACATGGGGAGAAGCATAGGTGTAGCCAGTAATAGAGAATAGCTGTCCATATTCTCGCTTCCACTTTCACGAAGCCTGTCTCCAATCGCAGGGCAGCGTTAGGGAGGTACATAAGCAATATGTGTATACACTTGTATTAAATATATCCTGAAGGCAGCTGCTCCTCCAATGCCTCCTAGGATCAGAGATCGCTGTGCAATTAAAGAAAGATCACTCCAGTGATCTCCCAAGCCAGATAATATAATATTGTTTTGTGTATATATGCGAGACAGAAGGTCCTTTTGTCGCCAAGATGAGCTTTGGATATTTACCCATTTGACTAAGGCTCGAGGCTTGTCATTCCCACCGGCTCTGGACTGAGAAAGGTCGTATATAAATGCCGTAAATAAATAAATAAATAAATAAAAGCTAGGAAGGGGAGAGAGGGAGGGAAAAGGATGGAGAGAAGGAAAGAATGGAAGAGGAAGGAAGGAAGGAGGGAAGAGGGAGAATGAAGGAAAGAAGGAAGGGGAGAGAGGGAGGGAAAAGGATGGAGAGAAGGAAAGAATGGAAGAGGAAGGAAGGAGGGAAGAGGGAGAATGAAGGAAAGAAGGAAGGGGAGAGAGGGAGGGAAAAGGATGGAGAGAAGGAAAGAATGGAAGAGGAAGGAAGGAGGGAGGAAGGAAGGAAGGAAGAGGGAGAATGAAGGAGCCAAAGAAGGAAGGAAATGAAGGCTTTTGAAGAATTTATGGAAGCTTACAAAGGACAGAAAACCTAATTTAAACTAGAATTCCACTGAAGAATTACTTAAGAAAATGTTAAAAAGATGGATCGAGATGGAAAGAGGGATATGCCATTATAGAGAGATGCATCCCAAGTTCTCCTGTAGCGGATATCTGGAGTCCCAAAATTCCCAGGCAAATACTTCTAACTCTCAGGCAGCGACTTTCGTGCGGGCACAGGAACGGAGGACGCAACAATTGATACTGGTCCAAATGAAGCCAATTTATTGATACATCAGCTGACGGAGTCTGCCTAGCATAAGACTGCCATGGCAGAGCCCCGAACAAGACCCAGCATTCAAGTTTTATACATTCAATGGCTGCAAACCCCTGGCCCTGCCCATCTTCATAACTTGCAATAGGCTGGCATTCATGAAACCACATTTCACTACCCAATTAAACAAAGCACTGTTCAGCATTACATTTCTATTTGCTAAGAGCTGTGTCGCAGCATTAATTCTTTAGTCCCATTGTTCTATTAGAGCAGAATTGATGCTTTTAGCAGAAGTGATGTCAGAAGAGAGTGATGCACAGCAAAAGTTATAGCATAATTGGCCTTAGAGTAGTGAGGCAGCTTGCCAAGCAACAGCGACAAGAATAATATCTGAATGGTTAGAAGATGCGCATGGCAAGTAGAGCTTTTCCTTTGGCAAGCTCAAAGGAACAAAGTGCTAACGAAAGTATCAACTTGGGACCACGCTGCATGTAGAGCTGATAATGTATTGTGGGAATCAGAATTAATACTACGCAATGCTCTATTAACAAATAGAAATGTTTTGCCTAGGAATGCCTTATTGATTGGATAGAGTAATGTGGTTCCATGAATGCTGACCAATTATGTGTGTGAAGAAGGGCGGGGCCAAGGTTTGCCACCATTGATTGTATAAAAACCAAAGGTTGAGATTTGTTCAGGACTCTGCCATATTTGCAGCTTTATGCAAGGCAGGCTCCCTCAGCTGATGTCAATAAAGTTGGCTTCATTGTACCACAGTATCAATTGTTGCGTTTTCTCGTACTGCGCTCTCACATGAACGCCGCCTGAGGACAAGGTATTGCCTGGGAGTTCTGGGACTCCTGATTTTCCTGCTACATCTTTGGTGACCCCGACGTGATGGACAAGGCAATCCAGACGAGTCTGTGACGCTGAAAACGCAATCCTGTTGGCAGGACGGCCTTCGCTCGTAAGTGGGGAACTGGGGAGAATCAGGAGGGCTGGGAAAGGGGGGGCCCCCAACCCAAACGACCGGCTGCCTGATTCGCCCCAGAGCACCACTTACTGACCAGAGAGACCGCAATTACAATATACTGCCAGTGAAGCCAAGGAAGAGGGAAGACCGGGGGCGCAGCTTGGGAAAGTTGCATCTAGCGAGCAATCCGGCACTTGAAAGCGCGCAGAGAAAGTCGGGGGCAACGGATGCTCTGTTGTCTAGTGAGAAATCCGACATAGGGAACACACACACGCCATTTGAGGGGAAGAACCTTGAGTGCCCCTTAGAAATGGGTGGTGGGAGTTCGGAAAGCAAGGGACGCCCTTGAGGTGTGAGGCCTTTCTGGTCTATAAGAGGGAAAATAAAATCAAATCCTGTGTGTATGCATGAGCTAGAAAATGTTTGTTCAAGAAGTGCTGTGGAATTGTTAAAGTGTGAATTGTTATGTATTTGAGCAAGGCAAAGGACTGTATTTAGTTTTGGAAGAAAGAAACTCTCTCTTCCTTGGAGTAGAGTGTACCTAGAATGCTGATAACAGAAAAGAAAAGGAAAGTTGGCAGGAAGAGAGAGGTCTTTTGACCTTGTATTTGAGAAGAAATGAGACTGCATATTAAAATACTGGGCTTGAAAGAGATGCCTTATTAAATGTTAAATGTTATCTGTTTATGAGAACCAAAATGAAGTACATTCATAGGAATATATATATATGTGTGTTTAAACCTGTAAGAAAATGTACAAAGCATGTAATGAGTGTTTTACCATAAGAAATGCATGTGTGGGGAAAATGTGCCAGTATGATGAATACTCAGAGATGTTGCATTGTAAAGATTATATATAAGAGTGTGGGTTGTGTGTCCCTGCGGAAAGATGGCGCCCACACAGTTTCCCTTATCTATAAAGAACATACCAGTGGGGGGGGGGGTGACTGCTAAGCATATGCATTTCTTAATTGATACACCAACATGAATGAATGAGGGGGATTAATCACTAACAAGCATATTTGTGTGTGTGAATGATTCTGGGAAAATGAATATTTGCTTATTTATGCAAAATCCGAATGTACTCTGTGTCTATGAGAAATTTTCCACCATTGTTGCATGGGCGGTGGCTCCGGTCCAAGACCGGAGAACAGTATGTTACAGAGATAAAAGAGCCAGCCTAGGATGAGACCAAAAGGCTACCTATTGTTTTCAAGAAAGGAGATGTGGGAAAAAAAAACACCGAGAACTGTGAAAAAATCGCCCGCCCTTGTTAGGGGCTTCTTTCCATCATGTAGAAGTACATGGGGACTGCCACAGGGTGGCAGCAGACATTGTTTTAAGCTAAAGGAAAAAGAAGGTCTTTTAAAAATGCTATGAATGACATTGGCCTGGAACTGTGTGAGAATTATTTTACAGCAACCTTTTGGAAATGAAAAATGACATTTTGGAACTATTTCTGTTTAATAACTGATTCAAAAGGAAGGCCATGATTCTCTGCGAAATCTATTTTATGAGAACAACCCTAGACATTTTTAGTGTGAATTAAATGCTTCAAAGTTTGTTTTCAAGCACAAGACAACTTTAAGATTTCCTTTGGATAATGAATTGTGTACTTTGGAAAGGAGATGATTTACATTGGAACAGATAGGGCTACCTGCCCTGGAAGTTCGCCAGATTTAAGGAACTGTTTCGTTATGTTGGAAAAGCAAATTGCAGATAAGTGATTAAACTAAAGTGTTGGATGACATTGGTGGAATTGATAAAGAAGCGGAGATCAGATAAGCTGGAAGAGTGTCACAGGTCCGGAGGGCAAGGACCCTCCCCCTTTGGTTGGACAACAGCGACACCTAGTGTCCTTGGGAAAGTAAATTAAATGGAATATGATGTCATGATGGAATTGATAAAAGCAGATGGACAGAGAAATGTGAGATAAACCGTGGAGAGAGATTGTGAAAGCAAAAGATGTGATATCGATGGAAATCAGAGGAGGATCCTGCGACTGGGTAATTAGCTCCCCTCTCTCTCCCTCTCCCCCTCCTCTCTTCACTATCTTTGCTTTTCAGGTCTCAGGCCTGGAAATTATGTGGAACCCTGCTTATAAAATTGATATAGAATTGGCCGGATGAGTGACTTCATTTACAGGCCTTCTTATACAGAGACTGATCTTAGAGACTACAGATTACAGAATATAGATATTGTCCTCATTTTACTTGGAATCTAATAGACTTATTTCTTCAATCAAGGATGACTGAGATTGTTTTCTTATGCCAGAGATCAAAAGAGATAAAAGTTGGACATGAGATGGCCATCTGAGCCTAAAAATAACCAAGGCCGGACCTGCTTGGGATTGTACTAAAGGCTATATCCTTTTCAAGTTAAATGATTTCTCTTGTTGAATTGTTAAAGTGATCATTACCACCATTTAGTTTGGACTGTTAGTTTGATAAAAAAAAAGATTAATTTGTTTGTGCCCTTTTAGTCAAGTGTTCAGAATCGTGTCTTTAAAAAAAAGATGAAGATGATGTCTTTCACAGCTGGATGCCACGCCCCATTACAATGGAATGGGAGAGAGATACCATCTACCAATTGATAAAAATTTGATTGCCAAAAGATTGCAAGCTCAGGACTGTGGATATGTTGGTTGCAAATGGTCCAGGTATTGTTCATTGGAGGATTCCATTCCCTAGGGATGACTTGGAATGGGACATTGAAAGGAACTTTAGCGAAAATGTGTCAAGAAACTGATTTGAATGAAATCCAAATTCTTCTTATGATATTGTTAAAAGATTAGATATGCACCTACACTGTTTGAGATTGTTATTTATGAATTGAGATATGAAAAACCATCACAGAGAGATTCCACAGAGCTGAAAAGAAAGGAAAATGAAAAAGGTGCAAGTATTGGTTCCAAGGGGTTTCTATTTGTTTAAAATGATGTGCTGTGTTTCCCTGTTACTGTCCTATTTATGTTTCCTCAGGTGATATTACGTGGTTTTAAAAACAAAAACATAAACAAAACAAAATGGGGGCTTGACCCAGAGCAGTATCGGAGTAAAAAAAAAAAAAAGCAGTGTGATGTGATATGATGTTTTCCTGTTTCCCCCAAGCGAAGAGATTAAGGCCTTGGACCTATATATCGAAATCCAAAGAGATACAGATGGAAATAAGCCATTTGATGGTAGAGATGTTATTATCCAGGTGGACGATGACCAGAAAGATATGCCTGACCAAAGTTCCGGCAGGCGCGCCAAAAGGAGGTCTAAAGGAGAAGGAGAGTCAGCATCGTGGGGGGCCACTCTCCTGGGGACAGGCTGATCGAAAGACCCCCGAAGAGGAGGATAGTCATCCGAGAGTCGCCCAAAGACATGACATTGGGACTTGGGGTGCCAGTTTTGGGTTTTTCTGTGTATTGTATAGTTTTGTGTGTTTTGGCTCTGCTGGTGGTGTAAGAAGATCCTTTGTAGGCCTCCACCGGAGAGCAGAAGTGATAAGGCTGATCAGTAAAATGTGTTATTGGGACTGACCATAGTCCAACGCAGGGCAATTAGATCAAGATACAGATACAACATATGCTTCAGATAGCACATTGATACATGCATATACAAAACAGTAGGGCCATTCTCATCCCTACCTTTAAAAGTAAGGATCCTCAAATAACGCTTGGAGGATTGCAGTTAACAAATTTAATTTCCTCAGTAGTGCTGGAGGAACCCAATTACATTTTGTTTCAAAAAGTTAAACTCATTGCACAGATCACTATTTATACAAAGGCCACAACTTCAGTTATGTCTAAACTCAGAATCTGTCTGACATGAGAGAGAGAGAGAGCTGTATCCTAACTGACCTTTGTTTGAGATAAATGAATACACCGGTGACAGCATCTGTTCAAGTTGGCAGATAAAGAGACCCTAACTTGGGGTTTTCTTTGTCAAATGGGCTAATAGCTATCATCCTGGGAGATTGATATCAGTGGGTTGGTGTGGGCTTTCTAACCCTGCCAGTGTGAACTATCAAAGGAACCCAACCCAGAGAGAGGCAGAAGAGGTGGGAGGAGTTCCAGCCAGAGAAATGGGTGCTGGGTGTGATGATACAGTGACCATCAAGGATCAACTGTCTGACACCAAAAGCCCAAAAGGGTAGAAGCCGGAGCCACCACTGAGATCCTGTCTTTAGGGTCATACCCAGGAATAATAGCCCAGGACAATCAGAAGAGCATTGTGAGGCTCTGTCGCCTAGAAAATCCATCAGTGCCACCGAAGCTGAAGGGTTAAGTCAAACGGAGATACAGCAGAAAATGGCCTTAGATTAACTCTTGACAACAAAGGAGGATTTTGTGCAATGAACAAAGACAACTGTTAACTACAATTTCATAATTTGCCAAATGTGAAATGGTTAAAATCATTAGCAATGCTAATTCTTGTGATCTTCTATTCTGTAACAATCATATTTTGTTGTTTGCCATTGTTTTTAAGATATTGCACCTTTGCAGTGAGAAAGTCAGCCAGAGCAGTCAAGAATTGTGTAAAGAAGGGAAATGGGACACTTAAATTGTAAAAAGCATGATTGTGTGAATGATTTGCTGGCCAGAAATCATTTACAAAAAGAAAAGGAAGGAATAGAGCAGAATTGATGCTTTTAGCAGAAGTGATGTCAGAAGAGAGTGATGCACAGCAAAAGTTATAGCATAATTGGCCTTAGAGTAGTGAGGCAGCTTGCCAAGCAACAGTGACAAGAATAATATCTGAATGGTTAGAAGATGCGCATGGCAAGTAGAGCTTTTCCTTTGGCAAGCTCAAAGGAACAAAGTGCTAACGAAAGTATCAACTTGGGACCACGCTGCATGTAGAGCTGATAATGTATTGTGGGAATCAGAATTAATACTACGCAATGCTCTATTAACAAATAGAAATGTTTTGCCTAGGAATGCCTTATTGATTGGATAGAGTAATGTGGTTCCATGAATGCTGACCAATTATTTGTGTGAAGAAGGGCGGGGCCAAGGTTTGCCACCATTGATTGTATAAAAACCAAAGGTTGAGATTTGTTCAGGACTCTGCCATATTTGCAGCTTTATGCAAGGCAGGCTCCCTCAGCTGATGTCAATAAAGTTGGCTTCATTGTACCACAGTATCAATTGTTGCGTTTTCTCGTACCTGCGCTCACACGAAACGCCGCCTGAGGGACAAGGTATTGCCTGGGAGTTCTGGGACTCCTGATTTTCCTGCTACACTAGGGCCGGAAAACCTTCATTTCCACACACACACACACGCCCCCCCCCTGTGTGAGTGTGATTAGAATAATAGAATCATAGAGTTGGAAGAGACCTTGTGGGCCATGCAGTCCAACCCCCTGCCAAGAAGCAGGCAAATCACATTCAAAGCACCCCCGACAGATGGCCATCCAGTCTCTCTTTAAAAGCCTCCAAAGAAGGAACTTCTACCACACTCTGAGGCAGAGAGTTCCACTGCTGAACAGATCTCACAGCACTCCTTGGCAGAGAAGGCCCCAGACCTTGTGGAACTACTACTCCCCATGTGAAGATTTCCAGATTTTACAGTTCTGGACAGGGAAAGCTCAACTTGTAATAAATGTCATAGTATTTATAATTTTTCTGTGTGCTGACAGGAAAATATCAACTCATTTGCAATGTGATGCTGCAGGAGAGATTCTGCCAGTAACACTGACTGCCAAAAGGAATGGCCAATCTGCTTTCTAGGGCTTTGGTCCTCAAGGTGTGTTGGACTTCAGTTCCCAGAATTCCTGCCTATTTGAAAAAAGCGGCTGGGGCTTCTGGGAAATGAAGTCCTGAACTGCCCCATCCTCTCTTTTTGGCCGCCTCCTTCGGTCGCCCTTAGCAGCGGGCGGCTGATTGGACGACTGCTCGGGACTCTGATTGGCCGCGCCGCGCGAGCTCGCGCTACCCTTCCCCGCCCTTTCGAACAACGGTGCGACCGATTGGCTTGCTGGGCCCCTCTTCCCTTGGAGACGGAGCGTGGCCACGCCCCCCGGGGGGCCCGTCTTGAGCGGAAGCGCGGGCCCCGTTGCGTCGGGATGAGCTCAGCTGAGGCGTCTCCATGGAGACCAAGCGGGCCGAGATTCCCAGCGGCGTCCTGGACGACCTCTGCAGGTGAGGCCTCGCGGTGGCGTCTACACTAGGCCTGGGCAAACTTGGGCCCTCCAGGTGTTTTGGACTCCAACTCCCACCATTCCTCACAGCCTCAGGCCCTTTCTTTCCCCAGCCGCTTAAGCGGCTGAGGGGGGAAAGGAAAGGGCCTGAGGCTGTGAGGAATGGTGGGAGTTGGAGTCCAAAACACCTGGAGGGCCCAAGTTTGCCCAGGCCTGCTCTAAATGTTTGGGACCAGAAATGTTATGCATGTATTTCAGATCCCCCTCCCCCCACAACAACAACAATAATAACAATAATAATAATTTGGGGAGAGATTTGGAATTCCAGGAATTTAATTTAAATTTTTTTTAAAAAAAGAAAATCTCAAGCTCGTATTTGGCAATGGTTACTCATAAATGCTATTTCTCTCGGCGTTACTTCGCGAACGAAGATTCTTGGGAATTTATTTATTTTATTTATTTCGGGATTTTACCCCGCTCTTCTCAACCCCCAAGGGGGGACTCAGAGCGGCTTACAGTACGGCACAATTCGATGCCCACATAATAACAATATAAAACCCCCAAACCCTTCAACAATTAAAATACATTAAAAATACATTAAAATACAACTACATTAGCACCATACACATTCACTCTGGATTAAAACAATCTTCAGTCCATAAAAACATTGGCCATAATCACCCACTTCCATTAAAAACCAATCTAAAATGCTGCCTTGTGCTGGTGTACAAATGCCTGGTCCCACCGCCAGGATTTTACTTTTTCCTGAAGGCCAGGAGGGATGTGGTGGATCGTACATCAATAGGAAGCGCATTCCACAGGCGGGGAGCCACCACCGAGAGGCCCTCTCCCTCGTCCCCACCAGCCTCATCTGAGACGAGGCGGGAGCGAGAGCAGGGCCTCCCCGGATGATCTTAGATTACGAGGTGGGATGTAGCGGCTGATGCGTTCGGACAAGTAAGCTGGGCCAGAACCGTATAGAGCTTTAAAGGTCAAAACCAGCACTTTGAATTGAGCCCGGAATTGGATAGGCAGCCAGTGGAGCTGACACAACAGGGGGGTGGTATGCTCCCTGTGTGTAGCTCCCGTTAGCAATCTGGCTGCCGCCCGCTGGACTAATTGCAATTTCCGAACTGTCTTCAAAGGCAGCCCCACGTAGAGTGCGTTGCAGTAATCTATTCGGATGTGACCAGAGCGTGGACGACCGTAGCCAGATCAGACTTCCCAAGGTACGGGCGCAGCTGGCGCACGAGTCTTAACTGTGCAAAAGCTCCCCCGGCCACCGCTGAGACCTGGGGTTCCAGGCTCAGCGATGAGTCCAGGATCACTCCCAAGCTGCGAACCTGCGTCTTCAGGGGGAGTGTAACCCCATCCAACACAGGCTGTAACCCTATGCCCTGTTCGGCCTTTCGACTGACTAGGAGGACCTCTGTCTTGTCTGTAGTTTCAATTTGCTAGCCTTCATCCAGTCCGACACAGCGGCCATTCCATGAAGGACTCATTCCATTTTTTTTACAAGCGCGTTGATGACTAAAAAGGCCAATCCGAGATAGGCAAGTTTGGTTGCAGAAAGCACAGCAGAAAGCCTCCTTGAGGTGACGTTGTTTCCAAGTTGCGGTTCTTTCTGCGTTGTCGTTTCTCTTCCAGACCCGTTCGGCGTGTCTTCTCGGAAGAGGCCGCAGCATTGTGGATAGTGCGTCTCCACACCTCCCGATGTGAGGCCAGGGTGGACCATTGTTGGTGATCAATCTGGCCGAGCCTGAGATGTTGTTTCAGGGAGTCTCTTTTTGGGGGCGCCTCTCTTGCGCTGACCCGTGGCGAGTTCACCATAGAGTAGTATCTTTGGGAGGCGGGCGTGCTGTGTTCTCAATAGCATGGCCTCAACGCTGGTGATCCCTGCTTGCTCAAGGACAGCAACGTTAGTCACATAGTCAGTCCAGTGTATATTTGGGATTGTGCGAAGACAGCGCTGATGAAAGCGTTCGAGGAGTCGTAGGTGTTGGGGATAGGTGACCCATGTTTCAGACCCATAGAGCAGTGCTTCCCAACCTTTTTTGAGCTGCGGCACACTTTTTACATTTGCAAAATCCTGGGGCACATCACCAACCAAAATGACACAAAATGACACTCTAACACAGTAATACATATAGTTAATATGTTTTAAAATGTTTTTATACACTCAGTGTGAAACCTGGACCTGTTTAGATGAATTCAACATAGATATCCTGGCAGGAATGGCAGAAAGACACAAACTTCCCACATAGAACTCTCATAACCAAGAGAAAATGCGATAAGAGTTTGGTGGGCATTGACCTTGGGTTTTTTAGTTGTAGTTCACCTATATCCAGAGAGCACTGTGGATTCAAACAATGTTGGATCAGGACCAAACTTGGCATGAATACTCAATATGCCCAAATATGAACACAGATGGAGTTCAGGGGAAATAGACCTTGACATTTGGGAGTTGTAGTTGCTGGGATTTAGTTCCCTTACAATCAAAGAGCATTCTGAACCCCACCAATGATAGAACTGGGCCAAACTTCCCACACAGAACCCCCAGGAGGCAAGAGGAGGTCTCTACTTGGGGAAAGGGAGGCAGGCCTTCCCAATGCATGGAGAGGGAGAGACCAAGTAGACAACGGGTGGGGAGGGTGTGTGTGTTTGTAATTTTGTGCCTTTATCGAGGTAGGTTTCTTAGGGTTTTTATACTTCAACACACTAGACTCCCCCCCCCCTTCCTGGAGGTTCCAATTTCCCACGGCACACCTGATGATCGCTCACGGCACACTGGTTGGGAAACACTGCCATCGAGGAGAATAGATAGCTCTGTACACACTGATTTTGGTGCTTTGCCTCAGGTGCTTGTTGCTCCAGACTCTTTTGTGAAGCTTTCCAAATGCTAATGTTTCCTTGAAATGCTAGAATTAGAACAAGCCAAACACGAATGTTTCCAAACAGGATGACCGTTGTGGTCTCTTCCAACTTTGTGATTATATATAAAATGACACAAGAGGCAGTGTGGTACAGTTGTTTGCGTGCTGGTCTCGGTTCACATCTACACACTGTGGACCTCTAGCTGTTTGGGTTCCCAACTCCCAGAAGCCCTCGCTAGCTTGTTCAATAGTCAGGAATTCTGGGAGTTGGAGGCCCAAACAGGTGAAGGGCCTCAGTTTGAAGATGCCTGGCTTAGTCCTCTGGACTTTTGAAGGGTTTACAGCAGGGGTGCTCACACTTTTTCAGCATGCGAGCTACTTATAAAACAGCCAAGTCAAAATGATCTACCTACCCATCTTTTGATAGAAGAAATAAGGGACATTTACGTGATTTTTCGCAAAAATAAGTGACACTTCCTAAAATGCATCCAGACAAGAGTTCCTAACATCATTCCACAGATATAAACAGGCGGAATGAAAGCAGACATACTTTTAAGCTGCAAGGCCATTCAATGCTGATCAATGTAGCCAATGGAACATTAAAAAATGCATCCAGACAAGAGTTCCTCCTCCTACCCTGACATCATTCCACAGGTATAAACAGGCAGAATGAAAGCAGACAGACCTTTAAGCTGTTGTGCAGATGAACTCCTTGCAGTCGCAGATCTTAGGCTTTGGCAGGAAATGGCTGCCAAAGCCTTCTTGTTGTTGTTCTCCCTTGTGGCTTGTCTTCGCCGCCACCGCACACTCCAAATGCACATGCATGGGCCGGGCGCCCGCCCTCTCCTTCCCTCTGCTGCAGCAGTTGGCCTGAGGATCCTTCAGGTGCAGCCTGAGCTCAGAAATCCTCGCCTCCTCCTCAGGCCACGTAATGAGCACTGGCGACGTAGGACAGCAAAGAACACAATACCATTTTCTCATGTAAATATATATATATGGCACTGAGGAAGGTACAAAGAAGGGCAACAAAAATGATCCAAGGGATGGAGCAGCTCCCTTTATGGAGTCTTGGTCTTTTCAGCCAGGGCGCAGCCTGAGCTGGGATAGAAAAGGTGAATAAAGAAAAAATCTGTCACCCAACACTGGCTGCGACTCCCTGACTCCAAGGTAGGAAAGTTAGGACTAATCGAAATATTTCTTCACCCAGAGGGTCATTGGGTTATGGAAATGAGCACCCCAGCCTGGTTTAGAGGTAGGACAGCAAAGAACACAATACCATTTTCTCATGTAAATATATATATAAAAGAACCTGACTAAACACAATTGAGTTAGAAGAATATATGTGCCTATCCCGCCCTGAAGCACTCTTGTGACCCAGTCAAGCAAAACACTCACTAAACGCACAAGCTGAGTTTGACATAAGGAAAACTCCAAAATGCACATTGTGCTAAGTTTGCTCAAATGCTTTTTGTATTTTTTTTGGAATTGTTGCTTTGAAGGAACTAGGTAAGATCCTTAAGTGTAAATGTATATCACTGAATATCAAACTCAGAATTTCATATTCTAGATTAGCTCTGATTTCTTTACATGATATGAAAGCTGGGTACTAAAGAAAGCTGACGGGAAGGAAATCAATTAATTTGAAATGTGCAGGTGAGAGTTCTGTGGATACTATGGACTGCCAAAATAATAAATGGATTGTATAATAAAAACCAGAGTCTAGAAGTCCAAATGACCAAACCAAGGCTATCATACTACGTTAAACACAGCATGAGGTGACATGGCCTATTAGAAAAGGTGGTAATGCGAGGTGAGCATTGTCAAGCAGAAAAAGAGGAAGACCATGTTACATGTGGCTAGATTCAGTCAAGGAAGCCTCACTTCTGAGTTTGCAGGACCTGAGCAGGGTTGTTGGTGATACAGTGTCTTGAAAACTTCTCATTTGCAGGATTGCCATAAATTGAGGCAAACTTCACAATTAACACATTTGTTGAACATGCACCTTTGTGTGTGTATTGCCTGAGACCAATTTTCTTCTTTCCATAGTACTTAAAAGTGTCTAGAGCAATGTTTCACAAACTGTATTCCTCCAGGTGTATTGGACTTCAGCTCCCAGAAATCCCAGCCAGTTTACCAGCTGTTCGGAATTGTAGGAGATGAAGTTCAAAACATCTAGAGGATGGTTGAGAAACCCTGGTCTAGAGACAGTGGCTACTCTATTGTTAAAAGGATCAATTGGGGAAATAGCTGAATTTATTAGGAGGAGATGAGCTATTCTCTCAAGTAATATATTAGCACTTTGTTCCAGTGAACCCATTATGTTCGTTTGTGGGGCCAGTGATCTTTTTCATCTTTTCCCCCAAGAGTATCATGCACACTCTGTCTCCTCAGGCTGGATCTAAACTGCCTTATATCCCAGGATCTGATTCCAGATTATCTTCTTATCCCAGATTATCTGGCAGTGTAGGCTCATATAATCCAGCTCAAAGCAGATAATCTAGGATCAGGTCCTGGGATATAGGGTAGTGTAGATCCAGCCTCAGGCTATTTTGGACCCCAGTACTTCCAGTTCTGTGATAAGTAATAGACACACATAACAACAGATTCTTACTTCAGTATATTCCTAAAGGAAGCTTTGGGTAACTGGGAGTGGATTCTTATGGGAAACAGTTTTAACATTTACTTAGTTCTGTGCTCAGAACAACTGATAAGGATAAGTTGACTGGTGCCCCAAAACTTGGTCTTTTGGGAGAGCTCAGACCCATTTGAAACTGGCTGTTGACATCATTTCCTAGCAGACACAAATAACTCACTGGTGTTTTGTATCTTAAAATCATGACACTCCATTATTAGATTTCTGTTTAATGGGTTGTTAAATGTGCCAGCTAGGCTTAAGCAGTTTTCAGTGCTCCCACCAGAGTCTTGCTTTATCTGTAATGAACCATTATGGTGTTAACAGGCTGTAATAGCAATCTTTCCACTTCAGTCAGTGTTCCAGAACCATTTGTGATAATGAGAGCTCTTGCTTTTTGAATATTAGCATGTACAACATGCTGATGTTAGCTAGTTCACCTCAGCTGCATTCTGGTAAAAAGAAACTAAAACTGCTCCTTAAAACATGAATACTGTACATTGGATCACTGAACCACACTCAATCCAAAACAGCAATTTTGGGAGAGGAACCCCCCCCCCCCTGTTTTTTCTTTTTTAGTTAGAAAGTTGTTCTGTAAAAACTAATCAACATAAACAGCATTTTGATTGACTAAAAAAGTGTCACGATATCATTTTGATCACATATACAGGCAGTCCCTGGGTACAAACAAGAAGGTTCTGTAGTTTTGTTCTTCAGATGCATTTCTACGTAAATGAAAACAGGTACTTTTAAAAGTGTAACTCCAGCTAATTTCTTTGTTTACTTTTGAACAGCATAGGGAAGGGTTAACACCCCTTTAACATTTGTTTTGCTGTCTGTGTCCCTGTTCACATTATTTCACCTCATTTTCTGTTCCTATGACAATTGTATTTTGAAAATTTTGAGTTGTCATGGAAACAAGGATTTAATGGTTATACTCCCCCCATGAGAATTCTTCCAGAAGTGAATTTCCCTTCCTAGGGGTAGATTTCCTCTTACTTCCTGTTGTCTCACCCCATTTGTAATTAGAAGTTGTATGTAAGCTGCGTACTTGTAACCTAGGGACTACTGTACTTACGTTTCTTAATGGACTGTTCCAAACAATGTGTGTGTTTTTTGTTTTGGGATATGTTTGCTTAGATTCTTTCTGATTCACAGATTTTTAAAATGCTATTGTCAGTGGATAGCCATTGCCTAACATTATTTCCCCTTTACTTCCTCAACAGCCGATTTATTTTGCACATTCCCAGTGAGGAACGAGACAATGCAATCCGTGTATGCTTTCAGATTGAACTGGCCCATTGGTTTTACTTGGATTTCTACATGCAGAACACACCAGGATTACCTCAGTGTGGGATAAGAGATTTTGCTAAAGCTGATATCCTTTTAATGTTAACATTAGCATTACTATCATCACCATTATTTATGTATGTTATATATGCAGGCAAATATGCTGTATGTTATATTTGTATGTTATAGGAAAAATTGTGTCAACATTTTTGAGTGTTTGTCTCCAGAAGAATTGAGTTCTGTTGTTAAAGATATTTGGTCAAGATTAAGTATCTTTAAATTCAAGGATTTCCTGATTAGGAACTTGTGAAGTGTGTCATGCTTACTACTAATGGTGTATCACCTGTCCCTTCTGTGACTTTTACACTTGGTTTTCCCAGCAATGAAGGTGAAGCATCCTTGTGTGGATTGCTCCTCCTTCTCACTTATAGGCAAGGATAATACAGGCCTTTCTGAGAGCACCCAACAAGAGATTATGATCAAGATTTGTAACTTTTCAAATCTTTCGAGTTTCAAACGCACATCTTGAGTTGGAAACTAACTAGTTACCAGATGGATATCTAAATATATCCCCAATGCATCACACTTTTTATATGGCTGTCAGTAGTGAGGGTGAAGTATTGTGTACTACCTAACATTTCTGGAACATCTTTAAAAGGAACCCCACATGGAATGCATTATGAAAATCTAAAAGATGGACATCAAGGCATGCTTGGCAGAAGCCTGGTCTCTTTCTTGCAGCAGTGGATTCATTTGGGAAATCGCTTGAAGTTGATAATAGAGTTGTGGACCAGAGCAGCTGTCTCAGAATTCAGGAATAAAGCAGGGCCCATGGACTGCATCTCTGCCTTAGAACCCTTCATTAATGAGAAGAGCTTCCCATTTAGAATAGGCAATTTTTCAGATAGATATTTCACTGAATGACATCAAGAGTTCTCTCTTATTGGGACAAACTCTCTTCCATTCTAGCCCAGTTTCAGACTCTTGTCCAAGATATCCGTGATTAACACACCCGAGCAATGAATAAGTAGAGGTTGATGACCTTTAGACATCTTAACTTGGAGATGCTTAAGCAGATGTTAAATATCATAGCAGGCAGAATTCAGAAGAACATTGTACACCCATTCTCATCAAGGGGCTCAAAATTGTGATCCAAAACCTCCTTGCCGAACTCTCATACAGTGGTGCCTCCAACCCACAAAGGCTGTTCTGAGAGAGGCTACACTTATTTTCTCCCTCAGAACTTACATGTGTGATCAGATAGAACAATCAATGCAGTTTTGGGCTTCAGATTAGGTTGAAACAAATTGAATTGTTACTGCTGCTTAAAGTGACTGCCTCCTTCAAGCTATCAGAGGTATATCTGACCTTAGAAGACATGGTTTCTGTTTCCACTGGCCATGTCACATTGTTAACATTCTTCTTTCTAGAATTTAGGATGAATATTTTGAAAATGGGCAAGACGATGCCCTGGCCCTTGTTGACACTTATGTATATTAGTTTAGCAAAACAGATCTTCGGCCATTCAGACCACCAGATGTGTAGCCTTCTCTTCCAAAGGGAACCAACGTGGCAAAAACCAACACTAAAAGTTTAGATGGAGTAACTCTATAAATGGAAAATTAAATTGAAATTTTGTAAAATATGATAGAACATGTTGATCCTTGCAGCACTTTTCCTTGACTCTCTGTACTGTTCAATCATTGCCCTTTTTTACTGCCTCAAGGTGAAGATGTACAGAAGGTTTTGGATGAATGGAAAGAATACAAAATGGGAGTGCCAACCTATGGTGCGATTATTCTTGATGAAAGCCTTGAAAATGTAAGTGTGGACCCTATGAGAAGAAAGAAGATTCTGATAGAACACAATGAACAGTGAATTAGATGTCAGCTTTTATGGCCAATCTAGTCAAATGTGGCTATTTCAAAGCCTTTGGAATGTTACGTTTCATATTTAAATGCTAGTTTTATAAGCGTGAAAAGTGTCGTGCCATGGTGAAGATTTATTTGACAGTGTCAGGAAAGGGTGTTTCAGCAATCTCTTGTGAATGCTCCATGTTTCCAAAACATTGCAAAGGATTTATTTAATTCTTGTCTTTCTCACACCTAATAACATTTAAAAATATTTGTTTAAATTTTTTAGGTACTGTTGGTTCAGGGATATTTAGCAAAGTCTGGTTGGGGATTTCCAAAAGGAAAAGTGAATAAAGAAGAAGCACCACATGACTGCGCAGCTAGAGAGGTGATTGAATTTCTTTTGTGTTGTCTGAACAGATGTGTTCGTGATGCTATTATACACATTATTTGAAATATGCCAAGTTTATGTGCCTCTTATAACACTAGACAATTTGTTGCCCAGTTTTCCATATCACACCATTTTGGGTGCCTTGATTAGATTGGGTGAGCAAAAAACAAAGAGATACATTTCCCGCCTGCCAATACTGTGGGAAATAACAGCATTTCCTTGTGCATGCAATCCTGTGCACACTTATTCAGGAACAAGTTCCATCAAATTTGGTTCAACTTATTTCTGAGTAGCTGGATTCCTGTATATTAGTCACTGGACAGGTTTCTTAAGTCCCTTGTTGTCCTGCATGAACCGAGAGAATGTGACCTAAAACAATTTTAGACTCCATCAAAAGGTGGCGGGATAGCTATCTATCTGTCAGGTGTGCTTCGATTGTCCTTTTCCTGCATGGCAGGGGGTTGGACTAGATGGCCCCTGTGTTGTCTTCCAACTCTATGATTCTGTGAAACCTAGTCCTCTATTGCACCTGCAAAGTAAGTTATCTATGGAAAACCTATCTTTCAGGGAAAGCTGTTACTAATAATATAATTACCTCCTTCAGTGTTTCCATGGAGCCCTGGAATTTCCTTGAGTAACATTAATAAAACACTGAAAGGAAATGCTGATATTAGTGGATAGTTCAAACTAATGGAAGCTGGATGTGTCACACTTTTCTGATGAGAGATGCACAATATTTAAAGTGCAAAACACTTACACCTATATTTATATATAAAGTATAGTGATGTTTGTAATAAAGAAATTACAGGCAGAAATCGAGAATGAGACCACGGTAGTTTTTTGGGAAATCTGTTTTTGAAACTATTCTGTTCTGCTGTGTTCTTTGTCTCTCCATTATCTGCTTGGCTGTTGAGATGAGAGAAGGGTGTAAAATATTCATTTCCAGAGGAAGGGTATAAAAAACCCACTCCTCTTTCAGTCCAACTAAGCATCCCACTGCGCTGGGCAGTGCCCTCTCTTCCTTTGCAAGGGCCTCTTTCTCACTCCCCCACCTTACATTGAATGAATGCCTCTTTGAATTGGTTGCATTGTGAAGTACTTCTAAGAACAGCAGTTTCCAGTCAGTTCATTTGCATTCATTCATTTCTTCTTCCACTGCAATACAGTTTGTGTTTGGCAGAATGTAGGAATATTTTAATTCAAAATACCCATGCTGGTATCCTTGAATTCCAAGGCCGATTGGCAGCCACCACTTTTCAAAGGTTGTTATAGAGGTTGTTGAATGTTTTTGGGAGTTCTGAAATGTATATTTGTTTTTTTGTTTTTTTTCAGAAACCTTCATTCTCTTAAAGCTGTGGTGAGGACTTTATGTTGTTGTTCACATATATAGAGAAGGTTTTTATTTGTACAGGAAGTTTTAACTGCAGAGCATTTGAAATGTAAATAACAAACATATTGTCTATTTCCAGGTGTTTGAAGAAACTGGTTTTGATATAAAGGATTACATCAATAAAGATGATTACATTGAATTACGAATCAATGATCAGCTGGCTCGCTTGTACATCATTCCAGGAATTCCAAAGGACACTAAATTTAATCCCAAAACAAGAAGAGAGATTCGGGTAAAGAATCCATTTTTAATTTTTTGAAATAATTTTCAGGTATTTAACAATATAAAGGCAGTCCCGAACTTAAGCTGTTCTTAAGTTGAGTTTGTGTGTAAGTCAGAACAGGTACATTTTAAAGTGTAACTCCTACCCTATCTATCTATCTATCTATCTATCTATCTATCTATCTATCTATCTATAATGGATAGCATAGGGAAGGATTAACTTTGTTTTGCTGTCTCTGCCCCTGTTCAGAAGATTTCACCTGACTTTCTGTCCTTGTGATAATTGTATTTTGAAAAATTTGGCTTGTTGTGGAAACAAGGATTGATGAGAAAGCTTCAGTGGAGACACATTTTCTACATAACTCTTCCAGGTGTGAATTTCCCTTCCGAGGAGTACTATATTTTCCGGGGTACTAGACGACTTTTTATGCCTGGAAAAAGTTATGAAAAATTGGGGGTCGTCTAGTACACCAGGTATAAAATAAAAATAATAATTAAAAGGAAAAAATAAAATACAACTACCTTAGGAGGGAGGGAGGAGAAGAAGGGCAGAGGGAGGGCCCAGGGAGGAGGAGCGGCAGGCCGTATTGCCATGGAGACCGGCTGGGCCCTCTTCTGCCCCCACCGCTCACCTCCTCCGAAGGCCACTGGTCTCATCTAGGCCCAAGGAAGCACCTTTGGATGACTCCCAGCAGCCCTGGCCAGTGGCGTGCCTGGGATATGCTTGCTGAGGCATTCTGGGAGTCATGGTTCCCTGCCTCAGCGAGCACATCCCAGGCACGCTTCTGGCGGGGCTGCAGGGAGTCTTTGTCTGAGAGCCGTGGGAGTCTCAAGACAGGAATAAAACCTGGCAGGAGTAAAAATCCCATTCCTGGAAGTAAGCTGCAATTGCTGCTGCATCCAAGCTTTCCTTATATGCCCCTCCCACCAGGAAATGAGAGGGGTAAGGGGACGGGATCGACCCACCACCGGAGAGCCTTTTGCAAAGCTTGTTGAAAGCCGAATATTGTCTCTATCGGCAGATGAAAATAAGCTATTGAGCCCCGGTGGCGGCTCTCTCTCTTGGGGAGACAGTGAGGGGCACTTCCAGCTGTCTCCCTGCCGCTCAAGAGCCTCTTTAGGCAGCCTCTCCAAAGCACTCTGCGGCTGCGATTTGCGAGAACTATTTTCAGCAGCAAAAGAGAAATGTTATTACCTGGATTGGGGAGGAATGGGGAATGTACAGAACGGAGCACAACTGGTTATGATGGATTTGCCAGGAGGAACACAAGGGGAAACCAAGGCCAAGTGGGTTGGGGATAAAAGGGAGAGAGAGCTATTGGAGGCAAACAGCCAGCCAGAAACCACTTAAAACCATGGATAGACAACTACGGCTCCCAGAATGCCTCAGCAAGCACATCCCAGGCACACTGCCACCCAGGTCTGCTGGAAGTCATCTGAAGGCACTTCCTTGGGCCTAGATAAGCCCAGCGGTCTTTGGAGGAGGTGAGTGGCAGAGCGGAGGAGGGCACATGGAATTCGGAGTTGTCTTAAACGGCAAGTATATCCCTAACTCTGCATTTTGTGTTGAAAAGTTGGGAGGTCGTTTTATAACCCCCGTTGCCTTGTAAGCCGAAATATACGGTAGATTTCTCTAACTTCCTGTTCTCTCACCCCTGTTCTTAACTATGACTCATCTGTAAGTCAGATGTTTGTAACTCAGGGACTGCCTGTATGCTTATTACCATTGATAGGAACACAGCTAACAGTACTCCTATGTTTATGAGAGTAAACAACATGCTATGTAATGGAGCCACACTGCAAAAGAGAACTGTTTTGAAGGGCATTTGTAGTGAAGTAAGGAGAGGTTATATCACATGTTTTAACAATTGTAATATTTGTTTAGTATTTTCAGGGAATAAAAAACATTGATGTGAAGGGTAGTCTTGAGGTTTCCATTTGTGTGTGTGTGTGTGTGGGGTGGGGTATGCCACTAAATCAGTCAATGCCACTTTTCTGGTAATGGCAAAGTGATTTTAAACATCTGCTCTGCTTTTCACGTAGGTCCAAAGTTATTGCAGATTATTCATGTTCTTCTGGAAAGTGTTAAGATGTTTTTCTTTTTTCCCCTTTGTTTTTCTATTTTTCAAATGACAATCGGAATGGCTCTTGGCTTATGTTTCTGGATTATGTGATTCTAAGTAATTGTTTTTAATTGATATGTTTTAATCATGTGATTAAAATATATGTTGCTCTATTTTTATATGTACTTAAGGCATCAAATTGTGCCTCTGTTGTAAGCTGCCCTGAGTCCCCTTCGGGATGAGAAAGGCGGGCTATAAATGTCATAAATAAACAAATAAATATTTTTCTCTGTTTCAGAACATTGAGTGGTTCTCCATTGACAAATTACCTAGCCATAGAAATGACATGACCCCGAAGTCCAAGCTGGGTTTAGCACCGAACAAGTTTTTTATGGCCATTCCCTTCATCAGGTGTGTTCAGAATGAGGTTAAAAATGAATTATTTGTATTTCACTTCTGTACTTGGGGCAATTGTTGGTTTACTTTCCTTTTTTTGGATGGGGTAGATATAGCTTAGATCTTACTCAAAGAAGCTGGTTGTTGCTAATGTAATATTGCCTTCTTTACAGACTACTGAAAGACTGGCTCGCTCGACGGTATTGCGATTCCTCAGATAGTGACAATGGATTCTCATCTGCCAGGAGCAGCACACCACCCAAACCCAATACAGAAAAAACGAGGTAGTAGAGACTCCATAAATTACTCAAAATATAAGGAAAGGAGCATATGAATCAAATGTATTTATAATACATGAAATAAGTAGGTTGTTTTAGCTACACAATTGTTATATTTAGTTTAAAGGTCAGGATAATAGGCCGTTTTTCTGACCTTTCCAATATAAGGACAGAAATAACAGCCCACCGCTTCATAGTTAAGACAGTGCTTTAAATGAATGCTGGAAAAATAAATGTAAACATTTAAGTGCAGCTAAATGTTGCGTAGCAGCAGGCTTTTAACCCTGTCTTTGTTCAATGTTATTTTGTGTTAGTGATAAACAAATATTTATTTATTTACCTCATTTGTATACCGCCTTTCTCAGCCGGAAGCGACTCAAGGCGGTTCACAGTCAACAGCAATTTGATGCCACAACAGTTATAAAAATACAGTTAAAAACAATTATAAAAACAATTAATAAACCAACCCAAATTACATTTGAGCCGATCTTGCCAGAAGCAACTCCATTTTGCAGTTTCTGTGTAACTAGTAGTAAAACCTAAAAGAAATTAAAAATCTAAAACATAATCAGTAGTAACAGTCTCACTAAAACAATTTGTTTTTTATGTGATCAGAATAATATTTTTAAAATTTTTATTAACAAAATATTTGTTTATGAATTAGATCGAAGCTCCATTACAGTCAGCAGGTGTTTTCAGATAGTTCTTCAGGAGACCAGTGGTCAAAGCAGCGGCAGTTGCAGCAACAGAAGCCAAGTAACAATCATTTTGAGATGTCTGATACCTTAAAACTAAAGGTCAGCTTTTTTATATATTTCATGTTTATTGTGAAATTGATCATGCATGGTTAGGTATTTTATAACTTTTTGAATTTCTCAAGTTTTGAAATAGGGGGAGGCATTTTTTATAGAAATGATGTATAAACTGCTGAAAACACAAATGTATTTTTGTGGATCTTAAATATAGTTCTGTTAAACTGTTTATAATTACCATATAGAATCATGTATAAATCAGCTTCATGTATAGTTTGAAGGAAGGTTTGGGAGCCAGAATTATAGATTTTGATATGACCTGTGGATAAGTTAAATGTCATTCTGTAGAGCAGGGGTGCTCACACTTTTTCAGCATGCGAGCTACTTAAAGCAACCAAGTCCAAAAGATCTACCTGCCCCCACCGCCGTGCGCTCCCGCAAGCTCCTGCCGCTGCGCGCTCTTGCCACCACGCATGCTCCTGCTGCTGTTTTCCGCCCGTGCAGCGCTTCTTCCGCCTGCAGGGCATTGCAGGAAGGAGAAAGCACGAGGCGGGGCATCCAGAGGGAGCGCTCCACCCTGCCTGTCTCGCCAGCAACGGAGGCTGCACAGCTGCTCCTGGACGAGAGAGAGGCAGGGCGACCCCTCCAGAGGCCCTTCCTCGTGCTTCCTTCTTCCTGCAATGCCCCGCAGGCGAAAGAAGCACCGCGAGAGCTGAAGCCAGCAGCAGGAGCACGCGTGCACGCAGGGTGTGCGCGCGCATGGGAGGAGTGCCCCATCCGGCTGGTGAGGCCCGAAGATCACCTGGAAGAGGGCCGAAGATCTACTAGTAGCTCCCGAGCTACCTAATGAGCACCCCTGCTGTAGAGAGTAGAAAGCACCAATGCCACCACAGGGCTGCAATTTCCTTGCCAGGCATTAAAAAGAAACAGAAGTGAAGCCCAGTGGAGAGAGCCGAAAGTCTAGTGCTTTTTTTTTAGGACAGACTAAGTTCTTGCCTTTTGCCACTCTCCTCAGAGAAGGGAATGGTTTCTTTTTTGATAAGATTTAAGATACAATATTCTCAATTACCCGTGGTTAAGTCGACCCAACTTTTTTGGGTTGATTCCACCCCCCAATTTTTTTAAAACTTATATATCAATATATAGGGTAGATGAAGTTACACTTACAACCTGCAGCCTTGGCCCAATAACTTTCATCCTTTTTCTGTCTGTGTGGTTTGCTCAGAATCCGCGCAGCAATGGTAGAAAACAATACCAAGATACACCCAATCAAAAGAAGAAAACAAATGGAGTTCATAATCAGCCAGCTAAACAGAGCCAAACTCTGGTAAGATGTGCACAAAGATTAAGAAGGATTGTAAATGTAGTGAAATGCTGCAAGTTCTTACTTTTTTCATCATGAATACTCTATTATTCAGTAGAGCTATGGTGTTGGAGTTCCCTTCTCAGTACAAATTTTGGGGAATTCCTTTTCACGAATTTGACTGCTGATATGTCCTTTCTTACTACCAAGATGTGTATTCAGCTTAGGCCCCATCAAAACTAATTATGTAATGCAAACCTATCCTCATACTGTATTGGCCGGTCAAGAAACTCCCACAAAAGTGTGCAAAAGAAAGCCCTTAATGCATATCAGTATTCTGTAGTTTGTGTAAACCCCACTTGGGCCTTAGACTGGTTCCAGGATTTCCTATATAATCATTTGCACAGGGAAACAATTTTTTCACTACAAGTTTGAAACTGCATTAAATGGTCGGTGTAGATGGGGCCTTAGTCTGCGAGCAGATGGAGCATTAGGCATGACCCACTCATTATCAGTGGTGTAGTTGAGTATTCCCTCACTTTTGTGTGAGCTTGAAAAGAAAGAGTTGATGTGTTTATTTGCTTCTCTCTGGATAGGTCTGGATATGTGTGAAGAGATGAGGCTGCGGTATTTTTCCAGTAGTCCTTTGTTTGGTTTTGCTGTTGCTAGGCTATTTGAAAAGCAAAACAGGCTGGGAAGGGGTTATTCTGTTTTGGGAAGAGTTTGTGGCTCGGCTTGCTAGTATTTTGGTGGCACAAGTTGCTACAGGTCAGATTTTGAAATCTGTACACAGTATTCTTATATCTCTCCCAGCTGCATGAGGTAACCAAATAGAGCCTAGAAGAGGCAGTGACTTTTGGAGTCTCAAAGAAAACAGATCCATAAAGGTTCACAGGTTGGAAGAGTGGTGAAAGAAAGTCTTAAGAGACTGCAGGAGGGAGATGGGGAATGGATCTACATTTTTTTTGAGTTTAGAGAACCAAAAACAACAGCTGCCCAATGACTGGAAGTTCATGGGGGATCAATGCAAGTTTTTGGGGCCCCAAAATAACACTTTTGGAAACACATGGGGGCCTTCACCATTAGTATTGTGGGCGAGGCCAAATGTGAAAGCAAGAGTGGACCAAGTTGCACAGGGAGGACTGAGGATTTCAGTTAAAAGTCATTTTGAGTTAAACTACCATATTTCTTCAATTGTAAGATTCCATTGATTGTAAGATGCATCACAACTGACAAAAATACATAACACCTGTGCTTCTATAGGTGCACCCCATTTTAGAGAAGTTTATATAGGGAAAAATACTATATTTACTTGAATCTAATGCTCTTTTTTTTTTGGCTCAATTACCTTCCCAAAATTAGGGTGTGCATTAGATTCGCATTATACGGTCTTCTTATTTCTGAGCAAAAACCAAAGGGGAAGCTACTTCAGGAACTTCTCTTTGAGGATCTTCATCTCTGATTTAATTGCCAGGGCTCAATGGTGTGCAATCTTGTGATTGATCATTATTTTTGAGAGTTTTGTAATGTAATTATCTTCTCAATTAGAAATGTGAAAAGAAGTTAAACCCAAGAAGACTCCAAGATAATTTTGAAGCAGGCAAGTATATTGATATTAGTGTTTTCAAGTATAATAATTTGTAAAGATAGTTTGAGGTTGTTTATTTTTAGAGAATGCTGTCATGAGACAGAAAGTTTCAGACAGGTAACTAAATTATGCTTTACTGGACAAGAATTAGTCATGGGCCAGCATCCTTTCGTAATATTATGCTTTGTTTAAGCTAGTTTCCCATTATTTTCTGCTTATCAATCATGTTTTGAAACACTGTGATTTTATATTTTTATTTGTAATTAGGTATTAAGTAATCATTGAAATAGTCCATTATGTCAGCCTTGGGCATGTTTTTGGAAGGAGGAATCCTGGTTTACTGGCCCTGGTGATTATGTCTGAATCAGACCAAATATTGGGAATCTCACTTCGCTTTGGTATCCCACCCAATTTTATAGCCCCTTTAATTTTAGAATGTAATAGCTAACACAGGGATGGGTGTACATCTTAACTAAGGCTATATAAACTTTGAGTATAAGTTCACTGACCCCAGGCTGTATTTCTGATGGAATACAGTACTGTGTATGTGAGTTGGGTGTTAGTGATAGTTGTGTTGTTTGTTGTTGTTTTTTTCAACACCCCCCCCCCCCCCCAATTACTTGACTGGACTGGTTATCTTCCATATGGGGAAAAGAGCATCAGGTGTGAGGGTTATAGGGATTTAAGAAGTAAAGGAAGATCATCCTCCCCCTTGCTCATGAATGTATGTTTTATTGGTCTTGTTTCAAGTCACCAGTGTTTGGTGACTTGAAAGTGTGAAATTCTTGGAGTTAGTCTTGAATCATGCTCTAATTCCCAGCTTGGACATGGGTGGTCATTTTTCCAATGGAGTGGAAACTAAATTGCATATGCTTCTTCACAATATGTGCTGAATTAGACTTTCATCCTATAGCATCTGTAGAGTGAATTTTGTCTGCAATGTGGAATGGTCACTTATCTAGCTACCAAGACCACCGGATTGGGGTAGGAGAGCTTACAAACCATATATGTTTAATTTTTATGGATAAGTTTCAGGTCATCCAATATGATGTTTACTTGGACTTGACCCATGTCCATTCTGGCTAATTAAAGCCACCAAAGGAGGACTGGCTCATTGCGTAATGGATGTTGCAAATGCTTCCTTGAATGAAGTTATCTTCCTTGAATGAGGGTTATCTTCCAACCTCATTGGGGTGTTGCTCGGTCATGAGCTAGGAATATGAGCCTTTCTAGTTGAGTGTTGCGTAGCAGAATATTGCATTCTGCAATCTCTATGGAACCTGCCTCGTAGAGAAAAAGTAGATAGTGTACTACTGTTTCTACTTATTATGATCTAGTTTCAACTTATTACAATATTCCCAAATCCAACTAGGCCTAAAAACAATTGCTCTTCCAATTTAATGTAGAACTACTGCCTCAATTACTGATTGGAAACTCTTAACGTGAATCCCATGGGTTCAGTGCCTTTACTCTAGTTCCGACTAGGAATTCAACTTAAACTGAAAGATCTTTTATTGCTCTTATAATCTGAAAAGCAGTGTTTTACTTTCCTAATTTTGAGAATGGCTTGCTTCTCTTTTAAATGTAGACACAACCTTTGACGTGTGCTGTGTGAATGAAGATCAGCTCCTGGAACACGGACAATCAGTGTCATGCAACGGCCATTGCAAATCCTCTTTCTCTTCAGAAGCATTTCTGAGCTTCAAGTTTGATCATGATGCTATAATGAGAAGTTTTGATCTCTGACGCATATTCACTTGCACAACTCTGCCAGAAACTTGGTGTGAAACAGTTGAGTGGGTTTTCCTAAAATCCAGTCTTTATCCTTTCTCAGGTTTTGAAGCATTGCAGGGACCCAGTGATGGGCTGGAAGGCTTTGTTCTCATTGCAACATGGGAGCAGCACCACATAGTGTTGCACTTTAAATACTGTACAGCTTTTGCCTGCAAAAATGCTTTCCAGTGTTTCATTTGCTAGTTCCGAACTATGCATTACAGGGCATTTTTTCTCATTTGTTTGTTTTTGTTTTATGTATAGATTTCAGAGAAGTGCTTTAGCCGTAGAGATGTACTAACCTTTTACATATATATATATATATGTCTCCTCTGATGCATAGTAAATCTTTCATTTCTGATCTCACAAAAGGTTGGAAAGTCATGTGAAACTCTGAGGACACCATTTTAATAATGCATAATAATAATGTTTTGGCTCTCCTGGGTTTTGAAGCCATTCCCCCTTGAGCTCTCTATTTTGATTATATGGAAACATTTTATATGGTCATGTTTTGAAATGACATCATGAAATACTGATTTCTTTCAATAATTGCTTTTCTAGGTCCAGTGAGATATGCTAGTGGTATACCAGTGTGGTCGATTTGGCTTAGTTGTTTCTCCCCCCATTGAAATGCTTAATTGACTGGAAGATTGAACCTGCATTGATGATGCAGTGTAGGAAAATGTGGGTTTGTAGGAGATCATTTAAGCATGTAGAACGTATCCTAATGTTTTAGGAAGCTACAAAGACAGAGATCTACCATGTGACAGGAATCTACCAAGAGATCCCAAAGCCTGTGGGGTTGCATCAATCAGGGCAGAAGATGCATGTGGTCCATTTTGCCAGGTTTTTCACTTTATGGAAAGTCTTTGCATGCTAAATCTGATTCCTGAGAGTAAGGGGATGATAACCAAGGTTATGGGCACAGTGGACTCAAAGCCCCTCCTGATCTCTGGAGTGTTTACTTTGGGATTTCTGCCATTTGCTTCAGTTAGTGGCATCCACCCAACTGAAGATACCCCTCTTCTGTTGGCAGAGGGGTATCTGCCCCATCTTAACCCTCTTCAGTAGGCAGCACCAGAAGAGAGGACTATGAATTAGATTTGCCAAATATGCACGATGCTTATAGGCTTTTTGACCCATTAGATTAATATATCTGTCTGATGTAATATTGAGTTTAATGTCCAAATAATTATAACAATGCACGAATCTGCAAAAATGCATGAAATACCCAAGAATTGAGCCTGTAAAACACAATAGTGGCAAAGAATGCAGCGAAACAGTTAGTTTTGTAGCTATACTGAGGGCATGTTCACCTAGGCAAACGTAACTTGCTATGGAGCTAATTTCCCAAATAATTCACTGCCCTATCTCTGAGGTAGAGACTTTGGCTGTTTGATGAGTGTGTATTGAGTATTTGAGATTTCTAACATCTCTCCCAGGTGGACTTAAAAGTTTTAAGTTGGGTAACTAATTTTTTTTGATATTTTTCACAAAGCAGGTTTTTCTCTTGCAAATCCCTCCCAATGTAATGCTTGCCTTTGATTTTAAAAACGTATAGTGAAATTCATATATAAAATAATTAAATTGTGGATCTTTTCTTTGTGATTAGGAAAGAAGCTCAAATTGCCTTCTAAATGAATTCAGTTTTAATTACGGGCCATTTAAAAATGGTTGAGTGGTTTACTTATCCTAGTGATTACGTTTTTCTGTGACATCCAGTATTTATTCAAAGCAATTCATTGTGCTTATTTGTCAAGAGAAAGACAAAAGAGCTTCTAAAGGGTTGAGATGATACTCTTCCCCATTTTACCATCTTGAGTGGAAATCTTGTTATTATTCAGTGCTGTTTTGCTTTCTTTTGTAGTAAAAGTGCCTACTTTAGTAACTTGTTTTATTTACCGCAAATTGGATTTTTAGGCTGCTTGAGCCAGTTTTTCTCCAATATGTAGCTTGACTTTTGAAGAATGTTACTATTTGTGCTGCTTCCTTTTGTTATAGGTAAGAGGAACATCTAGGCACTTATGTGAATTTAAAATATGAAATAAATTATCTTACGCGAGGATTCAAATGGCTGAAATAACTTGAGTTGTAGCCTCAAAGTGTGTGTGCATATGGAGAATGTTAAATAGTATGCAGGCTCTGTCCTAGATTCTGGATATACAATGTGTAATTGTCCTTTTGCAAAGAGTGACTTCTTTAACAAAGACAGCATCTGGCTTCTTCACTGAGCCTCTCTTAGAGGCTGTAGAAAACTAACCTGGACTTATTAACTTAGTGTTAAGTAGATTAAAAATGGTAAATATGCAATAATTGTTGTTTTTACAAGGCACTACATTTGCCATAATGTTGTGCTCCTTCATTGTATGGCTATCAGGTGCGTTCCTGGGTGCCCTGTACTGTGAACATTTCAGGTTGTTTAATTTTTTGTTTTGTAATGGCATGTCTTGTTTTATTTTGCTCGCAAAATGTTTAAATAAATCATTTTATACTTTTTGTATTCCAAAGTTCATGCATAAGGTTTACATACATTGCTGGAAAGAAAAGGCAAATGTGGTAATGGTATTGTTTCTCTGAAATGGGCATTTTAAAGGAGATGAATAAATGAGCTGTGAATGGATTTGATTTTGACAGAAATGCTTTCTTGTTTGAATATTGGGCGCTCCTCTCACATGCTTTTTGAGGGAAATGTGACAGCCCCTCATGTGCTGCTCCTAATTGAATGGCGAGTGTCATATGTCCCTTTTTGAGTTTAGCTATTTCTGCTACAAAAGAGGAAAAAAGTTCAGCAGACGAGATTTCAAGCAGGATTTTTAGGAGGGGATGTTTATGTTCCTGGAAGATCACTCATATAAGTGTGTGTGAGAGTGCATGTAGTAAAAAGTTGACCTTTTTATATACATGGCTGCTCTGTTGGGGGCAATCTTTTTTGCCCATGAAGACTCTGGTCTCCAATAAACTTGCATGCTGCTGAAAGCTTTTATATCCTTTTTGGAAAATCAGACTAGAGGAAACAGAAGCAGAGTTTGATTGTTTTTTTAATACTGTTCTTAACTTTTCCAGAGATTGTACGCAACTTTTGAACATGCGAATGCCAACATTAGCAGCTTGCACTGCAGAACTGTAATATTCAGTAGCACAAGTTCCTTTCAGTCCACATGTGTCTTGTTCACATGGTAAACTTTGTGTGTATACTGGCTCTCTGCCTCTTTCTTGTGGGTTGTGTACAACTGCTACCAGGTGGATGGATCTGGATTATTGTCACAGATTAGGAAGTGCCAAATGGGTTCATGAGCAGGAACTTAACAACAGCTTCTACTTTGACTTTTGATGCAGAGAAGAAGCAGACATGCAAGTGCCTCTTGTCCTCTTCCATTTTTGCTCACTTGAAACAGCATATTTATGTTTCTTCTGCTTGGGAATAGAAACTATTCTGAGTGGTACAAGAGCTTGAGTGTTTCTAAGGAAGACTTGTAAATTTTATGTCTGCAGCTTAAGCATGTTAGGATTCTTATTTTTTGGGAAGCTATTTAATTGTGAACTGTCCCATTCCGCTGTTCTGTTTCTGCTCTCCAACATTTAAAGTATTTGCATATTACACTGATTCATTGTGCACTGTGAAGGCATTCTTAGAGGAAAGCCACCGTTTACTGAAATTGTCCTTTTATACATATGTAGCTCTGTCTATTCCAAGAAGGGAAAGATAAAAATACTAATTTTTTTCAGTTGTACGCACTGATAAATCTGATATGTCTTGTCTACTTTCACTCTGTTTCCAAATTGGCTATCTGAATCAAAACAGTGAGATAGTATTTTCTTACTAACTTCATAATTTTGAATATACCAAGTGACTTGATAAGTTAAAATCTAGAGAAAACACTGCCCAGGATCCAAAATGACTTATATGTATGCAACAACTGCTCCCCATCCATTTAAGCAGCAGCATCCTGTTACATAGTAAGCATCTGGCTTTTTTTTAAAAAAAATGGGGTATTGCAGAGACAGTCTGGTCTATGTAGGTGTGTCTGCTGATATAAAGTAGAAACAGATTTTTACAAGCTCCTAAATTCAGCTCCTAGAACTGGTTTGCTTTGGTTTAAATAACCTCACCAACCAGTCTATGGATTTAAGCCTATGAACTGCAGTCTTAGGGGTCAGTCCCCACAGGGCCCATGCTCCATTAGACCCGAGTCTTTGAGGTAGACGGGCCTAATGGGAGTCTTGAATTAATTCAGTTTTACCTGAGACATTGTTTGGATGCCTCTGGTAACACCGCAGGAGCTCCTGCATGATGGGCCCTGTCTGGATGGGCCCTGGGGTTTCTTTTTTAAATGAAATAAAAACAGTATTCAGTATAGTCACTGTAGCTAAACTGTTACACAGTGTACTGTGGTTTGAAAACATAAGACTGATATCTTTTCAGTAGACCAATGTTATTAAAAGGGAAGTTGTAGATCAGATCAAGAAAACTGAATTTTTCAACAAAGAACTTTATTGCAACAAGCAATTAATCAAAGCCAGCGTGAGGCACATGTTGGGCTCCAGATTTTATTGAGTTGCAATAGCCATAATCCCTAGGTATCTTAGATAGTATTGAGGGGTAATGGGAGCTGCAGTTCAAAATCACCTGGAGAACATTTCATTTCATTTTCATTTCAATGTATTATTTGATGAGTCGCTCTCCACCGGAGTGCTCTGATGACTTACACAGCAGTAAAACAGCAAACATATCAACGATAAATCACAAATTAAAAGCTTTTACGAAAAGCCAAATTTTGAGAGCTTGAGAGAAAGACTGCAAATCAGGTATAGCTCTAATGTATGGAGGTAAGGAATTCCACAGGGTTGGGGCAAGAACTGAGAAGGCCCTGCGCCTCATGGAGTCCAGCCGTGCCTCCCTAGGACCGGTAACAAACAAGAGGTTTTCTTGAGCTGATCTTGGTGGTTTCCGATGACAAGTATGTCAGAGACAATCTCTGAGGTATTTGGGGCCTTGACCATGGATGGCCCTGAAAGTCAGAACCAGTGTCTTATAGGAAGCCCGATGTTCAATTGGGAGCCAATGGAGGTGTTGTAACACTGGAGCTATGTGATGTCTCATTGGTGTCTGAGTAAGTAATCTGGCAGCTGCGTATTGAACCACTTGGATCTTCCATGTCACTGAAAGAGGAGTACCAGCGTAGAATGCATTACAGTAATCCAGCCTCGAGGTAACTGTGGCGTGGATTACCGTTGCAAGGGCCTCTGTTGGAAGGTAAGAAGCCAGCTGCCTTGCTTGGCGGAGGTGGAAAAGGCCTGCTTACTGATGGTGGAAATCTGAGCTTCCATCGTCAACTGGGAATCCAGCAGGATACCGAGGCTCTTCACTGTAGCAGACAGGGCTAAGGACTTACCATCAAAGGTGGGCAGAGGGCAGGCCAGTTCCCGGGGCCGACCGGGCCATAAGATTTCAGTTTTGGCTGGGTTCACCTTAAGTCTACTCATGCGCAGCCAGCCTGTCACAGCTTCCAAGCACAAGGAGAAGTTATCAGGAATTGTTGTTCCTCATCCCAGCTTTATAGAAAAGATTAATGTATGCTACCTTGTATAGTCAAGTATCTAAAGCATATCATGGTAACAGGTGCGTGTTCTTAGTGAAAATTAGTTTATTCTTCAGTGTTGGGTGGTTTTAGTAAAGCATAACAAACATTTTAAATGGTGTGTAGCATGAATGCAGTTTAACAAACTCAAATGTGTTTGTTTAAACCAGTAGTTCTCAACCTGTGGGTCCCCAGATATTTTGGCCTTCAACTCCCAGAAATCCTAACAACGGGTAAATTGGCTGGGATTTCTGGGAGTTGTAGGCCAAAACACCTGGGGATCCACAGGTTGAGAACCATTGGTTTAAATATTGTGAGGGTCTGTTTACTGAAATAGTTTGTTAAAAAAAAAGGACTTCAGAGCAAGGGGTTGCTTTATATATGGGTGGTGTGTAAAGTATCACCCAGGATACCTTCAAAGTCTTATTGAAATATTGAAATTTTACAGTGTTCTGATACAATGAGTTAGACTAGATTTAAACCCAGAAATATCTAGATAAGTTTTGATGGAGGCAGGTATTGGCATGGTCAATCTTTGGGTTAGAAATCTAATTTCTTCTGTCGTATTTGTAAGAGCAGATGTTCTTGGTCTCAAATGGAGATGGGGAGCAGTGACCGAGCTCTCAGATATATGTTTCTTGCTGTATTTGTTATAGGAATGAAGAGTTATTTTTCCTATTTGTTGAGGGACATACAGTAGTTTGAAACTGGTCTTGAAAATTCATTGTTAGATGCTCCTCATGTATGTATAGTTATTTGGCAGTTTCCTTTTTTACTAATACTACTTACGTATTTTTAAAACAAATGCTTATCGTGAGATGTGTTGGACTTACAGATAACTGTAATGATATGAAATGTGATTACTTTCTGGAATTGGAAATTAGTTTTTGCTGCTAGGCCAATAATTGTATAAAAGCCTGGAACTCGTGTTGCTTTGCCTGGCAGCAATATTTGTTTGCATTGTCAGTTGAAACCCTGTTCAAGCATTAGGAATGAACAGGGAATTCGAGCATGCTTGGTAGAGATGGCACAATACATGTATAGTCCCCGGTGCCTGCAGTTTCTTGCCACATTTTATTGAACAGCTTAGAAACCAGCTTGTCGTTTGTATTGGGACTCCTGATTGAAGGGAAGTTCTACAGACACACAAATGAACCCACAAGTCCCCCCTTTAGACTTTTCTGCTGAACACAGACCATGGTGAACATGAGGATGTCAGGTGTTGAAAGCGGTGCATGTGCACTCTACATGAGTTGTGGCTTCAACAAGACTACACTGAAGCATTTTTCAGAATTGTACTGTGTGTTGATTAAAAATTGTGGAATTGAATTTGTCATCCACTAAATGTGAGGATGGAGAGATAAATTTGATAGCATCTGTCACATGAGCATTGTACTGAATAAATATATGTTTCTACCATTTCTCATTAAAATGTTGATTTCTTGTGCAATGATTTTTTTGTAAACAAAAGGAAAGCACATTCCTATCCTAAAAGTAGGCGGTAACCTGTAACTTTTGATCAAGAAGAAGAAATACTGAAGAATGACCTATAAGAATTGAGGCTTTGTGACATTTCGGCATTAGAAATTTATTCAGAATATAAGAACATTTGTAAAAGTATTATAAATGCCTCTGTATAAATAAATGCAGTTTGTACAATTCTATATATCAAACCAACACAAAGTAGCTATTTTACAGTAGCTAAAGAACTAAAACTATTGGAAAAATCAGAAAAAAACTTTTTCAATGAAAAAAATGTCAATACAAACAGTAAATCAATACTGACATTTATGCAAAATGAATATGTGCTTTGTAAAGAACAATACATTCAAGCTGGTGTAAAAAGTTATACCTTAGCTGGAAAAATAAGAGTTGAAACATGTTCCATACGCCATATGACAAACTTGTCAGTTTCTAGAACTCTCCTCTAATAACACAACTGAACATGTCACATTTAGACAAAAATGACTCAACTGACTTAGTTTGCCATGGGGAGGGAACATTATCGTTTAATACATGGAATGAATAATTTCAGAATCTGATGAACAATATGACCTCAAGTTAATACAATATGCCTGTTAGCCAGGTGATGCCTGGCATGTTGGGCACAGAGATTGGTCTGGATCCTGACTGCTCCTTTGGGAATATCCTTGCTTAACACGTGCAGGCCGATGGATGGAATCTTTTAACTGTCCTTTCTGCCCCATTTTTTTTTACCATCTTCTAGTCTTACCATAGGCTTTTTGTCACGTCAGACCTTTACTGAAATAAAAAGCTTTCCAATTGACAAAAAGATGTTAAAATCCACCCCAGTTTTAAAAACAGTTGCATAAGTGAGTTATTTTTGGTATTTCCTCTTCAGTTATACCACCACTTAAGAGCTAATAGCATACTCATACATCCTATTAATCTAAAATTCACAGTCCTTTAGTATGTCGGTAGAAATGCCTCCTTGCTACCACCATATTTTCCCCTCCAGTGAACTGACTGCTGCTTGGTGGTGAAACACTTTTCACTCCAGTTGCACACAACAATGCAAGATTCAAAATACCCCTGAACATTTGTTTTAAGGTCAAATTTTCCCTCTGCCCAATTACTCTAAATTGGCATTCTTTCAGTATTGTACTGAAGGGTGGAAATTCTGGCTGTCCTTTGCAGCTTCCTGGCAAGGTTATGTTCAGTAGCTGATGGAGCATAAATCTCCAGCACTGTTCTTCCTTGTGGCTTGAGCTGGGTTCCAGCTGCACAGATGCAAATGAAAGGTGCTTGGGAGTTCCTGGCAACTGACTGGCTGTTGGGACACGCTCCAGTGCGTTGAGTGGGTAGAGGGCACTGCATTAAAAGGTATAAGGATAGCTACTTCATGAACAAGGTAATACACTGGTTTAAGGAAGCTTGTGTCACGAACATGGACGGCTTCTATACCTTGCCACAACCAGGTCATTTGTACTGGAAACACAGTCGACTACTAGTGCCCTGAATAAAGTTATATTTGATTCTTGCAAAGGGAAACTGAATGTATTGTCCTCCCACACACTGCTGTAGCTAGTTATATCAAGACACTTCCATTCTCTACCCCTCGATCCCTGTTTTAAGGGCCCTTTCTACATTGTCATATAATTCAGATTATCAAAGCAGTTAATCCACATCTGCTTTGAACTGGATTATATGAGTCTACACTGCCATATAATCCAGATCAAACCAGATAATCTGGATTTTATATGGCAGTGTACAAGGGGCCTAAAAGCAACACTGTTTCACCTTGGGAAAAACCAAAGAGAAACTTCACAGCTGCTTAAACAGAGCTGCCCCAAGGAAAACCATTTAGCATGAAGATACTGGGATGGAGAAGACCCATAAACATCTCCCATAGCAATGCAAGGCAAAAACAAAAAGATTAAAAATAAATAAGATACCTGCAAATGTGGAGGTTTATTTGAAATGTCAGTAGGATTCATGATGTCATGGATGTCAAAGCTTTTTTTCCAGTTGGACCTAAAACTTAGTAATTTTTTTTTATAAAACCCTTGTCCCTGGTTCATATGCAAGGAAACCTTGTTTATGTTTGTTTATACTCTGCTTTTTCTATCCACAAAGGAGACTCAAAGCAGCTTAATTTATTGATTTTGAATATCTTAGACCTCTGGGAATAGCGGCCAGGTATGATAAATGCTCACCTGCACTGCACTGCAGAATGGTATAATTTTGGAGATTTGTAACTGATGAGACCCAAAAAGAAGAAGAAAGATATGAATATAGACAGTCTTCCTTACCAATTCAAGAAAAGACATCAGAGCAGGATTAACTGCTATGCTTATTGAAGAAACAGAATGCTTCAGGCCATTAAACTGAATGAATCTAACAAAAATAAAAATTCTAAGTAATGTAAGTGTGAACTTAAAAATGGGAATGAATCAACTTTCTACAAGTTCACAGACTGCCGCTTATCTAATGTTGACCAAAATACAGTGATGACAAAAATATGTGATGTCCCAATTGTTGGCTCCATCCAGCTCATATCATACCTTAGAAAGATTGGTTTTTAATCTGGGGAACATTAGTTCTTAATGTAGGATATAATTTTACTAAGAAATGTCCGGTCAACTTTGGATGAGAAGAAATAATGTCTATGTTTGCCACAAAGATATTTTTTGCTAGGTTGGAAAACGAGGTGACAAATTAAGGTACAAGTAAAATGAAATGTCGATTACTTAATAAAGTAGTTGCTTATCCATTTCAAATACACACACCTTTGAAAACTCTTCCTTCCCTATCACAGGCAGTTATGCAACTCAAGGTACAAAAATAAAACAAGCAACCCCAGAGGTACCAAATACTCCACCTTATTTTAAAAATATATGATTAGTGGCTGTAACATTACAGGACAAGAAATAGAAATCTGAGTCTGAAAACTCAGTTTGAAAAGCACCTCATTCAGTGAAAATATATGGAAGAATGCTAGAAATCTCTAGCTGGTTATTCTATTAGAATTGCTATCTTTATTGCAAGTGGTCTAAGAATCAAAGTGCAAGAAAGAAGAAGAAGAAGATCCTTTAAGACAACAGATTTCAACCTGTGGGTCCCCAGGTGTTTTGGCCTACAACTTCCAGAAATCCCAGCCAGTTTACCAGCTATTAGGTTTTCTGGGAGCTGAAGGCCAAAACACCTGAGGACCCACAGGTTGAGAACTACTGCTCTAAGAACAAGGCACCACAGTGTGCCATGACTCAAGACATTTATCTCCCTTGGTTTACTAGAGATCAGTGTTTATTCTTTCATCTGACATGCCAGGGAGTTATTGCTGCATCTGTAACTACAAGAGAACATTAAGAACTGGTTGCATTTAATAGAGACACTGGCTGGAATTCATAATAATTATTATGAAGAGGGACTAGTTTGTAGTGACAATTCCTGCATATTCAATAGCATAGGGAGCGTATAGGGTTTGCAAAAGTCTTCCAATCCAGACTTAATAGGCAGCAGCCAATGTGAGCAACAGATATCTGTTCTATTGTCAATTGGGACACAATAGACTGACAGTTCAACCTGACTCCTGCAAATGATCTCCAATGTGAGGAGGAATGATCTCTGGGGTCATACTTCTGACTGTCACACTAGATGTAGCTTGCGAGAGGGTGATGGAAATACCAAATACATCCCTGAATGGTAGGAGAACAGATCCCTTTTGCTTGTAGCAACTGCTGCCTGATAAGTCAGGACTGGTAATGGGTTAGGCCAATAGATATTTAGCTATGTAATCAAGATAGTTACATAACTAAGTAGCTGATCTAGAATTGTTACCATTCTAGTTTTATATATTTATTTAAAAATGTAGACAACTATTTCGCATGGTGGTCTCTGCCCATTGCCCATTCTACAATGGTTTTATCAGGCAGAGTAGACTTGGGATTGAAAGTCGGTTTTGACACAACAGCTTTTTAGGGTAGATATGTACATTCAATCAATCAGGCACATTCTTTATATCCTAGGCTTTTTAAAAGCACAATAACATCAGTGAAGTTTGATGAATTATTTTGATACTGTACAGCAAGGATGTACTGAGCTTTATGGAAACTGCTACCGATGTTTTATAACAGTCCTCAGAAATCAGCTGCTAAGAAACCCGTCAGTCCTGCCCAGCCCCAAACCATGCCCTTTCCAAAGGGATTCAGCTGTAAGAATGCACAACACTTTACAAATTTAATATACCATGTCATTAGCAAGATGTAGTGACACTGTACTGACAAGAGAGATTCTCAAGCTCTTTTTTTGGGAGATTTTGAATTGCTAGACATTTCAGACAGTATGCCCATTGCTCAAGAATTCTGTGAGATGGTGGCTCAAATATATTTGGGGGCGGGGGCAGTGAGAACAAGTGCACTGATATATATGTTTAGCTGCATAACTGAATGATTATTCTCAGAATATGGATTACAATCCCTCCACAAATAAGATTTTTGGGAGGCAAGACATTCATGAAAGCACACCGTTTAACTCTGGAGCACTTCCACTTGGCTTCTTCCCTAGCAACAGCAGTTAGCAAAACATGAAGAAGGGCAGACAAGCATCACATAAAAGATAACAACAATGATGCACTATTCTAGTCAATTCTGGAACTTGCAAACTGGTTGTTCTGACCCACCTGCATGTTGGGACTGGAAGCAATATGCAAGAGAATTGCCAAGTGCTCCCAAATTATAAGCTATCAGGCATTAAGTGAGCATACTTCAACAAGTCTTAAAAGCAGCAGGTTATGCAAAGGCCGTTTAAAACTGAAACAGTCTGTGGATGGAGTGTCATACTCTCACTGCATGCACGCATTGCTACTTGATCTCCAGTCAGACGGAGAGGGAAGACTTGCTTCCTTAGATGCCACTTACTGGAGAGTGCCAATTCTTAGCGTACTCTATAATCACAGACACCAGCTATCAATAAATGAATGGCCACCGACTTCGTAAGCGGCTGTGCACTGTCAGCCTAGAGGAAAAGATGAACGGCAAAATGGAGATGGAAAGAAGAAATCCTGTGATCCGGACGAAAGCTACCTGTGTGGTGGTATTTGATCATTTCCTCAAAATTACAGTGGACTCAGAAGGATGTGTTTGATGAAAACACAAAGTATTCTTACCCTTACAAGTCTGGAAGAAGAAAAAGGAAAAGAAAATGTAACACAGGAACAAAATAATTACATAGAACCTTGATAAACAGATACATTTACCATCAGGCACTGTCTGATTATGCACAGCCATCCCAAAAGCCCCACTTTCCTTTTGGCTCCTGTTCATGATTGCATATTGTTGAAGCCCAAACTGGTCTCTGCTGCGCTGTCTTCCATCTTGGCCCAGGCTGTCTCTGGTCTCCTTCTGCACCTACCATCTACAGTGTGTCCTAGAAGGACTCATATTTTCAATGGCACATGGATTCCTTTCTTTTTTTTTAAAGGTCCCTCTTAAAGTGACGTTTCATTGGTGTGGGGTCTTGAGTTCTCTTCTTCCAGCAAAGCAATTCTTTGTTTGAGCATTCTCACTTGAGTCTCATGCCTTTCGACCATAGCCATCATTTGGGATTCCAGTTTCTTCAGTTTGTTTTGATGCTTTTTCTTAGCTTTCTCATAAGCAGCCACAAGGTTACTGTAAGAAACAAATAGCAACAAATAGCAATTCTGTTTGTTTTTGGACACTCTGCTTTATTTTAGGGTAGTTTTCCCTAACAGACTTGTGCCCTCCATCAATAATGGATGATCTTAATGGAAAGTATAAGAGATTTTAGTTTTAAGACCAGGCTGTTGTAACTTGTGTTCTCTCAATGTTGATTTCAATTCCCATCAGCCTCAGTACAGGTACAATGGGATAAGCTCCATATTGCCTGATAGTGAGTTGCCATTAATTCAACTAACCCAATATTATCAACACTCAATGGGCAGCGTCCCTCCATGTTTTCATGCAGAAGACTCCATCAGCCCTATCTGGAGATGTCAGGGATTAAACCTGGGACCTTTTCTACACAAAGTATGTGCTTTACCATTGAATTGTGGCATCAGCACCATGAAGGCACTCAAGTTCCCCAGCCTTTCACTGCCTATCAGTACATTCGTCCCAAGTCATGGTCTGCTTCAACATGTATTAGCAGACTGACAGGCATTTTATTTTTTTATTTGTATCCTGCCTTTTTCTACCCCAAAAGGGGACTCAAGGTGGCTTTACATATGGCAACTATTCAATGCCTTTGAACAACAGTTAAGGTACATTAAGTTAATAAAATTTAAATTAGATGCACATTAAAACATACAAAGCACTGCAATCACTATTCTGGCCACACCATCCATAATCATAATCTGGGTCGTTCCAAAGGTCATTGCACATAATTCCGTAGCTATTATTGCACTATAGTTAATCTCCAAAGGTTTGACTCCAGAGCCAGGTTTTCATTTTCCTTCTGAAGGCCAGGAGGGAGGGAGCTGCTCTAATATCCCTGGGGAGGGAGTTCCGAAGCCAAGGGGGCACCACTGAGAAGGCCTTATCTCTTGTGAAAGAGGCAGGACTGAGAGCAGGGCCTCTCCAAATGATCTTAATCTCTTAGACATTCACATTCGAGCATTTATAGCCATAAATGTCTCTAAAAACAGAATGTAGGGGAAATTATACAAATGAATTCTCTCAGTTCTGCCCATGCCAGGGCAACCATTTTACCTGTTTGCTCTTTTCAAGTCATTCACGAACTCTGCAGATTGCTGGTGGCGGATTTCACTGCTCTTGGTCAGTCGTTCTAAGGCACTCACCAGCTCCTGGACTCTGGCTTTCAGCTTCTTTTCTCTGAAAAGTGCAAAGAAAATATGTTTAGCTTGTAAATTTTATGTAAAGAACCAAACTAAAGCGCAATAGAGAATGTAGCAAAACATATGCACTACTGGAAATTACAGGGGCTCTTCTGCTCCTCTGGTGGAGGGAGTAAGCTCCCGACCATTAATAGTCTAGCTTGTTGTTGACCTATGCAGCCCAAAAGACAGTTGCATCTGTAAGGAGGAAATGTAGATACCGCTTTATGCAGAGAGGCTAATTTAACTAATTTATGGCACCATAAAAACCTTCCAGCAGTGTGCGTAAGAATGAGGAAGTACTTCATCAAGAACTTGGTGTCACAAGTGGACGGTGAAGTGGAAGCTCTCCCTGTGGTCAGAATTGTGCATAGCCTCATGAAGCCGGAAAGCTGGAATGTTAAATTGCCTCTGTGTCTGTCTATATATGTTGTATGTCTAATGGCACTGAATGTTTGCCCTGTATATGTGCATTGTAATCCTCCCTGAGTCCCCTGCAGGTGAGAAGGGCGGAATATAAATGCCGCAAATAAATAAATAAATAAATAGACATACTGCTAAATACAGACGGTTTCTGTTGCCAAAGGCAGAATACAGACTTGGTTTTCTAGAGTTGTTTATGGATTTATACTCCACTTCCCCTCTTAATAGGACCCAAAATAAATTACAATGTAAACCAGTAGGGAGTATAAAAGTGTAAAAAAAAATAAACGATACATCTAATGAATGTACTACCTTTAAAACATCAACATCATATACCCAAAACTGCATGCCCAAAATGTACACCACACCACTCTGGTCAGCCAAAGTCTGTTCAAACAAGGTTTGCCTTTTTGCCAAACAGACAGCAGACAGAGGGCAGATCAAACCTCCCTTGAAAGAGGTCCAAAGCATAGCAGTAGCTATCAAGAAGGTTCCCTCCCAGGTTCTCCAGTAAAGTCATATGGCAGATATAGGAAAGAATGTCATGTCCAGCACTCTCACGTGTTGAGTGTACTGTATGCATAAGCAAATGTGGGAGTGACAGCTTTCAAAAGCTCCTACAATCTTAGCTTCACCTCAGAAAAGGGAAGCAGAAAAGTTCGTGAAAGATGGAAATGGCAATTCAGAATGGGATACCCCTGTTTTTGTAAGAAAGGAAGGAAAAAAGGCTAACTGCTAGGATTTGATTGTCACTATAATGAATAAGAGCCACTGTTTCAGTGCTGGAAATAAGATTTAGAATGCTCTTCTTTGAAAAGAGTGCTATAATGAAAATGAATGCTGGAAAGGAAAGCCCCTGCAGAGTCTGTGAGAGCTCAGTGCCACTTTCAAGGAGCTGAAAAATAAAAGCACCTGCCAGCTTAATTTGACACAGCCTGTACCGTCTCTGTGAATGCATAATATCCACTTTGGGCGTTTTAAGGAGAGTGTAGACCTAGACTGCCTTTGGGTGGCACTGCTCTACAACGGCAGAAGAAGCCTCAAGCGCCTGCAGTTCTTTGAAAGTAGACTGAGCTAGGCAAAAGATGTTTTAAAAGGTATGGTAGAAATTAGCAGTTTTGGACTAGTCACCTTATTAAATGTGTGCTACGAATATGGACTCAATTAGTGGAATACCTAACTCATCCTAGGGGAATTTCCCCTCTCTCTTGATACTAAATTTGGCAGTGAAGTCAGAATATTTGAAGGTCCCTTCCCTCTACCCTTGGAGATATTCTTAAGAAACCAATTTGGGCATTTTCACATTACACACATACAACATAGCTGCACGCTATGCAAGTCAGAATGAATCTCTAGTGCAATAGCTTCCCAGACTGCAAAGCAAAGTTCAGCGATATTCAGCAGTTTCCTGGTCTGCAAAGCAGAATTCCTCTGACATTAAGTCTGCTCGTGTCCGACTCTGGGGTGGTGGTGCTCATCTCCAGTTCTAAGAGTCAGCGTTGTCCATAGACATCTTCAACATAGAGCACTGTTACCTTCCCGCAGAAGCGGTACCTATTAATCTACTCACATTTGCATGTTTTCAAACTGCTAGTTTGGCAGAAGCTGGGGCTAACAGCGGGAGCTCACCCTGTTCCCCAGATTTGAACCGCCAACCTTTCGGTCAGCAAGTTTAGCAGCTCAGCGGTTTAACCCGCTGTGCCACCAGAGGACATATCCTTATGATCCAACAAACAGAATGAATGATAAAGGAAATGTATGACTGTTTCCAGAGGGAGAGGGAAAATAGTGGAAAAGGGATGGATACAAGTAGAGGATGAGGGCGATTACATATGATTTTTTAAATCTCTTTTTTTTGTTAAATTGTTAAAATATACAGATCGTATAAACTGCTTATGTTATCTTTTACATTTCCCCATGAGGAAAAGTGGTTATGTTATACCTTATTTGTTTGACTCAAATAAATAAACTAAAAAAAGAAGTTCATACAAGAGTTTAATGTTGCGGAAGCAGAGTTGCTCACACATAGTTGCACACATGCATTGCACATTGATGCATACTGTTGCTGTGGATATGCTTGTGGATATCGATGTCAACTCAGTTCCCGAACTTTGCAATTTCATTAACAAAGCAGTGTTGCGACTGACAAGTGTGAAGTTAGGTTTTATAGGCTTAGATCTTGGCTATAAATTAGAATCTAATTCTTTTACAGGTAACTCTTCTTCCTTCCAAAAAGACTTTACAAAGTGCGCCCAAAGACAAAAGTTCCTTGTGAAGTAGCCTCATGCTTCATCTTCTTGCTTGAAGCTGGAGGGCTAATCCGTTAATGTTTCAGCTGTTAGGCAGCCCAGGAACTGACACAGTACGTCAATCTAGTATTAATCAAGAGCCTCAGGAGACCTGACAATCCCTGCCCATCTGAATACCACCAGTCTCACTGCTCCCGCCCTAAGGGTAATCAAATGTATCAACTGGTGATGGAATATGTATGGAAATTAAGCTGCTACTCAGTTACCAAGAACTAGATTTTTGAAATAGTTTTTCTTTTAAAAGCATGCTCCTCAAAAATTACAGAGCGCACACAGTTTAATGGAAGTGTCACAATTTTCCTACAGTGAAAGAATCTCTGTGTAGGAAAAAATAAACATCGTGGAATACAAATGTTTACAGTGAGTTCTCAATATCCACAGGATCTGTATCCATGGATTGAAACCAACCACAATGATGTGTTTGTATTGAGCAGAATTTTTTAAAAAGTATACCATATTTTACTATGCCATTGTGCGGTTACTATGCCATTTTATACAAGGTACACCATATTTTACTATGTTATTTTATATAGATAGGACAGGCATCCATGGACTCTGGTATCTGTGGGAGTCCCAGGGCCCTTCCACACAGCCCTATATCCCAGAATTTCAAGTCAGAAAATCCCACATTACCGGAATGTGGACTCAGATAACCCAGTTCAAAGCACATATTGTGGGATTTTCTGCCTTGATGTTCTGGGATATAGCGCTATGTGGAAGGGCCCCTAGAAACACATTCCAGTGCCTATCAAGAACCCATCTGTATATAGAAAGGGCACCAGAACAGAAATTGATATATTGTGTTCTCTTCCTTCTCTAACACCACCCTTGTCATATACAAAGTGCCACTGCTCTTGCATAAGTAAACAAAAACATTTCACATCTTCTAGAGACCACTGGAAAAACGTCATCCAAAATGTATCCAAGGATAATTTCCTTCACAGCTTTCACCTTTGTTGCAACTTGCATTTTGATGTTTGAAACTGATAGGTGCTCTTTTTAGAAACGCATTCGACATAGGCCCCTTCCACACAGCTGAATAAAATCCCACATTATCTGCTTTGAACTGGGATATATGGCAGTATGGACCCAGGGCCCTTCCACACAGCCAAATAACCCAGAATATCAAGGCAGAAAATCCCACAATATCTGCTTTGAACTGAGTTATCTGAGTCCACACTGTCATATATTCCAGTTCTAAGCAGATAATGTGAGATTTTATTCAGCTGTGTGGAAGAGGCCACAGATATTCCAGTTCAAAGCAGATATTGTGGGTTATTCTGCCTTGATATTGTGGGTTATATGGCTGTGTGGAAGGGCCCATAGTCAATGCTGCAATCTGTTCTGCCTTTTTATTTTTATTTTGCTGTTCACACATGCTCCATAAGGCATTCTGGAGACAGCTGCTGCTTATCTTGCCTGTTGTAGGCAGGCACAAATGGCTATAGTGTAACTGATTAGTACAGAATTGTACTATTGTAATCTGACACGAATGGTCAGAACCGTTGGCCAAGATAAGCCTGTATTCTGATGACACTTAGAAAGGGTTCTTGCAAGGGTTCTTCTGTTATTTCAGTATAAGTCTTTCAAACAAAAGACTGATAAATTTCATTCCAATAGTATGTAAAACATATTTGCCCAAATGAGAAAGCAAGGATTTGTTACCAATAGCACAAGTTCTACAAGTGAGGGCAATAACTCGAATTTACAAATCCTAGAACATTATGTGCTATTTTATAATATTCACAGTGTCTTTGCAGCTTCTGTCTTAAGAATCTTTTAGTGGGAAACAGGCCTTTCCACCGCCAGGTGCAATGTACCCTGTGCCCATCAAAGGACTACGATGCCTTTTGGCGAAGGAGAGCTTGAGTGAAGATGGGCTTAATGAGAAGGCAGGACTTCCCCAGCCCTGCAGATGGCTGCACCATCTCCCGATGTGCTCCACAGCCTTGACTGCACTCTGTCTCAGGACTTGGCACTCAACTGCATCAGTGCCCCCAGGGCCCCCCGCTGTTTAACGCACATGGTAATTAGGTCATGGAAAAAGTGAAGAGAGGAATAAAAGCTGGCAAGAAGCTGTGAACACAATGCTATGGGAGGAGCAAACGGATTTGCTTTCATACACAATTTGGGTTGGCATCTGTGTACAAACTGCAGGGTAACAAAATTGACAATTTTGCTATCACTTTTAAATTGGCACTGCATGTTTTATGGGATGTTTGCAGCATTAATCAGAACAGCTTTTCGTTCTGTTGATTTTGGCTGCGCATGCGGTTTGAGCTTCAGCATACAAACGTCTTTACCTATGGTATAACCATATACTCCTACTGGATTGTTTATATTTTGTTTTACATTTGAATGCTTAATTCTTTTATTGTAAGTTTACTGTTGTTACTGTGCACTATTCTGTATTTATTTTTGATGTGGTTGTATTTATTTGAGGCATTGAATGTTTGCCTTTTTTGTGTGTAAACTGCCCTGAGTCCCTCCGGGGGGAGAGGGCGGTCTAGAAATGAAGTGACCGTGATACAAATCACAAGCAATAAAACTAAGAATTTCATTTCACCTTATAGCTACTGAATTAGAAACCACTGTCAGCCGATCTCTACCTCGTCTCACCTTGTTGCATGTCTGGCAAACTAAAGAAGACACGTTTCCGTGCTTTTTTGGTCTCCCTGCTGACATTTCCACAAAACAGAATGGATGTTTCAGCAAAAAAGACACACGTCTACAGGGAAATAACCTGAAATCACTGTTTTTCCTTTTTTACAAACAATCTTTAAGGGGAATTTGGTAAATAATGTCCTGTGTTGATCTGAATTGGGAAACTGAAGCTGGATAATTTTGTATTCTGTATTTTTAAACTTGGGGCACATCTATACTGACCATTCAAAACCAGTTTCAAACTGGCATTGAAGAAAATGTGCAGATTACGCAGGAAATCTTGGAACCAGTTTGAGGTCTGCATGGTGATTATACACAAACACATAGCACTGATGCCCATTAAGGGCTTTCTTATGCTCTCTTTCATTGGTGTTTGTTGTCTCGCTGCATTCAACGGTCAGTGTAAATGGGGCCTTAGTAGTCACCTACAAAGAGAGCCAGCATGGTAGAGATCAGGACTCTGGAGACTGGGGTTTGAATTTCCGTTCAGCCATGGAAACTCACTGTATGACATTGGGCAAGCTCCAGAGCAAGACAAAAGCAAACTCCTTCCGAACTAAGATTCCGACTTGAAAGTACATAACAACTATCTATAGCACTATAGAGGCATGAGTGAACTTCGACCCTCCAGGTATTTTGGACTTCCTACCGGCTGTTAGTAATTGTGGGAGTTGAAGTCCAAAATGCCTGGAAGGCTGAAGTTTGCCCATGCCTGCATTATAGATATTCAATCAATATAAATGTTCCTTCACATGCATATAAATGTCAATGCAGTGAATAGTAAGGTAGGATGTGCGTGAGGAATATTTTACTTCGGTCCTGTCTGCGTCTGAGGATTAACAGATTCTAAATGTTCCTCTTGTTCTCATCAATTTTTTATGGAATTGCAGAAATCCGAGACAGACCATCCCTACAAAAGCCCCTCTATTAGATCATCTCCTCCTCCGCTCGGTCAGGGCCTGATTGTTCCCAACAGGACATTTCTCTCATTTTCTCCTCCCTGTGGAGTAACTGCTATAACTACTCCTGACCTGTTGGTGAATTTATTAAGGATGAAGTCCAACAGGCACAAAGGCAATGTCAGAACAGCCCACTAAGCAAAACCTTCACCAAATGGCCAGTGAAGAAAACACGCAAACAAAGTCTGCATGTTCCTCAAGGGATGGTGCTGTAATTCATTTTTGTATCCTTCAGACATTTCTTTTTTATATACACAGAAAATGCCCTGCTGAAAAAAGCCCCTCTTTTCTTATATGGCTTGCAATTCATAGCAGTATGACATGATATTCCCATGATTTAGTACCCACATCTTAGTTCAATTTACACAGCATGGTTTGTCTGTTGTTACATATTAATATAAATCACCTTTCCTCTACAATTCCTACCAGTGGAAATGTTCTAATACTAGTGAAGGTCTGGTTGAAATAAATGTTAAAAGTACACAGTCAACCGAGACACAAAGCTATATTATGAAAGATTTTCATCATGCTATACTGGAAATTCAGCAGCAATGGTATAACTTCATAAAGTAAACCAGAAAATGAAATAGGATTTTGGGTGGGGTGGAATAGCACCACATTTTTCATGTTAATGACATCAGACTTTATCAGGATATCAACAGAATATTTAGGCTACGAAAGACATACTACCTGGAGAAGAAAATATGCTAACAATGAATGCTTTATATATGTGCAATACTTTATTTATTTATTTATTTATTTATTTATTTATTTATTTATTTATTTGCAATACTCTTACCCTGCCCTTCTCACCCCCGAAGGAGGACTCAGGGTGGCAACAATATAAATACAATATAATACAATATAAAAACCATAAAATAACATTTACAACATTTAAACAACATCACAGTACTCAGTTAAGTTAAAAAACAGTGTTCCGTCCACAAGTCAGGTTAAAAACAAGAAGCCCTATTTCGTCTGTCAACTTGTCAATCCTATACTAATCCACATGCTGCATTCTGCTACTGTGCAAAGGCCTTGTCCCATAACCAGGATTTCACTTTTTTCCTAAATGCTAGGAGGGACGGGATCGATTGTATTTCACTTGGTAGCTCATTCCATAGGCGGGGAACCACAGCCGAGAAGGCCCTGTCTCTCGTCCCACCAGCTGCATTTGAGATGCTGACGGGAGCGAGAGCAGGGCCTCCCCAGATGATCTTAAGTTACGAGGTGGGACGTAGAGGCAGATGCGTTCGGACAAGTAAGTTGGGCCAAAATTGTATAGAGCTTTATAGGACAAAACCAGCACTTGGACAGGCAGCCAGTGAAGCTGACACAACAGGGGGGTGGTATGCTCCCTGTATGTAGCTAGCTACTGTTAGTAACCTGGCTACCGCCTGTTGGACAAGTTTATGATTGTGCCCTTTGAGAATTTGCACTAGTTTTGTGCTTTTGGGGTAAACCTTGCCTTGTTTCATGTCCCAGCTTTTGTTGGGGCTCCTGATCTGTTTTCAAAAGCTTCTCAAAATTGGAAGGGGTTTTTTTGGGCCATCGGGGGAGGGGGCTGCGTGGATTCTTAGGGGGAGATGCGACCACAAAGACAGGCAGGGCCTGAACCATCTTCAGGGTACTGGGGCTTGTCCCCTGAAGGTCATCAGCATGCATGAGCAGTCATATTCAGGCTACTGGAGCTGTTACAATTTTAGGACCCAAATGGGCATGCACTCCCCTGCCCTTGGTCTACGTTTCTTTCCAAACACTTCCTGGTACCAGGCTTTTCTAAGCCAAGCTCTTGGCGAATAGAAAAGAGAAGGATGCATTAACGTACATATTTATGCCCCCTTTGCTGCTGTCTACAGCTAAATCTTGCTTTAGTAATTTTACCATTAAAAAAGCAGCAAGTACTGAACATAGATAGAATTGCCTCATAAGATCTCGCTTGGCTTCTATTAAATGCTTCACACAAGATGGAACTTCCTACACAGATGTGACTTCAGAACATTCAGCTCCTTTGCAGAGCCTGGAAGCGCAACTTTCAGAAACCCATGACAAGCTGGCTGTGCTAGCTGAAAAGTTCCAGGAGTTGTATTTTTTAAAGAAAATTTTTTTAAATTGTCTCTCTAAGCTTTTCTACTCCTTTTACTGAAAAATCCACACTAATCAACTCATAACATAACTGGGCAACTATGTGTTTTTCTTTCTTTTCTTTCTTTCTGTCATACAACTGCCTTTCTTGTCTCTCTATTTCATCTTCATTAGGTAGAAGCACTATTCTAATCTGTATACCTTTATAAAACGGAATGTTTGTATGTGTGTATGTGTGTATGCGGAGGGCGGAAGGGCGGATATGTGGCAGCTATTTGCATAAAGTCCTTTGATTGGACGGCCTCGCCACTCCAAAATTCTAAGGCACCAGACAGAGGGCATTGATAGCCACTGATTAGCCAGCATCCCAGAATCCAGGCCTCTACATTCAAACAACAGGATTTCTTCCCACTGAGGGGAAAAAATGCACCATCAACAATCCCTCCCCACTTGGCTCTGTGAAAACAAAATGGATTCCTGTATTCTCCTCCCCCTCAGCTTTTAGAAAACGGCTGCCTGCCATGCACCCTTTTAAAGTTACCAATAGCAGGCCATAACATTACAGGCCCCAAAATAGAGTTTAGGGCAGGATGGCCGACGAATGATGGGATTTGCATCCCAATTCACTTCCCAGAAAACATTGTAGCCCCTACAAATCCCCTTCTCCCAGATAGGCCCAAAAGAGGCATCCATCTTCCCTCTTCAACACAGTGTCAGAGAAAGGCAGCTTCTGACAGGATCTTTAGAACAGGCACTGTTACTCTACAAGGTAAGGCCCTACTTTACTCAAAAGACACAAGAGAAAACAATAAATACCTTTCTCTAATGCCTTTTAATGCTTATATAAATAATTCTGGCCCAAAGCCCCTCACCCAGCCTCATTGGACCTTACTGCTAATTCCATGCAGGCCTTTCCCATTTTTTTACTCCTTTCTGTTTTACACCGGTATACTTTCACAGGCCAGGGCGGATATGTGGCAGCCACTTTCACAGGCCACAGCGACCAGCGCGGGTGATGGACCTGCACCAAACTTGGTACACATAACCCCCTATGACATGACCCACGTATTATGGGATTTGTAGTACTTTCCAAGACTTTGGTTCCCACAGACCACTGAGGCCACCAAAAAGGACCAATACAGACCACACTTAGCACACACAGCCCCCATGACCCACTCTACGTCCTGGTGCAGTTCGGAGGAGGGTGGACCATGGATGATGGGACTTGAAGTGCCTCTACTCACTTCCCAAGTCCGCTGCAACCCTCATCCAATCACTGATCGAGACCAAACTTGCCATACATAACCCCCATGACTGCCTTCACATCCTGGTGAGGTTTGGGGGAGGACTGACAATGGATGATGGGATTTGTAGTACTTTTACACCCCTCTGTTCCCACAGACCACTGTGGCCCCCAACAAACACCGAGAAAGTCCACACTTGGCACACAGAGCCCCAGTGACCGACTCTACATCCTACTGAAGTTTGGAGGGGGACAGAACATGGATGATGGGACTTGCAGTACCTTCCCTCACTTCCCAATCCTGCTACAAACCTAATCCAATGACTGATCAACACCAAATCTGGCACACAGAGCCCTCATGACCCACTCTACAGCCTGGTGCAGTTTACTGTGAGACGGACCACGGATGATGGGACTTAAAGTACCTTCACTCACTTCCGAAAAACAATGCATCCCTCACCCATTCACCAATACAGACCAAACTTAGCACACAGAGCCCCCATGACCCAATCTACATCCTACTACACTTTGGGGGGGACGGGACACACAGAGATGATGGGACTTGCACTACCTTCAGTAATTTCATGATACCACTGCAACTCCCAATAATGATGGATCAAGACTAAACTTGGCACACAGAGCCCCCATGACCCACTCTACATCCTGCTGCGCTTCTCAAATGACCTGGGCAGGGCCGGGTACCCAAGCTAGTAAGAAATAAATTCAAATGCTACAGGCAGAAGAAAATGAACCAAACCCTAATATCATCGATAGGCAATATTAAGCAGAAGCAAAGGTTTTGCAGATGGTATTTCATGAAGTAGCCATACAGATACAAACTATGTCTTTGTTCAGCCTGACTGCACTGATCAAATGAAATGTTCTGTAAGAGCATCCAGGAGGTATAAGTGCATCATACACATAATACTTAAGCGTAATACTGATAACACAGGCTTAATTAAGGCAACAATACTATGGACACTGAGTTGGCAATAAGATGGAATTTCTGCTACATCTACAATTTCTTAAGGATGATAACTGCAATCCAGTTTGGTATTTTTGAAGCTGAGATCATTAGACAAACTGTCCAAAGAGTATCCATATATACTGGATTAGCACAGCGAGTTAAACTGCTAAGCTGCAGAAAATCCTGCCGATTGAAAGGTTGGCAGTTCAACCCCGGATCAGGGTGAGCACCCGCCATCAGTTCCAGCTCCCTGCCCACCTAGCAGATCAAAAACAGAAATGTGAGTAGATGAACAGGTACTGCTTTAAGCGGGGAGGTAATAAAAGCTGCCCATAAGGACATGCCTGGCGATTCGATCGGGAGGATGTCTAAGGATGACAAAGCTCCTTGGCATGGAAGATGGAGCGACAGCACACCCACCCACCCCGCCGGAGTCGAGCACAGCCTCCAGATGCCAGAAATGGGAAAGATGAGAAAAGCCTTTACCTCTATTTATGTATTGTCTGTCCTTGTTAATAGTATCAAAGGTAAAGTTTTCCCCTGACATTAAGTTTAGTTGTGTCCAACTCTGGGGGTGGTGCTCATCTTAATTTCTAAGCCAAAGAGCCAGGGTTGTCCGTAGATGCCTCCAAGGTCATGTGGCTAGCTTGACTGCATGGAGTGCCATTACCTTCCCACAGAAATGGTACCTTTCGAACTGCTAGGTTGACAAAAGCTGGGGCTAACAGTGGGAGCTCACCCTGCTCCCTGGACTCGAACCGCTGACCTTTTGGTCAGCAAGTTCAGCAGTTCAGTGGTTTAACCCACTGCACCACTGGGGGGCCATTAATGGCATAATGGCATTGAATGTTTGCTGTATTTCTGTTCTCTAATCTGCCCTGAGTCCCGTCACGGAGATAGAGTGGAATATAAATAAAGTATATTATACTATAATTATTACTCATGTATAATAATAATAGTAATAATAATACTTTATTTATATCTTGCCCTATCTCCCCAAGGGGACTCAAGTTCTCTGTAAACCATATCTTTCCCCCTGATCTCTGCAACTGTCCTTTAAATTTGCATAAGAATATATTACACTGTGTCGCATGATTTTTGTTCCTGGTTTACAAGTATCATTTCCTAATTGGTTCTATCATAAAAACATGGAACATGTGCAATAAACTACAAAAACTTTGTTTTTGCAGGACATCCTGCAGCACATTTTGTTATAGTTTTTCAATGAATCACTCATAGAGTCTCAACCAATTTAACATAATTTGTGGCAGCCACAAAAACGAAGTTTTTTCAAAATAAGAACCGAACAATTAAACAGCAACTTTCAAACCAGGAACAGGACTTTTTTTTCCAAATTTTGTTACGTAGTGTTCAGGACATGCTGAAGTCCCATGCTTTTAATTTGGCAGCGTCATGAGGAAAACATTAAAAATAGCTTAAAAGTCGCTGTCTCAAATTGGTTATTAGGGAAAACATACAGTTCTTTGTGTCTATAATAAATGCTTTGCACGTTCACAACTGTTCAAAAATAAACATTTAAAAAATCTTCCTGAGAGAGACTAAAATTCTATCTTTGTCGTACGACAGGTATGGGCAAACTTGGGCCCTCCAGGTGTTTTGGACTTCAACTCCCACTATTCCGAGCAGCCTCAGGCCCTTTCCTTTTTCCCCTGAGCGGGAAAAGGAAGTATGCCTGAAGCTGTTAAGAATGGTGGAAGTTGAAGTCCAAAACACCTGGAGGGCTCAAGTTTGCTCATGCCTGATGTACATGGTCTCCAAACATATTGTCAAAATCTGAAGATATGGCTACATTTATTTGTCTCACCACACTTTAAGGTGATGGACAGAACTGGGAGCCCACCTTTGTGTTCATGAATCTTCATGCAAAACTGTCAAATGAACAAATCAAATGTTGGTTCAGGCTCCCCAAACTTACTACCTAGTTTTTCCGGGGTGTTTGAGACCTTAGGAGGTTTCAGACATACACCCATGGGTTATTCGTTTAACTTTTATTATCAAGAGCGGGTCCTGCAGGCCTGCACAAACTGTGGTCCTCCAGGTGTTTGAGACTCCCAACTCCCAGAAGAATCATAGAGTTGGAAGAGACCTTGTGGGCCATCCAGTCCTACCTCCTGCCAAGAAGCAGGAAAATCACATTCAAAGCACCCCCGACAGATGGCCATCCAGCCTCTGCTTGAAAGCCTCCAAAGAAGGAGCCTCCACCACACTCCAGGGCAGAGAGTTCCACTGCTGAACAGCTCTCACAGTCAGGAAGTTCTTCCTAATGTTCAGGTGGACTCTCCTGTAGTTTAAAGCCATTGTTCCATGTCTTAGTTTCCAGAGCAGCAGAAAACAAGCCTGCTCCCTCCTCCCCAAGACTTCCCCTCACATATTTACTTGTTGGTATACTATTCCGAGTGAAACTGACCTTGCATTATGGCAGTGTACTCCCTGAAGTCTCTTACTCTGTTTTTCCCCAACTTCACATTATATTTAACGTCTAACCTTAATCTAATAACAGTTCCCTCCAATTTACCTAGGAAAGAAGTTGGGCTGGCAGGCTGTATTCCTGAATGATGTCAGGTTAGATCGAGGTCCAAAGCAGACTAATTTTAGCATTAAGTTTTGTATTTTAGTTAATAGCTTAGCGATTTAATGATCAAATCCTTTAAAACTTGGATGTCTGCTGTCAAACGGTACTACTTTTAAATGTAATTTAACATGTAAACGTAACTTATACTCCCAAACTTGTCTGTGACATCAAATGTGCAAGCAGCAAATGATAGCATGTCTTTTAAGTCTCGTTTCCTGCTTTTGATGCCTCTTCCCATACATTATTAATTAGTGTGTCTTTTGCAACTTGACGTTTAAGCTTGTGGGTTTTATTTTTAAAAATTATACAATATCATATTATCCACTATTTATGAAACAGTGCTGTCAGTCCTGAAGAGTGCATATTATATAAAACTGGGAAGCCTATTCTTGCGGGGAATTAATCTTGCTGAGATGATATTGGAATGCTATCCCCAGATTTGTCAAGTGTTTCCCTGGTGGTTTTTCATTAACTGACTCAGCTACATTGTGCCTTGGGGCTTTCATGTGTGATACGGGAATTAGCAATAGTAATTAAGCTCCCAGTCTATAGATGTTTGAGGACGAGTGCCTAGGCTGATGAGGGCTGAAGAAAAGTACAAGAGAAAAGGAACGATTAGAAGACCCCAGACATGGCAAAACGGTGTGCATTTGACTGATTCAAAGTCCAGAATTAAATCATGGAAGAGGATACTGTGCTTACCGTCGAAGTGCATTTGCCAATTCTGTAGTGAGTTCACTTTCACTGTAGGGTTTCAACTCAGCAAGTGTTAATGAGGCTGTAGTGCCATCTGTGCACTCCTGGAAAATTAAACAAGGCAAGTTGGGATCCTCAAACTTTCAGATGAATTTTTGAAAAACTAATAAATTCTACCTAGTCATTTCCTAGTCATTTATGTCATTTACACATACATATAATATTGTTTATATATCTGGTAAACATACTTCCCTCCCTTACTCCCTTCCTTCTTTCCTTCTTTCTCTCAATTTTTCAATTATTCTCCCCTTCTCCATCTTATTTATTTACTTCATTTATATCCGACCCTTCTCTACTCCGAAAGAGATTCGGAGTGGTGTTACAAATTAGGCAGCAATTGATACCAAAATGTAAACATACAATACAATAAACATTTACATTTAAACTAAACATTAAAACAACACAATTTAAAACCAGTTATTTAAATCACGCCAACTAGAATCATAATCAGAAGCCGTTCACTGTTCCTTATTGTTTTGTTGCACTAAAAAGCTTGATATCTGAAAGCTTGGTCCTATAACCACAATTTTACTTTCTTCCTGAAGGTCAGGGAGGAGGAGGCTGCTCTAATTTCACTAGGGAGGGAGTTCCATAGCCAAAGGGTCACCACTGAGAAGGCCCTGGGTCTCATCCCCACCAGTTGCACTTGTGAAGACGGTGGGACCAAGAGCAGGGCCTCACCAGAAGATCTTAATCTCCGAGGTGCATCAAAGAGGGAGATACGTTAGGACAGGTAGGTTGGGTCGGAACCGTTTGGGGGGGGAGTTGTGTGCTCCCTGTACTCTGCCCCAGTGTGAAATCTCGACCATTTGAAGTTTCTGAAGAGTCTTTAAACACAACTACATGTAGTGTGTGTTGCAGTAATCTATCCTTGATGTAACATGAGTGTGGACCACCGTGGCCAAGTGTGACTTCCCAAGGTACGGGTGTAACTGGCACACAGGTTTTGATTGTACAAAAGCTCCCCTGGCCACCTGCCAGACCTGGGGCTCCAGGCTCAATGATGGATCCAGGATCACTCCCAAGCTGCAAACCTGCATCTTCAGAGAGAGTGAAACCTCATCTAACACAAGCTGTAACCCTATGCCCTGTTCGGCCTTACAACAGGGTATACACTTCTTACAACACACTTTCCATGCAGCTCTCCCTCCCTGATATGGCTAACAAGCTTTGAATCTGGATGGAGAAAATGCCTTGAAAAGGTGCTTTTTTGCCTTGGCTAGTAGAACTGCTTGGGGGCAAGATGGTACCATCTTGACAGATGCATCCACTTTAGCAAATACAGGAAGCAATCCTTTGTCTTAGGTTGAAAATTTCAAGTTTCAGAAGTGGCAACAAAAAGATGTAACAACTGGGCGATCCAGCAAAGCAAAGGCAGGCGTGGGAGAAGGGGGCTGAGGGAAATGCCTCAGCCCCCTTCGAATGTGATATATATATATATACACACACACACACACACACACACACATATACTATTTAAGGACTTCTTTTTTCATGGGGAAAGGATGATGCTTCCTGGCACCAAAGGTAAATACATAAAATATGACGGCTTGGCGACATTTAGTTTTCGATTTATTACTGCACCAGCAGACAGAAATCAGCAATGGGACTATGTTTTTTGTACTTTCTCTATATTCCCAGGAGACTCATAGGACTTCTAAATTATTTTCATTTGTTACTCTGAGGGCTGCTAGAACCATATGATTAGACCTGTGCACATTGTTTCAGTGTTTGACACAAGCAAGAACATTTGTGCTTTACTTCCAGTTCTCTATAGCTTAAGGCAGGCTCAAACCGCCACACAATATGTATATATTTTGTGATACACAGCAACTCCTTTTGCTTCCTGGCTTGCCAGGTGACATACTTCCATAGTGCCAGGTGTTTCCCTGAGGCTTCAGGGAGGAGTTCACTGTTTCCACAGAGATATCCACCCGTCTGTAAGGATGTGGGAATTTCCCAGCAAATCTGCCCAATGAGGGCATTGTGCTATAAGGGAAAACCTCTATGGTCTTCCTTATTTTATTTATTTATTTGGCCCTATTTCCTTTCATAGAAGCTACCTGTGGTTAGTGGGCACAAAAGAATCACCATTTTAGAATTCTCCTCCCACTTTTCAAAAAATGATGACATAAATTTCAAATTCCAGCTCTTTATTTCTGAGTTCAAGAAATCTTCTGTCAATACCCCAACCTTCAGTATAGCCTGAATGAAGTAGACAGACAATAGTAGCTGAAATGTTGGAATTAAACAGATATGACAATCAAATAGCACATAAGGATTACGGAAAGCCCAGGAGGGTCATCCTACTGGCTGTTAGGAATTGTGGGAGTTGAAGTCCAAAACATCTGGAGGACCAAAGTTTGCCCATGCCTGTTCTAGAGCTTGGACTAGGTGAGTGTGCAGGATGAAGGATTCTAGGAGTCATAATATAAAAGCTTTTCAAACTCTGACTTCAACTGGTACCTTTTTTTTCAAATGGCATCTAACCAGATGCCACTAAGTCTGGGGTTTATTTACCGGCAGCTCCTTCTGAATAAGTCATCATGTGAAGATCTACGACAGCACCTCACCTTACTTGACTTCTCTTTACTGCTGCTACTAGCTGAGCTGAGAGAGCGCATCCTCTGCTCCTTTTGCTCTTCCACTTCTGACTTCAGGTGCTCAATGTGGACCAGATATGCCTGCTCCTGAGCTTCCCGGCTGCTCAGCTTCAGCTCCAGGGCTTTTTTCTCTTTTTCTAACAAGTACAGTTGCGCCTTCAGTTCTGCCATTTCCTCCTGTTGGCACAGAGGAGCATGCTACAGTTTGCAACAAGACATGTCTGCATAACTGGTAAATGATATTCCCATAACGGCCACTTTAATGCAATTGGTAAACAATATCCACACATGTGCTTAAGCACAAAAAACAAAACCCAAACCCCTAAACAGATTGGAATTTATCCTGTGTACCTTCATTGCCATAAGCTCCTGCATGAGTACAGCATTTTCTAGATCCAGCCTTTGACTGTCTCCGCGAGGCTTGACATCATAACTGAGGGGATCAATATGGATGCTCTCCAGCTCCAACATCGTCAGCTTCACAGCTGCCCTGTCGTTTTTCAACTGCTGAATGTAGTCCTTCAGCCTCTGTTCATCCTCCTTTGTGAATTCTGTATCACAACTGCTTGCTGTAGAACTAGTTGTACTTAAAAGAGGAGAAACAACTATGTAAGAAATGGTATGTTTAAACAGTTGATGTATAAAAACAGTAACAAAAAACCAAGCACAATTTTTGAAATGCAAAAGCAGATATTAAGAAAGACCCATTTGTTACTGAGGTCCCTCTGGTGGCACAACTGGTTAAACCACTGAGCGGCTGAATTTGTTGGCGGTTCAAATCCATGGAGCAGGGTGAGCTCCTGCTGTTAGTTCCAGCTTCTGCTAACCTAGTAGTTTGAAAACATGCAAATGTGAGTAGATCAAGAGGTGCCACTTCTGCGGGAACGTAATGGCGTTCCATGCAGTCAGGCCGGCCACATGATCCTAGAGGTGCTTACAGATGATGCTGGTTCTTCGGCTTAGAAATGGAGATGCGCACCACTCCCCAAAGTCGGACACGACTAGACTTAATGGCAGGGGAAACCTTTGCCTATTTGTTACTGAGTAAAATGTGTGCTACGACACTATCCAGACTGTGGTGCATTAAGCATCTGGTAGATCCAGGCCTCATCTACACTGCCAATGCAGTTTCAGAACGCGATATAGTGGGCTACAGCTCTGGAAACCAGGGTTCAAACCACTACTCAGCTATGGAAACCCACTGCATGATATTGGGCAAGTCAGTTTCTTAACCTCAGAAGTTGGTCAAAACAAACCTCCTCTCAACAAATCTTGAAAAGATTCTGTTTAAGATTGCCTTATATTGGAATTGACTTGAAGGCACACAACAACAAAAGCATCTAGTATAGGATCAATTTCTAAACGGAATACCAGGGTTTGAAACTTGTCAATGAAGGTGTCCTGAATTGTTTATATGTCTTTTAAAAAGTGATGGGATAGCCCTCACCATGCTCAGACTTTGGAGAGCTGCTGCCAGTATGGGTAAATAATGCTGCATTGGGCTTGATGGCCATAAAGGAAGCAGCTCCGTACATCACCTACAGAAGATGGAACCAGCAGTTTACTACTGCACAGCCTTCCCTAAATTCTGAAACCCAACAAAGTCGACACCAAACATTTTTAATTCTTACTCATGTTCAACACTCACTCACTCTTGTCTTGTATGTAGAAAATTAGAGCGACTTAGCTACACTATACTTTCTGGTTGTTGTCAGTGCTGCACGTTCAGGGCAACATTAAACAATAAACATCAGCTACATAGAAGACACTTTAAAATGGCACCGTATCTGCACTCTCAAGTGGCACAGTCCAAAATCTACCACTTGGTCAAACCTTCTCACGCTATCATATGTGTAGTCCAGTCCCTTTGTATGTCTTAGATTAGATCAGCTTTAAATCCATTCTTTATGCTACTTCAGATCTATGAACTCTGAAGACAATTGTGTCTCTGCTGGCATGCCTTTCCATCACTCCTGAGCCATGCTTCCTAGATCAGTAAAGGACTGCAGAGATGGCGGATTAGAGCACACAACTTTCTTCACGAATTTAAGCATTGAAAATCAACTTTGTTTGTTGTTTACTCATTCAGTCATTTCCAACTCTTTGTGACCTCAAGGACCAGCCCACGCCAGAGCTCTCTGTCGGCCATCGCCACCCCCAGCTCCTTCAAGGTCAAGCCACTCACTTCAAGGATAACAGCCATCCATCTTGCCCTTGGTCAACCCCTCTTCCTTTTTCCTTCCATCTTCCCCAGTATCATTATCTTCTCCAAGCTTTCCTGTCTTCTCATTATGTGGCCAAAGTACTTCATCTTTGCCTCTAATATACTTTCCTCTAGAGAGCAGTCGGGCGTTATTTCCTGGAAGATTGACTGGTTAGATCTTCTTGTGGTCCAAGAATTTTCCTCCAACACCACAGTTCAAAAGCATCTATCTTACTTTGCTCAGCCTTCCTTGTGGTCCAGCTCTTGCATTTATAGGTTATCACGAGGAATACCATTGCTTTAACTATGCGGATCTTCGTTGTCAGTGTGATGTCTCTATTCTTCACTATTTTATCAAGATTGGTCACTGCTCTCTTCCCAAGAAGTAAACATCTGATTTCCTGGCTGCAGTCTGTGTCTACAGTAATCTTTATGATTAGAAACACAAAGTCTGTCACTGCCTCCATGTTTTCTTCTTCTATTTACCAGTTATCAATCAGTCTGGTTGCCATAATCTTCTTTTTTGATGTTTAACTGCAATCCAGATTTTGCACTTTCTTCTTTCACCTTGGTTAGAAGGCTGCTCAGCTCCTCCTCGCTTTCAGCCATCAAAGTGGTATCATCTGCATATCTAAGGTTCTTATTTTTAATTCCAGAAATTTTAACTCCAGCCCTGGATTCATCAAGCCCCGCTCATCACATGATGTGTTCTTCACACAAGTTGAATAGGTTGGGTGAGAGTATACAGCCCTGCTGCACTCCTTTTCCAATCTTGAACCAGTCTGTTGTTCCATGGTCTGTTCTTACTGTTGCTACTTGGTTGTTATACAGATCCCTCAGGAGACAGACGAGGTGACTTGGTATCCCCATACCACCAAGAACTTGCCACAATTTATTATAATCCACTTTGTACTAGGTATTTAATCCATTACAATTTTGGCAGCTTCTACTCAGAACAAGCTCATGGAAAAACCATTGTCTGTTCTTATTCCACAATTTCACATTAGGAAATAAGGGAGAGAGGAATGAGACTATTTGACCTTTCTCCATACATGTGGTTTATTTTGCAAAGGCAACACAAAATAAACATGACATATACACATCTCCTAGGTAAGCCTAGGAACTGACTTCATTGCTGTTGATCTTTGGCTACTTTCTTCCTGAAATTTGTAGAAGTTAATTGCAAAACTTCTACCCATTCCTTAGCATTCTGCTCTTGAATATAATTACGACAACACTGAAAAGGAAGAGAAACAACCCTGTGTTTTCTGCAGAGACAAAGCTGCCTGCTGTCTCCTGAGGACCTGTAATCAGCCGCTGGGTGAGGGTTAAGTCATCCATTAGCTGTGCCTGTCTGGAATGCTGGATGATCTCAGTTATCAGCAGGGGAATATATCACTTTCTGCACTGCCTTGCAATATTTTTTGGTCTTTGTTTTTACAAAAGGAGTGGGGGGAGAAGAGCATGTGTCCCGTGCATAGCTTCCTTGCTTCACATAGCCTGTTCTTAAATAAAAGCATGAAGAAACAGCTCATCTCTTGCCTCCCCCAGTCCTTCCTTCCCCATTGTTAAGCTTACAACCATGGTGCATTTTAAAGAAGTGAATCAGACAAACTGCCTGTTGATCTTGTAAAGACCGCCAAGTTTTCTGTATCTAAAAAAGAACATACGGAATTGGCTGGGATACAAAGGTTTCCCTGAGCTACTCCCTTCTATAAATGATCACATTACATGGTTTTAAATTACAGCTTTTTGCTAATTTCAGCCAGCCCCTTCCCAATCTCTCTGAGGGATAATAGGCACCATGTGAAGAAGCAGCAAACGAATTATTTTACTGTTCTTTTTCCTTGGCAAGAATATCAGAGCACAGTTAGGCTATCGTCTTTTTAAAAATGTAAAATCTTGCACAAAGTATCCAGTATCCCTTTCTGTTCTATCTCAAAGTTCCTTATGAACACATATTAATTCTGCTTCAAGATGGGGTATTGAGAAAGATCTGGATATTACAACTCATGAATTATTACAAAAATGTCCTTTAAAAACTCATTAGACTACTTAAGATGAAAGCAGCAGCACTGAACTGTTCAAAAAACTGAAAGACAGAACTTTTTTGGGTCTAGCCATCATGGGCCATTTGAGAAAGGAGGAGTTCATTAAACCTAAGATCTTGGGTTAAAAGGGGGGGAAACTACATCCATGGAATTGTATGCAGCATTCAGACAAACTCCTGTGACTCATTTATAATAGCCATTGTATTCCAATTGCTGCATCTATCCTCTTCTTTTTTTACTTTCATGTGTCTTCATGAACACTCAGGCAAGTGTGTGTGTATGATTGTATTGTCTCTAAACATGAGTTCCTGTGCGCATGCGCGCACACACACACAGGATGGATGGGTGTATATATTACCCAACACTATGGGCTATTATCAGAACTGCGTATTTGTTTGTCTGTTTATTTATTTATCTACTTCATTTGTATATCCTCCTTCTCATGCTGACAATAAAATATACATATAGTAAAATAAACATATATGATAAAACAAGAAATTAAAAATACATATAAGTATTAAAACATTAAACCAATTATTAAAAACCATGCAGTCCAATCTCGTAATCCAAGGACGTCATCATTGCACTAATCTGTATTTACTTATAGGACTAAATGATTGTTGTCCAAAGGCTTGGTCCCATAATCATGTTTTTAGTTTTTTTCCTGAATGTCAGGAGGGAGGGGGCCAATCTAATTTAACTGGGGAGGGTGTTCCACAGCCAAGGGGCCACCACTGAGAAGGCCCTGTCTCTCATCCCCACCAACCGCACCTATGAAGGAGGTGGGACCAAGAGCAGGGCCTCCCAAGACTATTTTAATCTCAGAGGTGGTTCATGGAGGGAGATGCGTTTGGACAGGTAAGCTGGGCTAGAACTGTTTAGGGCTCTATAAGCTAAAGCCAGGACTTTGAATTGTGATCGGAAGCAGACTGGCAGCCAGTGGAGCTGGCACAGCAGGGGTTGTGTGCTCCCTGCACCACACTCCAGTGAGAAGTCTGGCTGCCATTCATTGGACTACTTGAAACTTCAAAATAGTCTTCAAAGGCAACTCCACAAAGATCATGTTGCAGTAGTCTATTCTCGATGTAACAAGAGCATGGACCACCATGGCCAATTCTGATTTCCTAAAGTATGGGTGCAACTGGCACACAAGTTTTAATTGTGCGAAAGCTCCCCTGGCCACTGCTGAACCCTGGGGTTCCAGGCCCAGCGATGAGTCCAGGATCAAGCTGCAAACCTCCATCTTCAGAGGGAGTGTAACCCCATCCAGCACAGGCGGTAACTCTAAATCCTGTTGGACTTATGATTGACCAGGAATACCTCTGTCTTGTCTGGATTCAATTTCAATTTGTTTGCCCTCATCCAGAGCATCACAGCTGCCAATGACTAGTTCAGGACCTGAACAGCCTCCTTAGCAGTAGGTGGAAAGGAGTGATGAGGTGAAAATAATACCTACCCATCAGGTATTATTTCTGCCTCAGAAAAATAACCTAAAACATGAAGCAGAAGTGCAAATTTTCCAGCAGGTACGGACTAGAAAACATGTCACAGAGTTTGAGGAGCTTAGAGAAGTGGTATGGTTCCACAGAAATTATGTCATAACACATTTGTCAGTCTCTAAGATAGCACAAGGCTCCAGTTTTCCCTGGGGTAGGTGGATGATGTGTTGGGGATGACTCTTCTCTTGGTGTTACTTCCTGTACATTACGTATTGCAGAGCCTTTTCCTGTCTTGCAAGGGCTCCCAAGGGGTCCTCTGAGTTTACAAAGTGGGGTAGTTTCCCTTGAATGCAGCAGTGCTGCTTGCTGAGCCATCATGAGTGGATTCTTGCCTTAGGGCTACATTCCTTTTATTGGAACTTGACAGATTTTTTAAAAAATCACAAGGCTACTTGGAAATTGCACACTGGCAAACTCTGAATTGCCTGTTTTTATTTCTATGATTTGAAAAGGCAACAGGGAAAGTTTCAATTGCTGTCTTAAGATTCCTGTTAAAACAAACAGCTATGGGATAAAATTAATCAAAGGAGACCCTTTAGAGGTTGGAGTGGGATCCATTGAGGATGCAATGAAATTATGCAGTTTTCCAGCCTGGCTGAGAAAGTGACCAGGTAAATCAAGGAGTGATTTTGAACTTACTACGTTAAGTCTAGTCATGTCCAACTCTGGGGGTTGGTGCTCATCTCCATTTCTAAGATGAAGACCCAGCGTTGTCCGTAGATACCTCCAAGGTCATGTGGCCTGCATGACTGCATGGAGCATCATTACCTTCCCGCCAGAGCAGTACCTATTGATCTACTCACATTCGCATGTTTTCAAACTGCTAGGTTGACAGAAGCTGGGGCTAACAGCGGGACCTCATGCCGCTTCCTGGATTTGAACCTGCGACCTTCCGGTCAACAAGTTTAGCAGATCAGTGGTTTAACCCACTGTGCCACTGGGGGCTCCTCCATTTCACTATATTCACTGCTTATTGTGTAATGCCAACCACACTATGTATGCAAAATCAATCCAATAAAATCCTGTTAGATTCCTACACAGTGCACTCAAGTCCAGCATCAGTGCATCCTTAGTCCTCTTCCTTCTTACAGGCCAATCCTATGGAGTTTAATGTTTTTGTTACTTCCTTTTAATGTTGCATGTTTTAGCCGTACTTCAATAGGTTGCCTTCAGTTTAATTTTGGGAGAAAGGCATGATACTACTACCACCACCACTGCAACCACTATTATTACCATTATCATTATTACTTCTACTATCTCTTTAGCATAAAGGAAAGATATAACGAAGAATGCCTTTGATGGGATTTAATCAAGAACAGCTGCCACAGTAGCAGAAGGCAGATTCACCTCTGCACAAGAACAATTGAGGTATTTTATTTGCACTGTTTGCTAAAAGCTATGCAAGAAAAGCAATGCAAGTCAAAGTTAACAAGATACCAGCAGCATGTGAATAAGCTGTCATCTCCTGCATGCAAGAGTAGCTCTCCCTCAAAGGCCCCTGGTATTTGTGTCTTCTCAGAACAGATCACCAATCAAAGTATTTAACCTGATTAATAACATGCCTACAAACATGTCCCCCAGCTTAATTCCCTATGTGGTTGGCTTGTGTCCCAACAGAGAAAATTGTAGTTCCCTTTTTGCTTTCGGTAACGAGAGAGGGCTGCAGCTTCTTCAGCCTTTTCTTGCATCTGAGTGAGAGGTCCAAGTAGGAGAAGGGGGCTCTCGTGCTGTTGCTCTGAAGGCAACTATTTGGTTATTGTTGCTATAGTTTTGTGGCCAAACTGATATGTTGAAATTAAGGTGCACTGGGCCACATGCAGCAGTGGAAGGAAATACATGCTGTGCCAATCCGGTGCTATTACATCTGGAAAGTTCCAATGCCTACAATGAAATGATATGCTTCTGATGCTGGGATGGGGGAACGGGGTGGAAGTGACCCTTCTACTGACCTCAGCTTTGCTCCCTCTGACATGCCCTTTCAAACATTTGCCAAAGTAATCCCCTCTGGAAATGGTACAGCATGATGCATCACAATCTGAAGGATTTATTGGCCAATCATGTAAGTGCTTTCCATCTATTAACCATACATAAATACAGCAGGCTTAAATATGTCATAGATCTTGTCCGGGTGACACAATTTCTGCACCCTTTATGCTTAGTCTCTGTCACCCGAGGCAATGCTTTATTTGCATCTCATCCATTAAGGTGGGGAATAGATCCAGATTTCTGTCCTTCTTTGAACCCTAGTGATTGCTGAATAGATTGTCTCAAATAATTAATGCATGAAAAATATTTTGAAGATGTTTGATTAAGATATCTTCTTTTACAGCAGTGGTTCCCAACATTTTTTTGACCAGGGACCACTCTCCAACATTAGTACCAAAAGGGTTACGAATCCATTTTTGGTCAACTTTAGATTGGGATGCTGATTCAGAAAATTGCATTGGATAGACCACGTCAGCTCTAGTTTTGGATACAGAACATATGCCACCCAGTAGTCGCCATCTGCTCACCCACAGAAAACCATATTTAATAATCTAGAGTTGATGTGGTAGTAGTAATTTTTTGTGGATAGTCAGCCTCTCCCCTCTCGACATCCCCGTTGCATCAGCACTATAAGAGGGTTCCGCAAGACCCGTCACTCTTGTTGCTTAGTGGTTTCGAGGCCAACGGTGTAGTAATGGTGTGGCCACAGACCGCATTTTTGTTCTTGCAGACCACTGGTGGTCCATGGACCACAGGTTGGGAATCACTGTTTTAGGAAGTCAGCGTCCACTAAACCAGGAGTGGGCAACAAGGGTGGATCTTAGCCAAAATGGTCCCCACTCTAACCAACGATCTTGAAATAGGTAGGAAGCCCTTTTCTTCTTTTGACCAATTGTAGTTTTAAAAATGTTAAATAGCATTGAGAATGTCTTGCACTTATTTAAAAGGTGAAATATCCTTCCTGTAGACTTCAAGGAGAGATAGTTCATCTTTTTTTGGTCAAAAATAGGGGTGATGTGGGGAGCCTGGAAGGGCTGAGAGTAGGGTTGCCATATGTCCCTTATTCTAAGGGACGTCCCTTATTTTGGCCCTAAAATTTGTGTCCCGTTTTTTCAGGCCCTGTCCCTTATTATTGACTAACAGGAGAGGACTGGGCGGGGTTGACCAGAGGAAGGCGCGCACTGTGGTTTCCACGGCAATGCCTGCCCAGGGATTCCAACTAGCAGGGCAGGCTGATAGTCTCGCGCTTGCGAGTGTGTGCCTGCCTGCATCCCCGTTGGAAGAGGCGATACAGGACTTTTTCAAAGTACAGTAGACTCAATTAACCGTAACCCAAGGGGAATGTTAGATCATGTTGGATAAAGATAGTTTCTGGTTGCTTGAGAGTTACTCTTAAAATAGGCCTAGCTGTGTATCCCAATACTATACAATGCTGTGGATCCCATACTATACCATTAACTATTGACATAATAATCATGAAGATGTACTGTCTTATAAAATTTAATTTATTTTAATGTTTAGACAGTGCACTTTTAAAGTCAGCAAAGTCAAGTACTAAATACAGGTGGAGAAAATAAGGTACTGTAGTTCTAATAATGTTTTTTCTGCATGACAAAACATGCAGAAACATACCATGTACTGTTAAGAGGGTGTAAGGCAGTTTCTTTTGTGAGTTTCAATCATTATCTTATTCTGTTAATAAAACTATTTATACCTAACGTTTGAGTTTCAAGTTTTTAGGAAGTGAAAAATCCCATAAATGTCCCTTATTTCTTATATCAAAAAGTGGCAACCCTAGCTGAGAGCAATTTCTAGACTTAGATCACCAATGGTCTGGGCTACTGGGAAAGATGTCTTTTAATGGCCGAGGTGCCAGAAACAAACAGCCGGCTCCAAATGCAAACAACTCAATGGGGACAGAAATATAGTGCTGCAAACCAGTCTTCTGCCATGGTAGAAGACTTTATTCCTCATCTAGTTGCAACAAAGCCAACCAACCCAAACAACCAGGTGTCTTGGGGCACTTCAAAGATAAACAGACTTTTTGTATCATAAAGTTTTATGGATTGAACTCCACTTGATATATTTGGCGCAGAAGGAACTCTTACACTAGAATTAAATGGTTTGTCTTCAAAGTACTTGGTTGTTTTCACATAGCAAGCAAGAACTCATCATTACATGGCAGCAATCCCTCAATTCTGTCTTTATTCTCTCCCTCAACCTCTCTCTTAGACATGCTATCAGTTGTGTGCTTTCTAGGTGCATGATTCATGGTTAGGCTTTCTCCATTAAAACAATTATGATTTCTTAATACACCACAAATCTATTTCTATTCTCACAAAGGAATTGGTAATCTATCTGGAGTGCTGCCGCCACAACAAACAGAAATGCTATTATTTTTATTCACTTCAGTTGTAATGGGCAGCTTTGGCACTGCTTCTCCCCCTTCACCACCCATTTCGTTGCAGTTGCTCCCTTTTACTATCTTTAACCCCCTTGTCACCAGTGACTTCAGCTGTACATTTGTTACCAGTAATGCGTTCTGCAATTTGACATTCAGCAACTCATTCCTGATGCTGGAGTTAAGTCTGGGTCAACACTTCCATTACAAATTCCCATTTTAAGGGACTTCAAACTGCAGAGGAAATTATTCACTTTGACATGAAAAGTATTTGCCAAGGAGAAAAGTTCTCTTTCTTTCTTTCCATACCACTGCTTTTCCTTTCACAAAGTTTATAAAAGACCCACCATTTTGAATTACTCTGTCGTAGGCTACTGTTTGACTGACACATTCAGGGGATTTACACAGCTATATTCTTTATCAGTTAGTTATCTTCAGGAATTGAATGTTTACTCCTATGTCTTAGGGCAGGGCTGTCCAACTGGCGGCCCAGGGGCTGTATAAGGCCCCCAGCCCCTTCCCTGCGCCCCCCTAAGCTTTTTAATAAAAAAAATTTAAATAATAATATTTTAAAAAATTACCCACTTCCGGGTTCCGGAGCAAGTATCGCGAGACTACGGAAGCCACACGGGATTTTGCTCTCAAAGCGAGATCACGCCTGCGTTGAGAGCGAAATCCCGTGTGGCTTCCGTAGTCTCATGATACTCCTGTTGCCGAAATCTCGGCTACTTAATCCCTGCGGCCCACGCAGACGCGATTTGGACCTTCTCGGCTGCTGCCTCGGTCGGTCGTCGCCTCTGCTCGTGGTCCGGCTACTCCTGGATCCTGCGTGTTTGGGAAGGTAGGCTAACCTTTATGATATTATTATGTAATTGTGTATGGATGCCCCTTATGTATTCCCTCCCTGCATTTCCCTTTAGTAAAAGATTATATTTGATTGTATGGATGCCTCTTATGAATTGTAAGTAAATTGGAGCCGGGGGAGGGGCGGGGGTGGAGCCGGGGGAGGGGCGGGGGTGGAGCCGGGGGCGGGCTGGACCAGGGGCGGAGCCAGGGGCGGGGGCAGACCCTTCGGCCCCCCAGGTCATCAGTGACCGGAATTCAGGCCCCTGGGCCAGTAGAAGTTGGACAGCCCTGTCTTAGGGCACAAGTGGGCAACCGTGGCAACTCTAGGGTCAATCATTCACCCTGGGACACGGTGGGGCTCATACATGAACTTTTAAACATGGGGTTAGTGGAGGTGGAAACTGCAAAATGTTGCAAAAATAAACCAATGCACCTAGAACAATCGTTCTCAACCACTGTTGTGTTGTGTTGGTCTACAACTCCCAGAAATCCCAGTCAGTTTACCAGCGCTTAGGATTTCTGGGAGTTGAAGGCCAAAACATCTTGGACCCACAGGTTGAGAACCACTGACCTCCTCCCACAAAAAGGGCAGTTTGGGGGTTTCAAAAGGCCTAGGAGTACTAAACAGTCATGGGTGTGCTTCTCTAATTCCAGTCCATGACCTAGTACTACTTCGGCCATAGTACATGCTCCAAGAGCACATGACCCAGCAACTAGCTGGGCAAGCAAATCTGGAACTTATCGGTATCTGGATAGGAGACTGACTGAGAATCACAGACAGTGTTTTCAGATCCAACCAAATTAGTGGCGCACACATAACCAAAATTTTATTAACATTCTGTTATTTACACAAACTGACCAAACTGCAGTAGAAATATACTGTATTTCAGTGAATCTAAGATGCATTTCCCTCTGTTTAAAAGCTTTCTGAAATAAAGTGTGCCTTAGGTTCAATGATAGCTTAAATTCGTTGGTTTTGGGTTTTTTAAAAAACTGTCTTTACTTCCAAGAGAGGAGGAGGAGGAAGAGCCCTAGCCCTCAATGGCTCTTATCAGCCACCAGTGTGAACAAGGAACAACAGCGTTTGGCTTATCCAAAATGTATTCATATAAGAATCAGCAGTGCATAGTCAATGGTTATTACAAAATATACAACACAATATAAACATTATCACCCGGAGGTTCCTACCCCTTCAAAGTCCCAAGTCAATATGAAAGTACACAAGTCCAAGATTTCAAATACGAGAGGGTGATAGGGTAGAAGTCCAGGGAGGTAAGGTCGCCCAGAAGAGACAGGGATGATGGGAGACGGGTTAGGAGATGAGCTGGTTGAGTTCCTGGCCGCAGTGGCAGTAAATCCAAGTGGACTCAAACCGCAAGTTGGCCTGCCAACTTGCGGTTTGAGTCCACTTAATTTACTGCCACTGCGGCCAGGAACTCAACCAGCTCATCTCCTAACTCCGTCTCCCATCATCCCAGTCTCTTCTGGGCGGTTTCGAACTTACCACCCCTGGACTTCTACCCTATCACCCTCTCGTATTTGTAAGCTTGGACGTGTGTACGTTCAGATGGGACTTGGGACCTAGAAGGGTAGGAACCCTCCGGTGATAATGTTTATATTGTGTTGTATATTTTGTAATAACCATTGACTATGCACTGCTGATTCTTATATGAATACATTTTGGATAAGCCAAACGCTGTTGTTCCTTGTTCACACTGTTGCTTGCAACACCCTACCCCCACCATTGTTTGAGTCTTATCAGCCACCACCATTTTGTCCTCAACTAGAGAGCTGTTTACCATCTGGCTGAGCTAAGTACCACTGCTGCTCCCCCAACTGACCCACAGAATTAAGTAAATAGATTAATGCAGACAAGTTGAATTGTGGGTATATTCACACTCCCTTTTCACCCCACAGGAAAGATTGCACTACAAAACTGGTTTGAAAAAAAAATAAGGCATTGTGCATGTAGGGGAAATTCTAAAAAATATTATTAAGACAATGGTTTACCAAAACTGATGCTTCAAAAACCGGATGCACCTTACATTTGATGAAGCCTTGAATCTGGTGAAATACGACCTCTCTAATGCATTGGTTTAAGCAAGTACATAATGTTTATAAATCCAGTTTCAAGTAAGATAAATAATGATTCCACCACTCACACCTGAAGACCCTAAATTCAATGTTCATAAGTATCTATTTGAAAAAAATACACACATTTCTGTGAATTAGTAATAAGGGTAAATAAAATACCTAAAATTTCTAATTCTACTGTCTCCTACAAATCCTCCTTTACTGACCTATTGTAGATAGATGTGGGTGTGCCTTTCCTATTAAAAAGGAATTGGGAAAATATTTCCTTCTATTGTGTTTCTGCAATTCACACATTGAAGAACTCCAAAATTATTAACAACTGGAAACCTTTGTTGTCTTCCTATAATAGAACAGATAGTGTATGTTTTAAATTTGGGAGAAAAAAGAACTGAGAAACAAAGAGAAGGCAGAAAAATGGTTGAAGTAGATCAAACAATATTGGTTTGCTCTTTATTAAAGAGATTAGAATCAGACAAATATAACAAACGTGTACAATAGTCTTTGTACAGAGCTTGCTGAATATCTAAACAGAACGCAGGCACCAAGGCACTGAAGTCATTTAAAACTAACACCAATATGTCCCAGTAGTTTGATGTGAGGATGGATAGCTAGATAAATAAATGGAAAACAACACAATCTATTTCGTTCTGACACCAAAGGCCTGTGGATTAACAAACTCAATGAGCCATAGTTACCTGGTGTGACTGTTGGATGACAGGCTCTCCCAGGGCTGAATGCTGCAGCCAGTAACGGCAAAGGCCCCTCCACAGCTGCCATCCAATTTCATTAGCAGGGCTTTTGCTGCATTTTCAGCCGTCTTCCTGCAGTCATGGGCTCTCTTCAGCATCTGGGTGATGTTTTCATCACCTGGTTGGTCCCCTGTTTGGTTAACAAGCAAACAATCAGAGTTATATACGGTAGTCCTGGAGAGGATAATAAGAATTAATGTGTGGAGATGGGCTTTTACGCTGACATCTGTGCTCCCATCAAGATATTAGCACCTACTCAGTAGTCTGCTAAGATACATTAGGATTATGAAAAGGCTAAACAGGCTGTGAACTGAAGGTGAAATCCCCAACCAGAGTCCTGTTTCTTTCCCTTCCCTTCCCCTTTCAGGAAACTGTCCTTCCCAGCAGATCACAAACTATTCTGTATATATAACGTATACATTGTATACACTACCTCAGGGCTGTCCAACTTCTAACAGACCTGTGGCCGGAATTCCGGTTACTGATGACCTGGGGGGCCGAAGGGTCTGCCTTCGCCCCCGGCTCCGCCCCCTCCCTGGCTCCACCCCTGCCCCGCCCCCAGCTCCGCCCCCTCCCCGGCTCCGCCCTCTCCCCCGCCTTGGAGGTGTCTGTGGAGGACACCGGGGCTTTGACTTGGAGATAGAGATGAACACCAAAATCCCAGTCTCAAGTCCCAGTCCCTGCTTTGAACGGGATTATATTGCAGTGTGGACTCAGGGCCCTTCACACAGCCATATAACCCAGAATATCCAGGCAGGAAACCCCACAAAACCTGCTTTGAACTGGATTATATTGCAGTGTGGACTCAGGGCCCTTCCACACAGCCATATAACCCAGAATACCTGCTTTGAACTGGATTATCGGAGTCCACACTCATATAATCTGGTTTAAAGCAAATAACATGGGATTTTATTCAGATGTGTGGAAAGGAAGTCAAATAAGAAGCCAGGGCCCTCCCACACAGGCCTATAACCCTGAATGATAAGGCATAATATTCATTCTGCCTCTGCTAATAATAATAACAACAACAACAACAACAGGTTCCTGGAGTAGGAGATCTCCAAGGGCCATCCAGGGCCATCCAGTCCAATCTCCTTCTGCCATAAGGGGAAAATACAATCAAAGCATTCCTCACAGATGACCATTCAGCCTCTGATGATGATGATGATAATAATAATAATAATTACAATGGGTTCCTAGAATAGGAGACCTCTAAGGGCCATCCAGTCCAATCTCCTTCTGCTATAAGGGGAAAATACAATCAAAGCATTCCTCACAGATGACCATTCAGCCTCTGATGATGATAATAATAATAATAATATTAATTACAATGGGTTCCTAGAATAGGAGACCTCCAAGGGCCATCAGTCCAATCTCCTTCTGCTATAAGGGGAAAACACAATCAAAGCATTCCTCACAGATGGCCATTCAGCCTCTGATGATGATGATGATAATAATAATAATAATAATTACAATGGGTTCCTAGAATAGGAGACCTCCAAGGGCCAGCCAGTCCTACCTCCTTCTGCTATAAGGGGAAAACACAATCAAAGCATTCCTCACAGATGACCATGCAGCCTCTGATAATAATAATAATAATAATAATAATAATAATATAATAATAATAATAATTACAATGGGTTCCTAGAATAGGAGACCTCTAAGGGCCATCCAGTCCAATCTCCTTCTGCTATAAGGGAAAATACAATCAAAGCATTCCTCACAGATGACCATTCAGCCTCTGATGATGATGATAATAATAATAATATTAATTACAATGGGTTCCTAGAATAGGAGACCTCCAAGGGCCAGCCAGTCCTACCTCCTTCTGCTATAAGGGGAAAACACAATCAAAGCATTCCTCACAGATGGCCATTCAGCCTCTGATGATGATGATAATAATAATAATAATATTAATTACAATGGGTTCCTAGAATAGGAGACCTCCAAGGGCCATCCAGTCCTACCGCCCTCTGCCCGAAGGAGAAAACACAATCAAAGCATTCCTCACAGATGACCATTCAGCCTCTGATGATGATGATAATAATAATAATAATATTAATTACAATGGGTTCCTAGAATAGGAGACCTCCAAAGGGCCATCAGTCCAATCTCCTTCTGCTATAAGGGAAAACACAATCAAAGCATTCCTCACAGATGGCCATTCAGCCTCTGATGATGATAATAATAATAATAATATTAATTACAATGGGTTCCTAGAATAGGAGACCTCCAAGGGCCATCCAGTCCAATCTCCTTCTGCTATAAGGGGAAAACACAATCAAAGCATTCCTCACAGATGGCCATTCAGCCTCTGATGATGATGATAATAATAATAATAATATTAATTACAATGGGTTCCTAGAATAGGAGACCTCCAAGGGCCATCCAGTCCAATCTCCTTCTGCTATAAGGGAAAACACAATCAAAGCATTCCTCACAGATGACCATTCAGCCTCTGATGATGATGATAATAATAATAATAATAATAATAATTACAATGGGTCCCTAGAACAGGAGACCTCCAAGGGCCATCCAGTCCTACCTCCTTCTGCTATAAGGGGAAAACACAATCAAAGCATTCCTCACAGATGACCATTCAGCCTCTGATGATGATGATAATAATAATAATAATATTAATTACAATGGGTTCCTAGAATAGGAGACCTCCAAGGGCCAGCCAGTCCTACCTCCTTCTGCTATAAGGGGAAAACACAATCAAAGCATTCCTCACAGATGACCATTCAGCCTCTGATGATGATAATAATAATAATAATAATAATTACAATGGGTCCCTAGAACAGGAGACCTCCAAGGGCCATCCAGTCCTACCTCCTTCTGCTATAAGGGGAAAACACAATCAAAGCATTCCTCACAGATGACCATTCAGCCTCTGATGATGATGATAATAATAATAATAATAATTACAATGGGTTCCTAGAATAGGAGACCTCCAAGGGCCAGCCAGTCCAATCTCCTTCTGCTATAAGGGGAAAACACAATCAAAGCATGCCTCACAGATGGCCATTCAGCCTCTGATAATAATAATAATTACAATGGGTTCCTAGAATAGGAGACCTCCAAGGGCCAGCCAGTCCTACCTCCTTCTGCCATAAGGGGAAAATACAATCAAAGCATTCCTCAGCCATGTTGAATCAAACCTAAACTCTCATGAGAGCAACAGAAAGTACTGAACTTTGAGTTTGGGAGTTGTAGTTCTCCTCCTCAAATAATAATGGATCAGGACCAAACTTGGCAGGAATCCTCAGAAGAGGAGGAAGCCGGAAAGGGAATGGATGAGCACCCCCCCGCGCGCTCCGAACTCGGCCCCGCCCCTTTTTGCTCTGGCCACACCCCCTCTCGCTTGGTGCACTCTCTCTCTCCTTCCCTCTTTTGTTCAGGTGGTGGAAGGGGGAAGGAATGAAAGGGGGAAAGAGAGAGAGAAGGAGGGAGGGAGAGAGAGGGGGGAGGGAAGTAGGAGGAGGGAGGGAGCCTGCTCCTCCTCCTTGCCCCGCCCCTCACCCCCCGCCGCGAAAAAAATAAATAAAAAATATTCAAAAAAATATTCAAAAAAATATTCAAAAAAAATTTTTTTTTAAAAAAATTAATCTTAAAAAGCAGATATCTTGCAGGAGGGTAGGGGGCCGTGAGGAAGGGGCTGGGGGGCCATATACGGCCCGCGGGCCGCCAGTTGGACAACCCTGCACTACCTAAAAGAATCCTCCACCTTGTACAACTGTGGAGCAGAATCAATAATTTGACACCTGTATGCTTGTCCACAATGCCCTGCCTCATGCACAGAGGAAGAGTTGCTTAAAGCTACAGACAATGTGGTAGCTGTTACCCATTTTTGGTCAAAAATTATTTAGCTGCATATGCTCCCTTCTATTTTATCTGTTTTTGCATTTATTTATGCAATGCTTTTGGCACGAAATAAGTAAAAACAAACTACTCTAACAACTCAGGGAAATGTGATTGGAGATCTGAAGCAATAAATAGGATCTACAGCACATACATCAGTGGTTCTCAACCTGTGGGTACCCAGGTGTTTTGGCCTACAATTCCCAAAAATCCCAGCCAGTTTACCAGCTGGGAGTTGAAGGCCAAAACATCTGGGGATCCACATTTTCAGAACCACTGACATACATAAAATTATTTTTGGATGCTTACAGTTGATCATAGATTGCATTTTCTGGTGTGGACCCTTCATACATGGCTTCAAAGAGAGAAAGACTACATAAAAGCCCAAATGCTCTCTCACATTATTTCAGGAGCTGAAATAATGTTCATGTTTTGCTATTGAAATTGGTTTTCCATTTTTGTTTTACAACATCTTGTATTTTGTGAGCAGATGAGAAGTTAGTGCTCAACGTCTTGTGAGGAGTTTGTGCTCAACATGTTAAAATGAAAATAAACACTATCAATTTCACAATAAAGTGATGTTTACAGCTACTGCGGCCTCCAGTGATGCAGACTTTCTGGTAGAAACACTATTTCAGCACGTGAGAAACATTGTTATATTTTATCACCTACATTATATATGTTTTACACCTCTCTCATATAACTCGGAAATGAAAGAAAACAAACACCTGCCATGTATTTGCATACTACTAAAATAAAAGTAACAACTCATTTTTATCCACAAATACATACAGGCTGCTTCAAGCAAGATTCAGACACCCAGCGGTACTTGCTAGGATCTTCTCCATGAAATCTCTTAATTTTAGAAGACATAGGAAAACCTCCTTCAATCATGCCTTACGATAATGTCGCTGATAAAACTCGTGCTGGCATTTTTAGCCCGATGGAAACCATAATTATTCTGTTAAGATGTTCCTGTATATTTTTAAAATTAAATTTCTATGGCTATTTAACTATTTTTGGTTGTTCTTTTACATTTCAAAATTTCATAACTATGTTTTTTTTCTAAAGCAAAGCTTGGCTCATTTGCAAGAGATTAAACAGATCTCCAAAAAAGTAACAGCAACAACACTTTATTTATATTCTGTCTTTCTTCCTGAGGGGACTCAGAGCAGATTACAGTTTATAAGCGGACACAGGCAAACACTCAATGCCTTGATTACAATAACATACAATGAGACACAAATACACCGACAAAGCCAAATGATTCTCCTTTCATTTCCGGCTCTGGAGGTTGTGCTCATTTCCAGATCTGAAAGAGGTACTCTTTCTCCATTTCCAAGCTGTGGAGCCTGTGTCTGCACACACCTCCTGATCATGTGGCCGGCATGACTGTTTGGAGCGTCTTTTGCCTTTTCCCGCCAAAGCGGTACCTATTAATCTACTCACATTTGCATGTTTTCGAACTGCTAGGTTGGCAGGGGCTAGGGCTAACAGCAGGAGCTCACAACATCCCGCGGATTTGTACTGCCAACCTTCAGCTCAGCAGTTCAGCAGCACAAGGGTTTAATCCATTGTGCCACCGCGACTAGTAATGATACTGATTCTAGTTTGTCCAAATAAGAGACTGAAAATCATGTTTTAAATAAGACCTTGAATATCATATTTTAACACTGGAGCACAAAAGTCATTTAACTTTTAGAAGCTTTCACATTATATTTTGGGGTGTTAGTGAAACTAATTGTGAATTACGTTTCAAAACAAGTACTTTTTGTATTATGGTGAAGCCTAAAATAACATGTTAATGAGAGTTTTCATATTCCTTCTGTGACATTATAAACATCAGATTGTTACCTGAATGAGCTAAAAGGGCCACTATAAAATAGACAGGTGCACTTTCACATCAAATAACAACATTTCCCATGCAAACAAGAAGTTATCTTTCTGGTATGATTTCTTGCTATTTTATGTAGGAATGTCTCCAGAAACGGGCTCATCTTTCTAATTAGGAATCTGCCTCCCAACGGTCATAGTACTAAAACAGGATCAAAATGCTGACACTTTAAAAACAGGATAACTCCTTTGTTGTGGTTAAGTCAAAGGCTTCCAAACATTCTTGATTCATGACTCCCTTAGTGCTTCAGTAATTTTTTCATGTCTCTCCTTGACCAAAAGAAATACAGTAACTCTGTTAACTAGCATTCATGGAGATTGGTAGATGCCAGATAAATGTAGTTTCTGGTTAATTGGGAGTTACTATTAAAAATAGGCCTAACTGGTACGATACCTCATACTATAACCATACCATACTCTGTATAATAAGTACCGTATAACAAAAATGGCAAACATTCAATGCCAAGATCAAACAAACAACAATCAAGACAATCAAGACGAAACATGAAAAAATTGACTTGATATTAATATTGAAATACCCTAATAACAACAAAGACAAATAAAGACAAACTTAATATAACAGCTATACTGTAGTATAAATAATGATTTTACTATATTATAAAAATGATTTTATTTGAATTTTTATTTAAAGTATTATTTCTTTTGATTGTTTTGCTAGTTACTTGAGAGTTCCGGTTGACTGAGAGACTACTGTACCTAAACTGTCCATTTACTGGGTTGTTGTAGGTTTTTCGGGTTGTATGGCCATATTCTAGAAGCATTTCCTCCTGACGTTTCGCCTGCATCTGTGGCAAGAATCCTCAGAGGTTGTGAGGTATTCCATTTACTATGCAATTTGATAAATGTTGAGACTGAAGCCAAATTTGGAGGTGGGGGGAGTGGGTTCAAAGTGCTTATAGGGTGAGGAAAACAGGGAGTGAAGTTGGAAACGAGACACGAAAAAGGGTGGGAATCTAGTAAGGCAAGTCTCTATGGTGTTGGCCGGTGAAGGGAAGGATTAAGGCTATTCTGGAGCTAACAGTGACTGAGTAAATTTCTGGACATTGATTTGGGATACTTCTAGATGGACTAGGTGGAGATATGATGCTAGCTTGATTGTCAGCATTTTAATTTGCAAACCTAATTGATGCTAGCCAATCCTGAAGATCTCTGTATTAATCCTGTCACTTCTTGTCCATTCCTCCTCCTTCTACTACTTCTGGGAAAGCATCTGTCTGCTGAAGGACCTGTCCATCTTCGCGATCGCATCTTTCCCCTATGAACCAACACGAGCCCTAAGATCATCCGGGGAGGCCCTTCTCTTGCTTCCACCTTTGTCTCAGGCACGGTTGGTGGGGATGAGGGGGAGGGCCTTCTCGGTGGTGACCCCCTGACTCTGGAACTCTCTTCTTAGGGAGATCAGACTGGCACCTACCCTGTTGACCTGCCGCAAGAACCGAAAAACATGGATGTTCCGCTGTGCCTTTGACTAGGCAGTTCCAAAGAATTGGCCCAATGTTACCTAAGTTCCAGCACTTTAGCATGGCCCTCCATACTACAATCCTGACATTTTAATGCCCATGACAATTATCCTCCCAGTTCTGCCTTTCTGAATTTTGCACTATCTAGGAATTTGTACAAACCCAGAGCCCTCTGAACTCAGTACTTTTATCGTTCTGTATGGTGCTGTTTTTATGGTGTTATGTTTTATTTTGATATGTTTTTATTTGGTTTTGTTTTAATGCTATCTTTATGTTTTTAACTTTGTGCTTCCTGGGCTTGTCCCTTTGTAAGCTACCCTAAGGGTCCTTAGGGGAGATGGAGGCGAGGTATCAAAATAAAATTATTATTCTTATTCTTATTTATAAGGAGGAGAACAGGAGTGATCTAGAAGATTACTGATGTCAATAAGGCATCCAAGTTTAAAATGCTGATAATTAAGCTAACATTACTGTCCTCCCCTCTTCCTCTTCAATTTTGCAGACAAGTGTCACACTATTTTTTTCACCACTAACAAGCTCGCAGATGGCTTTTTAATTTTACATCTTTACATTTGGAGATACACTTAAACAGCAATTATTGCTTCAAGAACTGTGGCCTGCTTTACTCTGATCTTTTCATATGCCTTTTTGATGGTTTGTAGAGAGCCAACAGCTTGCACCACCACCTTCAAAATATAGCTATTGCTCATATAGCTTTCCTGGACTGCAACCCATAAGTGTTGAGACTGCTCATATTTTAAGAAATTCTAGTTCAAAATCCATTTGTCAGAGTTTTACTTGGCTGCGGAGGATGAAGGATACCATGTTTGATTGGTGGACAGAGGAGAAGGTGATCATGAGATGATTCACGGTTGCAACATAGCCTTTGAGGATGATGGATGGCAAATGAGGTACAGAACGGATTTAGACAGAAAGTGACTCATTGACTTCTTACCAACCGACTCCACACCTGCAGCTCTGAATTGCCCAAGAATGAGAGACTGTTCACTTTCTGCCAATGCTAGCAGGAGCTCATAAGCTTCAATGCACTGTTCACTGGGGAGAAAAAATATTCAGTCAGCATATGTGTTTTAGGACAGAGAGGACAGTCAACATCAATAAAAATAAGGCAAGAAGTAAGTCATGTATATAATTTCCTCCTGGTCTGTTGAACTAGAAACCTATATCTTCCTGTAGTCTAGAAATAACATTTTTTGCATGTCAGTCTGCAGAATCATATAGCCAGCACTGCTCCTATATGCTGAGGGGGGATTCTAGGAGCTGTAATCCAAAAATGGGATTTTTTCCAAGCTTTGTAAACCCCAAATTTCTTTAATTAACAGCATGACTTAACATAACCTCAAACTGACTGGATAGAATGACTATAAAAATCACATAAAATTTAATTAAGGATGACTTGGAACAAATCTATTGCTGTATTTCGCATTGCCTTTCTTTCTAAACGATACTTAAAGGTATTGCTTCCATTGTCTAAAGTTACATGTATATAGTTAGAAACATGAGCCCTAAAATTCTATTAAAAATTGTTGAACTAGAATATGGCCTTTCAGGTTGCTAATGAAGGAAAAGTGAAAACCTTTGTGTCTCAATTACTCTAGCTAGCACTGACCGTAACAATACAACCAAGTGTGTGTTTTTCATTTTCTCTAATGGCCCCTGGTGGCACAGCGGATCAAACCGCTGAGCTGTTGAACTTGCTGAATGAAATGTTGGCAGTTTGAATCCGAGGAGTGGGGCAAGCTCCTGCTGTTAGCACCAACTTCTGCAGCTCAAAAACATGAAAATGTGAGTAGATCAATAGGTACCGCTTCTGCGGGAAGGTAACAGCACGCCATGAAGTCATGCTGGCCACATGACCTTGGAGGTGTCTATGGATGATGCTGGCTCTTCGGCTTAGAAATGGAGATGAGCACCCCCACCCCCAGAGTCAGATATGACAAGACTTACCACTTCATCACACTAGAGAAAAAAATCCACTTAAAATCCGACTTCTGCCTCCTGCAGAATTCTGAGGTTTGTAGTTTAGTGTACACACCAAAATCAGTGTGTACAGAGCTATCGTACTGCCTATTCTCCTCTATGGGTCTGAAACATGGATCACCTATTGCCAACACCTATGACTCCTCGAACGCTTTAATCAGCGCTGTCTTCGCACAATCCTAAATATACACTGGACCGACTATGTGACGAATGTTGCTGTCCTTGAGCAAGCAGGGATCACCAGCATTGAGGCCATGCTATTGAGAACTCAGCTGTGCTGGGCAGGGCACGTCTCTAGGATGGAGGACCACTGCCTCCCTAAGATACTACTCTATGGTGAACTCGCCACGGGTCAGCACAAGAGAGGAGCCCCCCAAAAGAGATATAAGGACTCCCTGAAACAACATCTTAGGCTCGGCCAAATTTATCACCAATAATGGTCCATCCTGGCCTCACATCGCGAGGCATGGAGATGCACTATCCACAATGCTGCGGCCTCTTTCGAGAAGACACGCCAAACGGGTCTCAAAGAGAAACAACAGTGCAGAAAGAACCGCAACTTGGAAACAACATCACCCAAGGAGACTTTCTGCTGTGCTTTCTGCAACTGAACTTGCCTATCTCAGATTGGCCTTTTTAGTCATCAACGCGCTTGTAAGAAGCGTGGGATGAGTCCTTCCTAAGAATCTTCATTCACGAAGTAATGCCGAGAGCGAGAGGAGAGAGTTTAGTGAGGATGTTAAAGGCTCCTCCCTAAACTACAAACCCCAGAATTCTGCAGGAGGCAGAAACCAGGTTTTAAGTGGATTTTTTCTCTAGTGTAAAGAGGCCCAATATGTCAGGGGAAACCTTTACCTTTTAATGTGCTTTTATAGTCTTCAGCACACTAGCATAAAATGGAAATCTTGTTTTCCTTCGTTGTTTGTATGTGTTTGTATATGTGCATTCAAGAAAACTGTCAACTTATGGCAACACCATGAATTTCACAGGGTTTTCTTATGAAAGGAATACTTAGAGGTGGCTTAGCCAGTTCCTCCCTCTGAATTATAGCATAGTATTTGCTGGTGATCTCAAAGTACTAACCAGAACTTGTTCTGCTTAGCTGCCCCCTTCAGGCTGAGTATGAAACAGGAATGGTACAAGGCAAGGGAAGTAAAATACAAACAATGAAACAGGACATTCTGTGCAGTTCTAACAACTGCCCTGTCTTACAGAAGAATGAACAATACATGAAAATATGGCACTATGTTTATTATGCATCTTGCATCCTCCGCTGACGTACCTGTATTGCAATGCAAGCCTGAGGGCCGTGGCATTGGATTCATATTTTCCAACCAACATGCTCATCCTTTCAGCATTGCTCTTGCACTCTTCCAGAGTTATTGTCAACAAATCATTCTGAGATTTTAAGTGCTCAATGCGGCTGTGGAAAAGAAAGGCATCTTGAAGGTTTCATAAAATGCTTGCTGCAGTCTCATCTACAACAGACTCTGGTACTTCTACAGCCATTTTTGTAGGAAGTATGCTTTCAAAAAGCAACTACAGTTTACCTCATTCTTTTGTTCTTTCCTGGCTGTTTCTCCTATTTAACTGAACTTTTCAACGGGCTCAAGAAACGAGTCATGTGGAAACACAAACTGCAACTTGATGGTGATTCCACTATCATAGCCCCATCTTACAAATGTAGAAATTTGTAGCTTGGTTAAGAATTCAAAATTATCTGGTACACTGCTGCAGAGTGAACTAGAATTCTCTTAATAGATAATCCTAAACACCTCACCAAACTACAAAACCCAGAATCCCTTAGGATGAAGCCACTGTAATTATACTGCTATCAAACTCTATAACTGTCCAGCAGAGGACAATTACTAGACTTTTGTGTAAAGTTCTTCATAATGGAGACTGAAATCCCAAAAGTAATTTCAAATAAGTGAAAGAATGGGTGAACCCACAAGTGCAGTTTGCAGATTGTTCACACACCTTCCAAAAACCCTTTTCTTATGCTGCATTGTGAAGTGTTTTTGAAATTGTTCTGAGTTTCAAAACTGGAGCATTTTCAAAAGCAGCTTTTAAAGAAGTAAAACAGAGTGATAATTGAGTGTCTGAGGATGGGGGTACATCCCCTAATCTATGGAGCTCCCTAGGTCATTAGTACAGCGGTACATTAAAAGATAAACACTTATATATTTGTGTAAGTTGGTACACATTTCAGGAAAACAACCCAAATTAGATAATCAAAAATAATGTTTTTTTTAATTAAAAAAATCCATTTTGTTTGTTTTAAATCCTGCCTACACTGTCAACTCCGCTGGACTGGCCACGTTGTCCAAATGCCCGATCACCGTCTCCCAAAGCAGTTACTATACTCCCAACTCAAGAATGCAAAAGTAATGTTGGTGGACAGGAGAGGAAAAGAGATTTAAAGATGGGCTTAAAGCCAACCTTAAAAACTAGCATAGACACCGAGAATGGGGAAGCCCTGGTCCTTGAGTGCTTTAACTGGAGGTCAGCTGTGACCAGCAGTGGTGTAGAATTTGGAGAGGCACAAATGGAGGGCGAAAGGGAGAAATGTGCCAAGAGGAAGACGCATAAAACCAACCCTGACTGGGACCGCCTTCCACCTGGAAACCGATGCTCTCACTGTGGAAGAACATGCAGATCAAGCATAGGGCTCCATAGCCACCTAGGTATCCACCGCCAAGACACTACTCTTGAAGGGCCATCATCCTTGGGCTACGAGCAATCGCCTAAGTAAGTAAGCTTTCCCTTCACAACACAAAAGGTAATATAGATGGCATCATTACCCCCACAGTTCACAACACTCTTGTGAACTCTCTTTCTCAGTTAGGCTGAGAGGGATTGACCCAAAGTCATGCAGTGAGCAGGATTGCTGAGTGTGGACCTGAACTTGGTCTGCACTCTATACCACACTGGTTTGACCACTAGGAACAAGCTATGAAGTTTGCTTTAAGTAAATCTGATAAAATAAACTGGGCTAAAGAAGTATTCTGATACCTTGAGGAGGTATCTCCCAATACTAGCTGCCCCCTCAGCTGTTTCCTGTTTATCTGGGGTAGAAGGGATCCTCCTTTAATTTCCTAGTCCCTGACCACTGTGCTTTCCACTACTATCTCCATTTTCTTTTTAATTATAGGACAGAGGTGGGAGCGGCCTTCATTTCTAGTGATCAGGTAAAGAAGTTACAGGAAATGGTTTCAATTAAAAAGACACTCTGCTGCAGCCATGGCTAATGGTGCTTCATAGAGCAGGGTGTCTTTTCAACAACACCGCTATTTCTTGTGTTGCTTTTGCGCTTCCTGGATTACACAGCTCTGTGGGGTCTCAGGTTTCTCCCAGGCAGAGGCGGATCTTACTGGAGGCCAAGGGAGGCGGCTGCCTCAGGGCGCCACTTATCTGGGGGCGTATCTGGCCATGGCTAAGGGCGCATTTGGCCGCAGCCGCCAGGTGCAGCACATGCAGCGCCATTGCTACAGGCCCGTTCGGCTAGTGTGGCGCGAGGCGGAGCCGCAACTCGCCAGCCCCGAGGGCTGGAGCGCGCTCCGGATGCAGGCCGCCAGAGGCCCCAATGCCGTGGGAGGGCCTGCCTCCCTGGCCTGCTGCTGCCTACTCAGGGCAAACTCCCATCCAGGGTGCCTCCTCCCTGCTGGGACCTTCCACCTTCCCGGGGCTGAGCGGGCTCTCTTTTTAGCTCGAGCTTGGCCTTAGGTGCAGGGCCGGAGAAGGACGACAGCTGCCCTGCCACCTCCGGGAGTGAGGCCCGGGAAAAGGTAAGACACAGTTGCTAAGTCTACTCACCTGTGTGTTAGCTTAACAATGGTGGGATGCTTAGGAACACATATAACACCTTCACTGTAACTCAACCCTCCTCTTATGGATGGTGGGAATATATTACCTCTAATAATAATTATTTTTAAATGTTGAGTGATCTGGCTTTTTGATATTTGTAATTACCACACACACAAGCATCTATTTGATAGGTTCCATGTATTATCATGATATCCAATGTATAGAATATTAAGGAATTTAGTGTGATATCCTATGGAACTCAACTCTAGTTTAGGCAGCATAAACCCATACACTTGTCTTATGGATGGTGGGAATATATTACCTCTAATAATAATTATTTTTAAGTGTTGAGTGATCTGGCTTTTTGATATTTGTAATTATCACACACACAAGCATCTATTTGATAGGTTCCATGTATTATCATGATATCCAATGTATAGAATATTAAGGAATTTAGTGTGATATCCTATGGAACTCAACTCTAGCTTTGGCCAGCATAATTTCAGCCCTCCTTCCAGGTGTTCTGGACTTCAGCTCCCACAATTCTGGCTGTTAGGAATTCTGGAAGTTGAAGTCCAGAACATCTGGAAGGAGGGCCGAAATTAGCCTAGACCTGATACACACATATACATACATACACACAAAAAGAGAATAGGAAGAGAGGAGGGAAAAGGGTAAGAAAGGGAACGAGATTAGGAAGGGGGCAAGGAAAAGGGTGAGGAGGAAGGAAGGATGAGAAGGAAGGGGAATATATATATATATATATATATATATATATATACACACACACACACACAAAGAGAATAGGAATAGAGCAGGGAAAAGGGTGAGAAGGAAGGAAGGAAGGTGTGTGTGTGTGTATGGCATAGGCCAACTTCGGCCCTCCATGTGTTTTGGACTTCAACTCCCACAATTCCAAACAGCCAGTAGGAAGTCCAAAATTCCAGGAGGGCCAAAATTGGTCTATGCACCCCATCCATGTGTGTGTGTGTGTGTGTGTGTGTATGAGTGATTGGTTGGGGGGCGCCAAAATACTGTTCGCTTACCATTTAAAATTACCTTAGTCCGCCCCTGCTCCCAGGTGGTCCTGTGCTAACATGGCCATTGGCAGCATCCACTAATTCCCACCAAAGGTATTACTATTACTATACAAACCAGTGTCAAAAGCTGCATTTCAGGTTCCTCGGGAGACAACACCAGCTGTTGCTAGGATTCTCAGAATAACATGCAAATCCTAACAAATCACTTTATGGCTTAATGCTGATGACTAAATTATCTTGTTGAAAGAAAGCTATTAATTTAGATTAAGCCCTTTTTTCATCACCATATTTCTCTACATTTATATGCAGCTGGCATCAGCATAATTCACCCCAATCAAAACAACAGGGATAACAAGTTAATCAACTGAAATAAAAGCTGAGTCTCCTCTGTTTTTCAGATACAGAATCACTGTTGTGCCTATATACATATGCAAAATTATTTCTATGAATAATGTATAGATTCTCAAAAGATTTATGTGCTAATATTATGTTATCTGTCCTGGCAACTAAATCTTATTGGACAGATGTTCTCACACTGTTGTTAAATAAAATAAAATAAAATAAAGTAGACACCAAATATTGGCTTTTCTATATGGGTATGACCATGGCTCAAGTATTTATATGATTTTTTTCCATGTCAAGAGCAACTTGAGAAACTGCAAGTCACTTCTGGTGTGACAGAATTGGCCATCTGCAATGACGTCCAGGGGATGCCCGGATGTTTTACCATCCTTTGGGAGGATTCTCTCATGAGAAGCTGAAGCTGACAGATAGGAGCTCATCCTGCTCCCCAGATTTGAACCACTGAGCTTTTGGTCAACAGTCCTGCCGGCACAAGGATTTAACCCATTGCACCACTGGGGGCTATATTTTTTGGATGTATTTACAGAATTGCTGTACACCTTGACTTTTATTGGGGATGTTTGTATCAACATTTAAATTTAATTGCTTAATTAATGTTGTACATTGCCCTGGAAATTGGTAACGAAGAGTGGTAACAAATACTATTTTATGTTAAATATAAAAATATTTAACTACATTCATGAAGATCAACATACAGCCGTTGTGAATGAAGGATGGTAGATCCCTATCAAAACAAGACATTTACACACAACCGTACTGTATTTTATATTTTACACAAACAAAAAGCAGGTGAAATTTCTAAAATTACACCAATTACCATAGATACTCATGCATATGTTTACCTCATGCATAAGGTGAGGGCAGGATTTAGGGCCAAAATAATATTTTTTATATGACCCGTGGGTAAGTTGGGCATCATTCTGCAGAGAAGGAACACCACCAGTGTTGTCTAAGGGGGCCAGCCACTGCCATTTTTCTGCCCCTGCATTTAAAAAGGTCAAAAGCAGCCCCCCAATGGAGAGAGTTGAGGTGGTTGATGCTTCATTTAGGTTCCCTCAAGATGGCCAAAATTATCCTCTTTTGCTGCTATCCTCAGTTAAGGGGATGGTTCCTGTTTTGATGAGAGTTGAAGTGCAGTACTTACAGACCCATGGAAATGTTGGCCCAGGTTTTAAAAACCTTTTAAGGTGACTTTGTTTTGATTCATAATGAAGGTGCCTTGTGTATGGTGTCAGGAGAAAGGTGGTATATAAAATCAATCAATCAATCAATCAATGGATTGAATTAAAACAGAAGGCAGGAATCTTGTTGAGAACATACATCTCTGTAAGGAGACTTACCGTATATACTCGAGGATAAGCCGGGTTTTCAGCCCTTTTTAAGGTTGAAAAAGCCCTCGTTGGCTTATACACGAGTTAAAGTTATTTATTATTTTACTGTGTTATTATTACTGTTTTATTACATTTATTATTTTACTGCAATTATTATTCATTGTTATTATTATTATGTTTACATTACTTTACTCTATTATGGTTATTATTACATTTATAATTTTACTCTATTTATTATTATATAATTATTATATTATTTTATTCTATTTATAATGATTGGGAGTCCCCAGTGGCGCAGCAGGTTAAATTGCTGAGCTGCTGAACTTGCTGACCAAATCCAGGGGTGGGGAGGTGGGGAGATCCCGCTGTTAGGCCCAGCTTCTGCCAACCTAGTAGTTCGAAAAAATGAAAATGAAAATCTGCGGGAAGAGGGCCATAGCCAGGATTTTGATTTGGGGGGCTGAGACTGGGTGGAAGAGGGCTAGCAAATCTTTTTGTATTGTTATCCCAATAACCCTATGAAGGATATAATGAGCATGGTGACAGATCATGATATGAATAAACATAACAGTTTTAATGTATCAGTGGCCTTCTCGCGGACCACCCATGGCCTAAGCCACCCCCCCAGCTACATGCCTGGCGGGAAGGTAATGGCACTCCATGCAGTTATGCTGGCCACATGGCCTTGGGGCATCTATGGACAATGCTTAGAAATGGAGATGAGCACCACCTCCAGAGTCAGACACGACTAAACGTAATGTCAAGAAGGAAATGTTACCTTTTATAAGTATTATTACATTTCTTATTTTACTCTATTTATTAATATTATTACATTTATTATTTTACTCTATTATTATTGTTATTATTACATTTGCATTATTTTAACCTATTATTTTTATTACATTTATTATTTTACTCTATTTATTACTATTGGAAGGATACATAACCAAATTTACATTGAAGAAGGTCAGAATAATGTTTAATCAGAGTTGGACCGTCTTATCTTAAATTACAGTTTATGTAAATATTCAAAAACATTTAACCTACTGATGCCTCAATTAAAGTCATTGTATTGGTATCTATGTTTATTTTGAAATCTATCAATCGCTGATGCATTTCCCAACCTTCGGCTTATACTCATGTCAATATGTTTTCCCAGTTTTTTTGTGGCAAAATTAGGTGCCTCAGCTTATATTTGGGTCGCCTTATACTCAAGTATATACGGGTATGTCTGTAAGTGTTTGAACTTTGGAGTTCTGCAATGTCCATATCCAATAAAAGGCTGCTGTTACGTTACTACAAAAAGGAGTACAAAAGGGAGGGACTGAAGTACAATGGGAGTCAGGACACTGGAATAGGGAGTCCCAATGTGGATTGGGACAGTCTTCTTAGTGTCCCGTTACATATCACTGCAATTTACTAGTTTCTTAGCGCTTCTGCTACTTCTCGAAGTTTAGGTAATGTTACGCAACATACATTGTGCTACAGAAGTTCAATCCTATAAACATAAAAAGAGGAGAATAAAAATGCCTTCGATAACACAAATGTGTCAGTGTTGGCAGCAGATAAGCTTCGTGTGTGTGTGTGTGTGTGTGTGTGTGTGTGAGAGAGAGAGAGAGAGAGAGAGAGAGAGAGAGAGAGAGAGAGAGAGCTTTCCAAAACAGGGTGAGCCTCTCAAACTCTCTTATACAATTCTTCTCTTACAACAAATTGAACAGGTATAGTTAAAATTCAGAAAATACACATCTGCAAAATTATGATTAGTTGCAGAGGTTCCAATATGCCTTTCCTAACTGGGGGGGAAAGCAAAAGAGTAATCCATTTGAAACAAAAGAGAACTGTGCATACACACATTTTAATGTACCTGTTTAATCGTTCAGTTTCTACTTCGAATTCTCGGATTTTGCTTTCAGAGATGGCAGAACCATGTGAGTAAAGTGTCTGGAAAATTTCTTGGATGTTGGAACAATCTTGAAGAGAGTGTGCAAGGTGTTCTGCCACACTGCTGGATACCTGAAACAAGGTTATTAGACATTTACTGTACTGTGTGAATGGGTGGTCACAAATGAGAGTTCCTTTGCAAAGGATGTGTGCTGTAATACAAAGCTTGGAAAACTCACTTAATTGTGTCAAACTCCCAGAATATCTTTGAGGATTTTGGTGCTTATAATCCAATGTAGTAACTTTTATATGATGTTAATAGAAAGGTATTAATAAACATAATTGAAACACAACAGTAAATGTTCAATTTTGCACATGGTTGCTCAACAAATAGGGTGTGTGTCAGAATTGTGGTTGCTTTTATGTATAAATAAAGCTTTTTCTGTTGGTGATACTGAAATTATAATCTCAGTGGCACCTTAAAATAGAAAATCATACAGCATATGAATGAAATACATTCACATTTTCTGTATCTGTCTAATTCAAAATCAAGAGCTGAGTATGGGCTGAATGTGCATTTACTTCGTAATGCTTGTTGTGACAACCTTGATTGTAGTTGTATTACTTTAATTGAATGTTTGTCTTTTATTTATTTACTATATTTATATACTGCCTTTCTCACCCTGTTTGGAACATACTAATGGCAAAAATTCAATGCCAACATACATGTAGACAGAATATATATATATATATATATATATATATACACACACACACATATATATACATTAAAATCATTAAAACCATTAAACATAAGACATAAACAACATTTTTATTTGTAAACTGCCCTGAGTCCCTTCAGTTGTTGTTGTTGTTATTATTATTATTATTTGAAACATAACAAGATTAGAACACAGCAAACAAGATCACTCTGCTGGCTGTTGTATTGGATCACATGTTGGACTTATTATTATTATTATTGATCATGACTATCAATTAGCAACATATTGCTAAGCAGCACACTATTCAAACTCACCCCTATGCTGCTGATTTCTGATCCCAAAACTGGGCGGTCAGATGTTGATGATTCTGACCTTGTCTTTGAGAGCTTTACTCGCTCAGCAATCTGGAAAACAGAAGAAAAACCTGCTGTGAACATAAGCGATTCAAGTATTGTGCGAAGTTTCCACACACCTATGCAAAATATTCCTCCTTCTTGCATATTCACGGTGTTAGGAAATCCTATGTTAAATTGATTACTATAAACTTGCATGTGTGTGCTCTTACTAAGAGAAGCTTGAAGTCCTTAGCACGTTATCTCTCCTTGCAGCTCACGCCTGCAGACTCACTCAGGATCCTCCAAAAATCCCCTGGCACTCCAGCTAAGACTTTCTGGCTAATTACAAATCTGTTCAGCGGCTCCGCTCAGCAAAAGCTCCTTGCTTCTTCTAGACAACAGGCAGTACCCTGGCAATGTACAAGGACTCACCTTTGCAATAGGAATGTCATTACTGCTGCTGCTTGTGCTGAGCTCTCCGGTGCTTGGGTTAATAGGGCGGTTTGCGGGAGTGAGACGACCTGGACTTGATGGGCCAGTTGCCTGGACACTTTGCAAGCGCGTCTGCAGTTCTCGGACCTGCAAGAACACACAATAATGATTCACTGAAGTCAAAATTATTTGTTTTTCTTTCCACTGTGCCTGATCTACCTCATGGTAATTTTGAGTGAAAAAGCTTTCCACTAATTTCTATAATTGGTCCTCCATATTTGTGACTTTGTTGAGAATTTGGTTATTCATAAAGTTGATTAAAATGTTCTCTTTAGATTCTCCAGTGTGGATTTCCAGCAGATGTTGGCCACAGAGTCATGCTGGAGAGGTATTTCAGGTAGAAGAGAGCTTTTAATTCAGTTTTCCTCATTTCATGGGGGTCCAGAAACCCTAATCCTAGCAAATGTGGAGGGCTGATTGTAACTTGATACAAAGCAATTCCTCATACGCCTTAATTTCACTTGATGTGAACATGATCTTTGAAGTGAACACTTGACCATGGGAATAACATACATTTAGGCCAAATTAGCTGGGACACTTGGGAAAGAATATACAAAAACTGAAAAATGGCAGAAATGAATAGTAGATTCATTTATTTCTTGGATAATTCTCACTGGCATGGGGCTGAGCTGTTGTTGGATATATAAACTTAGAAAAAAGATGTAGCAGAGAAAGGGAAAGAATAATGGTTGAGGATCTGAGAACTGCAGTCTATTAAAACAATCATTTTAATTAGCTTGGATACTAGTTATGTTACAGAAGTAAGTATATTGTGAACTTTGTCCAGAGCCTTTCAAAATTAATGTATCCAATCAATTTAAGTAATTAAAAATACTTACTACATGCTAAGTTCAAGCAAAGACAGTGTTGTTTGCCTCATAATGACAACAGTTATGCGACTAACAAAGTTTTCACAAAAGTTTTCGTTTGGAATTCATTTTCTTTTTTTGCAAAATGGTTTAGTATACATCATTCTAATTAAAACTATATTTGTGCTTGTTCAATTTGTGCCATCAAAATTCTTACTATTACTGGAGGGAGATGTCACTCTGGAGCAGTGGTTCCCAACCTTTTTTTGACCAGGGACCACTTGACCAGGGACCACTTTGACCAGAGACCACTCTCCAATATTAGTACCTAAAGGATTACAAATCAGTTTTGGGTCAACTTTAGATTCGGTCTGGTTATTTGGGGTGCTGATTCAGAAAATTGCATTGAATAGACCACATCAGCTCTAGTTTCTGATACAGAACATATGCCATCCAGCCGCCATCTGCTTGCCCACAGAAAACCAAATTATAACTCTAGAGCTGATGTGGTAGTAGTAATCTTTCATGGGTAGTCAGCTTCTCCCCTCCCAAAATCCCCGTTGCCTCTGCACTATAAGAGGGTTTTATGAGACAAGTCACTCTCATTGTTGGGTGGTTTTGAGGGAGCAGTGTAGTAATGGTGCGGCCACAGACCATATTTTCATTCTTGGGAACCATTGGTGGTCAAGAAACTACAGGTTGAGAACCACTGGTCTAAGCAAACTGTTTTGTTCAGCATGGCTTTACGTCATATATGCCTTGTGGTCACTTTTTAACTTTATACTCCAGCTCTGGTCAATAATTATTACTTATATTCTTTTTCTGCACTATTTCCCCTTTCTTGATCAGAAGCCTGAGTGATTACTTTATCTTTCTTTCTATGTGGCCAGAATTAAACAAGTCAAGACGGGTTTCGGGTGACTTGTAGAGATATTTTGGGTGACCTTCTCAGAGTTAATTAACTGCCACTGTATATATATGGCTCTCTCATTTATTCTTATGTTTTTATATGCTTGAGGGATTTAATTCAGTGCACATCTCTATTCTATCTGCCTCTATAATTGCTGAGTTACTTGTAACCAATCTGACAGTAAGGGAAATTTCCTTCTAAATCAACATTCATTTCTCTTTTTAGTTTTATGATAGTTATGCAGGAAAGAAAAAAAATTCTTATAGCTCAAACTGCTTTGCAGAATAAAAAGCCATTTCTAACTCTATTTTGTTGTTTAAACTATTTGCCTGAGACAAGCCATATAATCTAGTATCAAAACATGTTATTTGACTTTTGCAAGCTTCCTCTCCCCAGTTCCTTCTATAGATTTGAAGTCTGCTTCACGTTTTATAATTACATTCTTTGCTTAAAATTGTGTTCTTTTACTGCATATAATAAGAAAAATGCATATTTTGAGAAATGGATTAGGATACTGAATTCTTTAACTGATTCAACTGGGGGGGGGGGGCTACTTCCTAGATTATCTTTGCATTTTTATTGTTTATTTACACTGCAGAATATTCTATTTTGTGTATTCATGCTTCAATCATTCCTAATTTTTAATATGATGGGGAGATTCTAGAATGTTTTTCTATGAGTAATCATTACAATCATCATAATCATCATCATCATGCAAATGAAATGATTGCATGATGTTTTTTTTGTTCGTTTTACCTGAATGATTTGTCTTTAAGGTGTATTGTATGGATTTAAAGTATACACATATATTTTACATTTCCCACCTTTGCCAGGATACATTGTTTTTGTATTGTTTGATTGTAACGTGCCATGAACATTTAATGTTATGATATAAATGATCATCATTGTCATCTCATTTAACAAATCAGAATGAAAAGCCTCGGTCTTATTATGAGAAAATACCCTAACCTCAAGCCAGCTTTCAGTTAAATTTTGGTGCTTGTGTAGACTGGCCTTATTTGTTACTCTCCAGATGCAGTGTTCCCAACCTGTGGCCTGTGGACCACCAGTGGTTCACAAGAACGAAAATATGGTGCGTGGCCTCACCTTTACTACACCGTTGCCTTGAAACCACACGGCAACGAGAGCGACTGGTCTCACGAAATGGGGATGTTGTGAGGGGAGAGGCTGACTACCCACAAAAGATTACTACTATTACAGGACCTCTAGATTATTAAATATGGTTTTCTGTGGGCCAGCAGATGACAACTATTGGATGGCATATGTTCTGTATCAGAAACTAGAGCTGATATGGTCTAGCCCAGGGCTGTCCAACTTCTACCGGGTCCAGGGCCGGAATAGAGGTCGCTGATGACCTCGGGGGCCGCTCGGCCCTGCCCCCAGGCCGCCCCAGCCCAGGCCCCGCCCCAGGCCCCGCCCCAGCCCAGGCCCCGCCCCAGGCCCCACCCTCTCCTAAAGCTGTCATTCTCCTCCTCCTCCTCCTACTCTTCCTCTTTCCCGGGCACCGTGGATTTCTCCCTCCTCCTCCTCTTCCTCTCCCGGGCACCGTGGCTGTCCCAGCGCCACGGCGCCCGGGAAAGGCACGGCGCCCGGGAAAGAGGAGGAGGAGAGAGCAGAATGCGGCGCCAAGGGCGGGCGCGTCACAGGCCTGGCGTGACGCGCTGCCCTTGGCGCCGCCTACTTTCCGGTGCCCCGCCCTTCCTAGGGCAGGGAGCCGAAAAAGGGCAGAGGCGGCGCCAAGGGCAGCGCGTCACAGTCCTGGCGTGACGCGCTGCCCTTGGCGCCGCCTCCTCCTTTTCGGCGCCCCCTGCCCTTCCTAGGGGCGGGAGGGCCCGAAAAAGGGCAGAAGGCGGTGCCAAGGGCAGCGCGTCACAGGCCTGGCGTGACGCGCTGCCCTTGGCGCCGCCTCTCCTCCTTTCGGCGCCCCCACCCTTCCTAGGGCGGGAGCCGCCGAAAAAGGGCAGAAGGCGGCGCCAAGGGCAGCGCGTCACAGGCCTGGCGTGACGCGCTGCCCTTGGCGCCGCCTCTCCTTTCGGCGCGGAGGAGGACGGAGGGCGGTGCAGGGAGGAGGAGCTAGCTCTCTTCCTCCTCCCTGCCCCGCCTCCCCTTCCCCCCCGGCCGCCATTTGTTTTAAAAAAAATTAGAATTTAAAAAAAAATTTAAAAATGGCGGCTGGGGGCATAGCTGGGGCCGTGCCCAACAGGCTGGGGGGCCGGATCCGGCCCCAGGGCCGCCAGTTGGACAGCCCTGGTCTAGCCAATGCAATTTTCTGAATCAGCACCCAAAATAAACAAACTGAATCTAAAGTTGACCAAAAACTGATTCGTAACCCATTTGGTACTAATGTTAGAGAGTGGTCCCTGGTCAAAAAAAAGAAAGGTTGGGAACCACTGCTCCAGAGTGACATCACTCTCCAGTAATAGTAAGAATTTTGATGGCACAAACTGAATGAGCACAAAGATAATTTTAATTAGAATGATGTATACTAAACCATTTTGCAAAAAAGGATAAGGAATTTCAAACTAAAACTTTTGTGAAAACTTTGTTAGTCACTTAACTGTTGTCATTATGAGACGAACAACACTGTCTTTGTATGAACTTAGCATGTTGTAAGCATTCTTTTTTACTTACTTTAATTAATTTGATACATTAATTTCCAGAGAATCTGGACACAGAGTTTCACTGAGTTGACTGATAACACAGGTGGAAATCTTTATGAAGCTCTCCAAATCTTGCTGGACTGCTATTTCTATTTCGCCCAGTCAATATAACCAATGGAAGAACATTGGAAAGAATAATATGGGAGAGCCAAAATATTCCAATGCCGGATCTATTTTACAGTTACTCTCCAGTATTTTCTCTATTTGCAGTTGTCATGTCTGGCACCTAGGACCTTTAGCATATCAAGCTCACATTCAACCACTAAGCTAAGCATTATTAAAACAGAATTAAAGGAAAGTCTGTGTAAACTTTGACATATATTATCAAATATTTTATTAAAATGTTGATATTCCTTCTTACTTATACTACAGATAATAACAAACATCTGGATAGACTTTTAGCCATAAATTCTTGTTGAATTCCAGTACTGAAAATAAAGCCACTAACAACTTATCAAACAGTGATTGCAAACCACAACACACCACAAAGGATAATGGAAAGAAAAATGAGTAATATTCAAACCACATTTATGAGAGAGTGACTTTCTTCAGAAAAGCTTTAAAATCGGAAAATGTGGAAAGAATAAAACTTGATAGTTTGGCTATGTTCCAGAAGCATTTTCACATCTATGGCAGGCATCCTCAGAGGTTGTGAGGTCTGTTGGAAAGTTGAAAGGCCATTAAGCGCTAATCAAGGTGGCCATTTGCAACATTCACACCTGCCTAAAGCAGACAAGAGTTCTTTCTCCCACCCTGGGCATTCCACAGATATATAAACCTCACTTGCCTAGTTTCCAACAGACCTCTTAACCTCTGAGGATGCCTGCCATAGATGTGGGCAAAACGTCAGGAGAGAATGCTTCTGGAACATGGCTATACAGCCCAGAAAACTCACAGCAACCCAGTATACTGTTACGTTAATTGTTCTTCCCTTTTAGGACTGTTAAAAGAATGGGATTAAACTAAAATGAAATCCTATCAAAATTCCTCTACAATGCTAACAATTACCCATTAACAGTATTATTTATTTATTTATTTATTATTCATGCTTATATACCGCTCCTTCCCAGAGGCTCGGGGAAGGAGCGTCCGGGAAACATGATGTGATACATCAACATAATCCATGTACAATAGTTTGATGACTAACTCTTGCTTGTTAAATTCATTTTCAGATGTAATGTTGCAATAGCCTAATTACTAGAAAAAGTAACAGATTCCCAAGAACTACATTACTTGTAATGAATTGCAACTTAAGCAGAGTCTCAGTCTACATATATATGTGTTTCATTGTTATGTCTTACTTGGGCCTCAAGCTACCTAAAATCCTGGACTGGAGCTGAACACAGCAAGGATTTACTTGACATTTTAACTGAATAAACATAACCTAATTTCCCCCACTTTTCTGAAAGTCAGATACTTGTCTTATATATTTTATATATTATAAACAGAGAAACAGTATACAGGAGTCTATCATACACAGTGCAGCTGTGGACAAGTCTACGTAGGGACCACCAAACACAGCAGCCAGGCAGGATTCAAAGAACATGAAGGCCACTGCAGGCTAACCCAATCAGAGGAGTCAGCTACAGCAGTTGTTGTTTATTCGTTCAGTTGCTTCCGACTCTTCGTGACCTCATGGACCAGCACATGCCAGAGCTTCCTGTTGGCTGTGGCCACCCCCAACTCCTTCAAAGTCAAGCCAGTCACTTCAAGGATACCATCAATCCATCTTGTCCTTGGTCTGCCCCTCTTCCTTTTTCCTTCCATTTTCCCCAGTATCATTGTCTTCTCCAAGCTTTCCTGTCTTCTCATTATGTGGCCAAAGTACTTCATCTTTGCCTCTAATATCCTTCTCTCCAGTGAGCAGCTGGGCAATATTTCCTGAAGTATGAACTGGTTGGATCTTCTTGCGGTACAAGGAAATCTCAAAATTTTCCTCCAACACCACATTTCAAAATTGTCTATCTTCCTTCACTCAGCCTTCCTTATGGTCCATCTCTGACATCCATAGGTTGCTTTGGGGAATACCATTGTTTTACGTATGCGGATCTTTGTTGCCAGTGTGATGTCTCTACTCTTCATTATTTTATCGAGATTGGTCATTGCTCTCCTCCCAAGAGCACATGATAAACCAACCTAGACACAGAAAACACTGAAATTCTGGAGCACTCTGAAATCATTATGTTAGACTACACAGAGAAGCCATTGAAATCCATAAGCACATGAACAGTTTCAACAAAAAAGAGGAAACCATGAAAATGAACAAAATCTGGTTACCAGTATTTAAAAAAACAACAGGATCAAGACAGCAAATAATAAACACCACTCAGAAACAGGAGAACTCCAGACAACATGCAATAAAGTGCCAGTCAACACCAACCAAACAGAGGATACCTCCAGGCAACAAAGGCCAGGCTACCTCAGTGATTGACTTTGTAAACTTCATGGCTACTCAAATGCTAATTCAACATGTACACAAGGGTTCTTTCTCCAACCCTAGATATTCCACACTTCACTTGCTTTGCTGCCAACAGAACCCCTAAAGATGCCAGTCACAGATGCAGGTGAAACTTTAGGAGACAATGCTGCTGGAACATAGCCACACAGCCTAATAAACTCACAGCTACCCAGTGATTCCGGCCATGAAAGCCTTTGAAAATACAGTATAAAAATAGAGAAAATACATTGATAACACTAACACATTTTTTGTTCCTATAAATGTCATTTCCTAATTGGTTCTATCATTAAAAAACATGGAAAAAGCTTATTAAATTGATGTTGCAGGACATCCTGTAGCACATTTTGCTATAATTTTCCAATGAAAATCTCACAGAATCTCTACCAACTAAACATAGTTTGTGACTGCTACAAAAACAAAGTTTCTGGAGTATAACAACTACTTTCAAAATATGTACTGCACAATTAAACAGGAAATAACACTTTCAAACCAGAAACAGTTTTTTTTTCTTTTTCTTTTTCTTCAAGTTTTAGTGTAATGAATGGTATGGAAAGAAATGTATTTGGCTAGCAGGAAAATTACAGTTTGGCTCTTCTGCTCACCTAGGGTACATCTACGCTATAGAATTAATGCAGCCGGACATCACTTTAACTGCTATGATTCAATATTGTCAAATTATGGGAGTTCTAGTTTGTGAAGGCACCAGCATTCTTTGACAGAGAAGGCGAAAAACCTTGCAAAAGCTTTAATTCCGATGATTCCTAACATTAGGCCCTGCCTGTTAGTGGTATCAAGCTGGATTCATTCTATAATGTAGATGCACCCCTTGAGAAAACTGACTTATTCACAAGACTGTTACATTAACCAAATAATAATTTCATTTGCTCAGAACTCTGAAGTTGAAAAATGAAAGTTCTGTGAGACAAAATGGCATTATGCTTTCAATTAGCACAGAGGAGGAACTGTGTAGGTTAAAGGAGGACACTAAGTGAGCCTGGCGCATATAAATAAATAATGCTACCGCAAAGGAGGAGCTGGTATATAAAATAAGTCTTCAGAGAGAACAGAACAGAGGGAAAGCAAAGCACAAGTCTGGCTGCAGTGCTTTTACACAAATTTATATTTGCTATTGAGAGGACTGCAGAAGGGAAGTGCACATTTTCTGTCCCAAGAAAACTTAGGTAGGGGATGAACTGAGTGTTTTATTGTAATCTACCAAATCTAGGAAGAATCTGAAGGGAAAATATTAACAGATAAAGGATGGATATGGAAGTGAGACTATTGTGCTTATAATAAACATGAGCAAAGTTGGAAGATGAGCAAAGCGTTTATAAACATGAAAAGAGGTGTCTAGATCCTCATCCTATACAAGGGCTTCATATGGTGTTTGTCCAAAGTGGTTCCTATTCTAATGTCAGTTTGGTGTCATCTGCAAACTTGATAAGGATTCACTCCACCCTGAAGTCATTGGAAAAAATATGTGGAGAAATGACCTTGGGATAGAAGCCCAGGCACTCCATTCAAAACCTCCTTCCATTTTGAAGAATAGTCATTAATGTTGACTCTTTGGGCATGGTTTTCCAACCAATGATGGATCTGTTTAACAGTGTCCCTATCTATTCTACATTTAACCAGTTTGCAAATGAAAATATTATGGAGGGCCTTATCAAATGCTTTGCTGAAATCTACGGAAATGATATCCGCAACATTCCCATCATCTGTCATCAAATAACCTGATTTTAAAAGATATCAAATTAGTTTGGTATAAGTTGTTCTTGACAAATCAGTATTGGTTCCTGCAGATCACTGTACTTTCATCAGGATGATTGAACACGGGCTCTTGTATAAACTGTTCTAATAATGTATTTTCCTGACATTGAGGTCAGGCTGACTGGTCTAGAGTTTCCTGGATTCTTTCTTTCTTTCTTTCTTTCTTTCTTTCTTTCTTTCTTTCTGCCCTTTTTGTGGAGAGGAACAATGTTTGCCCTTCTCCAGTCCTCTTAACCCTTTACATGTTCTCTAGGATTTCTCAAAAATGATGACAAGGGATTCAAAGCATACATAGGCAAGCTGTTTTCGTACTTTGGGATGCAATTCATCTAGCACTACAGATTTGTATTGAGATTAGCTAGATGATTCCTAAATCCCTATCCAACTTGATTAAAAAACATTTTATTGCTCTTTGCTTGCCTAGCGAATCTCTGTTCATTCTAAGATTTAGCTTTCCTTAGACAATTTCTGGCAAATAGAGGAAGAAAACATGGAGGCAGTGACAGACTTTGTATTTCTAGGTGCAAAGATTACTGCAGACACAAACTGCAGCCAGGAAATCAGAATACGTTTACTCCTTGGGAGGAGAGCAATGACCAATCTCGATAAAATAATGAAGAGTAGAGACATCACACTGGCAATGAAGATCTGCATAGTAAAAGCAATGGTATTCCCCATAGTAACCTACAGATGTGAGAGCTGGACCACAAGGAAGGCTGAGCGAAGGAAGATAGATGCTTTTGAACTGTGGTGTTGGAGGAAATTTCTGAGAATTCCTTGGACCGCAAGAAGATCCAACCAGTCCATGCTTCAGGAAATAAAGCCCGACTGCTCAATGGAAGGAAGGATAGTAGAGACAAAGATGAAGTACTTTGGCCACATCATGAGAAGACAGGAAATCTTAGAGAATACAATGATACTTGGGAAAATGGAAGCAAAAAGAAAGAGGAGCCGACCAAGGGCAAGATGGATTGATGGTATCCTCGAAGTGACTGGCTTGACCCTGAAGGAGCTGGGGGAGGTGACGGCTGACAGGGAGCTCTGGCGTGGACTGGTCCATGTGGTCACAAAGAGTCGGAAGCGACTGAACGAATAAAAAACAATAACAGACTATTTTTGTAACTTGGAGTACACATCTGTGAACTTCCTTGGTGATTTGACCTTCTTTCCATGCTATACATACTCTCTTTTTCTTCTCACTTCTTCCGAAAGAGTTTGCTGTGCAGCTACACTGGCTTGTTCAGATGTTTCCATTTTTCTTGTATTGTTTAAGATTGTGCTTTTTGCAACTCCTCCACCCTTGTAAGGCATCTTTTTTTTAAGCATATCTAGTAGGCTTGTGCAATCCGGGTGAACTGCAATCCATTTTGGTGTCCCGGATTTTGGTGGGGGTCCCAATATATTTTTCGGGAACCTCCCAAATTTGGGAGGACAGAAATCTGTTTTCGATCTGGGAAGCCGAAAGATTCGTTTTCTATCCGGCCCATTATGGGGGGAACGACGACTTCCAAGGCTCCCCTTCCCACAATTTAGGCATTATTTGTCCTTATAGCCTTAATTAAGACCTGGATTAAAAGCATCAGAGTTAAGATACTACTCTTTCTGCAATCTTTTCCCTTCTATCTGTATAGAAGACAGGGTTTAATGCTTTGTTAAAGCTGTTTCTACTCTAGAGGAGAGGTGTTGCAGGCAGGCGCTAGTGCTTTCTCTCCCAGGCATTGCACCATGCCCCACACCCTTTCCAAGGCATTTTAAGGAGGCTTCCCACTCCAGCTAAGGAAGAGAGATGACCTGGTACTATGGGATTAATAAAAAAGACTAAACTGTGATGCCAAATAGGGGAGGAGGAGCCAGGATCGGCCGTCACATGGTCCCATTATGGATGGGAATCCGTGACAGCTGGGCCCTTGCCATTTTGGGCACCCGAACAAGCCGAAGAAGTCAGAATGGCCGAATAAAACGGCTAAAAACGGATCCATACACAAGCCTAATATCCAGCCATGGCATAATTCACTGAACAGCGCTAAAATCAGCTTTCCTAAAATCTAAGGTCTATATTTGACTATACTTTTCTTGCCCTACTCTACAATTGTGAATTCTAGCATTACACAATTACTTACCTCTAAAGCACTAAACACATTTATTCCAGTGACCAATTCCCCTTATCTGTAATGATCAAGACCGGGATTTCTGATCCCCAGTGACCAATTTCCTCCTATTGACTATAATTAAGTCTGGGATTACCAATCCCCTTGTTCCTTTTTTAAACCTTTTGAAACAAGAATTCATCTGCAAGGAATATGTGGAGAGACTATACTTAGCAGTCTTCCAACAGATATTTGTAAACAGATAACCCCCTGGGGTCCTACTCTGAAAAAGGTGGCACAATAAGTAAAATCTGGGTAATTGAAGTCTCCCCTAACTACTAATTATTGCAACATTGAGTGTTCTGAAAAGCATTTCTACCATGGTTTGATGTGCTCTATTAAACTCCTGCCAGAATGTTCTGTGTGGCTATTACTCTTATTTTACTCAAATGTGTTCAGCTGGCTAACCTGGACATGAGAGAAGCCTCCCACAGGATGGTAAAACACCGGGGATTCCATGGGCAACGTCCCTGCAGATGGGCAATTCTCTCACACCCGAAGCGACTTGCAGTTTCTTGCAGTTTGTTCTGACACGATTTTTTTAAAGCTGGTTAACTCTGGTCACTTTTATGGATTTTTGTCCAACTAAATTTCTCTTTTACATATAGTGCTACTCCCGCCCCTTTCCTGCTATTTCTATTCCTTTTGAACAGCGTATACCTTTCAATGGTAATATTCTAACCACAAGAGTATAATAAGCGTGCTTATGGCACTTCAAGACACACTTCTGGATAACCTCATTCAGGCTTTCCTACTGATGTTTAAAATGGATTAGTGGGAGGGGAACATGGCCTTTCAGCATCCCAAAGATTTACAGCATAAGCCAAAGGACAAAGCAGACACCCCACAACCTTCACATTCTGGAACCAGTTCTCTAAGAAAGAACAGCTCCACTTTAAAACAGTGCCCTTAACTCCATTCCAGCAAGACAACCCATAAGATAAGTACTGTTGTATGGATATGTCCTCCAGATGGCTATCGATATATGACAACCCCATGAATTTTATAGGGGTTTCTTAAGCAAAGAATACTCAAAATGAATATTCAACAGTATAAAAGGTAATGCAAAACAGTACTTTCACATTACTGTCATTTGAGGTATGGCACAAATAGCTGACATGAAAATACACTATGTAAACAAGTAGAAAAACTATTAAAATTTAGTTTTCTGTGAATGACTGGATAATACTTGCTAAATGTTTGAATCAAGTTACAGTAACAAGCGAGCAATAATTGCAGCTTCCACCCACACACAAATTACTAAAAATTTTGAAGTATTTTCAGTTTCTCACAATTAAAAAGAATTACAGTTATTCCTAGTTCTCATTCCACGTTTTAACCAAAATGTCAGTCTGATCTGAACACTAATTTTAAAGTTCCTTGACAAATAATATTATTATTCAAATAGCTTAGGACACTCTTGTCATTTTCCCATGAGTAGATGAATATGTTATTGTTCCCTTAAGAAATGGGAAATAAAAAATTCTAATAGAAAGTCAATATACTTCCTGGACTGATTTATTCATGCGGGTGGGACACATGTCTCATGGATGACTTGGTTGGAAGAATACACCAGTCCAGTTCTCATACACCAGGTCACAGTCACTTGAGCCTTTCCCCTTTTTAAGTATATAACACATCAATTATGCTCATAGAGAGGGCAATGGAGTTCCAAGGGAAAAAACCAAGGAATGACGTTTATAAGGCAGAAAACGTTACATAATGGGGGGTTCAGTCATGTCTATGCTACATTTGGATCAAATTAACTTTGGAATTTCACAGGAATCTGGATTGTCACATGCTTTTTATCTTTCCTTTGATTGCTCTTTTCAGTCTGGACATCTGTCTAATCAAACTATGATACCTCCAATACTTCCTGACACAAACCTTTAAAAGACCAGTTTAAGCCTAGTGTTTTATGCAGAACCTTAGAGGTACAGCTGATGTAAAAGTGCTTGCCCTGTCATCTCACATCAGAGACTGAATCATTAAATCTAGGGTAATAATTTAATGGGAGTAACCAAATTACTCTTCCTACTTATTTACATGGAAGCCAGTATGGTGCAACAGTGTCAATGCTGGTTTAGGATTTAGGGAGACCAAACCTTTGCTCAATGACATGAATACCTCACCTTGGGCAAGCTGCACTCTCTCAACCTCAGGAGAAAGAAATGGCAAACCTTCCCTGAACATAATATGCAGAGAAAACCCTGTGACAGGACTGGCATAAGTCAAAACTTGAGGGCACGTAACACCAGGAATATACTTATATGGATCTAAACAAGTAAGAAAAGGTAACATTCTTTAGAAGTAAGATTAATAGAAAATATATCCCATCTGCTTATCTCAGATGTGTTAAAACACTCCAAACACATCAGCACCCAACTTCTCTGTATTTAGCAGACCAACTTCAATACACATATGAAGTTTTTATATATCGTATATACTCGAGTATAAGCCGACCTGAATATAAGCCGAGGCACCTAATTTCACCACAAAAATACTGGGAAAATGTAATGACTTGAGTATAAGCCGAGGGTGGGAAATGCAGCAGCTACTGGTAAATTTCAAAATAAAAATAGATACCAATAAAATTACATTAATTGAGGCATCAGTAGTTTAAATGTTTTCGTATATTTATGTAATACTGTAGTTTAAGATAATGCTGATTAAACCGTTATTCTAACCTTCTTCAATGCAAATGTGCTTACGTATTCTTTCAATAATAATAAAGACAGTAAAATAATAAATGTAATAATAATATTAATAATAATAGATTATTCATTTATTTATTATTTCAGCTGCAACAAGAAAATCACACAGATGGACTACAAACAGGGGCACAACTATGTGGCCCAAATTATTCATTGGAACTTATGTCACAAGTATCACCTGCCAGTAGTAAAGAACCGGTGGGATCATAAACCTGCAAAGGTAGTGGAAAATGAACCAGCAAAAATACTGTGGGATTTTCAAATTCAGACTGACAAAGTTTTGGAACACAATATACCTGACCTCAAGATTGTGGAAAAGAAAAAAAGGTTGGATTATTGATGTCACCATATCAGATGACAGTAGAATTGACGAAAAACAATGGGGAAAACACAGCCGTTATCAGGACCTCAAAATCCAACTGCAAAGGCTCTGGCACAAACCAGTATAGGTGGTCCCAGTGGTAATTGGCACACTGGGTGCTGTGCCAAAAGATCTTAGCCAGCATTTGAAAACAATAAACATTTTCAAAATCATGATCTGTCAACCTCAAAAGGCCACCTGACTTGGATCTGCATGTATCATTCAAAAATACATAACACAGTCCTAAACGCTTGGGAATTGTTCGACTTGTGATTTTGTGATACAAAATCCAGCATATATATCTCGTCTGCTGTGTCATACTGTGTTTTATAATAATAGAGTAAAACAATTGAAATGTAATAATAATAGAGTAAAATAATAAATATAATAATAGCAATAGAGAAAAATAATTAGTGTAATAATAATAACTAAGTAAAATAAAAAAACATTGACTCGAGTATAAGCCGAGGGTGTTTTTTTAGCCTAGAAAAAGGGTGGAAAACCTGGCTTATACTTAAGTAAATATGGTACTTTATTTCTCTCTGTGAAAACAAAATGATTTAAGATATATGTTAGCAGGTGTTAGCCTTGTATTCAGATGACTAAATAGCTTTCAGATGTAGTATGATTTTCTGAAACACTTTGTAATGTGTGAATATCAGATAAAAACTGTATACATCTTCACCGTTGTATATTGTTCTCAATCAGTTTTCTTTAATATCAAGAAACCAATTTTATTTAAATTCAGGAAAAAATAACTGTGTTCTGACATTTATTCTACTGTATGGTCATACAATTTCTCTGGACTCTGCAGTAAATTTACAGACAAATAGTCTTTGATGTTGGCACAGAGAAAATGTAAGAAGCAAGGTACACACATTCTTCATAGCATGTTACTTCCTGTGTTTGTTTTAAACAAATAAAACCAAGATGTATGTTTGTATATTTAAGCAGAAGCAGTTTTACAGAACAGTAAACAAACTCCCAAATATTCATACTGCCCTCCCTTTGGAAAAAGGCAGAACTACATTATGAGCATCCTACAAAAATAAGTAATCACCCCATTTACTAATGACCAATAAGAGATTAAAATCCATACACATGTCATTTCTTAGTTATTGCACTGCAAAGCAGCCCAATCTGTTAACTGGATGCATTAAATATCTAATTTAATTAAAGCCCTAACAAGGCTCCGAAGCCCCGCGGAGAGCACTTTGCTTGATTACAGGCATTGGGCTAAAGTAACGGCCCTATCGATCTGTTCAGCCTCAACTTCTTTTATCTACCCAATTTCATGCATGTACAGGCAAAACCAAATTTTAGCAGGGGCTCCTTCCTCAGCCTCTCTGGGGAAATAATATGAAGTGACTTTTGATTCAGGGTTGCATATATGAAATATTTAGTAGGTCAAGGGAAACATTCATTTGTGTGGCAGCTATTGACTGTTTTACAAATGCAAATAAGCTCCCTGGTGCTCACTGTTACATAGTACGGCTGACATGGACATCTGTAATAAACAGACTCCTCCGGGGAGAAATAAACTTACTGTTAAGCAAATTAGCATATTGTTTAGAAAATAAGACTCCACTATTTTCCAATAACAGGGAAGGATAAAAAAGGAAAGAGAACAACGTTCAATTCTGTATTTAAGAATGTGAGACTTATTCTTTGATTGGCATTTAAATCCAATGTGTAGGGCCAATGAGGTATTCCTTCTTTAGTTACAATGCAGGTTTCATCTCCACCAAAAGATCCCACCTTGATTCAGACATTGCCCATCTATCTTAGAAGGGATCTACAAACCAATCACTGGGATATTTTGAGAGTTGTGATCCAAAAGCGGAAAACAAACATTTGCCAATAGCTCTTTGGCCTGATCTGATTAGGTTTTCTAAGCATAAAAGAGCTGAATGATTATGCAGAACAGCTCAGCTGAGTAAACATTTTAGCGAGTTAATTTATTTACTACCTTGACCTGTCTTTGTATTTTAATTCATGAACTTGTTCTCTTTTGAACAGTATTTTTTATCCAGCCTTAATATGAGTTACATCAAACTCTATATTTTCGAAGAAAGGCAGATTATAAATTCAGTCGATAAATAAATTATGGTGGTATCACAAGATACAAAATATATGACTTAGATAAGTGGTTCCCAACCTGTGGTCCATGGACCACCTGTGGTCCGCAACAACTAAAATATTGTCCGCGGTCTCATCATTACTATACCGTTGCGACGAGAGCGACTGGTCTCACAACATCCTCTTATAGTACCCCTTATAGTACTAAATATGGTTTTCTGTGGGCGAGCAGATGGTGACTATTGGATGGCATATGTTCTATATCCAAAATGAGAGCTGATGTGGTCTATCCAATGCAATTTTCTGAATTAGCACCCCAAATAACCAAACTGAATCTAAAGTTGACCAAAAACCGATTTGTAACCCTTTTGGTACTAATGTTGGAGAGCGGTTCTTGGTGAAGTGGTCTCTGGTCCAAAAAAAAAAAAAAAGATTGGGAACCACTGACTTAGACTGTAATAACAGAACAGAACATGACACTCTTGATACCCGGGAAAAGTATTATTTTCAGGATTGTATTAGAAAAGAAAGGAATTATTGGGATCTACTATTTTGTAGTTTTGTTTTTAATTTTATTAGAAATCCATCTACAAAACTTTAATAAATGCCCATAAATAGTTGCAAAGCTGATACAAAAGGAGGCCAAATGCAAGTTTTAGAAGGCAATCCTTGTTCTTTCCAATTACCAAACAATAGAACTTTCTCTGATTATATTTGTGCAATTTGGCATTCTAATGTAGTTAAGCACAATTCTTTCAACATCAAGACACCTTCTTGATTAGGTTTGCTGCAATTACATATCATGATTGTGGAGCCCCAAAATATATGAGCATTTATGAATACAACACAATCAGCATAACAGAAGTAATTACAAAGTTGCTTTCTTTACCTGACCCCTTAATAAAAAGATAATGCATGATCTGATGCTTCTATATACTGATAAGAAATGCAATTTTATTTCCAGATGACAAAGGATTTGTTGCTTCGAGACAGCACTAAATCCCGGGTTTCAGTCAGGGACAAAAAATCCCAGGACCTGAGAAGAGGTCCACATACAGACCTGTTGGTCCCAGGATTTCTGCCTCCTTCATCCACACTTCCTGCTTTGTTCTGGGATTTTGCAGCCCTCAAGATAGATGCCACAGGATGTCCACCAGGAATTTCAGCAGTTTTTTTAAAAAACTTAAGATGTGAATATGTGAATCAATGTATACATTCTATTCCTGGGTTATAGAGACTGTGTGGCCATCTGTGCAGACAAGTTTGGCCGTGTACTTGTGCCTGGGAACTACGGGGTGATGTTCCTGGATTACACATGTCTGTTCCTGATTGCTTTCATCATAAAAGCATGGGGAAAGTTGAAGACATGGCAAAACCTTTGTGTGTCACAAACTTCATTAAATGGGTTGAGGATGAAGTTTCTCTTGCCAGGATAGTTTTCACCCTCTAGTCAACTATCTAGTCAGCTCTAGACAACAAAAAACATGTTGTTTTTTTGATACAACCAATCAGAAACGGGCATGTATAATCCGAGAACAAACCAACATAAAAAATCCCGTATTTTCTGAGTGTAGGGATATACTGAGATTCAAATATCCACATTTCTGGCCAGAACTGGGATATTCCCGCACCTGAAAATCTTGCGCTTTTTGGGCTTTGTAGCAATTGCTCCTGCATTTTCAGGGGAAGTTGTTTTGAAGTATGAGCTCCTGGAATAACGGTACTGTCTGGACTGGCCCTGAATCTCCTATGCTGCCTCCTCCTGTTCTCTTGCTATGATAGACAGATGTTTTAGTATTTAAAATAAATAAATAAAAAGGCAATGATTACAGCTACTTCAGCTTGATGGGCAACAGAGCAATCAGGGATAAGTGGGACTAAAGGTTCCTTAAAGACGTTTGAAGAAAGGAAAGCACATGGAAGTCCCACTATAGATGCAGTAGAAACAGTCTACCGAACTTAGAACAAAGGTTCCCAAACCCTAGGGTTCTGCAAGGATTACAGAAGTTATGTGAAAAATCCTTTCCAAAGTTTTGTGAAAAGTCTTTTCTAGAGTATGAAGATTATATTGAAATCCAATGTACAGCCACTTTTAAAAACAAAATATGAATTTCTGACACTGAATGACTTTTGGATAAGACTGATAGATATATAGCCGTCAGCAGCCAAACAGGATATCTGAACAATGCTTGATTTCGGTTCCACCTATCAAAGTGAATCAATCTTTTCAGGTAATGCTTACATCAAAAACAAATTTAGGTACGAGATGGATGCCAACCCAGATTTATGTATCCAGCTGTCAGACATAAAGCCCAATTTAAAAACTTTTTAAATAATAAGGATCTTTAGACCATATATAAATTGTTGTTGTTGCTGCTGCTGCTGTTAATTATTGTAAGTTCAAAAATGAAAGATTTCATTCATCATTTTAGGTGTGAATCAAATATTTTCCTGTACCAAAATAAATGTTTGTGGTTATATTTAAAATGTTTTCTCTTTATTTCCAAACTTACTACATTATATAAAACACAGAGGCAATAGGAATAGATGAAAGAAGGAAGAACTTTGTGGGTTTACAATGCTTAGGGACAGAGTTAAGGTACTGGAGGAAAATCGAGGAAAGAGTTTGGGTTCTGCCACGGTATTTAACGTTACACCCAAAGTTTAGCCTCTTCCTGATAAAGAAAGGAAGGATGCAAGAACAGGCTCTAGGTTTCTGGGCATTGGAGATGGCGGTGATGTAGCATCTGGGACCGTTCCAAGTGGAATCTTCCCCCGGGTGCGGCGATGACAGATGGATATTCACACACATTCATACAACTACTGTGCATTTTTAAAAAGGTTTCAGCTCTGATGATCTAATTATACAACATAGCAGATTACACATGCAATCTGTTTCAGTAGCTGAATACTCATATTATACTATGCTGGACAGAAGCTTTGCTGAACAAGATACTCAGTATAGCTGAATAATAGAAAAATGGAAATAACAAACATCAAACTCTAATGTCATAAAGAAACAAACATAAAAGAAGGAAAGGCTGTTCAGACAACAGTGAAAGTCATTAAAATGCACTGACAATTCAGCTCTTTGCACTCGGTTCCCATTTACATGCAAAACAATGTTTCTGTGGAAAGTAACACACACCTTTGAAACCAAAAGCAGCATTTTCTATGTAATACTGTCCCTCACCTATTCAATCTGTACCAAAAATACTAGTTTCTTTGCCATCAATCGTATTCTAATTTCAGTAACTTCTGTAAATTCCATATAACTATATAACCAGTGAATACGTATCTTTAGGTGAACAAGAACCAGAAACAGACACATGCAAACCATTAAATAATCAGTTCAAGAAAACTATTCCCATTTAAAAATAAAAAGAAGCTAATTCTTCTTCTAACTAAACCATAAATGAAAATTGCAGGGGGGGGGACCTATCAAAGGCTTCCTTTGTTGCAAGTTGCTGGGAGGGAAGGGGATACAAACTGGACTATACACTAGGGGAGTATCTGCTTTATCTCCTGACATGTTTGTGTATGAGCTCCCATGTTTATCTGATATATCTTAGATGTTCCATATTTGAAATATTCATAAAGGATAGCTGTGTGATGTCTTGGGTGCACAAGAAAAGACAAAGCAAGTATCAAACCTCCCCAAGTAATGATGACCTGTATATGTAGGCAAGATGGTCCTATGCAAGCTCAGAATAGGCCCATTAATATGAGGATTGGTGAGGCTGATGAAAGAAGCCACCACAAAAAAATCATAGAGTAGAAGGGCAGCAAATCAGAGAAAAAGCTGAGAGTAAGTTGAGTATGGCCTACAAAATGGGGCAAATTTTTTGGCAGTTGTATTTCTCCAAAACTTTGTGTGCTCACCCTTCTACGTAACCTGTCTCGTTCTTCCCGGATCGCATTCATGGTAGCCTTGGTCCTATTGAGTTCCTCCTCCTTGCTACACAGCATTGCCGTCAAGCTCTCGTTCTCTTCCCGCAAACCTGCCAGCTCCTTCTCCCACCGAGATCGCTCTTCTGCCAGATTCGGGTACAGGTCCTGTCCTAGGACACCTTCAATCTCTTCAACTGTCTGCAACAGAGAAAGGAATACTCACAATCTTAATAATAGCACATGCATTGACCCTTTCTAATTCATCTGTTTCAATGTCACAGAAGCAATTTCTTGTATGAAAACCTGCCACCAATTTCCTACAGATAGAGCATCTTTTGTCAACTGGTATCAAATGGATACCAGCAGAGCTGAAAAATACCATGACGTTTTTTAATTAGTATTCTAAAACCTCAATTATATTTACATATCATCTTTACGCCTGATTGAGAGGTCATGAGTTTGAAGCCAGCCTGGGTCGGAGTGAGCTTCCAGTCATTTATCTAGCTTGCTGTCGACCTTTGCAGCATGAAGAACAGTTGCATCTGTCAAGTAGAAAATTTAGGTACCACTTATGTGGGGCGGCTAATTTAACTAATTTAAGATGCCATAAAGCTCTCCAGCAGCATGCAAAAGAATGAGGAAGTACTCCATTGGTGTCACAAGTGGATGGTGACGCGACAGCTCCCCCGGTGGCCGGAATTCAAAAAGCATACTCTCACGAAGCTGGAAAGTTAAATAGCCTCTGTGTCTGTCTATATGTGTTGTGTGTCTATGGCATTGAATGTTTGCATTGTAACCCGCCCTGAGTCCCCTGTGGGGTGAGAAGGGCAGAATATAAATACTGTAAGTAAATAAATAAATGCCTCCTTTCATACAGTAAGTTCAATACAGTGTACATGGCTCTCCTATCACATTTTACATTTTACCTGGTAGGCCAGGTTGAAAGAGACTGACTGTCTCAGCTGATTTACAAAGCCCCTTTACAAACATTAATTTATAAACAAAACTTTCCCCCATATAAAATGTTCTTGTAAGCCAACAAAACTAGTTTTTAATGGGTTACTTCTAGATTGTGTTTTGCTAATACTGTTATGAAACCCGGACTTCCATCTTGTTAGGTGGCCAGATCAAATTGCAAATGCCAGTCAAAGAACTTGAGCTGACACATTTCCTCTGCTTATAGTATGCACTGGGCAAATGGTCTTTTTGAGGGTTGCCCTCAGATAGCCTTTAAACAGCCATAGTCAAAACTGAGGCAGTGGCTGTACAGTGGCTGAAAAACATATCCACAGGCTTCTGACCACAAAACATGAACTAATAAGCTCTTAGCAATCAGTTACGAAAAACGTAACTCTAGTTGACTCAATGATAAATAAATCCAACTTCCTTGTCCACAATGTAGAAGTATGAACAACATCATTCTGTGTTTTCAAGGAGATCCTATGTATGCAAGTTACGTGCCAAAGAAAAGATGCACAATGATTATTCTTCCTTCAGCTATACAGTACGGTCAGACCATAAACTGAACTTTGAAGTAATTGTTTATTATAATAAATAAAAATGAGGTGAAGATGCTTTGTACATATTCTTCCAAATAAATGGTAGATACTAATGTTGATGTTTTTTGAAATAAAGTGAATGAATTTACAATAATATGAATGTAAATTAAAAGGAACGAATTACTGATATTATTATGACTTATGGTAATGTGTAAATTTAAATATATTGGGTTATATTTAGCAGAAGCTGAAATGCAATTAATTAGAACAAGACATGCATGTAAATAGTCTGAGGAGGGAAAATGTCAATTGTTTATTATGGGGTTATTTTTGTTTGGATTATTTTACTGATTTCTTATTTTAAAGCCTGTATTTGTTACGTTTTATTTTTAACTTTTTGCAAAAATATGAAGAAAAAAAAGAAAACAAAGCGTGCACATGAAAACACAAAGAAATGAAGTGAATGTGGCCTGATGATATTCTTATATTGTTTAGGGGAAACTAATCCAAAGGCATCTCTGGACAGTCTGATGCCTATAAAACTAGATCCGTCTAGAACAGGCATGGACAAAAACATCTGCCCTGGGACTGCACTGTCCAGCCAGCAGGGCCGGGCCGGGGGGGGGGGGCAGCCCCAGGAGGGGGCAGGGGTGGGCTGCTTGCCCCTTCCTTATGCCAGGAGGTGGATGAGACACATGGTGGCTGAGAGCGCTCTGGAGGGCTTCCAGCCACCGCGTGCATTCCTCTCCCGTCCTTGCCCAGGATACAGGGAAAATTAGGAGGGTCAAACATTGGCGCCCAGAGGGTCGCGTCCAGCCTGAGAGCCTTAGTTTGCCCATGCCTGGTCTAGAAACATAGGAAACTTGCCTGGGACAGTCAAGAGAGACAGACCAAAAACGATTAAAAATACATAACACCACCACCACCTCCCGTTAAAAGGGACTGGTGCAAACTGGAATTCTCTTTCTGATTTGTGTTCTTAGCACATAATGTTAGTCAAAAATAAGGCACTTTCTGGATCAATGTTCAGTGCCAGTGGAATGAAAGAAGAAAACACTGCCTTGCGGTCTCCTAAGCAATTTGGGACCACTAGGATACATTTGTCTCAACAGAGATGACTTTCTATGTTTTTTTCCATATATCACTGCTGTGATCTCTGCCAGAGTAGTTAATGCCACCCAAGAGGATTGCAGGCTTTATCTTTTTGGTTCAACACAATGGCACAAATAGATGTAATAATATATTTCATGTAGGTGTACTGCACTCAATCTGTCATTGTGAAATGTAGCAATTTGTACATGAATGAAGACATACTATGGCAGCATTTTCTGTAAGATTTGCTCTTATTATACTATGTTTAATTCACAGTTCATGATAACCATACTGTTATAGTCACATAATTATTAGAATGCCACAGCTGCTTAATGTGTGAAAATGGCGATGGCACTTATTTGAAATCACACACATTTCTTGTAGGTATTGGGTACCTTTCACAGACGTATTGTTGACACAAATGACTGCTTTTCGACTCTATTATTTCACTTGAAAAAGGACATCCTCATTAAAGGCACCTCTTCCCGTTACTCAATGATGTCATGGATCATACCTTCCCCCAGGTATTTTATTTTTAATGGTTTTGCCAGGGCATATCTGAACCCAAATTAAACTGAGTTTCAAACTTTAGTTAAAAGAAAAAAATACAAGCATTAAAAAGAAGTACCAATATTACATTTTTCATTTATATCTTGTTATATCAACATACGCAACAATAAGCCACTGGCATTAATAAAGCACATTTGCTCACTAGGCATTATAGTACATCAAACATACTAATTAAATTCTAAAATGGGTAGCAGAGTGCACTCCACTTAATAAATCGATATACAAAATAGACTACTTTCATGAACTAATTAAGCAAAACCAAAGTCACTCTTATCCAGGGAAGCTGCTTCCTATAAACATAAACATTTAATTTGTTGGCTGATAGGGCTGTGATTGAAAGGTATGTCTCTCTCTCTCCCACACACCTTTAAAGGTATACAAGAGTGTTCCAAAATTTTAAACTGGAAAAAATCCCAGTCTTTTCAAAAAAGACATAATAGCAATCTTTTTGAGAAGGATCTGGGCATAATTGTAGTTCTAGACAAAACTTGGTGTCAACTGATAGGGGTTGTGATTGTTTCAGGGTGGAGTGGGGAACCTGTGGCCCTCTGGATGTCAAGTGACCATCAGTCTCAGATGGCATAGGCAATAGTTAAGAATTATGGAGGTTGCAGTCCAACATCTTTAGAGTCATCTTTAGTAGGTTAACTATAAACCCAAGAAACTACAACTCCCAAATGACAAAACCAACACCACCACTCCCAACCCCACCAGTATTCAAATTTGGGCGTATCAGGTATTTGTGCCAAATTTGGTGAATGAAAATACATCCTGCACATCAGATATTTACATTACGATTCATAACAGTAGCAAAATTACAGTTATGAAGTAGAAACAAAAATAATGTTACGGTCGGGGGTCACCACAATATAAGGAACTGTATTAAGGGGTGACTGCATTAGGAAAATTGAGAACCACTGCTTTAGAGACAATTTAGATTTGACCTGGGAGTTGTGTTATTTAGTACCAGCTGAGTCGTATATCAAGATAAGACGGTTCAACTTCTAATGAATTGATGTATGTGGTAAATCTGGGCTAATTTTTCAGGTAAATCTAGGTAAGGGGTCACAGTCTTCTATTTAAATAGTACATACAAAGGTATCATTGGCTCTAACTTAATATCCGCTTCCTCCTTGTCTACCGTCTTATAGGATTCTCTATATACGTTTTTAGTTTAATTTTACATTGAGATGTTGAATCACTGGTTGCCATTCATTAACAAAGTTCTCTAATCTCCTCTTAATAGTAAAGTTATTTTATCCATTATCAGCAAATCTGTAATGTATTTTTCCCATTCTTCAAGGGAGGTATCCCTGGGGTTTTTCAATATATAGCATATACTTTTCGAGCTGCCACTGTCATGTAAAACAATTTCCCCCCCAAATTTCCTTTCCAGTTCTTCATCAGGCATGTTCATCACGGCACCAGTACGCTGACGACACCCAGCTCATTCTGAGGATGGAGGACAGGCCGGGTTCTGTTCCCGATAATTTCCAACACTGCCTCGAAGCCGTTACTGGATGGCTGCGAGCCAGTAGGTTGAGGGTGAATCCGGCGAAGACGGAGATCTTGTGGCTGGGTCGCCCGGGTGATGTTAATGTCCAGCTTCCGAGCCTAGACGGTGCGGTGTTATGCCCATCGCCTTCCGTTAAGAGCCTGGGGGTCCATTTGGACTCCCAGCTGACCATGGAGGCCCAGGTCTCTGCGGTCAGCACGATCGCTTTTTCATCTGCGACAGGCAAGGAGGCTGGCCCCTATCTCCGGAACGATCTGGCCACGGTGATCCAAGCCACAGTCATCTCAAGGCTGGATTACTGCAACGCGCTCACGTTGGCCTTCCTCTGTCGGTGACCCGAAGCTCAGGCTAGTGCAGAACACTGCCGCCCGGCTCCTGTCTGGCACGCCAGCTGGCGCCCACACAACACCTGTTTTGCAGGATCTGCACTGGCTGCCAATTAAGCACCGGATCGCCTTCAAAGTGTTGGTTCTTACCTTTAAGGCCTTGCACGGCCTGGGGCCAGCGTACCTGAGGGACCGTCTCACTCCATATTGCCCTTCGAGATCACTACGGTCCGAGGATGCTAACTTCCTGGAGATACCATAGACAAAGTTGGCACGCCTAACATCAACTCGCAGGAGGGCGTTCTCTGTCATAGCTCCCACGCTGTGGAACGCCCTCCCGGCCGAAACCAGGGCCTTGAGGGACCTGCTCCCGTTTAGACGGGCATGCAAAACCCATCTGTTCAAGCAGGCCTTTGGCGAGTAGGCCCGTGTATCTTTAAGTATGCTATTGCTGAACTGTGTTGTTGTTCCTGCTACCATTGCTATTTTAACTGTTTTTATTTTTTTATTGTTGTTATTGTTTTGTTTTTACTGTGCCTTTGGCTCTGTGAGCCGCCGCGAGCCTCCGGGAGTCGGCGGCATAGAAGCCTGAATAAATAAATAAATAAAATAAATGTTCAAAAGGTACATTTGTGGTGTAATTTTGAAATTTGTGTTTAACATCTTTTCGACATATACATGAATCTATTTTCAGTAGTTGTTTACTTTGTTGCATGCCCACCACATGTTTGAAATATTTTTATCCCACAATTAAGTAACAGCTTCCTAAGATCTACAGAGACACTCGCAGGAACACCTCAGCAACCTAGAGTCCAAAAGTGGCAGGCTAAAACCCGGAACCTCAATCATGGCTGATACCAAATGAGAAACCCTCTCCTGGGCACACAGAAGACTGGGTGACTTGAAGGCGCTGAACAGACTGTGTTCTGGCACCACGAGATGTAGAGCCAACCTTAAGAAATGGGGTCACAAAGTAGAGTCCACGACATGTGAGTGTGGAGAAGAACAAGCCACAGACCACCTATTACAATGCAGTCTGAGCCCTGTCACATGCACAATGGAGGACCTCCTTATAGCAATGCCAGAGGCACTCCAAGAGGACAGCTTAGCATTATATTATTTTGTGTTTTTAAAATACATTTTCAACTGTACCCTTGGTTTGCTTCTGATACGATAAATAAATAAATTCCACATTTTCTTCAACACAGAGTACTAAGACTATTTTAAAATATATTGAGTCCCAGTTTTGTTTCTAAGTTTACCCATCACCAGGCCCATAGCCAAAATTTTAATTGGGGGGGGGGGGGTGCTGAGTCTGAGTGAGAGAGGATCTACCCTAGCAAACCTTTTGTATCGTTATCCCAATACCCCCATGCATATGGGATATATTGAGCATGGTGATCAGATCATGATATTAATAAATGTAACAGTTTAAATAATGTAAGGCCTTCTTGCGGACCACCCTAACCATGGGGGGGGGGCTGAAGCCCCTCAAGCCCCCCACCCCCAGCTACATGCTTGCCCATCACATACAATATCTAGCCAACAATGTATTATAAAAGATGAAAACAGAAACTGCACTATTTGATCTCTTTTACATTCAGTAAACGTCACAAAGGTTTCAGGATTCTGGATGCATGGGCGAATATAATTTCTTAAGTGTAACCAGAAAGAGAATAAAACAAAAACCTCTTGAGACAAGTAAGAAATGTATGGCACTAGCATTCTCTCTTTTTCAAAAACAAGAAATAAAACATACAGAAAGGCCCAAGCGAATTGTGATAGTTTGTCTAGAACACTAATGTCAACACAAAATGGCTTGTAGAAACACCCATAATTAATCAATGTAATTTAAACTAGTTAAAAAAAATATCCAGATTCATGTTCAAAACCATTCATGTAACCATGCTAAGCAAAGAATGATTTTCCTATTGTGGGGACTGAAGTAGACGGGGTGAGCAATAAACGTAGTGGTGAGTGTTGCTTTGGATGGATATACTCTAAAATCATAACAGTAAATAAAGAGCAACACTCAAAAAACATGGAATTCCAGACAAGAAACAATCAGGGCCACCTCCCAACAAAGGATTCCTCCAGGCAGTAAGAAGCCAGACCTTGAAAACTGTTAGGCCATTAAATGCTAATCAATATGGCCAATTGAAACATTCACACCTACCTCAAACAGACAAGAGTTCTTTGTCCCACCCTGGACATTTCCCTAGATTTCAACAGATCTCACAACCTATGAGGATGTCTGTCATAGATGCAGGCAAAACGTCAGAAGAGAATGCTTCTGGAGCATGGTCATACAGCATGGAAAACATACAACAACCCAGTGATTTCGGCCATGAAAGCCTTCAACAATACGATATACGATTTGATGTCCCCTCCCCACTGGTTTGCAATTTTCCTTCAAGCAATCAGGCAGTGGCATTTTGTAGCAAGTAAGCACACATAATTCTCAGTGGGAGGTTTTGGGAAGCCCTGCTCCCCCATTGTGAGCCCCTATTTATGATGTAGGACAACAGAGACATCCGGAATACATATACCGGTATTATTTCTCCCTTCCCCAGGGAAATGATCAAAGGGTAAATAATATCTTATTTTTAGTATCATGTACAGAAAGTAAGGTCTTCCTCATAATGATGCAACTGATTATAATCTCTTTTATAATGTAACTTCAAAGTCATTTGGGAAGTGAATCTAGTCTCAGAATAATTCTGTAATAGGTCAGATACTAGCATCAGACATTTGAGCCTATTAGACCGTTTCTGGTAAGGGCTTGCTTCTAAAGTGATATCCAGTTCCATAAATAGATGAGACTTTGGCCTTCGTCTCCGGCTTCCTGGAAGCATCTAATCAGAAACCCAAATACACTGTTTCAGACTATCTTTCCTAAACAGAAGAGTCATGGCAATCTCTTTTGAAGCATCAAGATTGAAAGGTATAGAAGAATATTAACCAAAAATAGTACTTTAAGTAATCAGCATTAAAAACATACTTAATGAACATTTCACACAAAGCACACTTGCACAAATATGCCTTGGAGGTAAAACTAGCTAACGCTCCATTACATTTACTGATTGATAATACTGTTACGTAATAACATTTTGCTTTTGTTGATACTTCCTCCACAACAGGGAACTCTTTTGCTTTGACAATTTTTTAATTTTGTTTTTGGAAGAGAGAAAGGAATGACAAGCGTAACAACTCCTTCCTCGCTTTAAAATTAAGGGAGCTCCTCCAGTTGGAAAATGCTTACCCAAGTCTAAAAGTAAATAAACAAGAAAATGAACCAGACCATGTATCCTGATTAAAGGGTTTTCCTATTCGTAAAGCAGCTAATGTTACTTGCACAATTTATGTCTAAATTTTGCCAGTAGGATGATATCCAAAGCTAACGTGAACTCTAAACAATTCCTCAGTGTATTATGGTACTGTTAAAAGGGTACGAATAATTTTGATAGCATTTTTCATGGTGTTTCTGCACATAGCTGTGGTGGCACAATAGGTTAAACCTTGTGCCGGCTGGACTGCTGATTTGAAGGTTGCCGGTGTGAATCTGTGAGACACGGTAAGCTGTCAGCTCTAGCTTGCAGGGAAATGAGAGAAGCCTCCCAGCAGGATGGTAACACATATGTGCATCTCCTGGGCAACGTCTCTGTAGATGGCCACTTCTCTCACACCAGAAGCAACTTGCAGTATGTTCTAAAGTCGTTTCTGACACAACAAAAAAGTGTTCCCGATATTCTTGAAATGCCAGGAAAAGACAGAATTGGGGAACTACAGAATGTGAGCAGAATCTATCTGAATCATCTTCAGACATTTGCATTCACAGAAACATGTGAAAGGTTTTCCTGAGCTTTCACTAGTTGTCACAATCAACCATTTCTACTATTTGCTAAGAGCTGAGTAAGCAAAAATGTGTGGCATAACACCTTAAGGAATAGACTGAGGATTACTGTCTGTTTCAGTCAGGCTTCGAAAGAGGAAAGGGGGAACTAGAGAGCAGCTGTTGTCCTCAGAAGCGGGACTTGGAGAGACAAGGAGCCACAGTCTTTTCTTAAAATGAAAGGAAAAACACATATGACAAGAAACAAAATAAGATGCAATTGATTCAACACAAAGGATTCTGAATCCAGGTCATCCACCTTTTAAAATGGAAATGGGCAAATATAATGAGACAAAATTAATTTTCACCTTTGCACTTTCCCTGGTGGGCCACACAGATGCATTTCTGCTATTTCTGCCATTCTGGGCACAACATGGTATCACTTCCAGTTTTAATTTTGGCTAAAAATCGGCAAATTCTGGGGGGCTGGGGAGGAGGGATGGGTACAAACAACCCAAACGGCCATGTTTTGCAGTAATTTGGGAGGCCTAGGGTGTAGCTATTTGATTTTTCTTTAAGACAGAAGTTTGGGAAGGCTTGATCCCCTTGATCCTTTAAGGCTGTGTGTTAAGGTCCCATGAGCTGCAGTTTCCCATTGCCTGCTTGCTTCAAGATGTTCCATACATTTATGTTCATCTCTATCTACTTCATCACACTAGAGCAGTGCTTCTCAACCTGTGGGTCCCCAGATGTTTTGGCCTTCAACTCCCAGAAATCCTAACAGCTGGTAAGCTGGCTGGGATTTCTGGGAGTTGTAGGCCAAAACACCTGGGGACCCACAGGTTGAGAACTACTGCACTAGAGAATGAATCCACTTTAAATCTGGTTGCTGCCTCTGCAGAATTCTGGGGTTTGTAGTTTAAGGAGGAGCTTTTAACACCAGCAAAGCTCAGAATTCTGCAGGAGACAGAAACTGGATTTAAAGTGGGCTCATCTCTAGTGTGATGAGGTCCTTTAGTTTTCGCTCTCAAACACAGAGCAAAGTGTGTGTATTACAGAAAAACATAAATTAAAACAGAAACACTTGAATAATCTAACATTAAACTCTTGCCGCAAATACGAAAACAAAGAATGTAGCTTAATGTATTGTCGAAGGCTTTCATGGCTGGAATCACTGCGCTGTTGTAGGTTTTTTCAGGCTATATGGCCATGTAATCTAGAGACATTCTCTCCTGGCGTTTCGTCTGCATCTATGGCAAGCATCCTCAGAGGTTGTGAGGTAGAATGAGTCTAGAACATGGCCATATAGCCCAAAAAAACCTACAACAACGCAATGTAGCTTAATGTTTGAGTTAGGATCTTTTTGACGATCCTCTTTCTTGTTTAAATTCAGATGAATTTCTGTGTACTGAGCTATCTCTCATATAGAACAATTCTGGCAAGGGTTGATGAAAAATGTAAATCAAATACAGATTCCTTTATTAAGACTAGCCTAATTCTTCATTCTATTTTTACTTATAATACGTCTTAGTATGGAATTGTTTCAGACTGAATATTTCTAGACACCACAGTATTACAGCTAACCTATGCATAGTTGCAGAGAACATATCAATATTGCCACAATAGCAACAACGAGGTATTTCATAGCATACTGGATCAAAATGTCCCATACTTCTAAACTCATTTACAATCAAGAGACAAATACATGGACAACAGCTTGATGTATCAGTTTTTTCCAATCTGCTGCAACCACAGGCTTCTTTTACTCACTGCATTCTTCAATTTCTTCAAGGTCTGGTTTTTCAGCACACTGTTCAACCTATCTGTGCAGAATCTTCATCTCCGCACTTAATGAAGTTTATCTACCTGTCCATCACATCTTTCTTTTACATATTGCAATTATCAACAAATATCAACAGTTCAGTCAGTGATAAAGAGAACGTTGCAAAGAGAGAGTTAAGGGACAACCCATTTTCATCCCTTTTAAAAATATTTTTTTACCCCTTGTGGCTGATTTTTTTGGTTAAAGAAATGTACCTTACCTACAGTATCACAAAATTACATATGCCAACAAAAAAATACTTTTTTTTCTTGGTGTCTTGGTTTTTAGGCTTGCCCCTGGGGTTATTTGTGGCACTGATTCAGAAAATTGCACTGGATAGTCTGCATCAGCTCTATTTTCCTAGATATAGTTATCATGATTTCTTATGGATGAGCAGGTGAAGACTGATAGATGGCATATGTTTTGTATCTCAAAAACTGGAGCTGAAAGGGGAAAATTGGCACCATTTTTAGAATCAGTAGGCGAAACATACCAAGAAACAGGGCTAACATTGAGGCACCAAAATTTATGTTGGCTAGGGGTAATTTGGAGTATCTGATGAAATGATGGATATAGGAATATATTATCCCACTTTCCACAAAAGGTTATACAATATGACGATTAAGTGTTGCCAGACCTTAAGGGCTAAGTCACAGTGTTCGCTGGCAGTGGTGAGTTGTTCAATGTGTCTGTCCACATCTGCCACAGACAAACTACAGCTGCTCTTCTTCCTCCCACAGACGACATTCTCCAGCCCCGTCAGCACCCGCTGCAGTTCAGAGTTCAAGTCGCTGCAAGTATCTGTGAATAAAGGGGAAAATGTTAGACATGCCCTGCAACTCAACAAAGAGAAAAAAGAGCTACCCTTCGATCTTTATCTTGGGGAGCAGGAAGGCAAACGAAAGCCGCACAGATTGCTTAAAAAGGGAAATGTATCTCTTCACAAACACCATGGCTTTATTCCAGCAAGTTACTAATTCACAATTGTATAACATCTATCCAGACTTGAAAGCTGTCCGTTTGACTTTTAAGATAATGAGGAAGTGGTACTTTAACAAAAGAGTCTTTCATAGGGGACTGACGTATATGAAAGCTAGAGTTTCAGAAATTATTTTGTAAAACAGTGTAAGTCAGGCATGGGCAAACTTTGGCCCTCCAGGTGTTTTGGACTGTCTATACCTGCTGCAAGTATTGCACAGGCCAGGAAATGGGGTATCTTGTTTTCTACTGCCCTGGAAACAAGGTCGCGGAACAATGGCTTCAAACTACAGGAAAAGAGATTCCACCTAAACATGTAGAAGAACTTCCTGACTGTGAGAGCTGTTCAGCAGTGGAACTCTCTGCCCCGGAGTGTGGTGGAGGCTCCTTCTTTGGAGGATTTTAAACAGAGGCTGGATGGGGGTGCTTTGAATATGATTTGCCTGCTTCTTGGCAAGGGTTGGACTGGATGGCCCATGAGATCTCTTTCAATTCTATGATTCTATCTCTTGATTTGCAAACAAGTGTCTAGCATTGTCTCTTTTACTTTTATTAATAGGTATTAATAAAAGGCAGAATGTGGCAATGTGGCATGGCTCACTTGTGAGAAGTAATCTGCTCTTATAGTACTGTATATATCTGAGTATAAGCTTAGTTTTTCAGGCCCTTTTTAGCCTGAAAACGCTCACCTCAATTTATACTCGAGTCAAAGTTATTTATTATTTTACTCTTTGTTGTTATTATGACATGTATAATTTTTCTCTATTTATTATTGTTATTACATTTATTATTTTACTCTATTGTTACATTTATTATTTTACTCTTTCTATTATTATTACATTTATTGTTTTACTCTATTATTACTGTTATTATTACATTTCCCTTATTTGAATCTTTTATTTTATTTTTATTACATTTATTATTTTACTCTCTTTATTATTATTGGAAAGATATATAAGCATATTTACATTAAAAAGGTTAGAATAATGGCAGAATTGGACAGTGTTATCTTAAATTACAGTTTTACATAAATATTCAAAAACATTTAACCTACTGATGCCCCAATTAATGTAATTTTATTGGTATCTATTATTATTTTGAAATTTACCAGTAGCTGCTGCATTTCCCACCTTCGGCTTATACTCAAGTCAATAAGTTTTCCCAGTTTTTTGTGGTAAAATTAGATGCCTCGGTTTATATTTGGGTCGGCTTATATTTGAGTATATACTGTAATCTATAACAGTAAGCACCTGCAGTGGTGTTGTAATGAATGCCCTTGTTACCAGAATGGCAAATAAACAAATACCGCTTTTGGCTTATGGTATCCTTTTGTCAGACTTCTGATGACAGTAGGTTATATTCCATGGCATTTCACCCTGCGATAAGCAATGTCCCCTCAATGAGTAAAATGTAACTTACACCTCATATATGCAACTCCCCTCATTCTTACCACACACAATTTTAACAGAGATGTATTTATTGACAAGTAGCAGCTTTCATGTTTCATGACTTGGTTAATAGAAACCCTTTGTCTGGACAGTTATGGAAGAGTAGAAACTATGAGTTATGTAATGATGAATAGTAATAACGTCTTTCTTAAAACTTTCATATTATAGAACACTCACTGCATATTGCTAACCTCCCCTGTTTTCCATTGTCTCTAGTTCATTCAACTGTTGCTGCTCTTAAGATATTTTCCTTGTATAATTACAGTACTGCTGCATTATGGGGTGCATTTTATACCAATCTTTCCTGGAGCTCTAATCTCATAATCCCCCATCTGATAGCCATGCTGGCTGTTGAGTTCAGGGCATTACAGTGTTAAACCAAGCTCTGAAGAGCACAGGGTTCTGTATCATTACCAGCTGATGACAGCAAAACAGGTTTATTCCTGCTTCTGGAATTACTCTGATTCAGAGTATATCCCATAAAGTAGCAATGGGCATAAAATGGTCTAAAGCACCCCAGCTTTTAGCCCTTTCCAGACATTTTCAGAGTCAGTACGCTCATATGAACCTGGATCATGGAGAACTTGTTTCTGCAAAAGATGGCATGGGGAAATGGCCTACCACAGGTTTCAGGAACATTACTGGGAAAAGTTACTAGTATATTTTTGTCTGGAATAGAGGCATGACTCCAAAATGAGGAGCTCAGCCCTCCATGGTCCCAGGTGGGTATGAGATGCTCTCCCACCTCCTGGAAAATTTCCCAATAAAGGCTGTGCTTAAGAAGAATAAGCAATTAATTTTAACGACCCCTGTGTTCTCTGTGGTAATAACTGTTTTATGGTGGAAAGCATTCTACAGCCTTCACATTTATCTTTTGTGGATTTGATTATTTGCAGATCAGACAAATACGTTCTCTATAGAAAACTCTAGGTCAGGGGTGCTCACACTTTTTCAGCATGATCTACCTACCCACTACAAAAATGTGAAACATATAACACAATATCTGCTTTGAACTGGGTTTTCTGTGTCCACACTGCCATATAATCTGATTCAAAGCAGATAAAATGGGATTTTATTCAACTGTGTGGAAAGCACCTCAGATAAGCCAGGGCCGGCAGCACTTGGGCGGCATCGGGAGCCTGTGGGGCGGGACAGAGCCTTTCTCCCACCCTGCCTGCGATCTAGCGGGACGCCCTACGTGATCTACCAGTAGATCGCGATCTACCTAATGAGCACCCCTGCTCTAGGTCATCAGGGCAATGGTATGGTCAATTTCTGCTGGAACAGTCACACTAGAGCAGTAGTTGCCAACCTTTTTTAAAATCAGGGACAACTTGACCAGGGACCACTTTGACCAAGGACCACTCTCAAATATTAGTACCAAAATGGGTTACAAATCAATTTTTGGTCAACTTTAGATTCGGTTTAGTTATTTGAGGTACTGATTCAGAAAATTGCATTGGATAGACCACATCAGCTCTAGTTTCTGATACAGATTATATGCCATCCAGTAGTTGCCATCTGCTTGCCCACAGAAAGCCATATTTAATAATCTAGAGCTAATGTGATAGTAATAATCTTTTGTGGGTAGATATCCCTGTTGCCTCGGCACTATAAGAGGGTTTCGGGAAACCAGTCACTCTTGCTGCCACATGGTTTCGAGGCAACGGTGTAGTAATGTTTAGGCCGCGGACCATATTTTTGTTCTTGAACACCACTGCACTAGAGGATTTAGCTGTATCTAGACAGAACTCCTAGAGGATCTGGTGATTTCTAGTGAGCTTTATCTCACATAAAATAATTTTTAATTGTGGGTTTTCTACTTTTGTGGAGGTTTTATGCCCATGATCCCCACTAAAAGTGGAAGGCCTATTCTATTCTTGATTTTTATTTTTTTTAAGTTAAGCAACTTGTTGCTATCCCATAATAGGGGTTGCAATCAATAATATCTGGAAGGCATCTGATTGGCTACTTTCGTTTAAACTTATGATCCTAATTTATATGTGCAAGTATGCTTCTTTCTTCCTTAAATTACAGTGAACCCTTTTCCTTTCAGAATCTAGCCATAAATGTGTATGATTTCTATGTGGATTTTATATATGAAACATTTAATCGGATCATATTAGCAACTGTTCTCAATATGAACACTTTGTCAAAATCATTATGGTTTGAGTGGATTGCCTCTTCAAGGTTTTCTCATCACAGCATCTGGTTTTGAGCTCAGAATTGAGAAAATTGATGTCTGAATAATTAATTTCCACATACTTGTTACAATCTGATATGAGTCATCCAACTGGACAAGAAGACCTATCAACAAACAGTTTCGTACAAGGCAAGTATAGTACAGAAAAACTGTAACATTTAAAATGAGCCTTAAACCAATAATGCTTTTAATCTAATTTCTGTTCTTCTAAATGTATACATGAGAAAGCTATTTGGCTCAAGATCAAATATATACCAACACTCACAAACTCCTTCAGGGCCAGAGGTGAGGGGAAATCACACATAGCATTCACTGAAAACAATGAGGGGATTGTAGAACTGTAACTGTATCGTCCCTAAATCCAAAGATCAAACAGAGGAGTGGCTGAAGCAATCACTCTAGTCTAATGGCTTGCATGGAGATAGGAAAGGAAAGAATGGTTTCTTTGATTTCTCCCTTCTGCAAAATTGTATTATGTAATCTAATGTCTACATTAGGAGGAAAAAAATTTAGCCAAGACCCCTGTCTCCCCCTGGATTTTAGAGCACCTCCTTCTTAAACCGTGGGTCCCGACCACAAATGAGGTCCTCTTAGCTCCATGTTTGTGTCATGAAAAAATTGGCAACAGTAAATGGTTATTGAGTGCCACCTAGACATTTACACAAATTTGTTGGCAACAGATTCAGCTATAATTCATTAAATTGCTTCTGCTGTACTTCATAAACAGGAAAATCAACCTGTTAAGCAAGCCTTGCAAATGCTGATTTATTATCAGTAAATGTTTGATTTTTATACCTAGTTTTATACCTATATACCTAGGGTCACGAAACAATTTCTTGGGCTAAAATGGGTCATGAGTGGAAAAAAAGTGTAAGAAGTCCTGTTCTAGAGGATGAGTATGATATTCATAACAATCAAGTTGCAATTGCTTTTTCTAAGTATTTTCCAATTCGCACTGCTGTGTTTTGGAAAGCCAAATTATGCACTGTTCATACTTTATGATGACCTTTCAAAAATCCTTCCATAAGGCAGTGCTTCAGATGGAAGAATATATTGCTTTAAGCCGCTGCATTGCACAGAATATACCAACATGTGCTTTGATCCCATGATGATAGCTGCACTAACATGGAGATGCTTCATGCAAAAGGGCAAATTGGAGTAGTGAGAACAATGAAACATTATGCCAGGTCATATGCATTGTAAGACGCAGATGTGTTCCATTATAAAGCATCCTGCAAATGGGTGAGTCGTGCAAGGATTTGTTCCCTACTTCATGAGAAGAAGCACTTTGTCAATACAAAGTAGGACTGCATGAAAGATAGATTGCTATCCCTCAAACTAAATTCTCTACTTCTTATCTAATTCATGAGTTTTCCGTTTATGAATACTGTATATACTTGAGTATAAGCCGATCTGTATATAAACCGAGCCACCTAATTTTACCACAAAAACACTGGGAAAACTTATTGACTTGAGTATAAGTCGAGGATGGGAAATGTAGCAGCTACTAGTAAATTTCAAAATAAAACTACATAGTAATAAAATTACATTAATTGAGGCACCAGTAGGTTAAATGTTTTTGAATATTCACATAAAACTGTAATTTAAGATAAGACTGTGCAACTCTGATTAAACCATTATTCTAACCTTCTTCAATGTAAATGTCCTTACGTATCCTTCCAATAATCACCATAGTTTATTTAATTATACATTTGCGGAAAAATGTTGTGTGTGTATATGGATAAGGAAAAGTGGGAAAGACTGGTGCCAAGAGAGGAGGAAAGGAAGTTGCATGCTGTACCACGAGAGGAGAGGAAGGTGTGCGCTGTGCCAAGAGAGGAGGAGAGGAAGGTGTTTGCTGTGCGAGAGAGGAAGAGTGGAAGGAAAGCTGAGTGGCTGTGCAGAGAGGTGAGGGTCCTTCTTTCAGCCCCACGCCTTCCCGCCATGACCCTCACCCAAATATAAGTTGAGGGGGGCTTTTTCAGCCCCAAAAAGGCTGACAAACTCGAATATATATAGTACTTAAATTTTAAGTTTAAAATCAAAGTGCAACGAAAGAAAAAGCTGAACAGCAAAAATGTTAATAATGGAATTAACAGTGGTCCTTTAAAACATTAACAATAAACCGATATGTCACCTCACATTCACATGGAACTGCTGTGCAGTGTTTACAATGGATTTTGCAGAAGATGCTTCAGCTGTACTTCATAAAAAGGCAAATCAGCTTGTTTAGCAACCCTTGCAAAGACTGCCCTGTAATCAGTAAATGTTTGATTTTTATACCAATTATATACAGTATGTTTATGTCTCTCTAGCCTTTTGGCAACCGTCCTAGGAGAAGGAAAACTCTGATTTCAAACCCGGGCAGATGGTGCTCGTTTAACCCTGTAAGGCCAACCATCTAAGAGAAGGAAACTCGAACCAAACCTACAACCTGAAGACTTCACTGCCACCGTCCTAAGCTTGCTAGGCCCCGGCAGACGAACCTTTGGTTTAAAGGGTGCAGCTAGTTCTGTACACACTCTGCTCCACCAGAAAGGTCCATTGCATAGGCTCGAAGGACACATCCAACCTCCAAATCATCAATGCGCTTGTAGAGAGCATGGGATGAGTCCTTCCTGAATCTTCGTTCGTGAAGAAAAGCCAAGAAGATATATGCTTATATACCTGGAGTCATAAAATAATTTCTCAGGGTGAAAGTGGGTGCAAATGGAAAAGTTTAAGAAGCCCTGGTTTTAGAGTAGATACGCTCTAAAGCTAGCTAAAGGCCCTCAGAGCAAATTGGTCTTCAAATCAACTTTCATACTATTATGAATGTAGATCAGCAAAAGAGAGACATGGGATTCTCTTAAAGTTCGTTCACGTGCAAAAAGCGCTTTTAAAAATCCCCATGAAAATAGTCTGCCTTGTCAGCTCCACTTAAAAACCATTTTTTCTGCATTAGCAGCTATTCATCTGCAAAGGGTATATTTTATAAACAGATTTTTTTCAGACACAGAGATTGCTGAATTGATAAAAACCCATTTACTTTGCCTGCATTCCTGAAGCACCATAACAATTTGTACACATTTTGTCACATTTTACAAGACAATGATTCATCAAACAAGCTCTTGTATTTTAAGTTTTAGCCCTCAGGCAGTTTTCCTCCCAGGAAATAAGACTTTATAACAAGGCTACAGAGACCCACATCTCAAGGAGAAAGTAGATTAAACCCAGCCATAGGACTTACAACACACAGCAAGAAAGATTAGCTATTTCAGCCCTTGATGTTTTATTGCCTGTAGCAGTAGAGAGGCACATCTAAATTTTCGAATTTATCATAACATGCAAGTGCAGTGTGGTATGTCAATGAGGTCACCACATTAATGCAACATGCAATTCACATTTTTAGCTCATGATGAATTTGCACTATGAGTTTATCCAACAGAAGGAGGAAATAAAGAGATACATCTATAAGAGAAATAAAAAATAAAAGGCCAATGGAGCAACACTGAGAATAAAACAAAGACATTCAAAATTATGCTTTCTGTGACAAATATCTCCAGTACCCTCCAGATGTTGTTGAATTACAGTTTCCATAAAATATAGCCTTGAGTGTCTTTAAGAGAGAAAAAGCAGTAGGTCATGATGATGACAACAATTACAATACTATGCAACAAAATTTGAAAAAAAGTTACTGATTTGAAATTGTTATTTCCTATTTAATTGTGCAGTACTTAGTTTGAAAGTAGTTGTTATACTCCAGAAACCTTGTTTTTGTGACTGACACAAACAATGTTGTATTGATCTGTTGTCGAAGGCTTTCATGGCCGGAATCACTAGGTTGCTGCGAGTTTTCCGGACTGTATGGCCATGTTCTAGAAGCATTATCTCCTGACGTTTCGCTCACACCTCTGGCAGGCACCCTCAGAGACCTCACAACCTCTGAGGATGCCTGCCACAGATGTGGGCAAAATGTCTGGAGAGAATGCATCTGGAACATGGCCATACAGTCCGGAAAACTCGCAGCAACCATATGTTGTATTAGTTGAGACCTGATGAGATAGTAATTGAAAAACTATAGCAAAACGTGCTGCAATTTTTGCAGTTTAATAAACCTTTTCCATATTTTATAACATAATCAATTAGGAAATGACATTTATTAACCCAGAAACAAAAATCATGTTACATAGTGTAAACAGGGATTATAAAAGTTGTAACACAAAACATCTGGAAGGTACCAGACCAAAACCCATACATCACTACTGAAGAACATAATCTCTCTTTGGATCTCGCTGCATCTTTCATCAGAGCTAGAGGGGTATACCCATTGTTATGGATAATGGAAGTTGAGATCCAACATATATAACCATATTTTTCCCATTCTTGCCATAGATAACTATGAAATTGAACCCATTTTTCTTATAATCATTATTATATTCAGGCACTGAGGCAAACAAAAGAGTTTTTACAAATTTCACAACAGGAGCACTAATTTGAAATACAAGTATACCTCAGTCAGATAACTTGACACATTCTTGGGTATTCCTTCTTTTACAGAGACAGATATATCATGGAAAGAATGGGGATAGGATCTGACACCACAAAAAAAGAAGAGTCATATTTCTACAAATGTTTAAATCCAGTTTGAAATGAAACTACCACGTTAGTGAAGTCTTGCATAAATGCCATAAATACTCAAGTATAAGCCAACCCAAATATAAGCCGAGCCACCTAATTTTACCACAAAAAAATGGGAAAACGTATTGACTCGAGTGTAAGCCAAGGGTGGGAAACGAAGTAGCTACTGGTAAATTTCAAAATAAAAATAGATACCAATAAAATACATTAATTGAAGCATCGGTAGGTTAAAGGTTTTTGAATATGTACATAAAACTGTAATTTAAGATAAAACTGTCCAAATCTGATTAAACCATTATTCTAACCTTTTTCAGTGTAAATGTGGCTACACATACTTCTAATAATAACAAAGAGAGTAAAATAATAAATGTAATAAAATAATAATAGAGTAAAATAATGGAAATGTAATAACAGTAATAATAGAGTAAAATAATAAATTTAATAATAAATAGCTTAAAATAATAAATGTAATAATAATTGAGTAAAATAATAAATGTAATAATAATAATAACAGAGTAAAATAATCAATAACGTTGTCTCGAGTATAAGCTGAATGGGCTTTTTCAGCCAAAAAAAGGGCTGAAAAACTCAGCTTATACTCGAGTATATATGGTAACCAAAAGGCTTATTTCAAAAAGGGATGACTTCTGCTTTTACTAGCTTCCACTTATGACCTGCAGCTCGATGCTCAGAATTGTATACCATCTACCTAATTGGAAAGAGATCCTACCTCAGTACAAAGCTTTTGCTATCAACTACTATATAAGAGTCACATTATTGAGGGAACTGGAAACATGTCCCTCTGGATATCACTAACAGTTCAGAATCTAGGAAATGCGTTCCAGCATCCGAAATCCCTCTGACCCAAGACTCAGAGCAGGTTATTACTACGAAATGTGCTGGCTTCAAGCCTAGCTTTGGAACCACAAAACCTGCTGGAGTTTGACAAAAGCCATCATTATCAGAGTCACTCTGACACAAACAAATGTCCTTAATATTTCCCAGCTCTCAGCCAAATGTTACTTTGAAACCTGCCATCTGTACAGAAATTACACCGTTTTCTGAAAGCAACAAGTCTTGGATGAACATTGGTTTTTTATTCCTCCTTGTTATTTGAATTGTGGCACTGGCCATACATGGATTATACAATCATAGTGCTACATAAAAGAAACTAGGAACAATCGAGAAATAATAACAGAGTGCAATAGTTAAGATAAGAGAATACAAAACTGCCTGGTCTACTTTAAAAAATCATGTTGAACAACAGGGGGAGAATCAAACAGATATTTGAGAATAATTGAATGGCTTATCTCAGCACTTTCCACTATTTGTTTATAAATTGGTCCCTGTTGATAATGAGATTTCTTATTACCTCTTGCAAATTACGACTCCATCTACACAGAATGCAGGCTCCCAAAATAATAAAGCAAATGAATACATTTTAAATAATCAAGATGCATTGCCAATTTTAGATTAGATAGGTTCCACTCTAAGCACCTCACTCTTTTGATCCCTTATCCATACAGAGTGGGCATTGGAGTACCCCAGCATTGCATTCTTTTGTAGAATTAATATGGAACTTGATTTGCAAGAGGGGTAGGAATTGATTTTTGATTGAAGTATGGTTCTTCCCTCCCACCTACGAGAAAAGCATTTTATAGTATTGTCAACTGAAGAGTTTTAAATAATTTCACAGTTTCAGCTACTCCCCCACCGGTCTTATTGTTTTTTATATACAGATTAGCTTTTATACAGACCCATGGGCTGATCTCACAGGTTAACCAGCAGAGAGATCTTCTGATTGATGTCAGCTGGCATAAGAGCCCCCAAAAAAAGAAGTGGGTTTGGAATTCTTCAGGTAACTGAGGGTGCATCTACACCATCTACACCAGTGTTCTCAACCATCCTAATGCCGTGACCCCTTAATAGAGTTCTGTAATGTTGCTACTATTATGAATCGTAATGTAAATAACTGATATGCAGGATGTATTTTCATTCACTGCGTCAATTTGGCACAAATACCCGATACTGGTGGGATTAGGGAGGGGGTTGATTTTGTCATTTGGGAATTGTAGTTGCTGGGATTTATAGTTAACCTACAATCAAAGAGCATTCTGAACCCCACCAACGATGGAACTGAACCAAACTTGGCACACAGATCTCCCACGACCAACAGAAAATACTGGAAGGGTTTGGTGGGCTTGAGTTTTGGAGCTATAGTTCACCTACATCCAGAGAGCACTGTGGACTCAAACAATGATGGATCTGGACCAAATCTGGCACAGATACTCAATATGCCCAAATGAACACTGGTGGAGTTTGGGGAAAATAGACCTTGACATTTGGGAGTTGTAGTTGCTGGGATTTATAATTCACCTACAATCATTCTAAACCCCACCAACGATAGAATTGGGTCAAACTTCCCACACAGAACCCCATGACTTGAAGGGACTCACTGGCACAAGCCTCCCTCCAGCCTCACTTGATCTCCCTCACTTGCACATGTGCACCATGCTACCATGCACCGAGCACACCTCCCCTCCCCGCTTGGAGTCTCCAAAACAGCCCCTCCCCCTTGGCTGGGAGGCCAGCTGGGAGGCTGGCCAATCACAGTGGAGGAGGGCTTTTGGCGAAAGGATTCGCCTTCTGTTTCCAAGAAGGAAGCGAAGGACAGATGAAGATCTTCGGCCTTCTCTGCCAAAGGGGTTCCTAAAACTATCAGAAATATATGAAACCCCCTAGGGATCCCAACCCCCAGATTGAAAAATGAATGCAGTTTGAGACCACTATGACTCAATAGTATGGAATAATGGGAGTTGTGATTTTACATGGTCTTTAGCCTTCTGTACCAAAAAGTACTGATGTCTCAAAACTACAACTCCAATAATTCCATAGCATTGAGCCAAGGAGGTTAAAGAGATGTCAAGCTGCACTAATTCTCCTATGTAGATGGACTCTGAACCAGTTAGCAAAGGCAGTTTTAAATAATAATATTTTTTTTAAAACCCATTACTTACAGCTGGATAAAACACATTTTAATAATATGGAAATGCATGTTTCATTTTCTGAATATACTTGATACTGCATCTACAACCATTCCTGCAGACATGGGACATTTTATATCCCCCAATAGATTAAATTCTCACTGGGGTCAGAAGGTATCCCAGATTGAGTAATACAAAATAAAATGTACTTTTAAAAATCTGGTTGGATCAAAGGTAATCAAGATGTACTATTCTGCATTTATTGCAAAAATAATAAATTGCATTTATTCCTTCTCCAAGGGAATAGGATATTAACTTTTCTTGCCTTTTGATGAGAGGTTTCCCACAGTTCCAAGACAACTAATCAGCCATGCCATCATATATTTTATTTTTCCCATAAAGATTTTCATCAGTCTTTCCAAAACTGTGAAATATTCTTCCATCAGACACATTAAGAACACTGCTCACCCATGTCAGCTGTGACCATAGTTGACTGGTTCTCTGGGACAGAAACTGAAGTCTGATCTTGGTCCATGCTGTGTGAGTCTTCATTGGCTTCATGCTGGCTGTGACTAAGTTCTGATCGCAGTTCTGAATACTCATCTTCTTCTCTGAGGGGAAAGTCACAAATAAATGTTTTCCTCACACAACAACCCAAATAAATAAATAGCTAAATAAATAAAGTACTAGTTTGGGTTTTATAATTACAACAATGAAGCATATGCACACTCTAGGAATATTCTGCATTTTATGCTTAGTGTCATATGTGAAACTATAGAAGGCATGGGCAAACTTTGGCCCTCCAGGTGTTTTGTTAGGCTGTTAGGAATTGTGGGAGTTGATGTCCAAAACACCTGGAGGGCCGGAGTTTGCCCATGTCTGATATACACATGAACAACATCTCTAACACTGTGGTCAACACACACCCTCTTAAGGCTTAGAAAATTCACCACAGATTGCATGGAAAAGTAAGATACAGGAAACCTTTGGTCCTCCAGATGCTTTATACTCCATTTCCCAGAATTCCTTGTTGTTAGCTATTTGAAGAGTCCAAGTTTCTCCATCCCTGAGTTTCCCAGCCTATCTTGTGCAATAGCTGGTTTATCAATGTCGATTTTGTTTGTAAATGTTTCTATTATTTTTCCAGGTATCATGTTTATTTTCCTGTGAGGATGTATATGTATAACTGAACCAAGGCCACCCAATACATATGGCTAAGTTGAAATCTGAGCCCAGACCTAACCAGTCTACGATTAGTGATGTGACATTGAAAACTTTCATGTATGTGTGTCAGAAATTACGTAGGAATAAAATGAATGAACACTATAAATAGGGGGGAAATACATGTTAACATTCAAAATCAAAGTTGCAGTTAATATAGCCCCCAACATAACATCTCTTCTCTCCTAACTTTCCGCAAGAAAGTGAAGGCTTGGCTCTGGGACCAGGCGTTTCAGTTAATAGAAGTAGCAGCTCCCTAAAGGGATAAATCTGGATTGATGTTAAGACAGATGAGGCTGGTGTATGTTTTTAACTGATGACTGTATTTGATTTTAATTATGATGTTTTATTGGGTTGTCTATTTGTTGTGATTTTATTGATGGGGTTCAATTGTAAGCCGCCCTGAGTCCCCCTTCGGGGGTTGAGAAGGACGGGATAAAATGCAGTAAATAAAAATAAATAAAATAAATAAATCTCTAGGAAACAAGCATGCTTATGAATACATCTCTTGAGGCACACTAAACTGCATGCTTACAAATCGAAGACAACTATTTGCTACTGAATTGCCAGGTCTTCACATATATTTATTTATTCCAACACAAACACTTCCCAAATAAAAATTATTATATTCAAATATAACATTTGAACCATACCAGCTGCAGGTTATTGATTTCTCCCCTAATCAAATATTTCGGTTCAGCTACTTTGGGCTACTGGGGAAATGAATTCTGAAATTTACACAGCACATAAAAATAACGAGGATTCATTTTTGTTATTGAATTCAAGCCCATATGCTAAGAATGCTGAAATTAGATCTTCGTTATGTCTAGGCTAGCAGAAAATTTTCTCATTCCTTTTCCATCCAGAAAACTCACTTTATGTTCCACTCCATAGTCTGGCTGTCTCAATATACCAGTAATTGTGTGGAAATATTCTGCAAAACAGTAATGTATCACACCTATGTAGCACTTTGAGAAGAGAAGGAAGATAACAAGCAGGAAGAAGTTTGCTGTCTGTTGCTGTCTTGGACTTCTGCTTCACTAGTGGGACTCGCAATCAGAATTCAGATACTGATTCAACAGATACTGTTGACCGTACAGCTCAGCTTCCTTACTTGTCCTTGCGATAAAAGCTGGACTTGTGCAGGGCATGTCTGCTGTTGACAGAGTCTCTACTGAAGAAGGTAACATCGAAGTGGATCACTCTTTGGCAGGAGCATTTTGAGGATGCACCAGTGATACTGCCTGTCCCTTTGTTAGACAGAGAGAATGTCTGGTGCTTGTTTTCATTATCTGTCACTCAGTATGTTGGACTGATTGTATTTAAGAGCCTATTGGCTGTTAGGAATTGTGGGAGTTGGAGTCCAAAACACCTGGAAGGCCGAAGTTTGCCCAGGCCTGGTTTAGACTCACCAGGACACCTCTGCAAGGACAGAGGGATGATTTAATTGACCTATTTCAGTAGGTCAATTGTTCAGGATGGGTTCCTGACTGTTCTTTTTTTCTAAAGCCTTGTAGGAGATTCTGTTGAAGCCCAAGCTGATCTCTGGAATAAGGAAATTGTCAGGTTGATGAATATGAGTTCTCCTCAGCATCCATTCTTGCTATCCTTTGATTTCCAGGGAAGTGGCAGTGATAAAATCTATGAGTTGGAGATCAGAATGACACTGGTGGAAGACTTGGAGTGAGTTTAATTGAAGACAGGCTGCAATGTATTTGAAATTTTACACGGTGACAGAACAGGAGGCAAAGAAATTATTCTTTTCTGTTACCACTGTATCTGCAAGGAGCTGTCTAATGGAGCTGTTTCAAGTGGTCTTGCCCAAGAGAACTGACCTACACCTACACCAGTATGCAACCTATTGCAAAAATGTCGAAAGACAATAAAATATGCTAAGATCCATGGCTATACTTAGATACATTCCCAGTGGAAGTAACTTGTCGATACATTCCCAGTGGAAGTAACTTGTGCTTCTGCTTATAAAATAGAAAGTGGGTGAAGAAAGTAGTCAATAATTCCTCACAAAAAGACAGATTTCTAGCATGCCTAAAAGAGACATCCACATGGCTTCTGTTGGATAATGATCAGCTGCTGTCCTACTTTCCATTTTTGAATAAGGTATCAGAATGTGTGGGCACTTTCCAGCTTCAGAGGTTCCTGGGTGAAAAAGATATCTTGATCTATTTAAATGTTTCCAGGCCTGTTTATGGTGTCTATAGTGGACGGACAAGCCTTTCTTGAAATTGGACAAGGGTGTGGTTCTGTTGAAAATGATTATATGTTTTTAAGTGGTTTATATATGCTTTTAAAATATTGAGTTGAATGTTTTAACTGTATTTTTATGAATGTATGGCACTAAAATTGCTATTTCTGTGAGCCGCCTTGAGTCACTGCAAGGCTGAAAAAGGCGGGCTACAAAATGGTGTAAATAAATAAATAAATAAATCTTGCTGGGGTAAGATTTGGAGCAAGTTTTACTGTTTTTTCCTGTAAAGGTTACTTGGAAAATGTTTCTGGGGAGTTCCCAGGCAGCCACCGCCTCCAAGAATCCATGAGATGGGGTGAGCTTCCATCTGTCACCTCCAACTTCCCATGCAGGGACATGAAAGAAGCCTCTCACAGGATGTTAACACGTCCGAGCATCCCCTGGGCAACGTCTCTGCAGATGGCTAATTCTCTCACACCAGAAGCAACTTGCAGTTTCTCAAATCACTTCTGACACCATTTTTAAAAATTACATAGTTTGCATGAAATTGGGGAAGAAGAAATGGCTCTCCTAGCTTCACCTTCAGAATTATATCAAAAAATGTACACTATCTTTTCTAGTCATCATTTACACGGTCACCACTTCTGTGTGCAGTCATTTATATAAAGAAGTCAATTGTAACATCACACATTTAGATCAGGGGTGTCCAACTGGCGGCCCGCGGGCCGTATACGGCCCCCAGCCCCTTCCCTACGGCCCCCTACCCTCCTGCAAGATCTCTACTTTTTAAGATTTTTTTAAAAAAATTATTATTATTTTGAATATTTTTATTATTTTTTTATTATTATTATTTTTGCGGCGGGGGGGGGGTGAGGGGCGGGGAGAAGGAGCAGGCTCCCTCCTCCTCCGCCTCCTACTTCCCTCCCTCCCCGCTTCCGCCGCCGCCTCCCGTGCAGGCCCAGCCGCAGCCGGCCATCCCCAGCCGCTGCAGCCTTACCTTTCGCGGCGCTCGAGCCGCTCAGCAAGGCCAGGCGTGGTGGCGGCGGCTGCTGAGGCGGCAGTTGGGGCTGCTGAGGCGGCGGCGGAGGAGGTTGGTCCCGCTGCGCCTCCCAGAAGAGTAAAAAGCGGCGGGGATGACCTGGGTCGCCAGGAAAGTTGAAGCCAGGAATATAATGTAAACACTAAGATTTAAAGGGGAAGTAGCAAGGGTGTAATCCAAGGTGAAAGGATTACCCCCTCCCTTGCTACTTCCCCTTTAAATCCCAGTGTTTACATTATTCCCGGTTTCAGGTCATCCCCGCCGCTTTTTTACTCTTCCGGGAGGCGCAGCGGGATCTATCTGCATTTGCCATCCGCATGGGAGAACCAGCAACCCGGGCTTCTCTCCAGCTTCCTCCCGCTCCAGCTTCCTCCCACCCATCCATCCATCCACCCTTTCGCCCTCCCTCCCTCTCTTTATGTTATTATTATATTTAATTGTTTAATTATGCCCCCCATGTGTTGCATTCCCTCCCTCACCCCTTATCTTAATATTAAATATATGGAATTGTTTAATTATGCCCCCATGTGTTGCATTCCCTCCCTCCCCCCTTATCTTAATATTAAATATATGGAATTGTTTAATTATGCCCCCCATGTGTGGCATTCCCTCCCTCCCCCCTTATCTTAATATTAAATATATGGAATTATTTAATTATGCCCCCATGTGTGGCATTCCCTCCCTCCCCCCTTAATATTAAATATATGGAATTGGAGCCCGGGGAGGGGCTGGAGCTGGGGAGGGGGCGGAGCCGGGGGCGGAGGCAGACCCTTAGGCCCCCCAGGTGATCACTGACCGGAACTTAGGCCCCTGGTCCGGTAGAAGTTGGACAGCCCTGATTTAGATCATGGGCAAAACAAAGGGATAGTGACTACCTCACCACACTGCCCTTCATAAACCCATATTCATACACCTCACATATACACTACTTAGAACAAATATTATTCTCTAAGGATTATTGTATATAAACAGCACAAAGAAAATATTAAAATATAACAAATTACTATCTTCAGTTCAGATCTAAATAACATTTGAAGATGTTGTGCAATATCAGTTAAAGCAGATGGGAATAGCAAACTCTAAATAGCATCAAAGTACAACATAATGAAATGTGGATTAATGTTCTATGAATAAGTTAATTATTAGGCATAACACAAGCCAACAATAATTAGCTTTAGACAAAAAACAATTACCATGCAGTCAAAGAGCTGTCTTTTTTGGTCAGAAGGGTAATTTGTTTGCTCATTTATGTCAGTTCCCTGCAATTAGTCCTTCGTTTTAAAACCTGAATTATTTCTCTGAGTAGAAAAGAGAAAGGTTTCTGAGATAATCATAATGCTAAACACACTTATACACACAAGCTGTATTGAACCTTCTTGGCTTTTTTTGTCAAGCAAGCTTAAATCCAAACTCTCACTATTATTATTTTTAATGATAAAAGTTACAAATTGGCAATTGATTTAGGTAAAATCTCCAAAAGAAACACATATATCTTATGCAGAAGTGCATGCAAAGTAAAAATATACATTTTTCTCAACTATTTTGTTGACAAACTCTGCACAATCTGATTACTAAATAACATAGTTTCCATATACATACTTTGCACTTCGGTTTCCAAGCCTTCCCAGCCCCCCATGTGGAGATCATGTCCCACACCGGGTTCGTGGGCCACAAGCTAAGAATCAAATCTGTAGACAACATATTTACATCCCTGTATGTAAAATGTGACGAGTAATTGTCAATCTCTGTTGCATTTTGGTTATACCAGACATAAGGAAAGGAGATTCCACCTGAACATGAGGAAGAACTTCCTAACTGTGAGAGCTGTTAAGCAGTGGAACTCCCTGTCCCGGAATGTGGTGGAGGCTTGTTTATTGGAGGCTTTTAAACAGGTCTCTTCCAACTCTATGATTCTATGATTCTATGATTCCACTGGTCGTGGAAATAAAGGTTAAGGCTAACTCTGCTCAGTAACTACATGACCAACGTAAGCATTCCAAGGTGATTGCCCAATAACTCCATACTGCTTATCACACAGCAACAAACTACACAGACCGTCATGGCTTCCTTTGAAGTAATACCACAGGACTGTACTCTTGGCTTAATACATATTTTGATGATCAGGCTGTTAATACAGGAACGCTCTCCCCATTGTAGCTCTCATGGTAACGCCTTTGAAGTCTTTGATATCTTTTCTATTACAGTTGAAGATCTTTCTACTTTAACAAGCTTTTAAACAGATTCTTTTAAAAAGGCTTTGATGATCTGTACACTCTGCTTTGCATATTGTTTCAATCATTCCGGAACAGGTCTATTGTGTTTAGCTTGACTTTTTTTTATAGATCTATGAGTTTTGAAATATTTTGCTGAATAATACTACTCAGAGAACTGGATTGAAGAATGGGGCTAACAATCATATGGCAGTAAAGAATAGTAGTGGTTTCATTGGTAGAGCAGCAAGATCCAGTGGAAACAGGTAAGGGGAAATCCCCCATCATCTATATCAGATGTAGGCAACTGCAAACTCAGCATGGGTTATTCTTCTATCCTCTGACCACCTGGAAGGCCGCAGTATTGCATTTCAGAGGATCTCAAGTGACCTGATATAATTTCCGGTCAATATTTTGGTCAATGATGGGGTCTGTTTGCGGTGGTGGGTTTTTAGACAGTTTCGGAAGATTTGGGGTGAATAGGGGCAAATAAATTACCTCAAAACCAGTCCTGCAAAGTTTAGAAAAAAGTGAGGGTCTCCGATGGTATTCTGGGGGTTCCATGGCCTGCATTCAGGGGTCCCAAGTTCACATTGACTGCAGCCTTTTCCTGCTATAAACCAATACATGTGGTGGCAACATTGAATTATCCAAGAAATGCCATAAAAGGCCATTTCTTGCTCTGTTGCAGGGAACTCAACTGATTATAAAACTTAAAAAATAATTGAAGTATAAGACACAACAAAAGAAGTAGCAACCATAAAAATATGTGCACACATGTGCACACGGAGTTTTATGTTGTGATTCAGGTTCTGTATGCATTCACCCTATATGTTTCACTCTGTCTTACAACCACAAACTAATGACTTTTCAACAGTGGCCCTTACAAGTTATTGTACCTTTCCAAAAATGGGATTGCACACTCAGTAGATGCTGGTCTTGAACTATTAATTTCTGTTAATTAATTCCTATTATTTTCTGTCATGGAATTAAGAGAAATCAAGCATGGGCAAACTGTCTAACTTGAGGGCTACATAGCGGGGCCGGAGCAGGGTGGGCAGGCCAGGAGGGAGGAGTTTTTCCCAAGCCCCCTCCTTTTTCTCCCCTTCCTCTTCTCTTTCAGAGGCAGAAAGCGAAGGAATAATAGGAAATGTTTGGATCCCAAAAGGATTGGCCTTAGTCAGGATGAGATGGTGGGCAGGAGAGAGAAAGTGTATCCATTAGGTCCCGTATTGCCTACTCCTGATATAGAATCCTAAAATCCTAGAGCTGGAAGATACCCCCAAGGGCCATCCAGTCCAACCCTTTGCCATGCAGGAAGGCACAATAAAAGCACTTCCAATAGCCTCAGCGGAAAAGCCACCACACTCCCAGGCAGCCCATGCAGCTCTTACTCCAACAGTTCTTACTTTCAGGAAGTTCTTCCAAATCTTTTCAGTCAAATCTCTTTCCCTGACATTTGAACCCATTGCTCCCTTGCCCTAGTTTCTAGAGCAGCCGGAAGTCAGTTTCCCCCTCCTCCTCAACGGGACACCCTTTGAAATCTTGAAGCATAGTTCTCATGTTCCCTCTCAACTGTCGCTTCTTCCAGCTAAACATCCCTGAAGAGGAAAGGAGGAAAGACAAAGCGAAGGGAAGCAAGGAAGGGTGGAAGGAGGAATGGAGGAAAAAGAGAAGGAAGGAAAGACAAAAGGGAATGGAGGACAAAGAAGGAAGGAGGGAGGAAAGAAGGAAGGAAGGACAAAAGGGTGGAAGGGAAGAGGGCGAGAGAAAGAGGGAGGTAAGAAAGAAGGAAAGGAGGAAGGAAAGAGAAGGAAGGATAGGATGGTGAGAGAGGAGGGCTTGAGAAAGAGCCCAAGGGTTTGCCCATACTTGTTCTAAACATTAATCCTTCCACTTCTTCAGTTTTAGTCAACGTTTTCTGAGAGTTCCTCAGCAAGAGCCACTTCCCAGAATTAAGGAAATTATTCAGTGTGTACCTTCTTTGCATTTTCCAGCATTGAGTTATATCAATTTCTGGGGTGTGGAGAAAGTATTTCCACCAAAATTCGAACCCCTTACCTCCTCAGATTTTTTGTTTTTGCAAAATGTTTCAAAAACGTCTTGCACCAAAATAATCTCCAGTAGTTCAGTGTGGGTTGTGACCTCACCAGGCCCTCAACGGGGCTAATGTGCCCCCCCCCCCTGCTTCTACAGTTGCCCACCTTGGTTTATAGGAAGGCCTAAACTGTTTAGCTGGTGTTTGATCAGATCACACCATGAAAAACCCGCCTTAAATTAGGGCACTGATTCATTCAGATACATAATTAAAAAGGGAAACAAACCGGGCACTACAGCTTAGTCTTTAGATTTCCTTTACCGAGTTAATGGTAATGGAAAGCATTATAGAAATGGCACAACGATGCTTTCCCCACCCTCCTCATTGCTAAGGAATCCTTCAGGGTGTTGACAGCATGTACACAGTAATTCTCTCATGGCTTCAAACACCATCCAGGCATTGGCTGCTTTCCAGCAGTCATTCTGCTTTAATTAGTGCTGCTAAAGCACTTTGATATCCTCAGGTGTGAGGTCCTCTGTGAATGCAGGGTTGGTTACAATTATATTTATGCTAATATTTTTGTCAGATGTTCACACAAACAGACAGTGTCTATTTCTAAATTATTTCCTTCAGGTAATGATGGAGTGACAGCCACAAAAGTAGTTTGACTCTATTACTGAATTGACAACCTGTGCCTCTAAGAAATTAGTTTCACAAAAATTAAAGGTTTGTCTCTTATGGAACATGGGTAAAGTGTAACACATTTTCAGTAGTGGAAAAACACAGAGATTTAAACATTTTCTTGTTTATCTCAGAGAAAGTTAAGGAAACTCACCTTCCACACCAACCAATTTATGCCACAACATGTGTAACTAATTGTTTGCCATAAAGCATTTCCATTCATCAAATTTTGCCTGACAGTACAATGGGAATCACAGGCCAGCTCACAAGACTTAAGTTGGCTATCTGTCCAATATTAAATATTAATACAGAACTACCCTTGTTGTTTATTTTAGACATTAGATAGCATTGCTTGAGATGTTCTCATCATGTTTCAGATGTAAAAAGAATGGTGGCATAACTGATGCAAGCAACCTGCATCACCTACAATTTTATTTATTTTTATTTTATGTTATTTCTTCGATTTTATACCACCACTCCCAGAGGCTCAGGGCGGTTTACAAGGAAGAGAACAACAATAGCAGAAATAAAACAATGGATTAAAATTCAGCAATTATCAAAAGCCTGCCCAAACAAGTGGGTTTTACATGCTCTACAAAAAGAGCACAGATCTCGAAGAGCCCGGGTCTCAGGCGGCAGAGTTCCAGAGCACTGGGCCTATGATAGAGAATGCCCTTCGCCGGGTTGCTGTTAAGTGGAAGGATCTAATATTGGGAATACAAAGAAGATTCGAATCTTCTGACCGTAGTGATCTTGGGGGATTGTAAGGGAATAGGCGATCCCTTAGATACACTGGCCCCAGACCATGCAAGGCCTTAAAAGTAAGAACTAAACACCTTGAAGGTGATCCGGAATTCAATAGGTAACCAGTGCAGATCTCGCAGTATAGGTGTTACATGACAGCTCGCAGGCTTCCCTGCGAGGAGCCGGGCAGCTGTGTTCTGCACTAGTTTAAGTCTCCAGGTCGCAGTCAAGGGAAGGCCAATAAGAACAACAAACATTTTTGTGCTTAAATTCATTGGTTTAGTAACAGGTGATCCAAAAACTGAAGACTTGCATTGCAGAGATGTGCAAATCAAAATGCCCAAACTGACAAAATGAATGCACACACACACATACATGCATAAACAATGGAGTTTAATGTTGAGATGATAGATTTTAATATTTATGTATGTGTACAATCTATTTATGTCCCGGCACTGAATGTTTGCTGTTTATATGTTGTGCTCCACTCTGAGTATCCTTCAGGGCGAGAAGGGCAGAATATAAATGTTATAAATAAATAAATAAAATAAAATACATCCTACACTGCTTCCAGATTGTAGATTTATTAAGGAATGTTCTGCTTCAATTTAATAAGAACGGAATCCATTCAATGTCAACCTTTTGTAATTTTCTTGTTTACTCTGCATCTTCCCCTATGAACCAGCGCGAGCCCTAAGATATTCCGGGGAGGCCCTTCTCTTGCTTCCACCTCTGTTTCAAGCGTGGTTGGTGGAGATGAGGGAGAGGGCCTTCTTGATGTTGGCCCCCTGGCTCTGGAACTCTCCCCTAGGGAGATTAGACTGGCACCCACCCTGTCCACCTTTCGCAAGGACCTAGAAATGTGAATATTCCACTGTGCCTATGACTAAGCAGTTCACGAGATAATTGGCCCCCAACTTACCAACAGCTCCTGCACTTTAGTACTGCCCTCTGCCCTACAATCTTGAAATTTTAATGCCAAACGACATTACTCTTTCAGCCCTACTTTTTATCAGTTTTTGTACTTTTCCTTAGCCCTATCCAGAAACTATTGCACAAACTCCGAGCCCTCCGAGTTCAATATTTATTAATATTCAGCCTTGGGATTGCTTTTATGATGTTATGTTGCGTTATTGTGATGTGTTAACTTTATTTTGATATTTTGATTTTATTTTGATTTTTTATTGTGCTGTGTTTTAATCTGTGTTTTTTGGGCTTATTCCTTTTTAAGCCACCTCGCGTCTCTTTGGGGAGATGGAGGCAGGGTATAAAAATAAAGTTGTTGTTGTTGTTGTTGTGGTTATTATTATCATTATTCCTAATGCTATACTCAACATTTTCTTACTGAAGACAGGACAAGTTTGAGAAGGAAAGAATAAAAAATGATCTGTGGAATAACATTATGCTAGTAAAAATCTTATTTTTTCAGAGCTTTTGTACTAAAACCAAAGAGTCAATAATCCAACTGATGGACTCTGTGATATCTAGCTCAAGACATAAAAAAGAACTGTCATACTTATTTATTTACTTAGAGTATTTATATTCTGCCCTTCAGCCAAACAAGTTTCCAAGGTAGTTTACTAATAAATTCTCAAATGACAGTTCCCTGCCTTCAAACTTACAATCTAAAGAAGACATAAAACGTAAGTAAAAGGGAATGGCTGCCAATAAAAATCAACACTGAGTAAAAATGAGTGTCCCTAGTTAAATCGTTATAGGAAATGAAAGGAGCAGTTTTAACAATCAAGTATGTAACAATCAAAAATGTTAAGGGGGCAACTTAAAATGATGTGTTTAAGTAGATAATATTAATTTCAGTGTATTTAATATAGATCAACATTGAAAATGGTAGGGAAAGAACAAGTTTTGAGAAAGGATATTAGAGATACGTAGTCAAAGACGTAATGGCGATTTGCATAAAACCCAGGACGACATATACCGTGTTTCCCCGAAAGTAAGACAGCGTCTTACTTTCTTTTCCCCCCCAAAAGTCCCCCTACGTCTTACTTTCGGGGTACGTCTTATATAACCCAAGACGTACCCCGTCGCCACGCCCACGCCGCCGCCACCGCCGCCGCCACGCCGCCACAACCAGAGGTGTGCCGCGGCACACCTGCGGCACACCTCCGCGGCACACCTCTTCGCCAGGGCTCCAGGCAAGGGAGGGGAAAGGAGCCAGGGGCGGGAGGAAGCGACGACGCGTCACTGTGACGCTGCGATCCTCACCACGCCCCTGGCTCCTTTCCCCTCCCTTGCTTGAGGAAAGAAGGGAGAGGGGGGGAAAGGAGCCAGGGGCGTGGTGAGGATCGCAGCGTCACAGTGACGCGTCGCCGCTCGTCCGCCCCTGGCTCTCTTCTCCCACCCTTGGAAGGGAGGAGGAAGAGAGCCAGGGGCGGGAGAGGGACGACGCGTCACTGTGACGCGTCATCTCGTCCGCCCCTGGCTCTCTTCTCCCACCCTTGGAAGGGAGGAGAAGAGCCAGGGGCGGGAGAAGGGGACGACGCGTCACTGACGCGTCATCGCTCGTCCCGCCCCTGGCTCTCTTCTCCCACCCTTGGAAGGGGAGGAAGAGAGCCAGGGGCGGACGCAGCGATGACGCGTCACAGTGACGCGTCGTCCCTTCTCCCCGCCCCTGGCTCTCTTCCTCCTCCCTTCCAAGGGTGGGAGAAGAGAGCCAGGGGCGGGACAGCGGCGACGCGTCAGTGACGCGTCGTCCCTTCCCCCGCCCCTGGCTCTCTTCCTCCTCCCTTCCAAGGGTGGGAGAAGAGAGCCAGGGGCGGACAGCGATGACGCGTCACAGTGACGCGTCGTCCCTTCTCCCCGCCCCTGGCTCTCTTCCTCCTCCCTTCCAAGGGTGGGAGAAGAGAGCCAGGGCAAGGGAGGGGGAAAGGAGCCAGGGGCGTGGTGAGGATCGCAGCGTCACAGTGACGCGTCGCCGCTTCCTCCCGCCCCTGGCTCCTTTCCCCCTCCCTTGCCTGGAGCCCTGGCGAAGAGGTGTGCCGCGGAGGTGTGCCGCAGGTGTGCCGCGGCACACCTCCGTTGCGGCGGGCGGCGGACGAGGTACGTCTTATATACGGGTATGGCTTATATAAGCCGACCCCCCAGACACCCCCGATACGTCTTACAATCGGGGGTGTCTTACTTTCGGGGAAACACGGTATATATTATGTACTTATGACAAAAGTATGACATATCGGCATTTTAACAGAACTATAAAGAATGTGAATGCGTTCTTCCTTGCAAATGCTTCTTGTCTTCAATTTACAAACCTTGGATAAAAAAACCCTTGTGGTTCAGATTTCAAAAACGTCATTATCATTATTGGATAGCTTCAAGTAATTTCTGACCAACAGGATTTTGTTGGCAAAATTTGTTCAGAGGGGCTTTTCTGAATGTGATTTCCCAACCTGGGCTTCCAGGGCTGAGTGGAAGTCTAATACTCAAACCTTTTGCACTATGCTGGCTCAAAAATAAACCTAGGTAGTTTGATTCTTTTAAAATTACAAAACTCTGATTAAATCATTGTTTACCTCAGACAGAGATCATTTTTACAATGTACACAATCTGCAAAACATGGGTATAAGACAGCTCAGGTCTAAGGTAAAGGTAAAGATTTCCCCTTGACATTAAGTCTAGACGTGTCTGACTCTGGGGGGTGGAGTTCATCTCAATTTCTAAGCCGAAGAGCCGGTGTTCTCCGTAGACACCTCCAAAGTCATATGGTTGGCGAGACTGCATGGAGCACCATTACCTTCCCACTGAAGTGGTACCTATTGATCTACTAACATTTGCATGTTTTCGAATTGCTAGGTTGGCAGAAGCTAGGGCTAACAACAGGAGCTCACTCCACTCCCCGGATTCAAACCGCTGATCTTTTGGCCGGCAAGTTTAGCAGCTCAGCAGTTTAACCCATTGTGCCAACAGGGGCTCCATATACGGTATGGAGGTATACTATGTATTTAATCACTAAGCATGATATAATTAGAAATGCTAAATGGCAGAATTTTAACACATCTTTTCTTTTGATAGATGAAAACGCAGGAGGAATTATGCCTGCCTCCCTCCCTCACCATTACTACCATCACCATTAGAAATAAATACTGTTTCTTAAAAGATAGGGCAACATTACAGATACTGATTAGTTATCTTTTAAGAAAATAGCTTTTAAACAGAAGAAATTCAATTTGTCATTCCCATATAAAATTACATATTGATAAAAAAGAAGTCACAGACAAGAATCTAAGTACGAACATCAATCCAGTTCTACATTCATACAACAGTCTTTAAATCATTGTCATTTTCTCACAAACATTTCAATGACATTTCCCTCCCAAACATGCATGTACAGTAGATGTAATTTCACATATGAGGATTACAAACCAGACTTTCTGGAGCCAGAACGTATAGTGATGGATTACATACAGTTTCCTAGTTCTTAGCTATAATCATTTTTCCAGTGTTAGCGTATTGCAAAACGTATCTCTACTCTTGCATGGCCTGAAAGATCTGGTGTCATTTAAGGAGATCATTTTTGAGTTAAGTTTCATTATCTCTTGTAATTTCCTGCATCATCTTGGTAGCCTCCATCCAGTAAAGCTTAATGGCTTTATTATATAGATTGTAGATAGATAAGAAGCTGACCATTTCCATCATGCATCTATAATGTACGCTACTAATATTTATAAATATTCCCCTTTGATTTAACTAGAAGTTGGCACTATTGTAATAGAGGCTTAAAGAAACTTTCTTTGAGAGTAGTATTGAATATGGTATTGACAGATCAACTACAAAACTTCAAAGGTCAGTGGCTTGACTGATTATGGGGGCAGGATATATTCAAAGAATTACTCTGCTCCTGAAGCAGCTACAATAACTCCCGGTTTCTTTCTGGGTGCAGTTCAAGGTGCTGGTTTTAGCCCATAAAGCCCTAAACAGTTCATGCCCAGCCTACTTGAGTGACCACATCTCCTCCTACCAGCACACACAAACCCTGATATCATCAGGAGAGGCCCTTCTCTCAGTCCCATCACTATCACAAGTATGCTTGTGGGAACGAGAGAGAGGGCCTTCTCGGTGGTGGTCCTGTGGCTCTGGACCTCTCTGCCCAAAGAGGTGCGATTGGCCCCCTCTCTACTTGCCTTTCATACACAGTTCAAAACCTTCTTGTAGAAGCAGACCTTTCCCGATAGCCCATACTAGGGAATGATCAGGCTGCTACAGGTAAGTCATATCAGTGAAGGCCATTTCAGACCTGAAAACGTTTGCATGGCCTAAAGAAGCAGAGATTTAGGACTTTTAATATAATTTTTTATGGACAACCTCAATGGCCTGAGGGCCAGGGAATTTTAGTGGAAAATGTTGTATTTATTAACTTTGTTATATATGGTTTATATAATTGTGTTATTTGTTTATCAGCTTTATCTTGCTTTTGTGTCATGTAATTTCTGTTGTTTTAACCATTGTTTGCCACTTTGAGTCCCACTCATGGGAGAAAAGCAGGATAAAATAAGTAAATAAATAAATACATTTTCTGGTCTCTATGAATAATAACTATTGCTCATTGTCCTGCGTCATAAATGGTTTTATTTTACTGTAATCTTATATTGATTGTAGTATTTTATAGTTTATGTTCTATGTAATTGATTATATTGTTTTTGATTGATTTTATTTTGTTGTTGTGTTGTTGGGCTTGGCCTAATGTAAGCCGCCCGAATCCCGTTGGGGAGATGGCGGATGGGTTCAAATAAAGTTTATTATTATTATTATTTAAAAATACCCTCATCTAAAACTCTATCCTCATGTCTTATCTTCCAGCTTTAATAATTTCCATAATTTTCTACAATGCAACAGCAGTTCCCCATCTGAATGGACACCCGAACAGCAGAGTTGGAAAATACCACAAGGGCCATCCAGTCCAACACCTAAGCCCGGGGCTCCCTAGATGTTTTGGTCTCCAACTCCTAGAAATCCTAACAGCTGGTAAACTCGTTGGGAGCTATAAGTCAAAACACCTGAGGACCAAAGGTTGAGAACCACTGCTCTAAGCTATGTAGGAAAGCCCTCGAGTGCAGATCTCATTGTTAGCATTACACTTTTCCACCATTTCTAACCCCTATTACACGTTTCCATCTTTCCCAACCATCACCATTACAAACACCATTGCCAATTCCCTCTTATTTCATATCGTGCATTTCCTCCTACTGCTAAAAGGAAGGAAAGAGTGACTTGACAGGGACAGGAAGTTCCGTATGAACTCATGAGAAAAACACACACAGAGAGAGCTACAGATCCTCATAAAGATCACTCTGTTCCACTGGGAACAGAGAAAAGACTTATCACTTTTTCAACAATGGAAGATACTGTAGGGGAATATGTCTTTCTGTGTGTGTTTCTCTCTCTTTTCTCATCCAATATATTATATGAACCTCCGGGCTAAAAAGGCTTTGCACCCACGGACCATCAGATTAAAACACTAATAGTTACAACATGTGGTTCACTTCATATTTCAATGTGAAACAACTTGATTAATATTTCCTGGACAAAGACATGGGAATGAAGTTATGCTTCATTTTGTATCATTCTCAAAATTTTGGGACACTCATACTTGGTTCAAAAACCTACTTGAATATGTATAAATATGCATATTTTATGTAAAAGAGACCGAGTAATATATGTTTTCATACATTTTTAAAATATGTGAATTGATGAGAAAATGGCAAGAAAATTTATGAACAAATAAATATAAAATATGAAATAGAATTGATATATTTTATCTTCTTATACGTTGGATTTTTTTTTCTGTGTCAGGAAAACTTGAGAAATTGCAAGTCGCTTCTGGTGTGAGAAAATTGGCTGTCTGCAAGTATGTTGCCCAGGGGACACCCGGATGTTTTACCATCCTAGGAGGCTTCTCTCATGTCCCCGTATGGGAAGCTGGAGCTGACAGATGGGAGCTCACCCTGCTCCCTGGATTCAGACTGCCAATCTTTTGGTCAGCAGTCCTGCTGGCACAAGGGTTTAACCGATTGTGCCATCAGGGGCTCCTACTTTGGCTGTGGAGAATAATTGACAAACATTCTCTTTACACCAATTGGTTCAATAATACAGTCCAATGGATAGGCAACTGACAGTGTGTTAACATACATTAACAATATATTTGAAAAGGTACTGACTAAAGAGGATTCTGGCTAAAGAGCATTAAAGCACCCAGGGGTTAATTTAAGCAGCCAGTCAAACAGAAAAAGCATGACAAAGAAGAATGCAGCCTGATAGCCTAAGCTCTGGGTCCTAAGGCTTAAGAGAGAATACTGAAGAAAAAGTAGACAAAATCAGAGAAACCTGGAAAGTATCTTCATACTGGTACTTGACTGATACAATTCATGAAAATCATGTACCTTATAGTAGTTCCTTGCAATCGGTCGATTTTCTTATTTAGCTCGGCAATAATGCTATGAAGCTCAGTGATTCGTTCCTCATAGCGAAGCGTTGTCCGCTCTTGCACATCTTCATGTTCTCTCATTAGGTGGGACTGTTCACACTAAAATACAGTTGAAGAAGAGAAAGACACAGCATGGGTATGATGGTGGACCATGTGGAAATTGTATTTAAGGGAATTATTTTAATGCTATCTCACCTTCCCAAACCTTATCTGAGATTTTGAGTAAGCAATAAAAAAAATCTACAAAATCGAACAGTTGCAGCAGAATGCAAGTCTTTAAAATGTTGCTTTTTATGTTGCTGCAAGAGATACGACAAAATTATATCAGGAATCGTATTTATCTTGAAATATTGGTACCAAAATGTCTTGTTAAACAAGATCTAGAAATTCTCTCTTGCTATAATATTAAAAGCAACATACTTATATTAATGTATGAAATGTATCTGTGTGAAGTTTGAATTCAAACCTGATGTCATAAAATATATAATCCGGAAGACATCTGATCTTACTTGATTTTGAAAGCTATGTGTACCTGGTGGGTATTTGGACAGGAGACAACTAGCAAAAACTGACACATAAAAACAACAGCAACAATGACAACAAATGTACAGACTTGCTAGTCTGAATCACTTTAAGAGTTACTTTAGTCTACTGCTTCACGCTTGTATCACAACATAAATATTCCGATGTTTTTGAGAATGTATTTCCCAATATTATGGTCTTAGTGTACTGTATAAATATTGCTCTAGAAAATCAGACATTGCATCAATACTTTGGAAAGAAATATACATTATTCATCTTCTGTTTTCTCACACATTTATAGTCCTAATTTTCTTATTTAGGAACAAAACTATTCTAACAAATAAATAAATAATTCACAGAATCAGTCTGTTTCTAAGCAAAAGTTACCAAGTACAGTATGTGAACTAATTTTGATACAATGTGACTCAGAATTTGATCATCTTCTTGACCCAAGGAATAGGAAGCTTGTTAGCATGAGTCTCTCTGGCTACCTTTTCAGGAATTCTGCAGTGTTAACATAACAAGGGATATAAAATGACATTTGTTCAAACATTACTAAATATTTGAGACTTGAGGGTTGTTCAGCAGTGGAACTCTCAGCCTTGGGGTGTGATGGAGGTTCCTTCTTTGGAGGCTTTTAAACAGAGGCTGAATTGTCATCTGTCAGGGGTGTTCTGATTGTGCTTTTCCTGCATGGTTGGGGTTTGGACTAGATGGCCCATGTGGTCTCTTCCAATGCTATAATAATGATTCTCTGAGAGGAGGCAGGTCAGGACACCTGTGCTCTGGTACCTTGAGAATATGTGGGCAATACTATTATAAAATGGGTGGAAACAACGGGCATATAAGTGGCCCTCACTGGCATTTAATTCTTAGGCAGAGTAAGAAAGCATCCACCTGAGTAATCTAATATTTTTCTGTCTACTGCTTCTTCATAATAACCTATCCTTATTTTAATAAGAGCTAGAGCACATCCTGACTGAACCTAAAAACTATGATGACCCAGACAAATCTAAAGTCTGTTTTAGTCCTATACAGATGCAACCAGGTTGAAAAGCAGTATAAAGGAAATAATAAACCCTGTTTGGCAAAGTACAGACATACTTCATGTAATAAAGCCTCTGACAATGAAGCTGCTTTTCACAAAGTCTTTTAAATGTCCACCTTTCTTCCTTGTCTAGTTGCTGCCTATCCCCCCCAGCAACCATGGGAAGATCTTTGAAGTAAACAATGCAACAAAGCAACAAGGTGGGATTCTGCTCTACTCAATCCTCTTATAGCTATGTGTGGTCCTTCCTACAACAAGCAAGATAAACAGCAGCTGTCTCCAGTACTAAATATGCTGTAAGAGCAACACATAGAGAAAAGGGGGGAGCAAATGACCCTGCCTCCCCAACTATGACTGACATGTTAAAAAGTGGGGCTGGAGAAGAAAGGTTTGGCACAAAAAAAACTTCTCTTGATACATTTTGGAAAAAGTTTTCAATTGGTCTCTACAAGGTTCAAAATGTTTTTGTTTTAGTTATGCATGGCTCACATGGTTGTTTCATTACAAATGTACACATTCATTTTGAATAAAATGTTTGTTGAAACTTGTTGAACTCTTGTTCCTTTCCTATCCTATTCTGCCCCTGGTACTGAAGTTTCTGATAAAGACATGCCCAGAAACACACTGACTTTGTTAACTGACCTACATACTCGAATGAGTAAGATAAATAGTTTTTGACCAAACTTTCATAACATTCCCCCTGCTCAATATGCTCAAACAAATGAGTCAGCTTTGCTATACATAACCGTTAGGTTTAACATATTTGATGACTATCTTATAAGTGTGTCATATTTTTATTGGTTAAAAAGGTCTGAAGCATTAAGAGCAAAGAGAGTGTTAGCATGCTGAATAATTACTAACCTGTGCCTTTGCCAATTTCTTTTCCAACAAATCTCTCTCTCGTTCTGTTTGCTGTAGACGTTTATTAAGTTCGACGATGTCTCCTTTCAGAGATGCCAGTGCTGCTAAGTGGAGCTGTAACATATAAGCAAAATATAGCTAAAATTAAATGTTGTCTACAAAATGTTCCAGTTCCTAAGACTTATTTTGGAACTTCGTAGCAGATAAAAGCGACGGAAGCCAGGTGTGAAGGTTTACAGTTTAGAATATTTAAATCAAGAAGTAGAGCATAATACTACACAGTATTAAACTGCTTCCACTTCACATTTCAACCTTCACTTCTTATCCGAATATACAAAATTGGGATTAAACACAATGGAGTTTTAAATGTATTTATTTATTTACAATATTTATACCCCACCCTTTTTAGCGAAGGGGACTAAGAGCGGCTTACAGAACACACATACGGCAAACATTCAATGCCGATTATACAATTAACAAGGAGAGACAACACAAACAGAGGTAAAGGCAGATTTTCCCATCTTATTTCCAGCATCTTGGAGGCTGTGCTCGACTCTGGCCATGCCGATGAGTTTTCCTCCGATTGATGTCTTTTAAGGGCATCTTTATTATTACCTCCCTGCTAAAAATGTTACCTATTTTATCTACTCGCATTTCTGCTTCCAACCTACTAGATGGGCAGGTGAGCTGGGGCCAATGGCAGGTGCTCACCCCGCCTGGGCTCCAACTGCTGACCTTCCAATCAGCAGGATTTTTCTGCAGTTTAACCTGCTGTGCTAAGCTCATCTTAGAAACTAGAAATCTTGAAGCAGTAGTCTTTCAGCATGACTTTATATTAATTTGGTTCATTTTAGGCTATTAAATTGCGCAGTATATTCTAAGTGACTTTTACTCAAATTAAATAGTACCCCAGAAAGGTTTGACCAAAGATAAATACCAATTCTAATTAATAACATATAGTTAGAAACAAGCATTTACAAACAAATGAATCAAGTTATAGGGTTTTAGATACCAATTTGTAACTTGAGTCAAAATTTGAGGAAATTTATTTACACAGGTATCACAGCAGTTAAACTATCTTAAAATAATCAAAACATGAACAAAAAAAGTTAACCCATAAACTTTTTCTCCCAGGTTACTTATCAGAATAAAAAAATGCAACAGCAATTAAATTGTTTGGAGTTTTTGAAAATGTAACACTTATTTCTATGCTGCTTTTCAGATTCTGATGTTACATCTACTGTACCCAGACCATTCTGTACAGACTCTGCTTTATTAAGGCATATGCTGTTGGATATAGTACCCTTCTTCAAGCCTCCACTAGTTATTTGTTATGTATATAATTCAGATTTCTTACTGTACTGTATATGTGTGTATTGGTGTGCAGTTTTCCTCAAACTCTTTGTTGTGGAAAGGGCTGCAGACCATTAACCAGATATGGGAATATTCAGACTCAGACTCCATTTTAGAAGTCAGTGTGTGTTTGCATCAGAAGCAGTACAATACAGTTTAGAAATCTGTAGAAACAGAATGCTTTAGGGAACAGACCTTATTGGACTCTTAGACCACAGGGATGCTGTGGACTTTGGACTGTTAAGATTCTATGAAAGATAGCCTGTGTTACCTGCACAGAAAAACTACTTCAAATCCTATCTAAAACTGGATTGATATACAAAGTTCCTGTATGATGAATACATGAAGTTTGTGAGTAAACCAACTATGTTACTTTTAAAGGAGTCCACTTATTTTTGGTCTCTTGAGAGAATGATTCAGAAACAATATATTTTAAGGGAGAGTAGATATTTTTGGGCAACTGAAATAACACTTCTGACACTCTGCTGTACATACATACACACACACAAACACACACACACATATATTGTGCATTGGCATATTTTTGTCCATAACATAATTCCAAGAGATATCTAGGATTTCAGTTTAACAGCTGAGAAACCTGGGCTGCTTTGTATGAATGCTGGTGGATGTTTACCACTAAGGAGAAGGTTGACTCAAGTGAGTTTTTAACTATTCTCAGGAGATTCCTGATCTTCCCAAATGGTAATGAATGCCATTTTCCAAAAGGTTATGTGACCAGTGGTTTTCCAAAAGGTTATAATTTCTAACAAGGCCATGCCTTTCCAAAGGTTTATGGAGATCCACATTTTCCAAAATATGCACCCAAGATAGTTAGATAAAACGAGATTCAAAGCTCTAGAACAGAAACTAGGCAACTCTCTGTTAAAAAATATGGCCACAGATTAGCTCCTACCAGTGCTATTCTTGTGAAAACTTCCAATCTCACCTCTTTTTCTAAGATACAACTATGATGTAGTTTATTATTATATGAAGGCATTGCCTCAGTGCATTCTTTGATCAGATATCTTGACTAACAGCTTTAAAGCCAGGGTGATGGATGACACATGTAAGCTCTTTTTATATAATTTTTGTTGTTAATTCTGTTTAAATTGATAATCAGTATACCAAATATTAATGTTAACATACAATTCCAGAGAAAAACCTGGAATTATCCCACTCCATGGAAGTGTGTGGACATTTTATAGGGGAGTCTCTGGCAAAATTTCTGTATGTTTCATGGGAATTGTGAAAGATTAGCTTTGATTTTGAGAAAAAAATGGCAATTCAGAGACAATTGTTTTGGTATGAATAGCATGAATTGCCTATGAAGCGTCTTGCTGAAATTTCTTGGATAATAAGCAATGATTTGTGCCCCACTGAGTGAGCATACAGTACTTCTTTTACTTTATTGTTTTTTCCAATAGCTTTCTTTTTTAAGAAGTAAACTGTCCAGCCTTTATTTATTTTCAAATGAAAAATTTACTTTTAAAATAAAATAAAGACAGTAGCTGCAAGCAACATGTACATGTCCTCAGATTCAACAAAGTGAAGTCTATACAATCAAACCAGGATAGGCAGCTGGCATACAAAACACTGATTCTAATCTAAAAGAAGAGTCAACATAGATAACAGCTTTATCAGTCAAAGTTTTTGTTTTGTTTTTCTTCCGTGGATCCCCGGGTGTGGCTTGTGGAAAACACATAGCCACCTGGAAACGTTGCACTGGATGGCCTTGCACTAATGTAATGGCTGAGGAAACAGCTTTAATTATGATTAACACATTCATCTTTAAAACAGACTAAGCACAATTGGCATCCTACCTACCAAAATGGTGCTCATTTGGGTGGGTGGGATCACTTCATGGCCAAAATGTAGTGACCAGTTGACTTCTCCAAACCATCAACTTTCTTTTGAAAAGCAGAGGTGCTTGTTTTAAAGAGATATTTACATTCTGTCACGGAATTTCAGCAGCTGTCTTAGGGCATATCCAGACAGTCCCCTTAACGCGGGAGTTCCTGCAATTAAAAGGGGCTGTCCTAGTCAAAACAGGAAAACCCTGGTTTGTGCAAATTTAATTGTTAGTGGGTTTATTCTGCGCATTCTTGGAACGCATGAAATAAACCCACTACTTCCGCTGTCTGGAGTGCTCCCTCAAAAATTCTGGACTTTTTAGGGGGCAGTCCAGACAGTCGTCCCGTGGTTTTCCTAGAAAACCGTGAGGACACAACCCCACTCCCCAAACCTCCTTTTAAAAATGTATTTTTTTAAAACTTACCCGGCCTCTTTTTGCGTGGTGCCAGAGATCTCCTGGTGCATAGGAATTATGCACCAGGAGAAGGGGGGGGGGGAGAATCGCTCCTGCCCCCCCTTTCTCCTACGCACCAATAGAGCTGTGGCACCTCACTAATGAAGCCTGGGTTATTTTATTTTTAAGCAGGGTTTTGTGGAGGTTTTGTGGAGTGGGTTAGAGTGTCCAGGTGTTCCAGTAGCACACCTGGACACCTGCCCCAGAAAGCACAAGTTTTCTGGGGCGTGTGTAAACTAGGATCGGGGATCATTCGCATTTTTAAAACTCAAATCTTTTTGGATTAAAGGGCTGTCTGGATATGCCCTAAGAAAACTGAATAAATCACTTGGAGATGGTTTCTGAATTTAAGCTTCAGGCAAGATACAGCCTTGCAGGAACACGTAGCCTCTCCCACTTTTATAAAATGCAGCCCTAAACAAAAGCAAATTTACAAGTTCAAATAATAAAATCTGGAAAATGTCAGATCACTTTATCATGATTGGCCTTTTGGATCTTCATTAATAAATTGTTATTTTAGTTATACTGGTAATATGTTAATCAATGAGTTTAATGCACATATATTTTAGAAATACCATTATTAGATGTTTGTTTGATTATTCATTAAGCATCTGTACAACCGCATAAGTGCCTGAGGTAAAGCAGAATAAAGATATTAGCAACAAAATCTCAAACTTGCCTACTCAAAAGTACATCTTGCTAAAATCAATGGGACTTGCTGCTGGGTAAATGTTTCAGATTATAGCCTAGGGCCATCTGGGTTTTTTTTTTAGTCCTAAAAGACTTTCCCCCTGGGCCTTCAGTAGACAAAACTGAATGGATTTCATCTTTAAAATTCTCAGAATTCAATAAAGGCAGTTCTGTGCCAAGAACACAGATAAACATTGCCAAGATGCACAATGTTTGCCACCACTTGTGGCACCTCTCTGGAGGCACTAAGCTGGCAGCAGACTGAAATAATATTAGCCTTCAAAGGAACTGACAGGGTGATTACTGCAAGCAAGCACTGCTTTTTTCCACTGTTCAGAACATAAGCAAAATCCAATATCCTCTTCCATCAGCTCTAAAAATTATTTGTGTGATAAACTGTAGCACTAGAAACACAGGCTTTAAAAGCCACAGTTAAAATGTCCACAGTTCTGACACAAAACCTATTGCAACCAAGATTAATGGATAGGCAGTTAATATCCATATTCTCATTTTAACTGCATGTGGAACCTGAGACCTAAATTATTATAATCATTAAAATCACAATACAGTACTATTATTGGAGTGTGCCACATAGGCAACATAGGTTTTCTGGATTCTTGAATGAAATTTGAATCACTGAGGATCAAAAACTCAAATCGGTAAAACCAGGTTGACAACAAAAACAATATAGTCATCTATTCACTTATATACTACAGTTTTATCAATTGCTGTGATTCAAGGTGGTTTACAAAATTAAAACAAATAGTTAAACGTACTTAACAGACATAATTAGTATTAAAATACAATTAAACTAGCCACAGAATTGAAATTATTCAACACCAAAGCCAGCAAAACAACACAAAAGTCATACCTTTAAAACTTATTGGAACAGAAACATTTCCGGTTTCAATTGCTAGATTAGGAGGGGGACTGTGAGTGATACATCAACAGAATCCCCAATTCGTTTCTCACTTCCAAATATACACATTTGAACCCTACAGACTGTGGGATTGGGCACTTGGTCATTACAATTTTGCTTCCCATCTTACAGCTCTTGGTCAGCTTCTGCGTACTGGTGGACAGATTAAACCCACCCTCTGCAGTGCAAGCCCCATCCAACCGTGCTGCAGGCCAGGTCCTCACGCTCATCCAGAACCAACTCTTTAATCACCATTCTTTCACTGTTCACAGACCTGTCACTGATCCAAAGCGTTTTCAACACAAGCAAAGTGTTGACATAGCTATCCCAGCTGTTTGAACTGGGAGAAAGTTTAAGGGCAAAACAACATCCTCAACTGTCTCTATCTCTCCCTCTAGTCTGTACTCAAAAAAACATGTTAGTCTGGAATTTCAGTTGGCAAAGGCATCTTGTAGCACTTTAAAGACTAACTGAGAAAAAGAAGTTGGCAGCGTAAGCTTTTGTAGATACATCTGAGGAAGAAGGCTGAGGTGGCATCTACATTTTTGGGTCACCCATGATCGGCTATTACGCCTGGGTTATACATCATTGATACTGCTTTTTGATTATGGACGCATATTGATTTGCCTTGACAAAACTGGATTACCGGTGAAACGGACTTCTGGGCCTTTCAATAACGCATGGCGACTCCGTCGGCCTGAACCATCTGTCTAGAGGGGACTAATTACTCCTCAGCGTCCGACATTTATAATTTCCCCTACACAGGGACTGTTTATATTGTATAATTTCATGATATGCGATCAAGCTGTTATATCCATATTGAATTAACCCCTGCGAGGGATACTGAGTGAATTATTGCATTAACCCCTGCGTGGGATTTCATTTAGGGTCCTTACCCTTCCTTAATAGACAAGTCTTTCTGTGACTTTGATATGAGAAATTAATACAATATCATTTAAATCAACCATTGAAATTGTGATTTATTACTTTGAACCCTCCGTGGGTATAGTTCTTTTGTTGGATCTACATTTTTGACACCATGGTTCAATGTTCCAGAATTATTGGAGTTGCCGTTTCATAAGGTGTTTAGACTTCTCTGCCAGAGCATGCTGGGGCCTCACCACACTACAAAACCCAACAGTCCACAGAATTGAGCCAGGGCAGTTGAAGTAGTATTAAACTGCATTAATTCTGCAGTGTACAGTATATGCATCCTTAGTCTAAAAAGTATGCTACTAACTTTGTTATCTCAGTTAATCTCTAAGATGCAACAAGATTTCTCTGGTCTGTATGAAGGTAATAGTCGCTCTCATCTTCTCTCTACTACAATTTGTGGCCAACATATCCCTCCAAAATGGTAACTGTTCTTATATTGATCAGTTGCTTTTATTGATGAGGGTTGTTTGTTGCTTTAATATGTTTTTATTATTATATAATGATTTTGTTTATTGTCTGCACTGTTATTGTGTGTAAGCCACTCCAAGTCCCTTAGGGGAGATGGTGGCGGGATGCAAAAAAAAGTATTATTATTTTACTGACACAAAACCACAGAATGTCACAGCAAACGAGATCTATATGCTGGATTTCGTATAAAAAAACCACAAGTCGAACACTTCCTAAGCGTCTAGGACTGTGACACACACACACACACACACACTTGGTCCTGCTATGACTTACCACAACAAGTTAGGCAAAGAGGCACTTAGATAGAACTAAAGAAAGATGTGACAGATGAAACAAGGAACATATTACTGAATAATGTGGGTACATTATTTACTATAAGCCAACTGTTATTTCAGTAACAGATGTCTCCAGCAGGAAACTATAAAGGGCAAAGGAAATAAATTTGAATAAAAGCTTCAGATTGCTTTCTTTCAATGTCCCTGTGATACCTTTTTCCTAAGAGTTTTGTTGATTACAGATCTGCAGGCTTTTGGATGACCAATGGTCATCAAGATCATGTGTATACCAACAGGAGCTGAACTTCCACTGTGATATAAACAAGTTATGATAAGCAAGATCACACTTGTAGCAACCATGACTTGTAGCCACAATTACTGGAGATTATGAATTTTTCAGCTGGAAATAACAATACTTTATAGATTTTTAAATTATGTTTCAGATACAAAAATAATTATTCTATTAAAATCAGATACATCTTAAAGGCAAATTATTTCTTAAAGGCAAATTATTTCAGAATTTCAAGATGTGAAAGAAAAATCTAAGTTCTGGTGAAAGCATAAGAAGTTTTTTTTTCATGTCAAGAGCGACTTGAGAAATTGCAAGTCGCTTCTGGTGTGAGAGAATTGGCCGTCTGCAAGGACGTTGCCTAGGGCAGTCTTTCTCAACCAGTGTGCCGTGGCACACTAGTGTGTCGTGACGGACCTCCTGCTGTGCCGCGAGAAAAGCTCTCTGCCCCCCTTCCTCCCCCCTCCTGCCGAACTCCTGCTGCTTGGGGGAGGAGGAAGGGCCGGGCAGTGGCGAAAAAGAAGGGACCGGGGCGCCGCCTCCTTCGGCCATTTCCACAGCCAGCCTCCAATCCGCCATGACTCCCACCATGACTCTCGCCCCTCGCTCGCTGAAGCTGCGTGGAGGGGCCCCGCCCACTGAAACCCGTCCACCGCTCATGCTCCTCCTCTGTAGGAGAGCTGAAGCTGGGGGGAGGGGGCGGGGCATGGCGCGGCCTGGCTCCGCCCCCTTCCCCAGCTTCGGCACTCCCAGCAGCTGCTCCAGCCTTGAGGGGACAGTGCCAAGCCAGCATTGTGCTGGCTCTGGCACGGCTGGCTTGGCACTGCCCCCTCAAGGCTGGAGCAGCTGCTGGGAGAGGTGAAGCCGGGGGTAGGGGGCGGGGCATGGCGCAGCCTGGCTCCGCCCCCTCCCTGGCTTCGGCACTCCCAGCAGCTGCTCCCAGCAGGCCACCAACCCCCAGCCGTTCTTTACTGTGTTAGAGTGTCATTTTGGTTGGTGGTGTGCCCCCGGATTTTTTTAATGTTAAAAGTGTGCCGCGGCTCAAAAAAGGTTGGGAAACACTGGCCTAGGGGACATTTTACCATCCTTGTGGGAGGCTTCTCTCATGTTCCCACATGGGGAGCTGGAGCTGACAGAGGGAGCTCATCCATGCTCTCCCCAGATTCGAACCTCCAACCTGTTCATCTTCAGTCCCGTCGGCACAAGGGTTTAACCCATTGTGCCACCAGTGAAGAATTGAAGTGAGGTAAACAATAAAGATATAGATGCCCACAGGCACTTAAGTGTTTTGGTAGACCTGTATTTCAATGAAAAATATTATAAAATATTAAAAGCCTAAGCTAGCAATATCAAGGGATCATGACTCTTGGTGACTAGTAAATCACTGTGTGACATTTTCTAGAGACAATTTCGCTAAGAGAAGAAAATCAGGTGTCTGAGAAGATGTGCAATGGCTATACTTATCTGCTTCATTTGCATTTTGCAGAGACAAGTTAAGAGTGAAGCAATCAGTTTACAGAGAAAAGTGATACTGAGAAATCTAAAGGATTTTATAGTGATGACTGAAACTGATCAAAATAGATTGTGCCCTTCCTATTCACCCCCATCCCCGCTCGACTATAAAATCCCAATATATTTAAGCAGACAGAACCAATGACCACAATACCTATATATCCCAGGACAGGAATGAAATATAATTACAAATAGTGTAAGCAGATTATGAGACTCAAGAGTCGCACAGCCCTTTTTCTATCCACCCACATTGCTTGTGTCCTTGCATGCCTGCAGCACAAAATTACTCAGCTAATCTCAGGACTCTTGTAAAAGTTTCAGTGATTTAGTATTTCACAAGACTACAAGTAAATCAGCCAAGCAGAAAGAGCAAAAGGACTGCAAGCTCTACAGGGATTTTCCTCAGATTTCTAAATCTGAGTGTCTCATGCCTGCTAAAGGGTCCATCAATAGCAGCCATAATTGCCAATGACAGAATAACCTTCAAATTCAGTGTTATGTTTAATAAAGGAGACTTTCTCTTTGTTACCCACATTAAAGGATAACTAATATGTTAGTTTATAAAAGCATACACAGAGTGCAGTCTACTTTGTCATATCCTGTACAGCAATGAATAGCAAAGTATTTCAGAACTGTAATTTGAATTTTACAAATGAATGACTCAGAATTTGTTTTATTCCAAAGGGATGTCTTAATTTTTTCCATCTGGTGTTAACATGAGGAAGGCAACCTGATTAGATCTTGGTTCGCAGCATTACATATTTTAAATGAGAGAACTCAGAAAGACACAACAATGCACACAAAATAAAGGTGGCATTATCACTACACTGTTAGCATTTAGATAACCTAGATGGGTTATTAATAATCAATTGGAGGTAGGATTATAACAAATATCCACATTTTTTCCTGATCTTCAGCAAGAAATTATCTTCTGAACGTCACAATTGAAAAAAAGGACCCCCCAGTGGCGCAATGTGTTAAATCCTTGTGCCAGCAGGATTGCTGACTGAAAGATCAGCGGTTCAAATCCGGGGAGCAGAGTGAGCTGCCGTCTGTCAGCTCCAGCTTCTCATGCAGGGACATGAGCGAAGCCTCCCACAGGATGGTAAAACACCCGGGCGTCCCCTGGGCAACTGCAGACACCAATTACCTTACACCAGAAGTGACATACATTTTCTCAAGTCGCTTCTCACACAGACACACAAAACACCAAAAAAAAAAGTTAAATGCTGCTAGATTTTTCATCTTTCCACCTGTAGCCAAGCATAACTCTTGGCTGTCTCCTACTTTTGTTATATTTAGACTTTTCACTACGGACTATATCCCCAAAGCAGTGGTTGTCAACCTGTGGGTCCCCAGATGTTTTGGCCTTCAACTTCCAGAAATCCTAACAGCTGGAAAACTGGCTGGGATTTTGGGGAGTTGTAGGCCAAAACACCTGGGAACCCACAGGTTGAGAACCACTAGCCTAAAGGTCCCAGATTGTGTCTGATTATAGGAGCTAAGCACAGTCAGCTCTGGTTAATCCTTGGGTGGGAGATCACCAAGAAATACCAGGTGATGTAAGCTATATTTCAAAGGGAGAAACTGGCAATACTATCTGAACATTTCTTGCCAAAGATAATAACCCTATGGAATTTATACAGTCACCATAAGTTAGCAGGTGAATTCAAGGCACACATCAGTCAAGAAGGTTTTTATGCTCATGCCCTTTCATTGGGGTAACAGTAGGAATATATTTCTACAGAGGAAACAAGAGGTGTCAAATTTCCTGTTCAATCCTGTTCAATCAAATGGGTGTGCCAAGTATTTCAAAGTGTTGAATGGCAAAGTGTGGAATGGGAACAGCTAGTGAGAGGAAAAATTAAGTTTTGGAATATATTGTCATGAATATGTACACCAAGACGTTTCTAGTTCACAATGCACTGTTGTTATTATAATGTGCTGGAAAGAAGCCATTGGAAATCTCAGCTCAAATAGTAGCTGAGCAAGTAATTTTCAGTTCTTAATTTCAAGCATCTCTCCTTTGTAAGATAGGGTAACTTACAGACAATTTGACAGGGAAATATTTGAATAACACTAAGCATTTTGAAAAATTATGTTATTAATGTTTGTCTCTGGGATCAATCCAGAGAAGAACAAGGTTTGAGCTCCTTTTGTACTACATTAATTACATCCTTATTGTTTCACCACTCTCTGGTTTCCACAAGGGTGTGTGGGATGGGCATGGAGTGCTGCAAAGGAATGGAAAATTTGGAAACACAATCATGGATGCCTTGCAGAAATGAATAAAGCACTCTTCCATAAATATATAAAACATATTATTTTTCTTCAGAAAATAACATTACTTTGAGACTGACCTATCAGGGTGAATCAATGCTTGTGTGACAAGAAGTTGCCTTGACTTTTAGTTTTCTTGCAAGAAAAAGATGAATTTGGAAAATGTAGCTGAAGACTTGTGCTTATGTATTTGCATTACAAAGGCGGTGAGCTGCTTCTGCTATCTTTCCTCAGTTTCTGTTTGAGCACCTGACCTCAACCAAATGACAGCTCTACTGCAAACAGACACATTATTTAAAGTGATTGATCTACGCATTAACAGCTTTCTTGGCCACTTTTTGACTCAATTTTGTACTCTCTCGCTTTTTTAGCTAATACTCTAGAAAGGCATATTTTTATGACAGAGATGATCAGAGGAATGTCATCAAAGTCCATTTTAACAAACACACCATCAAGACTGGAATCAAAAACATAAAAAGAAAGCCATCTTCAAGAATTAGACATTTGACAACTCAGAATTCCCCAAGACAGCCTTGCTCTTTGATTCCTGAAATATGTACTACAACCAATTGGCCCTTTTAAAGCCGACATCTCTGGAAAAATAAGAATTGAATCGGGGAATGCAGAAGAAGGGTATCATTACATCGTAAGTGACTTCCAGCTTTTGTGAAAATCTAGGATAAAAGGTAAGCACATCAATGGATTCAAGGTGATACTTTCATCTCATACCACTTATCTTTTTGGCCTCTTTCATGCAACTTAAAACTACATATAAACATCTTGACTATATCAAAGTTTAAAAGGCACAGACTGAATTCTAAACTAGCAGATCGATTTACATAGTTACCATGCATCTTACAGTAGAGTCTTGCTTATCCAACATAAACGGGCCGGTAGAATGTTGGATAAGCAAAAATGTTGGATAAGAAGGAGATAATAAGGAGGGATTAAGGGAAAGCCTATTAAACATCAAAGTACATTATGGTTTTAAAAATTAAGCACCAAAATATATATTTTTTACAACAAATTGACATAAAAATCAGTTTGATACATGGTAACGTGATGTAGTAATTACTGTATTTACGAATTTAGCACCAAAACATCACAATGTATTGAAAATATTTTTTTACTACAAATAAAGATAGAATTGCATAAAATGAATGTACGGGTAAAAATCATCAGATGAAAAAAGTACCAATATCTCTGCATGAATTAATTTTCACTTTTGCTTATCATAGTTATGCACATTTTGTTAGTAAATATATGAAAATAATACTACTATGACCGGAAACCCAAAGTCCTACAATTAAAATTTGATTTCACAGTAAGTATATTTCAATGTGTTTTTGTATATTTCAATATTCAATATTAGGGTCTCCTGGTGGCGCAGCAGATTAAACCATTGAGCTGCTGAACTTGCTGACCGAAAGGCTGGTGGTTCAAATCCAGGGAGCAGGATGAACTCAAAAACATGCAAATGTGAGATCAATAGGTACCGACTTGGCAGGAAAGCAACAGCACTCCATGCAGTCATGCTGGCCACATGACCTTAGAGGTGTCTACAGACAATGCTTGCTCTTCGGCTTAGAAATGGAGATTTTTATTTATTTATTTATTTTATTTATTTATTATTCGGGCTTCTATGCCACCGACTCCCTGAGGCTCGCGACGGCTTACAGGAGCCGAAGGCACAATAAAATACAAGGCAATAAAAACCATTAATAACAGCAGTACACAGTAAAATAATAGCACAATTCAAGAATGAGCGGGACCTACTCGCCGAAGGCCTGCTTAAACAGGTGAGTTTTGCAGGCCCGTCTAAATGGGAGCAAGTCCTTCATTGCCCGAGTTCCGGCCGGGAGGGCGTTCCACAGCGTAGGAGCTATGACAGAGAACGCCCTCCGGCGGGCAGATGTCAATCTTGCCAGTTTTTATATTTCAATAGAGATTATCATGCATCCCTGTTTCCATCAATTCAGGCTTGCAATTAATTTATAGCATAGAAAGAGGATGCTTTAAAAAAAAAGGCCTACTAACTTTAAAAAATCCTCAATGCCCAGAAAATTATGGAATGGCACAGCTTAAGCCATATTTTATGTGTGTATGACAGCATGGCCAAGTGTTCAATCTAACAATCTTCATTTGTAACTGAAAATATATGCAAACAGAATTCAGTTAAATAAACCCTTTCTTAGTCTTCTGTCCCTCCTCTTCCTTTGGCATCTCTTCTGTTGTCTGTGCTTTAGTTGGAAGCTTTTCAAAGAAACCTTTTCCCTGCAGAAACTCCATACAGCACCATGTATTCAGAAATCATGTAACAGAAACAAACAAACAAACAAACAAAAACTATACGGAAAAGGAAATAACTCTTTCTAATTTCCTTTTCATAGTACTTAGTATATAAAAAGAGATTCAAAAATGAGGATTTTTGGGTGCTGCTCCAGTACAAATGTTTTAAGTTAAGTTCAACATGGCTATGTTTTTATTAAAAACACAGCAGAAATTTATCTTTCTGGGCACACAAAGCAGGACTTCCTATGAAAATCTAGATGTGCTCATTCTTCCTTTATTTCTGACCCAAAACAAGTACTGTATTTTCTGGCATATAAGACGACCCCCAAATTTTCCAGTTAAAATATAGATTTTGGGATATACTCGCTGTATAAGACTACCCCTCTTCCAACACACACCAACAAGAATTTTTAAAGCATCAGATTTGATTTCAATATGGTAGTTTTCCTATTACTGTACCTCCTTCTCTGCCTCTCAGATCTTGCACATGCGCACCTGCACCGCTTCACTCCAGTCTTCAGGAGCGAGATCTGAGAGGCAGAGAAGGAGGTACGGTAATAGGATACAAGGCTGGACCAGACAGGTAAAAGAGGTGTGTTTTTCTGGCCCAGAGCCACTCTATCTCTTTTTTCCACACCCCGGGCGCCCCGGACGCCTGCAGCTTGCTCTGCCCTTAACTTACACCTTTTTGGTGAGGCACCCCTTCACCTCACCATCGGGACCACATTAAGTTCATGAATCCTGATGAATGGATTTTCTTCTACCGTACTTGTACAGCGTTGCCCTTAATGCTTTCATACAGTCGCTGCATATGGCAGGGATGCGGTCTCTGCCATTATTTAGTTCCCCCCATCATATGCGGCAACCACAGATTCTCCAATCCAGATTGGAAGTTTCAGCACCCGCTCTATAAGACGACTCCCGGTGTATAAGTCGACTCCCGCATATAAGACGACTCCCACATATAAGACGACTTCTGCATATAAGATGACCCCTGACTTTTGAGAAGGTTTTCTTGGGTTAAAAAGTAGTCCTATACGCCAACAAATAAGGTACATTTGGAAGGAAAAAACAAAACAAAAGAACTTCTAGGCAACAGTATGTATTTGTAAGAACATCAGTATCAAAAGAGACTTTTCCCTCAAGTTTTATTGTGCTTTTGCTGCTATAATAGTACATTGTTATCAAACTCAATACAGAGTGAGCACTCGCGACAAATATTCCCAGTCATGCCCTGTCTCATAGGCATTTAATTCAGGGATAATCACACTGACCTTAAAAGAACTCCAAACTTCAGGGACGGATTGCTCTTCAGCCTCAGTCCGTGGCTATGCTCAAAGCCAGCTCTCGGCTTCCACTTTTGCATAGCTCTCCACCCAGTTTAAACACCACTGTGACAACTAGATTCAACCAGAGATGCAAGAAGACTCCCTTGTGCTAATTTATTTTTTCCTACAGAACAGGTTTTCAGGATTACATCAGCTTACTGGATGGAGAAGCCACTTTTTTTCCAAGTGCAACAAACATAAGGAAGTCAGACAGTTTAAAAAATATTTCCCAATCACAGAATTACTTCGAGATAGACTACATTTACATTGACAAAATCAGGGACATTCTACAGTTTGCAGGCCAAACAAAAGCCAGCTTTGGAAAAGTAAACTACCTGGATGGCAGTTTCAGAAGAGAGAGAAACCTGGTGTTTCAGATGAAGATGGGGCAGAATGGTGGGACAACAGGGGAAGCAAATAACTCCTTTTCCATGTATACCTTACTTAAGAATGTCAAATGAACAAGCAGTAATGCCTTTCCCCTGTTTCCAGTACCTGATTCAATATCATTACAATGACAAACGTAATTGCAAATACAGCAGTGGGGTATATATTGCAGGACAATGAGCATTTTATTTTATTTTTTACTTCTGCGTGTAAGTAATTATTTGAAGTAAAATTGCACACAAAAAACCCAACCCAGCAGCATTTAGTTGTACAAATACGTGCCCAACTCCCAAATTGTGGCTTGTTTAGAAAGAGTTAAGAGCAACTCTAGAGAGAAAGCTGCCTTGAGGAACAACACTCAAAACACGTACTTCTCCTTGTTCATCTGAGAGAGAGAGAGAGAGAGAGAGAGAGAGAGAGAGAGGGGGTTACCATGGGAAAGATAGAAGATTCCAGTGTATCTTTGCACTGAGGATATATAGAGGAGGATGTGTATAAGATACGTGAAAAGTTTGCAAAATATATTAGTTGATTTTGTTTTATAAGATTTTTAGAACAGGAGAAATATATCCTAAACTACTCATTTTCTGCACAAGAAAGAACCTGCACACAGAACCATCAACTTTTTGGACAACTTGTAATTAGGATTTGGGTCACAATGGGACAGGGCCAAAATGGTTTTGTAACAAATGTGTTACAAATTTGCAAAGTCACGACAGAGCTGACTTCAGTGTATTAGCAAAAAAAATCATTTAAAAGTGTATTCAATACTGATACTCATATATTCTATTCTTTATCTCCTCATACAGCTGGCCGTCCATATCTGCGAATTCTGTACCCACTGTTTCAATTATCTATGGCTTAAAAATATTTGTAAAACATTTCAAAAAGCAAACCTTGATTTCACCATTTTATATAAGGGACACCATTTTACTATGTCATTGTATATAATGATACTTGAGACATTATATTATCTACTAGCTGTACCCGGCACGCGTTGCTGTGCCCTATTTAGGAGATGCGAGAAAGTCTGAGTATGTAAGGGTTGGAATTGTTGTTAGTTATGGTGTTGTTGGGGCCATGGCTGTGTCGTTGTGGGTTGTTCTGGTGGGTGGGATGTTGGAGTCCTGGGGAGTTGTTGGTGTGTGGTGTTGCTGGCGTTCTGCATAGCTTGTGGATATACAATGTTTTTTGTCTTTCCGTCTGCTGTGTTGATGTAGAGGTTGATGCTTGTGTGGGTGGGGTACTTTGGAAGTGAGTGGAGGTATTTGAAATCCCATTATCCATGGTGTGTCCTCCTCTGAACTGCAGTCGGATGGAGTGTGGGTCATGGGGGGCATTGTGTGCCAAGTTTTGTCTTTATTGGTCTTGGTTCTGGGCCACAGTGGTATGTGGGGAATGATGGGTTTTGAAGTAGTACAAATCCCATTATCCATGGAGGTACTTCAAGTCCCATAATCCATGGTCCACCCTCCTCCAAACTGTAGTAGAATGTAGCGTGGGTCATAGGGGCTCTGTGTGCCAAGGTAGGTTACTCTAAATTAAGGCCATACACAATGTCCCATGAGCTGAGGCCAAGTCAGGAACAGCAAGTTAATGAAGCCTTACTGTCAATTCAGGCCATACACAATGTCCAGTGAGCTGAGGCGTAGTCGGGAGAATCAAGTTAATGAAGCCTTACTGTCAATTCAGAGCGTAAACAGCATTCCATTAAGTGAGGCCTAGTCAGGGAAATTAAGTTAATGAAGCCTTACTGTCAATTTTGGGAGTGGTCTGTGATTTGTAGGGGTGTAAATTTTCTGTGGGAAGTGAATTGGGTGTTTGTGTTTGTGCCTCAGCCCTTTGCCTTATCCTCCTCTGACAGTTTATTATGGGTCAGAATGTTCATGTTGGCTGGCCAGTACAGGAGTTATGCAAATCTGCCCTTATTGGCAGCCAATCATGTTGTCAGAATGTAGAGACTGGGAGAGTCGTTGGCAGCCCCGGAGGATGCTGGGAAATGTAGTTTTTTACCTCGTTGTTTTGGGGGCCTTTTAGGTTTTGGGGGGGGGGAGTTTCTTTGCTACAAACCTATCTTGCTTGAGGCCTATTTCTGTTGGCAAGTTTGGTGTTTCTGCGTTGTAAGGTTTCTCTGTTTGGGACGGTCGTTCCATGATGGGAACCCCTTTATATAATAGATAAACATAGGCAGATAACAAGGACCCACTGTATAGTAGAGGTGTGTAATTTGGCCAAAAGGCATCCCGTTTCAGGGCCCATTATCGGCTGACCCCTCATTCTGTTTACCGGGAAGTTACTCGAAAGGGGAGGGGTATTGCCATTTTCATTTGGCAAAGATTCGGCCCATTGGCTACAATAGGAAAATTTAAAGGCTTAATCCTCATTCATTTTAAGGCCTATCTGCATGAAACCTACCACAGTTTTAGACTCCCTTTACAACTGCAGGCCTATCAAGTTTCAAAACAATCCACCAATCTACCGATTTTGTAAAGAATTATTTTAAGTTTTAACCATAACATTTTTTTTTCAAATAAGACAAACCACAAGAGAGGGTTCTGGGAATTGTAGTCGCCAGTTGTGTCCATTCTCAGCCAATCAGAGCATGGACACAACCAGGCTTTTTATTGGCTGAGAAATAGAAAGAGAAAACTTAACTCCCATCATGCTCCAAGAGGAACTTTTCAATGCCCACCCAATGCAAGTGCTGCGGGAAAGTGAGTTCCCAGCAGGGCCCTCTCTGGAGGAGGAACCAAGGAAGTTTTCAAAAAAAAAAATTGGAGGGACACTGCTGCTGCCGGGGAGGGAGAAAAGATGAGGCAGATCCCTGCCTCAGATATATTGCAGATTTTAACCCTGTTGTGGTTCAGCCTGTGATTATACCATTGTCTGTGGTTTCAGATGACATTGTGCCAACAGCTGAGGACTCACAGGAGTCTACTTCTATACCTGATGGGGTAGAGGATTCTGGAATTGTTAGGCCAGCAATGGATTTGCGGTTGGACACTTCCAGAGGCTGACAGGCCTGTGTTAGATTTCTCAAGGGAACCAAGGTCAGTCTCTGATAGGAATGTGGTAATTGCAGATGTGTCTCCTGACTCTCCTGTTTCTCATGAGTTAGATAGAAGAAGAGCAATTTGCCATCAAAGAGAAGCTGCTGAAGGGAGGCCCCGCTCTCAGCGCCTGTTAATGAGAAGGGCCCCTGCAGAAAGTTATTAAGGGAAGCACCATAGTTTCTTAAGTATAAATGTTTGATTTGGGTTGTTCCTTAGAGCAGTGTTTCCCAACCGTTTTTGAGCCGCGGCACACTTTTTACATTTACAAAATCCTGGGGCACACCACCAACCAAAATGACACAAAATGACACTCTAACACAACAATACATATAGTTAGTATGTTTTTTAATGTATTTATACACTCAGTGTGAAACCTGGGCCTGTTTCGATGAACACAACATAGATATCCTGGCAGGAATGGAAGAAAGACACAAACTTCCCACACAGAACTCCCATAACTAAGAGAAAATACTATAAGAGTTTGGTGGGCATTGACCTTGAGTTTTGGAGTTGTAGTTCACCTATATCCAGAGAGCACTGTGGACTGAAACAATGTTGGATCAGGACCAAACTTGACATGAATACTCAATATGCCCAAATGTGAACACAGATGGAGTTTGGGGAAAATAGACATTGACATTTGGGAGTTACAGTTTCTCGGATTTATAGTTAATACACAATCAAAGAGCATCCTGAACTCTTGCAACAATGGAATTGAACCAAACTTGACATATTGAACTCTCATTATCAACAGAAAGTACTGAAAATGTTTGCTTGGGAATTGACCTTGAGTTTGGAAGTTGTAGTTCACCTACACTCAGAGAGCACTCTGGACTCAAACAATGTTATGTTATGTTGTTGTTTGCTTTCTATCCAGAATCACAATGTTGGAAGGAGGCTCACCACTTTAAGGTCCCTAAAACAGGCATGGGCAAACTTCGGCCCTCTGGGTGCTTTGGACTTCAACTCCCACCATTCCTAACAGCCCGAGGCCCTTTCCTGCTTAAATGGCTGAGGGGAAAAAGGAAAAGGGCCTGAGGCTGCTAGGAATGGTGGGAGTTGGAGTCCAAAACACCTGGAAGGTCCAAGTTTGCCCATGCCAGCTTTTGAGAGAGAACTCTTCCTCCTACTTCTCCTTCGCGCCCTTTCTTTCCCCTCCTGCCCAACACTTACTTTTTCTTCTCCACTCGGGCTCCCTTCTTCCCAGCCTTGCTCTGCTCACTTTGCTCACGCTGCCACTTCTGCCCCCATTTTGATCCGAGGGGGCAGCGCGAGCGTGCTCAGGAGGGGAGGGGGGAGGGAGGAAGACATGACCCATGCGGGCGCTACTGCGCAGACTCGCCCCACAAGGCAAAGCAAGCAGAGCGAGACTGGGAAGAAGGGAGCCTGAGTGGAGAAGAAAAAGTGTTCAGCAGGAGGGGGAAGAAAGGGTATTGGAGGTTCCAATTTCCCATGGCACACCTGATGATCACTCACGGCACACTAGTGTGCCACTGCAGAGGAGTCAACGTCTGAGTTCAAGTTAGAAGCTTCAAGTTCCTCTCTCAAGTTTTCTCATGTGTATGGGTTTTATGGACTCAAATCTGGGTTTTTCTATGTGTTTCTTCATGGACTCATGTTTCTAGTATGAAGTGATTTCATGGTTTCCTGTTATCTTTGGATTAATGTTATAGCAGCTGTGTATTTTTGATCTTCTGGGTTGCTGTGTTTTGGGAAAGACCCCAGTTTAAAGATCCTGCCTGTTTCCTGGACTTAAGGATTATCCCTTTCAAATTTCTTCAAGTGCCTTATATTTCATGGATTATATATTGTATGAACTTTGATCTTTTAACTATTTTTTTTGCTACAGCTACATTTATTCCTTAATAAACTGATTTGCTTATAAACTGAGTTCTGGAGTGTGAGAGTGATTGAAAGGTGCTTTACCAGCCCTGGTGTGCGACCCCTTCCTATCCAGGAACCAGATAAAATCCAGGAACCAGATAAAATCCTGCTCCCTTAATCTGTTTTGCCAGGCTTTTCGGCTCCATCCTCTCCGGTCTGTTTTTGGAGATCATATAAAATGGCCCACCGAATTCTACAAAACCTTTTTCATTAAAACTGATTCAGGCCCAAGTCAACTGATTCACTAGCTTGAACACCAAGAACAGTAATGTCACCAGTGTCTCGCTTGTCCAGAAAAGACCTTTTGTAATCCCAAAAGGTGCAATGGGGATAAAAATTAGAATCATTTTATTTGCAGGGAAAGCATCCTTCTTTCTTTTTAAATAATATCAGTAAAACTCCACCCTGACCAAGGATACTGTGAAGTCATTTTGCAACTTTAATTTGCTTACAAAGTATTGTTATGGTGACATATGTCAGACCTACGGGAGCAAATGACTTTCCTGTATCAGCATGTTAGCATCAGCTGTCACTGCAAATAAGAAGTGGTTCACATTGGATCTAGTTTGTCTTCACAGGCAGTTCCAACCATCCTGGAGGTATCTATGATAACATCAGGAGAGCAGCTGCGAAATTGTGAGAAATGCTACCTGCTACCACCGCAATAGAACTGCCACATTTTATCTCTTTGACAAAAGCCTGACATACAGAAAATGAAGAAGAGTTTCCTTTCTGTATCAACATGCATAGAAATCTTAAGTTGCTGTGTTTCAAATTGCTATTAAAAACACAACAGCAAAAGCAACGTAAAGGTCCGGATCATACCAATTGCATACACTGTTTGACTCATTTTTGACCCCACCGCCTACTCAGCACAAAGATGCAAGCTCCAAGGTCTGAGATCACAATTAGGGGTTCTCCTTAAAGGTTCTCGGGATACAAGTTACAAATTTGTACCCAGTGTAGGGCTTCAGGACCTCCTTTATTTCCACATAAATGTGGGATCCACTGGATCCACACCTTGGGTTGCACTTCAGGAGATGCATTGAAGCCCACCCGATAAAAGACAGGTTGTCCTGGATGTACAGCAGGGGTGCTCATTAGGTAATTCATGATCTACTGGTAGATCTTGAAAGGTGTCCTGGTAGATCTTGAAGGGTGTCCTGGTAGATCCAAGGCAGATCGCAGACACAGTGTGTATGGCTCCCATGCCATTTGTGAGGAATGCTCAGGGGCTTATTATACTCACATTTAGTTGAATTCAGTCTTAAAATGTATTATATGGCTCTCACTGAAATAAATTTTCTAATATTTTGCTTTTATGGTTCTCTGAGTAGTGGGTAGGGAGATCTTTGGGTCTTGGTTGTTTTATAAGTAGCTCGCGTGCTGGAAAAGTGTGAGCACCCCTGATCTACAGCATCATGACAGGCCTATCTAATATCTAAACAGTAGTGACATATTGCTCCCTACACATATTTTCTGGAATTGTACATGACAAAGGATGTGTTGTATTACACCTTTGCTCCATAGTCATGTAACATTGATCTACTATATGAGTTTATTTTTCGTTGTCCAGATTTGCTTGATTTTAAAAATTTCTACTCATTTCCCAGTTATCAGCTGAGGAATACTCCCCCTCAGTTGAATCTAACCTCACCCTACTAAAGCTGCTAATTTGTACTAAAGTTGCTCTCCACCCATATAAGTGTGATGTTGTAAACCTTTTCCTTTCTCTTCAAGTATATATAGTGTTCCCTCTGTTATCGCGGGTGTTACATTCCAGGACCACCTGCGAAAAGTGAAAATCCATTGCCACCCTTCTCGCTTGCTTGCTTACCCCTCCTTGCTTGTTACTCACCAGGCTGAGTCCTGGTTCTGCCACCGGGACCCAGCCCAGTGAGTTAACAAATGAGTGAGGGCGGGTGAGTGAGCGAGAGTGGGTGGCAAGAGTAGAAGGGGTGGCTTGGCCACCTCCTCCAGGTTCCGGCTTCTGTTTCTGCCTTTGTGGCCCTCTCTCCCTTGCTTACCCGGCCTCCCTCGCTCGCTACTCTCCAGGCCGGGTCCCAGTGGCAGAACCAGGACTCAGCCCAGTGAGTAGCGAGCAAGTGAGGGAGGATGGATGGGTGAGCGAGTGAGGAAGGGCCGCAAAGGCAGAAGCAGTGGCAGCAGGAGCCTGGAAGAGGTGGCCAGGCTCCTACTTCTGCCGCTGCTTCTGCCTTTACGGCCCTCCCTCACTCGCTCGCTACTCACTGGGCCGCGTCCCAGTGGCAGAACCAGGACTCAGCCAAGTGAAAGGAAAACTGCAACACAGCAAGTCCACGAAAAGTGAAGTAGCGAGGGAACACCGTATAGTCAAATCTTCTACGTTTGCTGGTGCTAGGAGTGTGAAAGTAGAGAAAATAAAAACAAAAACTGCTTTTTTTAACCTGAGGGAACACATCTCTAAGAATCCTTCAATGTAACTCTATGCTGAATGTCCCCCACAGATACTTCTCTCTAGATATCTCTAGGTCCTCAAGCATAACTCTTTTGGCAGAATATGACGTTAACATCACCTTGAAGGAACTAGAGGTTCACAGAGAAAGAGTAACCATATTAATGAAATGTGTGCATACTCAAATTCACAAAAGTTAAACCAACTGTATGCTAGAGAATGCTGTATATACAATGCTGCCTCCTTTACAGAAACTCTAAATCCTGCTGTTGAGCAAAACATTGTATTACAATCCTTAGGTTTGATGTTACTAGGTAGATTTCTCAGTTTGAGTGCTTTCATTCAGATTCAGCAACCACATCATGCACAACATCCTTTTTAATAAACCAAACACAGCCCATGGAAGTTACCACTTAACAATGTAATGGAGCAAAGCAGTAAAAAGATAAAGAAGTCAAGCCACCACTTGTAAATTATATGTATCATGATATATGTTGTGATTGTCAACACTGTAAAATGTCTGCCTGCTTCTGATGACCTCTCAGTACATTAGAAAGAGGGCTTTAGGAACATAATTCTGTGCCTGCTGCCATTGACGTGGCTGTAAATTCAGATAATGTTACAGAAACATAAATCTTGAATTTTGCTGGCTGCCCATATTGAACTGTAAATCTTAACAAGAGAAACCTACTGCAACATCCTTTTATCTGCTCTAAGTACTTCATTCATGTGAGCTGCTATGTTTTTAAAGAACAGAACAAAAATCATAGCCAAGCTGTCTATCCATGTATAAATTATTGCTTTGCCCTATGAACCTTTGTTAGACAAGCCCATTTATTAATAGGTGTGTCAGTCACGAAATCTACAGGTATGCTGTTATCTATTATTATGAGCTTTCAAACCAACTGACTAACACATTCATCAGCTATTTTGATAACTCAGGAAAAGAAAATCCCATTTAGCCTTTTGGGATTTCTAAAAACTTGGGAGAACCGAGATATCTAGAAAGAATTTGGTTACAATGAAAGAGGAAATGGGCTGGTAGGATGATAATTGACTGTTCGCCTTTTAATAAAGACTACTACTTTTACAATTCTATTCAGGAACAACATTAAGTACAATTAATTTTACATGGGGTGGGAAATTTCAACCATAATCCTGTATGCGTCTGTTCAACTATAAGGCCTTTTTGGTTGAAAGGACATGCAAGTAGCTATAAGATTATATGGAAAAAGTCTCATCAAACCTCTTCTTGAAACCTTCCAGAAGTGAGAAACCTGACCTCTAGAATGGACATTCTAGGTCATTATAAGTAACCAAACAGGGAGCAAATAAGGGACAGGCAAAATTAAGAAACTGCTCTATAAATGTATATGCTATATAGACTGGATTGATTAGGAAAGTACCCCAAAACATGGCAATGTCTTGTTGTAATTGCTGGGCATTGCTATGGACTTCAGATATAGGCGAGGGAGCTTCAGAACAAATACTATGACACAAAAGAAAAATACACTGAGCAAATATATTATTACTATTGAGCTGTTCCCCGGATGAGGATTTCCCTCCCATCTGAGAGTCAGCTGGACCCTTCGCTGTGCTCTTTCATATGGTATTCAAATACCTTTTTATTTAGGCATGGCTTTGGTTCTTTACTCATGTGGCAGGATATTTTATTGCAGTGTGATACGCAATCCTAAATATACATTGGAGTGACTATGTGATGAATGTTGCTGTCCTTGAGCAAGCAGGGCTCACCAGCATTGAGGCCATGCTATTGAGAACACAGCTGAGCTGGGCAGGGCACGTCTCTAGGATGGAGGACCACCGCCTCCCAAAGATACTACTCTATGGTGAACTCACCACGGGTCAGCGCAAGAGAGGCGCCCCAAAAAAGAGATAGAAGGACTCCCTGAAACAACATCTCAGGCTCGGCCAGATTGATCACCAACAATGGTCCACCCTGGCCTCACATCGGGGGGCATGGAGACGCACTATCCACAATGTTGAGGCCTCTTTCAAGAAGACACGCCGAACGAGTCTCGAAGAGAAATGACAACGCAGAAAGAACCGCAACCTGGAAACAGCATTACCCAAGGAGACTTTCTGCTGTGCTTTCTGCAACCGGACTTGCCTATCTCAGATTGGCTTTCTTAGTCATCAACGCACTTGTAGAAAGCATGGGATGAGTCCTTCCTGAATCTTCGTTCGCGAAGAAAAGCCAAGATACGCATTTATCTTTTAAGATTATGTTTAGGTCCAGCAGGCTTGCCTACCATAACAAAACGTGGTGTTTTGCACGCAAAAAGTTTTTTGGATTAAACACGTTTTTGGGTAAAGGTACTACATTATTTATTTATTTATTTATTTATTTATTTATTTCCTGCATTTATATACTGTTTTTCTCACCCCTGAGGGGATGCAAAGGGGTTTCTAATATAATAATGGCAACATTCAATGCCGAACATACATGTGAAAACCAAAACATAATTTTTAGACAATATATAACTATAAATTAAGAACCTTAACCTTATTAAAACAGCAACATATAGACATTAAAACATAGAATTGAAACATCAGTAATACAATATTTGTATTAAAACCCGCCCATTAAAACAACACAGTTTAAAGACAATTATATCTGAGGAAAAGGACTGAAAAGCTCATGTTAAACTAAATGAGCCTCAAAGTACTGGTAGATTCCTTTTCCAACTATTTCTTATGCTGAAATAAACATGCTTGGTTATCTCCACGAACTCATTAATAATAATTTTAAAAAGTTAATTCAGAAAGTTGGGAAGTTTCTGCTTGCCTTTCTCTGCAAGTTCATCTTTGGTTTCATCTTTCAAGAACATAACTCAGTAGGGAATAATTTTGTCTAACTGCTCCAGCTCATATGGAAGCAGTTTGCTTTCAAAGATGCAAACATCTTCAACTACAGTCTCTTGCTCTGCTTTGTGAATTAAAAACTGGGCATTTTTTCTAAAAAAGAGAGAAGATCTAAGTAGGGAGGAAGGAGGTGGATATATGATGTTATAATCTCTAGGGAATTCTGAAAGCTATAAATGGCTACTATACATTGAACAAACAATTGAAAACTGCCACACCAGTTGACCCGGTGAACGTGTGTTAGAGCTGCTTTTAGAGCTGAGACAAAAAAAGAGGGAAGGAGCAGTTGAAAAGGACTACATCTCACATGGTTAGCAGACCTCATTCTGGCAAAAGCATGAATTGAAAATACAAAGAACAAGGAAGACATGATAGAGGAAACAAAGAAAGCAAGGCACATAGCAGCAGTGTGTTCTGTTTTCAGGCAACACATAATGCCTTATTCTTACTTAAGACTTACTTTTAAAAAAGCAACCTCATTTGTCATTTTTTTTCTACACTTGACAGTGTATAATATTTGCAAAGAAATTGGGGAAGAATTAGGAATGAGAAGCTCCACTTGAACATTTTAAAATATTAATATTATTAATTATTATTATTTCATATCAAAAGCATTGCATAAATTAGTATAAAACAGACAAAAATAGAAGGAGCACAAGTGGTTAAATATCTTTTTACCAAAACCAGGCAACAGCAACGGCATTGTCTGTAGCCTCCAACAATTTTTACTCTGTACATAAGGCAGGGCATAGTGGACAAGCATACAGTGGAATTGTGTGTTCTGCACAGAAGGTGGAAGGTGCTTTTAGGTAATGCCATTTTGCCAGATTGTCTTTTGATCTGCCCACTCAGTTTCTGAGTCTGTTCAGGGACTTCCAAGTTGCCCATTCTTGGTTTGCCCCTGGAGGAAGACTCTCGTGGAGCGTCATCCGTTTGGGATTTCCTGGTTTAGTTGCCTAGAGGGATAGTCTTGCTATTGCTGGACTTATAATTTATTGATATCCCACCACCATCTCACGGAAGGGTCTCGGGGCTGCTCACAAAAGCACCCAATAGTGCAAACATATAAAATACAAGTACATAAGCAAAATAACAAAATAACAATAAAATCCACATAAAAAATTACATAAGCATTGTATAAAACCCCGACAGATTTAAAAGATTCAATAAAACACAGCAGTAGTTGTGATTAAAATACAACCTGTAATTCTGGTCACCGCACCTCAAGAAGGATATAACGGAACTGGAAAAGGTACAAAGAAGGGCAACAAAAATGATCCAAGGGATGGAGCAGCTCCCTTATGAAATCAGGTTGCAACGCCTTGGTCTTTTCAGCCTTGAAAGACGGCGTTTAAGAGGTGACTTGATCGAAGTGTATAAAATCATGCATGGGATAGAAAAGGTGAATAAAGAAAAAATATTTTCTCTGTCACACAACACTAGGACTAGGGGGCACTCCCTAAAGCTCCAAGGTAGGAAAGTTAGGACTAATAAAGGGAAATATTTCTTCACCCAGAGGGTCATTGGGTTATGGAACTCACTTCCAGAGGAGGTTGTGACAGCGGTCAGCCTGGACAGCTTCAAGGCAGGATTAGACAGATTTATGGATACCAAGGGAATCAGTAGTTACTGAAATGGACATCCAAGTGCCACCTCTGTGTTGATGGAGACAGGCAGGATTTTCCCCGGGTACTGGTTGTGGTGGGTCGGGAACAGGTGAGGGTTTTGCCCTCCTTTCTGCTAGAGATCCCTGTGTACAACTAGTGGGCCACTGTGTGACACAGAATGCTGGACTAGATGGGCTGAGGCCCGATTCAGCATGGCTCTTCTTATGTTCTTATGTTCTTAGTATCACTCCCGTAAAGTGCTAAAGTGAAACAAATCACTTGGTCCTCGAATATAACAGATAGGGTTCAAAACATGGTTGAAGGCTCATTTGAAGAGCAGTTTTCAGTTTTGTTCTGAAAACTTAGCCTGGGAAACCACCACCGAAAAGACCCTCTCTCTCGTCTGCACCAACCGCGCTTGAGACAGAGGTGGGACGAGAGAAGGGCCTACCTGGCAGATCTTGGAGCCAGCACTGGTTCACAGAAGGACATCCGGTCTCAAAGATAGGTTGGACCTAAAGCATATAGGGTTTAATAGGTAATAACCTGCACTCTAATTGGGCTCGGAAACTTATCGGTAGCCAGTGAACAACTGAAAGCACCTAACATGGAGATGTCATAACTTACTCAGCACAGTGATTTAGTAAGGTTCCAAACAAGAATCTATTTATTAACGTATTAAAAGACTGAATAAATTAATAGATGTACAGACATCACGGATTCTCTACCAAGATTTTCATGATATTCTTCCAGAAAATCATCCCCAAACAAGACAAATTCTGACGGTATATATTTTAAATGTTTAATATAGATTCTCCAATATAGCAACTGAAGCAGGGTTTTTCAAAGATGAACAAAGCTATACGCAGTTACAACTCTGAAATTATTACTATTTGTTCAATTTATATGTCACTTTTCCTTCAAGGATAACCTTTTGAGTCACTATTTAATGACCACATTTAAAAATCAATCTATTTGGGAAAAGGATTAAACTGACAATATGCCAAAGAAAGCTCATTAGTGTATGATATGTTCCTATTATTGGTATCAAGAGCTAGAATTCTTGGAAGAGGAAATATGTGCTATAATTAAGACATTTAGGAGGTTCCAATGTATGAGTATTGTCTATTTAGGAAAAGAGTGCTGCTCAATTTCAATTGTTTTAAAGGTGACAAGCAGGAAAATGGTCCTCTCACAACACATTCTCAACCCAACAGATTATTTTGACAGGGCCGACAGGTTTTTTAAAGGCTAGAATTAATTAAATAAGACCTGTATCTCTGTTTGAAGTACACACTGCCATTTAGGGATACACAAAAGAGAAGAACAAGGTATAAACCAGCTGGGCAATATTCCAACATTCAGGGCATACAAATGGCTGTATATTATTCATAATCAAAAAGGTAGGGATGTCAGATGAGAATTGAAATATGGTCACAGCTTATCTTGGTTGCAGCTTGTTCACATTTCATGGAAGCCCACCCCATCTCCATCTCAAAATGCCCTGTTTTCCATTATAAATTAATCATAGGAGCAGCATGGTCTGCTGTCAGGCATCATGGAAATGCAGTTTGGCTGACAAACCAAATCCTTCCCAGCTTTTCAAAATAAAAGTAAATAAATTTTGGTTATTCTCCATGAAGCAGCAACCTACTAAGAGGGAAACATTTACCTCTCCAAAACAGTATTTTCTATTTCTTTTGCAACATATTTAAGAACAGCTGTCTGAGACAATTTTGTGTAATTTGGATATCATGGTATGCTTTTTGTCTTGCTTCCTTTTCTAAAAGGGGAGTACAGCACTGTTAGAGCTAAGCTGTCAGAAAGCATATAGTGATAAGAAGAAGAAAAAACCTACAGTGTGGTTAAATGCCCTTGCATTGCTTTTATTTATTTCTTTACTACAGTTGTACCCCACTTTTCTCACCCTGAAGGGGACTCAGAGCAGCTTTACAAAGGCAACAATTCAATGCCACACATATTAATAACTAAATAAATGCAGTAAACTCCAAAACAATTAAAACATCAAAATTATAACATCAATTAAAATCACACAATCCAAGTCATATTCCAGGGCCATTCCAAGTCGTCAGTTATGGTATTTGTAATCTCGTATTACACTGCTCCAATTTACTGACCAACAACTTGGTCCCAAAGCCATGTCTTTAGTTTTTCCTGAATGTCAGGAGAGAGGGGGCCGATCTAATTTCATTGGGGAGGGAGTTCCATAGACGAGGGGCCACCACGGAAAATACCTTGTCTCTCATCCCAGGAGGTGGGACTAAGAGTGGGGCCTTCCCTGACGATCTTAGCCTCCGAGGTGGATCATAAAGGTGATACATTCAGACAAATGGTTTTAATTAATTAACCTAGTCTTTATGTGAGAACTATTTTGAAGACATGCAAAGAAGACCAAACGCTGCCTTCAAATCACCTGCTGTTTGAAAACTTTCCTCACAGCCATGTTAATGACAAACACAGAGTTGCCAATAAAGGGCTAATAACACATAACAAGCACCAAGTAGCCTTTGAGAAAACTTTGATTCAGAGTAGGATAGCCTATACAATATTTGTTTCTCCATTTTACATTGGCCCCTTTAAACAGTCCTTCAAACATAAGGCAGTTCCCTTGGTACAAAGGTGAATTTTTCTTGACCTGTAATTTTAGTCCTATCTTTTGATGAGAAAGACAAAGAAAGGTTCCCCTACCACAGTGATTCTCAACCTTCCTAATGCAGTGACCCTTAATACAGTTCCTCGTGTTGTGGTGACCCCCAACCATAAAATTATTTTCATTGCTACTTCATAAATAATTTTGCCACTGTTATGAATAGTAACGTAAATATCTGATATGCCAGATGTATTTTCACTCACTGGACCAAATTTGGCAAAAATACCCGATGTGCCCACATTTGAATATTGGTGGGGGGGATTGATTTTGTCCTTTGGGAGTTGTAGTTGCTGAGATTTATAGTGCACCTAAAATCAAAGAGCATTCTGAACCCCACCAATGATAAAATTGGGTCAAATTTCTCACACAGAACCCCCATGAACAACAGAAAATACTGTCTTTTCTGATGGTCTTTGGCGACCCCTCTGACATCCCTTCGCGACCCCCCCCCCCAGGGGTCCCGACCCCCAGATTGAGAAACACTGCCCTACCAGGTTGCTGTGAGTTTTCTGGGCTGTGTGGTCATGTTCCAGAAGCATTCTCTCCTGACACTTTCAAACAAAGAATTCCTCCAGGCAGCAATCAGCCAGGCTTTGAAGCTGCAAGGCCATTAAATGCTAATTAAGGTGGCCAATTGCACCATTCACACTTGCTTCAAGCAGACAAGAGTTCTTTCTCCCATCCTGGGCATTCTACAGATATATAAACCTCACTGTTTCCAACAGACCCTTCAACTGTAGCAACCCAGCTCCCTTTCGTGCCTGGGGGGCAGGGGGCGGCACCGGGGGTTCCACTTGCATTAGGGCCAGCTGCAGCTGATGAGGACATGGAGGAAGGGGATGATGAGGTAGCTGGGCCTTCTTCTCCCACAGAGAGCTTGGCCTGGGATGATGAATGGCCTGACGGCTATGATAGCTGGGAAAGTCAGGCTGACATTGAAAGTGCTGACTCAGATCAGTATGAGAAACCAGGTGGTTACGGGTCGCAGGAAAGAGTCAGGCAATCAGTGGAGGATGAGCCCATGGAAGCCGAAAGGGAGTTCGGCTCTCATGAAGATAGTGACTCAGGTGCTGGGAGGCAAGGACGGAGCTTTGAGTCTAGCAGGAGGAATTGGCAGCGCAGCCTAGAGCGCCAGAGAAGCGTTAGATCCCGGAGCACCGATTGGCGCCGCAGCCTAGAACGGCGAGGGTCTCACCAGGGGAATTAAGTACAGGATCCGTGGGAAAGGATCCTCAGTAGCTCGGCCACTTCTGTTCTGAAGGGAGTGAAGCGAGTGAAGATCCACGGAGCCAGGATTTAGGCTCGTGCCATGCCAAGAAGTTTCTTGGGTTTGCTTTCATGAACTTTGCCTTGTTGCCTTGCCACGGACCAAGTCTGTTTTTGATCCGCTTTGTTTTGCGGAGCCTTGCCAAGCCTTTGCCTTTGGACTTACTTAAGAACACTTAACCTTTGTTGCTACTTTGATACTTTTATGGACAATTACCTTTTTCACCTGTTTTTTATTATTCAATAAATAGTTAGCTGATTACCGTCTCTGTGTGTGTGATTAAGGGGCCGGGCCGAGACCCTGCATCATGACAGTAACCTCTGAGGATGCCTGCCATAGATGTGGGCAAAATGTCAGGAGAGAATGCTTCTGGAACATGGACATACTGCCCAGAAAATTCACAGCAGCCCAGTGATTCCAGCCATGAAAGCCTTCGATAACACATTCCCCTACCAGTTCTCTTTAAAGTAGACCCGAGTTACCTTAAAGTTTATGCATTTAACTGTTGCATATGCTTTGTGAAAACCTAATAGTACAATACATCAGTTGCTGTTGCAGAAAAACATTAATTCACCATAGTGTCCCTGTATATTTTTAGGTATATGATTGCAAATTTTTGCTTGTACACATAAAACACAATGTGCTCATTGAATCAAGAATTCTATGAAGCTTTAGCAATACTGAATAGCCAATAAAACAAAACTTTATGCTTTCAGTCCTGTGTGGTTGAAAAATCATTATCATACAGTAGCAGAAAAGATTGAATGGCCATATTAAAAATGTTTCATTGTTATTTCACTGCTCTTATTCCCATAAAATATCATCTATTTGGGTCTGCAAATGAATACTTACATAACTATGAACAACAAATGAAAATATTTCATAAAAATGCTATTTTCCTTATCTAGTGAAATAGATCAATGCTTCTTTATTGGACAATAAAGGTCAACTTATACGCAAGGATATATGGCAATATCCCATTTCCGTGTTCTCCTTTTCCTCTTCTGTGTATTCAGTATAGCCAACTCTTACTCCTATGACACCCAAGCTAATTATTTAGGCATTACATACTAGGCTTTTTTAGATACCATATTTAGTCATTCATTTCCTCACATACATGCCGAACTGTTTCACTGAGCCATGCCAAGCCACATAGATTTTCCAGTCTTTCTCTCTCTCCTTCTTATATAACTTTCAAATTAGCTTGTGGATTCGGGGGTCATGGTGTGAAGTCAAAGTGGACATATTTACCCATTCCAAAGGGAGTGGGATATAAAGGAAACCACTTCCTATTTATTCACATTCACTTAACAATTCAGCAAGAGCAAGGCATTCAACCATTCTCTTTGGCTTCCACATCATGAATTCAAAATGGGGTAATTACTTCTGTAGGGTGGTCTCCCATTCCACAAGCCTTATGGCTGAAATAGACCAAACTGAAGGAGGTTAAGCTGTTACGAGGAATTCAAAAACCCATTATAGAGCAAAATGCAGCTTCAAATATACACCTGGGAATGGATAGCAGTTAAATCATGACTGACCTGGGAAAAATAATAAACATGGAAGCAAAAGACATCAGGGAAGGAAGTGAGAGAGGGAAGCTGGCTCAATGTTAGACACATCTGCTTCAAGTGTGGACCAAGGCCCTTGAGTCTCAGCCTGGCCACAGTAAAGTTGCACTGCTGAGCTGAAAGCAAACAATCCTTAACAGCCACACGACAGAGATCTCTCTACATTTTCATATTACAAATCAGTGGTTCCCAACCTGTAGACCACCAGTGATCCACAAGAACAAAAATATGGCCCGTGGCATCACTATTACTACACCATTGCCTCGAAACCACGCAGCAACAGTAGTGACTGGTCTCGTGAAATCCTCTTACAATGCCGAGGCAATGAGGATGTCAGGAGGGGAGAGGCCGACTATCCACAAAAGATTACTACTACCACATCAGCTCTAGATTATTGAATCTGGTTTTCTGTGGGTGAGCAGATGGCGATTACTGGAGGCCATATGTTTTGCATCAGAAACTAGAGCTGATGTGGTCTATCCAATGCAATTTTCTGAATCAGCACCCCAAATAAACAAACTGAATCTAAAGTTGACCAAAAACCGATTCGTAATCTGTTTTGTACTAATATTAGAAAGTGGTCCCTGGTCAAAGTGGTCCCTGTACAAGTGGTCCCTGATCAAAAAAAGGTTGGGAACCACTGTTATAAATGAATTCTGTAGCCTTGGTTGTTGTAGGTCAGTGTGAAGGTTATGTAGAGTCACCGCAGTATTAATTTTGCTAGGGGAGAAGTCAGAAATGATTGCAAATGCAGTCTGCCATTAATACTTTTTGCTCATAGCCAGCCTGAGTCCCCCACCAATGCATCTTTTGCAGACCAATAAAACATTCTGGGGAAAAATGCAAGAAGGCTGCCAACAAAATACATACGAAAAAGCCATAAATGAAAAGCTGTAGGATTCAAAAAAGCTGAAATACAGATTGCCTTTTGATTTGTTACTGAAAAGATCATAATGGTTTTCTCAGTAACAAATCATAAAGAAATCTGTATTCCTGCTTTTTGAATCCTACAGTTGTTTCTGAGCCTCAAATATGAATTAAAATATTTAAGGATGCTTTCAGAATATGTCTCAATTAATATATCTGAAGCAGAAGTCATGCCTTTGACTTCTGTTACAAGATAGTATTATTCACCGTTTCCTTCTCAGTGCAGCTCCTTGTTCTCTCTAACAGGAGAGCATTTTATTATCCTAGTCCTTTCTGTTTGCAGCTTTCAGACTCTTCTACCTCCTTTGTCTTGCTCATGTCTACATTCACATTGACTTAAGAAAACTGCTTGTTCCCTTTATTCCGGAATGTCTCGTTCATCAATACATTACAACAGGGATGGCAAAGGTGATTTCTCCAAATGCTGCTGGACTACAACTTTTATTATTCCTAGCCAGCTCAGGTTTTTGGTTTTTGTTTGTTTGTTTTTCGTGTCAGGAGCGACTTGAGAAACTGCAAGTTGCTTCCGGTGTGAGAGAATTGGCCATCTGCAAGGATGTTGCCCAGGGGACACCCAGATGTTTTACCATCCTGTGGGAGGCTTCTCTCATGTCCCTGCATGAGGAGCTGGAATTGACAGACGGGAGCTCACTGTGCTCCCCAGATTCGAACTGGCGACCTTTCAGTCAGCAGTCCTGCTGGTACAAGGGTTTAACTCACTGCGCTATCAGGGGCTCCTAAGCCAACTCAGTTAGAAATAATGAACATTCACAGTTGCAAACCAATTGTATCAAAAGAGTTAAACTTTGGCCACTTCTACATTGCAATGTATGCAGAATTGTGCTTTTTCCTCTTGCATTTTGATTGCCGAATTCCCCAACCGTCAGACTTTCCTACCTTGATACTTTGCATTTATTTATTCTCTATGCACAGCTCTGAACTTAATCAGCACAAATCAGATCTTTCAGCAAGGCCAGAGGCAGAATACAAGAACAGCATTTTTAAACCAGGTGAACCCAAAAGAAATGATTTAGCTTCATATATACTGACAGATACAGAAATTATGGGTGAAACTAAGAGGGAAATATTAGACTAGGTGACAAAAGGGCTTCCAAAGAATATAATTTATTAAACAGCAAAAGATTTTCACAGGAAACAGGGGACACATGAGGGTTTTTTTAATGATTGAACAAAGCAGCAGCTACATGCAATAGACAAATCCTTCCGTTCAAGGGAAATAGACAAGTAAACATAATGATTTTTCAATACTACTCTGGCAGTATATCCCTGAGTTGAAGTACAATTTAAGCTTCACTTTAAAAAATCTGGTCCTGAATTTTCCATTGATGATGTTTTATTGAATGTTGTCTTTTTGAACTTTTTAAAAAAATCGTCTTTGTGATGCTTAATGCTAAAGCGGAATATAAACAAATCCATTATTATTAAGTAAAATATGCACTATATGTTTTATCAATGTAAAACTATTAGCTATAATAATAATAATAATACTTTATTTATATTCCGTTCTATCTCCCCGAAGGGACTCAAGGCAGATTTCAAATATAACAACAATATACCCATAATACACCCATAATAATGAAAATTGACATATAAAAGCAAATCATAACTTAACAACTAAAATAAAATGAAAAAAGCAACCTATTATATCAGGCATGAAACCAAACATCAGACTTCAAACATCACACAGAAGTGTCAATTTCCCAGAACCAACAGGGTTTCTTGGGGACAAATAAGATTGATCATTGCTTGAGATGTCTATTGAGCTAGTGGAGTGAATATGGCACGGATACGGATGGCAACTATTAATCAGAGGCAGGCATGTAGCCGGGGGGGGGGGGCTAAGGGGGCTTCAGCCCCCCCCCCCAAATTATCAGGGTGGTCCGCGAAAAGGCCTTACTGGTACATTATTTAAACTGTTATGTTTATTCATATCATGATCTGATCACCATGCTCATTATATCCCACATTAATGGGGTTATTGGGATAACAATACAAAAGGTTTGCTACGGTAGACCCTCTTCCACCCAGTCTCAGCCCCCCCCCCCCCCCGAATCAAAATCCTGGCTACAGCCCTGATCAGAGGTTTAATGGTATTATTATTATTGATTCCTTCTCCTCGTAAGCCAGTGAGCAAAGGTACATTTTCAGCTGTTTCTTAAAGGTGGGGAGGGAGGGGGGCATCTTTAATTCCTTAGGCAGGGAGTTCCAGAGGTAGGGGGCGGCCATGGAGAAAGCCCTTTCTCTCATTCCCACCAGCCACATTTGGGGCAGGGGTGGAACTGAGAGCAGGGCAATGACAACAGTGTCCATGTTGGTCTGTAATGGTTCACAAAATACTCTGGACCTGAGCTGTTAAGGGCCTTAAAAGTAATGACCATCACTTTGTATTTCGCCCGGAAGCAGACCGATAGCCAGTGGAGCTGCTGCAGCATGGGAGTGGTTCTATCCCTGAATGGCACTCCAGTTAGTAACCTGGCTGCCAATTTCTGGACCAGTTGAAGCTTCTGAACTATCTTCAAAGGCATTCCCATGTAGAGAGAATTGCAGTAGTCCAAATGGGATGTGACCAAGGCATGGGCTACCATGGCCAGATCTGGCATGTCAAGGTACGGGCACAGCTGGCGCACAAGTTTTAAATGTGCGAAGGGACTCCTCGCCACCCTGACACCTGGGGTTCCAGGGTCAGCAATAAATCTATGATCACCCCCAGACTGTGAACCTATGTCTTCAGGGAATGTGACCTCATCCAACACAGGCTATAATCCCATATCTTGACCCGCCTTCCCATTGATCAGGGGTACCTCTGTCTTGTCTGGATTTAGTTTCACATACAATACACATATGCACATGTATAATACATGTGTATATATGTATTAAATAAGTAACTCAAGTGGAATTGCACAAATTCCCTTGTTCTTGTGTTAATAATGTTCATGTGATCAGATGAATCAAAAGGGACATTAGACACACATCAATAGAAGAATGCCAGGAAAAATAAGATATACATCATTCTTAAGAGTTGATAAGTATCTTTATGGCAGTCCCCATCAAGCTTTGGCATGCTATCACTACGTGAGTCAATAGAAATCATGGATACAAAAGAAATCATAACCAGAAAGTAGTTTATACTGCTTTGCACTGACATCAATAATATGTATTGGGGACTTAGTTGTGGTAAGAGAACATCTAAATCCCATTTAAGAATTAGTGAAACCTAATATATTGTGTCCTATTCCCCATGCAAACCTCATTCTTGTAACTTCCAACCATTTCTTAAGACAATAGAAAAAGAAAACCCACAGACAAGTTTCCAATTTGCCTAGTTTCCAACAGACCTCACAACCTCTAAGGATGCCTGTCATAGATGCAGGCGAAATGTCAGGAGAGAATGCTTCTAGAATCTAGAACATGGCCATATAGCTTGAAAAACCTACAACAACCCGGTGATTCTGGCCATGAAAGCCTCCGACAATGCAAGTTTCTAAACCTTTCCCCCTTCTAAATACAGCAGATATAGGATCCATCTACATTGTCATATAAAATCCAGATTATCTGCTTTGAACTGGATTATATAACAGTGTAGATTAAGCCATAGTCTCTAGCTCTCCCCAGGGAACCAACATGGCCTTCCCACAATCTACTCTTTAACTTTTGGTTACTCCTCCTTTTAGCAGCTGAAGTAGAAAACAAGTCGCCTTTCTTTGCCCATTTTATCATCTTGCAAATGATTAGTTGTACGTTTGATAGGCATTCCTATGCCCTGGCCAAAAGACAAAGGTTTCACCAGACAGGGATACACCTAGGTGTTGTCTATGTCTTCCATTATTCCCTGTTATGCCATAAACTGCATAACTATCTGGCTTGGCATTAGTAATTGTAATAAGTTTCCTGGTAGGATTTGGGTATTGTTGGAGCTCACATCTCTAGGCAGCATGCTGTCTAATCTAAAGATGTGATGCCCGGACAAGAAAAAAAACCCAGTAGACATTTATACATTAATACATTTTATGTTTCTAAAATAACATTATGACTGTCAACCTGTAAAAAATAGACTAATATAGGATTTAAACCCATCCCAATTTCTTTCCTGGGGGAAGGGATAAAAAAGTCCCTCTTCCAATGGCTTCAAAAATCTCAGAAATAGAACATCTCCAGTCACACTTGATTGGTACAGCTTTCTTTCTTTCTTTCTTTCTTTCTTTCTTTCTTTCTTTCTTTCTTTCTTTCTTTCTTTCTTTCTGTGGGATAGGAAGCTGAACCAGCAGAGACTCAAGACAATGAAGGTCTCCAAAACCATCAGTGATGTCTCAAGAGGCTTTGACAACTAAAATAGAACATAAATCTTTCTTTCCCCTTGAATGCTAAAGCCAAAACTTTAAAAACCCTGCTTCAGCAGACACCAGTATCTACCTGTCTATCCTTAATCACATCACGGTGCCACTTCAAGCTGGTCTCTTTGACATGTTGCAGGGCTGAAAGCTGCTTTCACAAAATATGCTATTTTGGATGGAGATAAATATGTTGGGCATTTGGTAAAAAAAACAAACAAAAAGCAGGCATAGATGCTTTAAAAATACAAAGCTACCCAAAGGTTAATTGATCAGATGAAAAACATCTGTGACATTATGTACACTATCTAGCTAAAATTTGTAAAGAATTCTGCTCCGGAATGAAAAGCAGCTTCCAGAAGCTAGTTAGTTGGAGCATTAAAATGAAGGTGTTTGCCTTTAAGAAGCAATTCCTACTTTCCTGGCCTCAAACTGGCTGTTTTCCAAATGAGATCTGCACCGCTGGCCTGCATATTTCAACTGCCTTCAAGAGGCAGCTTGGAAAATCATCAAATTAAGCTATTCACGATTCTCCTGCAGCCTGGGCACAAATGACTTAAGTGTAATTGCACAAGAGACCACATATATATATTGTGGCCTTTCAGAACTCATCTGGAATCAGTTTTGATTTTTTTTTTCCAAAAGGTCTTTCCAAGTGGAGTGGAAATTGACAGAAAGGACACAGTTCCAAAACCCATTCCAGCTCAAGATGAAGCCTTCAGTGCCTTACAGTCTAATAGGTGGGGCTGAGGAGGATGCAGACAATGGAAAGGGAGACCTTGAAGGAGAACCATACAGGAAGCGAAATTAACTCTCTTTTAAGAACCAAAACAGCAGTTCTATGAGAAGAAAAACAATTTTCCAAGTATGTGCGTGTCTAAGTGCATGAACACAAAAATACATGTACATAGAATGATAACATTACTTAGAAATAGTTTCTTATATAGGAGAGATATATGAGTGCATACTATTTGAAAACCTAGTGATCAACAGGTGTGTTTTACTACTTCTCCCAGCATCCCTAGCCAGAATGTCACTTCCACTCCTGACCAAAACAGATAAACTGAACACTGTATAAATGTTAAACATATTTACATTCAATTCACATAGAAAGCAGGTGCATAAGGTACTGTTTATACCAGCCTTCTTGAACCTGGTGTACAATTCCCCAAAGCCCCAGGAGCACGATTAATGGTTATGGATTATTAAAGATGTGGTCCAAGCATCTTGAGAGCACCTAGCAGGAGAAACCTTATCTATTTAAATTGAATATGTAGTGTATACTTGGCAAGTAAACAGAGCAAGTGTATGTTAAATATGCAGATAATCTCTAAACTGGCCCTAGAAAGTCAATCCACAAGCATGTGGACAATTTCAACAGAAAGGAAGAAACCATGAAAATGAACAAAATCTGGCTACCAGTATTAAAAGTTATAAAATTATAAAAGTAAATAAAGAACAAAACTCAAACACAGGGCACACAATTATTCACAAAACTAATAAAAACTTTATTAAAGAAAACTCAAACACAGGGGAACTCCAAACAAGAAACAAACTGGGACAGCTAATCACCTCTCAACAAAGGATTCCCCCAGGCAGTAACATGCCACACCTAAAAACTGACAAATGCTAATCAAGGTGGCCAATTGAAACATTCACACCTAGCTCCAACAGACAATAATTCTTTCTCCCATTCTGGACATTCCCCAGATATATAAACCCAATTTTCCTAGTTTCCAACAAACCTCACAACCTCTGAGAATGCCTGCCATAGATACAGGCGAAACGTCAGGAGAGAATGCTTCTAGAACATGGCCATACAGCCCAAAAAGCTTACAACAATCCAATCTAGGCAAAGAATGATGTACCACTATCCCCTAATAGGCTGTATATATAAGATATATAAGATATAGAAAATGTTTTGTAAAATAAGTTTTCCCTCACATGTTTTGCAAGTTGTAAGTCCCACTATATTAAACCTTCAGAGAAAAGTTTTGAAATTTTATCGAATTTTGTTGATTTTACTAAATAAATTTTACAATGCATTAAGTTGTAACACTGTGGAACTTAAATGTAATCCAGTGCATTCTCTACTTTTCCCTAATTCAACTGTGGCATGTACATATGGGAAGAGGGGACCTGTCCTTCCAACGGAACAGGAGTGGATATGAATGATCAAAGAGAAGTGTGTATCCATGAAGACTAAACCAAGAATAAAAATGGTACCATGCTTCTCAGCACATGAATTAATTTGTAAGCAGCACAACTTTTCACATAAGCTAAAGGGTATGTAAACCAAAGGGTGGGCAACTGTAGTAAGATTCATGTACATACAAAAGAACCAGAAAACAGGTATATATCATTTTCTTTCTTCCCAAAATTCAGAAGTATCACTTCTTATATACATAAAATACTAGCAGCCAATTAACACTTGGACGTATCAGCATTCTTAGAGTAACCGAAATATTTTCTGAAGAAGTCTCGCCCCAATGGATGGGGAGACCCCTGACGAGAAGAACATTCTCCTAAAACACTCTGACGAGAACTAATCATGTTAACTGCCACTAGAACACTGACCTAATTCTGGAATAAAGAAAAAAGACTGGATGAGAGGGGGAAATGAAAGAAATAAAGACAGTAACTGGAACAGTGAACAGAAGTAATGCACATTACAACATTTTGTTGCCTTTAATATTTATGAGTGAGCAATACTATGAGAGGAGAGGGTCCAGCGACTGTTTGTTTTCTGATGCCCTCCCAACAATTGTGTGTGCCTCAGGGTGGTATAAATTGGCAAAGATACAGTAATTACTGTGATAGAATATGCAACAAATGAAAAGTTGTTGTTGTACTGAAAATGCAAAGATACTACTGAACAATTTAGACTATATAGGCCAATTTATATCATCCTGAGGCACACACAACATTAAATAAGAGAGCTCTTAAAACAAACTGCACTCTAAGACAGAGGTGCTCACACTTTTTCAGCATGTGAGCTACTTATAAAACAACCAAGTCAAAATGATCTACCTACCCACTACTCAGAGCCATAAAAGCAAAATATTTGGAAATGTATTTCAGTGAGAGCCATATAATATATTTTAAGACTAAATTCAACTAAATGTGAGTATAATAAGCCCCTGAATTTATTCATAATAATGATGATAATATTCATTCAGCCTCTGCTGCTACTACTAACAATAATAGTAACAACAACAACAGAGTAGAAGGAGACCTCCAAGGGCCATCCAGTCCAACCTCCTCCTGCCATAATGGAAAAACACAATCAAAGCATTCCTCACAGATGGCCATTCAGCCTCTGATAATAATAATAATAACAACAATGGGTTCCTAGAATAGGAGGAGACCTCCAAGGGCCATCCAGTCCAACCTCCTTCTGCCATAATGGAAAAACACAATCAAAGCATTCCTCACAGATGGCCATTCAGCCTCTGATAATAATAATAATAGTAATAACAATGGGTTCCTAGAATAGGAGGAGACCTCCAAGGGCCACCCAGTCCAACCTCCTTCTGCACCTTGGCGGCGCCGGGAGCCTGCGGGGCAGGACTGAGCCTTCCTCCCACCCTGCCTGCGATCTACCAGGATACCCTACGCGATCTACCAATAGATCGTGATCTACCTAATGAGTACCCCTGCTCTAAGATTATCAGACTTGTCATATTGTGGTCCATATTGTTTGTTGTGCTGCCTCTAATAAAAACAAATGTAAACTATACAAAAAAGGCAAACAAAAGCAAAGATGCAACCCATGCAACCCATTATTTTGCAAGTTGCACCCCCATCCCACTCATCCCTGCACGGAGGTAACCTTGTTCTCGGACCAAATATTTTACTGTAGCAGCTGAAATACACACTCTTTTGCATATGTAATTACAGTGAATTTACAAGTTTTTGTTTCAATAACAAGCTGGGAGGGATGCTACAAGCCTCCCTGACTTCAAGAAATCACAATACTATTTTTTTCTAATCTATTTCATGTCAAAAAATATATCAAAATGAACAATTCAGTGAGAGCAATTCACCAAAAAATAGTAAACAGGCAAGCATCTATTGTTACTAGGTCATCATGGATGGAGTGACAAACAAGGACTTTATCACACGAGGCATTAAATCAAAATTGCAGCAGCACTATTGTGTCTTTGGCTGAGGCCACGGAATGTCGCCCCTGTTCTCTTTTTCTCCAAGTGGAGACAGTTTAGATAGCATTTCTTTTCATTAATAAACAACCTTAGTGAATGGCCTACTTTCCTGCTTCTGTCGTGCTACCATTTGCGGTGCAATTATCCCATTCTGCTTCAGTTCCAAATTTGGGTAGTTAGTGGGCAGGCTTTTGGTACCTTTGCTTAGTAGTGACTGAGGGGACCAGATTAATTTTTGGCAGGTTAATTACTCTGATCTGCCAGTGATTCATCTAGTCAACTCCAAATCAAGAAGTTCTCCTGCTTTTAATTTATAGTTATCATTCATATGTCTTTGTGTGCAGGGTGACATCTGTGTTTGTGTCACCAACTAGAAAAAGGGTTGATACTGGGTGGTAATGGGTGGCCAGTGCCAAATGCTACGCGTGATAATGTATTAGCGTGAATGAAGTCTGCAATGCTGTGACAATTACATAAGTGCAATAGGAAGAAAGTGTTCCTGATGGCATACTGCTTTTGAAAACAGGATGATTCTATTAGAAGATGAGTCTGGTCTGCTGGTCACAAAAGCAGAGGGATCCTTGTCCCTTGCCCTGAAACTACTTTGACAACTAGGGGTTTAGTTATGTTTTGTGTGCTTTTCCTAAACAGTAGCTATTAATTAATTCAATCAGACTGCAAGATTAAACAGTAACCAGTAACAACCAAGGACTTGAAAATAATGTTAACATCATTCCATTCATTAGAGTAGTGAAGCAGCTTAGCATTCCTCATTTGAAATCTGCAATTTCTCTGTGCCTGACGTACTGTACGTATATGATTGGTTTTCCCAATGTTTAGGGGTTAACTTACTGGCAGCAACAACATGAGCTAGGAGAAAGAACTTTACAAAAGTTATTTTACTACCAAGGTCAAATTCTAGCTCAAGTCAGAGCAGGAAATATCCCAAAATAAATCTGAGTGCAGTCTCAACAGTGAGGGACTGAATCTCCATACCTGGATCATGGTTATGTCTTTGCATCTGTTTTTTTATTGTTATTGTTTTGTAGAGGAAGAGTAACCACATAATATATTGTACATCCCTTACTGTCTGGGATGAAAAATCACTTCACTGGCAAGACATAATAGGATATTTTATACCCAGACTCTTGGTTTTCAGCGGGGAGGGGATTAAAACTGCAGAGACAGTTAAATTTGTTGCCCTGGATTAATTCTGCTTCATTAGCTGAGGCAAAAATTTAAAAAATCAAATAAAAGTTAAATGAATGCAAGAGTCTGTTGTGTTTTAAGAATATATTTTATATTCTAGGCCTCCTTTTTTCATTTGCTTGTGGGGGAAAAATGCAAATGGTGTGAGACAGATATCTGGGGACTTTTTCGGCTGTGTTTGTGACAATGACCTAGAAGAACTGTGCCTAGTACAGGTCTATTTGTTTAAAGTCTGCAATGAAAAGTGTACCCAGGGAAACATTTTGTCCCACCGCTGTCGGTGAAGGTTTTCAGCAAGTCTCTCAGTGCCTTGTTAAAGGCTTTGAAACTGAACAATCTTGTCAAGGCAGAAGACCTCTATGGATATGTAAATCCCCTCAGCTGCATAGAGACAAAATCAATTCTACAGTTGATCAATCTCTTCTTTTTTGGGACTGAAGGTTATTTGGATGCTTGAAGATAGGCAAAGCAACCATATTGTTTCTTTAGGATTTTGACAAATTCAATGCACTCCTGGAGAATTTATAGGAAATTCAGGAAATAAGAATATACTAAAAGATTATCTGTGTATATATGCATAAATCTATTTAAAATCTATTTTCAATAAATATTTGATTTTATGAAATCCTCTTTAAAATGTATGTTATGCTTATGTACATGAACTAATCTAAGTATGTGTTGTCCAAGGCTTGCATGGCTGGAATCACTGAGTTTTGCAGTGAGTTTTGCAGTCATTGCAGTGAGTTTTCCAGGATGTATGGCCATGTTCAAGAAGCATTCTCTCCTGACATGTGGGTGAAACATCAAGAGAGAATGCTTCTGGAACATGGCCATGTAGCCCAGAAAACTCACAGCAACCCAGTAAGCTAAGTATGTTTGTGGCAAGTGTGGAGGGGGTGTCATATCTGGATGGGCCAAAATACAAGGATTATCTGGAAAGTAAAGTTACAAGGTAGCTCTCGTGGGGAATTTTCACGGGATAAAATGCCGTGTATCAGGAAGCCAGCAGAAGCGAACGAGCAGTGCAAGTCGTTTAGTAGATAATCGACTGGTGTTGTGGTGAAGGTTAGAGATGAGCGTCCATATTCCGTTTTCTTCCAAGTGCGAAGTTTGCGCTGTAATACGCTACCTAAATGCTAAGAGCATGAACGCCATTGTGATTAATTGCAAGATTGTTTCAGTTTATGGAGAGGATGAAATGTGGCAAAATGGGTAACACTTTTAATATTTTTATTATAGTCTTGCTTCACATCCAGAGACTGATAATGCAGAAATATGTGGCAATGTACAGTAAAAGGGGACAAAAAGAGGGCATCTAGAGGTCTTAAATTAAGAGACTGAACTTCAAAAGGTTTAATCCGTGCATCTGTTTTCTGTAGTAGCAACAGACAACAAGATACCTTTCCTTTATAAAGACAAAGAAAGCCTTTCTCAATGAAGTCTCAAACTTAGTAGGGAATCTTGGTCTCTAGGTGATACTGTTCTTACAAAGAAGAATGACATGTATATCTCTGTGACTGTCTCTATAAATGATAGTAGGCAAACTTGGATGCTTTGAATGTATTTTCAACTGAGATGTTGGCTCAGTGCTATTTAATCAAGCCAAGCCACATACTGACAGGGTTTTTTGTTGTTGTTCTTGTCTTTAAGTCATCTCTAATTTATGGCAGCCCTAAAATGAAGCTAACATGGGATTTTCCAGGGAGCAACATTCATTCAGAGGTAGATTGCCAATGTGTTTCAAGCTGGGACTTGCCTAAGTACATTTCCTTGGCCAAGCAGGGATTCCAGCTCTGGCCTTCCAGAGTCCCAGTCCATCATCTAAAACCAATGTGCTGTACTGGTAGGTAGAGAACTGATTTTCAAACTGCCATGTTCTGGGCCATCTCTCCTGTTTGGGCAAAGGTAGGAGGCAAGTAGCACTCCAAAAGCTACTTCTATCCCCCAGGACTGTTCTTGTGGTTCTCAGAATCACCCCAATTTTTACCAGCGAAGTCATTTGCTTTTTACAGATTGATGCTTAGTATATACTATATTTACAAAACTTTACATGTACGCTGGCCATAATATTGACTGAACACGTAACAAATTATATACACTAAGCATGGTACAATTGCCCCTCCATATTTGTGGTTTTGACTTTTTCAGATTTTATTATTCATCAATTTTATTAATAAGTCTTAATGAGACATGTCACATTATCACAGGATGTCTACGCCTTACACATGGTGGTGCAATACCATGATTAGCTGGTATTGCACCACCTGACATTTGTCGGGAAGTAGCAGCCAGTAATGAAAGGACCATGGCAGTGACATATCCGGCCCATCCTCTGTTTGCATATCAGCCAACATGCCAATGCCTTAAATCAAGAAATAGCTTCCTAAAGATATACAAAGATACTCGAAGGAACACTTCAGCAAGTGAGAGTTCAAAAGTGACAGGCTAAAAACCTGGAACCTCAATCAGTGGCTGATACTGAATGAGAAACTCCCTCATGGGCACACAGAAGACTGAACGACTTGGAAGGCGCTGAACAGACTGCACTCTGGCACCACAAAATGCAGAGCCAATCTTAAGAAATGCAGCTACAAAGTGAAGTCCATGACTTGCGAGTGTGGACAAGAGCAAACCACAGACCACCTACTACAATGCAGTCTGAGCCCTGCCAGATGCACAGTGGAGGACCTTCTCACAGCAACACCAGAGACGCTTCAAGTGGCCAGCTTCTGGTCAAAGGAAATTTAGTATAATGCCAAGTTTTTAACTTTATTTGTCTTTTGTAATACATTATAACTATACTCTCAATTCGCTTCTGACACAATAAATAAATACATACATTTGATTAAAATGTTATCTCTAGGAATCTTTAGGTCTTCTAGTACAACTCAATGGTGAGCTTCTTACAGTCATGCTAGAGGGCCTAGAGATGTCATGCTGGAAGATCTGGGACCTTATCATAATAGAATATACTCTGTTTCAATCAGTATGCATTCTGTATTTAGAAGGGATGCTTACTGATACCATCACACCTTGTTGTAAACTGCCTTGAGTCGCCGATAGGCTGAGAAAGGCAGTATACAAGTGTAGTAAATAATAAATAAATAAATGTAATAGATTTCCTGACTACAGACAAGAGATCAGTGTGTTACATAGAATCTAAAGGTTCCTTGTACTATAACATTTGGGGGGAGACAGGAGGGAATTGCAGCAGACATTAAATAGCTCTTTCATCGTGACAGTGATGTTATTTGTTACTTTTGCATCTAATGAGCTCACGGTAAAACCCAGGGAATTCCCAGTTGTTCAGACATTTATTTATTGGTCAGGTCTCAACCTGTTCAGCTTCTGAAATGGAATCGTATCAGATGCACTCAGTAACCACCAATGATGAAATAACATGCACTTTGAATAGAAGCTTTTAAAGTCATTTTGTCCTGGCAGAAAGATTTGAAAATATGTGACCTACTTTTTGATGTTGTTTCTTAAAAAATCAGATCTGTCTTCCTACATAAATTTAAGATTGCTGAATCTTTATTGCTCTACTTCTCCCTCTGATCACAAGTAAGCATGCAATTAGGATGCTATTAATTACATGAACAATTTTCTTATTGACTCAAATTGTATACTGTGTTTTAAGACTATTTTCCTATCATCCGGTAATTTCCTAATTGAATTCACATGGAACTGAGCTATCTGAAAAGGAGTTTAGAAAGATCTCTTCAGATATGCTAACTTCACTGGTATTATTTCATGCAGGAAGTGCAAAGAAAAAGAACGGTTCAAGTTAGATGTTTATGACAGCAAACTGTCCTGAAAATTCAAGGTTTTGAATTGAGCCTATCAACTATTGCATATAAACTCTGCAATTTAACTGTTTTATTATGATAAGCATCAAAAGATTTCAGGAATTCCAGTTACTAGTTCTTTTCACAGCAGCTAATACTTAAAATGGGATTATTTAATACAGATTTACAGTCATAGATGCAGATATAATAGAATTATCAATTTATTTTTAAATTAATCAACCCTTTAAAATAACAAAATAATAATAATTTCTGATAACAGAGTGGTTTTTGTGTAATGTTGAAGAGTGGATTTTGTTTTGGGACATTTCTTAAAACAAAATTTTCTGTGTATCTTTTAGAAAACTGCAATTTCAAGGAGACTGGCATTTGTTAGCACAATTCTATACGCATGGAACATCTCCCTTCACAGCAAAATGTATGCCAAAAATATGAAGCTGTTCTCATTGCTCACTTTCCCAAATACTGTGTATTCTGAAAATGAGCCAGCAGACATGACCAAAATTTCTCCATTTCCTAGCACACAGTTTCTTTCAGAATCTCCAACTGCATCCAGAATGAGCAAATAGTGGCAAGAATAGTAAATTAACAACTTTTGGTAGACAACCAAGGAATCTCAGTAGTAGTTTGAACATTGGACAATGGTTCTGAAGATTAGGGTTTGAATCTTGAGTCAGCACAGCTATGGAAACCCAGTGGGTGATCTTGGGCATGTCACTCTCTTATAGGCTAAGAAGAAGGAAAAAGCACACACACACCCCTCACACACACTCTTTGTACAAATTGTGAGAGGGAAAAACATGATGAGCAAACTTGTTTCCCTATTTCTGGTTTTCCTATTTCCTTTACAGAGGTTCCTAGTCCGTACTTTTACTAACAGATAGCCAAGTCATTTATTGCTTGTTAACGTGCATTGTTCTGCCGTCATGCTATCTTAACTACTCGGAAAGGAAACTGGCTGTGTAGGGAACAGACCGGAGACTATATAGTTGAATCAAACAAGAATTTATTAACTGACAGGAATTTTAGACTTTCTCTCCTCCTGCGTCTCACTAAAAAGTCTTTATGATGAGAGGTAATGTCTTTGAGAGATAGACATAGACCTGGCCAAGCCGAGGCTCTTATTTATTTATTTATTTATTTATTTATTTATTTATTTATTTATTTATTTATTTATTTATTGGACTTATGCACTGCCACTCCCGGAGGCTCGGGGCGGTTTACAACAGAAGCATAAGGATACAAAACAGATAAAAACTAGGATAAAACACAAGTTAAAAATTATAAAATCATCCAAAGGCCTGCCGGAACAGGTGTGTCTTGCATGCTCTGCGAAAGGTATTTTATTTGTTCTATTGTCTCTTTCTTGTGTGATGTTAAACTGTCTCCAAGATGGTCTCAATATTTAACTCCAACTGGACATGCTATTTTGTAGACCAGGGGTCCTCAAACTAAGGCCTGAGGGCCAGATAAGGCCCTACAAAGTCAATTACCCGGCCCTCGCTCAGGGTCAACCTAGGACTGAAACGACTTGAAAGCACACAACAACAACAACAATCCTATCTCATCAGCTAAAAGCAGGCCCACACTTCCCACTGAAATACTAACAAGTTTATATTTGTTAAAATTGTTCTTCATTTCAATCATTGTATTGTTTTTAAGTGGGTTTTTTTTGCACTACAAATATGATATGTGCAGTGTGCATTGGAATTCATTCAGGTTTTTAAAAATTATAATCCAGCCCTCCAACAATTTGAGGGACTGTAACATGGGCCTCTGTTTAAAAAGTTTGAGGATCCCTGATGTAGACTTTCAGGCGTTCCTCTCTCTTCACCTTCCAGTCACCAAAAAAACTGACTCCTCCAAGAACCAGGAGTACCTTGCCTTAGGCTCTGCCCCTGAGGGGATTCTTAAAGGGGAAGGGAATTGGAGACTTCATTTGCAAAGAGGCTATCTAGACTGACACCCACAAAACTATACCCAAAATGCTAATTCCCTCTAACTAAAAAGGGCTGAAATAGGGGTACTTGTGGAGGCGCAAGCATATTTTGCAGTAGGCAGTGAACATTCAGGAGCAATTTGAATGATCTGATAAATGGAATCCCTATGGAATTACAGGAACCCAAACTTGTCAGTTAAGAGCAACATGGTGATACATACTTGCAATGGGAACAACCAGACAAAATTTCAGTGATCTCCCCATGATTAACATGAAAGGTTAGCTAGACATTGCTGCATAGCTTTTCTGCCAACAGAACAGAGAAGGAAATAAAACATACATCCTAGATTTTTCCCCCTCTGATTTGCTTGGGAACAGGCATGTAGCCGGGGGCTAAGGGGGCTTCAGCCCCCCGAAATTCTCAGGGTGGTCCGCGAAAAGGCCTTACTGGTACATTATTTAAACTGTTATGTTTATTCATATCATGATCTGATCACCATGCTCATTATATCCCACATTAATGGGGTTATTGGGATAACAATACAAAAGGTTTGCTAGGGTAGACCCTCTTCCACCCAGTCTCAGCCCCCCGAGCCAAGCGCAGCCCCCACATCAAAATCCTGGCTACGGCCCTGCTTGGGAAGAAATGAATGAAAAGAGGGACATGCATTTCTTTTTGGACAACATGTTAAACAAACCACAGCTCCATGTTTTGTTCAGCCATTCCTAAAAAGATTGCAACAGCGAATGGCCATACAGATAAGATCCCCAAATAAGCCGAAAAAAAGAAAAGCATTTTCCCAAAGTCTGTATTCCGATCATTTTCATTCTGAGCAGTGATCCTATATTCAAACTGGCCTGCTGCTCACATTTGATTCTGCTTCATTTGCAGTTTGTAACCAGTGTCAGAAAATAAAGCAGACTGCTATTTAATGGTGGGAATTCTCTTCTTTCTATTTCTTTTACAGAACTTCCTGGTCACATGAACTCTTTCAGTGATTAGTCTTTCTCCTTTTTGTTCAAAATATGCCAGGCTGGTAAGAAAAATGAAGTAGGCTCATGCATGGAGACATTATCTTTAATCTAGTTGTTTCTCTGGCAATGCCAAACTATAAAGCATGTAATTTTTTCCCTATAGCAGCATTTCTTGCTTTTAAATCATGAATCAAATAATCACAAGTTAGTTGGTGGGGATAACACTCTTACCTTAATTCACTGCTTATTTCTCCCAGCGGTGAACACAGGGGCCTACTCTTAACAATCCTTACATTTGTACAACCAGCAAAGGAACACCGGGTGTCCGTTCCCCTTCAAAGACTTTGCTTCTGCGCTGCCTTTTAATCAACTAAGTGCAACTCCATTTCAGCTTTCCTTTCACCTTCCAGCTCATCATGAATGGCTCTTGTTACTCTCAATCAGAGGGATGCCTGTACTTACAGTATCAAGACTAATCACACATCAACAAGAGCTTTCATGTTGACCCAGAACGAAATATTATTTTGCATCTTCCCACAATTTCAATGACCTTCGCATAGTAGGCTGTACAACATCCCCTTGTTATTTTAAATTTCCAAAAAGTCATGCAGTAATTATCACCTCACATAGTTAGGGAGCTCCATCATAATAAATGTTCATGCTTCAACATATATTATGCTGAAAGGGGGGAAATCCCGTAGTCAATTTGGGAAGGAATTTTACTTAGGTGGGTGGGAAATGTATTTTGCAGGGATTGATTTATTACCCAAGAATTTTACTTGAGTAATAACTAAGCTCCTTGAAAAGACCTGGGTATTTGTTCGTTTCCACACATATATTTTGTCCTCACATCACATCTACTTTTATTATTTACTGAATTAGCAAATGATTTTGATAGCCTAATTCTATGTATACTTATTCAGAATTAAGTCTGGCAAAGTACAATAGGATTGGCTTGCAAGCATGGGCAAGCCCACAATTTTAGTCAGTTAATTGCTGGGAATGTTCCAGTGGGAAGGTGGATATACTTTGCATAAATAAAATACACCAGCACAGAGTTTAGTAAGGGTGCTAGGTTACTCCCACAAGTGGGATCAACTCAATTTTAAAAGCATGGTCCTCTTAGAATATTTTTTTAAAAGCACTTGGAAATATTACATGCTATATAAGATCCTACAATGTATGACATTGAAAGTCTACTTTTTTTCAAAGAGCTTACCACCTATGAGAGAATATATAGCCAATACCAGCAGAAGGTGGATTTTTCTTTGTGTTTTTAATAAAGACACAGGAGCAAAATAGTTGCAAGCATGGCCATCTTTGTTCATAAGACATGTAGAAAAATGATCTCTTTTCTAGATTATACATGTTTCTTCATAAACCATGATGTTCTATGCACCAAAGGATGTATCCAAGCAATTTTCTTTTGAATTCAGGTATTCTGCACACTAGAGTGAACAATAATCCCTGACCAAACCATACATAAAATGCCCTCGGAAGCACTTTAGTTTATCTGTTAGTGCAATTAAACCCTACTTTATCCCCCGGATCCCCTGTCCTTGATACATTATATTGCTCTCTCACCCAGTGTTTTAAAATGTTAATATTTTGTAATTGGCCCTGCCCACTGATCAATTTTTGTTTTCTAATGTTCTGATTTTATATTGTTTGATTTGTTCATTTATATTGGTTTCTGTATTTTATTTTCTATTTTATTTATTTTCAGTTGTGTTCTTGTGTTATATTGTTTTACTGTATTGCTGGGCTTGGCCTCATGTAAGCCGCCCCGAGTCCCGCAAGGCTCTTTAAACTTTTCCACTTGGGGTCCTTTTGGCCAGGTATATATAACTTTGGATGTACAGGTATCTAAAATAGGTATAAATATTAAACATTTACTGATAATCAGCCAGGATGGACAGGGGTCTAGGATTCATGTTGTTGGCCTCGCCTCTCCAATAATCTTGTCCACATCCTTGAGCTGCACAGACTGAAATGAATCCATCAAAACCGGACAAGCAGGTGCTCGTGTTTTACATCCTCACAGATTGATGTTAATATGGGGTCAAAGCCAGAACTGATCAAAGCAACTTTGTCTGCGAAGAACAGAGCAAATGCTTCACAGCAGGCTGCCGAGTTGTCAGGGATCCCGTCTTGGCAGACAGGATTTAACAACACTCTGACTACTCGGAACAGCTCCGCCGGACAGTTATTTGCAGACGCAATATTGGCTGCAAAGAAATAATTCTTTGTGGCTTCTATTGCCGCAGCGTATGCCTTTAAGTAGGCATCCAGCCATGCTTGATTTGACTCACTAGGCTCTTTCCGCCGCACGCTCTCTAGTCTCCCCTTCATTCGCTTCATTGCTGCCAGCTCCTCAGTAAACCAAGGAGATGGTTTAGCTTGGCTACTCGAGAGGGGACGTTTTGGAGCGGTGTCTATTGCCCTAGTCATTTCACCAACCGAAGCGGCAGGAATATCCCCAAGAGCCGTCAGGAATCCATCCAGATCCATGGGCGGACCATCTTAATGGGTCCTCCACCCCTGCGGAGGGTAAAGGGTGCAGTAAGTCTAAACTTGATCATGAAATGGTCGGTCCATGGCAACAGAGAGATGGTTAACTCCTCTACACCACCACCTTCTTCCAATCCCTGGCAGAAAACCAGATCTAATGTGTGTACAGCACAATGAGTGGGGCCTGATATTAGTTGGAACAGCCCCATGGTCGCCATGGAAGATATGAAGTCCTGAGCTGCTCCTGATAGGGTGGACTCTTCATGGACGTTGAAGTTCCCCAGCACTATGAACCGATGAGACTCCAACACCAGGCTCGAGACCACCCCAGCTAGCTTAGGTAGGGAGACTGAAGTGCAGCAGGGTGATCAGTACACTAACAGAATCCCTATTCTGTCCCGGCCACCACTCTTCAGGTGGACACACTCAAACATAGTAGACTGCGGGATGGAGCACCTGATCAAGGAGATAGAGTCCCTATAAGACTACTGCAGCCCCCCCCCAACCTCCAGATGGTTTTGCACTGAGTATCCTGGCGGCCAAAGCCGGGAGAGACCCCCCCCCCCAGCCTCATCTAGCCAGGTCTCACTTACAAACGCCAGGTCTGCTTGCTCATCAAGAATTAAATCTTGAATTTCCATTTACAGACCTGGCGTTTAACATGCCTTTGGATTATGTGATTTTAATTAACTGTTTTAATATTGATGTTTTAATTATTGATTTTAATGTATATAGTGTATTATCTTGTGTATGTGTGTATGGCATCAAATTGTATATGGCATCGAATTTTGTGAGCTATCCTGTGTCCCCTTCAGGGTGAGAAAGGCAGGATATAAATGCAGTTGATAATAATAATAATAATAATAATGTGCTTTAACATTTATCTCAATGTATTCCTTCCCAAGGATTAAGGCTGCTAGAGGAAGGCAGGAAAATACATATTACTAAGGCGTCATGTGATTCATGATCCTTAATTCCTTCCCCTAAAGACACAGAAAAGCATGTCCAACTGAGATTTTCTGAAGATAGTTCATCTGAAATTTAATTTTAGCTCAAAAATGTAAAAGCCTCTGGCTAATAAATCTGTGCCAGAAGCCTTAGAATGTCATCCATAACCAGCACTGACATTTGCTTGTATTTGCTGCTTCTGCTCCTATGACTGCTGTTGGTTTGATTGATGCCATGTGGGACAAACATGCTTCCCTGGCCACACACAAATGGAAAATAAGCTTTAATGCAGAGGTCAAAAGGCAGAGAGGTCTTTCTTTGCTGTCACAGTTGCATCATTTTTCTTCCCAGTTTTAATATGGAATAACTCAGGGCTACAGTCCAAAATTTCTCAGAGTCTTCCAATGAGCATTGCCACGTAGGATTCTGGCCAGACGTTTCTAGTAGTCATAGGCTTTAAAAGTCACTTTCTATAACAAAAGTGGTGCATTTTTGTCCCACATGATAACACCCCTTTCTGAAGAGGCACAACCTGTACCATTGAGGAAACAAAATATAGTCTCCGGCCAGATCTACACTGACCATTTAATGCAGTTTAAAACTAGCTTCAAAATGTGGTGCCTGGACAACAAACTCGCGCAAAAGAAAGCCCTTAATGTGTACCAGTGCTCTGTGGTTTGTGTAATCACCATCTGGGCTTCAAACTGGTTCCAGGATTTCCTATTTAATCATCTGCACAGTGAAACCACTTTCTTCAATGCCGGTTTCAAACTACATTAAATGGTCAGTGTAGATGTGCCCTAAGTTCAAGGACATGAAAAGAAGCCAAGACAAAAGGAAGGCACGAAAGAGTGTCAGCCAAAAGTATGAAAGGTCCTATGATCACAATGGTTGATTCTAAACCTGAAAATAATCCATTTCTTCCTTTTATTAAAAGACAAGCCTTCCTAAAAAATAAAGTATCCCAATTTCCCCTTTTTTAGAAGTTAAAGAGAGTGGCATGTAGATTCACACTTCCTTCATATAAACAGCTTCATATAATTTCATATAACTAATATTTAACAATGTCAAAATGCAATCTTGTATGGAGGGAGATTACATATGGCGTACCCTGTGTATTGTATGTGAATGCAAGTACATAAGCTGCTTTGTACTATAGCTGAATAGGACGGCTCCATTCAATTTGGCAGGTACTCGATTCCACTAATAGCTATAACCATGCAAGCTGTTTGTGGAACCTGAACTATGCAGAGCAGTAAAATCAGTCCATTAGGTTTAGATCAATAAAGCAATAACATTATCTCCTTATACAGAAGAGAGTATTTGCATTCTTATGATTTTTTATCCAAATATCCACTAGGGCTATTTATTCATTTGTAGCAGGGCATTCATGAAAACAGGAAGAGGAACTTGGCTTGAAGCCTGTTCTATGTCCAGGAAACAAACAGAAGTAGTGGTCACAGAGTCAGTGAGACAGTCGATTTCACATAGTAAAGCACGCTAACTATGCCAGCTGACCTACTTATTTTTGTTGAAAGAGCCAGGCCACCTGTCTTCGTGACACAACAGTCTCAATTCAGCCTTATCCGCCAGAGATTTATATATCTGGTGTTTGCATCCCCCTTCCCACCCCTCTACCTGCACAAGACAATACAAAAAAAAATCCTGTCTGATATTGTGAATGTATTCTACCATTTTTTAAAAAAAAGTTGTCTGTATTAAATAAAACTCCAGTATCTGTATTCAGCCAACTTGACAAATCTCCATATTATATTGAAAATGTGTGATATTAAACATATTTTAAAGCAGTAATTCATTATTCAAGCCAAAACAAATCAGCTTAAAACATTAAAAAGCATTTCATAAATAATTTAAAATTTGGGTTGCAACAAACATTTTAAAAGAAGCATTAAAAAGAACCTCTAGGGAAAAAATTCCATGAAGCAATCTCATACTGAATTCAAAACAGAACAGCTCTGAACAGTTTCTATGTATGCTTGTCCACCCACTTCTTCCTTTTTTTACGAGGAGGCTGGTAAAAGACACCTTTAATGTGTCCAATTATTAAGCAGTCAGTCGAAACAGTCCAGGGAACACGTTATGAAAACAACATGCATCTGAAAATATTTCTAGAAATATTTTAAAGGATGAGCAGTAAAGATTTCGAATATACACAATTGACAGTAGGAAGGAATTGGGAACTGGAAAGTTAAATGCTGGACAATCAATGGCCTCCAACATTAACATCTATATCTATCTCAATTATGACTACATATCTTAAATTATGTCTCGTACAACAAAAAGTGCTGTTCAGAGGATACTGGTCATCACAATGTCTTTTCAATAGCTAATTGCTGAAGGGGAAACACTGTTAATTCTTCTTTAATCCATATGTTATGATGAGAGACTCCCTCCTGGGCACACAGAAGACAGGGCGACTTGAGAGGTGCTGAACAGACTGCGCTCTGGCACCATGGGATTCGGAGCCAATCTTAAGAAATGGGGCCACAAAGTAGAGTCCACAACATGGGAGTGTGGCGCAAACCATAGACCACCTACTACAATGCAGTCTGAGCCCTGTCACTTGCACAATGGAGGACCTCCTTACAGCAATACCAGAGGCACTCCAAGTGGCCAGCTTCTGGTCAAAGAAAATTTAGTATAATGCAAAGTTTTTAACTTTGTGGTTTTTTAAAAGAATGTTACAACTGTTTTAACAATTTGCTACTGAAACGTTAAAATATAATAACTCATATGTTATGGAACTGCCAACTTGCCTTATTCTAGGGAGGAGTAATTACACAAAAAATATGGTATTCTTTGGTATTCAGTAATCCAAGTATTTTTAAAACTATTTACCCATGTCTTGAAATGTAACATATGGATCATTCATGCTCTCTCGATTGCTAAAAGGCAGATACCCTAGTATTGGAAAGATAGCACATCCCAACTGGTCATCCAAACACAAATCATGTATCAACACAAGTTACAAATGGACTTATACTTGATCTGCTTTTATTGAAATTTACAAGAAACAATTTATCTTTGCAATTTTGCAATTCTGTAATATTAGAATATCATGATACATAACTGAGAGCCTTACAATAGAATTGTACTTAGCATAATAAAAATTAAGAAAAAATGTATGACATCAGCATACATTCATTAGAGATCGTAAATAAAAAAGCATATGTATGTTAAACTGCTATGGCTGAAGGCAGACAAAACACAAAAAAACAGGATCAGCAGCCTATTTTAATGATAGAAGCCACAGAGGAGCATGCCACCTTGTTAGCACTGGGAATGTGGCACAGATGGCTAAGTGTCAGCTGCATAAGATCTCTCTGACCAGTAGGTCATGAGTTCGAGGCCTGCCCGGGTCGAGGTGGGTGCTCGACCTTTAAGTGTAGCCTGCTGTCGACCTTTGCAGCCCGAAAGACAGTTGCATCTGTCAAGTAGGAGATAAAGGTACCACATTAAGTGGGGAGGCAAATTTTGACTGAATTATGAGGCTATTAAAGAACTCCAGGAACGCTGAGGAATGCGGAAGGAACAACAAGGGATGCTGGGAATGCTGAGAGATGAGGAGTGCGTCAGCTCCCCCTGGTGGCCAGAGTTTGCCTCTGTTCGTCTATATGTGTGTATGTGGAAACGGCAGGGATTGTCTGCTAAGTATGTGTACCTGTAAGTCCTCTTCGGAGTGAGAAGAGCGGAATATAAATAAAGTAAATAAATAAATAAATAAATTAGTCTTACTCATTGCGTGGTTGCTTCTGCCAGAGTATATTACCTACTACTGGCTAATCTTCTGCCTCCAATGGAGAAACCTCAGGAACCCCGTAAGAAAGAAAAGAGCCCTGTAGCCTGAACCACATGCCCACCAGTCTCATCAAGTTTTCCAGCAAACCCTATGTTCTGTCCTAAGCAGTTTTAGATACTACCGTTGGCAAAGCAAAAAGGGTGGTTTTTAGCAACCACAGTAATTTAGCAAGTGATCTTCAACAAAGTAGCATGTGTGAGCAGGAATAGAGGATTTTCTGGAAGAATGCATCTCAGTTTTCAGTCTGTCAGTTCAGGTTTGATACTGATCCATGTTATTCAAAGCCAGAATGTATATAAAGGGAGTCAAAGAATCGCTCATTGGTGGCACTTGTTTCCAATCTATCAAAAAAGGGTTACACTATCTCAAAACTACTGGCTTCAGGACAACAGAATGGAAGCCAAACTTGGCTCGTGGTAGCTTCATTACCATACCTGTTGCTAAAAACCCATCAGCTTAAGACTCTTCAGTGGCCTTTATTGGGCCATGAGTTGCAGAGATCAGCCTTAAGTCTGATCTGAGCTTGCAGATTCCAGTTGGTTTTTCCAAACAAGGAAGACAACCGAAATAAGGCACCTTAATTCACATCTATGTGCAAACATTACATGTTCGAAGAGGGGGCCCAGTAGGAATCAATGATCAGGTCATGAACAAGGATAGACAGATTGGCTTGTAGGCTTCATAGTGCATTAGTGACGGAAGTCATGGTGAAAGGTGCACGGGTGTGAGGAAGTGGTTGGGTTTTGGGTTTGTGTATAGAATCATAGAACTGGAAGAGACCTTGTGGACCATCTAGTCCAACTCCCTGCCAAGAAGCAGGAAAATCGCGTTCAAAGCACTCCCAGCAGGTGGCCATCCAGCCTCTGTTTAAAAGCCTCCATAGAAAGAGCCTCCACCATACTTCGAGGTAGAGAGTTCCACTGCTGAACAGCTCTCACAAGTTAGGAAGTTCTTCCTAATGTTCAGGTGGAATCTCCTTTCTTGTAGTTTGAAGCCATTGTTCCACGTCCTAGTCTCCAGGGCAGCAGAAAACAAGCTTGCTTCCTCCTCTCTATTACTTCCCCTCACATATGGTTTGTAATATGTTGTGTTTTGTTGTTTGATTGTTATGGTGAACTCCTATATAAATTTTAAAAACCCAAACATGACTTCTTTCCTTTACATTCAGTATGTTCTTAAGATGCAGCTTGGAGCAGTTTCTGGTGTTCACTGGCTCACATTGAAAGCAGAGCATATATATTATTTCAAGGTAGCATTTGGGTTGAATGTTTAGTTTGCTATTGAGAGACAAATAAAGGCATTATTATGATGCCAACCATGTAAGTGACACTGCTGACCCTGCAGAAACCATTCCCTCTCTTTATTAGCCTCTTACATTTTATATGCTGTTTTAACTTTAGAACCATATGGGGAGATCCATATGGTACTCTTTATGCTTCATAAAAGAAATCAGCTGACTTGTGAGCTGACCTTTTCTGGTTGCCCATGTCATTGGCTGGCAACAATACTAGCTATGAAGTAATTCATGTGTTGTTTTCATACAAGCAGGAGTATGAATGAAATTATTTCCCCTCCCTCCAATTAACTTTATGGAATGTTTCATATGCAATCATCTTTGTTCATCCCCACAATAATTGTGTGCATTAGGCTACAATGGGACTGTCACTTTGTGAGAAGTGAACTCAAAGCTTGAAAAAAGACTTGAAATTTCATCTTCATCTAATTGCAAGCATTTTGTCTGCTAGTTAATAATGCTATCTGCTATAACTCGAACCAACTCAAGGCACAGAGGTTATTAATTCATTAAAGTAAACAATATTTGTTTAAGAGAAAATATTAATCCAAAGAGACCACAGCACTTTGCAAACATTTTGCCAGGCAACTAACCATGTATCTTCCCAAATACAATTAAAACGAAAGCAGAGCATCCCAAAGGGAATCTCAGGGAGAACCCAACTCACCAGAGAGACTTACTCTGATGGAAAATATCTTCCAAATAAATATGCTTGGGATCGTAGCCAAATTGAACAGTTATTTTAAGGGGCTCCTTTCAGCTTTGTATGGAGGGATTAGATGCAACTGTATTACATTCTTCAAATATAAATATGCCCATAGCTACACAAAACATCAGTAATTAGTGGAGCCAAAAATGAGAGTCAGGCTTTATTTTACCAGTTTTGCTTTCCCATTGGTTCCAAGCCTACATTTGACATGAAACAATTTGCTTCCCCATAGCTCATTTAAAAATTCTGAAAATTGTGCTCGGATTTGTAGTCACTCTTGAGGGAAAATAAAATATTACCATGCAGAAGTATTTCCAATCTCCTGAAAGAGAACCGCTAGTATATTAACAGTCCTTTTATGGGTAAAGTATAGGGAGACGGATAGCTCTGTACATGTCAGAAATTACACAGCAGTGCCTGAAAAGGAGGCTATCCAGCATTGGGAGTGGCAAGCAGGCTTCTCGTATATCCCTTCAAACACATTCATGTTCCAAAATGCAGAACTTCAACTGTAAGCATGGATTGGCATGGCAGCCATTCACTTATGTGGTAGACAATAAATATATGTATTTAAGGACAGTCTGGCTATAACATGTGAAGATGAGACTACCCTCTGCCACTGGTGACTTCAGTGTTAGATGCAGGCTGGGATTTGATTCCAGAGGTTGATTTACTAAGATGGGCAGAACTCAAAAGGACAGACTGAAAACTTATTGAAGTCCAGCACTGTGTTCTCACAGTAGGTCACTATGAGACTTTCTAAAGTTATGCGGCAACCTATATTCAGAAGCACATTGTCCTGATACAGAAAACATTACTGTTATCTGAAATTGGTCACCACTGACATTTATTAATTTCTTTAACCTTCTTTTCAAAGTCATCCATGTTGGTGGCTATCTATCATCCTGTGATTTAAAACATTTAAAACATTCTACTTTTTCACTAGGTCCTATGTGAACAAGTACTTCTCTGTTCACTTGTTTTGAATGACTCCTAATTTAGATTCCTCCAAAACATCTTCCCTTTCATTTCCCCCATACTATGCAAACATCTATATATTTCTATAATACCTTTTCCTCCTCTTTTTTCTAGGTTCAAGAAACTAAACAGAAAAGATGGGAAGGTGTGAGACTGAAAAAGAAATGAGAAAAGCAAAAGGTCAGTGGTTCTGAGAACTTCTATGCATACTTTGAAGAAAACCTATTTTATGAGGATTCACACTTTTCTTTAGTACATAAGCCTACTATAAATTGTCACGTGAATTTTGACAACTTGATATGATGTTCACAAGTTGTCTCCCAAATTCAAATGGTCTAAAACCAACCTTTCAAATTAAACATCAGAATGAAACAAGAGAACAAAACATACAGCACCCGACATACCTGTCTCCTTGTACACAATTTTCTTCAGACAAGAAATATCTGGATCAAATCTTCTTTTCCTTTACTTTGTTTCCATCAATGGCTTGTCTGCAGTGCCTCTTGATGAAAAATGCCCAGCTATGTTCCAGATAAAATTGCTCATGTGTCCGACAGCATTTGTTTCTCAGAAGACAACCATGAAAAAGTGGTTTGCTCCCAATTTAAAGTGTTTATTAACATTCTTGCACTGTACTATAAAGTGCAATTTTTCTTCTAGTCCTTTGCCAGCTTTCTTGTTTTCTTAACAGCATACTAGGAAAGCTGAAACTAACAAAGCTTGGCTTTATAGTTGTACAGAGAGCAAGAGACTCAAAGCATTCAGAGTAAAGAACTGGATTTATCTGGCCACTTCCTTAAGGAAATTCAGTGCTACCCCACCCAGCTTCCAACATAAAAGCTCACTTCAGGACAAAAGAAACAGGAACTGACAGAGGCCAACACATTGCATATATTTGTGTGTCAGGGAGAGCAAAATGTTTAATCATTAGAGGCTGACTTTTTGTTTCAGGAGAAAAAAACAGCCACCAGTACAGCAAATGGGAAGGGAAGAGAGCTGTTTCAGTTTATATGATCAGTCAAAGGGAAATTTTCATTCCAGAGGCCAACGGTTGAGAGGTTGGCACACACTATTTACTCAGAATGCCTCTTTATCTATGTTCCAACCCTTGTGCATGCCTAGAGAGGCTCCATGGATTGTCAACAATATTCGTTCAGATAAAGGTTTGGGGCTTGTAGAAGTAGCAAGAGTGCAGAGGGAATACAATGAAATTTACCTATCAACAAAGCTATCATCAGTTTGTACCTCCATCTACATATAATTACTATTCCACACAACAGAAACAGGAAGATAGAAGGTCAATGACCGTAATAAAGTGAACATGAACTTGAACTTGAAAAGGAACAATACAGCACATCAAAAGGTGACAAAGTTCAAATCTAAGTAATGTAAACACTGACACATCTTCCTTGTTTCCTCAATTTCCTAATTTTAATACTTTCTTCAACTGGACTGGCTGGTGTACTCTAAAGCCAGGATTTACAAAGTATCTGATGTAGGGAACTGGAAATTAGCTCCACTCACTCACTATTCCAAAGACTGGCATCATATTTGTTCCCACTGACTATAATGTTTCCTTCTTTCCCGGAAACCCATTGCAGATTGGCAGACAATGGCTTGAAGAGTGGCGCTGGTCCAGGGACCACCACTTTGAACTCTAGTGAACACACCTCTGTAATTTCCTGTCTCTATCAACTAATTGTCTGTCCTGCTTTTTTTTAAAGATCAGTACCCCTTAGGCAGCTGGCCTCCGAAATATGTCCTGGTTTCATTTTTGTTTCACTTTGTATTTTTGGAATAGTTACCACTACATTTTTATAAGCAGCACATTGGCCAATTCACTAGAAAAGAACCTAATTTAATTAATATGCCTAATTAATTTTAAAAACTCAGCAGCAACTATTTAAGAAACGAAGCAAGATATATATCTATGTAATGGAGGGATAAACATATCTTGACTGAAAGCCCACAAGCAGGATATGAATGCTACGGAGATCTTCAGATGTTGTTCCTTGGCAGCCATATTCAAAAGCATAATGCCTCTGGTCCAGGAAGTAGATTTATAGTCATTATGACTAGCAGCCAATAATGTTTTATTTTCCATTAATCTATTATCATATCTAATGGTGGTGTAAAATAGGCTGACTAATGTGAACTGTTGTGTGCCTTCAAATAATAGCTGACTTACAGTGATGTCAAGGCATTTGTAAAATGTGGATTCATTCCTATGAGAGCAACGAATTGAGAAAGGATTCTCTATAGGACATGGTCCTCAATATAAGAAGAGAAAAATAAATGTGCTAGAAAAGGGCACAGAGGACAAGCAGTCAGTCCTAGTTGATTCACAATCCCCAAACTACAAACAATTTTTAATTTTCGGTAATTCCATATTTCTGTCCTCATTCAGGTCTTGATACTGTCTTCTTCAAAAGAGGAATGAGACTATAGGTAGACTGATACTTCAACAAGGGCCAGAGGCATCTTTCAGGAAGCTAATCCTTGCTTTCTTGAAAGATAATAGTACTCCCTGCTTGCTAAGCTGTCCACATCCTGATCCTGAATAATCATGCACATACTCCCTACAGTACTAATTCCTCATAAAAATATGGTTTATTTTGGAAGTTGGATTTCCCCCCCGCACTGTTTAAACATTTCCCCCCAAAGGGGCAGGCATATTAAGAAGGGCTTGCGGCCCTATACAATGGAATAGAATCTTGAGCGCAAGTCAGATTGAAGAAAAGAGTAAACAAAAGCCCACAGAATTCTTACAATGATAACGGAAGTGAAAACACTACCAGAGGGGCTCTGTAGAGCCAAAAATGAATTATATTCTTCACCAACTGGATATAATAGCTAAACACTTGGAAAGGGGAGAAGTTGTCCAAAAAATCCATATGTTTAATTATAAGCAGAGCAAAAGCTCCAATAAGCTTCAATGGGACTTCAAATATTTTTAGGATTCCACCAGGGAAGACAACTACAAATCCTCTTTTTTTAATACAACCAATTTCTAAAGATATCCTAAAATATTAAAAAAATAAACTGAAGTATGCTGCTGAATATATTTCTTTCCCAGAATACAACTCATTTCCTGAGACAATTTACAAAGCATGGAGAATCCCACTAGTCTAAGCACAGTAATGAAAAACAGGGAAGTTAATTCACTGGGTTAATGTATCAGCTGTCACCAGAGGAACAGATGGCTCTAAGCTTTATTCATATTGAAATGAATGACACTATTAATATTTTAAAAAATTAAAAAAGAAAATGTTATATGCAAAAGCCAAAAGAAAGGAAGGAAGGAAGGGAAAGTGAAACACAAGAAAAGAAACTCCTAACACATGTAGATATGGTGACATATGGCAACTCTAAGGCTATTATATTATTTTCTTGGCAAGATTTGTTCAAAGGAAGTTGGTCATTGTTTCCCTCTGAGGCCGAGAGACTGTGACTTGCTCAAAGCCACCCAATGGGCTTCCATGGATGAGTGAAGATCTGAATCCTCATCTCATAGAATCCTGCACCAATGCTCAATTCTTAGGCATATTGGGGAGTATATATAATCGAAGCACTTAAAAGAATTGAGAAGGTCATCAAGAAGTCTAGTCTCCCTTGAGGCACTACGTACCTTACCTATTCTCACTAATGCTGAAAATTGCTGTTATTAGACAAATACATTAGACAACAGGAAATGGCTTTTTTAAAGTACAGAAAATGTCTCAAAAGTGGAAAAGTGTAATCTCAACAGGAAAATGTCTTTCCTTACATAAATTACAATATGCTATTCATTTCTAAAATGACTGAACAGGCAGTGCAAATCTACAACCCAATGCATATTCATGCTGGACCTAATAGGCATGGGCAAACTTTGTCCCTCCAGGTGTTTTGGACTTCAACTCCCACAATTCCTAATAGCAAACAAGTTGTTAGGAATTGTTGGAGTTGAGTCAAAACACCTGCATGGCCAAAGTTTGCCCATACCTGTACTACACCATAAAAGGGTGTGACAAAGGGAAGTCTATGTTTACCATTTAGGTAAGTGGGAAACTGGCAGAAGAGGAAGTAGTTTCAATGTGTAATGTGTGATGTAACCAGTTTAAGGCCTCCATGGTGGCTTCGACCAACTTCCACGATCTGCACTATCCCTGGCTTTATGGCTGTGGAGGATTTTGAGGTTATTTTAAAACTCTCCCCATCACAATGTACATATACAAAGTACAGGAGTGCCTATTGCATAATCAATTCCGCCATTCGATATGCTTTACCTTGAAGAATGCTGGTGGGCATTACGGGGTTTATTTCAAACTATCTCTCAACTTTTAACGCCCTTAATGCATATTGCTGTGTGGATTCGTGGCATGTGTCATTTAGACATTGCGGTCTCATTCAGTGGTCAGTGTAGATGTGCCCCTTGTTTCTTGGATTATCAGGGAAGGACAGTACAATGTCTTGTTGAAGATACTCATATGCTGCCAAATTGTGATGGAGCACGATTATCAGGGCAGTAACAATTCAGATGAACTTTAGGAATGACCTCCACTGGTGGAGCTCCATTTTGCCAGTGGAGAGAGCCAAAAATGCAATAGAACTAGAGGAGATCCCCCTGTGAAGAATTTTAAAGACAACAGCATTATTTTTCTGAGATATGTCATGCAAAAGATATTCTAACCAAAGAGCTTAAGTAGGGTGGGGTGCCTAACCCTTCCCGTTGTCTCACCAGACACAATGCTAATGTAACACATATTTCACAGAAAAAATGAATAGTTCCATTAATTTTGAAACCTCAGGAATGTTCACCAGACAAGAACCAGTTCAATGGATTAAACAAAGTTTCTGAATGGCAGATGGTTTAACCACATCAGCTTTAACAAAGTCAGCTCAAGTTTTCATAAGTATTGTTGTAATTATACTTTAACACAACTTACATGCCTTTGGAGGGAACACATGCACAGAATATTTTTTAAGGGTGAGCACTGTAGTGTAAAATAGAGTAGATGAATGCAGTCACCTCTGCTTAAATACCACAAAGCTGTACTAAACGTAATTGCCATTTACCCTGTGAAACCATCAGCTATTTCAAACAAACTGCTTTGGGTATGGCCCCGGGTCATTAAAATCAATGTGTGCTTTGACATTGACTTCAATACAGTGTGCCCTACCTGTCTGAATAACAATGTACAATATTACAATATAAAGAATAATATTCTTTTTGATGAACAAAAATAATGTAGTTAAAATATTGGGGGTTTACTTGCACAGCACACTTTGAGGAAACTTACCTACTGAATAACAAAACTCCTACTGCCAAAAAGGTCAATACACTGGAATCTTCATAAATCCAAAATAATTATGTTATAATGCTTACAGTTTATATAGACCACACTTCATTGGATGCACATTATCAAGTAATAAAGAATTATAATGAATATTCCCGCTTATCTTTTCCTTTGTTATGTCCATAGAAAGCTTACATAGTAATACAAGTGAAACTATTCATAAGTAAGATTGCTATAGAAGATCCCAATTACTGAAGTGAAGGAGCTAGATCTCTATGACCACCATTAAGAAATTGAAACATCTTTTCAGGAAAACCTCTGTGTGCCTCCTTAAATCTAAATACAATTGAATTCATTGGGATTTTATTTTTGTTTGCATTCAAGATTTCTAACTTATAGTTACCCTAAAACAACCCTATTATATGGTTTTCCTGGCAAGATTTTGTCAGATGGGGGAGTGTCATCGTCTGCATCTAAGGTCGAGAGAGTGAAACTTGCCCAAGGTCTACACCAGGGGTGCTTCATTAGGTAGATCGCGATCTACTGGTAGATCGCGTAGGACGTCCTGGTAGATCACATGCGGGCGGGAGGAAGGCTCAGTCCCGCCCCGCAGGCTCCCGACGCCGCCCAAGTGCTGCCGGCCCTGGGCTATCTGAGGTCCTTTCCACACAGTTGAATAAAATCCCATGTTATCTGCTTTGAATCAGATTACATGGCAGTGTGGACTCAGAAAACCCAGTTCAAAGCAGATATTGTGTTATATGTTTCACATTTTTATAGTGGGTAGGTAGATCATTATGACTTGGTTGTTTTATAAGTAGCTCGCATGCTGAAAAAGTGTGAGCACCCCTGGTCTACACTAAGGTAAATATGTACATGATTTCCATCTATGATGGAAAACTCTTCCATATACACTGTATAACTCATGTCTAGTCCATTTTTTAGAGTGAGCACTGCATTGTTGTTTCAGCATTAGACCATGCTCTGAAGACCAGGATTCAAATTCCTGCTTGGACTTGGAAACCCACTTGGCCAAGTCACACTCCCTCAGCCTATGAGGAAGGCAAAAGCAAACCCACTCTGCCTACATCTTGCTAAGAAAAGCCCGTGATGGATTTGCCTTAGAGTTGCTGTAAATCAGAAGTGATGTGAAGGAACACAATAACAACCATTTTAAACTATCAGAAAAGAGTTAACATGCTTCTGGATTTATCTTTTTGAGTGAAAATAACAAAACTACAGATCTGGTTCATTACTATAATATGGCTTACTGCCCTCTATAGGATAAATAATTGCCAAGAAGTATCAGCTAGGTGACAGACCTTTAGGCTTAGTATAAGCTGCTTTCTTCTACAGTACACATTTAAAAAGATAATCCATCACTTTCCCTGACTGAAGATTGTTCCATGACAAATGCTCTGAAACCGATGAAGCAGCAGGAGTGGAAAAACAAAAAAGAAACATTCCAATCATTTTTACTCAACTACGGTATGTAGGAAAAATGCAATAGGAAGGAAAGACAGAAATAAAATTAAAATACAAGTCGAGTATTGCTGATCCAGAATGCTTGAGATCAGACATGTTTTGGATTTCAGATCTTTTTGGATGATAGAATACCTTATTTGTATCTATCTGTATCTATCCATCCATCCATCCATCCATACACCCATACACATGAGATATCTTTGAGATGCCACTCAAGTCTAAACACAAAATCAATATATATCTTATATAGATACCCTGAAACTTGTTTTATACACAATATTTTAAGAATGTTATGCATAAAACAAAGTTTGCGTCACTGAACAGAGAGAGAAGGCTCTCTCAAGTAACCATGTGGACAATTTTGGATTTTAGAGTATTTTTGGATTTCAGAATTATGGATAGGGGACAACACTCAACCTATATAATATTATAGCCCCACTTCTTAAAATTAAGATATACAAAAATAATTATTACAATATACATTTGGATTGATGTGTGACATTTGGAAAAAACCCCCAAACTCCTGAGCTCAGAAACAATAGTACAAAGAGCTAAGAGAACATACAAGCTTTGCCATCCTTATATAAGACTAGCTGAACCCGGCACGCGTTGCTGTGCCCTATTTAGGAGATGGGGGAAAGTCTGAGTATGTAAGGGTTTGAAATGATGCTACTTATGGTCTTGGTGGGTGTGTGCATGTGTATATGTGTGTATGTAGTGTATATATGTGTGTGTATATGTATATATGTGTATGTATGTTTATATATGTATACGTGTGTATGGTATTGTATATGTTTGTGCATGTGTACATACACATGAGTGGGGGAAAGGGGGGGGAAGAAGGGGTCTGAGGCTGAGAGAGGAAAAGAAGGGGGCTGAGGGTGAGGGGGAGAAGAGAAGGAGCCTGGGGCTGACGGGGGGGGGGGTTTGGGGCCATAGGCTGAGGGGAGAAGGAAAGGCCCTGAGGCTGATGGAGGAAAAGAAGGGGGCTGAGGAGGGAAAAGAAGGCGGCAGCAGCGGCCCGGTCCTTTCCTTTTCACCCTCTGCCATCCGGAGGGCAGTAGCGGCGAGGGCAGCGTCCCCACGCCTCGTCCGTGGCGGCTGCCATATTTTCTTGTGGCAGTTCGGGCCAGGAGGGGGCTTCTGGGGCTCTCCGGGGAAGCAGCTCTGAAAATGCCCCAGAAAACTACAAAAGAACATGGCGCCCGAACAGCTTCCTGCCCTCTGTGAGGCGGCGGAGGAGGCGGGTTGGTCGCCGCCGGTGTGGCGGTGAAGTTGCTGGTGTGTGGGGAGAGAGGGGGATGGGATGGGTTGGGGGGGGGAGTCAGAGTGCGCAGTGTGTTTGCTTAGCCTCTGTCCTGCGTTGTGGGGTGGTGGGGGTTGGAGTGCGCCTGCGCGATGGCTCTCGCTCTGTTCTGCGCTTGTGGCCAGCGCAGAACGGGAGCCAATGGGCGGTTTTGGGGGCTGGTTTTGGGGGGGTTGGAAGGTAGGAAGGTGGGTTTTTTTGTGTGATGGCAATACCTTGTGGTTTGTGGGATTGTGTCTCGTTGGATTGGCGTTTCTGGGGGGCGTAGTTTGGCCGTGCATAAAGTCCTTTGCACGACCGTCTCTCCTTTATATATATAGATTAGCAAAAATGGTTTCCACAAACATATTTTGATATGCTACATGCATAAAAAAGTTACATGTATCATTAGTCTTTGGTTTAGTTCCTGTATACTCATCCTCACAAGTAACTAAGGCTGTGTATGTGTAAGCAAACTTACTACTTCTGCATCTGTCCTTCCTTGCTCTAACACAGAGGTGGGCTACTTACCTGCAAAACTCTGTTCTGTATTTTATTTTAATTCATGCTTAAAACATCCCTCATGCCCTCTAGGGAAGGCATGGGCAAACTTTTTTACTTGGGGGCCACATGGCAGGCTGGAGCAGTGTGGGTGGGCCAGACAGGGAGGGAGGGGGGAGGCCAGGGGAGTTGGTGCAGGGCAGAGAGGTTTTCACACACAGCAGCTTGCCTGATCCATGGCCACACCCAGGAAGTTTTGCTCATCAGCACCACCAGCCCTGGGCAGAGCATCTTCCTGGCCTGCACTTTGGCCTCAACTGTCACAGGACTCAGCTGCTCCTCACCAGCACACTCACCTTTTTCTGGGTCTCTGTACCTGGTGCCGGGGGGGGGGGGGGCAGCTCCTCCTCCTCTTCCTCCTCTTGGGCATGCAGCTGGGTAGAGATCTCCTTCTCTTCCCTCCTGCTCCTGTTGTTCTTCTTTCCAATGGGGAACTTGCCCTTGAGGAAGATGGCGGTGGCAGAGAAGGAAGAGGGGCTACCCTCCTCATTGCGGATCCCTGGAAAAAGGGAAACGTGCTGGCCCCATGTGCGCCAGTGCAAACCTGCTAAGTCTCATGGAGGTGGAAACCAAGATACAGGCCAGGAAGAGATTCTGTCTGGGGTTGGGGCTACAGCCGCATTTGACTTCCCTGGTCTCCTCTCACCATGTCCTCAAGCATATAGGAAGGTAAAAGAGGGGAGGGCATGAGAAAAGAAGCCAAAGAGCCACATCCAGGCCCCAGACCTGGGTTTGCCCATACCTGCTATAACTGTGCTATAAGAAAAGGGGTATACAGTGGAGTCTCACTTATTCAACCTTTGCTTATCCAAAGTTCTGTATTATCCAACGCAGTCTGCTGTTTCAATACATTGAGATGGTTTGGTGCTCAATTCGTAAATACAGTAATTACTACGTAATGTTAGTGTATTGAACTGATTCTTCTGTTGATTTGTTGTAAAACATGATGTTTAAGTGCTTAATTTGTAAAAGCATAATGTAATTTGATGATTTAATAGGCTTTTCCTTAATCCCTCATTATCCAACATTTTCGTTGATCCAACATTCTGCTGGACCGTTTATGTTGGATAAGCGAGACTCTACTCTATTAAACCTACAGGAGCTCGCATTTTAACCAGGAAATGATCCAGAAGTCAACATAGTTTTCTTCAAGACTTCTTCAAGACTTGCAGAGGAGGTCAAAACATACTGAAATGTGCTACATATTATAGGCAAATCTATATAAAAAGACCTTGGTGCCAAACCGAGTGACTCCTTTGTCACTGCTGCTCTAGCACCTCTTCTACTGCTCATATTTTACAACAGTAAGCTTTCCTGGAGCAGATATGGGACATGTTTTCTTTACAGCTATTCCATAAAGTTCTGTATAAATTGGTAGTATTATATATTCTGCTCAGGCTTGCTATTAGTAAGGAGCCTTGTCAGCAGTGATAGAAAAAATTGCTTAGTGTCCCTGGGCAACAATTGCAGCCCTGTTAGAAAAAGCTACATGTTTATTCCCACACTTGATTTGCTTACTGAAAGTGATCTTATTTGATTTTTCCTTGCCCTTAGGTTGACTAAATGGTTTTTCACAACACCGTGATTTCCAACTGGTGGGCTATCCAAGGTCTCACGTTCTCCCTAAATGCACACACTCAAATTGTAATGTCACTTTATTTTAGCATTTATATGACATTGTATTAAACATTATTTAGGACACTGTTATATTACTATTCCTGCCATACCAATTTTATCCTCATAATAATCCTGTGACTAGGCTGAAAGACAGTGATTACTTAACAGTCAACTGTAAAACTAACTGAAAGCTAAAGTTACTCCACTGGGTGGTTAGCCATTTTGAAACAATATTTAATAAGATTAGTGGTTCCCAACCTGTGGTCCATGGACAACCGGTGGTCCAGAAGAAGTAAAATGTGGTTCACAGTCCCACCATTCCTACACAATTACAAGAGGGAAACCCTCTTATAGTGCCGAGGATTACTGCATATAATTTTCTGTGGGTGATTAGATGTCGACTACTGGATGGCATATGTTCTATATCAGAAACTTGACCTAATATGGTTTATTCAATACAATTTTCTGAATCAGCACCCCAAATAACCAAACCAAATCAAAAGTTGACCAAAAACTGATTTGTAACCCTTTTGGTACGAATGTTGAGGAGTGGTCCCTGGTGAAAGTGGTCCCTGGTCAACAAAAGGGTAGGAACCACTGAATTAGATCATCACACATCGAAGAAAAGCAAAGTAAAGGAGGTAAAAATAGTAAGGAAATTAATTATCCACTTTCTAACACAGAAGCACTGAATGCAGTAGGATTAAAAAAGCATCTGGAATAACTCGGGGCTGCAAAGCCTAAATAGATCTGACTTTTTACATAAGTGAGTTTACATACCAGGAGGGGGAAAGCTGAAATCAATAGAAGTTCTATGCTAACTAGTAAACTGAAAACTAACAGAGTAATGTTGTCTTATATTTATTAAATGGGCAATTGATTATTGCAGCCTCCCTCAGTCTGCTATGCTGGCTGCGTGTAATGCCAATTGTGGCCCTATATGACTTGAAGGCAATAGGTCAGGAAGGCTAAATTATTGCTGAAAAGCTGTGCTATTTGAATGAAATAGTTAGGTCAGCTCAGATACAATGATTGCTATTTTGCATCCTAAACAGCTTCTGCTATGAAGTTTCAGGAAATCGCTCAACAACAGAAAGAAGTGATGGTTATATCTTACTGGAACTTAATTTAAGCTGTTATCTCCCTTTTAGGCTTCTATATAAAATGTAACTACTATCAAGGAAAAGATAGCTCATGAGTGCAAATAGACCAACTGTTCCTTAATGGAATATTTTATGAACTTTATGAATAAATACTGTACCATATTTGGGAAAATTTAAAATTTACTATTCACAGAATTTATAAAATCTAAAATGGATGTACAACTATAATTCTAGATATTATATGTTCTGTGTATAACTTGTGTAATAGGTCATAAAATACTGACTTGCACTTATATGTAGTGTTTATGTATCTGAACACAATTCATCATGGTCAATTGATCCATCCTTTCATTTTCAAAATATGTTTTATGTAGCGAAATTAGTGTAATCTCAGCTATCTTGGAGATAATGTAAATTCAGAAGAATCACAAACATCTAAACAAAGACTTTCTTTAGAAAATTCTGAATATATTGTTGTAGTTGAGCCTGAGGCTGAGAGAGAGTAGTCTGTAGTTAGAAATACGAATCAGGCTACTTGTGAGCAAGAGTCGGATGAGGAGCAAGAGAGGAAGAGAATAAGGCAAATACTTAATGATTCTTCTGGGGATGAAACGTTTCTGGGTTTTTCAGAGGATGATGGGAGTGGGGATGAGGAGCAGGCAATGGGAGGTTGGGATGAGGGATCACAGAGATCCGATAGTGACTCTAGTGAGATGAGTTGGACTGATGTGCAAAGATACGGGATATCTGCTTGGAACCCACCAGCAGTGATTAGTTTGCGGGGTTCACGGGAGATGGGGAATGGGGTAATGGAAATGGAACTCATGAGGACTGTTGGGGAGAATTAAGTCGCCACAGGAGACGCATTGCCTGGCGCGAGAGACAAAGGGCGGCTCGGGCTGAGTTGCTAACAGCTGAAAGAGATGGGAAAGGGGCGTTGGTGCAATCAAGTCCTGAGAAGGACTGAATAAAGTGGGCTTGTAATTAACCATTGTTCGCAGCTGGCAAGATGTTGTTCTTGCCATCCAGGCCGTTGCCTTCCTGTTTTGGACCGCTGCTGGACTGTTCATGGACGTGGAATTCTGGACATTGGTATTGTATTTTGTGGGTTTCCGCATCTTGGTATCATGTATTAGGCTGCTCCACCTTAAATCCCTTCTGTGCTAGATTCTGCTGCTTCTTTGTTTTGGATTCTGGATTGACCTGACTTTGCTGCTTCGTTTGTATTCCTCCTGGCTGGACTAAAGGACCGTTTCGACTCTTCTACTCTGTCTGCATTCCCCTGGCTTGACTAAAGGACCGTTTGACACTTCTACTCCGTTTCCTTTCTGCTTGGCTGGTTGTGATCCTTTGTGCTCACTCTCTCAGCCCAATTTCTGTTGCCAAGTTAGCATATCCATTTTTGCTGGGGTTAAGGGTACAGACACACACACACACACACACACCAGCTAAAGTGGGGAAATGCTAGTTTCTTAGGTTAACTCTTTAATCAACCTTTATGAGAAGTTGACCATAAAGTGAAACTGGAGGATCTAGAGATTCCTAGAGTGAACACATCTCTAGAAATCTCTACGTCCTCCAGATCAATTCTATGGTCAACTTCTGCTGGACGTTGATCACAGACTTGCACTGGAGGACTGAGAAATTTCTAGAGATAATTATAACAATAAGAACAGTAGGATCTTATTTCCCAAATAGCCACATCATTTCTGAAGAGCAAACCATTGTTTGACCATATTGTTTGAACATGCTCCCATTCCAAAATAGATAAAGGAAACATTCTCACTTGATAAAATAATAGAATTGTTGACTCCAATATTCTATAAATTATGTTTATCTGCCATATTGCAATGGGAGTATGCTCTACAGTGTTGAATAACCCCTGCAGAAGTTCTGGACACTGCTTTCATGAAGGCAGCTACAAAAGTCAATTGTGAAAACCGTTTTAAGTGCATCCAGGATACAACAGCAGGGGATCATCCTGTTTTACTATGTCAATTGTTTTAGGAGATTACAAAAGCAGATGGGTGAACGTGAGTTATGGCAATATGAAGGAAAATCCTACATGTCAAATAGGAATATGCAGTTCATGTCTGATAGAGTCTGAGGTTCCATTTAGCTTATTGCTAGCAAAGCAATCCTTTTGACACCTAAAATGTAAGAGGGCAGTACAACTAAACTATTTTTAGCCTCAGCTAATGGAAATGTGTCTGGTTATTAAAAGGATCCAATGGAGGATTACAATTTTCATCTGTTCAAGAGTCTCAACATATTAAAAAATTAAAAGCGTAAAAAAATTACCAAAAAGGAAGGAAGTCTTGATTAAACATTCCTATACAATAAAATATGCACTCGGCTTCAAATGCAAGCTCTGAAATATGGCCGCTACAAAGGAAACATACTTTGTTATTAAGCTTTCCTGCTTTGTATCTCTTTGAGCCAAAACAACCTGCCTAGGGAAAAATGTTTATTCCCTCCCAGGAAGACATCTGGACTCATGTGCGCGAATTAAATTTAAGCATATTTGTAACAATTAGCAATCTTGGTGAGTATTCATAAATAATATGTTGCTCACTTAATTCGCCAATTTGAAATGGCTTATCCCAAGAAAAGATGATCAAGCAACATGATCACTAAACTTATACCAAATATCACAAACAGTTCAGCGCTGGTGAAATGTCAGTGGTTTGCTCTCTGGCCAAAAAGCTTTCAGCTTATCTGGGTCAATTGTTTTCTCTATTACAGCCTAAAATGTCAGCATGGATATTAACTGAAAAGAAAAGGCAACTGGCAGTTCTAAAGAAATGTCTAGTATAATATATTAAAAGTTCATATAATATATTATAAGGAAAATATAAATTTTCCAGATATATTTCAGCTTCTGGGCAATAACAGTAAAGTAAAATACAAGAGCTTGTACCACTGGCAGAAATTTTACAAAGAAAGACAATAGCAACAATTTTATGGTTCTAATTTCACCAGAAAAAAATGGTTTTTAGCACAAAATGTCACAGTCTAACACAGTGTTTCCCAACCAGTGTGCCGGGGCACACTAGTGTGCCGTGAGCGATCATCAGGTGTGCCGTGGGAAATTGGAACCTCCAGGGGGGGGGGGACGGGAACAGAATCTAGTGTGTTGAAGTATAAAAACCCTAAGAAACCTACCTCAATAAAGGCACAAAAATACAAACACCTCCTTCCCACCCGTTGTCTACTTGGTCTCTCCCTCTCCATGCATTGGGAAGGCCCACCTCCCTTTCCCCAAGTAGAGACCTCCTCTTGCCTCCTGGGGGTTCTGTGTGGGAAGTTTGGCCCAGTTCTATCATTGGTGGGGTTCAGAATGCTCTTTGATTGTAGGGGAACTATAAATCCCAACAACTACAATTCCCAAATGTCAAGGTCTATTTCCCCTGAACTCCATCTGCATTCATATTTGGGCATATTGAGTATTCATGCCAAGTTTGGTCCTGATCCAACATTGTTTGAGTCCACAGTACACTCTGGATATAGGTGAACTACAACTCCAAAACTCAAGGTCAATGCCCACCAAGCATTTTCTCTTGGTTATGGGAGTTCTGTGTGGGAAGTTGGTGTCTTTCGGCCATTCCTGCCAGGATATCTATGTTGAGTTCATCGAAACAGGCCCAGGTTTCACGCTGAGTGTATACATTTTTAAAACATATTAACTATATGTATTACTGTGTTAGAGTGTCATTTTGTGTCATTTTGGTTGGTGGTGTGTCCCAGGATTTTGCAAATGTAAAAAGTGTGCCGCGGCTCAAAAAAGGTTGGGAAACACTGGTCTAACATATGTACAGCTGAAAAAGAACAAGAACATTATCCTAAAAATAATAGATAGATAAAGATATATAGATATATACATTATAGAAACTGTCAGACATCCATGAGGGTATGTCTGTCACAAAATTTCCTATCCAATTATATATATATTCGCCTGTGCTTCAGAGCAGAACAATTATTACAAATCAAGAGAGAATAAGACAAACAAGAACATATGCAATTATGTCACTTCGAGTGTTATTACTGCTTTTAAGTAAAGGCTGGAGAATGAGAATAAATATCTCTCTTAAGAGATATAGAAGAGATTAGTGCAGTGCTAATTCTCATGGGTGGAGTTATGAACAGCTTTAGGTGACTCTTTCAAGACTATGGAGGCTCATCTCAGCAATTCATTTGCCCAGCTGTTTATACTCCTTTTGTATTCTCTGTCCTCTCTTTGGACATCGAGGAGAAATAACAAAATCCGACATTCATCCTATCTAATATAAAGCCAATGACATGAGTGAAACGTTGTAGTCACAATACACTCTATTGATTTCAATGTACTGTATCTACTCTAGTCGGGACCATCATCTTTCATAAATGTCTTTATCTACACCAGGCTTGTCCAACCTGTGGTTGTATGAAGCCCAGGATGCCTATGAATGTGGCACAATGCAAAATTGTAAACTTACTTTAAAATTAAGGTTTTTTGGGGGGAGGGGTTGCATCTTGATTGTGCGGTTCTTTAGCGCAAATTTTGTATACGACAACAGAATGTAATGGAATAGTCAGAGTTAAATTACATCTGCAAATATCAGAGTACTATCTGGATTTTGTATTATAACTGTAAACAGTTCAGCCAGAAGACATGCTTGTCAATTTTAAAAGACCCTCTGAACGGGGTGGAGCACCATTAGGACTATTATGCAAGGACCTTTTTTTGCCTATCTGTGGAGGCAGATATCATGAAAACTATGTATAGACCTTGTGTGTGTGTGTGTGTGTGTGTGTGTGTGTGTGTGTGTACGCACACGCTTATCAGCTATTGTTGGTTTTAGCATATTTTCCATTGTGGCCCAGATAATCCAAAAGGTTTGATCTTCGGCATCGAGTATTTATGCCACAGCGGAATAGGCAACATAAATATAGAAGTTTAATTCCCCATCGGCCCAATAAACTCCAGTCTCTGTTCGTGTGAATAATGACACTCTCATTCAATTCACAAGGTAAAAATATAACTTTGTATTGAATTGTATTTAACAATAACAAGCTAAGCATGGAAAAACAACAGCAATCTCAGCTACCTTTCTAAACATCCTCTCCTCACAGATATTATAAATCAACTGTCCTCTTCAACGGACAATTCCCAACTGTCATTCCTCAAGATTCCATTTATCAGTCTTGAGACAGCGCCATCTGGTGTCAAACATGTCACACTGCAGAAAATACATCTTGTGCTGACTCATGAATTGCCATTCAAAATGCAATAATCTGACACTCCTCCTTCATGAGCAACACAAGTACACACATTATTTATAATAACAATATCTTCTTACAAAATACATTTAATTTACAATTAGTCAATGATTTTGTAAACATATCAGCCATATTCTCATCTGACTGGACATACACAGGATTAATAAAACCATCCTGTACTAACTTTCTAACATTTTGGTACCTTACCCCAATATATTTTGTTCTCTGCTTTAATCCTTCAGCATTTGATATTGCTATACAAGATTGAGAATCAGTAAATAAAGATATCTTATCTTCAAAACTTTGGAACTCGTTTACTAGAGCCTTTATCCACTCTAGTTCTGTACAACAGTCAGACAAAGCAGAAAAATTCGGCTTCTGTCGTGGATAAACAAACGTGTGACTGTTTACGAGATTTCCATGTCACTTGTATCCCATTAAAACTAATTAGATACCCGGAACATGACAAGTTTTGTTCGTTGTCACCAAAACTTGCGTCTGCAAACCCCTTCATACCGCTTTCTTTTGGACAAATTTTTAGCTTTTTGTCACATGTTCCTTTCAAATATCTTAACACTCGTTTTACAGCTTGCCAATCAGTTAACGTTGGTTCATTCACTCTCCTGCTTAGTACATTAGTGGCATAGGCGATGTCAGGCCTAGTCCAATTTGCCAAATACAAGAGGCTCCCAACCACTGATCTATGCAATGTTTGATTGTCAAACATTTCACCTCTATCAAGCTTTAAAAATCTGGTACCATTGAGTTGCTGCTGTTTTACACAGAGTCAATCTTGTTCTCTCAAGTAATTCAAAAATTTTGTCTTTTTGATCTAGACAAATATCTTTTTCAGTTCTAGTTACATTTACGCCTAAGTATTTCCGGACTTCTCCAAGATCTTTTACAGTCATACTTGAGTTTAGTCCCTTAAAAACTTGTTCCACATCCCTTTCGGATGGTGCTAGTACTAAGAGATCATCGACAAACACCAAAACAAATGTTTGCTTTTTAGACTCTTTTCCTTCCTTATATAGACATGTATCTACACTGCTTCTTTCGAAGCCAAGACCCTTTAACTTTTCGTCTATACACTGGTTCCAGCATCTTGCTGCTTGCTTTAGCCCGTATAATGCCTTCCGTAGTCGATACACACCAGTTGGAGTATCTTTTTCAAAACCAGGTATTGCTCTCATATATACATTGTCAGTCAGCTCTGCGTTTAAATAAGCTGTGGCAATGTCAAAGTGCCTTATAACATACTTTCTTTGCACACCGATGCCTAAAGCAGTCCTAATTGTTTCAGGTCTAATCATTGGAGCATATACCTCATCATAATTTTGATTGTAAATTTGACCAAAACCTTGTGCAACCAATCTTGCTTTGTACAATAATGAACCATCAACTTGTGTTTTCCTTTTAAATACCCACTTGCAACCAATTACCTTTACATCTTTGGTTACATCTGCTTGTTCTAAAACATTTAAAGAATGAAGTGAATCAAATTCCTTCTTCATTGCTTTTACCCAACAATCACGTTCATTTTTCGGTCTACGCAATGCTTCAGCATAAGAATTAGGATCTTTCCATTCTATACTTCCTATTTGCGTGACTTGGTACTTGACTGGTGGAATTCCTTTAGTGATACGTGTGGATCTCCTAGGAATCTCATCCTTAGTCTCCTCCACATCCCTAATCTCCTCTTGACAATATCCATCAACCTCTGTTACAGATTTGGACACTAAGTCAGAGTTTGTGGCGCAAAAATCATGAAAATTACTTTCTTCAGATTGTTCCTTGCTTTCTTCCACATTTGCCTCATCTAATACCTCTACAACTTCAGATTCATTCTTTACTCTAGAAACACTTGGGGTTATGAACACTTCAGTGTTCGCATGAATTCTATCCCAATGAGTATTATTTTCAAACTTTACAGATCTGGAGACTGTGATCTTCTTCCCTGGAGAAGAGCCATTCCAGAATCTATAGCCTTTCGTTCCACCTTCATATCCAATAAATTGCATCTTTACCCAATGCTGATCTCTTTTGTCTCTTTGCTGTATAGGAATTAAAACATTTGCATGCGCACCAAATACTTGAAAATGATCCACCTTTGGATGTCTTCCATAAAACAAATAAAATGGGATTTCATTTACACTTGAGGTCCATAACCTATTCAGCACGTAATTGGCAGTGTTAGCTGCTTCTGCCCAAAACCTTTGGACATTTGTGCATCCTCAAGCATTGATTTTACCATGGTTTGAATTACACCTAGCGACGCTCCGCAATTCCATTTTCTTTTGATACACACGGATTTGTTTTCCTATGCCAAATTCCTTTATCCTTAAAAAAATTCTTAAGTCTTTCATTCACAAATTCACCTCCTCTATCAGATTGAACTTGTTTAACAGTCAAATCAGGAAATTGGTTCTTCACAAAATTGTACCATTCAATAAATTTTTCATACACCTGAAATTTACCTTTCAGAGGGTAAACAAAACCAAATCGAGACCTATCATCTACTATTACTAGTAGAAATACATTCCCTCCAATACTCTTTGGAAAAGGTCCAGCTAGATCCATGTGCACTAACTGTAACTTAGTTGTTACTCTATCACTTCTTTTGGCAACAGGATAAGCCTTTAACTTTGTTTTGTTACAGACAGCACACTCTAAATAATTTCTGCATTCTGGTATTTGAATGCCTACTAGCTGTGCAGTCTTTCTAATCATATTATAGTTCATGTGATCAAACTTCCTGTGTAGCATGTGCAGACATCTGTCACCATGCAGAGGTTTCCCTTCCAAACTCTGAATACTATTTGTAGACATTTTATTACTAGCATTCATTCTATAGAAACCATTTTGAAATTTTACTTCCTTATACATACCTGTATTTTTATTACTCATTTTACATAACTCCCCTTCAAACACAATGGATAAACCATGGTCTGCAAGTTGTTTCACCCCTAGAACATTGTGTTCTAGCTCAGGAATTAAATAAACATTGTCTAACTTTAGACTAAGTTGACCAATTTCAACTTCTCCCTTTGTTAAAACCTTGCACCTTTGACCATTGGCTAGACTCACACAACTTTGCATAGAACCAGATAAAGGTTCCTTCTCTGCTAACAATTTACTATCCTTAACAAAACTCTTTGCACTCCCAGAGTCAAAAATCCAGGGTACCTGAGGAATAAAATCATTGCTACATTGTAAACTCATCAACAGACAGCCTGAATCAGAGTCTTTTCTTGAATTGTTGATCTGTTCTTTCTTGCTCTGTGCTGATTCACTCTTCTTAAACTTGTTCTGATGACATTGTCTAGCTTTGTGTCCTCTTTTATTACAAATGTAACAGATGATGTCACACTGGATTGTCTCTTTCCTCTTCATATTGAAGCCTTTGTTGACCGTCTTCTCCGTTGAAATTTGCTGGGCATTTCTTCTGTAACAAGCCCAGTTCTCCAATCTAGTCGAAACTAAGTCGAAGTTGATGTCCTCTTCTTTCACAGGTTGCATGGAGTCAATGAATGAGTTGTAGCTCTGCCCCAAACTGCTTAGTAGAATTAAGCCTCTCTGATCTTCTGTAAAATTGGTGCCCCTTGCTGCTAAATCATTAAATAGGCTCAGCATTTTACTCACATGAGTCTCTCTGGCACAATCTTGCATTGACAGAAGTTTCAGTGAAAACAGTTCTCTGCTCAATAAAACTTTTGAGCCTCCAGTAGCCTGCTGATACAGCTTTTCAAGCCTTTTCCAACAGTCAGCGGCTGTTTCTTCCAGAGCTAAATATGTGAGGTTCCTATCGTCAACTGACAGGATGATGGTAGCCCTTGCCTTGCCATCTTTCAACCTTTCTGCATCAGAAATCAGTCGATGTGTAAGGCAGGATAGCAGTTCCTCCTTTGCCAAAACTGCTCGCACTTTGGTAGCCCATATTAAATAATTTGAGCTGCCTCTGAGTTTTCCTAAATGATGCTGTGCTCCAAATAATGCCATCTTTCTTCACACTACAGATGCTCCTGGCAAAAATTCACTTCAGCTTTTTTTCTCTAACACTGAGGTAAACAGCGACTTCTGCTGCAATTTCTAGTGTTATTCAAAAACTTTTTCTATGAATTATGGGTTATGTAGTATCTCTGTGCCTCTGCAATTCTGGATTCTGTGTTCTGGGATCTGGGCCCATAACCTCTTCGGCGTCGAGTATTTATGCCACAGCGGAATAGGCAACAGAAATATAGAAGTTTAATTCCCCATCGGCCCAATAAACTCCAGTCTCTGTTCGTGTGAATAATGACACTCTCATTCAATTCACAAGGTAAAAATATAACTTTGTATTGAATTGTATTTAACAATAACAAGCTAAGCATGGAAAAACAACAGCAATCTCAGCTACCTTTCTAAACATCCTCTCCTCACAGATATTATAAACCAACTGTCCTCTTCAACGGACAATTCCCAACTGTCATTCCTCAAGATTCCATTTATCAGTCTTGAGACAGCACCATCTGGTGTCAAACATGTCACACTGCAGAAAATACATCTTGTGCTGACTCATGAATTGCCATTCAAAATGCAATAATCTGACATTTGATACCCCTGATATCCAACCTTTTGGATATCAGGGGTATCCAAGATATATTCAGTGTAAGAAAATTAACAACTATTTGAATCATGGCCAAAAGAGGCTAACAAAGATGGCGAATGGTCCTTTAAAACCAATCCCTGTAAGGGAAAGTTGAGGAATGTCACCATGTTTAAACTGGACAAGGGAAGATTGACAGGTAACATGATAGTTATCTTCAAATACTTAAAAAAAATTGGCAAGTGGAAGTTTGTTTTTTTGGTGTTCTAAATTATGAGATAGGAGATTCTAAGTAAGCATTAGAAATAACTTCTTGATGGTAAGAACTGTTCAACCTTTCCATGGAAAGTGATGGAATCTCCTTCACTGAAGACAGTAGGTGGCTTTTTGACAGGGTTGCTTTAACAGTGGGTTTCTCTACTATTGCATGCACTAGAAAACTTTTGGGAATGTATTCAATGGTCTAGGATGTTTATTTATTTATTCTATTTGTATCCCGCCTTTCTCTACCCCAAAGGGAACTCAAGGCAGCTTTACATATGACAACGATTAAATGCCTTTGAATAGAAAAACAGTTAAAATAAAGTTAACAATTTAAAATGAAAAGCACATTAAAAACATACAAAACCTTAGAATCACTATTAAAAATCACACCATCCACAATTGTAATCCAGGGTTGTTCTAAAAGTTATTGCACTGTAGTTAATCTCCAAAGGCTTGGCCCCCTGAGCCAGGTTTTCACTTTCCTTCTGAAGGCCAGAAGGGAGGGAGCTGTTCTAATATCACTGGGGATGGAGTTCCACAGCTGAGGGGTCACCACTGAGAAGGCCCAAGAGCAGGGCCTACCCCAGACAATCTTAATCTACAATGTGGTTAATGATTTCCCATTTGAGTGTCTTGTCAAGAGGAACTGCCCACTTTCATCAGCCAGTTTGGTTCCCATGTTGTTTGCTGAGCAACTCCTCTTGAAGGTTGCAGTACAGAAAGGCAAACAAAAATGTGTCCTGAGAATTAATTCTTATATATTAAAACAGAATTCAGCTTTCCTCAGAAATGTCCATCTTGTTGCACACCTAGTTTGTTGCCTTTTGTACAATAAAACAAGCAGACATTTATTTAAAAAGAAGATTCTTTTTTTTTTCAAAGAAAAGTTTTCATTAATTTGATAAAAGTACAAATTTTCAGGCTGGTTCCAAAGCAAAAGTTAATGACATATTTCAACAATGTGTGGTTTTGCAGAATTTGTTTAGTATTTATACATTTCATTTTTAAATGTGTGGGGGACACGGAAAGAGCTTCCTCGAAGACTGAGTAAATACAGTCGGGTGTCCCCTATGCAACATTTCTTGTAAACGGCTAATCTTTCCAACCCAAAAGCATTGCCTTACAACATTTTTATTTATGCAATGCTTTTAACACGAAATAATAATTTTAAGTGTAATTAGGTCCTGAAATAAATTTAGCACTGAAATAAAGAGATTTAGCAGATTTGTCTGAATTGTACGATATTTCTTTCAATTTTCTGGAGTTGAATAAATCTAGAACTATAAGTGAACATATGCAGCATAGGTTAGAAAAATGGCCTTATCTCATATGCTGCCAAACAATCAATGTAATATAGTATTCTTAATGGCTTGAATTTTATGGACCTTCATGCGCTTCAACAATATTTTTATATTACGACACCACACAAGCAATAAAGCAATTCAAAGTGTAACTTGAAGATTTAGTCGTTTTGTTACCATATAGAAATTCTGCTTTCCTAGTATTCCACCATGAATTCAACATGAAATGTTTATGTGATAAAGGAAATACCTAATACCGGAGAAAAATGAATTGCAATATTGAATTTACCACTCTGCAGATGCCACCCTAAATAATGTCAGTGTTAACAATATATCAAGAAGATTCCATTTGTGCATCTTTACATACACTAAATATGAAGTGCTAGGAGTCTCAATAAACTACGCAGCCTGGGAGTAGAAGTCAACTCTACACAAGAAAGATGCAAATTATTTTTGGTACAACTCAGATTTCCATTTTGAAAATGACTGATCAGTGTGCAGAGTTATTCACAGGATGAACAAAATATAAATTCTAAAACATTTTGCACATTAACATCAGTTAAATGATAATATAACCTAAGTTATTATTATTATAACCTAAATTATTATTTCCTATATACAGTATAACAAATGTTTCTGCTCCAGAGCTTAACAGAGGCACCAAAATGCAAGAAATATAAATATAACAAACGATTTGCTAATTCAAAAATGAATACATACACACACACACACACACGTTCATCTGGCACACAAATACAAGATCAAGAGATATACAGATAAAGCAAAATGTGTGCATTTCTATATTTTATCTTGAGAAGGATAAAACTTTACTAGTCAAACTGCTGGTAAGTTGAATTCCCCCTAACTAACCATCTTCCCTAGTACATTTTAGATTCCAAGTGTGTAAGTAACTAACTTTTGTGCAAAAAATACATAGTAGCTCTCCAATACTAACCCCCCACCCCCCACCCCCAATATATTCAGAAAAACAGGTGGATACAAAATCCAAATTCTCGGGGCCTTTACAACTTCGCTCTATACTAGTGGTTCTCAACCTTTCTAATACCGCAACCCCATTATTCCCCTTTCTCATGTTGTGGTGACCCCCAACCGTAAAATTATTTTCGTTGCTACTCCATAACTGTAATTTTGCTACTGTTATGAATCATAATGTAAATATCTGACATGCAGGATGTATTTTCATTCACTGGACCAAATTTGGCACAAATGCCCGATATATCCAAATCAGAATACTGGTGGGGTTAGGCGGATTAATGTTGCCATTTGGGAGTTATAGTTGCTGGAATTTATAGTGCACCTACAATCGAAGAGCATTCTGAACCCCACCAATGATAGAATTGGGCCAAACTTTCCACACAAAACCCCCTTGACCAACGGAAAATACTGTGTTTTCTGATGGTCTTTGGTGACCCCTCTGACACCCCCTCGTGCCCCCCCCCGGATCGTGAACCCCAGGTTGAGAAATGCTGCTCTATGCAGACAAAACCACAAGCCTTTTACAATGAACATGTGTGATTATAGCGTCCATCTACTCGAGAAATTATTCGGTGTTATAACAGTATGATTCACAAACTGGAATTCAACTTGATTGCTTACTAGTAAAAAAAATTATGACTGGTTTCTAAACCCAGTCAGGAATGGTGGCATATATAATAGTAAGCAACACAAAATTAAACATTGTGGAATGAAATTGAAACCATTTCAATTCATAGGTCCCAGAGCAGGGTCTGAAGAAAAACGACATATACATTATGGATACAATATGATCTAAAATCTGGTTTCTACAGGAAATCTAGCCTAAGGAATCTATGAACATATGCCTTCGGTTTGATAACACAAAGACAGGATATGCATGAAATGAGCCAGAATTTCAACTATACAATGTTTTTCTTTCTTTCTTTGTAAAATTAATATTCCCCAAACTTTTCAATAAGAAGAATACATGTGTGCTGAATAGAATCCTGTTCAGGTGTATGTTGTTAAGAAACTTTAAAACAATTCTGATCTGCGGTGACCCTATCATAGAGTTTTCTTGCAAGACTGTTTTGGAGGAAGTTTGCCATCAACTTCTCATGAAGCCGAGAGTATGTGGCTTGCTTAAAATTGCCCATCTGGGTTTTCATGACTTAGGATTTGAACTGCAGTCTCCCAGAATCCCAGTCCAACAATGAAACCATTACAAGCTGGCATTTTATGTTTTCGTAATTCTAGATTACAACAGATGTTCTTTTTTTCATATACTTGAATGAAGAAGTAACCAATATCTCCATTCACTGATCAGCAGGTCCTCATTAGTCCACAGAACGAGCCAGTCAAATACGTGGTCATAGCGTTGCCCATCCATGTCAATGATCAGCCACTTTACATCTTGTATCAAAGTTAAGATTCTAGTACAATTTGTATTGGACCATATTACACATTGACTGATCCCTAGCAAAATGTAGAAGCATCTGCAGGAGCTTTTAACTCTTGCATTTATATTTATATCTTCCAAAAATATGTCACAAGGTAATATTTAGTACTATCACATCATATGAAATGGTAGAAGCCCCCGGTGGCACAATGGGTTAAATCCTTATGCCAGCAGGACTGCTGACCAAAAGGTTGGCAGTTCCAATCCGGGGAGCAGGGTGAGCTCCCGTCTATCAGTTCCAGGTTCCCATGCAGGGACATGAGAGAAGCCTCCCACAGGATGGTAAATATCCGAGCGTCCCCTGGGCAACATCCTTGCAGACAGCCAATTCTCTCACACCAGAAGCCACTTGCAGTTTCTCAAGTCGCTCCTGACATGAAAAAAAAAGAGAAATAACCCCTTAGCATTCCAGAAATTCTCTCTTGTGGGGCAGAAGAGGGCACACAAATAAACAAAACTTTTGAAAACCAAATTCAGATTTGGTATCTTCTAAAACAGGGCTGTCCAACTGCTGGCCCTGCAGGTGTTTTGGACTTCAACTCCCAGAAATCCTAGCCAGTTTACCAGATATTAGGATTCCTGGGATTTGAAGTCCAAAACACCTGCACGGCCGGCAGTTGGACAGCCCTGTTCTAAAATGCGTGCCACTGGTATCACTTTTTTTTTTGCTATTTTCCCAAGTGTCCTCATATTAGCTTTCAAACCATGTATTCAGAAATTATTCCACCTTTTTATTCATAATGAATAACAGTGTTTTTATGCACGTGCCATCTGTGCAAGGAAGCTAATAGTAAAGGAGGCTATAAAGAGCCAAAGCCAAGCTCTCTGATGAAAACTGAAGACTTATTAACCTAAGGATATTGCTGTATGACATTCTGAATGTAGCAACTTATCTAAACCTGATTAGAATCAGTTATTAGCTTTTCATACCATCTATTTTACACAGAAAAATGGATTTACGATGAAACCTACCAATAATATATAAATATATGAATTCAGAGCAATTTCCGAGGATTAAGAGAGCAGCTCATCCGTGAAAGGCGATTAGTCTATTTCTTTGACTTCCAAAAGGAATAGGTATTGAAATTCAATTGCATGAGCATTCATAGCTCTTAAACAAACATACACAATCAGATGCTATCACCAAGAAGTGAATGGTAAAGCACTCCATATGAAATGGCCACGGAAACTCACTGGGTGACCCTGGGCAAATCATATTCTCTCAGCCTCAAAGGAGACAGAACAAATCTTGCCAAGAAAACTGCAGGATAGAATTGCCATATACTGGAAACAGCTTGAAGGCATACAAAAGCCACAACGTAAGGATATGGTTGACTCATCTATACAATGGCTAACACCATTCTACAATGAAAAATACCATTTGTATTAGGTGGAAAATTGTGATAACTGTCAAGCTCTTTTGAATACTGCTCCCACCCACCTTTACTTCTTCAATCATAGAATTATAGAATAATAAAGTTGGAACAGAGGGCCATCCAGCCTCTGTTTAAAAGTTTCTAAGGAAGGGGTTTCCACCAAACTATGAAGCACAGAGAAAGTAGGGAAGAAGAAGAAAGGAAGGAAGAAGGAAGGAGAAGTGGGTAAAAATCATAATCAGAAAAGAGAATTAAGTCCAAGAGAAATGAAAGAGGGATCGATTTGAGGAAAGCTTTTCGTTTGATTCTCCAATAGTCTAGGCATTTTGGTGTAAGCACCAAAAAACTACAAAGGGAATAACTACAGATTTTACTAAACAATATTTTGCAGGAACTACATATTACACAATAATTCACAATAGAAATTGGGGCAGAATATAAACAATGGAAAAGTTACTGAAAAGACTCAAAATGCAAACAAACTCCTGGAAATATTCTAACTGCATTCCACGCAAGCCCATGGGGGTGGCAAACATTTTGAAAAGGTCTCAGTCTTCTGCTAAGTAAATGTTTTACACTGCCCCCAACTTGATGCTAAGACTCACACAATTTTTCTTGTTTTCTTCTTTCCTAAACTCAGTTGTCCTGCTTCATCAACCCAGCTATCTGACCTGGGCTTCAGAAGGTTATTTCTTTCTTCCCCAACACTGATGTCTTCCTAAAGAAATAGCACAGATTATCTTGCCAAGTGATGAATTTCTTCTAGTTTTAATATGCTTTAAAATAATTTTATGCATGAAACAAGATTTGTGTAGACTGAGCCACAATTCTTTCAAGCACCCATGTGAAGAATTTGGTATTTCAGAGTATTTGAGATTCTAGAATTCTGGATAAAGGATGCTTCACCTGCATTTGCTGAGGCATGGGGAAAAGCTAGTTAATATTAAAGAAAATAATGCCTAGTTTCCAACAGACCTCTCAACCTCTGAGGATGCCTGCCATTGAAGTGGGTGACAGGCCAGGAGATAATGCTTCTGGAAAATGGACATACAGCCTGGAAAACCCACAGCAACCCAGTGATTCCAGCCATGAAAGCCTTTGACAACACAAAGGAAATATAATTTGATGCAATAATTTTAATAATTTCTCTAAAGTGGTATGTCAAAGCCAACAAATCATTGTGTAAGCTGTCAATGAATGCATAGAAATTCAAAGAATATGAAAAATGTAAAACTTTTGAGAATTATACTATATAGCTTGCTGACTTAATACAAAACCTGCTTTATGTCCTAATACTATTCAAGTTAGCCATGTAACTTTAACCTTGGATTGCCCAGTAAGGTTATGGGATGTTTTGATACAAATGCAAATAAATTTAAAGTAATTAATTTCTGGCTGCATAGATACAGGGATAAATTTGCTTTGGGAATCTACTATGTTTGGAATGTTATTCTCGTACCACACATGCTCAACCTCATTAAATCTCCAGTCCATGGAGGATTTCCTATATGTGCTCTGCTATTAGCTGGAAATATTTTAATAGCAGGCAGATAAGTTACATAATCTTTGCCATTTTTTCATTAGGAAGTCTGGAGAACAGCATTATCTGCACTGACAATGTCTGGGCATTTGAGTAATCTTTTTAAAGTGCTTCAGTTTAATGACACGCAAGTCAAAACATTATGTGTGCCTGATAAGCAGCTCACACAAATCCAGAAAGTAAACATTCTTTGAAGTGATTGCTTTATATACCTGAATATCAGACATCTCTCATAGTGCAAAAATCATATATTTACTAGTGATAATAGAAATGTTACTACTGAACCATACTACAAATGACTTAATACAAGTTATACTGTATACTCATTACCAGAATGTTTGGGACCAGAAGATTTTTTTCAGATTTAGGAATATTTGCAGACACATCATGAGATATGTTGGAGACAGCACTCAAGTCAAACACAAAATTCATTGATGTTTTGCATGTCATACACACATAGCCTGAGCGCAATATTAGGGGGGGGGGGGGGATAACAATGTTGTGCATGAAACAAAGTTTGTGCATATAGAACCACCAGAAAGTAAAAGTGTTACTATTTCAGCCATCCATGTGGACAATTTTGATATTTTGTATTTTGGAATTATAGATAAGCGATACTGAACCTGTATTTATGAATTTGCTCATCAAACCAACAGGAGGGAGGCAAATATATATTATGAATTTCTATAGATTTTTACATGGGCAGCATATGCATTCATAACAACACACTATCTGGTGACCCAAAGTACATAAATACAGTCTTCCAAATCAATTATCTAAAATCAGTTAATAAGCAGTAACTAATAAGTAGCCAGCCACTAAAGTCCTGAATTCATAAAGATGTTGATTAGCAAACTTACTCAATACTAACTTTGTCATACCCCCTTTGCGAAGTAGTCAAGATCTTAAGGTGAACCTCTGCCATGTATTGTTCAGAGGACTTTGCCATTGCCTTCTTTGGGGGCTGGGAGAGTGTGACTTCTCCAATATCACCCAATGGATTTGCATGGGTGAGTGAAGATTAAATCCTGGTTTCCAGGGTCATGGTAAAACTACTACACCTCGCTGCCTTAAAATTCGAAAACCATGATTCAAAAGGCTGATGAGTCTCTTACCCCAGAGCTTTTTAAGCAGAGACCATCTACCAGGGATGCAGTCAAAATGTATTTGCTGCATCAGCCAGAAGCCAGATAACATAACCTTTAAAATCCTTTCCAAGCAAGACATAATAATACAAGAACGGAAAAAGTGTGGTGTTTAACCCTTTCAGAGTCTGCCTTTTTGCTAAGAATCATTCCCCAAGAAGCCTTTTCACGTGCTATGGGGAAAACACAGCTGTGCATATATTTCTTCTTGCAGTTTAAAAAGTAGTTGGGAGGCAACAGAGCACAAATAATGGTCCTCCAAGAATTGGTTTACAACTCCCTCCTTGCCATCACGCCTCTGGTCAAATGCGATGTCTCCTCCAGCTGTTTTTCATTTTTGTTTCAAAAAAAGCCATCAGGGGGCCATTATACACATCTGCCATGCAGCCTGTAGCTTGGCCCTTAGCCACTCAGTTCATATCCAATGAGAAAGTAAGCAGAAGTGTCAGGAATGTCTCACTTACCCTATTAAAAAGATACTTTACAGTGTATCTGAAATTTTCTCATTTTAAAAAGCAAATGAAAATAAGCTGGATTTTAAACAGTAACCAATAAATAGGATTTTAATTTTGCCATCTTGATTTTACCATAAAAAATCCTCCCTACCTCCCCCCCCCCCAAATCTGATAACCTTTTAGTTTCAGATGTCACTGGCTGCATCATCTTTGAAATGCCAATCTTAAAAACAACCCAATAATATTAAGACATAGCCACATAAAAACAAACAATTCTTAGGTAGATGTGGTACCCAAAACTACTTTCATTCAATTGTTTGATTTCCTGAATTGGAAACTATGTGGCATGAAAAAGTTAAATTGCTCTTGCATTTGTGAGGAATAGTTTTAAGAAATTGAAATCTTGACATATCCAGATAGCATGAGCATATATACCACTTGTTTGTATGAGTGGGTCTCATCTAATAATGTCTGTTTTGGAAAACCCACATAAACGTTCTAATCAGAAAGGTTAAGTTACAAACTACAAGAATTAGACCAACTGATGGATCAATATCTCTGTGCATGCATGCATGTACAATCAGAGAATAACAGAATAACTGAGTTGGAGGAGACCGCATGGGCCATCTAATCTAGCCCCCTGCCATGCAGGAAAAGGACAATCAAAGCACCCAGAACAGATATCCATCCAGCTTCTGTTTAAAAGACTCCAAGGAAGAAGTTCCCAGCACACTGTGTATATGTGTTTATATAAGTATGTATATGTACAGTATGTGTGTATATATTGTATTTCATCTATTCTAAGATGCTATCAATTGTAACGGGCCCTTGGTGGCCCAGCGAGTTAAACCGCTGAGCTACTGAACTTGCTGACTGAAAGGTTGGCGGTTTGAATCTGGAGAGTGGGATGAGCTCCTGCTGTTAGCCCCAGCTTCTAACAACCTAGCAGTTTGAAAACATACAAATGTGAGTAGATCAATAGGTATCGCTTCCACAGGAAGGTAATGGCGATCCATGCAGTCATGTTGGCCACACAACTTTGGAGATGTCTAAGGACAGCGCCGGCTCTTCAGCTTAGAAATTGAGATGAGAAATTGAGATGAGTAGGACACGACTAGATTTAATGTCAGAGGAAACCTTTACCTTTTTTATAAATTGTAAGACGCATATTAATTTCAAGCTTTGAAAAAATGAATTTCTTAGAATATTTCTATATATTTTTATATTATAAAACAATTGACTGTATTAAGTCTAGCAAAAGACAACTATAAAGTTGATCAGAGGAGGTCCCCCTCCACTCCGGAGGTAGCATATTTCCCTGTCCTAGAGATAAACTGTTTCTCAAAAAGCAAAAAGAAGCAGTTTACAATCCACCAAACACAATGGGATTGGAGAGTCCTGGTGAAACCATTGTCTGTGATTACAAGCTGCAGGGACAATTACAAAATTTCAACTTTTCTCCTTCTGTCCTTTTCCTTCCTACCTAGACGTTGTCCTCCTAATACTAAGAGTCTGAGAAGAAAATACAAATTTTGGAGATGTGTTGTCTACACCTCACCAAATTGCTAATGAATCACCAGAAGATTTATATTTGATTAAGAAAAATCCTGTTTCAAGATGGTCATCCCTTTAATTTCTATATAAATTGTGAGATCATAGAATTATTATATGGCATACATTCTAGACAAAATGATAATGTTTGTTGAAGTGGAAGGCAAAGGAAGAGTGCAGTCCAGATAGACTGCATTAAAGAAGCCATTGCCCTGAATCTGCAAGGCTTGAGCAGGACTGTTGAGGATAGAGTGACCTGGAGGTCTCTCATTCATAAGGTCCCAATTTATTGAAGTAAACTGGAGGCAGTTAATGACAACAAAAACTTTCTGTATACTCAGTTTTTATTTTCTTTCAAACATGGTCAAAGGCATAATTTGCAACACTATCAAAGAGATGTAGAATGGATACTATCAGAAGAGCTTAGTGCCAAATGAGGTGACACCATTTCCACTGCTGTTCTAGCATCACCTCCATTGCTTATATTTTGCAAAAGGAAGTTTTCTGGGTAGGATACTAGACACATTTTCTTTAACAGTTGTGCAGTAAAATTCTGCTATTAATAAGGAGTCCTGAGATACTTCCAACTTGAAATGTGTAATTTAATGCATTCCCCTGACTCATTACAATCCTGATTATCAGAAACAGGACAAACAAGCTCAACAGCACTAAACAAAGGACAGCACAGTACACCTATGAAGTTTTGTTTCCAACCTAAAATTCACACCAAACCTGTTTACTGTTAAAACATTGCAGATCTTTACCTGCATGCCACACCACTTGTAACAAGCAGAATCATGTCTTGGAAAGGGTTCAGAAATATAACTTTATTATTCCTAGCATAAAATATGTTTCCATATGTTATCTCCCCAGACTACACTTTTTATTCAAATAATTAGCCTAGGAGCAAAATCAGGTTTACTGAAAGCCATCTCTTACCATTCCTGCATGTCTAGTGATCGTGGTAGAAAATTATATCTCTAGTCTAGTGCATGAGGTTAATATACACCACCACTTGGAAAGGTCTATTCGTCCCTTGGTATCTATTGGTGTGAGAGTGGATTTCTAGCTTTAAAATACGTTGTTTTAGCAACTTTGGTCTAAATGTTATCTTCAAACACATTCAAATTCTTACGTGAGAACTATTTTATGGAAATATTTGTAATAATGTAAACAAAAACGATTACACAGGAAAGAAAGGTTAAAGGACTCTTAGCTTATGAGAGCCATACCGGATACAGCCTCTACCAACAATTTGGTTTTCCTTAGTTAAACTATAACAGCAGTACTTCCTTGCTTCATTTACTCACTTTCTGTATGTCAGAGAGTGAGTGAACTCACATATAAGTTCCACTCACTCCAAGCTGAGAACAATCTGACTCAGTACAATTAGCTGAATGTGCTATCTCATGAAAGGACGAGTGTGAGACTGGCCCAGACTCAGTCAGAAGTCTTCTACATTGTGCACAGGAAAGAGGTTGTAATGTGTTATTTTTCACTTCCACCATATACAACTAAGCACTAAAGTTTTTCAATGCTTTCCTCCTTGGCAAAACAATTTACAGATGTTCTTTCCCCATATTTAGTCCGTATAACTAAACCAGCTGCAGGACAACAGTTTGTACAACTATTGGTGTGGGGGTGTGGGTGTGTAGGAAGATTTCAATTTTTAAAAGCATAGAGAAATATTATACATGAGTTGGAAACTTTAAAATATAGTTTTTACATATGTTTTTCATACTGTATGTTCTCCAACCTTTAATAAAATCAATGGGAAATGTCAAAAAGATTCATATATATTACAAAGACATCTACCGTATCACTTCCTTTAGCTTGTTACAACATCCTGCATTCATTACCTGGACACAGAGCATCTACAAAAGATTTTATGTGCCAAAAGGATTGTATCTCAAAATATTGATCAAAACTGGATTTAAGGGAATCACTCTTTGCAAAACGCAGCCCTTTGAACCTCTGAAGAGACGTGTGGAGTGCCCACATTACCATCTGTATCCATGCTGGCCACACAATATTAATTTCCATTTTGCAAGATTAATAATTTGAAATGCACTTTATACAGTGGGATATTATAAACGTCCCATGTGATATTCAGCAAGGTGGCAGTACTTCATGAATGTCATATGCATGTGTGTGTGTGTGTGTGTGATCAAGATCAGTTCTCTGACTTATGTAGTCTACAGTGACAAACATCAAAGCCTCAACCTGAATAACACAATTCGTTTAGCACAAATGTTCATCGTGCCATTTTCTAAACTTCGATTATTTTTCCAGTTAGAACAACCAAACAATGAGATAGCTGCCATTAATCAGGGTTGCAGGAGGCGATCTGATGCTTTCCTAATGGTTTGGCCTCCGATTCCATGACCTCTGATCAATAATCATGCCAATACATTGAAGGGCACTAGAGTGCCTACCTCTAAACGGACTATATCTCTATCTCTTGGCTAGCTGATTGATGCAGTAAGATCAAGCCAGGTCATTTTTTTCTGATCAGCTGGCAATCCTAGGTACAACTCATATGGTGTGGAAATCGGGACAAGAAACATGTTCAAACTGCAGCCCAGGTCATCTGAAGAGCACCTTATCGTTTCTCAACTATTGGGCAATAATGAATCCAAACAGGTGGAATCTTTTCACTCCTAATTACATCTGAAGAGCAAAACTGAGAAACTAAAGCAGTTTGGTTATCTACTTGAGAGAATAAAAAAAGAAGTTCTTCTCTCTCTCTCTCTCTCTCTCTCTCTCTCTCTATATATATATATATATATATATATATAACAGCTGTGTAGGAAACATTTTTTCTCAACATATTTCTCTCTTGGAGGAAATGATCTTTAACGTTAAAATAAGGCAGCTGCAGCTGTTCATCATCTAGAAATGATGACCAGAAAACTTTCTCTGTTCATATGATATAAGTTACAATAAAAGGTAAAGGTAAAGGTTTCCCCTGACATTACATTAAGTCGTCGTGTCCGACTCTAGGGGATGGTACTCATCTCCATTTCTAAGCTGACGAGCCACCGTTGTCCATAGACACCTCCAAAGTCATGTGGCCAGCATGGTTGCATGGAGCACCGTTACGTTCCCACAGAAGCAGTACCTATTGATCTACTTACACTTGCATGTATTTGAACTGCTATGTTGGCAGAAGCGGGGCCTAACAGCGGGAGCTCACTTTGCTCCCTGGATTCAAACCACCAACCTTTCTGTTGCACCTCAGACCCCGGGCAGTCCCCCCTAGATCCACCGACACAGGCAGATGCAATAAATGTTCTTTTATTTAGAACAGGGCTGTCCAACTTCTACCGGGTCCAGGGCCGGAATAGAGGTCACTGATGACCTCGGGGGCCGCTTGGCCCCGCCCCAGGCCCCGCCCCCAGCCCAGGCCCCGCCCTCTCCTAAAGCTGTCATTCTCCCTCCTCCTACTCTTTCCCGGGCGCCACGGTGCCAGGGAAAGAGGAGGAAGAGGAGGAGGGGGGAGATTTCTCCATCCTCCTCTTTCCCGGGCACCGTGGCTGTCCCGAGCGCCACGGCGCCCGGGAAAGGCACGGCGCCCGGGAAAGAGGAGGAGGGAGAGCAGAAGGCGGCGCCAAGGGCAGCGCGTCACAGGCCTGGCGTGACGCGCTGCCCTTGGTGCCCGCTACTTTTCGGCGGCCCCCCCGCCCTTCCTAGGGTGGGGGAGCCGCCGAAAAAGGGCAGAAGGCGGCGCCAAGGGCAGCGCGTCACAGGCCTGGCATGACGTGCTGCCCTTGGCGCCGCCTACTCCTTTTCGGGCGCAGAGAGAGAGGGACGGAGGGGGCGGTGCAGGGAGGAGGAGCTAGCTCTCTTCCTCCTCCCTGCCCCACCTCCCCCTCCCCCCCGGCCGCCATTTTTTAAAAAAAAATTTAGAATTTTTTTAAAAATTAAAAATGGCGGCTGAGGGCATAGCTGGGGCCGTGCCCAACAGGCTGGGGGGCCGGATCCGGCCCCAGGGCCGCCAGTTGGACAGCCCTGATTTAGAATAAAGGTATAGAATAGTCCAAAGAGGTTAAAATAAAGCAATCCAAATAGAGTTCAATTTAGTCCTTGAGTTATAATCCAAGCGGGTAAAAATCCCCCAAAAACAAAGTTCCATAGCAAAGCAACTGCTCTGGCGGTCAAACGTGGCACTTGAGTCCGGCCGCAACTGCGGTCGCTTGAAACAGGATCCAAACCTCCCCGGCGGTTAGCAGGAACTTGGAGACAGGAGTGAGAGATGTGATCAAGCCAAACGTGGCTTCAAGTCTGACGAGATCTTTCCCAGGCCGGATTGATATAGGAATCTAACTCTTGTGCATCCAACACACCCCCTTTCGCCAATCTCTCCTAGAAGCCGAGATACTGTCCCTCCTGTTGAATTCCTTCTCATTAGTGGGACCAGCTGCATCGCTATCAGAGTGAGAACCAGGAAACTCCCCGTCTCCCATCTCACCATCTGGAAAGGGAGTAGATACTCTTTCTTGAGACCCAAGGCCGCCTGGTCTTTCATATTCATCTGAATCTATTTCCATGGAATCTTCACTAAACTCATCTGCGGTCCCATAACCCTCCACCATGTGTTATCCCATTGCAGCCGCTCTTCTGTAGAGTCAAATGCATCAGGCCACCCATCATCCTCTATCTCCTGGTGCCTGGCCCGGAGCCCCCAGGGTCTGCCCAAGTCCACCAGGCTGGAACCCTACACTTTCGGTCAGCAAGTTCAGCATCTCAGTGGTTTAACGCCCTTCCCAACCAGGGGGCCCGCATGATAATCCACCCCATTTAAAAAGTGAGAATTTGGTGAACAAACATCCCATTTTCACCACACCGTTTATTACATTGGCTATTTTCTCTTGTATATTTTCTGTTTCTGCGCGATTCCTTTATTGCTACATGCATGCACGCACACACAGAAACACACACCACAGTTGAACCAGAGACTTATATAAAAGTACTTGTTGACTATCATCTACATAAGCCTACTGACATTCTTAATCATCCTTACTAAGACTCAAAATGAGGTTTATTCGGGGTCTGTTTCATCACAAGACTAAACTAGCAGATATTATTGTTTTATCTCATGTGTGAATCACGTACTGTATATATCCTGGGATTACACTCAGACATATCAGGATTGCACAACCTCAGCAAAAGTCCAAACCACAACCAATTTCCTTAGTCTCCTTTAATGGCCATGACACTACTGTCTCCCGGTGGCCATGTGCATATAATTATTATTATTATTATTATTAAATTCACATTTGTATACCGCTTCATCCCGAAGGCTCTAAGTGGTTTACATAAGATTGTGTGCCCATTGGCAGCACAAACAGGACAGTACAAAAGACATGGGGAAAAACACAAGGGTAGGGAAAGGGAGGGGGGAGGGGAAGAGGTCAGCAGCGATGCCTACTGGAACACCACCCCGCCATCAAAAGAAGGAAGGCGGGGGGGGGCAGCAGGATCGCTGGTACTGAAGCGCAAGCAGGGAGCAGGGGCCGACGTCTCCCCCATGGGGGTCCGTCTTTAAGGTCCCGACCCGATTGCGCAGTGTCCAGGTTGACCCTCGCGGTGGTCTGCCGGGTCCTATGGAGCTGTGCCGACCTATAGCCGGCGCTCCAGAACGTCCTGGATGGGAATGTCCTACGGGTCTTAGAGTCCTTGCTTCTGGGGCCCACCTACCAGTGAGCCAACCAGAGCTCCGGCCCTAGTGTCCCGGTTCCCTTGGGTTCTCCGACAGGGAGATGGGTCCAATCCGGGGCTCACGGTGCGTAGAGTGGGGAATTCACCTCCCCTTCGCTTCCGGCGCCGTCTCCTCCTCCGGCGGCTGCGTCTCATCTTGCCCAGCCCACCGGTGGAAGAAGAGTCCTCCGGGGGCGGGACCTCTAGGACTTCCGGCAGGGCACCACATCCGGTACTGCCTCTTCCTCTCCAGGTCCTGGCACGTGGGATGGTCCGGCGTCATCGGGAAGGAGTCCTCCAAGGGTGGGACTTCCGGGGTAGTCTGGCGTCATCCGGAGAGGGGCCATCCGGGGCGGGGCTTCCGGGCATCCGACCGTCTGCTGCTTCCGGGTCCTGCTTCTTCCTTGGGGTCGAGCACATGGGGAAGATGGATGTCGTCAGGACGTCCGCCATGTTAGGCCTCGCCTCCTCCAGGATGCTCCCCAGCTCTTCGCCACGGCGGCGGCGTCTGGCTGCACCTCGGGGGAGGGGGGCCAAGACAGCCTCAATGTCGAGCTCGGCAATCTGCGCGTCCACCAAGGCCGGCGGGCCTCCAACAGCCCGCAGTGAGTCCTCAGGGTCCCCGGCTGGGACCTCAGTGGAGAGTGGGTGAGTTGGGTGGAAGTCGTCGCACTCAGCCGCGGCCGGAGTCACCGTAGGGGCGGCGTCCTCCACAGCAGCTAGTCCATCCCCGGCTGCTGGGATGGATCCCCGGGGGCATGCAGGCCGTTCCTCAGTATTTGGGGCCGGTGGTTCTCGATCGACCTCCAGGGTACTGGAGGGAAAGTCCCACGATCGGTCCCAGGTAAACTCTTGGTCGGCGGGGGAGGACAGGGGGATCACCTAAGCTATTTGGCCCCAGATCCAAGATAGGGAACTGGGCTGTAGGGATCCCAAGTGACTCTAGTAAGCCACCAAATCTATTCCCAAACTCCCGGACATGGGCCATGAGTTTGGTGTATTCTGCCAGCAGTACTGAATAGGTATAGGGGTCAAGTTGGTTGGTGGTGGAGTCCTGGCCATCTCGCGCTGCCCTCCGTGGGGAGCTGCTTCGTGGGGTGTCACACGCCTCAAGGGTCCGGGGCCTCGAGCCAACTGGGGGCTTTGTCTTCAGGGATGGTGTTAGGAATGGGGGAGGCAGGTTCTTAGACAGCGATCTCCCACTGAACCTTCTCAAGAAGCGGGCACCTGAGGCCGTGATCGGCCGGATGGTCCAACCGTTCCCGGGCGTCCTGGGCGTCCTGGACGGCCTGGGCGTCCTCAGTAGCTCCGGGGGCAGATCCGATCCTTTTCCTAGCCAGATTGAGTCCTCCGGGGTCTGTGGGTCACCAAAGGAGACCCTCTGAGTCTGGCGATCAACCGCCGTCTCCTCCAGGGGGGAACGGCGGGATCGGCCTGATGTAGCCAGAGAGTCAAAGAGGCCATGCCAGAGCTCACCCGAAGGGAGCTCCACAGCAGTCGCCATCTTATAGAGGTTGCTGAGTCACACCCTCCCTCCTTGGAGGTTGCTGAGTCACACCCTGGTGGAATAGAGCTTCTGCTACTCACAAGTAGTCCAGAACAGCAGAGCTGGGTGGGAAGATTCAGGTCACTTGTGGCAGCTCAGCAGCAGCAGCAGTCTAATCAAAAGCAACAAGCAGGCAAGCACATTGGAGAGGGAGAAAGAGAGAGAAAATGACACACAAAGGGTAGATGAGTTGAGAGGCAAGAGAAGGACAGCAAGCTTTATCACTTGAGATGAAGCTCCTCACATCTTTTAGCAGGTCATACAAAAGTCTCTGAACTGGCTGTGGTGGGGAGAAGAAATGGATAATGGATAAGCCAAGTATTATAACAGTACCACTGGTAGGTCACTGGAATTTGGAATCAGCATGTATCCGTGAATTGTCTCCCATCAATTCAATTACTGTACTTGAAAATGTGGGAAGCAGACAGATTGTGACCTCCATTTATATAATTCCAGAGAAATATTTTCAGTATAGAAATCACAAGAGAAAACAACAGCATGGAATATTTAAAGGAGACAGCAAAAATGTCTCAAGGTGAGTAACAGTTCAATTCAAAACTACATGCACACATTCTTACACACACCGAGTGAGCTGGCTCATCACTGAAATATTGAAATTGATTCCTTTAAAGGGCATCATTCTATTGTAGCTTTTGCTATAAAATCATCTAATTATCCTCTTCTAAGTAATATCATGCCTAACCTATTAATAATAATAAATCCAGAAAACACTTAGCTGTTTGAGTGTGAACACATGCGCACACATTCTTCCACACACATACACACCATAAGTCATCCCATCAAGAATTGCACTTAGTCAACCCCATATCCACTGCTCAAAGAATTGCACTTAAAAGTCATCAAAGCAGCTTTTAAGACCTTTAAAAAAAATACAAGTAGTACTTTGGGGACTTCTCCCTACTGCTGACAAAGCAGCTGTCATACCTGTTTTAGAGCCTTATAGTCTCCACATCTTTCACAGAGTGGAAGGTCCAGAAGCCAAGTCATCAGTGTAACCGGTGATTCACACGTATTTTGGTTTAAACATAGCAGAACTAGGATAATCTTTCCTGGTTAATCAGCACAAACAAGACTTATCTGCAGCGGGACAACTACTGTTACTATGATGAAAGCTACTACAGATGACGGTGGTGATGGGCTGGACAACAATAATCATGTCACTTATAAAAAAAACGCAAAAGCAATATGGAGTCGATCAACTGAGGAGGAGAAATATCCTTGTAGCATATAAACATACTCCTTAGAAATAAGTACAGTGTAACGCACTGGCAACGAAGATCTGCATAGTCAAAGCAATGATATTCCCCGTAGTAAACTATGGATGTGAGAGCTGGACCATAAAAAAAGACTGAGAGAAGGAAGATAGATGCTTTTGAACTGTGGTGCTGGAGGAAAATTCTGAGAGTGCCATGGACTGCGAGAAGATCCAACCAGTCCACATTTCAGGAAATAAAGCCCGACTGCTCATTGGGGGGAAGGATATTAGAGGCAAAGATGAAGTACTTTGGCCCCATCATGAGAAGACAGGAAAGCTTAAAGAAGACAATGATGCTGGGGAAAATGGAAGGAAAAAGGAAGAGAGGCTGACCAAGGGCAAGATGGATGGATGGTATCCTTGAAGTGACTGGCTTGACTTTGAAGGAGCTGGGGGTGGTGACGGCCAACAGGAAGCTCTGGCGAGGGCTGGTCCATGAAGTCACAAAGAGTCGGAAGCGACTAAATGAATAAACAATAAACAACTACAACACAAATATGTTTTTAAGATTGAGTGTGAACTATCTAACTTGAGAAAGACATATGGCATGAGGGGCCACAGCTATGGAGACCACGATTTGAATCCCTCCTCAACTATGGAAACCCATTGGTTGACCTTGGGTATGTTATACTCTCTCAGTATTAGAAGAAGACAAGTACAAATCTTGTTGAGAAAACTCCATGATGGGTTCACATTAGGGTCACCATAAACCAACAAATCTAACCCGGGCCCATCCATTCTTGAGCAGGGTGTTTGGGATTCCATCCATTCATTTATGATCAAGGTCAGACTTGAATGTTATTCCCAACAGCTGCTATACTAATGCCAAGACACAGCTTTTAAATGCCTGTAGTTGTTTTGCTTACAATAGGTGTCATGTTTTTCATGCTTTTAAAGGACTGTGACACATAGAAAGAAAAGAAGCAACCATTAAGTTGAATTCTGATTAACAGAAGTGTCAAGAAGGTAGAAGAGCTTTGGCTACAAATTCTGAAGGAAGCTATAAAAGTGCTTATAAAAGTGCCTGGTGCCTTTATGCTGATCAGACAAGTTGGAAGAACTTCAAGATCAAAGGCTGCAATTATTTGTATTGTAAAATAAAGGCTTAAGAACAATGCATTAAAAAGGAAGTGCATTAATAAGATGGTCACCCAGCTACTATCTTCTCATCCACTCTCATCTCATTATCTCCCGCTTCCCAGTATGAACTGATGCCAATTCAATTCTCTAGTGCCTCTACATTTCATAAGAACATAAGAGCCATGCTGAATCGGACCTCAGCCCATCTAGTCCAGCATTCTGTATCACACAGTGGCCCACCAGTTGTACACGGGGATCTCGAGCAGAAGGGAGGGCAAAACCCTGACCTGCTCCCGACCCCCCACAACCAGTACCCAGGGAAATCCTGCCTACCTCAACCAACTCCGAGGTGGCACTTAAATGTCCTTTCAGGTCTGTGCCCTGGATAAAGCTCTTTTCTACTCTTTGCTGGCTCTAAACAAAAGCCTGAAATCATACCTCAATAACCTTCTTCCTTCTCTTCTTCTGTACATTATCTTATATATACACACTACTTTAAAAAAGACTAAAATGCACAGATACAAAGCTATCCACTTAAATCTGAAGGGAGATATAAATTGTAGAGAGTAATATGAACATTTACAATCTGTATCCAGTGAAAGTCATTTCCTATTGAGAAGATAAAACCCACGACATTCCAAAGGTTACCAAAACTGAAGAGTTACAGTGACATAGAGAATGATTCTACGTGCGCTTAAAAGGTTAAGGTTTCCCCTTGACATTAAGTCTAGTCATGTCTGATTCTGGGAGGGGGTGCTCATCTCCATTTTTAAGCCGAAGAGCCAGCGTTGTTCATAGACGCCTCCAAGGTCATGTGTCCTGCATGACTGCATGGAACATCGTTACCTTCCTGCCGAAGCGGTACCTATTGATCTACTCACATTTGCATGTTTTCAGACTGCTAGGTTGGCAGAAGCTGGGGCTAACAGCAGGAGCTCAACCTGCTCCCCAGATTCAAACCGCCGACCTTTCAGCCAGCAAGTTCAGCAGTTCAGCGCTTTCACCCACTGCACCACCGGGGGCTCCAATGTGGGTTTACTCAGAAATAAATCCAATCAAGTTATTTAGACGCATTCCAAAGTAACAATGTCTAAGATTTTAGTCTTAATCACAATATGCTGTCAGGCATTCAGAAATCCAATAACAAATAAATTTGCAATTGCTACAGAAAAATAATGCAATTCGCGCTATTAAAAGCCCACTACCACCACTTTCCAGGACTTACTTCTTCTGCCAGGAAGAATTACAAACACTTCCCCAAGTATGCTTTAATATAATGAGTTGTGGCACAAGATTTCCTACTGAAGCTGCTGTCTTAATATTTGCTTTTTTATTCCCCGTTCTAAATGAGCGACCATATGCTCGATTTCAACTGGGATCCCTCTCCACTATTTTACCTACTGCAGAAAGGAATGCTGTGTGGAAAACACTGTGCTCTCTCGGAAGGAGGGGGATTCCTTACAGCAGGATGTGTGTATGTGTGAAAGAGAGAGGTGGGGGTGGAACCTCTTTACAGTTTTTTCCATTTGCCTTTTACCACTTAATCTTTATGGCTCACTCTCAGATCACATCCTGGGCAGCACTGCTAGTTAGAACAAGGTAGCCTACACAGATCCATTAATTTTTAATTGCCTTGCCTTCAGAGTGGATACTCCAAAGGGGAGACACTGTAATTCAGAAACAAAATTCAATAAGCGTGAAAAACAAGGACAGTAAAGCTGCTTACCTCGCTTAGTTCTGCAGAGTCATTTCCATATTTCATGGCAACTCCAGAATTCATGATGAGACTTTCCAGGGTTTGATCTCTCTCTATAGATTTTAAGGTTTCCAAGCGTTGCTCCAGAAGATTCAGCACCCTCTTCTTTTCTGAGCTTTTCCCGTCTTGCACATTTTGCTCTAGACAGCCATTTTCACTCAACATTTAGGCAGCCTAAAACATTTAGCAATGCACAGGGTCTCCTAAAGAGAGAGGGAGAGAGACGCTCACCAAAAAACTGGTTGCCGATTCACACAGAAATCCATTGGTGCAAAATACTCATTAAAACACTGCAGAGTACATGGCCAGACAGGACGCAGACAGGCTGTAACGATCTCCTGGCTCCCAAAACTGCTTGGGAGAGAGCCGGGCTCCAATGTTATGCTTTTCCTATCCCCAAGCCCTCAGATAAATCGGAAAAAAGCGTTTCCCAAAGGAATCCTATGCATTTGGAAAGCTCTTGGGAGCTTTGTCAGCACTCACAAGCACAAATGCTCTCAAAAAGCTCTGGTTAGATCCTATCAGGAGGTGGAAGGCTGAACAGGACGCAGACCTATCCTGCTGTTCACGCTAAAGTTTCCCCTTCCAGGGTGCCTGGAGTTGTAAGTGGTTTATGATCAAACACAGCTGTCTTGCTGCTGGCTACAGGGTGCATGGAAGAGGCGGTACTAAAGACAGGAGGGACGGAGAGGAGGATGGGAGGGGGAAGCAAGCACAGCACACCAAGGGAAAGCACACTTTGGCATCACAGGCATCTTTCCTTCCAGAGTTCTGTGTGCTCTATCTCAAGGAACAAAGCAAAAGGAGCTACACAGAGAAGGTCAACAAAGTGACTTTGCCGGCAGGTTCTTATTTCCAATAAAGTGACCTTCCCTTTGTGACTCACAAGAAAGCTGCCGAATTAAAAATTTACAAGCATTCAGGGCAGATCTTACTGGAGTTTTCAACTGCTTTCCTTGCTCTATCCTTCACTCACATCCAAGGAATGTTCTGAAAGCAGTGAGCTTAGTGCCTCAGATGTGAGCACAATCATTATGAGATCTACTTTCCTTCGAGACCATAATTTCTATGAAAGGACTCCACTGTGTTTAAAACCTAAAGACGATTTGATGGGATTTTGTTCTATTGTTTAACTGTGGTTCAGAAATCTGGCTGACCTACTTTATTTATTTCATAATGAAAAATGGTCCATTTTCCTTCCTGACTCTGTTTTTCAAATGGTATTATTTATTTATTTAGAACGTTTATACCCTGTCCTTCTCGACCTCCGAGGAGGGACTCAGAACGGCTTTCAGCAGGCAACAATTCAATGCCAATACAATATAAACACATAATAAAAACAACCATATACATAATAAAATAGTTTGCCAAGTTAAAAATTACATGTAAATTCACCTCATCCAAATCCAATTGTGTTGTTCTACTTCATTATAGAATGTTCTAAGGCACTCTTCAATAGAAATTCATAGAATGGCTTATATGTACAATAGAAAAATACAGAATAAAATACAAGAGAATACTGATAATATAAAAACTGAAAAAAGTATTTCGTGATCGGATAGAGTAGACATTATCTGGAATGGAGCTGACAAGTACAACTGCCTGTCTACAACAATGTGATGTGGCAATTAAAAAAGCCAATGGGATTTTGGCCTGCATAAATATGAGTCTAGGGCAGACCTGGGCAATTGCCATCCCTCCAGGTGTTTTGGACTTCAACTCCTAGAAATCCTAGCCAGTTTACCAGCTGTTAGGATTTCTAGGAGTTGAAGTCCAAAACACCTGGAGGGATGGCAATTGCCCAGGTCTGGTCTAGGGACTAGATCCAAGGAAGTCATGCTCCCCCTCTATTCTGCCTTGGTCAGACCACACCTGGAATACTGCGTCCAGTTCTGGGCATCACAATTGAAGGGAGATGTTCACAAGCTGTAATGTGTCCAGAGGAGGGCGACTAAAACAATCAAAGGTCTGGAGAACAAGCCCTATGAGTGGCTTAAAGAGCTGAGCATGTTTAGCCTGAAGAAGAGAAGATTGACAGGAGACATGGCCATATATAAATATGTGAGGAGGGAGCAAGCTTGTTTTCTGCTGCCCTGGAGACTAGGATGCGGAACAATGGCTTCAAACTATAGGAAAGGAGATTCCACCTGAACACGAGGAAGAACTTCCTGACTGTGAGAGCTGTTCAGCAGTGGAAATCTCTGCCCTGGACTGTGCTGGAGGCTCTTTCTTTGGAGGCTTTTAAGCAGAGGCTGGATGGCCATCTGTCAGGGGTGCTTTATATGTGACTTTCCTGCTTCTTGGCAGGGAGTTGGAATGGATGGCTCACAACATCTCTTCCAACTATGATTCTACTAGGAAACTTTACTAGGCTACAAAACCGAATCTGCCTTACACATGTGTATACACACACACATGCCATGAGGGTGTATGATTTCATAGGTATTCCATTGATGCAGACTGCAACTGTTCCACACTGTTGATGTGTTCAAAATCAATGTAGCCTACACGTTAAACAAAGGAGAAAGATCTCCAGGATTAAGTAAATCGGGAACTGTCACTTTACCACATTATATATTTAATTTTTAACTGGAATCGCCACAATTTCTTCCTTTCTTGTATCTGTATTGAAGCAACAGATGTTTACTTTTAACTATTACGCCTCCTCAGAAGGAGAAGCAGCATTGCCAGAGGCTGCTGTTGCCTTGAGTTCAGCTTTATAAAACTGAAGTAGTAACAGCAGCAGCAGCAGCAGACTAGTAGAAGCAGCAAAGTGATATTCAGTCAGTAGCCTTTATTTCGGTCAACAAACCGAATGGCGTGGATGAGGCAGTGGTGTCGAGAGGAAGGCTTTAGATTTGTTAGGAACTGGGGGACATTTTCGGGAAAGCCAAACCTTTACAAAAGGGACGGGTTACACCTGAACGAAAATGGAACAAGACTGCTGGCAATTAATATTAAAAAGGCTTCAGAGCAGCTTTTAAACTGATTCCTAGGGGAAAGTCGACAGGAGCTGGGCAGCTTCCGGTTCGAGAGGGTGAAACGCCAAGTATGGAGGATGAAATTTACGCACAAATGGCCGAGTCAACAGAAAAGATAGAAAGTAGTCAGGAGGTAGGACATGGTAGGCCTTCTACAAATTCTCATAAACAGCCAAAGTTGAAAGGGCATCAGAGCAATAAATATAAATGTCTGTACGCAAACGCTAGAAGCCTTCGAACAAAAATAGGAGAGTTGGAATGTTTGGCAAAAGAAAAATATTGATATTATTGGCATAACAGAAACCTGGTGGACAGAGGAAAACAATTGGGACACAAAAATTCCAGGTTATAAACTGTACAGGAAAGACAGGAGAGGGAAAAACGGTGGCGGTGTGGCCTTGTACATAAATGAAGAGCTAGAATCTCATGAATTAGAATTTCAAGAAAATTCAAACTCACCTACAGAAACATTGTGGGTAAAAATCCCAGGACAAAAACTAATTTAGCATTAGGGATCTGCTATCGCCCTCCCAACCAAACTCCAGAGGCAGACTGCTATCTGGAAAATGAAATTAAACAGGCCTCAAAAAGCAATAAATTAGTCATAATGGGGGACTTCAACTATCCCCGAATAATTGGCTAAATTCTTGTTCTACGCATGAAAGAGAGACAAGGTTCCTCGACATGCTAGCTGATTATTCCCTTGAGCAGATGGTCATGGAACCAACCAGGGGAAAGGGGATCCTGGACTTGGTGCTAACTAATGAACAAGATCTCGTTCAAGATGTCCTTGTAAATGAGCCCATAGGTACCAGTGACCACAACACAATAACCTTCAACTTAAGTTTGGATAGCAAACTGTCAGTGAAAACTAACACAGAGACCTTAAATTTTCACAAAGGGAATTTCACCAAAATGAGAAAAATAGTAAAGAACAAACTAAAAGAAACAGTCAAAAAAATCAAATCCCTCCAAAATGCTTGGAAATTGTTTAAAAATACTTTAAAACAAGCCGAACTAAAATGCATTCCTAAAATAAGAAAGAGGCCGGGAAAGTCCAAGAGGACATCGGCATGGCTTACAAATGAAGTAAAAGATGTGATTGGAAAGAAGAAAAACTCATTTAAGAAATGGAAGGCTCTTCCTACTGAGGAGAACAGAAAGGAACACAAGCTCTGGCAAACTAAATGCAAAGCAACCGTCAGGAAAGCCAAGAGATTTTGAGGCACATATAGCTAAGAATATTAAAAAAAAATAGCAAAAACTTCTTTAAGTACATCAGAAGTAGAAACCCAACTAGAAAAGCAGTTGGGCCACTTGACGAAAAATGGTAAGAAAGGGACAATAAGTGAAGACAAGGAGATTGCCGAGCGGCTAAATGACTTCTTTGCCTCCGTTTTCACACAGGAGGACAGACAACATATGCCTGCAGCTGAGTCAGTTTTTTCAGGGAGGGAATTAAATGAATTAAACGAAATAGAGATACACAAGGAAGATGTTCTCACATGCCTTACTAAACTAAATGTCAACAAATCACCAGGGCCAGATGGCATCCACCCCAGAGTTCTTAAGGAACTCAAGTGTGAAATTGCTGAAATTCTAGCCAAAATATATAACCTTTCTCTAAGATCAGGCACTGTACCCGAGGACTGGAGGGAGGCAAATGTAACTCCGATCTTCAAGAAAGGATCCAGGGGTGATCCAGGAAATTATAGGCCAGTTAGTCTAACCTCAGTTCCAGGCAAAGTGATGGAAACCATTATTAAAGAAAAAATTACTAAGCACATAGAAGAACAGGCATTGCTGAAGGAAAATCAACATGGTTTCTGCAAAGGCAAATCATGTCTTACTAACTTGTTAGAATTCTTTGAGGGTGTAAATAAACACATAGATAAAGGGGACCCAGTCGATATTGTTTACCTTGACTTTCAAAAGGCTTTTGACAAAGTCCTCACCAAAGGCTCCTAAATAAGCTCTTCAGCCATGGAATCAGAGGACAGGTCTTGTCCTGGATTGGAACCTGGCTAAACTGTAGGAAACAAAGGGTGGTAATAAACGGACATTTCTCTGGGTGGAAAGAGGTGAGAAGTGGCGTACCCCAAGGTTCAGTTTTGGGTCCGTTACTTTTTAATTTATTCATTAATGACCTGGATGTAGGAGTAAATTCTGAGGTAGCAAAGTTTGCAGACGACACTAAATTGTTCAGGGTAGTTAAAAATGAAACTGATTGTAAAGAGCTCCAGAAAGATCTCTCGAAATTGAGTGAATGGGCAACAAAGTGGCAAATGCATTTTAACCTAAACAAGTGTAAAGTCATGCACATCGGGCAAAGAACCCCAACTACACCTACCAATTGATGGGGTCAAAGCTTTCCGAGACAAACCAGGAAAGGGATCTTGGGGTTTTGGTGGACAGCTCAATGAAGATGTCAACCCAGTGCGCAGCAGCAGTAAAAAAGCAAATTCTATGCTTGGCATGATCAGGAAGGGAATCGAAAATAGGTCGTCAAATGTTGTATTGCCTCTCTACAAATCTATGGTGAGGCCACATCTGGAGTACTGTGTACAATTCTGGTCACCGCACCTCAAGAAGGATATAACGGAACTGGAAAAGGTACAGAAAAGGGCAACAAGAATGATCCAAGGGATGGAGCAGCTCCCTTATGAAACCAGGTTGCAACGCCTTGGTCTTTTCAGCCTTGAAAGACGGCGTTTAAGAGGTGACTTGATCGAAGTGTATAAAATCATGCATGGGATAGAAAAGGTGAATAGAGAAAAATATTTTCTCTGTCACACAACACTAGGACTAGGGGCACTCCCTAAAGCTCCAAGGTAGGAAAGTTAGGACTAATAAAGGGAAATATTTCTTCACCCAGAGGGTCATTGGGTTATGGAACTCACTTCCAGAGGAGGTTGTGACAGCGGTCAGCCTGGACAGCTTCAAGGCAGGATTAGACAGATTCATGGATACCAAGGGAATCAGTAGCTACTGAAATGGACATCCAAGTGCCACCTCTGTGTTGATGGAGGCAGGCAGGATTTCCCCGGGTACTGGTTGTGGGGGGTCGGGAGCAGGTGAGGGTTCTGCCCTCCTTTCTGCTAGAGATCCCTGTGTACAACTAGTGGGCCACTGTGTGACACAGAATGCTGGACTAGATGGGCTGAGGCCCGATTCAGCATGGCTCTTCTTATGTTCTTAAACCATCGGCTAAGTCAGGTGAAAGTAGAACAATAGAATACAACATTTAAGAAATTAATAACATCACATTTGGGTTATGATTAATAAGAACAAGTGTCACAGTTCGCTATCAGTTGAATGACTGTCTTTATCATTTAAAAGTGATATTGAGCATGAGTTTGGGGGCCTTGCCTTGAAGACAGAGGCCAACCAGACCCACCAAAGAGGATCCGTTAACCCTGGCGAGAAGAAAGCACCAAAAAGAAATTTTCCCTTTCCCCCAAATAAATCTCACCAAAGTTGAAGAAAATGCCTCCGAGTTGTTTATTTCATTCCAGCTGGAGCGGATGTCAAACTGCAATCATTTGCCAAAAGCCGATTTAATCCGCAAAGCAAAACAGTACAATTTTTATAGAGGAAACAGAGCTGTCAAATTCAAATTTCCCGCTCCCGCCCCCTTGTTGTTTTTGTTAGTAGTAGTAGTAGTAGTAGTAGTAGTAGTAGTAGTAGTATCGGCCTGCTAGGTTGACATAATTGAGGGAGTCTGAGGTGACCAAACACCTTTTGTGAGAGAAGATTGAATTGTCCATAGGATCCATTTCCCAGATGGTCTAGCCCTAGGCCCTCTGAAGTCTGGGAAATAGTCATTTATTTTATCAGTCATGCAAAGAGTTCCTGGTGAGTCCTTTTGTACAGGGATTAGCTGGCCCAGGAAGTGAGGGGAGGCTTCCCAAAGCCATGGGGTGCTGGGCTTGCGAAAAGTGGCATTTCTTCATATTTCATATAGTGACATGGGAAGGGGAGGGCGTACAAGGAGATCATAAGGGGAAAATGACATGAAACCAGAGGGGACCATAAGAGATAATTCCTGTGAGCAACCTTCCCTCCCGCCAGAGTCCATAAAAGTTCATAAGATATGTCAAGAGTCCATGGGGTTTGGGGAAAATAAGTTTTCAAGTTTTTAAAGTTCTCCAAAAGTTTCCAAAAGTTAATAAAAAGTTTGAAGAGTTCATGAGAAGTGGGGAAATTTTCATAAGGGTTCATGGGGGGCACGTCTGGGGCCATTGCGAGTGCTGAGTGTCGGAATCCATTCATTTGAGAGGAGAAAACTGTAAATCCAATTTCATCTAAGGGCCAGGATGGCCTGCCTGTGGTCCGTGGGTCCCAAGGGATGACCGCAGCAGGTTCCCCAGGGTTGGCAGGATGGAGGCAGGATCGTTATTGAAACATGGAGCCATGGATAGCGATCAGCTGGTCTCCACATTAGGTTTTTTGGGGTAAAAATGGTTATTCCTGGGGCACAGGGGTCCAAGAAACAAAAAGCGAGGTAGCAGTTAGTTTTAGATTTAGTCTAGGAAACGAACGGCACCGGTTTGGAGTTGATCCGTTGACCCGCAGATACGGGGGCCCAGTCGGTTTCTGTATCAGCAGTTCAGAGGAACGCAGTTTCGGCCTCCCTGGGATGCTGTAAGAGTGTCCCGGGTGAGCCAGCAGCGATCTGTGGCTCAGGGAAGGGTTTATATTAGAGAGGGTTAGAGGCAAGAAAGGGGCACAATGGAGAGCAGAAAGTTACAACTAAAGGATACGTTTTATTGGGGGGATTTGTTACAATGTTAGGGTAGGGGAGAAGAGAGAAGGCAGAGAATGACTTTGTAGTTGAGGCTGCTGCCTCAACTACAAAGGCAGATGTCTTGGAACTGCGGAACTCCCCACTGCGATTCAGATCAGTTTGAAGGCAGGGGTCTGCATGTTGCCCAGTCTCAAAAGGAGCCATATCTAATTAATCAATACTCTATTGTTTAGAAATCCTATAAGATTAGATTCCTCAGAACTCCATATTATAGATCTCCATATTTCTCACCAAAAGGTAGTGATCAGGCAAAGGCATTTACTGCGCAGATGTGAGAATGTTTTCAAATCTCGTGAGGCTAGATACGCTACTATATTTTGTGTCGAGAATATATTTTGTGTCGGAGGTAGAGAATAGGACAGGATAAAAGGTAAAGGTTGTTCCCTGACATTAAGTCCAGCTGTGTCCGACTCTGGGGGTTGGTGCTCATCTCCATTTCAAAGTCATAGACACCTCCAAGGTCATGTGGCTGGCATGTCTGCATGGAGCACCTTTACCTTCCTGCCAGAGGGGTACCTATTGATCTACTCACATTTGCATGTTTTCAAACTGCTAGGTTGGCAGAAACTGGGGCTGATAGTGGAAGCTCACGCCGCTCCCCGGATTCGAACCTGCGACCTTTTGGTCAACAAGCTCAGCAGCTCAGTGGTTTAACCCACTGCACCACCAGGGGATATATATGTTCTAAATAAAGAAATAAATAAACTTCATATGGGCTCATTCAGCCCACTCGAGGTCAAAAGCCTGTTTTAACATCCATGTTTTCAGGTTCATATGAAGCTGCCTAGTATTTGAAAGCAAAATGTCTTATGTAAAAATAAAACATTGTTTTAAAGAAAAATTAAACCTGTTTTAAAGAGAATGTTTACCTCAGACCACTTCAGCCTGCAGCCCTCCAGGTGTTTTGGACTTAGCTCCCAGAATTCCTGACCATTGAACAAGCTTGATAAAACTCCTGGGATTTGGAGGCACAAACACCTGGAGGGCCGCATATTGAAGAGGCCTAGTGTTTGTTTATTTGTTTATATTACTGTGCATGTCTCAGGCTCCCTAGAGCAGGCATGGGCAAACTTCAGCCCTCCTGGTGTTTTGGACTTCAACTTCCACAATTCCTAACAGCTGAAGCTTGCCCATGCCTATCCTAAATGTTATAGACAAATAACTGAAATACCAGTAAGTAAAATAAATAGCTTAAAATATTTTGATACAGTAAATATGTAGCACTTCACCACCCCTCAGAAAAACAAAAATGATGTAGAATCATCCAAATGGAAACCTTCCGATCCAGTTTAAAAACATGGCTTTTTAAACAAGCCTTAGATCTTATATAGATTTTTAAAGGGTTAGTCCAAGGACTTACTGTTGGTGTCACTTCAGCACTGGGTATGTGTCAAATGGAAATTACCTGTTTTTAACCACAGCTATAACTGCGTTTTAGTGTTTTTGGTTGGTCATGGGAGTTCTGTGTGCCACGTTTGGTTCAATTCCATCATTGGTGGAGTTCAGAATGCTCTTTGATTATAAGTAAACTATAAATCCCAGCAACTACAACTCCCAAATGATGAAATCAATTTTTTGAGTGATGGTCACTCCTTGGGTTAGCAGGTGTCTTGTGGCCAAATTTGGCAGCAATTTATCCAGTGGTTTTTGAATTATCTTAATCCCACAAACAAACATTACATTTTTATTTTTATTACACACACAGAGAGGGGGGGGGAGAGAAATGGATATATAGCTAATATGCTGGAATCTCAGCTACCAGGGACATGAGCCTATGCTTGACCAGCTCCGGGTAATGACTCACAAACAAAGAAAGAGGGTCATAATATTAATTCCTTTGCCCAAGCCAGAACTGTTTTGTCAACTCAAGCTTCCTCCCGACCAGGCCCTCTATTGTCCTCAGGAATGTGGATCTCATAGCCCCATTATCCCCTGCTTGGTACATGCCAACCTCCTCTCTATGGATCCCCCCCCCCCCCCGGAGCCTTCTCTTCACCTGGCTGGGAGGAGATTTCCAGTCCCATCATCGAAGGCTCAACCAATCCTGGGTCGGAAAAGGAGGATTCAAATTGTAACAATGAAACAGACTCTATTTATTTCCTTACAGGAGCACATGCTGGGCAGACTTGTCCTTTTTGGGAAGCAAGTCCACAAGTCTCAATCTCTGTTCAAGATGAACAATAAAATGCCTCTGTCTTCGTCTGCTTTATTGAGTTAATTTTAATCTGGAAACTTTGGCTAGCATTTCTTGCCAGGCAGGATCCTCAAAATATTATGGTCTTGCTTCTATATCACCAATAGCCTTAGTTTAACATTAAATCCACTTCTCCACTCTGGCTACATAAGCTACATAAATATAAAACATAATTAAAGGCCCACAAGTGTTCATAATTATATATTATATGTATTGTGAATATACAGCCAATTTTAAATCCTCCACGTAGAAACATGTTTTATTTCTTCTGTTTAATTAAACATTCGTTATGGAGTACCCATATTTGAAATGTGTGCTATTCCTTATGCTATTGAGTCAATGTGACCTCACTCAACTCAATTCAGATTATTTATATAAGATTAGCCATTCAGGTAAGTCTACTGAGCTCTCTGAGAATACAGAACATATCCAACATTTATATTAACCCTACATGCATTGGTATCAAGTGGTTATATTTGTAAGGACATAACTTTTGGTTTCCAGTGAGCAAACTGGAGACAACACACGCTGCAATTTCATAACAGGGTTCAACTGGCAGCAGTCACCTGTGTTTATTCAAAGGTGTGTGGTGATGATGGTGGCTGTAGTATGCAAAGTGTTAGAGGAAGTGTGTGCTTAGTAAAGATTGCGATTTAAAATAGAATTCATAAGCTTCTCCAAAGATCCACTCAATAATCACAATTTATTCTCAATTTTGATGAAATTGCCAATAGGGTGTAAATGGGAGAGAGGGTAAACTAAGGTATTATCCCTGCCAATTAGAGAGACATTTTGCCCTTGGAGTTATATACTATACCATAGAGACCTGGAACCCCCATTACAGTGATGGCGAACGTTTTAGAAACTGAGCACCCAAACCCAAGGAGTGGGGGCAGCGGACAAGCGAGCAGGTGGCAAGCAAATGGGCGAGTGGAGGGCGGGAAGGCGAGCAAGCAGGAGAGCAAGCAGTGGAAGGTGTGCGATGATAAGCATGCCAGGAGAGAGGGTACTGTGTGCAACTTCTAGCACACATGCCATAGGTTCTCCACCGCTACCCCATTATATCCTTCAGCTAGTCTCTTCCTTAAATTAGAATAATAGAATGATGTAAGAAATAAAGGAGGACTGAGACTTGGAGAAGGAACTAATGAATTTTCACAAATACCATTTGTAATGCCTATTTTCAGCACACGATTGATTTTACAACTCTTGCTTTCAATTTTCAAAATAATTCGTGCAACATACAGTGTACATTATATTGATTGTTGCACTGAAATACAAAACATACATCAGTTATGAAGCCCTAATGTTTGATGTGCATTTCTGCACGCATTAGTGAAAAACTTAATCCTTATACGTATGTTGAAAGGAAAAGCTGGATATTACAGCTCTGTTATGATCAAACTCTATATAGTAGCTTCTGTACTGCAGTAGGTTGCAATTTAAAATAAGCCTAAGTACGAAAACACAAATGGCTTCCAACAGAAAGCTATTACTAAAATAGACAAATTGGTGGAACGGAGTATAGACGTGAAGTATAAAGGAGACAGGAAATTCCATTACTAGATGCACTAAACTGTACTTCACTCGGTTTCCTAACCTCCCTGGCAGATTTCAAATAGTAAATCCACTTAAAATGTCATGTCCCTGCCTATGTTAATCTCTTACCATTGATATTAGATTCCTTTCTCAATATTTCATGCCACCAACCATTTATAATCTATCAAAATTAGTCATGTCCAGTTTTCTTCATCGTTTTATTCTCGAATTTCGATTGCTGAAACATTAACTGTCACAAATGTGCTTAAAAATGAACAAGAGTGACAACTCTATTTTTAGAAAAAAGGCCAAGTTTATGGGGATCTCTCTTGAAATAATGTACAAACAATGTTTTCTAGAGATAACTATTTAGTTATTTCATTTTTATCCCTTAAATCACTTTTTGTGTGAAAAACATTCTTTATTTAAGACTATTAACTTCCTCGTGTTCTCAGTATATCCTAAATCAACTTTGATGTATTTTATCTCAACATGTTCTTGTCCTTATTCTAATATACCTATAGAACTCATACTATTGTTGCAGTTACTGGGAGTCACACAGATGAAACAATTTCTTTCTATGATGTTGTTTATTTATTCAGTCGCTTCCTGACTCTTCATGACCTCATGGACCAGCCCACGCCAGAGCTCCCTGTCAGCCATTGCCACCTCCAGCTCCTTCAAAGCCAAGCTAGTCACTTCAAGGACACCATCCATTCATCTTGCCCTTGGTCGGCCCCTCTTCCATTTTCCTTCCATTTTCCCCAGCATAATTGTCTTCTCTAAGCTTTCCTGTCTTCTCTATGTATGATATAGTTCAGGGCTGTCCAACTTCTACTGGCCCAAGCGCCGGAATTCCGGTGACTGATCACCTGGGGGGCCGCAGCGGGGGCGGGGCCGCTCGCAGGGGCGGGGCCGCTCGCAGGGATGGGACCGCTCGCAGGGGCGGGGGCGCTCATGGGGGCGATTTCACCCGCTTCTGCCGCCCGGCGTGACGCTGTAGGAGGGAGGGCGAAGCCATGGCGGGCTCCCCTTGGCTCCTCCCTCTGTCGTACAGTGTCACGCCGGGTGACAGAAGCGGGGGATTTCGCCCGCTTCTGCCGCCTGGCGTGACGCTGTAGGAGAGGGCGAAGCCATGGCGGGCTCCCCTTGGCTTCTCCCTCCCTCCTACAGCGTCACGCCGGGTGACAGAACCGGCGATCTCACCCGCTTCTGACGCTCGGCGTGACGCTGTAGGAGGGAGGGCGAAGCCATGGCGGGCTCCCCTTAACTCCTCCATCCCTCCTACAGCGTCACGCCGGGTGACAGAAGCAGCGATTTCGCCCGCTTCTGCCGCCCGGAGTGACCCTGTAGGAGGGAGGATGAAGCCATGGGGAGCAGAGTAAAGGGGGTAGCGGGCGTGGATGGCGCTTGCACCGCCGCACACATGCACACTCTTTTTTGGGAATTTTTTTTTTAAAAAATTATTGCAGGAGGGTAGGAGGGCCGGATCCAAGGAGCTGGCGGGCCGTGTGTGGCCCATGGGTCACCTGTTGAACAGGCCCGGTGTAGTTTCTGAACAGCAGGCATGTTGCACTACTAAGCTCACCATCCCTTCATACAGTATCTGCTCCCTAGCATTTTAAAATAATTTCGTTGCTTATACTATTTTAAGTTACGCAAGATGGTTTGATTGCAGTCTGGTTGAGGGAGAAGTCCAAAACAGTAACTTATTTCAAGCATTGTTTTCCAACTCTATGAAAGGTGATATACATGGTACCGTGTTTCCCCGAAAGTAAGACAGCGTCTTACTTTCTTTTCCCCCCCAAAAGTCCCCCTACGGCTTACTTTCGGTACGTCTTATATAACCCAAGACGTGCCCCGTCGCCCGCCGCACGCCGCCGCCGCCAAGGCAGCAACCGGAGGTGTGCCGCGGCACACCTGCGGCACACCTCCGCGGCACACCTCTTCGCCAGGGCTCCCGGCAAGGGCGGGGGAACGGAGCCCGGGGCGGGAGGAAGCGGCGACGCGTCACTGACACGCTGCGATCCTCACCACGCCCCTGGCTCCTTTCCCCCCTCCCTTGCTTGAAGGAAAGAAGGGAGAGGGAAAGGAGCCAGGGGCGTGGTGAGGGAGAGCCAGGGGCGTCACAGTGACGTCACAGTGACGCGTCGCTCTCTCCCCGCCCCTGGCTCTCTTCCCCACCCTTGGAAGGGTGGAGGAAGAGAGCCAGGGGCGCGTCAGAGAAGCGATCCCACCACGCCCCAGCTCCTCCCTCTCCCTTCTTTCCTCAAGAAGGGAGGGGTGTGCCAGGGGCGTGGTGAGGTGTGCCACAGGTGTGCGCGCGCACACCGCCCCTGGCTCCTTTCCCCTCCCTTGCCTGGAGCCCCTGGCGAGAGGTGTGTGCGAGGTGTGCCACAGGTGGGACGAGGTACGGCTTATATACGGGGTATGGCTTATATAAGCCGACCCCCCAGACACCCCCGATACGTCTTACAATCGGGGGTGTCTTACTTTCGGGGAAACACAGTATTTATACGAGTTATTGTAAAAGTATTCACTTAACAATGCTTATCACAATCCATATGTTGGAATGTTACTTTTTAAAAGGGGGAAATTTCTTTCCTTACTCTGATCGCCCAACAGGTAATTAGTGGTTATTGTTAATGCAATTTAGAAAGATACTTACTAAATTATTCATTACTAACGCATTACTATAATTACTTTGCTACTGGAAAATACAGAAAAGTGCTCGCTAGTTCCCCCAAGTGGCATACTTTCCAGAGTAAATGATTAGTATCTACTTACTATAGATGCTCTGCCCCAACTCTATATAATTGGGGAATTACAGGTGGGAAATTAAAGCAATAGTAGCTTGAATAGAACCACAAAGAGAATCAACAGATATTTCAACCACGGACATCCTAGCTCATGGATTATACCATCCAAGATGCACTGCCCCCTACCTCCATATAAACATCTTTAAAAATGGGTTTTAAAAAAACAAACATAAATGATACTTTTTTTGGTGGTGGTATTGAAGAGTGAGATTATTTCTATCATACAACTCATAAGAATTATTTCTGTGCAATACAAAGTACAACCATGTTCCATACAATTCATATCTTCTTCTTGAAGCTTTTAAGTAAATAAATATTTTAAAACTACTTTAAAAATAGACTTGGGATTTTAACTTAATGGAAGACTTCAGTTGGACATATCAATCAGGCTTTTATATAACAAACTAAATACAGAGCGGCAATTGCCACTGCAAAAACTGCAACTGAATGATTTGATTGCTTTCCACAAGGATGAAAAGGATCTCTTACCAATGCATAGCACTGTGTCCATAATCAGAATCTGTCTCCCCACTGTGAGTGAAAGCTATTTTCTTGAGGCTGAGAGTTATAGAGGCAATGTTCTCAATGATGAAATAAATCTACTCGTTGAAAGAAATTGTTGTTGTTTATTCGTTTAGTCGCTTCCGACTCTTCTGACCTCAGGGACCAGCCCACGCCAGAGCTTCCTGTCGGTTCTGCACAAAACACTAGGTGATCATTACATACGAGGGCGGGTCAATAAGTCTGTGACGTTTTGAAGGAAATACAGGTTTTTGGATAAAAAATCATTTTATTTTTCAACGTAGTCTCCTTTGAGCTCTATACACTTTGTCCAACGTTTCTCCAATTTTTTTATCCCTTCCAAATAATAAGATTTGTTAAGGACATCAAAATAGATATTTGTTTGTGAGATGATTTCATTGTTGGAGTCAAATCTCTTTCAGCCGACCCATTTCTTCAGGTTTGGAAACAATAAATAGTCACTCGGGGCTAAATCCGGAGAATAGGGCAGATGAGGGAGCAATTCGTATCCCAATTCATGGATTATTGCCATGGAAACTGCACATGTGTGCACCCTTTGCATTGTCCTGGTGCAAAAGAATTTTTTTCAAATCCTCATTAAATCGACCCAATAAGTTGGCGTAATATTCGCCATTGATTGTTTTATCCTTTTGAAGGTAGTCAATGTGCATTATACCGCGAGCATCCCAAAAAACGGTCGCCATGACTTTATTGGCTGACAAACCCACTTTGGCCTTCTTTGGCGCTAATTCACCCTGAGAAACCCACTGTTTTGACTGCTGTTTGGTCTCTGGTGTATTGTGGTGCATCCACGTTTTGTCCACGGTTACGAAACGGCACAAAAACTCATCCATATTGCAGTTGAACAACGCCAAACACACCTGCGAAATTGTCACGCAATTGTGTTTGTGGTTGATTGTGAGCAAACGTGGCACCCATCTTGTGGAAAGCTTTCTCATACCCAAGTGATCATTTAAAATTGAAACCACTGAGCCATGTGAGATGCCTATGGCTTCCACAATCTCTTGTACTTTCAATCTCCAATCGGCCAACACCATATCGTGAATTTTTTCAATTGTTTCGGGTGTAGAGACCTCAACTGGGCGTCCGGAAGGTGCTGAACGTTCTGTGCCATCCGGTCGGAACATCTCTCTTACAATAAACAGAAGGCAAGTGTTTTCAAGTCTGCGATCTGAGCAGTCCCAAAGTTTAAAAAAGTCTGTGCTCTGTGCTCATCTCAGAGCGGATCGAGTGGTCTGCAGCCCCTCCCACAACTTCTTAGGAAAAATAACATAGAGCAAGGAAAAACAGCTGCATTTCAGAACATAGAAACACTAAGGATGCAACAGGATTATAAACAAACAAATTACTAGAGGATGCTTGAAGAAGATTGTAATTTCCAAATACTCTGGCACAGTGTGCTATTAATTTTTTCCCATGAAAACCCTATGATGCTTTTGCGGAACCCTAGCGTTTTGCTTAAAGCAGATTGGGATCTATTCTAAGTATTTCAAGGAAACAGGAACATGCCCAGATGTGGATCAGATATAATGCACACAAAATGTGAGGCTTACAACTAAACAGTTGAAAGTATGCACAAAAGCAACACTACAATCACTATCATACCAGTACCTTATATGTTCTTTAACAACACAATTACAGTATTAATCCATCTACAAAGCCTGGTCAAATAGCACAATTTTCTTTGATGAATGTTGCCTTACTTTCCTATAATGGAAAAATCTCAGTACCATATCAGAGATCCAATTAAAAGCTTCAGTTAAAAGGGTCTGTTACATGTGCTTTAAAAAGGCTGTTGAAACAAATTAGCCTTGCATGGTGCTTTGAAACCTGCCATTCTGAGCTCTGATCAGCCACAAAGGCAGCGAATGACAGGTTGACCTTTCAAGCGTAGCATACAAATACATTATCAAACATTTTTGAAATATACTTTGATGTAGTAATCTACCACTGATGTACAATTGGCAACCATCTGTTAAAGTATGAGCTCTCATAGGGGTTTAATATTTTCTCTTACTCATCTGTATTTCTGTCATGATCAGATTGAAGAGAAGGGAATGCTAAATTTTAAAGCCATGCAGATGGGTCCTCAAAAATCATCTCCACTTTTCATTTATAAGGAAAATAACACAAAATAGAAAAGAAAAACCAATAACTGAGCAAAGGATTTGAGGAATGTGAAAGCAACGTTTGCATAAATACAATACGGAGCTCTATCACACCTAATACTTAGCACCCAACAACCCAACTTCTAATACAAATGGTGGTTTCTAATAAAATACTGAAAAGACCACACTATCTCCATTCTGCTGGAAATACTTCGTAAACAAATACATCTCAATGTTAGCTATCTGTATGCTACTGTTGGACACTGTAACACAAAACTGAATTAACTGAAAAAGGCAGGTCTATTTTGTACCACAAGCCTGTTCGTCAAATCTATACACAGAACCAATTTTAATTTTAACAGAATCCTATGAGCTGTCATTTTACAAGGTCGGTAAAAGAGTACGGTGCCTCGCCAAACTAGGAATCCCAGGATTCCACAGCATTGATCCGTAGCAATTAAAGTGGTGTCCAACTGCATTAATTCTATAGTGTAGATGTGTTGCACCATAGACCTGAAGGCCCCTCAGTAAACCGCTTGACACTGGCAAAGTTTAAATGCTTTATTTAGAATAAATGGATAAAGGAAAGAGGCTAGGAAATATAGTCTATTGATGCTTTCAAAACAGTGAGAGCAGCAAATTGTCCAAAAGGAAGCAGGAACCAGGCTATAGTCCTTTGGCAATCAGGAACAAAAGTAAGGAAAGTCTTCTTGCCCCAACGGGCTAAATCCAAGGGAAAGGGTCTTGGCACAAGGCTTGGTAAACAGAGTCTTGGAAGCAAGAAGGCCCAAGGCCCAGGCAGGATTCCGTGGAAACTTGACTTGGAGTACCAAACGTTGACGAAGGATAACTTCCCTCTCGGGGGCCTAGCTTAAATAGGTCCCACAAGCTTTGAAGTAGCAACGTCCAGAGGCGTTGTAACTCGGTTCTCACAACAGCTCCACAGCTGGGCCTACTCCGGCCTTTCACATAGGATTGGAATGCGGCTCCAATTAGCACCAGCACCTGGGTAATAGGGAGTGCTTCTCTCCCCGTTTATCGGCTCGAGATGGAGCCAAGAGCTTGTCCTTGAACGAGGGATGACCTGGGCAGCTCTGCAGTAGCTGCCTGGCAGAGCCTTGCTTTCTAACTTAACAGGCCTAGCTGAAATAACATGGCTTCGGTCTGGCTTGACCAAAGAAGCAGGTTGGGGACCATGCTGGGGTGTGACAAGATGCGCCTTAGACAAGTGTCTGATGAAGCCACAAAGGGAAAGTTGAGAGGACATTGGCAGCAGGTATTTTTTTCAAGCTTCTTTTAACTCTGCACTGAACACTTCATATAAGATTGCGGCTGACTAGTCAAACTTCGTGGGTAAAGAAATACAAGGTTCAATATTATTCACACTATCAGGTATCCAGGTGGTGGTCCTGGAACATACTCCCTGTGGGTAAATACAGTGGAATAGGAAAACATCCTTTTGATAGTGTTGGTTTTAAAATTAGTTTGTTCAGCATATTCTGAGATGATGCAAATAGCCTTATAATATGATTAGATTGGAAAAATTGCAAAGCATGGATTAAGAATTAACCCAAATAAAGCCAAGCTTAGGAAAATATGAAACTGGATAACACAATCAATTACACTGGATATGTAAACAGTATAGAAGCCATGGAAGATGAAAGGCTTTGTGACCAAGAAAATGTCACAATATGCTAAAAAGATTTTAGTAGACATTTATACTAGAAATGTAAATATAACTTTGTAGGAAAAACAAATACAACCTTAGGAAAACTAAATTAAATCTTAAACAGCTTAAAAGCTCACTTTATTTTTTAACCAAATAGCATTATGCAACAGGGACCACAGAACAGCTACAAACAAAAGGAACCTGGAGATTATGAAATGAGATTTACTACAGGTATCAGCTATAGTTTTTTGTAGGAAGCAGGCAAAATCTAGATTATGCTCATAGCTCAAAAATAACAGTGAATATTAGAAGACTGTTTTGTAAGCCAAGCAGTTTACTCAGTGCATCAGTAACATGGAAGAAATAAGCCTAATGGATGGATTGAAAATAGAATTTTGCACCATCGAGGAGACCACATGTGCTGCTTTTATCCTTTGGTTCCAATCTGAGGGCGATACAATGATTTATGTGGGACTTCCAAGCCTCCACACTCTTCTCAAACAGCTGTTAAGGGTGGAGAATTTCAAAGACCACTACACAAATAAAGGAACTGAAGATATGAAAAATAACACAAAGCCCACTATGTACATGCACACCTAGAGGACATTGCGCAAAGGTAATACACTCTAGGGCAGACCTGGGCAATTGCCAGCTCTCCAGGTGTTTAGGATTTCAACTCCCAGAAATCCTAACAGCTGGCAAACTGGCTAGGATTTCTGGGAGTTGAAGTCCAAAACACCTGGAGGGCCGGCAATTGCCCAGGTCTGCTCTAGGGAATATGCCCAATATCCTCAGCATCCTACTACCTGCCAACACTTCTTGGTTCAATTATTCTGGGGGATTATTGTTGTTGTTGTTGTTATTATTATTATTATTATTATACATTTTCAAATAATTTCTGATATATGGCAACCCTAAGATGAACCTATAGAAAGATTTTTCTCGGCAACATTTGTTCAGAAGAGTTTTCTCATTGCCTTCCTCTGGGGTTGAAAGACAGTGACTTGCCCAAGATCACCCAATGTGTTTCATGGCCCTGGTCTCCAAAGTAATAGTCCAGTGCTCAAACCCCTGTACTACACTGGCTCCAGCATAACCCATAAAGCAGGGGGAGGGAGAGAGATTAGCAAGAGGAATACAAGATGGCGGCTGTTTCTAGCCAACCCTACAAAGGAAATGTGTTGACTACAGTTCCAGCTACTTTTACAAGAACAATTATAAATGATAGGTGCATGCCTGTGTATGTTTCTGCCTGCTAAGACTGCCATAAGCCTTTGTACATAAGGGTTGGTTTTTTCCGTGTCAGGAGCAACTTGAGAAACTACAAGTCGCTTCTGGTGTGAAAGAATTCACAGTCTGCAAGGGCATTGCCCAGAGAATGCCCAAATGTTTTTGATGTTTTACTATCCTTGTGGGAGGCTTCTCTCATGTCCCTGCATGAGGAGCTGGAGTTGACATCTATGCTCTCCACCAATTTGAACCTCCGACCTGTCGGTCTTTAGTCCCACCGGCACAAGAGTTTAACCCATTGCACCACCAGGGGCTCCTTGTACATATAACTGAGAAGACATATTTCAATCCTTTATTTTTATAGCAACATTTTCAGAAAAAGCATGGAGAACCACCACCATCAAAAGCCTATGGGCTGAGCATAGTAAAAAAGAAAATGTATTTTATCGTATTTGTTTGCATAACAGCAAACGACATGAGGATAAATCAAACATATGTAATATACAGTATTTGATCATGACAACACACAAATGCCCTCCAATATGGCCAGACTGTTTAAAAAATGTTTAAAAGGGGTGTACTTTGAGAACAGTTTTTGATTTTTTACAGTTGGTGATGCTATGTGTGGCAGTTTTAGAGTGAACAAACACAAATCTGCAATGACCAACTCCTGCTGCAGCTCCATTTTGAAAGAATTTGGGCTTGTATAGTGCTATTTATAAACAAGCTTTCATTAGAGTACCAGCTTGCAACCGATGACTGCATTTCCATATTTATTTATTTATTCATTTACTCACAAATCTAGCCAGGATATTTTCCATTAAACATTCTTTTGAAAATTAAAACCATTAAAGAAAATTGGATACAGAGGCACAAGCAACCGAGAGCCAAGTTTCCAAATGCATTTCAAGCTTACCATTCAATTTTTATGCAAATGCTCCCTGAATGTTCTAATATGATAGACAATGCAAAGCCTGGACAAAATTAGATACTGACCCAAGCACATGCCGCCTGTTTACTGATTATTCCTTTATAAAAGCTTGGTCTTTAAGCTGTTTCTTTTCCCCCAGAGATAGATCGAAAGACTCTTAATCATACTTCCACAAGAATTTGAGAAAAAACAAATTCAAATGAGACATCAAGCAACATACGTTCTAGCAATGAAAAAGTCAATTAAACTTAATTCTACAATTAAGTCACATGACACTGTATAGGAAACAAAGGATATTGGAACTCACAAGGCAAGAAGTTAATATGAAGAAGGGCTGTTATATTTTTATATACAGTTCAAGTAATTTTGCAATTAAATGCATTAATTATATATGAGTAAATGATGCAAAAGGTTTGTGTGTGTGTGTACATATATCTCAATCATGCTTCCATCTTCCTTCAATTGTAGGAAATTTCAAGTATTTGGAAAACTCTTGTTTTATCCTGAATTTAATGTCATGTGTTTTTGATTTACAGCTTTTTGTTTGATATTATGTATATTGTTTTTGTGTTTTGAGCCACCCCAATTCCCTTTGGGGAGAGAGGGTTGGATATAAATAAAGATTATTATTATTATTATTATTTTATTTCATATCAAAAAATCACTAGTCGAACACTTCCCAATAATATATCACACGTCTAGGACTGTGTGATATATTATTATTATTATCATCATCATTTACAGAGATCAGTAATATCAATATGAATTTGAGGAAGAGGAAGAGTCAAGTAAGTGAGAAAAAAAGAAATAAAAGAATTTCCTCCTCTTTCTCATTTCAGGTGATGTATATAAGACGTACATGAAACAGACATGAATTTAAGTTTAGACTTGGACCCCATTCCCTAGATATCTCCTTATATAAAAGTTTTTTAAAAATCTGAAAAACTCTGAAACCCAAAACATCTCGGGTCCACACATTTCGGATAAGGCATATTCAACCTGTACTTTGATACAAACTATGCTTGAACCGCAACTTGGAAAAAACATCACCCAAGGAGACTTTCTGCTGCGCTTTCTGCAACCGAACTTGCCTATCTCAGATTGGCCTTTTTAGTCATCAACGCGCTTGTAAAAAGCGTGGGATGAGTCCTTCCTGAATCTTCGTTCGCGAAGTAATGCCGAGAGACACTGGAAGGCAGCACTGAGATAATACTGGAAGAAATGAAATTAATGCTACCTAAGAATGCCCCCTGCCAGTCACTAAGAGAAATACACTGAATGGATGATACATGTATTTTGCACGTGAACCAAAAAGGACAAACATGTAGATTGAAAGGCAATGAAGTTAGCCAATAAAAAGAACGGATAAATTCAAAGAAGTACAATAGCTGAGAGCTCTAAATGCATAAACACATCTGAACACAATACAGCGTTTTGTGATATAGCCTTGTAGTAAGACATTAACAAAAGCTTTTTAAATTTAGGATTCCGTGTTCTTGTACAAACCCCCCGAAGTCAGGCCTAAGTAGAAGTAGTAATTAGACAGGGGGTCCTGGAACCATAGACAATCCGTTGCGGGACCATTTTCCTATTACATATAGAGCAGATGTGGGTGAACTTTGGCCTTCCAGGTGTTTTGGACTTCTATTCCCAGAAATCTCAGCCAGCTTACTGATTGTTAGGAATTGTGGGAGCTGAAATCCTAAACACATGGAGGGCTGAAGTTTGCCCATGCCTGATATAGAGGATGGCATTGAAAGAAGAACACATTCTGAGATCAAAGAAGCTCTGAAACCCTAGACAACTGCATGGAGAACATCTACAGAGGATACACCCTCTCCTCAGACTATTATCATCCAAGCATAGAAGATAATTGGGGGGTGGGGGGTAGCAACACATGCAGCATTTTCTCACTCTTCTTGTATCGACGATTTCCACAGAGATAATTGCTGAATAAGGCGAGTGTGTTATATGAAAGCAATATTTGATTTGCATCTCCAGTCTTTGGTCCTCAATTTAGAGCTATATGCCTTGAAAAGACAAATGGTAATCCATTATTTCAGTACAAGCCGGCCATTAGAGGGTTTTGGGCAGCTATCCAAAATCAATTTGCACTGCAGCCCAAAATAAATCCAGTCATCAGTGATAGTCTTTATATTATAGTGTGGAGAAAAGCTATTTGCGTAAGCAGATTCAGCAACTGAAATCTAAAGTAGGCTGATTATACACCCCAGCTTTTGAAATAAGGAACACTGGGCTAAAAAGGAGGGACTATCAGGACACTATTATGATTCCACAAACATTCATGTTCTATTCAGGATATCCCATTCCACTTTCCTCCTCAATAAATACTTAGCATTAAATAAGGTAAAGGTCCAGACATAAGTCCAGTCGTGTTCAACTCTGGGGGTTGGTACTCATCTCCTTTTCTAAGCTCAAGAGTCAGCGTTGTCTGTAGACATATCCAAGGTCATATGGCCAGCATGACTGCATGGAGTGCTGGAGCGGTACCTATTGATCTACTCACATTTGCATGTTTCCGAACTGCTAGGTTGTCAGAACCTGGGGCTAACAGCGGGAGCTCACTTTTTAACTCTTCAGAGATTACCAAAAAGTTTATGTATACTGGGTTCCCTCACTTATCGCGGGTATTCCATTCCTCGCCCTCCCGACCCTGTCCCCTCCGCCTCCAGCGCCTTTGGGCCTCTGGACTTGGGCCCACTAACCTCTTTGGGGGCCAATTGGTTCTCCTCGTGGCACTGGCAAGCCAGGAGGTGGAGGGAGGGAGAGCTCATCAGCAGCAACAGCAGGCCTTAGCCAGGCAAGCGTGCTCTTTCCCTTCCTCCCTGCCTGTCCAAGGAGCAGCCTCCTCTCCTCCTTTTTCTCCAACTGAGTCCCCAATAAATTCTTTTTTAAAAAACCCCAAAAAAGCAAAACGTCAAGTCTGCATACAGCGAACCGCGAAACAGCGAGGGAACGCTGTCACCCAAGCACAACCAGCCAAAAAAATAGTTCAAAATCAGCTCTGGCATCATCACCCGACCTTTCTTTCAGGACGGGATTAAAAGAAACTCACATGAAGAGTACAAATGAAGAAGGGAAGTTAAATAAGAAGCTAGGTAGGAATAAAATAGAGCCTATCCAGCACTACTGTTTTAAAGAAAAGAAGTAGGTTGGCAATTGAAGTTTGGACATACATGCTTAGGCACAAGTGGCATCTTTATTATCACCATGATGGCCTCTCCTGCTTGACTTTACCGGTAATTCTCTTGACTTCAAAGTCTTTCACAACAAAATTAGCATTTTATCCAAGGTATGGCAATTGCCCCAAAAACATGTTTGGACTAAGGACCTAATCAGACGCAAGCCCTCTCCCATATCCACACCCTTCTATTTTATTTATTTATTTATTTACTTCATTTATATACTGTTTTTCTCCCCCAGGAGGACTCAATGTGGTGTCTGACAAGCTCATGGTAAAAATTCAATGTCTTACAACATATAAAAACCTAATATAAAAACCCCTATAACATATAACTATAAATTTAATTAACAACAACATCTAAACATTTAGACATGCAATTAAAACATATTAATATAAAACATTAAATTCACGTAAAATCAAGTGAAGAACAACATGCACTAAACATTTATTTAATGCAGACATTTAAAGGGTGTTAAACAGTTTCATTTAATTCTAAATTACAAAAATTAAAAACACATTAAACATAAGAAAATATAAAAGCATAATCTGTCCCATTAAAAAGATCCTTCTGCCACATTAAGTTAAAGGCTAAAGACCTGCCTGAAAATAAATAGTATTATTTAAGTCGGTCATGTATCTTCCAGTATTATAGAATAATTTAGTCTAGAATGAAGAAACCAGAACATGTTTTGCAAATGAAATAAACAAAAGGAGATAAAAATGCTCAACATACCTTTTTCAAAGACTCATAGAAATTGTTTATGAGTGTTGTAAATATATGAATGTTATGTGCTACCACTGCTACCACTGGAATGTGAAACAGAGCATTCAGGAAAAACAGTGATCCTATAAGCAGCCTTGAGTCTCATCCGGGGTGAGAAAGGCGGGATAGAAATGTCATAAATAAATAAATACAATCCAAAAGACAACACAACATACACAGGGATGTGCTACCTGTCTTCAGTTCCTTGTGGCCAAAAGAACAATGGATCCATGTTGTCTCTGCAGGCAGGCTCTGCTTCCCCCTTACTGATACATAACATAAAACATACTAGACCCATAACTATGGCACTGGCATCTTTTCCACCTCCTTTTCTACAAACAACAGCCTCGCAAACAACTTTACCTGCCATAATAATAATAATAATAATAATAATCTTTATTTATATATCACCCTACCTCCCCTAGATGACTCAGAGTGGTTTCCAACGTAAAGCAAAACATTCAGTTGCCACGGAAATGGATAAAGTGCAAAGCAGAGTAATGATGGAGCTGTCGGTGGTGCAATGGACTGCTGACCAACAGATTAGCTGTTTGAATCTAGGAGCAGGGTGAGCTTTCCTTCTCAGCTCTATCTGAGAGAAACCTCCCATAGGATGGTAAAACATCAAACATCCAGGCGTTCCCTGGGCAAGATTCTTGCAGTCAATTCTCTCACACCAGAAACGACTTACAATTTCTCAAGTCACTCCTGACACATACAAAAATATTAGTAATGCTCAAGTCATTCTTCTATTTCCTTGCTGTCACAGATTTCACACTCATATTCTCATTTTTACAATGAAATCTAAACTAAAAAGAAGAAACCCTATAATTACCATGTTTCATTTAGCTTGAAAATAATTACAATTCTTTCCTAAACAGAAATAAGGACTCATATTCAGTTTGGAGAATGTACTGTATTTTCATCCTGATCATTTCTACAGGAAACAAAGAACTATAGAAATTTAAAATAAATAAACTGAAATAAAAAATAAATAAGGGACTAGATCCCTCCCCTTCTTTACACAAAACCATCTGCATGATTTTGACATAAAAGCTTTCTTTGTTCTCTAATTTAAAAGTAATATAGACTTTAAAACTAACTGTTACACTAGTCAAACTTGAACAAGTTATAAAAGAATCCTTAAATGGCTTATGGAATCAAATTGTTTAAAATATAAATACTTACTAACTAAGCAAATGCAGAGTATTGATTATTTGTACAAAAATAAATATTTGATTAAAACAGCTGCCTGTTGGTTTATGAGTTTTGAGAAGAAGTTAAATTTAAAACAACTTTACAGTAAAAACGTAAAAGAGTACTCACTGTGTTAGCAAGTTCCAAATAGCTTCCTCCAACTGAATTACTAAGGCTGGAAGCTTGAGTAAGGAGTCTCTGCAATCCAACTTGTTGATTCATGGCATTGCCGCTATAGTCAAAGAATTTCTGTAGTGTTGATCGACTGTGCAAGTCAGGACTTTGAAGATCTCTGGCTCCAGAATCATATTCCCAACTCTCTCGAGCTCCTGAAAAAGCACCTAAAAGAGGGGGGGGGGGAAACACACCTGATCATACTGTAGAATTAAATAATCCAATTCCACATGTCTGCACACCTTTGCAGTGAATCCCCATTGGTAATTGATAGCCTCGGTGATCCAGGCCACGGTCATCTCAAGACTTGACTAATGTAACGCTCTTTACATTGGTCTTCCCTTGACCGTGACACGGAGACTCAAACTAGTGCAGAACGCCACTGCCCGGCTTCTCGCAGGGAAGCCTGCGAGTTGTCATGTAACACCTATATTGCGGGACCTGCACTGGTTACCAATTGAATTCCGGATCACTTTCAAGGTGCTAGTTCTTACTTTTAAGGACTTGTATGGTCTGGGGCCAGTGTATCGAAAGGATCGTCTGTTCCCATACAATCCCCCGAGATCACTGCAGTCAGAAGACTTGAATCTTCTAGACATCCCAGTAATAGATCTTTCCGCCTAACGGCAATCCGGCAAAGAGCATTCTCCATCATAGCCCCGGTGTTGTGGAACGCTCTGCCACATGAGACTCGGGCTCTGCGAGATCTAAGCACCTTTCGCAGAGCATGCAAGACCCACTTGTTCAGGCAGGCTTTTGAATGATGTATGAACTTTTAACCATTGTTTTATTGGTTTCTGTCTTATATTCTCCCTTGTAAACCGCCCCGAGCCCTTGGGAGTGGCAGCATAAAATTGAAGAAATAAATAATTGTTGTATCAGCCTTTTCTGTTCACCTTCTTCTTTCCCATAAAATTTTCATTCTCCTACTGAAATTAAGTCTAAGAACATATAACTTTATTTGAGCACATATATTTTCCTTGCATATTCTCAACTCACCTTGAGGGGAATTTGAAACATTAATTTTTTGAACCATCAATCTGTCTGCTTGTCATTAGTCAGTGCAATACCTTGCACACTGAAGACAATATAAAAATAATGATTTATTTCTTTGATCAAGAAGGTGTGCCTGCAGCAATCAGTTTTTAGACCTAAGGAGTTCCAGAAACTCCAGTACTTATGTGTAGTAGAGAAAATCAATGTTGTGCATTTTATACAACGAACACAGCTAAATATTACTCTTGCTATATATTACTCTTCTACATACACCAAAGCAGAAGGCCTGTGTTTGTCTTGTTTTGTTTTTTGGCTGCTTGCTCAACTAAATATGTAAAAAATGTAAAAGGAATCATGCAGAATATGACATATCTAGTATTTCGCTTTTACAGTCACATGCCTATGGGAAATCATTTTCCCCAGCAACTGTCACCAGCAAGTGTCACACATAAGGATTTTGCTTTTGATAAACCTTCCAGGCATTGATGGCCACATCTTTCATGAATATATCTAATCCTTTTAAAATCTGTCCATGATAATAATAAATACGAAGGTTGGAACTTTAATAGTGGCAACTATTTATTTACATGTAATTCAGAAGTGATACATGTCACCAAGTTTTACAGTCCTTCAGTATAGTCTCCAGCATTGTGTACAACCCGTTTCCAGCGATGTGGAAGTTGTAGGACACCTGTTGCAGCGCCTGTTCTGTTGATAGTTCGAATGGAGCGGTCTACTGCCACAATAATTTCTGGAACAGTTCTGAAGCGAATGCCACAAAGTGGTTCCTTCATCTTAGGAATTAAGTCAAAGTCACAAGGGCTTAAGTCTGGGGAGTATGGTGGATGGTACAGCACTTCCCAGCCCCATCAACCAAGCAAATCAGCCACAGTTTGCGCTGCATGTGGCCGAGCATTGTCATGCAAAATGATAGGGGTGTTCTGCAGAAAGTGTTGCCGTTTTTTCTCAAAGTTGGTCTGAGATGGTGTTCCAAAAATTAGCAGTAATACTGCGCATTGACGATCTGATATAGGGGAACGGTATGCATTAGGATGACACCATCACAGTTGTACATGAGAATCACTATAACTTTCACACTGCTGGGGTTCTGACAAAATTTCGAACTTCGTGGTGACCCATAATTACAGCATTGGTTCGATTGGCATTTCAGTTCTGGCTGGTATGTTATGGCCCACGTCTCATCCAGCGTAATGAAGCCTCTCCTTCACGCTCATAGCGCTCCAAATGGGTACGAGCAGCATCATATCATAGCCATTTCTGCATTTCCGTGAAATGATGTGGAACCCATCGTGAAGCAATTTTTCTCATTCCCAGGCGTTCCCTCAGAATGTGGAGCATAGTCATGTGCACAAATCCTGTGTTTTGGGCCAGCTCATAAATCGTCGATCACTGTCTACAAGTGCGGCAACAGCATTCACTTATGCTTCACTGACTAGGATGATCTGGCCAATGCATGTCTGCCACATTTTGGCATCCTTCGTTAAAGGCTTTTACCCACCTTGCCACTGTTCTGTAAGAGGACTCAGGGTGAATTGCAACAAAAAAATTGGCAACCATTCAATGCCAGCAAGACATAGCAAAGCAGATCAAATCATAAACATAAACAAACAATAAATGAAAAACATCAAAGTGTACTTATAAAGTAACTCAAATTAACAAGATTAAAAAATTAAGTATATAAACATAACATTTAAGACACATTTAACTAGTGAATCCAGTAATAGTAAGCCTTTAAACATTGAAAATGTAAGACAATTTGCAGCAAGTCAACAGGGCTGAGATAGATTTCCATTATCTCAGTCAGAATAAGTTTAAGTGCTAATCCTCCTCCCCAAAAGCTAGAGTACATGAATAGGTTTTTAAAAGCTTTTTGAAGGAAATGAGGGAAAGGCCCGTTTTTAATTCTTTCAGGAGGGAGTTCTAGAGGCAGGGAGCAGCCACAGAGAAGGCTCCCTCCCTTGTTCCCACCAGCCGCGCTTGAGACGGTTTATATATCTGTTTTGCAGATAGTCTGGACCCAAACTATCTAGGGCTTAATAGGTAATAACCAGCACCTATAATGGCAGCAACTACATCTTGTGATTATGAATGTCATAATTTAGCTATATGCTATGTTGTTGACTTCAGTCTTATGTCCTCCCAGGTGATCTGTTTGTTAACAGCTGTTACTATGACCTAGTACCACATTCCAGATATAACTGTACATCCATATTTAATTGACTTGTGCACAGTAGCATACTTCCATATTGGCATACACTGTACCTTGGTGTTGAGATATGGGTCAAGCTTAACAGTAAGGAAAGAACAAATAGCTTGAACCAACTACTTGGAATTTCCATTAATTTTGATTGAGTATATTTTCAGATAAGTGTATTTCTATTCAGGCCTAAGACCACTTGGTGTGCATTAGTTGCTTCTTGACATGCTTCAGCACCTTCTCACACTCAATTAGGATGGATAGAGAGTCAATTACAGATTCCCAAACAAGGGTTCTCTACAGCTAACAGAAGTGGATACTATCAGCACAAATTGGAAAAACCCCAGTTGTTATATAATTCCTATATTTAAAAACAGTTAAAAATAAAGAGTATGTAGGGCCTGAGCAATTACTTTATTAAACATTTCACATTATGTATGTGCATTTATTAATAAAGCATTACTAAAAACACATTCAATACTGTGCCACAGTCACTGAACAGAACACTATATATTTATATTCACTACTCTACTCATGACAGCGACTACCAACAAAACAAGTAAGAATAACTAGAAATTATAAAACTGAGTAATATATTGTCATCTGGTCAAATCTTAATGAACAGAGGCATTGTCAGAATTTATATCATAAAAGGATACCTGTTCTTTTATCAGAAACTGCAGTTCTTTGAATAGTCACCTGTGAACTTACACATATGAGATGTTACACTACCGCACCTTGGCTGAAAAAGCATCCTAGCCATTACTCCTCCTCTCCCCTCTAATCACCGCTGGGACCACCTTTACTGGCTTGTGTCAAAGTCTTTGCAGTTCAATCTTTATATCCTCATATAGTGTCAGTTTTTCCAGTTGTTTCTCTTCAATCCTGCTGTCATCTGGGATTGCAACATCAACAATCCATACTTTGTTTTTTAACAGGATTGTGAGGTCAGGAATATTGTGCTCCAAAACTCTGTCAGTCTGAATTCAGAAGTTCCAGAGTAGTTTGACATGTTCGTTTTCTGTAACTTTTTCAGGTTTGTGATCCCACCAGTTCTTTGTCACAGGCAGATGGTATTTGTGGCACAAGTTCCAATGAATCACATGAGCAATGGTGTTATACCTCTGCTTGTAGTCTATCTGTGCAATCTTCTTGCAGCAGCTGAGGACGTGATCTATTGTGTCATCTGCTTCCTTGCAGGGTCTACACTTGGGATCTGTCATCGACTTTTCAAATCTGGCTTTGATAGCATTTGTTCTAATGGCTTGTTCTTGGGCTGCCAGAATCAGGCCCTCTATCTCCTTTTTCAAAGTTCCATTTGTGAGCCACATCCATATTTTTTCTTTGTCAATTTGGCTCTCAATTTTTCCCAGGAACTGTGTTATTATCATCATCATCATCATCATCATCATCGCTTCTTTAAAAAGGTTTGCCTGTTGCCATACTTTTAAAATTTTAGTCCAAGTGGTGCAAAAAAAAAGTCCAGGCTTTTGGTGCATTTAATGTATATAGAACTGCTTACACACTGGTATTTTATTCTATTTTCATTTGCTGCAATGTGCTTCATTATGATTTTACTATAAATTTGTTATTTGTATGTTGTCCTGGAGGCTTAGGCTGAAGCGTTTTAAAGATGTATGTTGCCAAAAGCATTTTAATATAAAGTTATGATATGGATATGAGTAATAATATCCTCCAGAAACCAATTATACCTATATTTTTTAAAAAATTAATGAAGAAGCAAAACAAGCATGCATAGTCTTGTTCATAAGATGTTAATGCTGCATCTTCTGTTCCAATAACTACCCATAATGCTCATTTAATCACAGAAATATCTGAACAATCAGAGAACAGCTGTAGTGCAATGAACCAAGGCAGGAATGAAAGGCCAAATTCGTAAGTGAACTCCATACATAATGGTTATCTTGCCTCATATAATGTTAATTACTGTCAGCTACAGCTGCCCTGATACATCAGCAAAATGCATTTTATTCAGAGCATACTCATTGCAAAGTATCTAATGCTGACAAGGAACAAAGGACCAGAGAAGTGACAAATATGTACTGTGAGCCTCTTGCTTCTCTGAAAGTCTTCTCAGACAGAAAATAATTAGAGGAAATACTGGCTCTGATTTCAGCACAGTCAGGAGAACATAGACATTGTGATTGTGAGCACTGAAATAAATGCAAGGCTTTAACACAGAACACTTGTTAAATTCCTATAATAATTTTAAAAATCTCCATATTCCCTTGATTTGGCCCAAGAAACATGAGGCAGGAATGTGGAGACATGAGCATGGCAAAAATACATGCAAAAAATACATTCTAGGATTATGTCCAGGTAAAGATTACAAGCTGTGATCTCCAACAATAGGAGTTACTCATTTTGCTTAGCCATTATAACAAATCACACACTTACTAGTCCTAATGAAGTTAAAGTGATCCTCGGCAAAAAGACTGTAAGTAATCTGAATCCCTGAATGAACTTTTAAATATGGGATAACCATATTTTTAGAAGCTACTGGTGAAAGCAAGTTTCTATGAAATATGCAATTTGGCAGGTTATTTTCATATACGTTACAGCTTCCATTCAAAGTAACAAAAATGAAAGCTTTACAAACAAAGTTATACCCTTTTCCTCTAACCTACCCATTATATTTCACAGCCTAATAGCTCATTATTTTCATAGCCTCATAGCTGTTTAAATAAACAAATGCTAGAATTTTTTGCTTTTATATAGTTCTATGATTTTCATGATGATTAAAACATACCTACAGATATATTCTACAAGACTTGAGGGATCAAAGAAAAAATAAAACATTATGACATAACCAAATTCCATGTAAGATAAAACATTCTTTATTTTAAAATGTTCTTTTTATTATCTAAAAATATTTGCTAAATGATCAGTCACTTTTAAAAATCACTTTTATCATGTTATGAATACCCAACAACATTATTACTACTTGTAACTACTTTTTTCATGTGTTCAGTGAATGTGGCTTTGATATAAATACGAAGAGAACCAGGAAAAAGGAAGGGGGTCCTTGGTGGAGAAACTGTCATTTCCAAAGTCCTGTCAGCTCATGCATACAAAGGCAGAAAATGGATTAGGGATGCATTTTTATTTTATTTTGTTTTTCTTCCATTGCTCATGCCAGTTCTTTGCAACACTACTAACAGGATAAAGTTTAATTGCTTTTATTTGTAATTATTGTTTTGACATAGAATAATGCCACACATGTAAGCCACTCTGAGTCCCCTTCGAGGTGAGAAGGGTGGCATATAAAGGTTGATAATAATAATAAGGCCACTGAAGCTCTGCTTCTATCCTGAATGGTGGTGGCCCCCCAATTCCAGGGATTTCTGGATGAAACGGAGCATCTAGATCCATTTCAATCTGGTTTCAGGCCTGGTTATGGAACATAAACAGCTTTGGTCACCTTGGGGGATTGCCTCCACTGAGAGCTAGACAAGGAGAGTGAATTTCCGTTTGATTTTCTGGATTTCTCAGAGGTTTCTGATACCATTGACCATGTGATCCTCTTTGGTCGTCTTGCTGGGATAAGACTGGGAGGCACTGGGCCGAACCCAGAAGGTGGTGCTGGGGGACTCAGAAGGTGGTGCTGGGGTGTTGTGGTTTTCAACTATGAATTTGTTTTAATGATTTTTAACAGAATGTTTAAATACTATTTATATTTAATCCTGTTTTAATGTTTGTATATTTGTATATTTTAAATGGTTATGCTTGCTGTACTCCAAGACTGGGAAACACCTCGGTACTTAACACACATTCCAATTCAAGGTAAAATAGCAAAGCAGTTTATTGATATGTATATATATATATATATATATATATATACACACTGTGTGTGTGTGTGTGTGTGTGTGTATATATATATGCATATATATATATACACACACACATACACACAAACCCACACTGTACTCGGCCACACGTTACTGTGGCCATGTGTGGTTTAATGGTTATGAAAGATAAGAGAAAGAGCTGGGTTTGTGTGGCCCACGGAAGGCTTTGATTGTATTTTGTTTTATGGCCAAAGGGGGTTGGACTGGATGGCCTTTGGGGCTCCCTTCCAACTGCATGGCCATCTGTCGAAATGGCTACTGGTCTTACTAATATAGACAGAAAATCATGCCTCAGAAACTGATAATGACTTTTTGGCTAATAGGCACCTTGACCTTTGCAAACTCTTCTGAGTAGCTCTGTGTTGACAGAACGTAAATCTCCTATCTAATGGTTCATTAGTCTGTCCACCTGGATTCTCAGTGGTGGCTCTATGGCACTTTCCCTCATAGGAGAGAATACATGTATGTGGGGCTGCAAACTGTGCCGGGTGACACCATTACAGGGGGATGACACCTAGCACTCAGCATCCATCTCTAGACAACATAGCTGATGCATCCACCGGCCAGAGCTATCTGCTGTGGTGCTGCTGTAGGTGGAGTGTCAACTGCCCCTTCTCCTTCACTGCAGTTCCCAGTCTGCTCTTCCTAGGATTGCACATCTCTGAGGGAGGACCCGGCATCTTGCACCACCTTTTGAGGTAGGCAGGAGGGATAAAATATCACAGTGGTTCTCAACCTGGGGTCGCCAGATGTTTTTGGTCTTCAACTCCCAGAAATCCTAACAGCTGGTAAACCACTCGAATATCAGATCAGATGAAGCTGCAGCAGGGAGGGCATGTACCTCTCCTTCCTCTTCTTTAAACAACTTGCCACAATACCAGTTATTTGCAACAGCGATACCAGGAAAAATGAACACACATAAACTTGATTTATGTGACAACCCTGTGATGCCTCTTGCCTTTAGCTTTATGTACAAGCCAATTATATGCAACCAGCAAACTCTCAGGATTATTATTTATTATTATTATATTACCTGAAATACATGCTATGATTTCATTAGTTGAGATAAGTCATATATATTTGTCAAGCCCTATACTTTGCCCTATAAAGAACTTTTATGGGAATATGATCACTTGACAACTATGCAATTATTTGAATTTATGACATTGCTAACATGTCTTAACAAATGGCCATATTTACTCAAAGTGACAGGTAAATATTTTTATTATTTTAAAAAGCACAAAATGAGAAATATCATTGGAAATCAGCATGCTTGTACTAAAGGTGAAGCTACAGACTACTGCCTGGAATGAACATAGATTAAGTCTCCTCATTTTAGTTCTAAATGCAGAGAAGACTGCTGTTGCTTGCCAGAATCATAACATTGAAGTTTTATGCTTGCGAGGAGAAAAGGTAAATGCAATGTCCAGGTCACATATTTCTCAAACACAGCTGTATAGGAAAGAAAGTGCATACCTAAATTTAGCATAATGCATGAAAAATGTAAGCCACCTTGAGTCTCTCTTGGGGTAGAGAAAGGCGGGGTATAAATAGGGCAAATAAATAAATAAATAAATAAAATATCAAAGTTTAACACATCTGCATGCACTGGAATGCTAGCTTACCATGTGTCCCCTTGATGTATGAATACAAAAAAATAATTGGTCTTCATACATAACATTAAACATTGGTTTAAGGAACTCTAAGTGCACAGCTCCACATTCTGACAATATGACTGAAATTCCATGAGCTGGCAAGCAAAAGGTAATGGAGACTATAGAAACTCTAGCACAGATTCCTGAGATCATTCCAACTCCTGCATCACATTTTCAGTTCAGGAACGTTATGAAGCCACACTTACCCAAACTGTTATCGCTACTTGTTGGCCAGGAAGCTATTCTGTCCCTCAATGTTTTCTTTTTACAAGAATCATCCGATTTCACTGAAAGTTCTACTTCTTCCTTCCTGATTTCGCGCACAAGCTGCATACGACATCGTGAAAAATCCTGGAAGGAAATTTTCCCATTTTCATCTCCACCAAGCTGCTGCATGATCTCTGCCACAGACTCTTCCATGTTCAGTTGGCGACACACCATAAGCAAGTCATTCCTAAACATAAAAAAGAGGAGGGGGTAAAATGGGGCAAAAAATGTAATAGGGTTCAAATATAAAAGCTCACAATTTAAAAGCCATTTTAAATTCAATAAAGAGTTTCAGCAAAGCAAGTGTAAGATCAACAAAAACCTATCACAGGCGTGATGTCAGGACAAAATATGCTTACGACATCTGTTTCTTGGTGCAACCACATGCAGTGAATCCCACAGAGCCTACAAACACACATTTTATTTTTATCTACACAGATAAGAAGCCGGAAATGCACCAAGTAAGTCAAATGGTAAAGGGGACTGGCAAGAAAAACGAATAAAAACCTGGGTTTTTTGTTTGTTTTTACAATCATACAAACTGAGCATCCCTTATCCAGAGTTCTGAAATCTGAAACATTCCAAAACCCAAAACTTTCCCTTGTGGTGATGCAATATACACAAACCTAGTTTCGTATACAAAATCATTTAAAAAACTGTATAAAATTACTTTCATCCTTAGACTTGGGTTCTGTCTTCAAGATGTTTATGCAAGTACATGCAAATACAGTTATTCCAAAATCCGGGGGGGGGGACACAACAACTGAAATTCAAAATACCAGTATTTCTAGTACCAAGAATTTCAGACAAAGGATACTCAACCTGTACCTCTTTTTCCAAAGCATCTGGGACTAGGAATATGTAAGCCCCTCCCCTCAGCATATGAAAATTGATGATTTGCAGTAGAGGTTACATATTTAAAGGCCAAAGGGAATACTAGATGAATACATGGGAAATATACATATTCCCAAAACTCTACGGTATTTCTGAGAATCTTACAGAGGTGAGTCACACCCACAATATTTAAACAAGGATGCCATTTTTATTTTAATTAGAAGGGGTGAGAAAATCTGAAGTAATAAAATTGATATTACAAAAAATATTTATTTATTTATTTATTTGCTATATTTCTATACCGCCCCTCTCAGCCTGAAGGCGACTCAAGGCAGTTTACACATGGCAACCAGTGCCCACAATATAAAATACAATTAAAAACAGTAATATATTAACGGATAAAAACAATAAATTAGCAATTAAAATTAAAAAATACAGTTCCCAGTGTCTCATCATTAAAATAATTTTCCATCGCATCATCATATCATTCCGTGATCACAATTAAATAGTTATATTTTATCTGCAAAAGTCTGCTCGAACAGCCAGGTTTTAACTTTCTTTCAAAATGTTAGGAAGGAGGAGGCTGATCTAATGATCTAAAGGTAGGGCGTTCCATAGCCGAGGGGTCACTGCTGAGAAAGCCCGGTTTCTCATCCCCACCAATCGGGTCTGCGAAGAAGGTGGGACCGAGAGCAGGGCCTCTCCAGACAATCTTAAACACCTGGATGGTTCATGGGGGGAGAGGCATTCGGACAGGTAAGCTGGGCCAGAACTGTTTAGGGCTTTAAAGACTAAAGCCAGCACTTTGAATTGTGCCTGGTAGCAAACTGGCAGCCAGTGGAGCTGGCGCAACAGAAGAGTTGTGTGCTCCCTGAGTGCCGCTCCTGTTATCAACCTGGCTGCTGTCCGTTGGACCAATTGTAGCCTCCGAACAATCTTCAGAGGCAGCCCCATGTAGAGAGCATTGCAGTAATCTATACGGGATGTAACCAGAGCGTGGACTACCATGGCCAAGTCAGACTTCTCAAGGTATGGGCGCAGCTGGCGCACAAGTTTTAACTGTGCAAATGCTCCCCTGGTCACTGCTGAAACCTGGGGTTCCAGGTTCAGTGATGAGTCCAGAATCACACCCAGACTGCGAACCTGCGTCTTCAGGGGGAGTGTAACCCCGCCCAACACAGGCTGTAACCCTATGCCCTGTTTGGCCTTTCGACTGAGCAGGAGTGCCTCTGTCTTGTTTGGATTCAATTTCAATTTGTTCATCCTCATCCAGTCCGACACAGCAGCCAAGCACCAGCTCAGGACTTGAACAGCCTCCTTAGTAGAAGGTGGGAAGGAGTGACAGAGTTGGATGTCATCTGCGTACAGATGACACTGCACCCCGAAACTCCGGATGACCTCCCCCAGCAGCTTCATGTAGATGTTAAACAACATGGGAGACAATATTGAGCCCTGAAGAACCCCATACGACAATGGATGAGGGGTTGAACAGGAGTCTCCCAATGACACGATTTCAGAGCAGCTTTTAAACTGATTCCTAGGGGAAAGTCGACAGGAGCTGGGCAGCTTCCGGTTCGAGAGGGTGAAATGCCAAGTATGGAGGACGAAATCCATACACAAATGGCTGAGTCAACAGAAAAGATAGATAGTAGTAGTCGAGAGGTAGGACATGGTAGGCCTTCTACAAATTCTCACAAACAGCCAAAGTTGAAAGTGCACCAGAGAAATAAATATAAATGTCTGTACACAAATGCTAGAAGCCTTCGAACAAAAATAGGGGAGTTGGAATATTTGGCAAAAGAAAAAAATATTGATATTATTGGCATAACAGAAACCTGGTGGACGGAGGAAAACAAATGGGACACAAAGATTCCAGGTTATAAACTGTACAGGAAAGACAGGAGAGGGGAAAATGGTGGCGGTGTGGCCCTGTACATAAATGAAGAGCTAGAATCTCATGAATTAGAACTTCAAGAAATTTCAAACTCACCTACAGAAACATTGTGGGTAAAAGTCCCAGGACAAAAAACTAATCTAGCACTAGGGATCTGCTATCGCCCTCCCAACCAAACTCCAGAGGTAGACTGCTATCTGAAAAATGAAGTTAAACAGGCCTCAAAAAGAAATACATTAGTCATAATAGGGGACTTCAACTATCCCCAAATAGATTGGTCAAATTCTTGTTCTACGCATGAAAGAGAGATAAGGTTCCTCGACATGCTAGCTGATTATTCCCTTGAGCAGATGGTCATGGAACCAACCAGGGAAAGGGGATCCTGGACTTGGTGCTAACTAATGAACAAGATCTCGTTCAAGATGTCCTTGTAGCTGAGCCCATAGGTACCAGTGACCATAACACAATAACCTTCAACATAAGTTTGGATAGCAAACTGTCAGTGAAAACTAACATGGAGACATTAAACTTTCACAAAGGGAATTTCACCAAAATGAGAAAAATTGTAAAGAACAAACTAAAAGGAGCAGTAAAAAAAATCAAATCCCTCCAAAATGCTTGGAAACTGTTTAAAAATACCTTAAAACAGGCCGAACTAAAATGCATTCCAATAAAAAGAAAGAGGCATGGAAAGTCCAAAAGGACACCAGTATGGCTTACAAATGAAGTAAAAGATGTGATTGGAAAGAAGAAAACTCATTTAAGAAATGGAAGGCTCTTCCTACCGAGGAGAACAGAAAGGAACACAAGCTCTGGCAAACTAAATGCAAAGCAACAGTCAGGAAAGCCAAGAGAGATTTTGAGGCACATATAGCAAAGAATATTTTAAAAACCAACAAAAACTTCTTTAAGTACATCAGAAGCAGGAACCCAACTAGAAAAGCAGTTGGGCCACTCGACGACAATGGTCAGAAAGGGAAAATCAGCAAAGACAAGGAGATTGCTGAGCGGCTAAATGACTTCTTTGCCTCCGTTTTCACACAGGAGGACAGACAACATATGCCTGCAGCTGAGTCAGTTTTTTCAGGGAGGGAATTAAATGAATTAAACCAGATAGAGATAAACAAGGAAGATGTTCTCACATGCCTTACTAAACTAAATGTCAACAAATCACCAGGGCCAGATGGCATCCACCCCAGAGTTCTTAAGGAACTCAAGTGTGAAATTGCTGAAATTCTAGCCAAAATATATAACCTTTCTCTAAGATCAGGCACTGTACCCGAGGACTGGAGGGAGGCAAATGTAACTCCGATCTTCAAGAAAGGATCCAGGGGTGATCCAGGAAATTATAGGCCAGTTAGTCTAACCTCAGTTCCAGGCAAAGTGATGGAAACCATTATTAAGAAAAAAATTACTAAGCACATAGAAGAACAGGCATTGCTGAAGGAAAATCAACATGGTTTCTGCAAAGGCAAATCATGTCTTACTAACTTGTTAGAATTCTTTGAGGGTGTAAATAAACACATAGATAAAGGGGACCCAATTGATATTGTTTACCTTGACTTTCAAAAGGCTTTTGACAAAGTCCCTCACCAAAGGCTCCTAAATAAGCTCTTCAGCCATGGAATCAGGGGACAGGTCTTGTCCTGGATTGGAACCTGGCTAAACTGTAGGAAACAAAGGGTGGTAATAAACGGACATTTCTCTGGGTGGAAAGAGGAGAGAAGTGGCGTACCCCAAGGTTCAGTTTTGGGTCCGTTACTTTTTAATTTATTCATTAATTATCTGGATGTAGGAGTGAATTCTGAGGTAGCAAAGTTTGCAGACGACACTAAATTGTTCAGGGTAGTTAAAAATGAAACTGATTGTAAAGAGCTCCAGAAAGATCTCTCGAAATTGAGTGAATGGGCAACAAAGTGGCAAATGCATTTTAACCTAAACAAGTGTAAAGTCATGCACATCGGGGCAAAGAACCCCAACTACACCTACAAATTGATGGGGTCAAAGCTTTCCGAGACAAACCAGGAAAGGGATCTTGGGGTCTTGGTGGACAGCTCAATGAAGATGTCAACCCAGTGCGCAGCAGCAGTGAAAAAGCAAATTCTATGCTAGGCATGATCAGAAAGGGAATCGAAAATAGGTCAGCAAATGTTGTATTACCTCTCTACAAATCGATGGTAAGGCCACATTTGGAGTACTGTGTACAATTCTGGTCTCCGCACCTTAAGAAGGATATAACGGAACTGGAAAAGGTACAGAAAAGGGCAACAAGAATGATCCAAGGGATGGAGCGGCTCCCTTATGAAACCAGGTTGCAACGCCTTGGTCTTTTCAGCCTTGAAAGACGGCGTTTAAGAGGTGACTTGATCGAAGTGTATAAAATCATGCATGGGATAGAAAAGGTGAATAAAGAAATACTATTTTCTTTGTCACAAAACACTAGGACTAGAGGGCACTCCCTGAAGCTCCAAGGTAGGAAAATTAGGACTAATAAAGGGAAATATTTCTTCACCCAGAGGGTCATTGGGTTATGGAACTCACTTCCAGAAGAGGTTGTGACAGCTGTCAGCCTGAACAACTTCAAGGCAGGATTAGACAGATTCATGGATACCAAGTGTATCGGTAGTTACTGAAAAGGACATTCAAGTGCCACCTCGGAGTTGGTTGAGGTAGGCAGGATCCCCGGGTACTGGTTGTGGGGGTCGGGAGCAGGTCAGGGTTTTGCCCTCCCTTCTGCTCGAGATCCCCATGTACAACTGGTGGGCCACTGTGTGATACAGAATGCTGGACTAGATGGGCTGAGGTCCGATTCAGCATGGCTCTTCTTATGTTCTTATGTTCTAACACCATCGGGGAACAGCCCTCTAGGAAGGAGTGGAGCTACTGCAAAGCAGTACCCCCAAGGCCCATATGGTTGCTCTCATTCCTCCGAGTATCTTGTCCACATCCTCGGGTTTCACCAATTGAAATGAATCCATCAAAATCGGACAAGCAGGTGCTCGGATTACATCCTCAGAGACTGCCGTTATCATGGTGTCCAGACCTGAATGGATCAAAGTGACTTTGTCCGCGAAGAACCGGGCAAATGCTTCACAGCAGGCTGCCGAGTTGTTAAGGCTCCCATCTTGAATGGTGGGATTTAATAGGCCTCTGACAACTCGAAACAGCTCCGCTGGATGGTTCTTTGCGGACGCAATATTGGCTGCCAGAAAAATTTTATTTGCAGCCTTTATTGCCGTGCCATATGCCCTTAGAAATTGCTGCACCATACGCCTATCAAGGCGTGTTCGATTTGGCCCACTCGGATCTGAACGCCACACGCTCTCTAGGTCCCTCTTCCTTCACTTCATCACTGCCAACTCCTCGTTAAACCAAGGAGCTTGAGAGGGGCCGTTCCAGGGCAATCGTGTCTATTGCCCTAGACATCTTCTCATTCCAGAGAGTGACCAGAGCATCAATAGGATCACCAACCCAGGTGACAGGAAATTCCCCAAGAGCCGCCAAGAATCCATCAGGATCCATAAGCCTCCAAGGGCAGACCATCTTAATGGGTCCTCCACCCCTGCGGAGGTTGGAGGATGCATCAAGTCTAAACCTGAGCAGGTGGTGGTCAGTCCATGGCAACGGAGCAATGGTCAGCTCCTCTACACTGCCACCATTCTCCCATCCCTGACAGAAAACCAAATCTAAGGTGTGGCCAGCACAGTGGGTAGGGCCAGATTTCTGTTGGGACAGTCCCATGGTCGCCATGGCAGACATGAAGACCTGAGCCACTCCCGATAGGGTGGACTCAGCATGTATGTTGAAGTCCCCCAGCACAATAAGCCGCTGAGACTCCAACACCAGGCCCGAGACCACCTCAGCTAGCTCAAGCAGGGAGGCTGTAGTGCAGTGGGGTGGACGGTACGCTAACAGAATCCCTATTCTGTCCCCGTCACCTACCCTCAGGTGGACACACTCGAACTTGGTTGACTGAGGGACTGGGCACCTGGTCAGGGGGATGGAATCCTTATAGACCACCATAACTCCACCTCCCTGCCCTCCAGATCTCGGCTGGTGCTGCACGGAGAAGCCTGGTGGACAAAGCTGGGTCAGATTTATACCTTCAGCCTCATCCAACCAGGTCTCCGTTATGCACGCATACCCCACGTCAAAAAAAAAGTGAAATGAAACTTCACGCCAATTAGCTTAGAGCCTTTGTGCTTCATTTAACTTTAAAGCCAGTTGAGAGTCTCAATTGTTTCCAATGAACTAAGAAGGATTCTCTGAGAAACTGACACTCTGTATTCAAGAGTATATATTACTTAGAGACACAGGTCAAGATTCAACCAAATTAAACCAAAATGCAATGCAAAATATTTCATTTCTTCTGTATTTCATTCCTTTCTCCTTTTATTCCTCTCTCATATTTTTATGATTTACCTCCATCACCATCCACTATGAGTTCCTAAAGTGATAAATAATTTTAGAAGCTACAGTTCAGTGCTGATAATGAATACAATATGTGTTGGAAGAAAAAAAAAGAACAGTACTCCAAATTATTAAATTTCCATATTAAAAATACTTGGAAAGCGTCCCAAGAATCCACTAGTATTCAAGCACAATCATAACTGTTTCTTGTATTTTTCTGGACCAAACTTCAGATATGTCCAAGCAGAAGGATGGCAAGAAAGAGAAAAACTACTGCTCCTTCCCATGAAGAAGTGATACAATCGGGGAGTGACTCCATGAGTTGCCAGTAATCAGAACTTGGAAAGTTAGTCTTCAAAAGTAATTCATTCCTGTTACAATTTATGATGTTTGACAAGGAATTTGTTATTGTTATTTATTGTCTACATTGTCTACTAGGCAGTTCCAAAGAATTGGCCCAATGTTACCTAAGTTCGAGCATTTTAGCATGGTCCTCCGCTCTACAATCCTGACATTTTAATGCCCATGAATATTATCCTCCCAGTCCTGCCTTCTGAATTTTGCACTTTCCCTTAGCTCTGTCTAGGAATTTGCACAAACCCATAACCTTCTGAATTCAGCACTTTTATCGTTTTGTTTTTATGTTAGGTTTTATTGTGATATGATTTTATTTGGTTTTGTTTTGATGCTGTCTTATTGTGTTATATTTTTAATGTTGTGCTCCCTGGGCTTGTCCCTTTGTAATCCGCCCCGAGTCCCTTAGGGGAGATGGAAGTGGAGTATAAAAATAAAGTTATTGTTGTTATTATTATTACTACTACTTCAAATTTGTGTAAATATTCTGTTGTCATTGATTCTGATTATTTAGGGTTCACTTGTAAACCTGCCTTTGTACATTCTTTCTTAACTTTCTTCAGGAATCGTTCAATGTTTTTGCTATTTTCTGCTAGCAGCATGGTGCCACCTGCATTTCTTAAACTGTTGATGTTCCTTCCTCCAATTTTCACACTTCCTTTCTTCGAGTCTAATCCTGCTTTGTATATGATAAGAACAGCATGGAATACAAGTTAAAAAATGTAGCCTTGCCTTGACAACCGAAAACTATCCTGTTTTTTTCCATATCCTGTTCTGATGGCCTCTTGTCATACATACAGGTTACACATCGGGACTATCAAAGTTGTGTCACACCCATTTTCTTAGTAATAACTATCAACATGCTGTTTTCCTCCCAAAATTCTTTTGGAAACACACACACACATATTGTCTTTTCAGTGTGTGAACTCAAATGCCTTTCTCTCCTGATCTCAGTTTTGACCACTGAATGTTTTTTCTCCTTGCACCATAAACTTATTTGTTGTAGAATTTTCAGCTGTAGTTTGCTTGTGTGGGAAATTAATGCAATTGGTCCAGGGCTTACTGCAATCCCTGGGGTCCCCTTTTTGGAAAATTGCAATATATGTTGAGTGTTTCCAATCTGTGGGCCATTGTTTTGTTTTCCGTATTTGCTGGCAGATTTCAGTTAGAACTACAGTAATTTCTGTTTCGGTAACTTGTAGTAGTAGCTCTATTGGTACACAATCAATTCCTAGTAATTGTAGGTTCACCATTAATTTTTTCCCCTTAAATGAATCTGTCATATTTTATTTCATTGTTTCAGTATTTCATGTTAATCATCATTTTATTTCTGCTCAGACATGTAATATGTTCCCTTGTTGATTGTAAAGCACCACCATTCTTGGTTTACATTTCTCGTTGATTTCTCAAATCTTGTGAAAGAGGTCTCCTGTTCTTCATTTTTGTTGGCATCTGCTATTTCACAGCATTAACTGTTGTAGCAATTTTCCTTGCAGTTGCATTCAAAATTATGACTATTTCTGTCACCTTGTTATTTATTTATTTAGAACATTTATACCCCGTCCTTCTCAACCCCCAAAGAGGGACTCAGGACGGCTTCCAACAGGCAACTATTCAATGCTGACACTATAATAACATAACATACAACTAGGATATATTAAATAGTTATAAATATACATTAAACAGTTTTCCGGTTCAAATCGTCATCCAAATCAGTCCATTGTGATCCACTAGAACCTTATCTTCACCAGTAAATCAGTTTATTCTGCAAACGCTTGATCCCACAGCCAGGATTTGAGTTTCTTCAGGAAGATCAGGAGGAATGGGGCAGATCTAATCTCATAAGGGAGGGAGATCTACAGCCGAGGGGCTGACCAGGAGGACCTCTTTCTTGTCTGGATTCAATTTCAATTTGTTCACTCTCATCTAGTCCATTACAGCTATGGCCCCAACAACAAACAAATAAATATGTACGTATGTATGTATGTATGTCTGTTTGTAACACTCAGAGCCAACCACAAGAAGGAAATACAGAATCATAGAATCATAATTGGAAGAGGCCATCCAGTCCAAGAAGCAGGAAAATTGCATTCAAAGCACTCCAGACAGATGGCCATCCAGCCTCTGTTTGAAAGCCTCCAAAGTACTGTATATAGACAGAAAGGAGAGGTGACAAATGGAAGAGGGTTAGAACGTTATCAGGGTAACAACCTAAGAACCCTTATCAGAGGGCCAGAGCATTGCCATGTAGACATGCTAGGAGAGGCCTTATCAAACGGTCAGACAGAGAAAGAAGTGAGCAGGAAAAGCAACAGTGGTTTCCAACTTGTGGTCCATGGACCATCAGTGTCTGCAAGAACAAAAATATGGTCTGCAGCCTCACCATTACTACACTGTTGCCTTGAAACCACACAGCAACTAGAGCAACTGGTCTCGTGAAACCCTCTAATAGTGCCAAAAAATGGAAGAAGAAACCCTCTAATAGTTCCGAGGGAACGAGGATGTTGGGAGGGGAGAGGCTGACTACCCACAAAAGATTACTACTCCCACATCAGCTCTAGATTATTAAATATGGTTTTCTGTGGGCGAGCAGATGGAGACTGCTGGATGGCATATGTTCTGTATCTGAAATTAGAGCTGATGTAGTCTATCCAATGCAATTTTCTGAATCAGCACTGCAAATAACCAAAATCTGATTCATAACCATTCTGATACTAATGTTGGAGAGTGGTCCCTGGTCAAAAAACAGTTGGGAACCACTGCCCTAAGATGACAGAACTTAGGTAGAATGCTATCTTCAGAGCAGTGCATTTTTATGCATGGAGAAAATAATTAACCCGAGTTCATCTGTGTTGATAAGTGGAGTACTGAAACTTTTATAAAACACTAGCTCATGTACCCAGCATTGCCCAGGTATGCATTTCCCAATGGGTTCATTCATAACATCATAAAGCTAACAATGAGTATTTCTAATAAACAGCATTGGAAAATGAATGCCCAAGCACAGCTGGGTATATTCGCTAGTATATTACAAATCTTGGTAAGAAGGGTAACAGATCTACATGGGTTTGTCCAACCACACGAAAGTTGCCCATCCCTTTTTATACAAAAACAATATTACCTACCAGCCCATTAGAATCAAGCCAATACATTTCACTGTAAAGGAAACACCTCTCAGCTTCTGTGAAGACTGTTGCCCTGAAACCAATTCTATAGAAAGCCTGTTTGGGATTTGACACGTGTAATGACTGCTAACAATTATCTACCTCTTGGACAAATATTTCATTTAATTATTATTTATCATACAAACAAAATGAGTCTCATGGAAGTTCACAGTGAGAACCAGACTGCCAGTACTGGGTTGCAGCAGTATCTCTACAGTAAACAATGCAATAAAAGCTTGGAAATGGGAAGCAATGGATTTCTATTCTAGCTGATACTGATACAGTAATGCAGGAAAAGTAAACAGTAACTGCCTCTAGAGTCTTCTACTGAGCATACGTAAAAAAAAAGAGAAAGAAAAGAAAAATAGAGAATAGAAGAGGGAAAGAAAATAAGCCTATCTCTCCAGCTCCCCAACACATTAAAAAGAATAGATCTGTATGTTTAATCACAAAAAGGGAAATCATAAGGAAAGTGAAAGCTGGTGAAAGAAAAAGTCATTCCTGGGTGCATTTTGGAAGATTTCAAGTATCTCTATAATATTCAAAATGTATTTATTTACGTATGTAAGGCTTATCTCATCTGGTGATTTTCTTTCATGCGTGCACATTGTTAGTTCTGAATAAAAAAGTTTGCTAAAACACGCAGAGCTGTTGTTGTTTTTATGTGCAGAAAGCTATCCTTATTCTTTTCATGTCATTCCTGCTTTTGGTACCAAATTTTCCGTTAAAGACATAATGCCTAGAAACACATCTACTTCATTAAATGTGATATACCTGTTATATTATGTTCCATAATAATGCACTTAAATGGAATCTTCCTTATTAGTGATCTAAAGAATTTAACTCAAGATCTTTTGAAAAACAATTTCTTTTAAATTAACCCTTTTACATCTCATTCTAGGACTGTGGCTGTTTTACTTTCAAAGAACTGTCGTTAGGTTCATTTATAAGAAATACACCCACACACACACAAGCAAGTAAGCATACAGAGCCTTGAAAATCAATCAAAATATTATAATCCATATAAAACGTACATCATAGTGGGAAAGCTTAGCTAGGAGAATCTGCACCTTGGCTGCCTAAGGCTTTAACTTGGGAATTAATTTCCTGACCACCAACATGCTGCAAAATAACATTTCACTGGCTATATTATAATATACTCCACAAACTGTCAATCATTATATATGTATCACTCTGCTCTCAGAACTCCGATATTTGTTTGTGTAGTGGAATATATTAATAGATTTCCTACATATCTGATTCATTCAATGCCCATTAGCCTTGCTGATTTAGTGAAACAGAAAATGCTTTCAACTCGTAACACAACCAATTTGAATATGCTGAACAGTGTGGGGAGGGAGTTGAATCAAAGCTAACATCTTATTCAGGAAATTAGCTTCTATTTCAAAACAGTAGCCTAGTTCCTAGTTAACAATCCCCAAATCACAAGGTAGTTTAAAAAAGTAATCGTTTTATCAAATGGCAAGACATAAAATCCACAGCACAAATAACCTAAAAGCTGAAACGACAATGGCATTTTTCTACTAATTAAGGATCCACAAAGAAAACACAAAGAATGTAAAATACTACAAGTTTTCTGTTGCTATGTGTTCAACAAGCAGCTGTTTTTCTGGGGAAAGTCCCAATGCTAACAGTAGTACAAAGAGACATTCATTAATCAAAGAGATACTAGAAGTAAAAACATTTTCTCCCTCTTTGTTAGGGAGACTCATTTAGAGATCTTCCAGGAAGTCTGAGAGAATCAATTTAACCGTGGTCTGTAATAAGGGGTATGTCAAGAGAACAACATGACAATCTAGTTAAGACGTTTATTTAGGTTCTGTATATATGAGGATCCATCCTACTTCATTAATGAAAACAGTAATACAAGAATATCAACAAATGGATTTAAAGTATTTTCTTACTTTAAAGTGACTGCCATGTAATATGGGAAACAAATCTAAAATTAAAAGGCCAAGGAAAACATGTAACTTGGTATTTCTGCTCAAAGAAAGACGGGTTCATACATAACACCGTCACAAAAGAACAGTAATTTCTATAATGGCCATAGAAATTTTATATGCCGCCAACATGACAAAAACTGACTAAATGTATAGTGACCATATGTTGGTCACTGATTCCATGGAAGTGCAGATTAGATGCTACTTTCAGACCCATAGCCAATGTTCCCAAAATATTCCACTGCTGGGCAACTGCCCTCACTCTGTGACCTTGTGCCAAATAGCCCAACTCGTTTTACATTAATACACAGACATGTGCTTTTCACCTTAAGAACAGGCAAACATCTCGAGCTCTGAAGATTACCTGAAAAGGAATCCCACTGGGACATTGCAGCACACCAAAATACTTGGGAGTTACCCTGGACCATGCTCTGACTTACAAGAAGCACTGCCTGACTATCAAGCAAAAAGTGGGTGCTAGAAATAATATCATATGAAAGCTGACTGGCACAATCTGGGGATCAGAACCAAATACAGTGAAGATATCTGCCCTTGTGCTTTTCCACTCTGCTGTTGAATATACATGTCCACTGTGGAATAAATCTCACCACGTTAAACATTGGATATGGCTTTTAATGAGACATGCCGCATTATCATAGGATGTCTATGCCCTACACCGCTGGAGAAATTATACTGTTTAGAGAGTATTGCACCACCTTACATCCATTGGGAAGTAGCAGCCAGTAATGCAAGGACCAAGGATTGACATCTCCAACCCATCCTCTATTTGGTTATCAGCCAGCAAGCCAATGCCTTAAATCAAGAAATAACTTTCTAAGATCTACAGAGATAATTGCAGGAATGCCTCAGCAAGCAAGAATCCAAAAGTGGCAAGCTAAAACCCCTAACTTCAATCAGTGGCTGAGACCGGATCAGAAACTCCCTCCTGGGCACACTGAAGCTAGGCGACTTGGAAGGCGCTGAACAGACTGTTCTCTGGCACCACGAGATGCAGAGCCAACCTTAAGAAATGGGGCTACAAAGTGGAGTCCAAAGTGGAGTCCCCAGTGGCCCTCAGAGTAAAACTGTAACCCTAAAAAGCAATAAACAAATCCATAAGATGTGGACGGTCTTAGTCCAATTATATTTAATAGTTAACATGATATGAGATTTATTTTGGCTCAATAACTTGGCTGCAAGTGTGAGGTTGTGGGAGTGTCCTGTAGCTTCCTATTTAACGAATATTTACACCAGATATATGTTGCCAGAGAGCGTTCAACTAGATTGAAGAGACGTAGATAAGATTCCAGATGCTTTAATCCAGGTAAACCTTGCAAAAGTCATGCAACAATAGTTGAAAAATGATAAATTCCCAGGAACTGAGCAGCCATGTTTCTTTCAGAACAACAAGTATAGCACTGAGAGAGAAAGGGACTGAGAGAGAAAGAAGGAGCTATTACATCACATCTAGAAATACAGAAAGCCAAGTTGGGCAAACTACAAAGCAAACAGAGTATCACAGAATAATCAATTGTGGAGTTTTTTGTTTTTTTAAAAAAATGTATTTGATTGTTTAGTTAGCAGGAATTTTCCTCTGGATATGCAATATATTGGTAGCAAACTGGTTTGTGAAAGATTTAATCAAAAAGACTAGGTTATCAAACTGCACTTGCCTGCTCTCACATTCATGTCCCTTTTTGCATCTAGAACACACTAATTTAAATTTTATTGGCAATATTGCACCAATTTCACCACAGGATTCCTTCTTCCAAGAGTCAAGATTTAATTTAAGAGAGCATTATTTGCTTTCGTTCTTAATTATTATGGATAACCTAACCTTTAATATGGTTTATTGCTAAAATTCTTGCCACCTTTCTGAGATAATAGATATATGATTAGCATATTAAAAAATATGAGTTCCTAGTAAGATTATCAGCAGGAAGTATGTGTTAAATATGCTCATTAAAATCAACCAAGCTAATTAACAGCTGAGAACAGCTATTAAATAGGATGTACACCCCACATTTGCAGTGCTAATTCTATCAGATGCATTATGAACCCTCTCAGAAATAATAAGAGAGCTTACAGATATTCATGTGGATTTTTCCCCTCTAAATGCTTTCCTCAGACTTGTCGTGATAACCCTGTCATCACCAAATCTGTTTGAAATGCTCAATTAAACATACTATGGCTTCAGTTTATTCTCTAACCATTCCTTAACACAATATAAATGAAGGAGAGAGGTTCATTGCAAATTTCCCTGCATTTTAGAACATGCCTTCCCTCCTTATTTGCCTCTCTGTGGACTTGTAAATGAAATTTCTTCGCACAAAAAGGTTGACCCAACGCCCACGTGGAAAGAAATCTTTGAACTCAGAAAATGGAAACAATCCAAAATGAAATAAGAACTCAATTGTGGTTCAGTGACTTCTGCTTAAACATACCAAAGAGCCCAATGGAATACGAAGGCAGATACTGATATAAAGATTGCTTATGGATCCCCTTATATTATCATTATGAAAGGGAACACCTTTAACTTCGGTCCCACAGAGCAGGCAATCAAAAGCAGAAACAACCGGTCTCCTTAGGTGAAGTAGAAAAAAAATGTTTTCAGCACGACCATGCAGAGACGGAAACAGCTGAAGACCAGCAAGTTACCTTCAAGGAAAGAGCTGCCCGTCCCGCTACATTCTTTCTGTTATCTTTTATACACTTTTTACTAGGCATGGTATAACCTTTCTCTTTACATCCCTTATCCAATCAGGTTCTTAAAAACATTATTTTCCCATTGTTTTGTCATTTTGGCACTTTCAACTAATAAGCCCTACATATGAGCGCCAGCATCTATAAACATGTTATTATTTGTATCTAGATAAGCATTGAATTGTCAGGTCACTGAAATTGGAACATCTGAACATGCTGTCTTATCTGGAACACACAGTCTCCCCTTTGCAAAATGCTGAAGCTATCATTTCAGTATTTTGCACTATTAAGCTCATTAACTCCTTCACTCCTCTCTTTTCTTTTGCGAAAGCTGATCATTACTGAAGCTGAAGCAAGATTAATATCTAGTAATAATATTTTCACGATGCCCTGGCATCTTTGTAATCTCCACTAATTGTCGCGAAGTGGGAAACGCACTTGTGGTGAACTTATAACACATTTTTATGATAATGGGAAAACATATTACCATTATAAAAAAACATAAAAATCAACATAACAGTACTTGTTCCATTAACATCATTACATTGCAAAAGTGAATTTTTAGTTTGATTAGTATATAAGACCTTACTGTCATAGAAAGTTACGATCATATCACAGGTGGGGTAATGTCCTAAATGTATGTGTCTTCGGGGTTGTATTTCAGTCTGTCTTTGTGTATATCCCCATTTACTATCATTGTCTCAATGGATATATAGAAAGGCCATGGGAGTGGGATTTTTTTAAAGTCAGAGTGGTTTGACTCCTGTCCTTTGTCCAATTTTACCGCTGTTGGAGTGGTCAATAGGACTGCATATGGACCTTTCCACCTAGGTCTCAATGGTTCCATCCAATAGTCCTTCAGCAACACTGAGTCACCTGGAGAAAAAGGATGTAAGGCAGTAACGGGGAAAGGCGGCCTCAAGTCTGAAGTTTATTTTGCTAATGCATTTAAAGTTGTTTTTAACAGCTGAACCTCTTTCACTAGGTCTTGTCTCCCTAACTCCAATGCATCTCCTTTTAAATGTTTCAGCCCTAAGGGTGGTCTTTTGAACATGAGCTCAAATGGGGACAGTCCTAGAAACCTAGACGGGGTGCAGCACTTGTATCCAGGTGTGAGTGGTCTCCTGACACATCTTAGTTATGATTTCTTTTCAAAGTTTTGTTTATTCTTTTTATGTTTTCTGATGGCTGGTGCCTATATGTATAATGTAGCTCTCATTGCGGCAAGTTGATTCTTGAAAATCAGATTTAAAATTAATTTGGATGGTTGTAGAATTCTGGGATTTGCAATCCGAAGTAACTTCTCTAAACTCTACTTATCCACTGGATCAGTGGTTCCCAACTCTTTTTTGATCAGGGACCACTTTCCAACATTAGTGTCAAAAGGGTTACAATCAGTTTTTGCAATGGTGTAGTAACGCTGAAGCCGCAGACCATATTTTAGTTCTTGCGGACCACTGGTGGTCCACGGACCATTGTCTGGGAACCACTGTACTGGATAAATTTCACAGACAGAATGCTTAGGGGTGAGATGGGGTTGAGAGAAGCAGTCTGGAAACTATTCATGGGCCATCAGAGGAGAACTAGTAAGATTAGCAATTGGGCTGAGCAATATCGTAATTCTTAACACTTCTTTTTTGCTTCTCCTAGGCCCTTTCTACACTGCCATATAATCGATATCATCAAAGCAGATAATCTGGATTATCTGCGTTGAACTGGATTATATGAGTCTACACTGCCATATAATACAGTTCAAAGCAGATAATCTGGATTTTATGGCAGTGTAGAGGGACCCCAGTATCTCTTCAGGGGAGGGGAGCAATGGCAGCTGTGGACCACCCAGGCCAATCCTTAAAATCCCAAACTACATTTAAACCAGGCTACTTCAGATCCCTTGAACTGCAAAAAGCTTAGCTGTAGCAGAACGGGTTCTGTTTGATGTTACTGTACTTATGATAATTATTTTGTATTTAAATGAATAAGTTAACTTTATTTAAACATGTCAATTTGTGTTTAAATAAAAGTTATAAATCTAACACAAATAAATCTAATACAAACATTAATCAAATATCCCTAGCAAAATGCATATAGAAAAAGGAGAGTCCAAAGTTAAATGCCAGTAACACCCTTGAAAACATCCCTTTACCTCTCCCAGAATATGATAGGGGTTTCTGGAATTTGCAGTAGTTCAAAACAGTATTTCTCCCCCAAATAAGTACTGTATATTCCATATTTTGGAGTAGCATGCCTGAATTATCTAACTTACTCCCTTCCACCTCTGACAAGTTTCCAAATCCATACATATCCTCAGTCCCCTGTACAATGATCCACTTTTAAGAGAAAAAAGGAAATGTACCAGGCAGTCAACTTTAGAACAAGGGTTGCAGGTTATGCACTTTGTTTTGCAAGGATTTTTAGCCATCAGCAGCAATGACGGATGATTCTGCAGGGACACCCTTTTAAACAAGCCTATCTTGTGTTCTCACCTTATAGCAAACCAACACACTCCTTTGGAGCTGCAAATTAATACTCTCTGTGTGAAGTACGCATAGATCAACAAAACGGAACATTTAAAGCAATTTCAAAGAAGACGTAGCACACAACTATAAATATGGAACAGAAAGCCGACAACAAAACACGACTGTAAACTGCTATCATTGTATGCATCCACTTTATCTGTAATTAACATGGCTTCAGTTTCTGATTACAGACGTTATCTTGTGCACGCATTGATGACTGAAAACAAATTTAAAGCTTACAGAGTTTACAGAAAAATCCGTGAGCACAATTTGATAAATCTATGAAAATAATGGATAGAATAGTATATTTCAATCACAAAAAACCTGTATTCTAGAAAAAAGGGTGTAAAATTAGCATATACTGAATTAATTCTGAGTATGGTAAGGTAAAAGTAAAGGTTTCCCCTGACATTAAGTCTAGTTGTGTCCAACTCTGCGGGGGTGGTGCTCATCTTCATTTCTAAGTCGAAGAGCCGGCATTGTCCATAGACAACTCCAAGGTCATGCATGGAGCGCCATTACCTTCCCACCAAGGAAGTACCTATTGATCTACTCACATTTGCATGTTTTCGAACTGCTAGGTTGGCATAAGCTGGGGCTAACCATGGGAGCTCACCCTGCTCCACAGATTCCAACTGCCAACCTTTCGTTCAGCAAGTTCAGTAGCTCAGCAGTTTAACCCGCTGCACCACCAGGGGGCCCCTCTGGGTATGGTACATATATGAAAATGTTGGAGGAATCATAATAAGATTCCTTACCAAAAAAGCACGATTGTTACAGTATATACCCTCTACCCAACCCAATACTTCTATTCATTATCCCCACAAACAAAACTACTGTCTGACAACATCTGGGAATCCAAACGTTGGAACCATCTCAGTAACAGCTGAGAGAAAGATCCACCAGTGAGGAAGACTTCTGAATCAGGTCAGACTGAATCTTTTTTGGGTTAGATGTATATTTTCCTTCCGGTAGATGCAAAACGTTTAATTTTAATGGGTAGCCTAAAAGCTAGTATGCACCCCAAACCAGGAGCAGAAAAAAAATTCCATTCATCCTCTTAAAAATTAGTAAAAATATTAATCAATCTTACTCTTAAAACGGCAAATATAAAAAAGGATTACTCACTGAAATGGGATGGGTGGGTATTTACATTAAAATATGCCTAAATGTTTGGAGTGCTAATTATACTAACTTTATGTAATTTTCACGCAGAACCATTGGAAGTAGAAATTAATGTACATTTCTAAAAGTTTTTTTTTCAAGTTCTGTATTTCATGAGAAAAGTACAAAGAATGCCATTTAACTAGGTGGTTTCCAAAATTATATTTCCACCGCCAAATTTAATTCCTTTCAAATATCAGTCAGCAATTATTCTTTTATTTGCCATTTTAAAATGTCAGCTTAACTATTCATAGACTGATAATTATTTGTTCTCTCAGGAGGTGCCCTTTTCTCTCCATATGTGGTTGTACTTTCCAGCTAGTATTCAAGGAGTTTCCAATTTAATGCACAACAAAGGGTTTCCACAGCTGAGACTCCATATAACGTCATTAAGTATGCAAATCACTCGTTGTCTCTATACACTAAATGAAGATGTGTGCAATGGGAGAACGCTTGCCTTTACCACAAGATTAAAGAACAGTTCTTCAGAAAACATCTGAAGATTCAGACGATGTTTAAGACCAAGAAGCAACTTCACAGAGATGCAGCTGAGAGAGAAAAAAGTACAAAAAGGATTCATTAATGTTGTAAGTCCTTGAAGAATAGAACTATTTAAACATTCATTACCCACAGAGTAAATTACACATTTACAAGAAAAGACATTCCAATCATTCCCAAACTTTACTTTGTGACCACTGGTGGTCTACCTGGAATTTACTAGTTCTCCAGGAGGCAGTTATTTATAGGAGTTAAATTTCTCAGCTTCCCATTATTTGTACAGATGTTTCAATTCTTTCAGGCCCAAGCTATGTCTGAAGTCATGCATTTGGCAAGGAATTAATTCTAATTTGCAGCCGCTACTGGGGCCATGATAATACAGTACAACACCTGTACCCACAGGGGATATTTTCCAATAACCCCCATGGATACCTGAAACCATGAATAATACATATCTTATATTTTGGCCCATGGAATCACACTGCAGGGTAGATGTTGTGGTGGTATTTTTGGTACATATGTAAGTAGAATCATGGATACTGAATATGTTGATAAGCAAATAGTACTGTATTATAAAAGGAGACAAAGGCCCCTTCCACGCAGCTGAATAAAATTCAACATTATCTGCTTTGAACTGGAATATATGGCAATGTGGACTCAGGTAATCCAGGTCAAAGCAGATATTGTGGGATTTTCTGCCTTGATATTCTGGGTTATATGCCTGTGTTAAAGGGCACAAAGAAACATGAGATATCATCTTCCATCTAAGAAAGCTAACCACAACACATGTACAGAGATTGCATCTACTCGGAGCACCTCAACACAGGCTCCGTTTGTCATCTTTACTTTGGTGCTCATATGGATCCATGAAAGAGCCTTCCATTACACGGCGCTTCTACTGGTTAAGAAAACAAAAGTTCCCCTTGGTACCTTGGAGATTGCAGCATTTCCAGTGTATGCTAAAAAAGAGATCAGACACTCTTGGTAGAATAAAGACTTACAAAGACCAGCTGCTGTGGGAGTAATTAAAGGGAAGCAGTACCTTAATTTACTGAGAGCAGGCACAAAAAAATCAGATAGCAGTGCAAGAAGGGATGGGCATTTCAATACAGCCTGACACATGCGTCCCTGAGGTGATGCCTTGGCTTCTCTCACTTACTGACCCAGTGTATAAGTTGACCTCATATATTAGCCGACAGCAGCCCTGGTGGCACAATGGGTTAAACCCTTGTGCCGGCAGGACTGCTGACCAAAAGGTTAGCGGTTTGAATCCAGGGAGCAGAGTGAGTCTGTCAGCTCCAGCTTCCCATGCAGGGAAATCAGAGAAGCCTCCCATAGGATGGTAAAATATCCAGGCATCCCCTGGGCAACATCCTTGCAGACGGCCAATTCTCTCACACCAGAAGCGACTTGCTGTTGCTCAAGCCACTCCTAATATGAAAAAAAGGCAAGAATGGAGGGCCATTCTGTGGAGAGGAGAAAAGGGCCAGTTTTGTCTCAGTGGGGGAGTCATCCCTGGCACTTTCCTACCCATGTATTCAAAAGGGCAGAAGCAGCATTGTGAAGGATAAAGTATAGGAAGCCAGTGCTTCTTTTGGGTACTCCTGAGAGAACGAAGAGAGACTAAGCTCTTTTGTCACTCCACTCAAAGAAGAGGATGGATGCTTAGGAAACAGAACCTCTTAGGAGCTCCAACCTTAACAGATCTGTTTTTCATGCAATACATGCCCAGTATGGTATTCTATACTGTGGTGGGTTCCAGCATCACAACTGTCTTGGAATAGTGTCAGCAGGACAGTAGCTATTCATTATGCTTAGCCACATGGTATCTATCTTTACAACTGAAGTTGTATAGCAACTGAAGCTTTCCCTGCACATTACAAGTAGCCAAATGGCAACCAATATTATCCCTAAATAAAAATAAAAATGGAAGGAACTTCTAAAGTCATCTAATTCAACTCCATACAAGAGATATGAGTGTTTTAAAGCATCTATCCTTTTAACCAATTAAGTGAGAGCAGAGAAACTAACACTGATCTAGTGTGAACACAATACTGAAGACAGTGCACTATCTATGCACTCTCAATATAGATAGTACTAGATTCATAAACTCCATGCCTGCTCCCTAAAATGAAATCAAAGCACAAGTTATGAAAAATTAATTTGTGACATTTTAATTGATCCTAATAATGGCATTACTCTACAATAGGACTTGTGTACACCGATCAGTGCTATTCTATGCCAAAAGGACAAGGATGTACTGTATGTGCAAAAACGTGGAAAACATGCAGTGGATTTGCAGGATCAAGTTATTCCCCTATTTCTTTATTCTTTGATCCCTCTTTTGTGATCTCCCTATTTTCCTCTTCTTTAAGAACAAGCATTACACACTTGTGTTAAAAAGGCACGTGCCTTTCAAATCACGCTGAGTTATTAAGTTTGCCAGCCTTAAATCAAGCACATCTAAAAACAGGTAGTTTAAAAGAAGAAGAGCCAGCTCAATATAAAATGTTCAATGCAGAAACGTCCCAGAAACTAAGCTACAGATTGCAGCCTTAGGCATAGTTTATTGAAGGTGCTTTAGGATCTGGCTGTTATGCTGCAGTTTTACTTCAAAGTAAATCTCAGTGAACTCAGCATGACTTGCTAGGAAGCAGAATTTTTATAACTAGCTACAAGAGTTGTAAATTCCATCCTGATTTCTAGAGAACTATTTGTAAATGCCAAAATGGTTACTTTTCAAGGTAGATTAGAAACAACGTACTTCCCAGTCACAGGAAGTACTTTAGAACATCAAGTCAAACAACTTAACATAACAAAAAAACGATCAGATTCAGCAACACAAAAGCACCTATTTTTCCTGTTCCCAAACATTTTAAAATCACCATCTGAGGGTCCATCTAGACAGGCCTATAACGGGGGTTCTCCTACGGTTTTACCAGAGGCATCCAAACAACATCTCCAATAAAACCAAATTAATTTGAGACAAAGCAGGAAAACCCTGCTTTGTCCTGAATTAATATGATACTCCATTAGACCCTAGTCTTCCTGAAAGACCCGTGTTTAACGGAGTATGGGCCCTGTGGGGACTGAGCTCTTGGCACTCCTGGGACTACCGAGGGGTCACCCTTCACAGTCTATAATTTGCTTCTTCAGGCCCTGTCAGGGTCAAATCACTCCTACCCCCATCCCCATCCCCGGTCTCTTAGTGTTACATGGGTACATTCCAAAAAGCATGCCAAAGGGCCTAATGGTGGCCAAGTAAGTTTTTATTTTATTTTAAAGGTCTGGGGATTGGATTTTCCCCATTGTAGCACAGTTATTACTGCAGTACAATGGGGACAGTGCAGTACAATGGGGACTGCTTCTTTACAATGTCCTTGCAGACAGCAACGCAGGAGCAAACCGGTTACTTTCACCCATTTTCTACCGCAATAAATGTCTGGAAGTGACCTAAATGCACCCAGACACACTACAAGTATAACAGTGGCTTTTACTCACTGAAGTGCCTCCATTCTAAAAGTCACAAAAATTGTGTGATGACTACTGAGATACTACTAAAAATGATAGGCAACTGACTACTATGAAGTGTTTGGTGGCATCTGCTTCTGAAATGACATCAAATGCTACCTTAATGGAAGAGCATATATATCACCACTGGCTACCTTAATGGAAGAGCATATATCATCATTGGTTGGTACATTGGCAATGCTGCAACTGTGTACCAGAATACCATTCTCTGCATAAATTGCCTTTTTCACAATAGTTGTACTTACATGCCCTGGGTTTTAGCCCTACCTAAAGAACTTCCATTCTCTATTTGTTCCAAAACATTATAATTGTTCAGAGGAGATGTATTCTAGATTTTAACAGAAAACATTCGTTCAACAATGGGACATGGTAGCTCAGCAAGATTTTAGGCTATATTTACAGCATGGGAGGTGCAACAGTGAAAATACATACAGCTCTATTAAGATGCCCTGAAATGCTTCAGATCCTTCCAACACTAGCATCAGACCTTGAATGCTGACAAGGCTAGCGGGATAGTGTGCCTGTCTTTATACAAAGCTCCAATTCCTATGATTCTCATGTCATCCTATAGCAGAGGATATCCTATATTATATCCCAATGCAAACAGTGGTGCAATAGGATCATTATAGCCTTAAAACATAATGATCTTACGCTACAGTGCACTCCCTCCACTGTTCACTGTCACAATCAGAGCTCCTCCTGCTCATTTATTCAAATGGGGCCTTATCACAAAGTCCTACCCCAAAGGTACCACTGGTTACAAAGCTAGCACAAGTCCCCAGTCACAGGGTGCATCTACACTGTAGAGTTAATGCAGTTTGACACCACTTGAACTGCTACGGCTCAATGTTATGGAACCATGGGAGTTGTAGTTTGGTGAGGCAGCTGATGGTGTGGAATTTTAATGATCCCACACACTGCCTCTCCCCTAACCCTTTCCTACTCTTTCCTAGGGCACACAGCAAACACAGAGGAGTTGATCAGCAACTATTCATACTGGAGGGGATTGAGGGACTGACTCTGTATGATGGAAGTTGTAGAGCACTATGACCCCACTGACAATGGACCTGGACCGCATTTGACACACAGAACCCTCATGACCAAGGCAAAATACTGGAGAGGTTTGGGATGAATTCATCTTGATTTATAGAAGTTGTAGGTACTGGGATTTATAGTTCACCTGCAAAGAGCTTTCTGAACCCATCAATGATAGACCTACAACTAACTTGTCACACAGAACCCCCATGACCAACAAAATATACTGGAGGTCTTCGGAGGGATTTACAATGTCTGTGTAGGAGTTGTAATTCACTTCCATCCAGAGAGCACTGTGAACCCCAAAGCCAATGGATCTGGACCAAACTTGGCACGTTTATCTGATATGCACCATTTTGATTACTGGGGGAGTTTGGGAAAGATTGGCCTTGAGTTCTGGGAGTTGTAGTTCATCTACAACCAGAAAAACTGTGACCCCCACCTATGATGGACCCGAAACAAACTTGGCACACAGAACCTTCATGTCCAAATGAACATACTGGAGAGGTTTGAGGAGAACTGTCAATTTCTGCGAGTTGTAGTTCACCTACACCTGTAGACACTGTGACCACCACTGACAACAGACCAGGACCGAACTTGGCACACAGAACCTCCATGAGCAACTGAACCTACTGGACGAGTTTGAGAGGACTGACCCACCATAGTAGGAATTGTAATTTATCTTGCTGCCAAAGAGCACACTGAACCCCACCAATGATGCATCTCTAGAGCAAACTTGCCCAACACAACAAACTTTTAAGTACTGATGGAATTTCAGGGGGTTCACCTGGCATGATGCGAGTTGTAGTTCGCCCACAACCTTATGCATTTTGTAAAATAAAAAAAACCTTTTCCAAATAACCTGAATGTTGTATATCAGCCTGTTCAGCCAGTGCTTGTGTCTGATGTTCATGATTGGAATGGGGATGATGTTCCTGATGGTGGGCAATGGGGATGCGGGTTTGCCTGGTCCGAGTTAAATTCAGACGAGAGGCCCGAACTGTCTCCGGAAGAATCACAAGGTCACATTCCTGGGAGATGCCCTTTGCAGTCTTTCTCAGAGTAACTGTCTAAAGACGATTTGTCAAGTGCAGAAGTTAATGAGAGTCAAGTTGATGAGAGTGTAAATTGAAGGCAAGGTTTTTGTAAACAAAGACAAAATGTTCAAGTGCAAAGAAGATCAGGTAAAAGAGAGATAAGAAACTTTTATCTGGTGGTAAGGTCAAGAGAAATGCTTTCCTTTCGGTTTTGGGATCTGGAAAACCTTTATATTGATTCATGGGAAAGAGCTGCCTCAGTTGGGTCAACGTTGGAATTTCATGACGGTCTTCCTTTCAAGTGTTTTTAGTTTCATGTGCCAAGTTTTTGCCAAGCTCCTGATTTGTGTATTTGTCACGATGCCAGGGCTCTGCCGATACAGAGACAGAGATGAACCAAACAAACTCCCAGTTTGAGCTAAACAATTTAATTAAAACAGCACTTACTTTCTGGCTGTTTTAATAGTCCAAAATATAAAACATAAAGATAGTACTCAGCCACAGAATATAAAACAAAAGCTGACAGCAAACACTGTTGCAGGTTCAAGGTAACACCGTAGTCAAACGGTCCAGCCCAGTGGTCAAACGCAGAGAGTTCAATGAGCAAAGTCCAGGGATCAAAAGTCTATACCGTAGTCAAAAGCCAGACCAGAGATCAAGGTTCAGGATTCCAAGAGTACAGGAGACAGGTCAGGATACCGAAAATCCACAAACCTGGCGGAAAACCAGCAGTATCTACCACCAAAACAGGACAAATACTTTTCTCTCGAAAATCAATCCGAAGGCTAGCTCCTTATATCCAGAAATACCCACCAGAAACTTATCACTTGCATGCCTCCACCCTTAATTGCTTTCACCCATGAACTCTTATTTACTGATTACTCAACCCTTTAGAACTAAGACTTACATTAACCCTTCCATCACCAACTGCTAGGCCTGCCACCACCAACCACCATCAACTGCAGAACACAATACACTACAGTAGGCTATTGGATCTTTCGTGCTGCCTTGTTTCATGGATTCTTGTGTCTGTTTCATGGATTTTTATACCTATGTTTTGCCTTGAAGCTCATGGACTAACCTTTGTTTTGGACCTTTACTGCTTTTACTAATTTTACTGCTTTGCCTATTCTTCAATAAACTGCTTGCTGATTTTACCAAGCTGGTGTAGTATTTAAAGTCAGAGGTGTTCGTGCTCTGGTGTACGACACCAGGCAATGCCGGGTACCCCAAGCTAGTAATATAATAATAATTAAACTTTATTTATATTCCATTATCTCTCCCCAATGGCAAATATTAAATGCCAGTTGGCAAATATTCAATGCCAGATGCAATTTATTAATATGACACATAAAACAAATAGCTATGTCCCAAAAAACAATATTCACAGCCAAATAATACCCAAAAATGAAACATCATAACCTATCAAGTAAGACCCTTCCACACAGCCCTATATCCCAGAATATCAAGGCAAAAATCCCACAATATCTGCTTTGAACTGGGTTATCTGAGTCCACTTTCAGATAATGTGGGATTTTCTGCCTTGAGACAGGGTATAGGTTTACAGCCTGTGGATGGGATTACAGTGTTCCCTCGCTATTTTGCGGTTCGCTTTCTGCAGACTCACTGTTTTGCATTTCCCCCCTATAAATATCAATATAAAATATTTACATACAACGGGCCTCGGAGGCCAGTGTGCGGGCCAGGAGTCCCTGGCCTCCGCAGACCCTGGAAGTGTGGAGGCCAGACGTGCAGCAAGGAAGGCCTGCCTTTCTGGCCTCAGCGGACCCCAGAAGTGCAGAGGCCAGAGGTGTGGTGGGGAAGGCCTGCCTCCCTAGCCTGCTGCTGCCTGCATGGCGGGTAAGGAAGCATGGGTAAAAAAAAATCCGCAGGGATGTAATAATAATTTTAATATTTATACATTATGCTAAGATAATGTATAAATATTAAAATTAATATAGTGTCCCAACTTGGCAGATTTTCACTTATCGCGGGCAGTCCTGGAATGGAACACCCGCGATAAGTGAGGGAACACTGTACGCTCCCCTTGAAGGAGCAGGTTCGAAGCTTGGGAGTGATCCTGGATTTATCACTGAGACTGGGACCCCAGGGCTCAGCAGTAGCCAGATGAGTTTTTGCACAATTAAAACTTGACCGTATCTTGGAAGATCTAACTTAGCCACGGTTGTCCACGCCCGGGTTACATCCCGCTTAGATTACTGCAACACGTTCTACGTGGGATTGCCTTTCGAGACTGCTTGGAAGCTTCAATGGGCAGCAGCCAAGTGCTCACCAGAGTGGTGTACAGGGAGCACACCACTTCCTTGCTGTGTCAGCTTCACTGGCTGCCAATCTGCTATCAAGCACAATTCAAAGTGCTGGCTTTAGCCTATAAAGCCCTAAACGGCTCAGGTTCTGCCTACCTGTCCAAACGTATTTTCCCCTATGAACCATCTAGGAGGGTAAGATCATCTGGGGAGGTCCTGCTCTCAGTCCCACCTTCTTCGCAAACGCGATTGGTGAGGACGAGAGACAGGGCCTTCTCAGTGGTGTCCTCTTGGTTGTGGAACTTCTTCCATAGCGATATCAGGACAGCCCCTCCCTCCTAGTGTTTAGAAAAAGTCAAAATCTGGCTCTAGGAAGAAGCATTTGAAAGCTAGAGCACCGCAGTAATGTTTAATGTGGAAATGTGTATATGACTTCGGAATGGTATTGGACTGTCACTGGATGATGTGATTTACTGAATGTATTTTAAACATATATTTTATGCTTAATTTTAACTTATGCTTTTAACTGTTGTTTGTATGTTTTAAAGCACAATGGAGCTGCGATTGTAAGCCGCCCTGAGTCCCCCTCGGGGTAGAGAAAGGCGGGGTATAAATAAGGTAAATAAATAAATAAACAATCTATATCTAACATAGCCAACATTAAACATAAATTATATAAACAACACTTGACATTCATTTAAAATAATTTATTAAAATATTATATAGCCAATGAAGCCAGCAAGGTCAACGGGTGCCAACTATCTCATTATGTGTGTGTGTGTGTTTATGTAAATACACATTTAGCATCCCTTCCAAAATCTGAAATATTGCAAAATCCAAAACTGCCTACATAGATGGCTGAAATAGTGATACTTTTGCTTTCTTCGGGACATGGTACCAAGACAGCTTTGGTCGCCTTAGTGGATGATCTACGCCAGGAACTAGGCAGAGGGAGTGTTTCCCTGTTGGTTCTGCTGGACCTCTTAGCAGCATTCAAAACCATAGACCACGGTATGCTTCTGGGACTTCTTGCGGGAATGAGTCTTGGAGGTACTGTTTTACAGTGGCTCTAGTCCTTTCTGGAAGGTCGCCCAGAAGGTGTTGCTGGGGGACACTTGCTTGGCCCCACGGCCATTGTACTGTGGGGTTCCGCAGGGTTCAGTATTGTCCCCTATGTTGTTAACATCTACATGAAGCCATTGGGGGAGATCATCCAGAGTTTTGGAGTTCGGTGTCACCTGTAACCAGATGATGTCCAACTCTGTCACTCTTTCCCACCTGCTACTAAGGAGGCTGTTCAGGTCCTGAACCGGTGCTTGGCGGCTGTAACGGACTGGATGAGAGTGAACAAATTGAAAATGAATCCAGACAAGACAGAGGTCCTCCTGGTCAGTCATAAGGCCAAACAGGGCATATGGTTACAGCTTGTCCTGGATGGGGTTACATTCCCCCTGAAGGTGCAGGTTCACAGCTTAGGAGTGATCCTGGACTCAGCATTGAGCCTGGAACCTCAAGTCCTGGCAGTGGCCAGGGGAGCTTTCGCAAAATTAAAACTTTTGCGCCAGCTGCGCCCGTATCTTGGGAGATCTGACTTGGCCACTGTGGTCCATGCTCTGATTGCATCCCGAATAGATTACTGCAACACACTCTACGTGGGGTTGCCCCTGAAGACTGCTCAGAAGCTTCAGCTAATCCAACCCTACTCTCGGTCCCACCACTATTGCAGTCACGTTTGGTAGGGATGAGAGACAGGGACTTCTCTATGGTGGCCCCTTGGTTGTGCATCTCCCTCCCTTATGAGATTAAATCTGTCCCATCCCTCCTGACGTTCTGGAAGAAACTCAGATCCTGGCTGTGGGATCAAGCATTTGCAAAATAGACTGATTTACCGTTGAAGATAAAGTTTTAGTGGACCGCAATGGACTGATTTGGATGACAATTTGAACCGGGAAACTGTTTTAATGTATATTTATAACTGTTTTTAATGTATGCTAATTGTATTTTATGTTATGTTATTATATTGTGTCAGCGTTGAATTGTTGCCTGTTGGAAGCCGTCCTGAGTCCCTCTTTGGAGGTTGAGAAGGATGGGGTATAAATGTTCTAAATAAATAAAATAACCATGCAAAATATGATATAAAATGACTGACAGGCCATGTGTGTAAATGAACCATAAATGAATTTCATGTTCAGACATGGACCCTACCTCCAAGGGTGCATCTGCACCAGGTATGGGCAAACTTGGGCCCTCCCTCCAGGGGTTTTGGACTTCAATTTCCACCATTCCTAACAGCCTCAGGGTCCTTCCTTTTCCCCCTCAGCCGCTTAAGGAGCCTGAGGCTGTTAGGAATGGTGGGAGTTGAAGTCCAAAACCCCTGGAGGGAGGGCCCAGGTTTGCCCATACCTGCTTAATAGACTTCTCGCCCAAAATATAATAATAATACACTTTATTTATATTCCGCTCTTCTCACCCCGAAGGGGACTCAGAGCGGATTACAGCAGAGAATCCCTGCCGTTTCTACATGCACAACATATAGACGAACAGAGGCAAACTCTGGCCATCAGGTGGAGCTGACGCACTCCTCACCTCTCAGCGTTCCCAGCGTCCCATGTTGTTCCTTCCGCATTCCTCAGCGTTCCTGGAGTTCTTTAATGGCCTCATAATTCAGTCAAAATTTGCCTCCCCACTTAATGTGGTACCTTTATCTCCTACTTGACAGATGCAACTGTCTTTCGGGCTGCAAAGGTCGACAGCAGGCTACACTTAAAGGCCGAGCACCCACCTCGACCCGGGCATACCTCGAACTCATGACCTACTGGTCAGAGAGATTTTATGTAGCTGACATTTAGCCAGCTGTGCCACATTCCCAGTGCTAGTGTTCCCCCACTTATTGCTGGGATTATGTTCCAGGGCCTCCCGCAATAAGTGAAAAACTGCGACGTAGGGTTGCTCTATTCATTTTAATATTTATACATTATTTTAGTAGTTATACACTATTTTAAATCTTTATAGACTTAAAATAAAGTGAAGGAAAGGCCCTTCAAGGCTGGAGGGAGGGAGGACTGAGGAGGGAAAGTGGTGGCGGCGGCAAAACCCCACAAAACAGCAAAAATATAGATTTAAATTAATATTTGTCGAAATCCGCGAAACAGCGAGCCCGCAATAAGCGAGGCGCGAAGTAGCGAGGGAGCTCGGGGTCAAACTGCGGCTCTTCCCCTCAGGGTTGACAAGAGGCGCGCGCGTCAAACTTGCTGGGAAAGTTGCGCGGCCCTCGTGGCCAGGGCTGACCTGCTGATGTACCCGTCGCCGTCGCCGTCGCAGGTCTGGAAGAGGCGCCGCATCCGCTCCTCCTCGCCGGTGCTGGACGTGTCGCTGGTGCTGCTGCTCCCGCCTGTGGTGCTGCTCAGGCTCACCTCCGCTGCTGCTGCTCCTGCCGCCATCATCCGTTCCCCGGAGGGGAGACAAGCCTCTGGAGTCCTTTGTGAAGCGCGCGCTCTGCACAATACAAACAAGGACCCGGGCGGCCGCTTGGCTTGGCTTGGCTTGGCTTGGCCGGGCCTCGCGCACGGATTCAGCTTGCGCCAATCACCGGCGTCTCGCGCAGGCAGGCAAGCAGGCAGGCAAACAAGCAGGCAGGCAACGCTCGCGCTCCTCTCTCTCTCTCTCTCTCTCTCTCTCTCTCTCTCTCTCTGCTCTTTCCAAAGAGTAAAAGAGAAAGAAAGCGGGGAGGAGGGAAGGAGGAAGGCAGAAAGGGAAAGAGAGGGGCTCTGATCTCTTTTCCTCCAGACCGTGGAAAGGTGGCCCACTGTATAATCCAGTTCAAAGCAGATAATTTGGGTTCAAGAAACTGGATTATATGGGGCCTGAGTCTTTGCAAGGTTTTGGGTTTTTTTTTTTACACTGAGCCACTGCAAGGAACTCTTGCTCATTGAAGGATGGATCTACACTCCCATATAATCCAGTCCAAAACAGATAATCTGTATTATTTGCTTTGATCATCTGCATTATATGGCAGTGTACACCCATCCTTCAAAGAGCAAGAGTTCCTTGCAATGGCTCAGTGTAAAGAGAGCCATGCAAAGACTCTACTGTATACTGCTATACACTGGCAGTGTAGACTCATATAATCCAGTTCAAAGCAGATAACCTGGATTCAGAAACTGGATTTTATGAGGTCAAGGGTCTTGGCAAGGTTTTGTGTTGGGGTTTTTTTTACACCGAGCCATTGCAAGGAACTCTTACTATGAAAGCTGACTCTACACTGCCATATAATCCAGATTATCAAAGCAGATAATACAGATTATTATCTGTTTTGAACTGGATTATGTAGCAGTGTACATTCAGGCCCATTCTACACTGTCATATAAAACCCAGATTATCTGCTTTGAACTGGATTATATGGCAATGTAGACTCATATCCAGTTCAACACAGATAATCTGGATTCAGAAACCAGATTATATGGCTCCACAGTCTTTGCAAGGTTTTTTTTTTACACTGAGCCATTGCAAGGAACTCTTGCTCTTTGAAGGCTGGATCTACACTGCCATATTATCCAGATGATCAAAGCAGATAATACAGATTATTATCTGTTTTCAATTGGATTATATGGCAGTGTAGATTCAGGCCCATTCTACACTGCTATATAAAACCCAGATTATCTGCTCTGAACTGTATTATATGGCAGTGTAGACTTGTATCTAGTTCAACACAGATAATCTGGATTCAGAAACCAGATTATATGGCTCCACAGTCTTTGCAAGGGTTTTTTTTTTTACACTGAGCCATTGCAAGGAACTCTTGCTCTTTGAAGGCTGGATCTACACTGCCATATTATCCAGATGATCAAAGCAGATAATACAGATTATTATCTGTTTTGAATTGGATTATATAGCAGTGTAGATTCAGGCCCATTCTACACTGTCATATAAAACCCAGACTATCTGCTTTGAACTGGATTATCTGGCAGTACAGACTCCTATAATCCAGTTCAAAGCAGATAATATGGATGATATGGCAATGTACAGAGGACCTCAGTCTACACTGCCAGATAATTGGGATAAACAGATGACCTGGGTTTTATATGTCAGTGTAGATGTGGAATCCTGAGATTTGCAGTTTTGTGAGACACCAGCCTTGGAAAACTGCAATTTCCATAGGATTATTCCATAGCATTGAACCATGGTAACGAATGTGATGTCAAACTGCATTAATAGGGTAAATAAATAAATAATCAATTATGTGGGATGGCACCAGCACTCTTGGCAGAGAAGGCCAAAAACCTTGGAAAACTCCAGTTCCCCTAGTATTATTCCATAACACTGAACCATGGCAGTGACAGTGATGTCAAAACTGCATTAATAGGGTAAATAAATAAATAATAAATAAATTATGTGGGGTAGATGCGCCTTCTGCCCCGAGTTCTGCGAATAAATAACAGACCTCACAACCTCTGAGGATACCTGCCATAGATTTGGGCAAAAGATCAGGAGAGAATGCTTCTGGAATATGGCCACACATCCCAGGAAATTCTCTTCTCTCTTTCCTTCCTCCTTCCCTCCCTCTTTCTTCTTCCATCCTTCCCTTCTACCTTTTCCGTCCTTCCTTCTCTTTTTCCTTCCTCCTTCTCTTCCATCCTTCCCTTCCACCCTTTTGTCTTTCCTCCCCTCCGCTCCTTCTCTTCCATCCTTTGTCCTTCCTTACTTCCATCCATCTTTCCTCCCTCCTTCCCTCTTTTCCCTTCCTTCTTTCCCTTTTTTTTCCTTTTTGTCTTTCCTTCCTTCCCTCTTTCCTCCCTCCTTTCCTCTCTCTTTCTCCTTCCGTCCTTCCTCCCTCCTCTTTTCTTCCTCTTTCCCTTCCTTCCTTCATCCATCCATCCATCCATCACCGGCCAGCCAACTCTCCTAGCAGCGAGTACTAGCATGCGGCCCCCAAGTTAGTTTGTCCATGCCTGATACAGAAGGTCTATATGTACAGTAGGAGGAAGTTATGAGAATATTTGTTGTTGTTGTTTGGTTATTTCTTTTTGATCAGAACTGGCCCAAGGAGCTGGCAACCCAACTCTGCCTTGGGCTTCCTGATGTCAGGGGAGCAGAGGCCGGGCCACCCCTCTTTCCCTGCAGCGCTGCTGGAGCCCAGGAGAGGAATGCAGTAGCAGCAGGGGAGGGTCAGAAGCAGTGCTCCCTTGCTTGGGGCCTCCAGAAACCTGGCATTGGGCCTCTGCTTTATTTAAACTAATAAAGATTTTTCTCATGTAATAAAGTTCTCCCTGATCCCTTATTTACTGTTTCTGTCAGGCCACTTTGCCTGAGTCAGTCTATTTAAGCTGAACATATGCTAACCCCTCCCTCCAACTTCCCCAGTGATCTTTCACAGGCACATGGCTACTAGCTTTCAGAATCTCTCAGAATCTTATCCTCTGACACTATGCTTCCCAAACTCTTCAAGACAAGTAGGTCCTGAACTAGAGGTGAAACTTGGTACCAGTCTTTCTATATGGTTGTGCTTGTGGATGTATGTTTGTATTCTCTTGGCTTTTCTTCCTGAACAAAGATTCAGGAAGGACTCATCCCACGCTTTCTACAAGCGTGTTGATGACTAAAAAGGCCAATCTCAGATAGGCAAGTCCGGTTGCAGGAAGCGCAGCAGAAAGTCTCCTTGGGTGATGTTGCTTCTAAGTTGCGGTTCTTTTTGCGTTGTCATTTTTCTTCGAGACTCGTTCGGCGTGACTTCTCGAAAGAGGCTGCAGCTATTGCTGCTATTTACTCAATTGGACCACGGTGCACCCAATACTATCTCTTATTACTTGTGTCAGATAATTAATAGTCTTTCTTATTTCTTGCTGTGGAGCAGTAAGTAGAAAGTTAGATATTGAACCTGGAATCTTCTGCATGTAGACGAGTCATGTATACTGAGTTACAGTCCCAGATACTCTAGAAGTGAAAGACTGTGCATCATGACAAGCAATATGTCAAATGGCACATTTAATGTCTCCCTCTCTTTCTGTACTGCCTGATGGAATCAGGGTCTAACAATGAACCATGGCACCACTCTCAATGTTTGACCTCATCCTGTCAAGGCACTTGAAATATTGATTAATGTGACATTATCCTGCCTTCTAAACTTATATAAATTTAAAGCCAATTAAGTACATTCAAGGGTATGCAAGCTTATGTTACTGTTATCGAGAAATCAGAACCCTCTTTAACAATATTAATTATATACAATATATGAATTCTGAGATGTGGCTCCATTAGAAAATATAGCCAGTCACATGGTAATTTCCAGTCACCCTAAAAAGTAACCTTTCTATTCAATTTCTTAGAAATTCTCCAGAATGCAAACTCAACCTTGTCCTTGCTTCACCGTCACCCAGAGAAAATCACCATAATCCAGTTTCTCTGCAGACATCTCTCTGGCCAGAGAGAATAAATACCTCTAATTTTGTCTTTGAACCAATTTGTCTCTTACTCATCCTTCTGGACAAGCTGCCCAAACTTTCAATTTTAGAGGAGCTGAAATCACATAACACTTGAGGTTTCTCAAGTCATTCATGACATGAACAAAAAACAAACAAACCAAGTACTTTCAATTTCAAAGGTGCTTCAAGATGTCTTTGCATACTGATCCAGACTTACATGGCTGTGTACTACAACTAAATTATATTTAATCATAAAGAAAACTAAGTTCATGATGAAAACGACTGCTGGTCCCATGACACACTTGCCATGTTTACAAGGTGCCATAAGACACCTTATTGTTTTCGCTGCAAAATGCTGCCCTCTGAGAAATTATCCTGCAAGTTCACTCAAAAGTAGGCTCTGCATAATTCAAAAGAATATACTCCCTAACATGTGTTTAGCTTTAGTTACCCCCTTAGTATGGAAGTAGTGATAGAAGAAGCACGGCCATTTGTCTATAGAGCAGGAGTTTAGGTTGAAGTGAGGTGACATCTACAATCTCTCCTTCCTTTTCTGTACTGGCAAATGTACAAACTAGCAAATATAAAAAGTGCATGTGATATCCACTCATATACACTTTTTTCTTATTTCATTAATACAAAAGCAACCTCTGGAGTCTAGGAGTTTAAGTAGAGGAAAAGTGTGAGGGTGACCATTTAATCCTTTCCTCGCTGATAGTTCTTTTGTGAATCCTCCCACTCAGCAGAAGCAATTGTTGAGATAACATTATCCTGCTGTTTCAGTCATAATCCCTCTGTTGCAACAAAATAATCTGGAGTAGTGTTATGGTCCACTGCTGGTCCCAGATCGTAATCCTATGAGAAGCTGTCATTTTATCATGGAATGCGTTATGGTTATGGCATGTCACTTTCAATATGATATCTGAACCTGACGTTGCATCTTATTAACTGGCCATCCCCAGAGAGAAAGAGGAAAGGAGGGAGGCTGAATAATTGTTTTGATTCTCAGGTGTAGAAGTGTGTCCTACTCTTTCCAGAAGTGTTAGATGTATACATCAGATTTTTGGAAGCATGCAGTGCGTCTGTGATTTGCTAGCTTCATAAATGTTCCTATGGAAACCACTCGGCACTCAATAGAGCAACACAGTAATAATTGCCAATGCCATGCAATTCAGGTGGTCTAAAGTAGTCTTCCACATCCTGATGTGCTCCATAAGTGTCAGACTGCCGTATGAGGAATTTTGGAAAGGCTGCATATAAAGAAGTTCGGCTTAAAACAACACACTACATATTTTTGTCAGAAAAAGATGTCGCCTTCTTTTTTTAATGGCCTCTAAAAGTGCAAAACCTGAATTTCAGTTAAAAATAAAAAAACAAGATTATGGCAACCAGACTGATTGATAACTGGCAAACAGAGGGAGTAAATGTGGAGGCAGTGACAGACTTTGTATTTCTAGGCATGAAGATTACTGCAGACACGGACTGCAGCCAATAAATCAGATGATGTTTACATCTTGGGAGGAGAGCAATGACCAATATCAATAAAATAGTGAAGAGTAGAGACATCACACTTGTTGTGTTGGCGTTCTTGTGACTCGCATTTTGGAATACGCCGAGAACTAACGCACCTTACTTTGATTGATTGACGGCCCCCATACCGTTTGGAAGAATGGCTGAAGCCCCATTATGTGATACATTTAACCTGAAACAGGAGAATGAATTAACCAGGCACTTTTCTTTATACGGAGACACCTCAAGCAATACTCCCCAAGCAAACGAAAGAGGTAACACTATTACAGAATTAACCAACAAAGAATTAAGAAAAATCCGTGTGCAGCTGAATATTGCCACCTTATCTGACTACATACGTAAAAAAATGATTCCAAGAGGGATGCAAATCCAAATTCCACCTGGGATGTATGCTACAGATGAACAATTTATCAGAAATTGGCAAATCATCGTAAATCGCTGCTCAAAAGAATTGATGTTATTAGTAATTCAGAAATCGACTTTTGAGTTAGAAACTTTGACAACAGAGATTACTGATTTGAAATCTACATTGATCCACCCCTTGATACCCCAGACCTTAATAGCATCAAAGCAAAGACTGACCAACTATACACGGACCTGAAGGATTACAAATTGGGCAAGGTGAGAAGGGATGAATACGATTATGCAAATAAACGGGTATACAAGTGGATGTTTAAACCCTATGAGAGAACCCCGAGGAATGTACGCTTCCCAGGGGCTCCTTCGACTTCGGGAGGCAGTACGGACGACACGGGAACACAATCAGATCAACCTAGTACTTCAGCCACAGGCGAGAGATATAATTTCCAAAAAGACCGCAAAACCAACTATAAACAGTCAAATTTTCGGAAGGCCAAGAGCAATCAGCCTCCAACCTAGTGGAAAATCATTCTAATTTCCCACTGACGCCCCACGACTACAAAATCCTGAACAAAGGTATCTCTTTTGTATTTACCCCAAATGTAACCCTTTTGACATTAGAAAAGATGTTGCCACCCTGTTTAGGTTAATCCGCCTTAAAGAATATTTTGCCAATCATCCCAGAGAACAACCGGACACAAACGTTAACTTTAAGACCCAAAAGCAGCTTCGTTCCCCCGTTGGCATCTGACAAGGTCAAACTGTTTGAAAGCACGGTCTTACAACAGATAGAGAGTCTCTCCCATAAAATGGATTTAAAAAGACCGAATCTCTCTCAGGAAGACATTAAACGATTAGAGTATTTGGGAAGGCACCCGGAAATAGTGATGAAGCCGGCAGATAAAGGTGGATCTCTGATTATCTTAAATCGGACTGATTATTTGAAAGAATGTAATAGACAACTTAACAATACTAAATTTTACCGTAAGATATCAGATGATCCCACCAGCCTTTTCCTTAACACCATTAGACACACTGTCGCAGCAGCCTTAGAATTAGGATATATCCCTAGGAAAACGGCAGAAGTTTTGATTAATGACAGTCCTACGACCCCGTTCTTCTACGTACTGCCAAAAACGCACAAAAACGTCTGGCCGATTCCCGGGCGCCCAATTGTCGCGGCTACCAACTCGATTTTGCAACCTCTTGCCATATTCCTAGACAAATTCCTACAACCTTACGTCAAAAGAGCACCAGCATACATCAAAGAAACGAGGGACCTCATCCAAAAATAGATGGCTTAAAAATTAAACAAGCGGAGACCCTAGTCACAGGAGACATCACATCTCTTTATACTAACGTGGATTTAACGTTGGCTAGAACTGTGATTTTTAAACTGTTAGATTCGAGACCTAGACCACATTGTCCCCCTACTGCCTTCTTGATTGAATTATTGGACTTTATTTTTTGATTATAACTACTTTCAGTTTGATGGGGAACACTACTTACAACAATTCGAATTTCTATGGGACTCTCTGCAGCGCCATCTATTGCCAACATTTATATGGCAGCATTAGAGGAGGAACACCTGACAAAAAACATTTCTACTATACCCATTAGACAGTACTACCGGTATATAGATGATGTTTTCTTCCTCATTGAGGACAATGATAAAATGAACGATATCTCCCAGTACTTCAATGCATGGAATGAACATATTGAATTCACGTTTAAATCCTCAAAAAGTGCCATCGATTTCTTGGATGTGACTATATTTGTGGAAAATGACACTATCAAAGTGAAAAACTTCATCAAACCAACAAAAAAAGAATGCATTTCTTCATTACAGCTCCTTCCACACCCAGGCCCTGAAAAATAATTTACCTTATTCACAGCTTTTAAGACTGAAAAGGAATTCATCGAATGTGGCAGATTTTGAGGCATCGGCCTCTTTGCTTAAAAGAGAATTGACCCTAAGAGGATATCCCCAAAAAATTATTAGAACAAGCCCACAGAAAGGCCACGGCCACACCACGTCAAGACCTCTTGGTACAAAAAGAACCGAAAATACTAAACCGCCCTGTTTGGCCTCTCACGTACACTCGCCACTCCAAAGAAATTACCAAAATTGTAAAAAACTTTTGGCCTCTTTTAGACTCGATTCCAGGATTAGAGAGACCCCCTGTTGTTGCCTTCAAGAAAACAAGGAACATAAAACAAATGTTAATCCATGCGGATCACCGTCCCAAATTCACTCCAGAGCCAGCCGTTCCCAACCACACAAGTAGATGCGGGAGATGCTCTATTTGTAAACACATAGATACACAAGATTCGATTACTAGCCCACATAACGGAGTTACCATAAGGTTACGCACATGGGCAACCTGTGCCAGTAAGAATCTAGTATATTGTCTAAAATGTGGCTGCAATAGACTTTATATAGGTGAGACAGGAAGGAACTCCGGACAAGAATTTCGAACACTGCTCACGCTTCCGCACAAAAAATGAAAGTTCAATACTATACTGTCATTTCAGAGAGAAACACCACTGTGAGGACTTTAAAGTATTAGTTTTGGAAAGGATCAAACCGACCCCATTCACTGACATTAAGACCAAGCTTTTGCAACGGGAGGCTTTTTGGATTGTCAAACTGGGAACAGAAGCAACAATGAAACCCAGCATGAGGCAATCAGGCCTTAATGATCGTTTAACTATTGGTGAAGTCCTGCTGTGAATTACCTATGTTTAGCATACAGTTTACTAGAGCATATAATGAGTGCCTTTAGTTTCATTCCCTATCCGGCAAGATTGTTGATGGTATTTACCTTAAGAATTATGGATATAATATTTGGTATGTATTTACAGCCTATACTTCTGTTAGTTCCCGTTGAACGTTGTTTATTAGCCTATGACTGTTATGTATAGATATATGATGGCAATGTTTTACTTTTATAGACATATTCCGGATCACATTGGAAACTTGATTGTTGGAGCATTGGTCTGAGGGTCCCGACGAAGCCATAAGGGCGGAAACGGCTAGACCGTCGACCAATCTGGGTTGACCACCATATGAACTATATATGATTGATTTATTATTGGAATTTGTTTGGATTTGGACAACCCAGAGACCTTGACTCCTAGGGAAGACTTACTTGGAAGATACAAGTTGGCAATTACCTTTATTTTGTTTCCACTGCTACCGTGTTGATATGATGACTGAAAATTAATATACCTACAATATAGAATTGGTGAAAAGCATTTGTTGTGTTGGCGTTCTTGTGACTCGCCATAAGGAAGGCTGAGCCATGGAAAATAGACGCTCTTTAACTGTGGTGTTGGAGGAAAATTCTGAGAGTGCCTTGGACCACAAGAAGATCAAACCAGTCCATCCTCCAGGAAATAAAGCCTGAATGCTCACTGGAATGAATGGTATTAAAGGCAAAAATGAAGTACTTTGGCCACATAATGAGAAGACAGGAAAGCTTGGATAACATAATAATGCTGGGGAAAATGGAAGGAAAAAGGGAAGACCAAGGACAAGATGGATGTTATCCTTGAAGCGACTGACTCGACTTTGAAGGAGCTGGAGGTGGCCAAGGCCAATAGAAAGCTCTTGCGTGGGCTGGTCCATGAGGTTACGAAGAGTCAGAAATGACTGGATGAATAAACAACACAAATCTACCCTTATAAAGGTTATTTTATATATTGTTCTCTTCTAGATGTGAAACACAATACGTAGAAATGAAAATATTTATTTATTTATTATTTATTTATTTATTTCCGCAATTTCTACCCTGCTTCTTCTCAACCCCCTAGGGGGGGACTCAGAGCGGCCTAACAACGGCAACAATTTGATGCCAAAATCACAGTATACATATAATAAAAACCAAAAACAGTCAAAGTTAAAATACATTAAAATACAGTTAGCATTAAAATACATTAAAACACAATTAGCATTAAAATACATCATACATTCACATAAGTTAAAAACAGTATTCCATCCATAATAGAAGCTTTGGGTCATGTCCACCAGTTTACCATTTCAGTCCAATCTAAAGTGCTGTATCGTGTTAATGTGCAAACGCTTGATCCCATAACCAGGATTTCACTTTTTTCCTGAATGCCAGGAGGGATGGGGTTGATCGTATATCAATAGGGAGTGCGTTCCACAGATGGGGAGCTACCACCGAGAAGGCCCTATCTCTCGTCCCCACCAACTGCATTTGAGAAGTAGGTGGGAGCGAGAGCAGGGCCTCCCTGGATGATCTTAAATTACGAAGTGGGACGTAGTGGCTGATGCGTTCTGACAAGTAAGCTGGGCCAGAACCGTATAGAGCTTTAATGGTCAAAACCAGCACTTTGAATTGAGCTCGGAATTGGACAGGCAGGACGAAATACACCCTGTATGTAGATTCTTACATGATAACCAAACTTGTTTGCATTGCACAAGTATGACATTATTGCCAATTTCATCTTCCTAGGTACACTTGTGACAGACAACAATATATATGTTGGTTGCATGATATTTACTATAAATAAGTAGTTTCCATCCTGGAAAAGAATACATAAAGTGGCCTTAAGCAGTCTTCTTTAGAACTGCTCCATAGTAACTGATGTCAAGAAAAATGATGTATCTAATAGGAATGTAACCACATCTATTTTACACTTCAGCTCTGGTTTTAGTGCATTATAAAAGGCAAAAATATGTAGTACATCACCCAAAAGTAAACAGAAAGTAATTCATCAGTAAAGAGAGATTATGGCTAGAGAAGATGACATAGTGAACAAAATTCCTTAAGACAGCAAGTATGTACCTGACAGTGGTTTTATATTTCCAACTTGTCAAAGAGAAGATCAAAGACTTTTAACAGCCTGCAGCGCTTCAGTTAACTCAGAAGGGTGCATTTTTATTATAGCTATGGTTTATGGGCCACAAGTTTATAGGTTACTTGTTGGATCATCAGAACTCCTAGATGAGTAACTATTTCAGAAGAGACTTAACACTTCCAAACTCTTCTGGGCTCCTGATGCTGGTTCCCTTGTTTGACATAGCAGCACTTTAACTGGAATGGACTGGTTGATGAAAGAGTTGAGGACATGGTTTTATTGTTTTAGCAATTGGATGTGTGGAATGAATATTGTTTTAATTGTTATTTTAATTGATTGATGGTTTTTGTTTTAATTAATGATTTTGTCTTAATGTTGTATGTTTTATGGCGATTGTATGTATTAGTCATCAAATTGCTGCCTCTGTTAGCCGCTCTGAGGGGGTGAGAAGGGTGGGGTATAAATACTGTAAATAAATAATAATAATATACAGTGTACTCTTTCAAGAGATAATGCAAAAAATATTTTATTCACTGTCCTGTTTGTAAAGATGGGTACAGTGAACATTAATTTTGCTTTCCTTGCTCCAATGTTTTCCAAGAAAAATACTTTGCTTCAAAGGGACAAATTATTTTAGTGGCTTTGAGTCTCCTTACAGAGAGAACAAGTGAGATATAAATGAATATAATAATAATCATAACAATAACAGTTTTTCACAGAAGTGTGTGTAACACAGTTTTTCACAGAAGTGTGTGACTTTCATTATTAACACAGTTATTCACAATGCAAGGCTTTCTCCTGACTCTGGCATATCAATAGAGACCAGGAGCAGACTAGCAGCAGCTCTACCCCACTAAAGAATCTATCATATCTAACCCTTCCACAAATTGGTTCTGTTTTATGATATTCTGTGTAATTTGTATCCTTTAACTATAGAACGTATCTATCCCTTATATAAAATGTATATAAACAGCTTTATAAAATGTATTGAAGATATAGCCCAGAAACAGGCAATCCCCTGCAACCCTGCAGAAATAATCCCCTGGGAACAAGAAAGCTGGACAAGTCCCTTTGGCTGTTTCCCAAGCCATTACAGAGTTCATTGTTGATGTGTATGCAAAAATGGGTGGGTTTCCATGCCAGTCCAGATAAGACCAAGACTGTTTGTATACCTCAGTGCTTCCCAACCCTTTTTTGTCCAGGAACAACTTAACCAGGGACTACTTGGTTGGACCAGGGACCACTCTCCAACCTTAGTACCAAAAGGGTTATGAATCAGTTTTTGACCAACTTTAGATTCGGTTTGGTTATTTGGGGTGCTGATTCCGAAAATTGCATTGGATAGACCACATCAGCTCTAGTTTCTGATACAGAACATATGCCATCCAGTAGTCGCCATCTACTCGCCCACAGAAAACAATATTTAATAATAGAGCTGATGTGGCAGTAGTAATCTTTCATGGGTAGCCAGCCTCTCCCCTCCCGTCATCCCAGTTGCCTTGGTACTATAAGAGGGTTTTGTGAGACCAGTCGCTCTTGTTGCTATGTGGTTTTGAGGCAACGGTGTAGTAATGGTTGGGCCATGGACCATATTCATTCTTGCGGACCACTGGTGGCCCACAGACTACAGGTTGGGAACCACTGGTATTGCCGTACGGCTCACCCAAGGCTGAGAGATTGCTGCTTGCAGAAACAGAGACTTAAGCATGTGCATTTGTTAACTTCTTTATTCAACAACCAAGCCCCTGATGGGCCAGTATTATCAATTTTGTTCCAGGAGTCTCACACCTTTATTTCCTGAAGCTCTTATCTTTTGTCCAACATGGGACTGGACAGTTGAGCTAATCAAAAGTGCAATTTCTTTAACATTAACCAATAAGAGGAGGGAGTGGGAGGTTTGAATGACTGCCACACTGTATAAGACATCTTGTTTTCTCTGTATGTGTATGCTTGTACTTGCATCCCTTTTGGCCAAATTGTATTAAACCTCTGTGGCTTGTTTTCAACCTGGTAAGTTGTTTTTGTGTCTTGGTCCTTTCAGTTTAGCATACACTCACCAGGCATGGATCCTCTTATCCACGGTCCTAGTCAACCACTACATTACATTAGCACTCTGAATTCAGATTAGAAGCAGATTGACAATCACTGGTGGCCCATTAAGACTTTCTTTTGCTCCTGTTAACAATATTGCTGCTGTATTTTGTATACACTGTGGTTTCTGTAGTTTTTGAGTAATATTCAGGGCCAGGCCAGTATGAAATAATTTGCAGCAGTCTACTCAGGACATTAGCAGCGTGTGGACAGTTATCCCTGTCCACGAAAAGTTGCAGCTGGTTCACCAGTCAGAGCATGTGCTAAGCACTCTGAGTCCTGGGTGGCTGAGGAATATGTGGCCTTCCAAAAATTATTGGAATGCAGCAATGCTAAAAGCTTAAGATGTTTATAGATCCAGGAGTGCAACCCAAATTTAAATATGAATTATTAAGCACCACACACATTGAAATAGCTATACAAATAAGAATGAAAACAAGGGAACTTTGCTGCTACAGTTAAATTGTGAGAGGAAATTGCTCTAGGCTAAAAGCTGAATAAAACATTTGATACAGCACCTGCATCCTGGCTTATAGTGATGAGGGACTTGAGCCAAACCCTCAGGTAATAAATGACCACCAACATTCATAATGTTTGATTCTCACTTAATTGACTCCCAATCCCCCGGTTTTGTATGGCCATGGTAACTTTATATACCACAAATACAGCCATAATTGACTTTAATGTGGAAGATTCCCAAAAGTGTGTCTTATTATTATCTTAGCACTATCCTTACTTCGCTAATTTTTCATATAGTTACTTAGGACTACTGAACTCACTCAGATGTAAGTAAACATGCCTAAAATGGATTGGGCTGCCTGGTCACATTCAATTTGTTAAACAGAATTGAATTGAGTTGCTTTGGACAAGTCATGTGGTAAAATGGGATCTAAATACATGGAGAAGAAAATTATTCTCAAATTTATGGTGACAAATACAACATAGAAATATAGTTGCTGGACTACTACCACCTTGTGACCAATTTATAAAATACATACAATATAGCAAAACCTTCAGACGCTTTGGTAGCACTCACACTAGCTGGAAGAAATAATGTTTAAGTGGCTTGATAGCAGCATTGCTTCCTATAGTATACACACATTCAAAACACATTTTAAACACACATTTTAAAGCCTTTAACAATACATTTTAAACCTTGTTTGACATGCTTCACGGCGTTTTACCTAATGCACAGCAATAAATTTTATAGTAACACCCTCATACTGATTAGGAATTTTCCACAAGAAAACTCCAAAAACCTGGACTGCTGTGTTGGGTTATATTTATTTTGTTCCCACAGTCTTCATATCCACCAGGAGTAGGTCTTTTGTAAAATGAATGGGGTTTGCTCACCAAATCACCTCTAAATACTTCAGATTGTAATTTAAGGGTTCATAACAGTACTTTTTTTTCTGGACTGCAGTTAAACTAAGTAGGAACAGGAAAACCTGAGAAGAGTGGCCAGCTACAGATAATATTGCCAACTCAGAATGTTGGCAGTGCAAGCTGCAGGTTGGGGTGAGCTTCCACCATCAGCCCTAGCTTCTGCTTACCTAGCAGTTTGAAAATAGCAATGTGAGTAGATAAATAGGTACCACCTTGGCAGGGAGGTAAAAGGTGCCCCAAAATTTGATCAGGAAGGCGTCCATGGACAACAGGCTCCTTGATGTGGAAAAGAGGAACAACAGCGCTTCCCTATGGCCAAGTCGAGATGCCGGATATGAAAAGGGAGAAGCTTTGCCTCTGTCTATGTACTTTCTGTCTTTGTTGTGAATTGTATAACGGTATTGAATGTTTGACATATATGTATTCTGTAGATAGAGCAGAATATAAATAAAGTATGTTGTTGTTGTTATTAATAATAATAATGCTTTTGGGGACTAAAATAGTTGATTCCTGGCACCCGTAAATTTTGCTGTGTTTGGCCTTGTTGTGACATTTTATTGCTATTATCTCTGTTTTTATAGTGTTTTTATTGTATATTGCTGTGATTTTATTGTGTTTCTAGTGTGTGATTTTATGCTGTAAGTCGCCACGAGCCATTTTGGGAGTGGCAACCCATAAATGTGAATAAATAAATAAATAAAAAATAAATAAATAATGATTGAGTTGGAAGAGACCACATGGGCCATTTAGTCCAACCCCCTGCCATGCAGGAAAAGCACAAAGTATCCAGTCCAACACGTAATCTACATTGCCATACAATCCCCTTCAAAGCAGATAATCTGGATTTTATATGGCAGTGTAGGCCGCTTCTACACTGCCATAAAAATCCAGATTATCTGCTTTGAACTGGATTATATGAGTCTACACTGCCATATAATCCAGTTCAAAGCAGATAATCTGGATTTTATATGGCAGTGTAGATGGGGCCTCACTGTGTCCAGCCAGAAGCCTGCAGGAAATGTATAAATGAAGGAGAAATATAAAAGCAGCAACTTCCCATTTATATTATCTGCAACTAGCACATAGAGCAGGGGTCGGGAACCTTTTTGACTCCGAGAGCCATGAACGGAAAATATTTGGAAATTTATTTCAGTGAGAGCCATATAATATATATATTATATTTTAAGACTGAATTCAACTAAATGTGAGTACATACGTACATACTATGAGAAAAGGATTCCCCCGGCAGAATGACGGGACACTTCAGTCCTGGCTCTACAAAAGGCATGCTCAGGACTCTGGGAAGGAAGAGAAGACGGAAGGAAGGAGGAAAGAAAGAGGAAATAAAGGAGGGAGGGGGAGAGGAAGAAAGAAAAGAAGAACGAACTATGGAAAAGGAAGAAACGAAAAGCAGGAAAGAGACAAGGAGGGGGGGAAAGAAGGAAATGGGAAGGAAGCGAGGAAAGGAAAGGGTGGGGAAAAGAAAGGGAGTGAGGAAAAAGTAAAATGAAGGAAGGGGAGAGAGGGAGGGAAAAGGAAGGAGAGAAGGAGAAGGAATGGGTGGAGAGAAAGGAAGGAAGGAAGAGGAAGGAAGGAAGGAAGAGGGAGGGAGAATGGAGGAAAGAAGGAAGGGGAGAGAGGAAGGGAAAAGGAAGGAGAGAAGGAGAAGGAAAGGGTGAAGGAGAGGAAGGAAGGAAGGAAGAGGGAGAATGGAGGAAAGAAGGAAGGGAGAGAGGGAGGGAAAATAATGAAAGAAAAAGAGAGGGAAAAAGAAAGGAAGAGAAAGGAAGGAAGGAAGGAAGGGGGAGGAGGGTGCGGGGCCAAGGCGGATCTTGGTGTTGATGTTGGCGAGGGAGTCCCTCCAGAAGGCGTCAAAGAGGCAGCGGCTCTTGAGCTGCCCGACGATAAGGGCGATGTGCTGGGCATTCCCCGGGGGCAGCGAGGCCAGGTCCGCGGTGCCAGGGCCAGGCCCACCTGCACCGCCTCACCCGAGGCCCGTGGCGGAGGACAAAGACGAAAACGAGGATGAGGCGCCGCAGCCAGGCTATGCCATCCCCAGCCAAGAGAGTGCAGCGGGGGATGAGGAAGAGGCGGCGATGGCGGCGCGGAAGCGGCAGTCACAGCGCATTTGCCTCACTCCTCCCCGCTGCATGCTGGGAAACCGAGGCCCGGCTGCTCTGGAGAGCCAGATGCAATCATGAAAAGAGCCACATCTGGCTCCCGAGCCATAGGCTCCCTACCCCTGACATAGAGACAAATTGGCTCCGATACTGAAGAAATCACAACATCGTATAACTGAAGCAGCAACTCGGAGTCCCAAAACTCCCAGGGCACTCAGGCCACCGAACGTGCGGGTGCAAGGAAGAGATGACGCGACAATCTTATACTGGGTCCAGGAAACCAGCTTTATTGTATTAAAGCAGGTTTGGTACTTTTCCGTGCAAAAAGTACAGTCAGAGAGTGATGCTACATGCGTGTTTAGCTTTGAAATGCGGGTTTCTGTGCCAAGAATCAGACAGGCACTTGCAATATGAAAATAACACTGTGATTGAAGCATTCTAATACACCCTGTGCCTGACTTGAGATAACATAGGCTAGATGGGTGAAAGCAGTACAGATTGTGCTATGGGAGAACTTAATGCGAATAGAGAAGGCACTGCGCATGACAGAGAGTCTGACCCCCTCCGCTGCTGGCACGGAGCCTGGAAGTCAATGTTTCAACTTAGGGAACATTAGAGACTCAGGATTGATAGCTGTACTGTGAGAAAGAACTAACAAGAAATGACTATTGTTCTCATTCAGAGGTGTGACTTAAAGATGTGATGCTAATGATGCTAATGAAAATGCACTGTTTATTGGATTAATGAAATGTCATGAAAGCAACAGTAATCACCAGCCAATTATGATTGTTTTTATCCATGAAGAAGGGGTGGGCTTTACTGAAATGACTCCATTGTGGTATAAATGTCTTTGTATGGAAAGTGACGGGGTCTTTTGCCCCTGATTGCAGCAAGTTCTGCTGGCAAGAGCCCACCAGCTGGTGCCAGAAATAAACCTTTTTGATTTTCACCTATTTCACAGTTGCCGTGTGTTCTTCCTCACCCTTGTACCCGCACGATCAGGTAGCTTGGTAAAGTTAACTTGGTACTTGGAGTTCCATAACTCCTTAATTTGGCTGCTTCATTTGGTGACCTCGACGTGATCTAAAAAGGTATTTAGACGGGTCTGTGGTGAGGAAAACAAGCACGGTCCCCATCGAGGACAGCGTCCGCTCCCAGGCTAGTAAGTTGAGGCGACCCAGGAGGGCTGGGAGGGGCCCCGCCTATTTTTCATCTTTTTGCATTGAGCCGGCCGCGATGGCAATCCAGCAGAAAATCGCACTGGATTACCTGTTATCTAAGCAAGGAGGCCCCTGTGTGTGGCTGAATACTACGTGCTGCCATTATATTAACATGACTGGAGAGATTGAGACTGACATGGTTAAGATTCAGCAGGTTGCAAAACAAGTTCAAAAGAGTTATGAGGCTCCAGAAGACATCTGGAGTCTCCTTACTAGTTGGCTGCCCAACATAGGGTGGATCAGGTCAACTGTAATGTTTATACGCAGAGCAGTAAAAACATGGCTATTTAGGCAGGCATTCGGCCCATAGCCAACTGCCACTATCTGCACTATCTGCACCTGCGGGTTCGCTGTTAGCATGCCATTGCCAACTATTGCTATTGGCTGGCAATATGTTTTAATCCGGGTGTTTTAATTGTTTTACTGTATTTTAATGTATTTTACTTGTTTTATTTGCACTAATTTTGTGAACCGCTCTGGGCGCCAGAGAGAGCGGTATATTAAGCCGAACTTAATAAATAAATAAATAAATACTGGTGATAATATGTTCTGTGATAATAATTCTATGCTGTTTACCGTTAATTTTGAGGTGCTGTGCATTTGCAGTGAGGAGTTCAGCAAAAGCAGTCAAAAGTGCAAAACCAGGTGTCAAACGAGATTGGCAGGTGAATTGGGCTACACCGTGAGTGGAAATGCATGCTGTGTAACTGTTTTATTGGCCAGAAACAGTTACAAGAAAAAAAGGAAGGAATAAAGCAGAATTGGCGCTTTTAGCAGAAGTACAGTCAGGAGAGAGTGATGCACAAGCACAGAACTTAGTGTAGCAAGCTAGCTTGCCAAAAATCATGCTAAATGCCATTACGAGAATAATGCACTCTGATTGGTAGGTCAGGCACAAGCTGTGATTTGTTAGGGTACATCATATGCCTTTCCTGATAACACCGGCCGTGATTGGCCTAGCTAGCTCCAACGTGCGTTTGTTTACATTGTAGCCGATTGGTAGGAACTGCGCATGGGTAAATGAAGCCGTTTCTCCTTGCTGGCATAGAGGGACGGCTTAGAAATGTTGCGAATCAAGTACAGGGTGCCCATCAGGCAGATAACATACTGTGAGAATGAAGAATAATAACTGCGTAGTGCTGTTTAGCAAATGAGAATGCTAATAGGATGTGATGCCAAATAATATGTTGTTTAATTGGATACTAAAATGTGCTGATGATATGAACCAATGAAAATGATGAAGAAAGGAGGTGACGGGACCTGCCGCCATAGCATGTATATAAGAGAAAGTTAGAGAATGTTGAGGGCTCTTGCCCTGAGGCAGCTCGTTCTGTGGGCAGGTCCCGTCAATTGACGTTGTGCAAATAAATTTTGACTTCATTGCATACAGTACGGTTGTTACGTTTTCTCTCGTTCCTGTGCTCGCGCGTCCACGCAACCTGTGAGTAAAAAGGTAAAACCTAGGGAGTTTTGGGACTCCAGATTTGCTGCTTTAAGTGCAGCGGGGGATGAGGAAGAGGCGGCGATGGCGGCGCGGAAGCGGCAGTCACAGCGCATTTGTCTCACTCCTCCCCGCTGCATGCTGGGAAACCGAGGCCCGGCTGCTCTGGAGAGCCAGATGCAATCACGAAAAGAGCCACATCTGGCTCCCGAGCCATAGGCTCCCTACCCCTGACATAGAGACAAATTGGCTCCGATACTGAAGAAATCACAACATCGTATAACAACTTGGTAATGCCACTACTAGACGTTACTGACTATTTAGGTTAACAGATATTACCAGAAAGAAGAAGAAAAACCTCTGCCTTAAATAGCTTATTTAATTAAATAGTTCTCCAGCCAAGGATCTTCTAATACTGAAAATAAAAATATATTCCCGATAAACCTAGCCTTTTCTACAGGGGTATTGAACGTAAGGTCCTTCAAATATTGTTGAAGCCGAGTCTTGTTAATTATAATAATTATTATATATTATTTATTTGAGATCTATACCCTATAGTTCTCCCTGTGGCAGCAAACAATCCCACACTTTTGTCATAGTTTACAATGCACAATACAATTTAAACAAAACTAATTAAATAATTAATAAATAATTAATTAATTAGTAATTTATTAGCCAGCATGACCCATGGTCAGGAATCATAACAGGTGGAATTCAACAATATTTGGAAGGCTACAGCTTTATTTGAATGAATAAAGATGGGGATGTTTCAGTTCAAAGGATGCTGGAATCTTTAAAGCAGGAATGGGCCAATTTTGGCCCTCCAGGTGCTTTGGACTTCAACTCCCACAATCCCTAACAGCCGGTAGGCTGTTAGGAATTGTGGGAGTTGAAGTCCAAAACACCTGCAGGGCCAAAATTGGCCCATTCCTGCTTTAAACCTTCACCCACCCAATTATCCTTCAGATAATGGACAGAGACTCTGCGAAGTGAAGTTCAAAATCCCTGAGTTTGAGCAGCAACCGCTTTGGACTTCAACTCCCAGGAGCCTCTGCTTCAATAGACAATGGACAGAGCCTCTGGGAGTTGAAGTCCAAAACAGAGATTCATAGGGTTCGGTGTGATCCGGAGGCGCATGCGCAGGACTGCCCCCAAACACAGACAACAAGAGGCCTTCGAACTCGCCTCTTTTTTTTTCCCGCCCAGGGGGCCATGACGTAGAAGCGCGCGCGGAGGCCCCGCCTCTTGTGCTTTCGCTTTCCCTTTCGGCTTCCGTCGCTTCCTGAGGCGAGCCGGCGCCGGCCTGAAGGGAGGCATGTCCCGGCCGAGCAGCGTCTCCCCGCGGCCCCCGGCCCTCAGCGGCCCCTCCATGGCTGGCTCCTCCTCCAGCTCCTCCCGCGGCCGGGCCAAGGGGCTGAAGGACATCCGCATCGATGAAGAAGTCAAAATCGCCGTCAACATCGCCCTGGAGCGGTTCCGATACGGAGACCAGCGAGGTGACGTTTGGGCCCATTGGGTCAATACTACAGTTTAGAGCAGTGCTTCCCACCCTTTTTTGAGCCGCGGCACACTTTTTACGTTTGCAAAATCCTGGGGCACACCACCAACCGAAATGACACAAAATGACACTCTAACACAGTAATACATATAGTTAATATGTTTTTAAATGTATTTATACACTCAGTGTGAAACCTGGGCCTGTTTCAATGAACACAACATAGATATCCTGGCAGGAATGGCAGAAAGACACAAACTTCCCACACAGAACTCCCATAACCAAAAGAGTTTGGTGGGCATTGACCTTGGGTTTTGGAGTTGTAGTTCACCTATATCCAGGGAGCACTGTGGACTCAAACAATGTTGGATCAGGACCAAACTTGGCATGAATACTCAATATGCCCAAATATGAACGCAGATGGAGTTCAGGGGAAATAGACCTTGATATTTGGGCGTTGTAGTTGCTGGGATTTATTGTTCCCCTACAATCAAAGAGCATTCTGAACCCCACCAATGGTAGAACTGGGCCAAACTTCCCACACAGAAGCCCCAGGAGGCAAGAGGAGGTCTCTACTTAGGCGGGCCTTCCCAATGCATGGAGAGGGAGAGACCAAGTAGACAACGGGTGGGGAGGGGGGGTGGTTGTAATTTTGTGCCTTTATAGAGGTAGGTTTCTTAGGGTTTTTATTCTTCAACACTCCCCCCCCCCCCTTTCCAGGAGGTTCCAATTTCCCAAGGCACATCTGATGATCGCTCACGGCACACTGGTTGGGAAACACTGGTTTAGAGCAGGCCTAGGCAAACTTCGGCCCTCCGGATGTTTTGGGCTTCAACTCCCACAATTCCTAACAGCCTATCGGCTTTGAACCGAAGTTTACCCAGGTTTTGTGGTTGTTTATTCGTTCAGTCAATATGTTTGTTTGTTTATTTATTGCTTCAATTTTATATACCGCTCCATCCCAACAGGCTCGGTGCAGTTTACATAAATAAATATGTTGTCATAAGAATCACTGGGTTGCTGTGAGTTTTTCAGGCTGTATGGACATGTTCCAGTAGCATTCTCTTCTGACATTTTGCCTGCATCTGTGGCAAGCATACTCAGAACTTTGTTCAGACCTCTCCTCTATGGATAAATAAATAGTTTTCCCTCTGCCCCCCACATTCTCTCTTCTATAGTATCTCAAGGGTTAATTCAACAATAAAAGCATCCGTCAAACTCTTTGCCAATAAAATATTGCAATTTTTATTTAAAACAAAATGCAACTTGGCAAAAATCTTTGTGGAATAGCCAGAGGTACCACCTCTAAAGGCCCTTATTTACATCAAGTTAACACTGTTTGCGGTTCACAGTCAGGCAATAGTGAGAATTTAAATTAGAAAAGAAAAACCCCAAATATATTATAACAACAAATTAAAAAAACAAAACAAAATAACAATTGACCACATTGGAAGAGTGGGTTCTTTAGTGTGATCAGCATGTTTTCGGTTTCTTCCCTCAGTGATTTCAACTATTTGCTAATTAGCGTGCTTAGAGTCCCTAAAAGACATTTCCCCGTCCCCTCCCCCCCTCCCCTGGGTGCCCACCACTTGCACCGCACACTCTTGGGCCCTTTGGCCCTTGGCAACTACAGAGGAACCGGGCATTGCTAAGGGGCTTGCCCTTCCAGGATACAAGGAAAGGCCGCAGTCTCATCTGATGAGCATTCCTGAACATAGCTGTGCAGAGTCAGCATCGAATTAAGAACAAGGGTCACAAAGTGGTAGTTCATGAGCCTATCTGGTACTCATCACATTCAGTGTTTTTCAGGCCTGCATCCTGAATCAAAGGCATGCTTCACATGGAGAGACTAGGATGATGTTGTCTGCTCAATGCTCTATGGGTCTGAAACATGGAGTTGCAGAGCTGTTTGGGCTGGAAGTCAGCCTGAGGAAAACGGAAGTCCTCTACCAGCCCGCACCACAGGAAGAACACCATCATCCCCACGTCAGCATAGGCAAATCTGTGCTTAAGTCCGTTCAGCAGTTCACCTACTTGGGAAGCATCATCTCTTCAGGCGCCACGATTGACAAAGAGATAGATCACAGATTAGCAAAGGCATATAGTGCATTTGGAAGGCTTCACAAAAGAGTCTGGAGCAACAAGCACCTGAGGCAAAGCACCAAAATCAGTGTGTGCAGAGCTATCGTACTGTCTATTCTCCTCTATGGGTCTGAAACATGGGTCACCTATCGCCAACACCTACGACTCCTCGAATGCTTTCATCAGCGCTGTCTTCGCACAATCCTAAATATACACTGAACTGACTATGTGACGTTGCTGTCCTTGAGCAAGCAGGGATTACCAGCATTGAGGCCATGCTATTGAGAACACCGCTGCGCTGGGCAGGGCACGTCTCTAGGATGGAGGACCACTGCCTCCCAAAGATACAACTCTATGGTGAACTCGCCACGGGTCAGCGCAAGAGAGGCGCCCCCAAAAAGAGGTATAAGGACTCCCTGAAACAACATCTCAGGCTCGGCCAGATTGATCACCAACAATGGTCCACCCTGGCCTCACATCGGGAGGCATGGAGACGCACTATCCACAATGCTGAGGCCTCTTTCGAGAAGACATGCCGAACGAGTCTCGAAGATAAACGACAACGCAGAAAGAACCGCAACTTGGAAACAACATCACCCAAGGAGACTTTCTGCAACCTCACTTGCCTATCTCAGATTGGCCTTTTTAGTCATCAACGCGTTTGTAAAAAGCGTGGGAAGAATCCATCTGTGACACCGATGAAGTACTTTCCGCATTATTCCCCGCATGCTTTTGCTGGGGATTTTTTTATGGCCTCGTACATTTTGTTAAATTAGCCTCCCCACACATAGGTGGTACCTAAATTTCCTACTTGACAGATACAACTGTCTTTCGGGTTGCAAAGGTCGACATCTTCTTGGCCTTTCTTTGCGAACGAAGATTCAGGAAGGACTACAAGCGCGTTGATGATTCGGAGGTTGGATGTGTCCTTCGAGCCTGTGCAATGGATTTTTCTGGTGGAGTGCAGCATGCACAGACCTGGCCTTACTCTTCTTTTTTTTGAATTATATTTATTGGGGTTTTTTCATAAACAAACAGTGAAAGTGGGTGAACAGTTTCAAATAGAGGACAGTAGGAAAGATAAAGGAGAGGCTGAGAGTAATGATGGGAGGGGGTAGAGGAGTGGGAAGGGGGTGGTGGTGTTGGGGGGTTGGTAACAAGGGATGGGAGGGGGTAGAAGGGGGACGAGTCAGGGGCGGTGAAGGAGGCTGTTTGATCCGAGTTCTGGGAGGGCGAATGATGAGTAATGGTGGAGGGAAGAGATAAGGATAGGAGTAACTTGTTTCCTTCTAAGGTCCTCGTTTATGGGTGCTCCTTGTTGCCCTCTTGCAGTCTCCCTCCTTGTTAAGCTGGACGTTCCTTTTACCTGGTCTTCCTTTTAGGCTCTTTTCCCTTCTTTTCCCCCCGAGATGGGTCTTCATATCCCTCTGCATCTTGGAGCAGTCTGTTGTGCTTAGTTTTTGTCCTTTCCAGCGTTTGGTGGCCATTGTCTGTTCCCTGTCTTCCAGCATAGCCGTACCCATGCCCCTTCACGGCCCTCAGCCTCCATTCTAACCGTTCTCCCTAGGTGATTCGAGGCCTTCCGTATCCATCCCCAGGATGCCACATCTCGTAGGCCTGAAGTACGCCTCAAGAGAGTAAGGGCAGTTTTTCTTTAGGTTTTTCTCTCTTCCTTGTTGGGTTGTTCCGCCCAGCTTCTCTTTCTATTGGGCTGCGTCCCATTCTTTTGCCGTCCTGCTTATCTGCATCCAGGCTGGGGCTCTTGGGTGTTGCCGCGGCCCCTTGATTTTTCCCCTCTTCTCTTTTCTGGGGAGCCGAGGTGTTAGGGCCCTTCGACGTCGTTCTTGCAGCATCCAGCGAGGCTACCTCCCTACTTTTGGGGTGGGGTCCTCTTCCCTCTGATCCTGCCCGCAGCTTTACGTTCTCCTTCCCTCTCTTCTCTCCACTTTCACCTATTGTTGCGTTCCCTTGACCCGGGGTGTGTCTTCTCCATCCTCATAGAAGATCGACCGCCCTGGCCCTGTGGGGAGCGCCTCTTCATTTGGTTCTGTTCTAACCTGTAAGGGAGTGCTCCCGGTTCGCATCCATTTGTTCTTCCTGCCGGGACATTATGGCATCTATCTTCCGTAGGAAGCCGTCTTGGGCTACCCTTATTTTTCGCAGCTCTGCAAGGACATCTCCCAGAGATATTTCCTCCTCTTCTGATCCCTCTTCCTGTCCCATCCTCCACTCTTTTGCTCTTGAGGTATTCACTTTAAATTTATTTATTGTTTGTTTATTTGTTCAGTTGTTCCTTTATTTAGCCTGATATTGCTTTCACTTCTTATTTCTGGCCTTGGTCTCCTTTTGCCTTCCCCTTTTGGGCCCAATAATACCTTGGTTTTGTCTCCCCTACCTCCTGGAGATGGGGATGTGGGCAGGGGCTTCTGTGGGAGAACCTCCTGTAATCTTGAGGAGAGAGGGGAGTGAGGCCCTTTTCAAAATGGCGCTCCCGCCAAAACTTCCTTCTTCTTCCCCTTATAAACTCTCAGCCGCCATCTTGTGTTCGTTGCCAATCCCTTCTCCCTCTCTCCTGAGTCTGCTGGGTTCTTCTGCCCCCTCCTCTGTGTCCCCCAGTCTGGTCGGCTCCACGCACCTTTTTTTCCCCTCTCCTTTGTTGGGGGGGGGGCGATCCCCTGCTCTTGGGTGCCGTTTGCGGCGCCCCCCGGCTTCCCCGCTGGCTTCCCCGCTGCTTTTACCCCCTTTTTCGTGCCACCGGTGGTGGCGCTCCTACCAGCTGCTGGTCTCCCGCGCTCACGGCCAGTCCTGGTCCTCTTCTCCTCCTGCCCTTGTTTGGGGGAAGGGGGAGGAGGCCCGGCTGGGCCAGCAGTAAGTGCGGGTCGCCGCCCGCTCCCTGCTCCCCGGCTCGCTCGCCGCTCCGGCCTGGATCCGGGCCCGCTCGATCTCCTCCTCTTGAGGAGGGGGAGACCTCTGGGGCCGCCAGATCCTGCCTGCCGGCTTCGCGCTCCCTCCGGACCTTCTGTCCGCTGGGAGGGAGGGCGTAGATCGCCCTTCGGCCAGAAGAGCAGGCGGTACTTCAAGGAGCCCTCAAAGTGCCCGTCCTGCCGCCATCTTCGCCGGGCCGGAACCCTACTGGCCTTACTCTTTAAACAAAAGGTTCGTCTGCTGGGGCCTAGCAAGCTTGGACGGTGGCAGTGAGGTCCACAGGTCATAGGTTTGATTAGAGTTTCCTTCTCTAGATGGTTGACTTTACAGGGTTAGATGAGCACCATCTGCCTGGGATTGAAATTAGAGTTTTCCTTCTCTTAGGATGGTTGCCAAAAGGCTAGAGAGCCCATCCTACCAATTAATGCTCTTTGTCAGACCCTTTGGTTGTGACCTGTCTGGCATGAGAGGCTATTACGCTACCACCAGCATAGCTCACAACCTCATTAGGGTACACAAGCCTCTCCCCCTCGACAAGGGGGCGCCAATGGAGAGTACAAAGGTCGACAACAAGCTACACAATTGGCCAGAAGCTCACTCTGACCCGGGCTGGCTTCAAACTCAGGACCTTTCAGTCAGTAGTGATCTTTAATGCAGCTGATACGCAGCCAGCTGCGCCACCGTCCCACCTTGCCCTTGGTTCGCCACTCATCCCTTTTCCTTCAATTTTCCCCAGCTTGATTGTCTTCTCTAAGCTTTTCTGTCTTCTTATGATGTGGCCAAAGTACTTCATCTTTGCCTCTAATATCCTTCCCCCCAATGAGTAGCCGGGTTTTATTTCCTGGAGGACAGACTGGTTTGATCTTCTTGCAGTCCAAGGCACTCTCAGAATTTTCTTCCAATGCCACAGTTAAAAAGTGTCTATTTTCCATGGCTCAGCCTTCCTTATGGTCCAGCTCTCACATCCGTAGGTTACTACAGGGAATACCATTGCGTTGACTATGCGGATCTTCGTTGCCAGTGTGATGTCTCTATTATTCACTGTTTTATTGAGATTGGTCATTGCTCTCCTCCCAAGAAGTAAACGTCTTCTGATTTCCTGCCTGCAGTCTGTGTCTGAAGTAATCTTTGCACCTAGAAATACAAAAGCTGTTACTGCCTCCTCATTTTCTCCCTCTATTTGCCAGTTATCAATCAGTTCGGTTGCCATAATCGTGGTTTTTAAAAAAATGTTTAACTGCAACCCAGCTTTTGCACTTTCTTCTTTCATCTTGGTTAGAAAGCTCCTCAGCTCCTCCTCACTTTCAGCCATCAAAGTGGTATCGTCTGCATATTTCTTCCAGCAATTTTAACTCCTTCCTTTGATTTGTCAATCCCCTCACATTGCATGAAGTTGAACATGCATACAAGTTGAATAGGTTGGGGGAGAGTATACAACCTGCCATAAGCCTTTCCCAATCTTGAACCAGCCATGGGTGTTGAGGCACCCATAGCTATATCTGTGCATCAACTCAGGGTGTCTCCATGAGTTTCACAGTGTTTCCTTTGGGACGGATGGCTCAGAGGTGGTTTTGCCAGTTCCTTTCTTTGAAATATTGTCTAATTCTCTATATAAAAATGCTGTGTTATGAGTAACTCAAAACCCACTGAACAAATTGCTGGCAAATTTGGCCACAAGACACCTACTAACTCAAGAAGTAACCACCACTAAAATTTTTGATTTTGTCATTTGAGAGTTGCAGTTGCTGGGATTTATAGTTCACCAACTCCACCAACGTTGGAATTGAACCAAACTTAGCACACAGGACTCCCATGGCCAACAGAAAATACTAGAAGGGTTTGGTGGGCATTGACTTTTGAGTTTTGGAGTTGTAGTTCACCTACTTCCTGAGAGCACTGTGGACGCAAACAATGAAGGATCTAGATCAAACTTGGCACTAATAGTCCATATGCCCAAATATGAACACAGATGGAATTGGGGGAAATAGACCTTGACATTTGGGAGTTGTAGTTACTGGGAGTTATAGTTCACCTACAATCAAAGAGCATTCTGAACCCTACCAATGATAGAATTGGGCCAAACTTCCCACACAGAGCCCCCATGAGCAACAGAAAATATGGTGTTTTCTGGTGGTCTTTGGCGACCCTTCTGAGATTGCCTCGCGACCGCCAGGTTGAGAAATGCTGTGTTAAGGCCATCTAGCCCAACTCCCTTCACATGGGCAAGAAAACATAAAGCCCTCCCGACAAAGCTTTTAATTTGTGATTTATCGTTGATATGTTTGCTGTTTTATTGCTGTGTAAGTGGCTCAGAGCACTCCGGTGGAGAGCGACTCATCAAATAATAAATTGAAAGGAAATGAAAATGAAATGACAAAGCCATCCAGCCATAGATAGATATGATTCACACATATTTATATATGTATATGACATATAGACTTGAAAGACAACCCTAAAGGAGGACAATTAATGTTGCATATTCCAGATTAGGCAAATCAGACAATCTCTACATCAACACTGACAAAGAAACAACAAGAAATACTGTTTACGCACAAACATAAAGAAATTACATATATCAGAAGCCAACACTTCCTCATTACTTTATTTTCCAGATCACCAGACTAGGCCACAGCAATGCATGGCAGGGGATGGCTAGTCACCTTATATAGTTGGAAACTCCAACCGGCTCAAAATACAGCAGCCACGTTGGTTACGCAGTGGTTCTCAACCTGTAGGTCCCCAGGTGTTTTGGCCTTCAACTCCCAAAAATCCTAACAGCTGGAAAACTGACTGATTTCTGGGAGTTGTAGACCAAAACTCCTGGGGACCCACAGGCTGAGAACCATTGACTTACAGGAGCATCTAGGAATGAGCATATCATATTTGTCCAAATTCACTCCACCAGTTGCCAATCCATCTCTGAGCAAAATACAAGGTGATGGTTTTGTCCTTAAAAGCCCTACATGGTTTGGGTCCAGGTTAGCTAAAGGATTGCCTTCTCCAATACAGTCCATTCTGCACACTTTGGTCTTCCACAGTCCTTCCAGCCAGAACCCGACTGGCAACCATTACCCATAGGACCTTTTCATCGACCACCCCAGGACTGTGGAACGACCTGCTGGTAGAGCTTCAACAGTTGGATCAGCTGTTGGAATTTTAAAACCATCTAAAGACCTAACACTTCTGGCAGGCCTACCCAGCAAGTCTTTAAGCATGAATTTTAAATGCGTGTCTCATGTTTAATCTGTGTTTTGTGTATTTTAATATGTATTTTATAGAAATATGCTTTAATATGTAGCTTTTATAGAAATTAATTTTAACAGAGCCACAGGTTGTGCAGGCCTGATGCAGGGAAATCTCTGAAGTTAATTTTTCTCCTGTTTTGTTTTCTTTTTAATCAGAAATGGAATTTCCTTCATCCTTTACAAGTACCGAAAGAGCATTCATTCATCGATTGAGTCAGTCTCTTGGTCTGATTTCTAAAAGTAAGGGGTAAGTCAATATCTTGTGAAGCAATGATATTTCCATTTGCATGCTTTAAATGGAGTCTTTAGAAATGATGTTTTTGGTTTTCTCATTAGCAGTTCTCCCATTCTTGGTGATAATATTAAATACTATATTTTTACAGGAAAGGGGCAAACAGATACCTAACAGTGAAGAAAAAAGATGGGTCAGAGTTGGCACATGCAGTCATGACATGTAATTTGATTCCAAACACAAAACATGCTATTAGGAGTCTAGTACAGCGCTTTCCTGTCACCAATAAAGAGCGCACAGAGCTTCTGCCAAAGACAGAAAGAGGAAATGTGTTTGCTGTTGAAGCTGGTAAGCGGAAGATATTTGACTTATTGATGTAATGGTTGACTGTGGAAGGAATAATTTGTTGCTAAGTTTCATACTTAGAAAGCATTAGAGAACTTTATAATGGCTACCATATCATTCTGATTGATCTTGAGGTGCAACACAGTTGAGTAGCTTGCATAACTCTATTGACTTTTTAAAAGAAACTGGTTTTCAGGGAAGAGTAAATTCTTCCCTCCTTGAAAGCTGATAATTTTGGTTGAAAAACTCCAAAATATGCAAAATCATGAATTGCTTTTTCACTCTAAGAGGTGCAAACTGGTACCATGCTTGTATTACTACTACTATTTGAATTTCAGATGTATTTTTTTAATGGAAGAAGTTGTAGTCTAGCACCTGGAAGTAAAATGGGAGACTGCTGGTTTTCGATTCATGGTTCCTCCAGGGGCCACTTTTACTGTTCTGGAAGTTTTCCTGTGTTCTAATTTTGATGGTCTAAAATTTATGGAAATCCTTCCTTCTCTGGTGCATGTGCAAGGATTCCTCAAGCAGATCAATCATGGAATGTCTGTATCCAAAACCACACTTTTTAGTCCTAAGTAGGCTTGTAAGAATTGAACACTGAGAAAAAAAATTAAGGGACTAATGGATATAGATATTTTTCTTTTAACACACCCAAAACATTTCTGTCTTTTCCTAATCATTTGACAGGCAGTGCCCCCTAATAGTGTGTTGTTTATGTCAGGATTAACTAATGCTCAGTTTGGAATAATCAGTTTAAATGTTTTTTTTAGAGAACAGAGAAATGAGTAAAACAAGTGGCCGACTTAATAATGGCATCCCTCAAATTCCGGTGAAACGTGGAGAATCAGAATTTGATTCATTTCGCCAGTCTCTACCAGTTTATGAAAAGCAAGATGAAATTGTTAGAATCATTAAAGACAATAAAGTTGTTTTGATTGTGGGAGAAACTGGATCAGGGAAAACTACACAGGTATGTATTTCATGAGAATTTAAAGTGGAAGTTTGTAAGAAATTGGATATAGAAGTGTATTGACCTGTGCTAAAATTGAAAACTGAAATATTTCTTAGTTTTTTTGGAAATCATCTTTGATAACTTAAATTCTCCTTTGGGTCTTAGAAATAGTTAAGAGAACTGTTTTAAGCTACAGGGAAGGGCCACTGGACTTTCCTCTTTGCAGTTACTGAAGTTTATGATTGTAGGCTTTCCTGCAGTAAGAAGGCGGCAGTGCAAAAGCACTTGAATGCATCAGGTTATATTTTCTTCCTGTTGGCTGCAAACGTTTCTTAATGATGAAGTTTTAAAAATGGGGTTCAGAGGATTTGAAATAACAGATTGTAAATGGATAAACACAAACTAAGTTGCATTGGTGATATTTCTCTTGCTATTTTATCAGTCTGGAGGTTTCTGAGACTAAGTAGCTTTTCTATATAATTGTCATTGCAATAGACAGCTTTATCAGTCTGCGTTGCTTGCATACAGTTTATCTGTGATGATTATTCTGTGATTAACACAACATTTCTATATTCAGATTCCTCAGTTTCTACTTGATGATAGTTACAAAAATGGAATACCATGTCGCATATTTTGCACTCAGCCAAGGCGCTTGGCTGCGATTGCTGTTGCTGAAAGGGTTGCAGCTGAAAGAAGAGAGAAGATTGGGCAGACTATTGGTTACCAGATCCGACTGGAAAGCAGGTCTTGCTAGCCTTCTCTGTATTCCTGGATATAATGTTTTTTACCAGTCTCTTAAAGAAAATGGAAAATGTGGGTTATTAAATCAAATATAGTGGTAACATTTATGTTGATAAAAAATTTACATGGACACCTCTCACCCATTCCCTATTGTATATTATACATTTACGTCTTGGGTCTGTATAGCTGCCTTACTCTTATTTTCAAAGGTTATGGAAGGAGCCTTGGTGGAATTGGGGGCGGTACTACTATTGGTACATAGTTTTGCCCAGGTTAATTATAGTGGAATTGCCTATTCTTAAACTAATGTTCAATAGTGTTAATGCCATTCTAGTGTATTCTAAGTTGGGATGAATGGTAACCTACAAAAGAATTATGTTTTTCTGGTCTATTAAAAATATCTTAATGCTGATGGTATGTTGCATCAATCTTTCCTGCTCAAGCCTTCCAATCCAGTTTAAAAACATGGCTTTTAAAACCAGCCTTTGATCTTACGTATGGTAGATTTTTAAGGGTTAGTCTGAGGACTTACTCTTGGCGTCACTTCGGCACTGAGTGTGTGTCAATTGAAAACAACCTTTTTTTCCATAGCTATGACTGTGTTTTATGAATTTTAATGTTTTATAATGTAATTATGTGCGTGCATGATTGAAATTTCATGGTTTTGTCATTTTTAGATTTATGTATTGTTTATATGTGGCCCTTACTTTGTTAGCCGCCCTGAGTCCCTTTGGGGAGATGGTGGTGGGGCAAAAATATTATTGTTGTTGTTGATTTTGTAGGATTTTGAACTGTGTCTAATAAGTCAAGTTTATTTTTAGGCACTCTACACATTGTGAAACTGAAGGGTCAAGACATTAAATATTTGAAATAAGTAAACACTTTTCTTGCACATCTTCCATGATGCTGCTAAGCAGACTGTATTGGGGGATAACACTATGGCTTTTTCCCTTTTCTTTCTTTGGGAGCACCCTAGCTCTGTCCATGGCAGTGGAAAAGCTGCATGTGAACCTTTTCGTTTTTAGACCTCAATCTTAAGATCGAGAGTGGGAAAATGCAGCATTCCACATATTGTTGAACTGTAGCTCTTGGCCCACATGGCCATTATGATGGAGTGCTGGGGGTTGCAGTCCAACATCTGGAGGGCTGCACCTAGTTCATTTCTGTCTTAAAGCTAAGGCCGGAGAAAACAATGTGCAGGGTTTTGTTTGATTTGGGAGCAAGGGGAGTATGAGAAACTGGAGATGTCTGAGTAGGTGCCTTCAGACTATATTGAACAGACTAATATATAAAGCATGGTTTTGTTAGAAAAGGGAGATGTGGAATCATTCTTGCTAAAAGCGGTACTCTATATTCCTGTACTAAGAATACAGTCTGTTTTTGGCTAACAATGATATAGCGATACAATTGTAATAAGGTGTTGATATTTGTCATAATACTTCATTTTCATAAGATGTATTCATTGCTTTTACAATGCTGAGCTCTTAAGTGACTTTGTCATTCTTAACAGAGTTTCTCCAAAGACACTGTTAACATTTTGCACCAATGGTGTATTACTTCGCACACTAATGGCTGGAGATAGTGCACTGTCGACTGTAACTCATGTTATTGTGGTACGTTTTACTAACTACCTTGAAAGTAACTTGCTGGTTTTGGAACTGTAAAATCTAGGTTGTGTTTCTTCTAGGCTTTAGTTTAACTGTTATGCACATGTTACAAAGCTGTATGATTAATGGTTTTGCTGGCATATAAAGAGGATTGTAGTTGTGTGCTTATAATTTTTATTGACTTAGCTTAGATTTATTATTTCTGGTAGTATTTCTGCTTTTGAGATATAAATTAAACCTTCTGGATGAAAATCGTACAGTTTCTATATTAAGAGTAATCTAAACGTGGCAAGAAATAATATAACAAGAACATTCCAGCAGTAATGAAATATTTTATGATTTTTAAGTGGTGAAGTTGTATTGTATGGCATGTCAATATGCTGAGGTTTTGATACAAAGAGGCCTGGCCTGCTTATGTTGCAGGATGAAGTTCATGAGAGGGATCGGTTCAGTGACTTCTTATTAACGAAGTTGAGAGACACATTACAGAAACACTCATCTTTGAAACTGATCCTCTCTAGTGCTGCCCTGGATGTGAATCTCTTCGTTAGGTATTTTGGAGGCTGTCCAGTAATATACAGTAAGTTCAAATGCGAATAAGAGTCAGACTATTAGATTTAATTGAATGCATTTTTCTCAGCTCAATGTACTATATTCCAGATTTGGTAACAAATTGCTGTACATTTGAGTTGCTGTGAGTTTTCTGGGCTGTAAGGCCATGTTCCAGAAGCATTTTTTCCTCATGTCTCACCAAACAATAAACTTCTGTTATGCTAAACCAGTGGTAAAATACTAATGATGAAATAGTAGACTTTAGCAGATTTTATTTGCTAAGCTTGGTCACTTTGAGAACAATCACAGAAAGATAGGGCATCAAATTAATTTTTGAATTTAATTATACTTTTTGGATAAAGTGTAAACATGAGAATTTCTTAAGGTCCAGTCATCTGGGCTGACTGTTACTGAAAGAAACTAGCTAACCAATGTGACAGCCTTTCAGTTAAAATGAGAATCACTTGCTCCTCTAAAAAAAGGAATTTTAAAAAGAACGTAAAAAAGAAACCCTAAAATTTATTTTCTGTCACCCTTGCTAGCACGTGTACCGTATATACTTGTGCATAAGTTAACCCCACATATCAGTCGAGGACAGATTTTGGCGCCAAGGCTAGGTCAAGGATACCATTTTGGCATTTTGCAAACAACAGGCAAAAGATGAGAAATGGGGAGTGTATTTTGCTGCTGTTTGGTGGGGGTGGTAAGCAAAGAAACACCAGTGATACTGAGAGATATTTGACTAAAAAGAGATTGCTGAGATCATCTTTGCATGCACACCCCTCAGCTATCTACTGTCAGCTGCTTGTCTCTCCTTTCTCCTCCTCCTCTGAAATAGCGAGCAGGCTGATTGCGGCCAGAAAAGTCAGGCAAAAGATGAGATCTCAGCAGCCTCTTGAGCCGAATATTTCTCAGCAATACTATTGTTTCTTTGCTCACCATTCAGATTGATCCTCCCCTCCCCCCCAGCCGCCTTTAGTGACTCAATAGACTCTGTCATTGGCAATGGCTGCTGGCCTCCTCAGAGAAGTTGGAGAGAAGGAGTAAACAGGTGGTCTAGCTGAAGACAACCAAGGGTGGTTCCTCAGCAATTCCCACCAATAAAGCTTAGTGCCAAAAAGCTGCTGCCAACGCCATTTTCCTGTCCAGGCATTCAACAAAGGCCAGAAGCGGTGGTAGAGTGCACAAAGATACTGTTTTGACTTGAATATAAGTGAACTGTTTTTGGAGTCACATTGTTTGACTGATACAGGAGTATATACGGTATACTTGTTGCAAATGTAAATGTATTGGTGATATAGAGTAAATCACAAATATTTATACTAATGTTTATATTTTCAGTACCGGGAAGACCATTTGAAGTAAAAGAGATGTTTCTGGAAGATTTATTGAGAACCACAGGCTATACAAATAAAGAAATGATCAAATACAAAAAGGAGAAACAGCGAGGTTAGTGTTTTGGAAAGAAGCCACTTTTTTTGATATCCAGATGTGGCAAAAAAATTATGTTGTTGAGAAATTCTAGTAAGAGGATACTATATGTTTTGATCTTGAGTCTGTATCCCCCCCCCCCAAACTATGTTATCTAGAGGAGAAGCAACAGACAACTCTGACTGAATGGTATTCTGCACAAGACAACAGCAAGCCAGAACTGCAGAGACAGAGGGCAGTCCCGAATGTAGCTGAAGAATATGATCTCTTGGATGATGGTGGTGACACAGTTTTCAGTCAGTTGGTATGTTCACTTCTGATCTTCCAATATTTGAAGTTGATACTACTTGTTAATGAAGCAGAATAAATATAACCTATTATCAGCACTCCCATGAGTCCAGAAAGCTCCTAATTATTGTGTTCTCTTTTTCACATGTATAACCAAACTTTGAACCTTCTTCAATTTTAAATAGATGCTGTGGATTTAGATCCTTCTATCTTTTTAAATATCACATTCTCCTTTTCAAACAAAATCAAAACTTGCCACAATTGAATCATTTTATGTCTTAGGTTCATATGATTTCCCGCATTTGCACCACACGTGCTAACTACTTTAAAAAAGTAGCTAGTTCTGTTAAAGTTACAGTGGAGAATTTTTAATCCTCTGAAACACACCTTTTATTTTGGCAACGTAAAACCTGCTTTAAACTTGAAAGAGGACTTTCTGTTTAGAATAGACATGTAAAGCAACAGCGAGATGTCCTGTAGCACATGTAACTCTTCAGTATGGTATGTTATGGAAAGTGGTATTACTGAGAATTTATACAATCTTGAAATATCCTGCCAATTTTTGAATATATTAAAAAGCAATTTTTAAAACAATTTGAATAGAGCATTGCTCTCTAATAGCTTTCAGTTTTAGAAAGTGATTTTAAAATATATTATTTATAGGCAGAAAAAGATGTCAATTGTCTTGAACCGTGGCTAATTAAAGAAATGGATGCTTGTCTTTCCGATATCTGGCTACATAAAGACATTGATGCCTTTGCACAAGTCTTCCATCTTATTTTAACTGAAAATGTCAGTGGTAAGTTCATGCTGAGAACTCCTTACTGAATGGTTCATCTCAATCTCTTGACCATGAATACTAGTGTAATCTGAAAAAGCTAGGTAATTTCATAAACATTTAGATTTCCCGGAATTTTAAAAGTATTTTTGCAGTTTTTTATTCTATGAGATAAGCTTTTAAAAGGGCATTACAGCATTATGAACCACAGTACTTTTAGAGTGTTTCTATTTGCTAAGGGATGTTCATATTTGTTTAGATGTCATGCATATTTACTTAGAACTAGGTCTTAGGTAAGCACATATACGATTGCAAGCAGAGTAAGAATTACAGTCTTGTTTAAAATGTCCTTTAAAGCTCAGTGAAACTAAGAAGTTTTTAGTTGAAAGACAAGTTAAAATAATTGGGACAGTTTAAAAAAAACCCCACAGAGTAAGCTTTATTTCCTCCCTCCCCCTTTCCTAGTTGATTACAGGCACAGTGAGACAAGTGCAACAACTCTAATGATAGCTTCTGGAAGAGGTTTCTTGAGCCAAGTCGAACAGTTGATTGGTATGGGAGCAAATGTTCACATCAAATCATCCAATGGCTGGTAAAATAAGTACACAGCAACTTTTTGACATTGATTTCTGTGTGCATGAAAGAGAGAGACTGACTGACTGACTGAGAGATGAAAATTGGATGTGGTAATTGACAGTTTCCCCTGTTTATTAATTTGTAGCATGAATTTTTTAGAAATTCACAAATACTAACTTTGATATAAAAACATATAAAATGCACTGGACAAGAAAGTCTGCAAGTTAATTAAAAAAACTGGAATAAGGCATAGAAGAAAGAGGAGTAACAGTGTATTGGTTATGGGTTATTGAAATAATTTGTACGTTTGGGGTAATTTGTAAAAAAAAAAACAAATCAATGATCGTTGCACATTCCACACCTCTACTTAATTCCTTCAGATCTCATTGGCCTGACTGTCAGAGGTGTAGCTTGTAATATAAAGAATCTACATTCAATCAATCAACTATGAGATTGTGTTAACATTTAGACAGAAAGTTAGTGGTTTTGTACAGAGACTAACTCATCTTTCCTCAGCATGGTGCCCTCCTCTTTCTATCTTTCTCAGGAAACATAATGGGTTATTAGATAAAGGGTGTCATAGTCCAAAACAATGGGAAGGTATCAGATTTAGTAAACCTGGTATTACAGAGCTCAAATGTTACTTGTACAGAACTGGTCTGTGATTTTGAAAACACTTGTAGAGGAAGAAAAATAACATTGTATATGTGTTATGGACAGCATCTTCCAACCCAGTTTGTAGGCTGGTTCATATGACACTACATTATGACTTGATGCATGGTGGGCAACCATCTAGAAGGCCATTTTAGCATTCCTTGTGACTCACAGAAGCTGTATCCAGTTTCACATTTTTTTAAAAAAAGTCTCTGTTCCAGAGTGTCTTAGAAATGGTAAAGCAAATGAGTATTTTTTTTAAAAAATAAATAAATCAGTAAATGAATATTAGAAATGTTGTACTGAAATAATAGTCAAAAAAGTTTTTTTGGTGCCATGATTGTGCTTAAGGAAAATGCGTGTTTATCTGTCATTACAATTATTACAGGACAGCATTGGAGTGGGCTAAACATTTTGGACAGACAGAAGTGGTTGACCTTCTGGAATCCTACTGGTAATATTTTATTTAATTCTGAAATGTACAAAACTATTGACAGGGATCTGCTCCCATAACTGAAATAAACAACGAAGCCTGTCTGTGCCATAATTTCCATCACTTGAGAGTGAACATTAATTCAATATAATTTTCCTGCGATCTGGAAATCAATCTTAATGGAGAAATTTAATGAGAAACTTTCAGTGTAAAGTTGAGGCATGTGTTTTCACATAATTTTAAGACCTATAATGTTTAGTATAATTCTTCAGTGTTCTTTAACAAGTAGATCCCAGGTTATTTTCATTCCATAAACTACATTTCATAGCCTTTTAAATATTACAGAATGTGGCATTCTGAATTCAGGACCTCAGATATGCTCCATCACATACATTTTTCCACAACTTGCATTAATGCTTTTATTTTTTTATCATGTGACAAAGATTTCTTCGAGGAGTAAAGAGTACACAGAAAAAGGTCAAAATCTTCTAATAAACTTTCAAAGCAGTTTAATTCAAAGATATGAAACACACAAATCTGTCCAAAAGCATTAAAAGAAATCACACTGAAACATCAGTGTCTGCACTTCATCAAAACTAACAACGGAGGTGATAAAAATATCAGTTTTGAAAGAACTGTGTGGTACAACATTTTATTTTATGACTATGAATTCAGCATCCAAACATGTATTAGAAATCGCAACAATATTGAAAAGAGTTTTAATTGTTGTAGTCCTGTAAATTCAATATGTGTGGACTAGATCAAAAGAGTTTCAATATCTGATGTTCAAATTCATCACTTCAAGAAGTGTATTTATGTAATCCTTTTTCCATATAGGAAAGGTATTGTCATGTTCTTATAAACACTGTGTTACACATTTCAGTGCTTCACTGGAGTCTGGCAATCTAGATGAGAGTTCCTTGGTCCATGCTAATGCCAGTGAACTTAGTGCTGAAGATCAAGAACTCCTGAAGGCTTATCATCATAGCTTCGATGATGAAAAGGTGGATCTAGACCTGATCATGCATCTACTGTACAATATCTGTCACAGCTGCGAAGCTGGTAAATACATGTACAGTACTTATTACTTCAAAGGATATTTATACTGTAGCATTTTTAGAAACATATCAAAGCAATTTATAGCAAAAACAAGTAAAACCTCTATTTGAAACTGATTAAAATAACATATGTTAAAACAACAAATTAAAAGTCAAGTAATTTGTATTTATACAGTATACTCAGCTTTTAGGATTGTTACCTGGAGAATATCTTGTCTCACTACATACAGAATGTTTAGGAAGCCTCCGTGTTGCATTTTTGAGCTTGCTAGACTTAAAATGTAGGACTAAACTGAGCTTCCAAACTTCTTCAGCAGGACTAGTATAGTATTTTGTTCTTCCAGTACATTTGATTGGGACGCTATTTCTGTGGTTGGTGGATTTTCTGTACAGGGCCATGTAAATGCAGAAAGATCACACACATCTAAAATCAGTCTTAGCTAACTCATAAGAACAGATACTAATAACATTTTCTGATTCATGCTTCCTTTAATTTTGATGCTTTATTTTTCTTCTTCTTAAAGGAGCAGTCTTAATTTTTCTTCCCGGATATGATGAGATTGTTGGCTTACGGGATCGCATACTATTTGATGACAAGAGGTTTGCTGATAATGTTCACAGGTGAAGAGTCTGCACTTTTTTCAAAAGTCTGCACTTTTGTTCTACTTTTGCAAAATTGTTCCATATTTAATTTCACTTGTAACTCTTTGCAACTAGATTTCAAGTTTTTATGCTACATTCAAATATGCAGACATCTGATCAGAAGAAAGTTCTGAAGACCTCACCCCCAGGCATCCGCAAAATAGCAAGTATCAAGGAACTATTCAACTGATTGTGAATTCTCACCATGACACATCAGCTGTTGTTACAACCCTAATATTTTTGTTGTTTCAGATACTTTCTACAAATATTGCAGAAACCAGCATCACAGTTAACGATGTTGTCTTTGTGATTGACTCTGGAAAAATGAAAGAGGTGTGTAATTTTCAACATGCATGTTAAACTGAAATTCTAAAATGATATGCTGTATAGTTGCAAATTAAAATTTTTGAGATGTCAGCAAAGTGTGCTTTTAAAAACTGAGTAATTAATATATAGCAAAATCACTTTGCATGAAACTTTAGGTAATTTAGGTAATTTAGATCACTTAAATGCAAGTATTATCTTAACCTTGGCTTCTAAATTTAAACTCAAAACACACGTTCTTTTTATCATTTTAGAAATCCTTTGATGCATTGAACTGTGTAACTATGCTAAAGATGGTTTGGATTTCTAAAGCTAGTGCCATTCAAAGAAAGGGCAGGTAATGCCAAAACTTCGTGAATATTTTTTTTCCTGCAATGAGGCTAAAGACAATGGTTTCTATTTTTAAAAATCTAATGCTTTGCTTCTTGAGAGGATAATTAGAAATAACAGAGAAAATTTATTTTCTCATATAAGTAAGTTATGAAATGTATTCAAAATGTATTTAAAAGCAGTTTATGCAATTTAATGGTTGTAGTTCCTAGTTTTTCCCATTGCATCCACTTTGGAGTACTTTGGAGTATGTTTGCTGTAAATTTACAAAGTCTTTTTAGGTTTTTTTGTTGTACTATAAATTAGTATACACACTCCTTTAATAAGTTTGTTTAAATTCCACTTTTTTATGGATGATTCACCTTAACTAATATTTTGTTTCCAAGGGCAGGACGTTGTCGGCCTGGAATTTGTTTCCGACTTTTCAGTAGACTAAGATTTCAAAATATGCTGGAATTTCAGACCCCAGAACTTCTGAGAATGCCCCTACAGGTCAGTAGTCTTTCTCTGTTTGATGGAAACCTTCATAAAAGTGGCCCAGTTTAGTTATCAGACCATATCACAGTTTCAAGCTGTTTGCCTTATTTTATTTACACTGTCCTTGTTCATATGTTCAACTCTGTATATATCATGCCATTGAGTCTGGGGTAGAGCAATGCCTGTATCAGTGATTTGGACAGATATGATGCCAAACTGCATTATGCATCTTTAAGTGTGATTTTAGTGCATTTTCCTACTGCTACTGACTGACAGAGAGTGAAGGGAACTGTAATCCTAACACATTTGGGACATATCAGTTGAATCAGGCGTATTTAATAATGTCTGAATTGAGCTAGTGCCTGAGAGAGTATGTGTCATTACAAAATACAATAAAATTCACAATGCTTTTCTGTGTAGCTAAATACAGATGTATGAGGAATGTATAATTAATTTGACAACAAATGGGATTTATGTCCCCATTTTTTCATACACATTTTACTTCCTGTTGGATTTTCCTCAATAACCAAGGCATCCAAGACGTGTGTGCCTTTTTAAAAGAAGAATTGCATTCCTGGAAAGTGTTCAGAGCAATGGTTCTCAACTTGTGGGTCCTCAGATGTTTTGCCCTTCAATTCCCATAAATGCTAACAGCTGGTAAACTGCCTGGGATTTCTGGGAGTTGTAGGCCAAAACACCTGTGGACCCACAGGTTGAGAATCACTGCTTCAGAGGAATGAGATTCACCTTTAAAACAATGTTTGCATGTTTGTTTAAGACTTTGAAAATGTTGCATAAAGGAATCCACTTGACCCAAGTCAGTCAAAGTTTTGTGCTCTGTTTTGAGTGTTGAAGCTGTTGATAGCAATAGATGCTGGTATTGCAGGCATAACTTCATAACTGAGTATTAGTAGAATCGTATGCCATAGAAGAGTTAAGAAAATTTGGTTCTGCTTTTTCTCTTGTAGCTTAGGCAGAAATGTGCAGTAGATGATTTTTGAATCTTAATCTACAGTTCTGTGCATGTTTCCTTGGGTAAAGATATGGCTGAATTTTGAGTAATGTGCTCTAAAAATCTGTTTTCTCCATAGAGTTTTTGTGTTGTAGTGGATTTTTTCATTTCATTAAGCTTTTTTCTTTATCTGTTCAAATGTTATCTTTTGTACATTTTAAACCACTGATTCCCAAATGTGTGCTCATAGTTGCAGCTTATATAATTGACTGTGGTTTATATAATGGAATCACCATGTATTCTTTTTGTGGATCTTTCTGACATCTAAAAGTCTTGTGGGTATTTAGATGAGACTGTGATTGATGTTCAAGTGTAAGATGGGCCCAAAGTTCACTGCTATCGCTGCTAAAATTGCCACTGTGGTGATGACATCAGCAAAGAAGTGCTGAATTCCCTTTAAATTTTGAAACCTCATCACCAGAGTTCACCAGTAAAGTGTCAACTACAGCTAGAAAAGCACCTCGGGCTTTAAGATGAGGTTTGCAGAGAGAGCACACACGTTTTTCTAAAAAGCCAGTTTTTCTAAAAAGCCACTGCCTGAACGACTGTTCAGGCAGTGCAACTAATCAGCTTCAAAACAAGATGTATTATCCTCATATGCCTTATTTTAAAGCAAATATGGTGCCGTTTTTGCATTGCTGCTGCAACTGTGCCATCAAATTCTGGCAGCAAAGGCATGAGGCGATGTAGATGTATAGTCCCCTGTGGAATTGCAACATTTGACTATAGTGTTCCCAGCATCCATAAATTGCCCACCCTTGTTTTGTTGGATTCTCTGAATGCCAAAAAATGTTTGGTACTAAAACTTGGTTCCTTCCACTTCTGAACAGAGTTCTGATCAAAATGCCCACATTGGCAGGATGAGGTGATTTGTTGTTGTTTGCTCCAGAGTTACCATTTTCACTGTTCTGGTGGGTCCATAGATTTCTTGAACAGATTTCCAGGGGATACAGAGGGCTGCAGAGAGAGGAGGGCTAGATGAAGTATGGCAGGAGAAGGGAAGGGATCTACCAGTTTGTAACTGAAGAAGAATGTAAGCTCCTGCCTTTTCTTCTTGGCATGTGGGGGTTATATCCTGTCATAATGGATTTACTCCTCCAAGAATACCCTTTCCCCCATTCTCCTATGTGTCTCTACCTCTCAATTGATAGAAGAAGTCCTTCTGTATACATGAAGTCAATGTAGATCCAACTGTGTGCACCAGTTCTTTGTGACATGTTAATACCACCTGGGTCTCAAATTGGTTCCAGGATCTTCTATGTAATCATCTGCACAGTCAAACCACTTTCTTCAATACTGGTTTGATAATGTATTAAGGGGTCATTGTAGATAGGGCCATAGCATTCCACTATTAACATACTTCTTAATGTTAGGAAATTATGTTGTATTTTTGGAATTTTTAAAAGGGAGTCTTTAATTTCTAGGAACTGTGTTTGCATACAAAATTGCTGGCTCCCATCAATTGTCCAATTGCTGACTTTTTAATGAAAGCTCCAGAACCACCACCTGCTTTAATTGTGAGAAATGCTGTGCAGATGCTTAAGGTGAGTAAACCACTGCCTGTTTCCCTGTATTGTTATCAGTTTTCACTACATCTAACTGGAATATTATTTGAAGTAGTGCAGTAAATTTCAATACATAACATTTGCTTTCTGATTTTGTTAAAAATTATGGAAGTAGTTTTCTTGGTTTTAATAGTATGTGCCTGGTTGCTTTGGCTCTAAGTCTACACAAAAAAGACTCAGTTTTTTAGATCAGTAAACCATTAGAGAACTTCTGAGTATGTTATATTTTTCTGATTGTGAATGCTTCCTTCACATAGTAAAATAACTCATTACAATCTGAGAAAATGCTAAAGTAGTCCATTTAGAATTCTGCTGTCCCCTAGTACAACAATTAATCATGAATTGTAAACTTGTATCCTGTGTTTTAATCTTTGTTCTGTGTATTTTAATATGTATTTTATAGAAATACGCTTTAATATGTACCTTTATAAAACATTTTAATATGTGTATTTATGGAATCTTTACAATAATTATGTGTTTCAATTATGTTGTAACCCACCTCGAGCCACAAGGAGAGGCAGATAAGAAATACTGTTGTTGTTGTTGTTGTTATTAGGAGTGTTCATTTTTTTATGTCTTCAACATTATTACTACTTTTTAAAAATAGACAATAGATGCTATGGATACCTGGGAAGACCTGACAGAACTTGGCTATCATCTGGCTGATCTACCAGTAGAACCTCATCTTGGTAAAATGGTGTTATGTGCCGTTGTCCTCAAGTGCCTGGATCCTATTCTGACCATTGCGTGCACTCTTGCCTATCGTGATCCATTTGTGTTACCAACGCAGGCGTCTCAGAAACGGGCAGCCATGTTATGCAGAAAACGATTCACTGCAGGAACGTTTAGTGACCATATGGCCCTTCTCCGAGCTTTTCAGGTATTGATATTCTAGAGAAGTTACACATTATATTATATGAAGCGTTCTAAGTAGATCTTCTCTCCTTGAACAAATATCTAGTGAAACCTTGGGAATAATTTACTCAGGGGTGAAATCTTGTCTTTGCTGCTAGTCCTCCTGCTCTCTGCATTGCAGCTGTTTCTGCATAGTGCTCTCGTGATGGCAGACTTATTGTTCTCTTTTTGTTCTTTCCTATCAGTGCAAGCCTGGTTGATGCTGAGGAGGCTTGAAAATGTGCAAGTGCTGTATTGTAGATAGCCTTTCTGGTTGTTAAAACTATAAAGGTTATCTACAATACAGCATAATACAGCATATGATATTATGGCCTAATTTCGCATATTTTCATTGACTAGTTGAGAATGGGCATATTATCATAAAAGTTAGTTGGGAAACACGTTGCGAGAAAAGGGTTGTCTGAACTGAATGGATCCTTTCACTATTGAGGTTGATGCCTCAGTACCTACAAGCTTACTAGAACTGGGCATTTGTCAGGTATGGTGCCTTCATTCTCACTGGTTGAAGAGCATTTGGCCTTATAGCATATCTGTCACTTGCTGTTTCTTTTGCTGCCACTAGAACTCAGATTATTTCAGATTCCCTGATTCCATTTCTCCAGCTCCTTAAATTTCCTCTGAGGTATTGTCTGCCTCAGTCCAGCTGCATGTCAAAGATATACAGGGAAGTCAGCAAAGTATGAGTTGTATCCAGAATAAACTTGGTTTGCTGCAACGGCTGGAATTACACTGCCATATAATGCATTTTGAACTGTATTTTCAGCCTAAGAAAATGAGCGTTGGGTAAATGTATTGCTTAAATCTTCCTAACATAGTAATCAAGACTTCCTTTCCTAAAGTTTAAGCTTTAAAAATACTTATTGGAGACAATAAAATTTAATGAATTCAAAGACATTTTAAACTAACTTGTTTGGCAGGCATGGCAGAAGGCACGAAGTGATGGTTGGGAAAGAGCTTTTTGTGAGAAGAATTTCCTATCTCAGGCAACAATGGAGATTATCATAGGAATGAGAACACAGTTACTTGGACAGCTCAGAGCATCAGGTAGATACCTATACATATGTTTTTTTTAACCTGAAAGTTTCCCTCTACCAGCGAATTCTTTGAACACTAGGTCATTGTACTAAACTCTGTATACATTGTATTTTTTAAGTTCACATACTATTTTAATCAGGGTGGTGCAATGGGTTAAACCCTTGTGCCGGCAGGACTACTGATAGACAGGTCAGCGGTTCAAATCCGGAAAGAGTGGATTGAGCTCCCTCTGTCAGCTCCAGCTTCCCATGCGGGGACATGAGATAAGACTCCCAGAAGGATGGTAAAACATCAAAAAACATCTGGGTGTCCCCCGGGCAACACCTTTGCAGACTGCCAATTCTCTCACACCAGAAGCAACTTGCAGTTTCTCAAGTTGCTCCTGACATGAAAAAAAATCCATCATGACTATGAGATATTAAGAAACATAGTAAATCAGAAGTGAAATAACATTCTGAGTTTAGATCAGGCACACGAACAAGTCACAAATAAGTCAAATGAGATTTTTAAGGAAATTCTCCCACCCAAGTTCAAATACTAGAAGGAAAGGTGAAATGTATGCATGTCCTGAATTATTTACAGAATGTAACAGGAATCATGAATGATCCCCATTTTGAAACTTTAGTTGTGTTCCTTCAGTTTGACTCCACAGTCAAATTCGCATATTGTATGTGGATGCTGAGATGCTACCGAAGGATAGGCAAACTGCAACAGATAAGTTGGATTATCACTTCCATCATACCCAATCAGCACACCAAGTGATCAGAATTTATGGGAGTTGTAGTTTCCCATAACCTGGATTTAAGCGACACTGGGCAACTGTTTCTGAAATTAAAATTTGTTTTTATTTGCCTGTTTCAATTTATGTTAACAACAAATATGAATTCTAAGGATCATTAATAAATATGTATAAAAAGAATGACAACAATAATAAATATTAATAATAACTAGTGAAAATTGTTTATTGAAACAGCTAACAGAGTATACATTTCTTTCCTACAGGATTTGTTAGAGCCAGAGGTGGTGGTGATATAAGGGATGTCAACACAAATTCTGAAAACTGGGCTGTGGTTAAAGGTGCCTTAGTAGCTGGAATGTATCCGAATATAGTCCATGTTGATAGAGAGAACACTGTACTGACTGGACCAAAAGAGAAAAAAGTCAGATTTCATCCTACCTCAGTTCTTAGCCAACCACAGTATAAAAAGGTAAGATGATAATAAAATAAAGTGGCAGACTGGTCTTGTGGAAAGGAGGAACTGCTTCTCTCATACACACATGATATTCAATGTCAGACTACGCAAAGAAGCCAGAGGTCCTCCGAAAAGTCAACCTACATGGTTTCAGATTCAATGACTTGAATTAGGTTAAAATAGGTAAAACCTTTTGATCCACCCTCGTGTAATTGGAAAAAATGCCATGCTGTTAATAAAATGTTCTCGATCATGAAAAGAAAGAGAACTCATTGAATGGTGTTCTTTTCTGTAGAGGTTATACAATATTCCTGCTGAATACATTCTTAGAATAGGAATGTGTGGGAGTGATTACTACATCGCATTAATTACAGTGGGTCTACTCTAGTTTGAACTCACATTGAATTCAGCCCTAAGTGTTCCTTCATCTTTGCATGATATTTTTTAAAATCTTTAATGTTGTGTAGATTGTATCATACACAATCATTTGAATTTAAGATGAACCTATTTAATTTAGGAAGAAAATATCTAGGCAATACACGTTCACAAATCCTGAAATATATTTGTCTCTGTCATAATATTCATAATTTCACAAACCAAAGAAAAATTCAACGTGGAAACTAATTTGCCATCTGAACAGTTTTCTCTCCAGTGAGTCTACATTCTGTTCACTGAGATTTTTGGTTGAAATGGTCTTTCATAAAAGAACGTCTCACTAGATACCTCTTTTTATGAACTATGCATGTGCTGCCCTTCACAATACAACAGAGGGGTGTATATATATACGTAGGAAACAGAGAGAGAGAACACAAAATATATACACACTGCACTAGTTCTCTCTCTCTCTCTATATATATATCTCGCATTTGTTATCCACTAAACTTTTGTTTATTTTGGTGTCCATGATTTGACTATGATGCCCAAAATTTGAGCTGGTTTGTTATCCTGTGCTTCAGTAGTTTCCACAGCTACTTACATATATTTTATAGTGCTACAGCATGGGGTGCTTTTAGTCTGTATTCTCCAAATAAATGAGGTTTTTTTCAATCCGATACTTTAAACTCCCCCATTTATTGTACTGAAAGAAGAAACCCTGCTAAACCGCCTCCCTGTGTTGCTGGCTAACAGATTCCTCCAGCTAATGGTCAAGTGGCAGCTATTCAAGCACTCCCTACTGACTGGCTTATATATGATGAAATGACAAGAGCCCACCGAATTGCAAATATCAGATGCTGTTCAGTTGTAACTCCAGTCACTGTGGCACTCTTCTGTGGATCAGCTAGGTTGCCAAGCAATGCTTTACAAGAACCTTCGTCCTTCAGAGGTATAGTGTTGGTTCTGTTTGTAATATATACATGTGCTTTATAGAAGAAATGTGGGATTAATGTGTCATCCAGTGTTGAAAAGTATTTTCTATGTATTACTTAATGTAAACCTAAATATGTTTTTTTTTGAAATGGGGTGGAAATGGATGCTTTCTTCTCCACTTCCATTTCCTTCTGCTTTCTATTAACTACAGCTTTCATAGTTTTCCTTGCTGGTGTTGTTAGATTTGGTTCTCTCCAATATTTGAAATTTGAAAGCTATTTTGCATAGTATAGTTTTTTCCATGGAGGTCAACTGATAATGAGAAAATCAATAAGTTGTGTGTGTGTGTGTGTGTGTAAATTGTCCTGTAATGTGCAACACTTTTTGCACTGCTCTAATTCTTTGAATTGTGAAGTTGTGTTTTAACCTAGGTGAGAATTCCAGTGGTATAAAAATGGACATAAAATGGTGTGTGTGCGCATGCATGTAAATTTGCTGTACTAAGTGTCCCACTAAAACACCTAGAGTCAGAAAACAAGGCAGAATAAAACTACAAAAAATAAAAAGAGCAGTTGCTCTTGTCTGGGCATTTCCTAGCAAAATTCAAGTGCCCTCTAATGAAACATGGCAGTTTCCCCACTGTCAGCATAGACCACTGCTGGTTTGTATATACCATTTATTTTGCAGTAGCACCAACCTTGGTGGTCTCATCACTCCCACAATTCTCCAGCCCTAAAAAAGGCCTTCTGAAATTTGCCCCACCTTGCCTTCTCAGAGCCTTGGGAAGGGTTCAGAGAAGTTTGGTACCTAAGTTTGGTAGCCTCACTGGTCTATTATATGCTCAGGAAGTGCATCCCCCACCAACCCAGATAGTGACCTGAAGACTCCTATGGTCTAGCCTCCTTGCCTTTATCTAAAACAGCTGGAGAGAATTGTAAACATAGCAGAAAAGAGCTTTTTGCCACAGTTAGAATATGTTGGGGGAACTTTTTGCCATAACGTCTCAAAACAAAACTAGCAGGGGCCACAGCCTACACTGTGTCCACCTCAAGTGTAAATCCTCCATTGTAATGTGCTAATATATAGCATTTTTGTTATAGTTGATGGTGCTCCCAATGACAGCAGTGACAGCGAAATGGAAGACAGAACAACTGCTAACTTGGCTGCACTGAAACTGGATGAATGGCTTAATTTCAAACTAGATCCAGAGGTGGGTAGTTAGGTATTAATAATTAATTATTATTATTTTTCTGAAGGAAAAATATTGGTCTCAATGATTGCTTTAGAACAGGGGTGGAAAACTAGTAGGCTGGATTAGCTGCCCAAAAGATTTTACAGGGCTGAACTGAAGATAATGGAATTTTACTAAGAAAGCCAAAGAAGGTTAAAACAGAAAGGGGGGGTTGGAGGAGTTGAAATTCTCTGCCAGTCAAAACAGCAGTGCAGCCGGGGTTTTAGATAGGACTTTGAGGAGATGAAAGTGGGGGAAAGATTAAAAGAGACAGGACATTATGATGTAAGGAGAAGGGAGGGGGAGCACAGGAAACACCTTAGAATCATAGAGTTGGAAGAAACCTCATGGGTCATCTAGTCCTATCCCCTGCCAAGAAGCAGGACAATCTCGTTCAAAGCACCCCTTACAGATGGCCATCCAGCCTCTGTTAAAAAGCCTCCATAGAAGGAGCCTCCACCACACTTTGGGGTAGACAGTTGCACTGCTGAACAGCTCTCACAGTCATAAAGTTATTCCTAATGTTTAGGTGGAATCTCCTTTCCTGTAGTTTAAAGCCATTGTTCCGAGTCCTAGTCTTCAGGGCAGCAGGAAACAAGCTTGCTCCCTCCTCCCTATGACTTCCCCTCACATATTTACACATGGCTGTCATGTCTCCTCTCAGTCTTCTCTTCTGCAGGCTAAACATGCCCAGCTCTTTAAGCCGCTCCTCATGGGGCTTGTTGTCCAGACCCTTGATCATTTTAGTCGTCCTTCTCTGGACACATTCCAGCTTGTCAATATCTCTCTTCAATTGTGGTGCCCAGCTTGCTGAACCTCTGTTGCCAACAGAATAGACCTCCTTTCCTTTTCACACCAAAAAAACCCAAACCAAATATTACTCTCCCTCTGCCTATCAGTAGGCTCTCACTAGCGATCAACCAGTGAAACAAGGTGTTTCAATAGGAGATCTGACATCTGACTATCAAATTGGAAATCATTGGTGGGAGGGATCTGGAAATTCATCTTGCTGAACCTCTGTCACCAACTACTTGTAGTTTCTCGAGTCCCCCTTGACACGAAAAAAACAAAACTAAATAGATCATCATTTGGTGTGGTGGCTGGCTGTTAAGATAGGTTATGTGTGTTTTGATTATGGGCATAGTACCATGATCATAAATGTGAATACAGAACTAGCTTGTGTATTTATAACTGTTCAACAGGAAGTCAGTTTCTGTAGTTACTTGTGTCTGGCCTTTTGTGGCACATGTGTTTTTGAATAGAAATTGCATTTATTTTACAGGCAGCTAGCCTTCTCCTTCAGCTAAGGCAGAAATGGCACAGTTTATTCCTGCGACGTATGAGAGCGCCTTCAAAGCCTTGGTCTCAAGTGGATGAGGCGACGATACGAGCCATCATTGCTGTGCTGAGCACTGAAGAACAGTCTGCAGGTCTACAGCAGCCTTCGGGAATTGGGCAAAGACCAAGGCCAATGTCCTCTGAAGAACTTCCCTTAGCATCTTCGTGGAGATCAAACACTAGCCGGAAAACCTTGGCAGAAGGAGAGTTCACTGATGAGGCTTTTAATTCTGAGAGGTTGGTGTCCTGACCTAGAATGACTCACAACCTGATTCTGTCCTCAGATCCTATGTGTGCAATGAAGAGGGCTGCTAGCATGAATCTTAATCCGTTGGGCTATTTAATTAAAAACCAGAATCATATTTTTTCATGAATTCTCACTTTTTAATAATATGAATAGTAAAATCTTTTAGTTACTGAATTGCAATTCTCTGCACCTTTCATTATTGCCATTGTTGGGTTAGATTAATTGGGAATTGTAATCCATCATAATTTCGAGAGCTGTAGGAATTCCACTTGTGTTTTTCAAAATATTTTCTGTAGCAAACTATAGATACAGGTATTTTATTATTTATTTATTTAAAAACATTTCTATTTCGCCCTTCTCACCCCAAAGGGGACTCAGGGCAGGGCACAACATATATATGGCAAACATTCAATGCTGGGACAAGAATTCATATACGCATGCATAAACATTAAAAACATTACTCTCAATAATTAAAATACACCATTTAAAACCGTCTTGGTCATCTGCGTCTAATTTAATTGGCCTGGTAATTTTTCCTAGTGCCCTGTCCCGAAAGCTTGGTCCTACAGCCAAGTTTTTACCATCCTTTTGAAGGACAGGAGGGAGGGGGCCGATCTGATCCCGCTAGGAAGGGGTTCCATAGCCGGGAGGCAATCACCGAGAAGGCCCTGTTTCTCATCCCAACCAATAGCGCCGGTGACAATAGTGGGACAGAGAGCAGGGCCTCCCCAGAGGATCTTAATCGCCACGATTATTTATTTATTTATCATTTTTCTATACTGCCCTACTCAGCCCGAAGGCGACTCGGGGCGGTTTACACAAGGCAGTCTCTGCCCTTCAATCAAAAACACAAACAAAACAAAACCATACAATAACCATATAACATAACAATTAGCAATTAAAACATACAAATGCAGTCTCAGCGTCACGTGATTATACTTTTATTCTCAGAACCAGTGGTTACTGGTGCAGCAGGTCTGGTCTTATCTGTGCTTGATTTATTTGCCACTTGGAAAGATACCTTTTCCTTTTCACACGATGCCTTTCTCTTTTATTCAAGACGTGATTCAAATTTTCTTACAATAATCACAAAAATTCAGTTTAAAATTATTTTAGAAAAGTTAGAAAAATAATTTTACAAACCCTAATTCAGACTTGTTGAAAACATTAAAATGTGTTTAAAACATAATTCCTGAATAAATACATCTTCACATGCTGACAACAAAAGAGCAGGGAAGGAGGCAACTGGACCTTCTTAGAAAACTGGTGGGATAAAGAGAAAGTCTTCTCCTGCAGCTTTAAAGCTTTTGAATAAAGAGATTCAGTTATAACTACAGCATCACAGTGTGTACATATAAACTGTGGTTATGACTTAGCAACAGAAATAAATAGAAAAGAGAAGTAAGATTTTTATGCTGCCTGATTTTCTTTTACATTTATAAGATGTGGTTTTCCATTATTTAAAATATAGCAGAACTATTGAAGTATGTTAGAAAAAGCTGGAAATAGTTGAAGCACATTGCATTTTTTACCATTTTTGTGAGCTTCTCAACAATATTTCTAGCTTGGATGAAACAAGCATAGGCATTAATAATTATATTGACGTAATAATATGTAATTGACTGGGTGTTACTGTTAAAGACTGCATATTATCAACGTAACTAAATAGTAAATCTGATATCACTGGAACATATTCAAGACATAGACTAGTTGTCATATGGACCCCCTTGTGGTGGAGCGGGTTAAATCGCTGAGTTGCTGAACTTACTGAAAGGTTGGCGGGTCAAATACAGGGAGCGGCGTGAGCTCCCCCATTAGCCCAGCTCCTGCTAACCTAGCAGTTTGAAAACATGCAAATGTGAAAACATGCAATAGGCGCGCCATGCAGTCATGCTGGCCACATGACCTAGGAGGAGTCTGCGGACAACACTGGCTCTTCAGCTTAGAAATTGAGATGAGCACCCCCCCCGCCCCCCCAAATTGGACACGACTAGACTAGACTTTATTTTTATTTATTTATTTATTGTTTGGTCTTGTATTCTGCTCCTCCCTGCAGGCTCGGGACGGATAACAGCATATAAAAGGCAACATCCAAGACCTCTTAGTAGTCTATCCAAGACCTCTTAGTAGTCATAGAGGTCTTGGATAGTAAAGTAATTCACAATAACCACAACAGATACCAACAGCATCACACATATTCCCACAGTTATTTAAAGAAGTCACAAACATAAAGGAAATAAATGAATGATCAGAACAGCTTGGTAATATGAAGTTAGTCATAATATGTTTGTAAGTTATTTTTCAAAACAATTTGAAGTTATTTAGCCGTTTTCTCTTTCAGAAATCCCCCCAAATCAGCTTTAAGTTATGATATAAACAAAGAGCAGAATAATACAGTATTAAGGTAATGTTCCAGTTTCAAAGCTTTTTACAAGAACAGTTTAACAAAAGAAAGACGAGAAGTATTATTTGTTTTTTCTTTAGTAAGTGGAAGGGTGTTGCAGTGCATCACAACTCACTTCTGTAGAAACATAAAATCACTTCCTTCCTTTTATTATTGTGAAACATATCCCTCAAACAACTTTCATTTATCCCTTTCTTCTGCACCCCTTACATTGTAACCAAAGAGCATGGCTTATTTTTCCCCTTAATCTAGTGGTTCCCAAATTGGGTTCTGTGGAAAGCATCATAGAGGTTCTGAAAAAAAAAAATCTTGTAAATGTTGGGGGAAAAAAACTTTTTAAAAATTCTATGCCAGAGTATGATGATTTTATTGAAATTCAATGTATATCGTTGGAATATCTTTATTTCCAAACCTACTTTATACAAAACACTAGAAGTAAATGTGGGTCCAAAATACTAAGTGACAGAGTTAGGGTACTATGGAAAAATCAGGGATAGAGTTAGCGTTCCATGGGAAAAAAGTCTTCTGAAGGGTTCCATAACCAAAAATAGCCACTTCCTTAGTTATGTTTCAATGTAAATTGTTTACCTGCAATGTGTGTAAAGTAGGTTCCAGCCTATGAATGTGAAAAACCACTTTAGCTCTATAAATGTCATCTTCATTGTTAGCTACTAAAACAATTCATTAAGCACTGTGTTTTGCTTTCAACTTCTAGAGTCCTCATGAAGTCTGCATCTCCAGCATTTCACCAGCCATTGAAATACAAAGAGAGAAGTGTCCTACATTCTAAACGAAGTACAGAGGACAGGTCTGACCAGCAGATTTCGCAGAGTTCATCATCTGTGAAATCTGCTGATAGCAGTAGTTATCCCAGCCCCTGTGCTAGTCCTTCTCCTCCATCATCTGGAAAGGTACAGTATTTGTTGCTTATCCTGTTACAAGCTATTGAAATGGAATGAATTCTTGTGGAAATAATACATTTTTTGATATATTTCATTTATGTCAGGACATTGTTATAATAGTTATTGAACCTCAGGAACTGAAAATATTGTGTGAAAATCTGGTCTTATTTTTCTTTAAGTGGGTTTTTTTTTGTTCATTTTTCCTTTGTCCTACCTTGATATAGCAATGATTCATAACTTAGTATTTTAATATAATGTTTATGATGCTACGTTTTTAGCTGTGATGTGCCAAGCCTGAAGCCATGAGGAGAGTGGAGTGAGAAATAAATTAATAATAACAATTATTATTATTATTATTATTAAAAATACAAAATGAGTGATTGTAATATCTGATTTATTTCTTAAATTGCAAATGTACATTTGTCAAATAGGAATACTCTTGGTAGGGGAAAATTGGTGTAACTTCATTTAAAGAATATTTGTGATTTTTAAAAAATAGTATGTTTCATGTATGAGCATACATAATAAAAGGGTTTCTTAAAACTGTATTTCATGTTTTTGGTAGGGCTCCAAGTCTCCTTCTCCAAGGCCAAATATGCCTGTTCGGTACTTTATTATGAAAAGCAGCAATCTTAGGAACCTTGAGATTTCACAGCAGAAGGGAATTTGGTCTACAACCCCAAGTAATGAGCGAAAACTAAACCGAGCCTTTTGGGAGAGCAGTGTTGTTTACTTGGTATTTTCTGTTCAAGGGTCAGGACATTTCCAGGTGAGAACTATTCAAGGAAATTAGTTTTAACTGCATAAAGTGCATAATGATGATAGCAAAATATAACAAGTTCTGATAAATCTGCAATGCTGATTTGTTAAATTTCTTTTATTTTTTCACTGAGCTTTTCCCTTTGAATGTACTTTTGTGTTATAACTCCTTAAAATGCAAAGCTAGCATGATTGGAAAAAAGATTTTGGACTTGGCAACACCACACACACATAGTGTGTGTAACATTCATTTCAGACTTCATTCAGATATATGATCTCTGCATTCCCCCTCAACTCAAATCTGTAATAGCACAGCCCTGTGAAGTCAGCTGATGGACCTCAGAATTGAGGAAGATCTTTTCCTTTACCAAAACAACAGCAAGTCGCAGAACACTTTCAGCTGCTTTGCTCTTGTCCACTTTGAGGAACTTTGGGTTAGTTGATTTTATATGGTTTTTATTCCTGGCTTCATAAAAAGAGAGAGGAAGAGAGAGCAAGAGAGTGAGGGAGGTTGGAATGAGTATAGTGTGAAGAAAATGATGATTCTGCCTCTTCACTTTGTGCTTCCTTGCCACAACTTTGAGCTTCTACCATTGTAAAGTTGATTTTTCTTTTTTTATTGTTCCATGTGAATGTGAATTTATATATTACTAGTTATTTATAAAGGACATTTTCTTACTTAAAAACATGTAACAAAAATGGGAGGAGGGGTTGTTCAGGGGCCAGAACGGATTAATAGCACTTCAGTGGGAAAATTTGCTATAAGATAAGAGTTTTTTGAGTTAAGAGCCCAGCCACAGAACAAAATAAGCTCTTAAGTTAAGGTATCATTGTATCTCCAATAACACAATTGCAGAAACTGGCTAGTGATGGGACAATTTCTCAGTTAGTAGTGTAGTTTTCCAACCCAAGCAATTGTGGGTAATGAAGATAACCTCCCTTTCCACCAAATCAAAGTTAACCCCTACCAAAGAGTAGGAAAGTCTGTTTCTGTAGTGTTTTGAACTGATGTGTTTATAAGCCCACTTTTCAGCTATTGGTTGTTTGTTGTGTGGGCCATGTTTACAACGATTTAGATTTTATTGGTTTTACTGTTTTTTAATACAGTCGATTCCTAAATGTTTTTAATTGTGTTACCCTGTAACCTTTGCTTATATTGGGCTTGGTCCCCATGTTAGCCACCCTGAGTCCCTTTGGGGAGATGGAACCGGGATATAAGAATAAAGTTATTATTAATAATATTACCAGGCTATATATAGAGAGAGAGAAAGAGGGGAGGGGGGAACATACCTCAGACTTACTCATCAATAAAACTCCAGTGTGCCTCTGTGGAGAATAATGTTGAAAGATTCATCAAGACACACTTAGGTGTTGTTAATGTAGTGTAAAAGTTCAACTGGGATTTATTTGTATTTTCTGTCTTACTAAAATATGTTGCAGGGTTTTGCTCGCATGTCTTCAGAGATTGGACGTGAGAAAAGTCAGGATTGGGGCTCTACTGGTTTAGGGGGCGTATTCAAGGTGGAATGGATCCGGAAAGAAAGCCTTCCCTTTCAGTTTGCTCATCATTTACTCAATCCTTGGAATGACAACAAAAAAGTACAAATAAGCCGAGATGGCCAGGTATGCTGGTTTGTACAGACTGACCATAAAGATATAATATGATTAGTATCAGACTACTTCTTTTATCAGTCTTGATTGTCAAGATTACTTTCCTATTGTCAATTTAAAAAAAACAACATTGTATATAACCCCCAGATCCATGGGGATATCTCCTCAGAAATCACATGGTTAAACAAAACTGGCTATCAGTGAACCTTTTTTGAAATTTAAGGACTTCAGGCCTGATAATACATTAGAGTTCTTCTGGAAAACCTAGACAATAACTAGAGAGGCCATATTGCATCAGAAGGGGGAATACGAAACCACGGCTACTGCTCCCATGTATATGGGGGCTTTTTGTATTATTCATTTTTATACTACTACTAGATATATTGTCAAGAGATGTTTTTCTCAGTGTAAAGAAGAACATGTATCCTTGTGTTGTCAAAAAGCTTTCATGGCTGGAATCACTGGGTTGCTGTGAGTTTTCCAGGCTGTATGCCCTTGTTTCAGAAGCATTCTCTCCTGATAACTTCACCCACATCTATGGCAGGCATCCTCAGAGGTTGAAGGGTGTATTGGAAACTAGGTTTATATTTCTGTGGGTTATCCAGAATGGGAGACAAGAATTATTTCTCCCACCCTGGACATTCTACAGATATAAACCCAATTTGTCTAGTTTCCAACAGACCTCACGACCTCTGAAGATGCCTGCCATAGATGTGGGTGAAATGTCAGGAGAGAATGCTTCTGGAACATTTCCATACAAACTCAAAGCAACTCGGCATGTAGCCTTTATTCTTTTTGATTTCCTTTTTTATATAGGAACTGGAACCTCAGGTTGGTGAACAGTTGCTACAGCTGTGGGACCGTATTCCTTTAGGAGAGAGAAACATAGCTGATTGAAAATACAGTCATTCTGAGTGCTTTCTTCCTTGATGGGTATGTAAGAAATGCCCCTTCCCTGTCTGTCTCTCTGTTCTTTTCTTAACGCTTGCCTGTTGGACCCAAGAAATAGGGTAACTTGGCAAAGTTAGAGGTTGTCCCAAAGTTTGCATGACAAGATTTTAAGATATGAAGTGGGAGGAGGAAAGGAAGCTGTGGCTCTGAGGGATGGGAAGTGGAGGGATGGGAAGTGAAGGAAAGAAGAGCAAACCAAATGAGGACTTCTTCCAAGGGGGAGCGGGGAAGCTGAGGGAACCATCTTGTTCTGTTATCTACCGTCAGGGTCCCATGTCTTTCCATATTCAGGGATGGCAACCATCCTACATCCTTTCTCTGCTGTTCCCTTCTTCCGTTTGTCTTCTCTGATTGGGCATCAGGTAGCACCTGACTACAGAACACACAGTCTTCCCTCTGTTCTCCTGTGCTGCCACAATCGAGTTTCACGGGCAATCATTGGAAGTAGCCTTATGTCATGCAATGGCTTCCATTAGACTCTGTTTCAGCAGCACACAGAAATGGACCAAAGACTGCATGGGATGAAGTCCTCAGTGAAATTGAAAGTGGGTTGTTACTTTTAAATCTATCTGTTAAGTCAGCGCAGCAGCTTCCTCAGAATACTTTCAGGGGAGAAACATGAGAAAATTTACCAAAACAAAGGCAGATATTTTGGTGGTTGGAAAATTGATAGTTTTAACTTTGCCGTTGTTCTTCACAGCTGCACCTCATGTGAAATCAACAATCTGCTAAAATCACAACCACGGCTACACAAAAGATATGCCAGAATGAAATAGGTTGAAATGATTCAATGGCCAAATGAAAGATATGCAGGAATGAAATAAGATGAAGGATTTCAGTGGTGCTCTTCTAGTACAGACAGGGTTTCATGGTGTGTTTTATGTTAAAAGAAAAAGTACAGGTTGCTCGTATATTCATAAAGTAATTTCTTCTGAATGTTTCACTTTGAAGTGTCAAATTGTAGGACACCAAAATAGACTGAAGCCTCTGGCAAACGTGGAGAAGCATTGTTATTGTAACAAATATTTGGAAGAATCAGTCTGCAAGAAATGAGGAAAACTCATCTTCTGAGTAGTATCCTTTTTGGATACTTTTCAGGGAAAATAAATCCAGGTACATCTTCAGAGTGTGAAGATCACTGAACAGCTTCTATTACTGGACTTACACCAAGTAGACACATTTGTGAGCAGAATATCCTCCCCTCGGATTAAATCCATTTCAAACTAGCATGTTGGAAATTTTTGTGAGAAAACTGGCTTTCAGGTATGTACATTTTCATGTCCAGTATAAAGTCACAAAAATTGCCATTGGGTTTTGTTTGTTCATTTGTTTTCTTAAGGAACTGATAAACTAGGAATAGTGTTTTTGGTATTTAAAAATACATTTTGAAGAATCATTAGGCATTGACTGCATCAGAACATTTCCTCCTGCCCAATACTATCTAGCTGCCTTTTCTCCTTTGTGATATGCTTTTTCCAAAGAGCTGTCTTCCATTAATCCCCCTTGATAGATGCATATTTTGCTCGTATGAATCCCCCTCCTGTCATCTTTTTAAAAGTATGTTGGCAAATTCAGTAATTCATCAAGAGCAAGGGGGAATGTCACATACAATTGGAACAGAAACAATAGTTTTAGTTTTTAAGTGGCAATCATTTAATTACTGGGCAGTGATCTGAGATAATAATGTAAAAAATAATGTGAGTTACCCCTACAAACCACAAAGTGACAGTGGGAAAAATATTCAAAGAACACTACATTAGCATTTAAACAAAGATTCTGGGTATGAATTTATTGTCTTTTCATGTTCAGTTTTTAAAGTATTCCTGACAGTATGTAGTTGAATTGCTCTGTCCTTTCTTTCAGCACTCTTGTTAAATTTTACTGACTGAGATCCAAGTCACTTAATCTGTTTGCAAGTTCTGAGTTGGAAGTATGATCATCTTTATAATAAAGTTGCTTTTTCATCAGTGTCTAATATTTTTTGAAAGAATTTGAAACTGCAGCAGAAAAACAGAGTTCTGTATTGATTTGAGATTGTATTTCCACCCTTTGATTGTTAAATTGCATTCACAGCCTGTAGTTTGTATGTAGCAAAGTAACTACATTGTTCTAATTGTTTTGCTGTAGTCATTATGGATAAACACATAGCAATAAACTGTAATGGCGGCTTTGACACTGGTAGAAATCAGCAAGGGCTGTCTTGTATTATTTCTTCCAATTGTTTCCACATTTCAGATGGAGATTTTTTGGGCTACGAAGGAATGTGAAGAGTGTTCTGCTTGTTATTGTTTGGTAGTTTGCAAAGTGCAGTACAGTCAGCCCTCCATATCTATGGTTTCAACCATCTGCAGCTTGCTTAAAAATTCCCAAAGGCAGACCTTGATTTTATATAAGGGACTCCATTTTACAATGCCATGGTATATAATGGGACTTGAGCGTCTACAGGTTTTGATACCAATTGGAGGCTATGGAACCAAGCTCCAGCAGATACCAAGGGCCCACCATAATGAAAAACTGTTTAAAAATGTAATGTCAACATGAATTGAGATGTTCATTTCCACCTCAAAGATACAACAGTTTCAATAATTCTGTTTGGTGAACTTTATAAGGTTTTTTTTTTTTTTTAAAAAAAATGGGTAACCCGTATTCAATCCAGATATATTCAGATATAGGTGTATATTAGGACATTAATGTGAACAATTCATAAGGAACCGCTAGGAAAGAACTGTTTCTCTGCCTTCTCAGTTGATAGTGCTACTGCTGGATCTTCAATCCACTTACCAATTATTTCCATCAGAGGGTGAAAATATCCATATGCAATCCCTTAAGCTTAGTTGCAAACACACACCCTACCTCCCTTACATTTGTCAGGAGCAGGGCTTTCAATCCCCTCCTCCTTTTTCCATTGAGAAACAGCTTGTATTAAACAGACTGATCGGTTTCTACTACATTTTCTGTCTACATAATAAAGAAATAATTATATTTGCTTCAAATTCAAGTTCTCAGACTTTTTCTTCTTTCCTTGAGCCATGCTGATGTTTTTGTTTTTTAAATTTTTAGCCTGTAAGGTCCTGCAGGGAGAGTCTACGAGAGCTTTTCCCCCAAACCAGTAAACCCAGAGCACGTCTATTATCACAATCGATTTATCCAGAAAGTCAACCCAAGCTCTCAATCTCTATAATACAGTACAACTCCCCATATCCACATTTAACCAAGTCTGAAAAAGCAGGTTCTTGAAGAAGATGAAATGAAGATCCCCTGGAGATTTTCTCTCAGGGGTCCCTTTCAATACACAAACACACGTTCAGGGAACTCTGCAGACAAAAGATATTTGTTGACCTTTTGCAGATTTTCCTTCTCTGGATCCTTTGGAGGCTTTTTCTTGTTTTGCTCCTTTGCGTCTGTTTAACTCATTTCTAACTTGGTGACTGTAACCTAGAGCAGTGGAGACCCTTCTGGGTAGGGCAAATCAAGACCTTAATATTGGGAGTCCCCCCCCCCAAAGGCCCCATGTGCTTCAAATCTATATAAATAAAAAATGTAATGTTTGTGGGATTAACATCACTCAAAAACCACTAGACAAATTGACACCAAATTCGGACATAACACACCTATCAGGCCAACAAGTGACCATTACTCATAAAAACACTGAAAAAAACAGCGGAAGAGACTTAAAAAGCCAACCCCACCCCACACACACATTACAAATTTACACACACACACATATATATACACACACATACACAAATATATATGCACACATCTATACACACAACATACACAGCCACAGCAACGTGTGGCAGCAGATGACTAGTGACAAAAACCTTTCTTGTGTGAAAAGGACAGATGAGAACATGACCTCTGTCCACCACTCTCTAGGAACTGGGAATGATTGATAGTCTTGAAGGATGAAAACAGCAAAGGAGAACAAATGGGACAAAGCCAATTTATAAAAAATATTGCCCTCTTTCAAATTCATACATAATCTGCCAATATCCGGAAATTGTGGAATGGGAGAATGAACCAGCTAGTCAATTTGGCAGGGTCTTTATTCAGTACACGTAATCTGGAAAGTTAAGCACCAAGTGATTTCCTGAATGCAACAATGGGACAATTTCCTTGTCAGCAGGAGGGATGGGTTTTTGAAGGAAAATCCTATCTTGCCTTCTTCCATGAAGGCTAGGGAGCCAGGATTTTATTCGCTACTCCCAGCCTGCCAGCATGTCTCAATGTATTCAGATTCTGGCAAGGGGCTAACACAACAATGTCTGTTTGCAATTCATAACTTATAACAATTGGTGCTCAAATTTTCATGGACAGTTTTTTAAAAAGAAGAAACTAGTTTTATGGTTTCTGATTTTAAAATTGAAACATCCTATTCCTAAACAGTTTGCAAGCTGTTCTACATCTGTGGCCAAAACCCTTGAGGCTCCTCATGCAAGAAAACTTCTTTGTTTTTTTATTCCAGCAAATCATTCTAAAAGTGCCCAAAGCATTAATGCCAGGTGGCAAATCCTCTTAGAAGCAAATCCTCCGTGTATAAGAGGAGAACACTTCTTAATTAGATGCTAAAATATGTTTTCTGTAATGTAGGCCAGTGTTTCTCAACCAGTGTGCCGGGGCACACTAGTGTGCCGTGAGCGATCATCAGGTGTGCCGTGGAAAATTGGAACCTCCAGGAAGGGGGGGGGGGGGAGAGTCTAGTGTGTTGAAGTATAAAAACCCTAAGAAACCTACCTCGATAAAGGCACAAAATTACAACACCCCCCTCCACCCGTTGTCTACTTGGTCTCTCCCTCTCCATGCATTGGGAAGGCCTGCCTCCTTTCCCCAAGTAGAGACCTCCTCTTGCCTCCTGGGGGTTCTGTGTGGGAAGTTTGGCCCAGTTCCATCATTGGTGGGGTTCAGAATGCTCTTTGTGTGTTAGCTATAAATCTCAGAAACTGTAACTCCCAAATGTCAAGGTCTATTTCCCCTGAACTCCATCTGCGTTCACATTTGGGCATATTGAGTATTCATGCCAAGTTTGGTCCTGATCCAACATTGTTTGAGTCCACAGTGCTCTCTGGATATAGGTGAATGACATCTCCAAAACTCAAGGTCAATGCCCACCAAACTCTTATAGCATTTTCTCTTGGTTATGGGAGTTCTGTGTGGGAAGTTTGTGTCTTTCTGCCATTCCTGCCAGGATATCTATGTTGAGTTCATCGAAACAGGCCCAGGTTTCACACTGAGTGTATAAATACATTCAAAAACATATTAACTATACATATGACTGTGTTAGAGTGTCATTTTGGTTGGTGGTGTGCCCCAGGATTTTGCAAATGTAAAAAGTGTGCCGCGGCTCAAAAAAGGTTGGGAAACACTGATGTAGGTTACCAATTTCCTTTGTTATTGCTGCATTACACATTTGAAGGAAACCCGTTTGCCTTCGTAGACAAATCCATTCACTGCCCTTACCGCAGTGGCATCTGTTGTCACTCCTGAAAGCCATTTGCTTTTTAATGGATGTTGCCATTGTTCCCCCCCACACACAATTATCTTACTTTTGCATTTAAAAGTCAATGTTGTTTGAGGTTTCTCAAACATGTTGATAAATTTAGCGAATAGAAAAATATGTTGCAAGAAATACTTGCTCTTGTGATGCTAGTATAATTACTGCAGTAAATTGGTCTGATTTGAAAATGAATAAGGATCTATCTGATTGGTATATGTTGCCTTATTTGGATGATACTTCTCAGTCAGATGAAATTAGTGTCTCAGTCTTGTCTTGTGTGGGAGGAAGGTTGCATAGTTAGCTACCAGGCAGTGTAAAACACACCATTATACAAAGTTGCACAAAAGTTCGTTCAGTTTAATGTTACCTGACAACTATTTACATGCCAAGGTTATTGTCAAATGAATTAGCTTGATTCTGAAGAAAATAACTCAAAAATTAAAGATAGGCATGAACAGAATCCCTTGTGATTATATTGTGTGCCTTCAAGTTCTTTCTGACTTATGACCCTAAGGCAAATGGACCTCAGCAATTTTTTCTCAGCAAATGAGTGTGCCTTGTCCAAGATCACCCAGTTGGGTGTCCATGGTTTGGAAGGGATGTGATCCCTGGTCTCCCAAAATCATAGTCCAACACCATACTATGCTCCATACATTACACTTATTAACTGGACCAGCTTTCTAGTCTAGACTGAAGAGCTTCTTGGTGATGGTCTGATCATTCTAAGGAGAACTAAATCTAAATGGGTTTTTTTCCCTCCCAAGACAGCAATGCAATCATGGCTTCATGGTGGGTACATTTTTTTTACGATCATATGATCATAGCTCCAACTCTTTGGGATGCTCTGCCAGAAGATATGCGAGCTTTGAGAGATCTAACAAAGTTCCACAGAGCATGCAAGACGTTTTTATTCCAGCAGGCTTTTGGGGTCTGATCTGGTTAATCAGCTTTATAGTTTTTAGTTAAGAGTTTAATTCTTTCCGTTGTTTTAAAGTGTGTTTTTATATTCTCTGTAAGCCATCCTGAACCCTTGAGGAAGGACGGTATACAAAACTGAATAAATAAATAAATTTTAGCTCTTGATGACCTGCAGAAAAAAATCATGTTTGCACTAGGTGGTGCTGTTGGGTTTTTTTAAGATTGAAGAATACCCTTGTAGAAAACATTTTTAAAAATCCTTTAATGCCCAATATCTATTCAACCTGTTACCTTGATATGTTTCCTTGAACAAATGAATTTATCTATAATTATGAACACTCATAGGATAGAGATTATAAAAATGATTAATTTTTAAAACAAGCAAACATAAACACATTTTGAAGAGTCAATTTATAATTGATGATTGTGAGCATATTTAAAGGGCTTTCCCCAACATAAAAGTTACATATTTTCTCTCCTTCCTCCAGTCTGAAGATTCTACAGTTAGATGCATTCTGGGTCATAACTGGAAAAAAAATCTGCTTTAGGGCTTTGCCTGTCTTTCTGTAAGCTTGGTGATGGGAGCTGGAAAAGAGACTTGTTTTAATTGTATAGTATGACTGCACTGAAAGTACTAGACCTTCTTAAACATCTTCCATTCCATGACCCCTTTCCACCCAATAATTTTTTTCATGACCTCTTTTCATTTGAGAAATTTTTACGTGGCCTGATATATAGGTATATAAAATAAGCATAAAATTCAAACATACTGTATTTGCAAGGTTTGCTAAACTGGTCTTTCAGGACTCAAAATTGATTTGTGCAAGACCAAATATGATAGAGGTCAGTTTTTAGCTTGATCATTGAAAGTTTTGGGATGGTATGTTCCCAGTGTGAACATTGGACTATGACACTAGAAAGCGGGATTCAAGTCTCCGCTTTGCTATGGAAAACCACTGGATGACCTTGGATGATTTTATTCTCTCACTCTAAATATATTGCACCACCTGTCATCCACCGGAAAATAGCAGCCAATAATGAAAGGACCAAGGCAGTGACATCTCCGGCCCACACCCTGCTCGGATATCAGCCAGTACGCCAAACTTTTTAAATTAAGAAAGAGCTTCCTAAGATCTACAGATATACTCACAGGAGCACCTCAGCAAGCGAGAGTCCAAAAGTGGCAGCCTAAAACCCAGAACCTCCACCCATGGCTGATACCAAATGAAAGACTCCCCCCTGGGCACACAGAAGACTGGGCAACTTGGAGGGTGCTGAACAGACAGCACTCTGGCACAAGATGCATAGCCAACCTTAAGAAATAGGGCCAAAAAGTGGAGTCCACAACATGTGAGTGTGGAGAAGAGCAAGCCACAGATCACCTATTACAATGCAGTCTGAGCTCTGCCACATGCACAATGGAGGACCTCCTTATAGCAACACCAGAGGAACTCCAAGTGGCCAGCTATTTGTCCTAGGACATTTAATATAATTACCAAGTTTTCAAACTTTGTTTTTTTAAAAAAAATTATACCCTTGGTTCACTCCTGATACAATAGTAAATAAATAACAAATCTTGCAAAAAACAAACAAACAACAACACCTCCCCCATGATATGTTTATTCTATAGTCTCCATAAACTGGAAATGACTTGAGAACACATCAACCTCTACTGGAAAGAAATAAGCCATAAAACCCAGAGAAATGACAAAATCCACATTCTTTTTGCTCAAGTGAGAATGATACTGGCGATGCAGCTATTCTGCATGTCAGAATCCAGCCACAATTAAATAGTTCTACTGAGTGTTTTCATTGCTTGTTCCCACCAACTAATGGGATGTAGAAGTACTTAGCTGTGGCTAGATAACACTGCTGTCTTCACCACTATTGCCTGCGGTGAAGAAGGTGGGGGTGAGAATACAGTTGAGAATCCTACATTGGAATCTAATCAATTGCTTTTCAAACAAATATGGGTAGTAACCATTTCAAAGTGAAAGAAAAGTGTTTAAGATGTAGAGCCACATGATCATAGAATTGGGGGCTTCATGGGCTAGCTAGTCTAATTCCCTGCTCAATGCAACATCTCACCTAAAGCAGGTATTTTTCCAGCATATTTTCCAAAGCATCCAGAGAAGGAGATCTCACTAGCTCTCCTGATAATTTATGCCATTGCTAAGCTTCTCTTACAGTCAGGAAAGAGTCCTCGGTGGCACAGTGGGTTAAACCCCTGTGCTGGTAGGACTAAACAGGTCTTAGATTTGAATCCAGGGAGAGCTCAGATGAGCTCCCTCTGTCAGCTCCAGCTCTCCATGCAGGGACATGAGAGAAGCCTCCCACAAGAATGGTAAAACATCAAAACATCCGGGTGTCCCCTGGGCAATGTCCTTGCAGACGGCCAATTCTCTCACACCAGAAGCAACTTGCAGTTGTTCCTGACATGAAAAAAAAAGGTCAAGAAGTTCGTTCTAATGTTCAGTGAAAATTAATTATCCTGTAATTTCAAACCATTAGACCTAGTCCTATGCTAGGTAGTAGAGAACAGCCTCCCCCCCTCTGTCTCCATGACAGCCATTTAGAGCAGTGTTTCTCAGCCTTCCTAATGCCCCTTGATATAGTTCCTCATGTTGTGGTGACCCTCAACTATAAAAATTATTTTCATTGCTACTTCATCACTGTAATTTTGGTACTATTATGAATCGTCATGTAAATATCTGATATGCAGGCTGTAGTTTCATTAGCTAGGACACATTTGGCACAAATACCTGATATGCCCAAATTTGAATACTGGTGGAGTTCAGGGGGGATTCATTTTGCCATTTGGGAGTTGCAGTTGCTGGGATTTATAGTTAACCTACAATCAAAGAGCATTCCGAACTCCACCAATGGTGGAATTGAACCAAACTTGGCACACAGAACTCCAATGACCAACAGAAAATACTGGAAGGATTTGGTGGGCATTGACTTTGAGTTTTGGAGTTGTAGTTCACCTATATCCAGGCAGCACTGTGAACTCAAACAATGATGGATCTGGACCAAACTTGGCATGAATGCTCAATATGCCCAAATGTGAACACTGGTGGAGTTGGGGAAAATAGACCTTGACATTTGGGAGTTGTAGTTGCTGGGATTTATAGTTCACCTACAATCGAAGAGCATTCTGAACCCCACCAACAAGAGAATTGGGCCAAACTTCCCACACTGAACTCCCATGACCAACAGAAGATATTGTGTTTTCTGATGGTCTTTGGTGGCCCCACTGACAACCCCTCATGACCCCTCTAGGGGTCCCGACCCCCAGGTTGAGAAACACTGTTTGGTGAAGAGAAGACAGGGTAACATGATTACACTCTTTAGAGTGTAATCATGTTACCCTGTCTTCTCTTCACCAAACTGAACCTGCCCAGCTCCTTTATCCTTGTCTCATATGCTCTGTTCTCTTATCCATATTGCCCTTCTCTGAACCTGCTCCAACTTGTCTGTGTCTTTCCAAAAGTGAGGTACACTTTCCAAAAGTGAGGTACACCTTGTTTGGAGTACACTAGGTTTGACTAGCACAGAATGTAGTGAGATGATTATTTTCCCCAACTTAGGAATTCATTTTCTATCAGTGCAGGCTAAAATAACATTGATGAAGATGACAACAACAACAACAATAAATGGTATTTGTATTTGTTACCCACCTCTCTCCAAAGCTTGGGGGACAGTATGGTTAAAACACACAAATAAAGTATAATACTATTAAAATGAATATCTTAAAATACAGAGAACAACTGACACCAGCACCAATAAAATGCACCATTAAAATTCACAGTTAAAATTGTCTGGGTAGGCCTGCCAGAGGTACCCAAGACTTTCCAACCAGTTGATCCCTCTGACAATGTTTGTAACTATTCCAGATGTGATCAGTTTGCTAATCAAAACATTATGGGGGACTTTCCCAAAAGCTTTGTTGAAATGCAGAAAAATGACATCCAAAGCATTTAGTACAGGGGTTCTCATCCTGTGGATCCCCAGATGTCTTGGCCTTCAACTCTTAGAAATCCGAATAGCTGGTAAACTGACTGGGATTTTTGGGAGTTTAGGCCAAAACCCTTGGAACCCACAATTTAGAACCACAGATTTAGTACCATATAC